>JAOPSE010000009.1:21960907-23210907 GCA_029449295.1 Zea luxurians | reverse complement strand
ATATCAGTTTTACACTCTGCAGAGGTGGCACAACTTTACCCACAAGCCATGTATCCCATCTAGCCCGGGTTGATCGGACCCTTAGACACTGCCGAGGTGAATGGCTAGGGATCCATTATGAGGTTTTCACAAAATACACTTAATACGAAGCAACCCGCTAAGGTTTCTAAGACGATGGTGGTGGCCCCCTGGGTGAAGTACCTTAGCCAAGAATACGACCCCATGTTAACGTGGGCTGCCAGCACCTACCGCTCCCCCTCTTGCCCATCTTTCAGGTAAGGTTGCTAGACACTAAGCATATGGAGCTAATTACCAAAGCCAGAGCCATGATAGCACTCGTGGTTGCACTGTTATCCTGGGTGGTCACTCCATGTTCCAATTAAATTTGTAATAATGTTATCTTAACCATCGGGTTAATGCCATAATTGCCAATTAAATCTTTAGAACATTAAAACCAATTAATGAGTGACATTAAGAAATCATTAAGTTGAGCGGTAGCATAAATTTGCACAGCTTAATAATTTTCCCAGGTTAAACAAGGAATACAGGTAGTAAGTCTAGGAAATCCTTAATTAGGTTATCCCATCAAATTATGCAATATATCAAAAATAAACATTATTATATGCAATGAATAGGTACAAACAGAGTATGCAGAGGGAGAATCCACTTGCCTTGCTCAAGCGAGTCCTGCGGATCGTCCTCGAACGAAATTGGTTCGCCTACCGCACCGTCGGCTTCTAATAGAGTCGCATAGCGCACATACAAAAATAAAACATAAACCAATAAACAAACATGCACCATTTCATAAACATACACCAATACGTCATTAAGCACACATTAACACATCGCACTAATTATATCTTAATTACGTACTAATCGTGTAAATACTTATTAATTCAATTGTGGCTATTATTGTGAGTCCTAATGGTGAATTTATGGGTGGGTGCAATAAATACAGTTTAAATATATTTTAACATCATTAATGAAAATAAATAATACTTATTGTCTTTTGATGCTAATAAACGAATTAATACCTTTTATTACTTCTTACTCAAATTAGTTAGTATATCAAAAATGCATTTAATAATATTAATATTCTAAAAATCTACATAAATTGGTAATTGGACTTTTTGTAACACAAATGAGGATATTTTTACATAAACTAATATTTTGTTTAATCTAAATATCTAAGTGCTCAATTTGCGAACATGATTATTTAACTAGTAAAAATCTATTTACCACACTACCGGTGATACTTTCTCTTTTCTTTCTAAAAAGAAAATGCTAATAAAATAATTAGATAAATCATCTAAAAATCCTATAGTATTCATATGACATCTATACCATTTTTCTAAATCCATTTAAAATGCACCTATAATTCTCCAAATAGTTTCTAAAGTTTATTGTGGCCAAATTTGACTAAAAATTCTTATCTAGTATTTTTATCACCAACGTGTGACTATTAAATCTACGTCATATTTCTCTAAACCCAAAATCAACGCGTCGATTAACATGAAATAACACGGTGCACTACTAATCGCATATCTCTAATAAATTCCATAACGCACACAAATACATAAATCGGAATCACATGTGTTCATATTACAACAAACAAAATATACAACTCATGAATCGAATCAAAAAGCACTTTATAAAATACATAAAATAAATTTGGGTCGTCATCAACCTCGGGTTTGTGCGTGTGGCGGGGATGGATCGACGGGTTTCGGCCGGACAGAGAGCAAGGCTCGACTACGGACGGCGAGTGCGTGGCTCCGGTGAACTCCGGCGACGAACGTCACACTCCGGCGAACTACAGGCTCCGTGAACTCCGGCGACGAATGGCAACGACACTAGCGATGAGCGAGGAGTGCTAGAGAGAGACAAACTCGAGTAGGGAAGAATGGGGAGGCTCTGCTGCCTTTTATAGAGAGAGGGAGAGGAAGAGTCTGCCAGGGAGCTTGAATGGGGCGTTGCTGCCTTCATGGCCATCACACGTCACTTACCAGAGAATAACGAGGGAGAGAATAATGGAGAAGAAGAAACGGTCGCAGTGATTTCCATTAATCGCAGGAAACGAACGGACGACGGGGCTCGCGGTCGGGCTTGGCTTTCACGCGCGGGCGGCTGTCGGCGTCGCGCTGGTTGGGGAGCACAGCATGCGCGCGCGGCGTCGCGCGGCTTGCGCAGGGGCTGGCTCGACGAGCAGCGGCAGCAGGAGTCGCGCGGCTCGCGGGCAGGGGCGCGTGGTCGGCCGCTGGCTTCGGGCGGGAACGCGGCGGCTGCAGAGGGCGCGGGCCAGGGCGTCGGCGGCTGCTGGGCGCTCGCGCGGCTGGGCGGGTCGGCGCGAGTGCAGGCGAGCGCGCTTGCGCGAGAGAGCAGGGAGCGGTGAGAGGAGAGAGAGAAAGTGGGAGAGAGAAGAGAGGAGAGAGGGAGGCGGCGGCGGCGGCTGCCTGGCTTTTGCCAGCAGCGCGCGCGCGGTTAGGGTTAGGGGCATGGGCCCCTAAGTGGGCCGGCTGTGTGGGTTTAGTTGTTTTTTTAATTCCGAAATGCTTATTAAAGAGCTCAAAAATTCATAAAAAAATTACCAAAAATATTTATAAATAGAATACTTGTTTTTAGACTAATAATTACTATATTTCTTAATTATTATTTAATTACTAGTATCTCTTTTTAAAATGAATTGATATTAAACATCCGATAAGAAATCAAGCGCATGCAAAGAAAACGATGCAAATAAATAATTAAACACTAAAAAAAATTTATTACTCTAATTAATATAATATCTAAATTTATTATTTTAATTGATGGCTTTTTATGGTGTTACAGTAACATATCTTGCCTCTTTGATCATCATACACCCGCTTATAAACTTTCCGAGTATTTCCTCGGGCGTCATCTTTGTGTACCTAGGATTCTCACAGATTGAATTCACAAGATGAGGAGCAAGAACAGTGAAGGACCTAAGCATAAGCCGGACGATGTCGTGATCGGTCCATCTCGTGCTTCCATAGCTCCTGATTTTGTTGACCAGGGTCTTGAGCCAGTTGTACGTTTGCATTGGCTCCTCTCCCCTGATCATTGCGAACCTCTCCAGTTCGCCTTCCACCAACTCCATCTTGGTGATCATGGTGGCGTCGTTCCCCTCATGAGAGATCTTGACTTCTTGAGGGTGTCCCAGATTTGCTTGGCGTTGTCCAAGCCGCTCACCTTATTATACTCGTCCCTGCACAAGAATGCTAACAAAACAGTGGTAGCTTGTGCATTTTTATGGATTTTCTCATTAATGAAAACGGGGTTGTTAGTACTATCAAAAAGCATTCCGTTTTCAACAATCTCCCAAATGCTTGGATGGAGAGAGAATAGGTGACTACGCATTTTGTGACTCCTAAATGTGTAGTCTTCTCCATCAAAGTGCGGAGGTTTCCCAAGTGGAATTGAAAGTAAATGGGCATTAGAGTTAAATAGAATACGAGAATAATCAAAAGAAAAGTTTGAGTTGACCGTTTTCTTTTTCTCGTCGTAGTCGTCGTCTCTTTGGGAAGAAGAAGACTCGTCGCTGTCGTAGTAGACGATCTTCTTGAAGCGCCTCTTCTTCTTTCTGTCCTTCTTCTTATGACTCGAGCCAGAGTCAGTAGGTTTGTCGTCCCTTGGCTCATTGAAGATGGATTCCTTCTCCTTATCGTTGACCACCATCCCCTTTCCCTTAGGATCCATCTCTTCGGACGATTAGTCCCTTTTGTGAAGAGAACGGTTCTGATACCAATTAAGAGCACCTAGAGGGGGGGTTGAATAGGTGATCCTGTAAAAAACGAATACTTGTAGCCACAAAATTTGGTTAAGTGTTAGCTCAATAGAATCAAGTGGCTAAGGACCAAGCTCTTGTGAAACACAATGGACACAAAGAACACAAGCACAAGAGACACGGTGATTTATCCCGTGGTTCGGCCAAGTAGCACTTGCCTACTCCACGTTGTGGCGTCCCAATGGACGAGGGTTGCACTCAACCCCTTTCAAGTGATCCAGTGATCAACTTGAATACCACGGTGTTTCCCTTTCTTTTACTATCTCCCGTTTGCGAGGAATCTCCACAACTTGGAGCCTCTCGCCCTTACAATTGATGATCACAAAGAAGCACGGAAGTAAAGGAGGGGAGAGCAACACACACAAGACTCAAAGCACGAACACAAACACGCACACAAGCCACAACTTGAGCTCACAACACAATGTGGGGAGTTCTATACTCAACTAGAGCTCAAGTCACTTATCACAAAGAATCGAATGCGCGAGAACGGAGTCTTGGTGCCTAGAGATGATCAAAGAATGCTTGGGTGGACTCCTCCATGCGCCTAGGGGTCCCTTTTATAGCCCCAAGGCAGCTAGGAGCCATTGGAAGCAATCTGGGAAGGCAATTCTTGCCTCCTGTCGGGTGGCGCACCGGACAGTTTGGTGCACCAGCGGACATGCACTGTTCATGGTCTAGTCCAGATCTCCTTCCTAAAATGGCACAGCCGACCATTGCAGAATTGTAGCCGTTGGCGCACCGGACACTGTCTGGTGTACACCGGACAGTCCGGTGCCCCCTGCCGACCGTTGGCGCGCCCACGCGTCGCGCGCGGATTGCGCGGCCGACCGTTGGCGCAGTCGACCGTTGGCTCACCGGACCGTCCGGTGAATTTTAGCCGTACGCCGTTGAACAATTCCCGAGAGCGACGACTTCGCCACAGATGGCTCACCGGACAGTTCGATGAATTATAGCCGTACACCGCCGTCAGTTCCCGAGAGTGGCCTGTTCACCGGAGGCTGGCCTGGCACACCGGACACTGTCCTGTGCACCACCGGACAGTCCGGTGTGCCAGACTGCGCTGAGTCTTGGCTGCTTCGAGCCAAGTTCTTTTCTTCTTCTCTTTTCTCTGATTCCAGCACTTAGACAAATATATTAGTACACAAAAACCAATGTACTAAGTCTAGAATCATACCTTTGCTTTGATTATCACTTTTCTCTTGATTTAGCACAAGAGGGCTCATTTAAATATGTTGGGCACTTAATCACCAAAACATAATGGAAATTGCCCAAAGGCACATTTTCCTTTCACCAACTGATCGAAAAGAACATCAATACGAGGCAAAGGATACTTGTTCTTGATAGTCACCGCATTAAGTTGGCAGTAATCTATACACAGCCTCAAGCTTTCATCTTTCTTCTTTACAAACAAGGCTGGACATCCCTAAGGTGAAGTACTTGGGCGGATAAAGCCTTTGTCCAGCAATTCTTGCAATTGCTTCTTCCATTCTGCCAACTCAGCGGGTGGCATCCGGTAAGGCCTCTTGGAAATAGGTGTCGTTCTCGGTTGCAACTTGATGGCGAATTCAATATCCCGGTCTGGTGGCATTCCTGGCAATTCATCAGGAAAGACATCTGCATACTCGCAGACCACTGGAATCTTCTTCAGAGGTAACTCCGTCATCGCAAATGCACATGACTGAGCAGAGTCCTGACGAGGCAGAAACAAGGTGAAACTCCCACAGATCGGGGAATTGACTTCCACGATGCAGCTGGCTACATCCAGCACTACTTGGTGTAGGGTCATCTAATTAGTGCCCAGAATAATATCCACATTTTCCAACCCCAACACAAGAAGGGTGGTTTTGATAATGTGGCTTCCCAGTTGAATAGGCACACTTCGGATCAATTGGCTGGTTACAGTTTTACCCCAGGTGTGGCTATTACGAATGACCCTTTTGCATGACAGAAAGGCAATTGACATTTAGCACTTAACTTCTGGCTAATGAAACTATGAGATGCACCAGAATCAAACAGAATTAAAGCAAGTTGATTAAAAACTGAAAAGATACCAGTCATGATGGGGGCTCCCTCAGGTAACTCCTCAAGAGTAGTGAAGTTGAGCTTCCCTTGCCTGACTTGCACCTTCTACTTTCTTCCCTTGTCTTGATTTGATGCTGGCATCTGCTTCTGCTGGTTTCTTGGGCAATTCTTGGCATAGTGGCCCACATTGCCACAAGTGAAGCACTTGTTCCCATTGCCTTGGCGAAACTGCTGCTGCTGTGGAGGCTGATTGTTTCTTGGAGCAGGAGCTGGAAAACGAGTGGGTGCCGGCTGCTGCTGCTGAGGTGGCCTGATCACCCATCTACCTGCCTGCTGCTGAAATCCCCTGCTCTTATTGTGAGAAACAATCCTGAACCTCTAGGCCTGAGCGGATGGTGCTGCCATCAGTGCCTTTCTCTTCTTCTCTGCCCGGTGAGCTACAATATAGTCTTCCTGGGAGATGGCCAGGTTGACCAACTCATTGAAGCTATCAGCCCGGACAGTGTTGAGACGTTCCCGCAGCTTGGTGTTGAGACCCCTGCGGAAGCGGTCTCTCTTCTTCTCATCGGAATCAACATGATAACCTGCATACTGGCACAGGTCGTTGAAGGCCTGGGCATATTGCAATACCGTGCGGGTTCCTTGATTAAGTGCCAAAAATTCATTCAGCTTGTGATCAAGAATTCCAGCTGGGATATGGTGCCCTCTGAAAGCAGTCTTGAATTCCTCCCAAGACACTTCATGATCAGCGGGTAGCATAGCACGGAAGTGGTCCCACCAAGTCCGAGTAGATCCACAAAGCTGCTGCGTGGCGAAGCGAGTCCTGGTATCATCAGGGCAGTCTCCCGTGAGGAGGGAAACATGGATTCCACGACGCGGAGCCACACATCGGCATCCAATGGATCCTCTGCCTTGGTGAACAAGGGTGGTTGCGTACTCAGGAACTCCTGGTAGGTTGCCGCTGCCGGAGGTCGCTGCTGCTGGCCTCCACCATACTGCTGAGGGTGGGGCTGGCGCTACAAGAGCTGTCGCAGAATCTCATTCTACTGGGCCATAAGCTCCTGCACTGTGGGAGTTGGAGGAGGTGGCGGGGAACTTGCTTGTTATGCCCGCGACGCTGCCTAGCTGCCATCTGAAAACAGAGATTGTCGCCAATGTTATCCCAATTCACAAGTTCGAACGACATGCTATCATCTCATATGGAAAGAAAATTGCCATAACCATAACATGGTTACAACACCCCATAGATCTCAAAAGTTCTCAAGGGTTACATTAATTAGGGGAAGGCACCCGTAAGCCTAGTCCAAAATCTGTCATTACTAAGCTCGCGTAGGTTTCTATCCGCCTAAAGCGTCAAAACGACTGATCAACCCAGAGCGGTGGAAGCGACACTGGATGCGGGTGAAGGGGGCACCGCGGAGGTAGTCCCATTGGCACCAGGGGCTGGTCCTATCTCCTCGGGAGCCTCTTCTTCCTCGCTTCCAGCCTCATTGGCCTCCATCTCTAAGTGGTGCATGTCCAGGTGGTCATTGGCTTCTTTGAGTTCTCGCTGCACATCATGGAGCTGGTTTTCCAAGACATCAATGGTGTTGTCTCAGATCTCCACCTGCTGCTCCAAGGTGGTAATGCACTGGCTTAGCCTTTCCACCTGTAGATCCTTCTCCACTAACTCGGAGGACAAGTCGACCACAAAGTCTTCTCAGCTGTCGAGGGTGAGCTTGGTGGTTGGAGCGATGCTAGCAAGATGTGCCATAGCGTCGCTCTGCAGAGCCTGAAGGCGGTATAGCGCACTCATGCACTGAACAGTGACCCTCCCAACCAAGTTGGGATACATCGCCCACAAATCCTTCACATGGCTCACACGGTTACACCACATGGGGTCATCCTTCTTCTTAGCAAGGAAGAGTCCCAAGGGGTGCATCGCCATCTCCAAGGGATGGTAGCCATAGAAAGTTGTCAAAGTCTTCATGGCTGCTGCTTCAGTGGTGTCGTCCGTCCTAAATCCAATCGTCTCGGAGTCAAGAGAACGCCAACCCGGCTGAAGGGGATAAGCCTCCAAAGTCAGCCAGACTCGGCAACGAGGTAC
Source organism: Zea luxurians (assembly GCA_029449295.1). Lineage (NCBI taxonomy): Eukaryota > Viridiplantae > Streptophyta > Magnoliopsida > Poales > Poaceae > Zea > Zea luxurians. Next base: position 23,202,994 of record JAOPSE010000009.1, on the reverse strand, counting down.
CCGATGCTCCTCGTACAGCTGCACCGTGTACAAAGGGGGCGTAGGGTAATCAGTGGAGTTAAGCACTTCCCACAAGATGGAAGGAAATCCATCGTGAGAAAGGAAGTCAGAGCTGAAACGAGTGTCTCCTCCACTGGCAGGGGTGGGTGGATTCATCTGCGGAAGGGGATCAGATGTAAAGATTATGGTGGAAGGAAGAAAATAAAAGAGTCTGGATGGTTTAAAAGGAAGCGGATTAGCTCAAACTTTTACTTCTTTAATTCTTAATCCTTTAAAAAAATTTAATGCATGCATGCTAAAAATAACGTCTCCTCTCCGAATAAAAAGGGGGGGTGCTCCTAGGGCATCCCTTAAAAATCTAAGTACTGGCCCACACGGCCTACTTAATTAGCCACCTATTTCTCCCACTATTCCTAAGGCCTTTCGTCCTAGGTCTAGCGGTCTAGTCCTGACGATTCTTATTAGTTTGTAAGCAAGTTTTAGATTTTGAAAATGGGTATTCATGGTTTATTGTCCTTCTCTGTGGTGGTATTTGCTCCGATACTAGCTGTGGCAGAACCGCCCGAATTATTCTAGCTTAAGTGCCTAAGTCGTGCCTCAAGGGCCGTAACACACTTAAATCGGAATAACCCGTGAGTCCCTCAGATCTAGTCTGATAAAGCCACTTAACCAGGATCAAATACCACAATCTCACTCGTAGGTGAATCACAGAAGAAATACAATAAAACGGAAATACCTCAAATTTAAGTACTGAGTTATTACATAAATCAGAGTTTTACAAGTTGCTGATAAAAGTTCGCAAAATAAGATGCAGCGGATAATCGATGTCGTCGGTAACGAGGAATTGGGCAAGGCCTAGCCCACTACTCCTCCTGCTCCTCTCCTACTAGAGAAGCATCCCACTCGACCGTCCAACCTGGTGGCAGGGTGGTAGGCCAAGTCACACCATCAACCATATCCTGAAGCGTACCTGCAAAAATTATGACACAAGCAAGGCTGAGCATACTAATACTCAGCTAGACTTACCCGGTGTGAGGAATCTACTCCTCTACCTCTAGACCATGCAGCTGTTTGGCTGAGGGGTTTGGTTTACCAAAAGCACTAGCTGAGTCTAAAATCAAATTTTAGCTTTTCAATTTCTAACATCATTATCTTAGCTAAGTTGCTCCTTCTAAGCATACATGGTAACAAGCATTTAGTACAATCAACAAGTTATCTCATGTAAACCTCATTTCACTTCTTACTCAATGTAGTACAAGGGGTCAAGCAGTCTCATTAGCTGCGAGAAGCAGACGATTCGAATCGAGTTTTAACCTTGCAAGGTAAACCTAAACACACGACATGTAGGGACACTCTATCCCCACACACATCAACCGTCCCCATCGATTCCCCATTCGTGGCCAAGGCTCACCGCCTTGGCATACAATGCTCCACTGACCCCGGCTGCCGCCGTGCAGTGACCGCACTTGTACCCACCATAGCTAGCATAGGAGACCCAGTCTCAGGACAAGTGAGGGTTATTCTCTAAGACATATTTTTGCTGGCATTTAGATGTTATAACATGACTTTGTTCAAATTTCTAGCAATTAATACTTATTAGTTATTTTGTTATGATTTTCTAAAGTTTCTAGCCAAAGGGGTGCTTTCTACTACCACTATACTTGAAAAATATCAAACAACAGATTTCAAATTTTTCCTATCTTCTTCTTTGTGCAAGAGCAATCATTCTGAAGTTTAGCAACTTTTTGCTTAAGGGAAGGGTGGTAGGAATTATTTGGATTAAATGGCCTTTTTTCAAGAAGTATTGGCAATGGGTAGTATTTTGCAGCTTCCAATTGGGTTTTGCATTTTTCTCTAGTGGCCTATTTCATTATTGATCTAGCAAAAATTTATTTGCCCACTGTTGCACACTTTTTGGCTTGCTCATGATTTAATTGAAATATGGCTTAATATCAAGTTCTATTTGTTTATCCTACTTAAAATGATGGACTGAGGTGTTTATCATATTTGTAGTGGTGTCTTAGTGGTTACAAGTCCACTGGATTTTTATTAATAATTTTGAAATTGTTTTCATAATTCTAATAATTGTTTTTCTAGTTGATTAGTGCCTAATAAAACATTTCTCTTAGAAATTGCTCTGTTCTAGGGGTCCCTCTATTTTTTCTAGGTTCTCTGTTACTTAAGTAGACTAGGAAAAATAATTGCATTCACTGTTCATTACTTTCTAATATCTCTCTGATTTTCTTAAGTTTTGGGCAAAAAGGGCTTTTAATAGATAATCCTACTTAAATTTCCAATACTGGGTGCTCACTATTTTTAAACAGTGTCTACATGAGGTTTGAGCATCTACAAATTTTCTTAAGTTCAGCACAAAAGCATAACTAAATTTTCCTACTTTACTAAGGTTTGGTCAGTTTCTGTAATTAATTTCAAACTCTAAAATTTGAAACAGAAAGCATAGGGTTCCGTATTTTTAATTGATGGTTCATAATATTTTGAATCCAGCAAAATTGGTTTGGCTAAATTTGGTTGAATATAACTCGAGATATAAATTTTCTAAGTTCTCTGCTGAATTTAAAAAGATTAATTAGAAATAGATAAAGGGAAAACAATTTTACGTTGGGGTCCTTGGCGGAAGTTCTTAAAGGAATTACAGACAGGTCCTCGGTGCAATATTCACATGAGTCTACGGTTCTATAGAAAACCCCCTACGGTTTCTGGAAATCAAACCCGCGGTCCTTCCCTAATGGAACAATGGCCACAGAGGAAGAAAGGGGCGGAGGGGCTTACCGGCGGCGAGGCTGCTCCGGTGAGGTGGTCGAGGGCGTAGGGGAGGTCTTAAGGATCACGGCGATGTGCGGGTCACCGTCGAGGATGGCCGGAGTTGGCCGGTCCACGTGCGTAGGCGGAGGAGCTCGTCGGCGGCGAGGAGTCCGGCCTGCTCATGGCATGATAGTTCAATCAAACGGGTCAGAGAGCTTTACTGGATGCTAGGGAAGACGTGGGTGCAAAGAATCGGAGAATGACCCACTGGATTTCTCTGCCCACACGCGGCGGCGGGCGACAGAATTTCGGCGAGGACGATCTCGGGTTTCCGGTGATGTTCTGCCGGGTCCGAGGGCTTGGAAAGCTTCACGGGCCACTGGCGAAGCTAACCGAAGGGCTGGCGTTGCTTGGAATCGACTGGAGGGAGCTGGCCACGGTGGTCGAAGCTTGGGCAGTGGTAGCGGGCGGAGGAAAGGCTCGCCGGAGCTAAGGAGGGGCGTCTGGCCAGCGAGGGTGAGCACGGGGCGAAGTGAGGCGCACCCGGGGAGGCTTTATAGGCACGGGCGAGCGTGGCCGAGGGCGAGGCTCTGACAAGCGCTCGGGGCGTGCGCGGGCGAGCGCGAGTGCATGCTCTGGCGTCTGGCATAGCGTCGAGCACGAGGCAGCACAGAGAGAGGTCGTGTTCAAGCGTGGATTGGCTCCAAATCTTTGAGGTTATGGCCATGATCCCGTTGAGAGATCTCTTCCCCTGACATTCCTTTGTCTCTTGTGTGTGGAGGCTTGCAGGTTTCGCTGACTGGATCAAGAGATATGGAGGGGTGAAGTTGGGTTTGTCTCACTGCCGAGCACAGAGAGAAGATCCCAGGTTTGACGTGTCCAGAGCACGCGTCCCGATGCCATCTTCTAGTATGAGGTATATGGGTTAGTTAGACACATTTTTGTCAATGGGAGCATTTGGATTAGAGTTAAGGATCAAGGTGAACACGCTCGGTTTTTGTTCAAGGGCTGAAAATTCAAAAATCTAAATTTCAGGTTTCCCCATTTAACTTCCACTTAAATGACTTGTTTGGAGTTTTTAATAAACTATTTTGGCCAAGCTTTCATAATCTTTATTGTAGTTTCTTTAGTGTACTTCAATGTTTATAATTGGCCTAAGCCATGATTTTATGTTCTTCATGGTCTTTCATCCCTTTTCTTCATTTCCACTTAATAGCTTAGTTAGGGGTGGTATTAGGGTTTCAACATTTTTCTCTTTTTTTTGAAAATCTGAGTTGTTTTGAACATGATTCTTTAGATATAAACTTAGTGGATCTTTCATTCTTAAGTTGATTTGGGGCTTCATGCTTAATTTGGCTTACATGAAATGATGGTTCTTGAGTTAGCACTTAGAAAAGCCCTAGGTGACACTGGGGTGTCACAATCACCTATTCACCCTCCCCCTCTAGGTGCTCTCAATTGGTATCGGAGCCATACTCTTCATCTAAGGGACTAACCGCCCGAAGAGATGGATCCTAAGGGAAAGGGGATGGTGGTCAACGACAAGGAAAAGGAGTCTGTCTTCAATGAGTCAAGAGATGACAAGCCTACCGACTCAGACTCTAGTCAAAAGAAGAGGGACAGGAAGAAGAAGAGACGCATCTAGAAGATCATCTACTACGACAGCGATGCATCTTCTTCTTCACCAAGGGACGGTGATGACGACTCCTCATCAAAGAAGAAAACGGTCAATCAAAACTATTCTTTTGATTACTCTCACATTCCCTATAATTCAAATGTGCATCTTCTTTCAATTCCCCTTAGAAAACCTCCACACTTTGATGGAGAGGACTACTCGTTTTGGAGCCATAAAATGCGTAGTCATTTATTCTCTCTCCATCCTAGCATATGGGAAATTGTAGAAAATGGGATGCATTTTGATAGCACTGATAATCCTATTTTTATAAATGAGCAAATCCATAAAAATGCCCAAGCTACTATTATCTTGCTAGCTTCACTTTGCAGGGACGAATACAATAAGGTGAGTGACTTGGACAACGCTAAGCAAATCTGGGACACCCTCAAGATATCTCATGAGGGAAACGACGCCACTATGATCACAAAGATGGAACTAGTGGAAGGAGAGCTGGGGAGGTTCACGATGATTAGGGGAGAGGAGCCAACTCAGACCTACAACAGGCTCAAGACCCTGGTCAACAAGATTCAAAGCTATGGAAGCACAAGATGGACGGATCATGATGTTGTCTAACTAATACTAAGGTCATTTACTGTAATTGACCCCCACCTTGTGAATCTTATTCGTGAAAACCCCAGGTACACCAAAATGACGCCCGAGGAGATCCTCGGAAAATTCGTAAGCGGGTGCATGATGGTTAAGGAGCCACAGCCTGTTGCTCTCAAGGCAACAAGCAGCAAGGAGGTGCTACCAAACAAGGTAGCACAAGTGGAGGCTGCCGGGCTCAACGAGGATGAAATGGTGCTTATCATCAAGCACTTCTAGATCGCGCTTAAAGGACGCAAGGAGTACCCCAACAAGAGCAAAACAAGGGGAAAGCACTTCTGCTTCAAATGCGATAAGACTGGTCACTCTATTTCTCAATGTCCTGATAATGAAAATGACCAGGCACAAGAAAGACATGGGAAGGAGAAAAAGAAGAACTACAGGAAGGCGAAGGGCGAGGCGCATCTTGGAAAGGAATGTGATTCTAACTGCTCTTCATCCGACTCCGACGATGAAGGTTTGGCTGCCTCGGCCTTCGACAAGTCTTCACTCTTCCCCAACGAACGGCATACTTGTCTTATGGCCAAGGAAAATAAGGTACATGTTCGAAATACCCCCAAGTACACTTCTTCTAGCAATGAGGAATCTTCTGATGATGAGGTAGATTATTCAGATTTATTTAAGGGGTTAGATCGAGCTAAAGTAGAGAAAATTAATGAATTAATCGATGCTCTCAATGAAAAGGATAGACTGCTAGAAAAGCAAGAGGATATTTTATATGAGGAACATGATAAATTTGTTAGTGTGCAAAAATCTCTTGCTTTAGAAATTAAGAGAAATGAAATGCTATCTTCTGAGTTGTCTGCTTGCCATGAATCAGTCTCTAGTTTAAAGAATTTAAATGAAGAATTAAATGCTAAGCTAGAGGAAGTTAACAAAACTAGTTCATGTGAAGAGCATGTTTGTATCTGTAATAGATGTAAGGATTTTGATGTTGATGCCTGCGACGAACATCTTGCTTCTATTACTAAATTAACCAATGAGGTGGCAAGTCTTAATGCTCAACTTAAGACTTGCAAAGTTGAATTTGATAAATTAAAATTTGCTAGGGATGCCTACACTGTTGGTAGACACCCCTCAATTAAGGATGGGCTTGGTTTTCGAAAGGAAATCAAGAACTTAACAAGCCAAAGGCCCCTATGGCTAGTAGTTCCCAAAAGAATCATGCCTATATTTATGATAGGAAACTTTCTAGGAATGCTTATAATGATAGATGCTACGATCATGTTGTTTTACCTAGTTATCATACTTCTCATGCTATGTTTGCTTCTAGCTTCACTCATGATTATGGTAGAAGTAAGCCAAGGCGTAATCATGTTGTGGCTCATGTGCCTAGGAGAGTTCGGAATGGTCCTACTATTGTTTATCATGCTTGCAATACTTATTTTGTTCTTTCATGTAAAAATACAAAAGTAGTAGCTAGAAAATTGGGATCCAAATGCAAGGGAGACAAGATCTATATTTGGGTACCAAGAGTTATTGTAAGTAACCTTGTAGGACCCAACAAGAATTGGGTACCTAAGACCCAAGATTAAATTGCCTTGCAGGTTTATGCATCCGGGGGCTCAAGCTGGATTATCGACAGCAGATGCACAAACCACATGATGGGGGAGAAGAAGATGTTCACCTCCTACGTCAAGAACAAGGATTCCCAGGATGCGATTATCTTTGGAGATGGGAACCAAGGCAAGGTTAAAGGTTTAGGAAAGATAGCCATCACATCCATGCACTCTATATCTAATGTGTTTTTAGTTGAATCGCTCGGTTATAACTTGTTATCTGTGAGTCAATTATGTAACATAGGTTATAATTGTTTATTCACAAATGTAGATGTATCTGTCTTTAGAAGGAGTGATGGTTCATTAGCTTTTAAGGGTGTATTAGACGACAAGCTCTATTTAGTTGACTTTTCGAAAGAGAATTCCGATCTAGATGCATGCTTAATGGCTAAGACTACTATGGGCTGGCTCTGGCATCGCTGTCTAGCACATGTTGGGATCAAGAACCTTCATAAGCTTCTAAAGGGAGATCATGTGGTAGGACTAACTGATGTCTGTTTTGAGAAAGACAGACCTTGTGCAGCATGTCAGGCAGGTAAACAAGTGGGAAGCACTCATCACATCAATAATGTGATGACAACATCAAGACCACCGGAGCTCCTTCACATGGACCTCTTTGGACCCGTTGCCTACCTTAGCATCGGGGGAAGTAAGTATGGTCTTGTAATTGTTGATGATTTTTCCCGCTTCACTTGGGTGTTCTTTTTGCAGGATAAGACAGAAACCCAAGGGACCCTAAAGCGCTTTCTAAGGAGGGCACAAAATGAATTTGAGCTAAAGGTGAAAAAGATAAGGAGCGACAACGGGTCCGAGTTCAAGAATCTGCAAGTTGAGGAGTATCTTGAGGAGGAAGGCATCAAGCACGAATTCTCCGCTCCCTACACACCACAGCAAAATGGTGTGGTAGAGAGGAAGAATAGGACGCTAATTGACATGGCAAGAATGATGCTTGGAGAGTTCAAGACGCCCGAGCGGTTTTGGTCGGAAGCTGTGAGCACAGCCTGCCACGCCATAAACCGGCTCTACCTGCACCGCCTTCTCAAGAAGACCTCCTACGAACTCCTTACCGGTAACAAACCCAATGTCTCTTACTTTCGTGTATTTGGGAGCAAATGCTACATTCTGGTGAAGAAAGGTAGACATTCTAAATTTGCTCCCAAGGCAGTAGAATGGTTTTTACTAGAGTATGACTCAAATACAAAGGCGTATAGAGTCTTCAACAAATCATCAGGATTAGTTAAAGTCTCTAGCGACGTTGTATTTGATGAGATTAATGGCTCTCCAAGAGAGCAAGTTGATCTTGATGACATAGATGAAGAAGAAATTCTGACGGCCGCAATGCGCACGATGGCGATAGGCAATGTGCGATCACAGGAACAGGATCAACCATCTTCCTCGACAAGGGTGCATCCCCCAACTCAAGATGGTGAACAGGTACCTCAAGAAGAGGGGCAGGATCAAGGGGGAGCACAAGAAGAACAAGTTATGGAGGAAGAAGCACCACGGGCCCCTCCAACTCAAGTCCGAGCGACGATCCAAAGACATCACCCCGTCGATCAAAATCTGGGTGATATCAGCAAGGGAGTAACCACTCGCTCATGATTAGCTAATTTTTGTGAGCATTACTCGTTTGTCTCTTCTATTGAGCCTTTCAGGGTAGAAGAGGCCTTGCAGGATCCAGACTGGGTGTTGGCCATGCAGGAAGAGCTTAACAACTTCAAGAGAAATGAAGTCTGGAGCTTGGTTCCACGTCTAAAGCAAAATGTTGTAGGAACCAAGTGGGTGTTCCGCAACAAGCAAGACGAGCACTGGGTGGTGACAAGAAACAAGGCTCGACTTGTGGCAAAAGGTTATGCCCAAGTCACAGGTTTGGACTTTGAGGAGACTTTTGCTCCTGTGGCTAGGTTAGAGTCTATTCGAATTTTATTAGCCTATGCCGCTCACTATTCTTTTAGGCTATACCAAATGGACGTGAAGAGCACTTTCCTCAACGGGCCAATCAAGGAGGAGGTATACGTGGAACAACCCCCTAGCTTTGAGGATGACATGTATCCCGACCACGTGTATAAGCTCTCTAAGGCACTCTATGGACTTAAGCAAGCCCCAAGAGCATGGTATGAATGCCTTAGAGATTTCTTAATTGCTAACGCTTTTAAGGTTGGGAAAGCCGTCCCATTCTTTTTACCAAGACTTGTGATGGTGATCTCTTTGTGTGCCAAATTTATGTCGATGACATAATATTTGGTTCTACTAACCAAAAGTCTTGTGAGGAGTTTAGCAGGGTGATGATGCAAAAGTTCGAGATGTCGATGATGGGCGAGTTGACCTACTTCCTTGGATTCCAAGTGAAGCAACTCAAGGACGGCACCTTCATCTCCCAAACGAAGTACACTCAGGATCTTCTCAAGAGGTTTGAGATGAAGGACACCAAGTCCGCGAAGACATCGATGGGAATTGATGAGCACATTGACCTCAACAAAGGAGGTAAGTCCGTTGATCAAAAGGCATTACCGGTCTATGATAGGTTCATTACTTTATCTTTGTGCTAGTAGACCGGACATTATGCTTAGTGTATGCATGTGTGCTAGATCTCAATCCGACCCAAGGAATGTCACCTTGTGGCCGTTAAGCGAATTCTTAGGTATTTAGTTTCTACTCCTTGTTTTAGGATCTGGTATCCAAAGGGGTCTACCTTTGACTTGATTGGATACTCAGACTCCGATTGTGCCGGGTGCAAGGTTGATAGGAAGAGTACATAAGGGACGTACCAATTTCTTGGAAGGTCCCTGGTGTCTTGGAGTTCCAAGAAACAAACATCCGTTGCCCTATCCACCGCTGAGGCCGAGTACGTTGCCGCAGGATAGTGTTGCACGCAACTGCTTTGGATGAGGCAAACCCTCCAGGACTTTGGTACAATCTGAGCAAAGTCCCACTCCTATGTGACAATGAGAGTGCAATCCGCTTGGCGGATAATCCTATTGAACATAGCCGCACTAAGCACATAGACATCCGGCATCATTTCCTGAGAGACCACCAGCAAAAGGGAGATATCGAGGTGTACCATATTAGCACCGGGAACCAGCTAGCTGATATCTTCACTAAGCCTTTAGATGAAAAAGGTTTTGCAGGTTGCGTAGTGAGCTAAATGTCTTAGATTCGCATAGCTTGGATTGATCTATAGCATACATGTGGTCTATGCCTTTGATCATGTTACCTTATGCATGTAAATCATTCGTTGTTTATTTATGGTGCTCAAGTGATACAAGTCACCCCCGGACCTCACAAGTCCATACGCAAATGATGCACGTGTTGAGGGGGAGCTGTGCTACAACTTGATCCCTTTTGAGACTAATTTGTTTGGTTGAGTACACTTGATGTAGTCTCAAAGGTACATTGAAAGGGAAAATAAACTTGGACGACGCAAAGACTTCCACTGCACTCCGGTATTACTGTACTTATTTCCAAGTTCATACTTATGCTCTCTTTGCCTTTTGCTCTTAATAGACATTTTTGGTGAGGCAATGGGGTTTAAAGGGCCAAAAATGATCCCGTTTTGGTGCTTAATGGCAAAGGGGGAGAAATTAAGGCCAAAGCAAATGGATCAGCCAACCACTTGTGAGTTTCAAAAATAGTAGAGTTAGAATTTGCATTTTGCCCAAAATCCTCTTATTATAAAATTTGGTCTCTTATGGGGGAGAATTTTGATTATGGGCAAAAGGGGGAGTTTTTGGCACTTGATCAATTCTACTCATGGAATATCTCTCTATTTGCACAAACAAGTGTGTTTGACTTAGAGATAGGAAAAAGAATTTGATTTGCAAAAACAAACCAAGTGGTGGCAAAGAGTGATCCAAATATGCCAAAATTACAATCAAAAACAATTTGGTCTTAAATTGCATTGATGATGCACCTCTCTTTTGTTGCTTTTTAATGTGTTGGCATAAATCACCAAAAAGGGGGAGATTGAAAGGGAAATGTGCCCTTGGGCAATTTCTATAAGTATTTTGGTGATTAGATGCCCAACACATCTTAATTGAATCCTTGTGTGCTAAATATGGGAAAGTGCAAATCAAGGCACAAGGTATGTTTCTAGACCTAGTACATTGTTTTTGAATACTAATGTGTTTGTCTAAGTGCTAGAAACAGTGACAAAAGAAGGAGAAAAGAAATGGAAAAGACTTGGCTCTGTGCAGCCAAACTCTAACTCGGTCTGGCACACCGAACTGTCCGGTGGTGCACTGGACAGTGTCCGGTGCGCCAGGCTGGTCAACGGTGAAGTGGCCGCTCTCAGGAATAGATGGAGTTGTATGGCTATAATTCACCGGACTGTCCGATGGTGCACCGGACTGTCCGGTGAGTCATCCGCGACGAACTCGTCGCTCTCGGGAAAAGAGAAAGGCGACGTGGCTATAATTCACCAGACTGTCCGATGGAGCACCGGACTGTCTGGTGAGCCAATGGCGCCAGCGCCAACGGTCGTCCGCGCGATCAACGCGCGACACGTGGCCCGCTCCAACGGTCGGCTCGGTGCACCGGACAGTGTCCGGTGCGCCAACCAGTCCTGAGGAGCAACGGTCGGCTACGCCTGACTTGGAAGGAGATCGCGCACCGGACATGAACAGTGGCTGTCCGATGGTGCACCGGACTGTCCGGTGCACCACTCGACAGAAGGCAAGGATGGCTTTCCAAATTGGTCTCCAATGGCTCCTAGCTGCCTTAGGGCTATAAAAGGGACCCCTAGGCGCATGGAGCAGTACACCAAGCATTCTCCAAGCATACTAAGACATCTAGACTCCACTCCCACACATTTGATTCATTGTGATAGTGATTTGAGCTTCATTTCAAGTTGTGAACTCCCTATGTTGTCCTTTGAGCTCAAGTCTTGACTTGTGTGCGTGTGTATGCTGTGGATTGAATCTTATGTGTGTTGCTTCTCCCAATCTTACTCTGTGCTTTCTTTGTGATCTCTATTGTAAGGGCGAGAGACTCCAAATTGTGGAGATTCCTCGCAACCGGGAAGATACTCTAAACGAAAAGACCATGGTACTCAAGTTGATCATTGGATCACTTGAAAGGGGTTGAGTGCAACCCTCGTCCATTGGGATGCCACAACGTGGAAGTAGGCAAGTGTTACTTGGCCGAAACACGGGATAAAAATCACGTGTCTCTTGTGTTGAATTTTCTGTGATTATTGTGTTCACAAGAACTCGCTTCAAAGCTACTTAGTCACGCTAACACTTTAATATCTAAGTTTTGTGGCTATTTAGCTCTTGATTTTACAGGATCACCTATTCACCCCCCTCTAGGTGCTCTTAGATGGGTATTTATATCCCTCACCCACCAAAATAATCGTTTGGGCAGGCTGCTATCGATGGGCGCACCGGATAGTCCGGTGCGCAAGCCACGTCACCCAACCGTTAGGGTTCTGGAGCAGACGACCGTTGGAGCTTTGTCTTCATGTGGCACCGGACAATCCGGTGCCACACTGGATAGGCACTGTTCACTGTCTGGTGCCCCTCTGACTTTTGCGCTTTGACTCTACGCGCACTGTTCACGCACTGTAGCTCTATCCCGCGCTTTTGCAGTCGACCATTGCGCCGGAGAGCCGTTGCTCCACTGGTGCACCGGACAGTCCGCTGGTACACCACACTGTCCGGTGAATTATAGCGGAGCGCGGCCCGAGAAACCCGAAGGTGGTGAGTTCGGAGTTGTACGGTCCTGGTGCACCGGACACTGTCCGATGGCACACCAGACAGTCCAGTGCGCCAGACCAGGGCACACTTAGGTTTCTTTGCTCCTTTCTTTTTGAACCCTAACTTTGATCTTTTATTGGTTTGTGTTGAACCTTTATGCACCTGTAGAATATATAATCTAGAGCAAACTAGTTAGTCCAATTAATTGTGTTGGGCATTCAACCACCAAAATCATTTATAGGAAAAGGTTAACCCTATTTCCCTTTCAATCTCCCCCTTTTTGGTGATTGATGCCAACACAAACCAAAGCAAATATATAAGCGTTGAATTGAACTAGTTTGCATAATGTAAGTGCATAGGTTACTTAGAATTAAACCAATTTATAATTTTATTAGATATGCATGGTTGCTTTCTTTTATTTAATATTTTGGACCACGTTTGCACCACTTGTTTTGTTTTTGCAAATCCTTTTGGAAACTTTTCAAAGTCTTTTTGCAAATAGTCAAAGGCATATGAAAAAGATTGCAGGAAGCATTTTCAAGATTTAAAAATTTCTCCCCCTGTTTCAAATGATTTTCCTTTGACTAAACAAAACTCCCCTTGAATAAAATTCTCCTCTTAGTGTTCAAGAGGGTTTTACAAATTTTTGTAAATACTAATTGAACAAGATCAAATACATTTAGATACCAATTTGAAAAATTCTTGAAAATTTTGAATTTGGTGGTGGTGTGGTCCTTTTGCTTTGGGCTAATACTTTCTCCCCCTTTGGCATTAATCGCCAAAAACGAAGACATTTGAAGCCCTTTTTATATGTTATCCCCCTTTGGTAAACAGTATATGAATGAAAGATTATACCAAATTGGAGAGTGTTGTGGAATACCGGCGAAGGATAAGTAATATCGATGGAGTTGAGTGGAAGCGTTGTCTTTGTCGAATACTCCATTTCCCTTTCAATCTAAGACTAACACAAGAAATACTCATGGAAACACATTAGTCTTAGCTTTGGCACAAGAAGAATAAGAAATATGTATATGTACCAAAGGAAAGAGATATGATCAAAGGTATATAGATGCGCTATGTGTGCAATGTTTCAATCAAAATTCCGAGAATCAAATATATTTAGCTCATTCCTAAGTTTGCTAAAGGTTTTTTCATCTAAAGGCTTCGTAAAGATATCGGCTAATTGATCTTTGGTGTTAATATAGGCTATCTCGATATCCCCCCTTTGTTGGTGATCCCTCAAAAAGTGATACCGAATGTCTATGTGCTTAGTGCGGCTGTGTTCAACGGGATTCTCCGCCATGCGGATAGTACTCTCATTGTCACATAGGAGAGGGACTTTGCTCAATTTGAAGCCATAGTCCCAGAGGGTTTGCCTCATCCAAAGTAATTGTGCAAAACAATGGCCTGCGGAAATATACTCAGCTTCAGCGGTAGAAAGAGCTACTGAGTTTTGTTTCTTGAAGCCCAAGACACCAGGGATCTCCCCAGAAACTGACAAGTCCCTGATGTGCTCTTCCTATCAATTTTACACTCTGCCCAATCGGCATCTGAATAACCTATTAAATCAAAGGTTGATCCCCTGGGGTACCAAAGACCAAACTTAGGAGTGTAAACTAAATATCTCATGATTCGCTTCATGGCCCTAAAGTGAACTTCCTTAGGATCGGCTTGGAACCTTGCACACATGCATACGGAAAGCATAATATCCGGTCGAGATGCACATAAATAGAGTAAAGATCCTATCATCGACCGGTATACCTTTTGATCTACGGATTTACCTCCCATGTCGAGGTCGAGATGCCCATTAGTTCCCATGGGTGTCTTGATGGGCTTGGCATCCTTCATTCCAAACTTGGTAAGTATGTCTTGAATGTACTATGTTTGGCTGATGAAGGTACCCTCTTGGAGTTGCTTGACTTGAAATCCTAGAAAGTACTTCAACTCCCCCATCATAGACATCTCGAATTTCTGAACCATGATCCTACTAAACTCTTCACAAGTAGATTTGTTAGTAGACCCAAATATGATATCATCGACATAAATTTGGCATACAAACAAATCTTTTGCAACAGATTTAGTAAAGAGAGTAGGATCAGCTTTGCCGACTTTGAAGCCATTAGTGATAAGAAAGTCTCGCAGGCATTCATACCATGCTCTAGGGGCTTGCTTAAGCCCATAACGTGCCTTTGAGAGCTTATAAACATGGTTAGGGTACTCACTATCTTCAAAGCCAGGAGGTTGCTCAACATAGACCTCTTCCTTGATTGGTCCATTGAGGAAGGCACTCTTCACGTCCATTTGATAGAGCTTAAAGCCATGGTAAGTAGCATAGGCAAGTAATATGCGAATTGACTCAAGCCTAGCTACGGGTGCATAAGTTTCACCAAAGTCCAAACCTTCGACTTGTGAATAACCCTTATCGACAAGTCTGGCTTTGTTGCTTATCACCACACCATGCTCATCTTGCTTGTTGCGGAATACCCACTTGGTTCCTACAACATTTTGGTTAGGACGTGGAACTAAATGCCATACCTCATTCCTCGTGAAGTTGTTGAGCTCCTCTTGCATTACCAACACCCAATCCGAATCTCTTAGTGCATCCTCCACCCTGTATGACTCAATACAGGAGACAAAAGAGTAATGTTCACAAAAATGAGCGACTCGAGATCAAGTAGTTACCCCCTTATGAATATCGCCGAGGATGGAGTTCACAGGGTGATCTCGTTGAATCGCTTGGTGGACTCTTGGGTGTGGCGGTCTTTGACCCTATACTTCTTGATCATCTTCCTTGTCTTTGTCATGGTCATCTCCCCCTTGATTATTGTCCTCCTCTTGAGGTGGCTCATCCTCTTGATCTTCATTTTCATCATCTTGAGCCTGATCCTCATCTTGGGTTGGTGGGGATGCTTGATTGGAAGATGATGGTTGATCTTGTGCTTGTGTGGGCTCTTCAGATTCCTTAGGACATACATCCATAATGGACATGTTCCTTAGCGCGACGCACGGAGCCTATTCATAATCTAATTCATCAAGATCAACTTGCTCCACTTGGGAGCCATTAGTCTCATCAAACATAATGTCATAAGAAACTTCAACTAGTCCAGTGGACTTGTTAAAGGCTCTATATGCCCTTGTGTTTGAATCATAACCAAGCAAAAAGCCTTCTATAGCCTTAGGAGCAAATTTAGATTTTATACCTCTTTTAACAAGAATAAAACATTTGCTACTAAAGACTCTAAAATATGAAACATTTGGCTTTTTACCGGTTAGGAGTTCATAAGATGTCTTCTTGAGGATTCGGTGAAGGTAGAGCCGGTTGATGGAGTAGCAGGCGGTGTTAATCGCTTCGGCCCAAAACCGGTTCGTAGTCTTGTACTCATCAAGCATGGTCCTAGTCATGTCTAGTAGAGTTCTATTCTTCCTCTCCACTACACCATTTTGTTGAGGTGTGTAGGGAGAAGAGAACTCATGCTTGATTCCCTCATCCTCAAGGAAGCCTTCAATTTGAGAGTTCTTGAACTCTGTCCCATTGTCGCTTCTTATCTTTTTTATCCTTAAGCCGAACTCATTTTGAGCCCATCTCAAGAATCCCTTTAAGGTCTCTTGGGTTTGAGATTTTTCCTGCAAAAAGAATACCCAAGTGAAGCGAGAATAATCATCCACAATTACTAGACAGTACTTACTCCCGCCGATACTTATGTAAGCTATCGGGCTGAATGGATCCACGTGGAGTAGTTCCATTGGCCTATCCGTCATCATTATGTTTTTGTGTGGATGATGAGCGCCAACTTGCTTTCCTGCTTGGCATGCGCTACAAACCCTTTCTTTCTCAAAATGAACATTTGTTAATCCCAAAATGTGCTCTCCCTTTAGAAGTTTGTGGAGATTCTTCATCCCAACATGAGCTAGTCGGCGATGCCAGAGCCAACCCATATTAGTCTTAGCAATTAAGCAAGTGTCAAGTTCAGCTTCATTAAAATTAACCAAGTATAGCTGACCCTCTAACACTCTCTTAAATGCTAATGAATCATCACTTCTTCTAAAGACAGTAACACCTATATCACTAAAAAGACAGTTGTAACCCATTTTGCATAATTGAGAAACTGAAAGTAAGTTATAATCCAAAGAATCTACAAGAAAAACATTGGAAATAGAATGGTCAGGAGATATAGCAATTTTAACAAGTCCTTTGACCAAACCTTGATTTCCATCCCCGAATGTGATAGCTCTTTGGGGATCTTCGTTTTTCTCATAGGAGGAGAACATCCTTTTCTCCCCTGTCATGTGGTTTGTGCATCTGCTATCAATTATCCAACTTGAGCCCCCAGATGCATAAACCTGCAAAACAATTTAGGCCTTGTTCTTAGGTATCCAAATGGTCTTGGGTCCTTTCACATTAGAAACAAGCACCTTGGGTACCCAAACACAAGTCTTGGAACCCTTGTGTTTGCCCCCAACATATTTGGCAACTATTTTGCCTGATTTGTTAGTAAGGACATATGAAGCATCAAAAGTCATAAATGAAATGTTATGATCATTTGATGCAGTAGGATTTTCTTTTTAGGCATTTTAACATGGATTGAATGCCTAGAGCTAGATGCCTCATTCTTATACATAAAAGCATGGTGAGAAACAGAATGAGACTTCCTAGCATGAATTCTCCTAATCTTGTGCTCATGATAACCAGCAGGATATAAAATGTAACCCTCATTATCCTGAGCCATGGGAGCCTTGCCCTTAACAAAATTAGACAATCTCTTAGGAGCATTAATTTTGACATTGCTTCCCTATTGGAAATCAATGCCATCCTTAATGCTAGGGCGACCCACTATAGAGCATGCTCCTAGCAAATTTAAATTTCTCATTTTCAATTTCATGCTCATTGATTTTAGCAGTTAGTTGAGCTATGTGATCATTTTGTTGTTTAATTAAATTAAGGTGACCATGGATAGCATCAACATCAATATCTCAACATCTAGTGCAAATAGAAATATGATCAACAGTAGATGTAGAAGGTTTGCAAACATTTAATTCATCAATCTTAGCATGTAAAATAGCATTCTCATCTCTAATACTGAAAATAGAATCATTGCAAACATTCAAATCTTTAGCCTTAGAAATTAAATTATCATTCTCAGTTTTAAGGCTAGAAATTGATTCATTCAATTTATCAATCTTAATAATTAAACTAGCATTTTCATTTCTAAGACTGACAATTGAATCATTACAAGCATTTAATTTTTCAACCTTAGCAATCAAACTAGCATTCTCAGTTCTAAGGTTGGAAATAGTGTCATGGCAAATGCTAAGCTCCTTGGTCAAATTTTTATTTTTCTCTACTTCCTGAGCATAAGCATTTTTTTACTTTAACATGCTTCTTGTTTTCCTTAATAAGGAATTCCTCTTGGCTATCCAAAAGTTCATCCTTCCCATGAATAGCTCCTATCAATTCATTTAATTTTTCTTTTTGTTGCATGTTAAGGTTGGCAAAAGGTGTGAGCAAATCATCCTCATCTTCACTAGAGCTACCCTCATCACTAGATGTTGTATATTTAGTGGAGGCTCTAGATTTTACCTTCTTTTTGCCGTCCTTTGCCATGAAGCACTTGTGGCCGACGTTGGGGAAGAGGAGGCCCTTGTTGTCACACCCAGTTTTAGAAGGCAAACTGAATGCGAACCATGTATGTGCTAGGATCAGCAATTCACGTACACAACAGTTATATAACTAGACATCATCACACAGTGCTCAAATAATAACATAAAAGAAGGTATAATAGTCGATTACATTATGATGTCCGAAACATCCACATAGTCTTTAACAATTATCAAAGTGCAGAAAAGAAACGTAGATACACACGGCCTACACAGGCAGCCGACTGGGGGTTTGCCACTAACCCACGCCTAGAACTCATCGTACTCTTGGAACTCCTGGAAGTCCTCCTCCACGACTTCATCTTCACCTGAGCAGTGGTTGCAACACGGACAACCTGGGGGGTTTGGTGTGTAAAGCAAGGGTGAGTACACATCAACATACTCAGCAATATGTCCCATTTGGCTGTAGTGGACTAGCTTTATGTGGAGTTTAGTCAAGCAGTTGCTTTTAGTTGGTCAGATTATTATTACTAGTAGAAAGCCAGGTTTTAGCATTAACCCACGTTATTAACCCAATGTACCCTTTCCAAACGGAAAGAATACCATTACCATAGTCATAACCAAAACCATCATCCTCATCACCGCCTGTAAACCAAACATCTCTGATCAAGTATCTCTAATCAATGGAGCTCCCTTGGCCGCTCATAACCGCGAGCACGGCTGATATATCAGTTTCATAACACTCTGTAGAGGATGCGCACTTTACCCACAAGCCATGATTCCCTCTTGCCTCGGGCCGATCAAACCCTTAAACACTACCAAGGTGAATAGGCAAGGTTTCACTATGTAGCCTTTACAAAGATTCCCTAAGGCTATAGCCGCCTGTTAGGTTTTCTAAATGCACCGCACTCCTCTCCAAGGGGCGAACCAACCTTGGCAGAGCGAGCCGCATACACCGAGCCCCATTAACGGCACGACGGCGAAGCGAACTACACCCCAGTTCCTCTAATTATTTAGCTAAGGGCGTCCCACTCCACCCTCATGGTTGCACTGTTTTCCCGGGCGGTCATCCAACGAACCAGTCCTTATGGAGAGGCACTCGAGAAACAGCTCGAGTCCCCTTAAATATCACAGAACCATCATCATAATCAAAAGGGAAAATAGCGTATCAGAGATAATCTCATCATGTTTATTGATTAATGTGAAGCGCTAGCATAAAGCTAAATCAAAATAACTTAACCGAAATAGGTAAACAAGGACAAGATAAACAGAAGCTAGTCAATCCTTAGGTATAAACTATGTAAATACGGAGAGTGAATTATAAGAATGACTAGGACATAGATGGGTCAAGGGACACTTGCCTTCACCAACCAGCTGCTGCTCAGGGTCTTCACCTGTAATTCCTTCGGACTCCACCAACTGACCGTTATCTATACGAGTTCAAACATACATTCCACACATTTAATACAAAAGAACAGTACACCATACAATAGAATGTTATAAATAAACAGACACTCGGCGCAGGGCTCACACCTACGACTAAGCGAGAAAGAGAGAGTAATGGTCGAGTTTATGGTCGAATAGCGATCACGTCACACGATTATAAATTAAAATACTCGTTTAAACAGAATAGTATTAATTTTGCCATCGTGTTTAGCATAGGGTAAAGTCATGTTCCATGTTTAATTATTATGAACAGATAAAGGTAAATTAAAAGGATTGTCGCGCGGTGAAACGTGCGACACAACACTTAAATTGAATTAAGAAATAAACGACTCGTCACGCGACGGAGCACGCAACGAGACACTTGCATTAATTATAGAGACGTTAAGCGTTGCGCGACGAAACCCACGACGACATACGTCATCTAAACTGAATTTAAAACGAAACGTCGCATGACTGGACTTACGACGCCACACATTAAATAAATCTGAAATTAAGACGATTCGTTGCACGACGAAGCACGCGACACAGCTCATTCATTAAACTAAATTCAAAACTAACTAAACTAAAAATCAATCGCCGCGCGCACTGAGGCTGCGCGCGCGGGAACGTGTTGCGCGTGTCGGGGCGCGCGAGGCTGCACCGGGGACACGCGAGACCACGTGAGTCACGCCGGGGGGCGCAGCCGTGCTGGGGATAGGGCGGGCGCCACCGGGGAGGGGCCGAGCAGGGGCCGCCAGGGCGCGCGTGGGAGCGCCGCGAGGGGCGCCGCCGGGGGGCCACGCAGGGGCACGCGGGGCCACGGGGGGGGGGAGCGCCGGGGGGGGCGAGGGGAGCGCGTCGAGGGGGCCGTGAGGGGGGAGCGCGCCTGGGAGGCCACAGGGGGGAGCGCGCCAGGGGCCGCGTGGGGGAGCGCGCCGGGGCCACGGGGGAGCACCACCGGGGGCCACGGGGGAGCACCGCGGGGGAGCGCGGGGGAGCTCTGACGGGGCCGCGAGAGGAGCGCGCCGGGGGCCACGTGGGACGCGCGCCAGTGTAACATCCCAATTTTGATCCCCAGGTTAGAAACCCTAAAACTCCTAAACCCCCCTAATTATCTCCTAAGACCCCCACCTCATGAGACATTCTATTCATCATAAGCATACACTATGGTTGTTATTAGCACCTCACATAGAATATTTTGACACCCAAGAAATGTAGATAAATATTTGTTTAAAGGAAAAAGGAGATTATAGAAAAGGAGAAAGTAAAATAGATTTGGAAATAGGAAAAGAAAAAGAAAAGGGAATTTCTCTTCTCCCCCCCCGGCTGGGCCGATTCCGGCCCAAGTGCCCACCTCTCTCTCTCTCCCGCGCGCCACGCACGGCCCATGCGGCCCACCTCCCGCGCCAGCGCCACTCTCCTGCCGCTGCCAGCCCGGCCCCATCCGTCAGCCGCACTCGCCCTCGCTCCCCCGCAACCGCCCTCTCTCTGGCAAGTGGGCCCCGCTTGTTAGCACCTTCCTCGCGCTTGTGACCAAGCTATCGACTCGTTCGCTGCCGGCCACCGTCCGCCCCGTCGCCTCGCCATTATCGCGCTCACCAGCTCGGTTTGGCGCCTTGCGTCTGCCCGAGCCATCCCGTCGCCCCCGTCTGCCCGAGCCATCCCATCGCCACCACTGTGCGCCATCATCGCCGTCGCAAGCACACCTCGCCGGTGTGCGCCACCTCTCCTCCCTTCACCGCCCGGGCGCCTATAAAAAGGACCACCCGAGCTCCTTCCTTCCTCACATCGGCCTCGGCCACTCCCTCTCCCCCCTCCACTGGACCGAAACGAGCTCTGCGCCGCCGCGCCCTCCCTCCGCTCAGGTGAGCTCCGGTCTCCTCTCTCTGTTGAGTTATAATCAAATTAATGTAGCTCTTGAGCTTCACCACTCCCTCACGAACACAACACACCCCTTCCCTTCACCTATTGCACCCGGCAACCTCGCCGGCGATCCCACCGCCGTGGACGCCCGCCACCTCGCCGTGGACCGGCCACCCCGAGCGTCCACCGGCCAAATTGGCCCCGCCTTCATAATCCCCTACCTCCACCTGTGCCTTGCCACCACTCCGTCAACGCAGAACCGAGCCACCGGCGAAGAACCGCCGCGAAACTTCACCGGCGGCCGGTTCTCACAGCCGTGAACCGCCCTTTCTCCCCCCGACACCGTTACCCCCTCCTCCCACTGACACATGGGCCTGCGCCCACTGCGTTCGCCCGTGCCGTTCCTCCCTTCCTTGGGCCGGCTGGGCCGCCTGCCCCCCCCCCCCCCCCGCCCGTGCCATTCCTCCCTCTGCCTCACTAAGTCACCATGGTTGATGTATTGTTCATTACCTATTTTTGCTAGGAGAAGAGGGATCCGATCCTCCAGAATTTGTAACTCCGAAAGAAGGGTAGGAACCCGACCTCTCCGAAATAGATCTTTCGTGCCAGGAGAACTTCGACAAAGGCAAGTCCATTCTTCCCTTGATGCATAAATTACCTACTCTTTCTACCACTACCTAAGCCGGGAATAAGGGATGGGTCTTTTGCATTGTGAGAAGAGAGATGACCCGCATTAACAAACATCTTTTGAGTACAAAATGTGGGATGAGAAAAGGACAGTGTTTTTACTAAACGATGTGTTCAAAATGTGTATGATGAAGGGTTTTCACCCTTATCACATTTTGAGTGGGATGATCAGGGACTCCCTGGTTTAGGGGAGGGCCTAAGGTGATGGCTCAGCCGAGTTAGGTGTGAGCAGAAGGATTGTCCCCTCATATAAGGACCGGTTTGTCATCCTTCACTACCTGTACTCATGACAAGTACAACCACTCGAGATTGCATGGGCAGTCACTCAATCCGAACTCATACGGTCCAAACCCCAGGGTTATGATGGCTGGGGAGCACCGGGAGGATAATGAGGGGGAATGTTTTGTCTGGTTTGGACATGGCGGTGGCCTGACTCCTTCTGGTATAACCGTTAAGATAAGGATGTACGAGGAAAGAAAGCGATTCGGATTCGGGTCTCATTGGCCATGAGATCGCAGAGCCGGACTAGTGGGTAAAGTGTACCCCTCTGCGTAGAGTTCAAACCTATTCGAATAGTCCATGTCCACTAGTATGGACGAGTCTGGTGTGGTATGACAATTAGTGTTTATAACATTCGGAAACAAGGAAATGCGTGAGTGGGCGTGTTTTTTGGAAATGAAAACAATGCCATGGGAGCAGGAAGCTCAGTGGTGGTTGAGTGTGAAAATGTGCTACTTCCTTCTTTGGGGAAAACCATCAAAGAGTTGCCTTTTTCTGAAAAAGAAGAGTGACTTCAACTCCACCATATAAAGCATGTAATTTATAGGTCCCTCTCTCTTTATGGGCGCGATGGGCTTGCGGAATACCTAGTGTATTCACCTAGATTTATTTATATTTTTCAGCAGCCGAAGACTTCTTTTCTGCTATGCTCGACTAGAAGGGGCTGTGTCTGCACCCAGTTCTGCCTGTGGCTTGGGCTAGTTTATCTTCTACTGCGCTTTGTATTTCAGGCTCTCTTGAGCTTGTACCCTGGTATTGTAATAACTTTTATTCGAACTCTGTACTATTTGAAGTAAGGAATGTGGTTACTAGCCTCCTAGGACTAGTAATTGTATCACATTTGAGTCCCAGAGGATTGGGGCGCTTCTGCCAGAGGGCCACGCGGGGGCGCGTCAGGGGGCCACGCGGGAGGAAGAAGAAGGGGAGGAGGAGGAGAAGAGAGAGAGGGAGAGGGAGAGGGAGAGGGGAGGGGAGCTCACCTCAGGGTCCAAATCCGGTGATCACTGTCTCTAAAACCTAGGGCACCACGGGGAGGGAGAGAGATGTGGAGGAGAGGAGGTTGCTGCACGGGAAAATCAAATGAGAGAAAGGGAGGGGGCGCACATGGGGGGAGGGGTAGGGCGCCGGGGGCGCACGGGCCAGAGCGGGCCGGTTGGGCCGGGCTGGGTCGGGCTGGGTTGCGTCGTGGGGCAAAAACCCACGACACGCACAACCACCAATCAGAATCCGATTCGAGAAACGAGACTGAGCAAAACACACGATTAAACACGACATCAGATAAGAAATATGCCTCGGCATGATGCAACATCCATGACAACTTAGGTTTTTGTTCACACGCAATATGGACACCAGTCGCTATACTACTTTGAAATTAGGAAGAATGAGCGAAACAGGAAGAGAAAAGAAAGTAACGCCTGAATTTGGTGAGTACAAGGAAGAAAAATTTCTACCCCCAAATTTAGGGCGTTACACTTGTTGATGACGATGTTGGCGGCATCCTCGTCGGAGGAGGAGTCGGTGGAGCTCTCGTCAGAGTCCCATTCCCGACATACGTGGGCATCGCCACCCTTCTTCTTGTAGTACTTCTTCTTCTCCTTCCTCTTTCCCTTCTTGTCGTCGCCCCTGTCACTATCACTAGACATAGGGCATTTAGAAATAAAATGACCGGGCTTACCACATTTGTAGCACACCCTCATGGAGCGAGGTTTGTAGTCCTTCCCCCTCCTTTGCTTGAGGATTTGGCGAAAGCTCTTGATGATGAGCGCCATTTCCTCGTTGTCGAGCTTGGAGGCGTCGATTGGAATTCTACTTGGCATAGATTCCTTCTTCTCTTCTTTCGTCGCTTTGAATGCGACGGGTTGCACCTCAGGTGTGGAGGTGGCGCCTTGCTCCAAGTTGTCGATGTGTTTGGAGCCTTTGACCATTAGCTCAAAGCTCACAAACTTCCCTATCACTTCCTCAGGAGACATTAATTTGTATCTAGGATCCCCACAAATTAATTACACTTGAGTAGGATTGCGAAAAACAAGGGATCTTAGAATAACCTTGACCATTTCATGGTAATCCCATTTGGTGCTCCCAAGGTTGCGCACTTGGTTTACCAAGGTCTTGAGCCAGTTGTACATTGCTTGTGGCTCCTCTCCTTGGTTGACGACGAATCGACCGAGCTCCCCCACGATCGTCTCCCGCTTGGTGATCTTTGTCACCTCATCTTCTTCGTGCGCGGTCTTGAGTATGTCCCAAATCTCCTTGGCACTCTTCAACCCTTGCACCTTATTATACTCCTCTCGACATAGAGAGGCGAGGAGTATAGTAGTATCTTGGGAGTTAAAGTGCCGGATTTGGGCGACCTCTCCGAGTCGTAGCTCTCGTCCCCCACCGTAGGTACCTGCGCTCCAAACTCAATAATGTCCCATATGCTTGCGTGGAGTGAGGTTAGGTAATGTCTCATTTTGTCACTCCACATAGAATAATCTTAACCATCAAAATGTGACGGAACCTCCCAAGTCATTAGGCCCACCTACAGTTATCCTTGTCCAACGGACCTCAGACAACCCTGCAGGTGTTCCTGAATCACTTGACAAGTTCGATATCTGCTTTCCTTACCTTCCCAAGAGCGTTTTACCCGTCACGTAGACATTACAAATCATCGGAGATATGGAAATGCGGAAGCGGTTACATAAACTTACCTTTATTTAAAAGTAGACAAGGTTGATTATTTACAGACCAGGATATAACATATGAGTGCAGAGTATTATTATTACAGAACTAAGGGAGGCAAAAACCCCTCCCGATAAAGTTCAAACAAAAGTTTTTATGGAGGATCCTTTCCTCCCGCAGCTTCACTCCTAGTGTTCGTCCTTTGGAACCACCTTAGAACAGAAACAACAAAAGTTTGTTGCTTCTTCACCTAAAAACAATAGGGAATAAAACCCTGAGTATGAAATTACTCAGCAAGACTTACCTGACTAAAGAAAAGACTCTCAAGGGTATGCTGGTTATACGGGAGTCAAGGTAAGGTTTCTCAATAATCAATGACTCTGTTTGCAGAAATGCTTACTAAAGTGGATCCTTAAAAATCTAGTTTTATTTGTCAAGTTAAATAAAGTTACCTGTAGCTAGAGTTCTTTCTACCCTAGTTCACTCACTTGACCTGGACTAGCCAATTTTGTAACCATCCTTCATCTTTACTGGATCGCTACGTATAGGTCAGTGACCAAGTCTCCATAACCGCGGAGGTACGGCGATCCGAATCGATTATACTCAGCTGAGGATCTCCAATCACATGACATATGTAGCACTTAACCCTTGCATATGTCAACCCGCCACCGGGGTTCTTAAGACCAGATCATGTTCACGCCAACCGAGAGCACAGATACACCACCGTCCAGCCTCTTGCCACGGAGGGTACACGCTACTCTCGCCATCTCTCCACTCCCATTGCGTGGTACCTTATTCTGGCCTTAGTCTGCCCGAGGCAAAGCTTACCCATGACGAGGCATGTGACCAGTTAAAGGGTCCTCGGTCATCAAGCCTACATCGAGACGGTCCTTAATCGACTCAGACGGAGACACTACACCAAGACTCTCTTTTCTCGTGCAAGTCACCCACCCGGTCTTAGCTTAATCATTTTAACCCAAAGTCTGGTACCAGGCACTGGCAGAGGTACATCTTTTCTAATGTTGAACCCATCATGGCCATGATGGATCCACCATCAAGTTTTATTTTCAAAAACATCCGTCCCACTTTGCCATATCATCTTCTAAAAAAACAAAACCTTTTTCTTTGCTAGAGCAAGACTAAGCATAGTAAAAACCTTTTATAAAACAGGGATTCAAAGGAAGGTAATCAAATTCAAGGAAGGTAATGCAGGAATTGTCTTAGCAATCAAACTCCTATCACCTAATGCATCAAGCAAGTGAGAAAGATTTTAAAAGAGTCAAGGAGGTGGCAAATGCACCGGGGCTTGCCTTGGTTTACAGGTGATTCAGGCTCAGTTCCACAGATGTCAAAATAAAAACAGTTGTCTACCTGATGTTCCTGAGGTGGTGGTGGTGAAGTCTTCTCTCCTTCTACTTCAACTTCTTCTTCGTTTTCTAAAGATAACCATACATAATAATGAATGCCCATGTAATTCTCATGAGAATGCAAAGATAATAAGAGTTTATTATCTAAGGTCTTGAATACAATTTTCCTTCACGGTTCTCCGAGAAACTAGGGTTTTCGGAGTCAGTAAAAGGAATTCAAAGGGCAGGGGGTAGGGTTTTGGGTTCTAGTTATCAAACAAGGTCCAAATCAAATCAAACTCTATCCAAGGCTTCTAAATAATGTTTAGAGTTCATATAAAAAGTTTGGATACTTTTGGAATTATCATCTATTTTATAAAAATCCAGACATAATGTTTTAGGCTAGTATAAATGCTCCAAAATTCCCTATTTGATCTAAAAATCATGAAACTATTTTTATTAAATACTATGGAAAATTAGGAATCTAGTAAAATTGGTTTGACATTTTTACCATTTTTCTACAATTTTCTACAGATTTCCAAAGTTTTGTAGAAAAAGAAAAGAGAAAAGCTTGAACAGTTCTGGGCCAAATCTAGCCCAGGCGGCCCAACTCAAGTGGAAAGCACGCGCCCGCACCCATGCTGCGGACTTTGCAGAAAGGCCCTTGGCTTACTGAATAACTGGAAGCGGGGGTCACGTCACTGTTTAACTGAGTCACTGACAGATGTAGAAAAGCCCCTCTGGTTCTATCCCTTCGCAGACCGAGGTCCCCGACGGTGAGCGGCACGGCAGAGCTCCAGCGAGCTCCTGGACCAGCCAAACGGGTCAAAGACTAGTGCCCTACTTCGGCCGAAACCGAATTCACACCCTAACCAGTGTTTCCCCTAAGTCAATTGCATGAATGGCTACCTAATTGCCTCTGGCCATGGTGACAGTGCGGATAACCCAAAGAACAATGCGTTCCCGGTGATTGGTGGTGGTCTAGCTCAATTGGGTGGATGGATGAGCATCAGGGAAGCATACTAATGCTGAAACAAGGTAGCAGAGGGCATGAACAAACCTGGAAGTGGCTGGCCACGGCGAGGTGTTCTTCGCGGTGGCGGAAACTTGGTTAGGGGAAAACCAAAATTCAAGCTCTCTGACGAACGATTGCTAGTGATTCTGTAACACCCTGAATTTGGGGGTATAAAATTTCTTTGCTCATATTCACAAATTCAGGTGTTACTTCTCTTTTCACACCCTTCCCAATCCCCTCTTTCTCTTTTTTATAGAAGAAAAGGGGCTATTTACTTTGTGTAATTAAAGTTTATTAGACTAAAACTCCAAGGGGTATGTATTGTGGCATCATGTCAAACCCTAAATTCTACTTTTGTTTGGTGCATAATTCTTAGAAATGCTAATTTGAATTTGTGGCTTATTTGGATTTGAATCAAATAGAGTAAATAAAAAGAAAAAGGGAAAACAAATGCCAGAATAAAAGAAAAAGGAAAGAAGCCCGCTTCCCCTGCCCCCTCGGCCTTTTGGCCCATCTGGCCCATCCCGCGCGCGCGCCCTCCCTCCCCCTCTCCCCTCTCTACCCTGGCGGGCCCGCTCGTCAGCGCGACCGCCTTCCCCGCGCCCGCTTTCCCCGCTCTCTCTGCTCGCGGGCCTGAGCTGTCAGCTCTTCCGTCTCCGCGTAACCGCCGCCCCGAGCCGCGCGTGCCGCGGACTCCGCGCCCACGTCGCGCGTGGAGCTCGCCACCACCCCGCCCTCGGCCACTTGAGTCCAGAGCCTCGCTCACCCTCTCTCCCCCCCGTCATTCGCGCACCTGCAGAGCCCCTTTCCCTCTCCCCCACGCTGCGCGCACGCCAAAGTGTCGCCGCCACTAAACCACCGCCGCCCGAGCTCGTTTCTCCGTCGCCGTTGGAGCCCCGCCGTGCCCTCTGCCACGGTGAGCTTCGCCCCGGCATCCGCAACCCGGGACGCGCCCCAATTTCCCCTCTCCCTCCCCGAATCCCTCTGCCCGCGCTCACCGCCGTTCTCTGTGCAGCCGCCGAGGTCCGCCATCATCGACTCGGGCTGCCGCCGCATCTCCGTCGCCATCGAGGGGTCCTCGGAGTTCGCCTTGAGGTAAGGAAACTCTCTCGCCCTCTCCCTTCCTTTTTATTGCCCACCGTCGTGTTTAATTGCTCGCCGGAGTCCCTTAGCGCCACCGCCGAGCCGCTTCGCCGTGGGCCGCCCCCCTCCAGTGCCCCTGTTCTGACCTAGGCCCCACCAGAAGGTTCCCCGCGCCCTCCCCAACCTCCCCGGCCGCCCAGGTCGTCCCAGGGACCCACAGAGCCCCTGCGCCCCTCGTCTCCGGCGAGTTCTCCGCCGCGGGGACGGGCGCCGCCGCCTCTGCTAGCCGGAGGAGAAAACAGAAGCCGGCCACCCAATCCCCGCCGTCTATCCCAGATCGAACGGCCCTGATTCAAATAGGCCGAGCCAATCTTAGCCGTCCGCCTGAGATCCAACGGCCCAGGGCCCTTCCCCCCCCCCCCCCGCACCCCGCCTTCCTGCCATTTGGGCCCCGCCTGTCAGCCGTCCGCGCCCGCGCTGCCCACCTGTAACACCCTGAATTTGGGGGTATAAAATTTCTTTGCTCATATTCATAAATTCAGGTGTTACTTCTCTTTTCACACCCTTCCCAATCCCCTCTTTCTCTTTTTTATATAGAAGAAAAGGGGCTATTTACTTTGTGTAATTAAAGTTTATTAGACTAAAACTCCAAGGGGTATGAAATGTTGCATCATGTCAAACCCTAAATTTTACTTTTGTTTGGTGCATAATTCTTAGAAATGCTAATTTGAATTTGTGGCTTATTTGGATTTGAATCAAATAGAGTAAATAAAAAGAAAAAGGGAAAACAAATGCCAGAATAAAAGAAAAAGGAAAGAAGCCCGCTTCCCCCGCCCCCTCGGCCTTTCGGCCCATCTGGCCCATCCCCGCGCGCGCTCTCTCCTTCCCCCTCTCCCCTCTCTGCCCTGGCGGGCCCGCTCGTCAGCGCGACCGCCTTCCCCACGCCCGCTTTCCCCGCTCTCTCTGCTCGCGGGCCCGAGCTGTCAGCTCTTCCGTCTCCGCGTAACCGCCGCCCCGAGCCGCGCGTGCCGCGGACTCCGCGCCCACGTCGCGCGTGGAGCTCGCCACCACCCCGCCCTCGGCCACTTGAGCCCAGAACCTCGCTCGCCCTCATCCCCTCCCTCATTTGCGCACTTGTAGAACCGCCTTTCCCTCTCCCCCACGCTGCGCGCACGCCAAAGCGCCGCCGCCATTAAACCACCGCCGCCCGAGCTCGTTTCTCCGTCGCCGTTGGAGCCCCGCCGTGCCCTCTGCCACGGTGAGCTTCGCCCCGGCGTCCGCAACCCGGGACGCGCCCCAATTTCCCCTCTCCCTCCCCGAATCCCTCTGCCCGCGCTCACCGCCGTTCTCTGCGCAGCCGCCGAGGTCCGCCACCGTCGACTCGGGCTGCCGCCGCGTCTCCGTCGCCATCGAGGGGTCCCTGGAGTTCGCCTTGAGGTCAGGAAACTCTCTCGCCCTCTCCCGTCCTTTTTATTGCCCCCCGTCGCGTTTAATTGCTCGCCGGAGTCCCTTAGCGCCACCGCCGAGCCGCTTCGCCGTGGGCCGCCCCCTCCGGTGCCCCTGCCCCGACCCAGTCCCCACCGGAAGGTTCCCCGCGCCCTCCCCAACCTCCCCGGCCGCCCAGGTCGTCCCAAGGACCCACAGAGCCCCTGCGCCCCTCGTCTCCGGTGAGTTCTCCGCCGCGGGGATGGGCGCCGCCGCCTCTGCTGGCCGGAGGAGAAGACAGAAGCCGGCCACCCAATCCCCGCCGTCCATCCCAGATCGAACGGCCCTGATTCAAATAGGCCGAGCCCAATCTTAGCCGTCCGCCTGAGATCCAACGACCCAGGGCCCTTTTCCCCCCGCACCCCGCCTTCCTGCCATTTGGGCCCCGCCTGTCAGTCGTCCGCGCCCGCGCTACCCGCCCGGCCCCGCCTGTCAGCCGTCCGCCCCGCGCTGCCCGCTCGGCCCCGCCTGTCAGCCGCTCAGGCCGCCGTGCGCTCGCGCGCCCGCCCGTGGATCTAATCTCGGGCGTTGATCCGAGATCCAACGGCTATGAGAGCCCGATACCCCTTCGCCCGCGCATTTTCTTAAAGAGACCCCCGGCTTTCTGAAAATTAACCCGCCGTCCTTGGATCTTCGCAGTTAGGTCCTCGGACCTTTTATTTAATCCAAAATAAGTATTTAAGGCATATTTTTAATCCCTAATCTTGTAAAATTCATAACTTTGTCATATGAACTCCAAATTAGGTGCTTCAAATTGCAAAATGCTCACAATATTTTTATCTATCTATTTATACAATGTTTCCCTGCTGTTTTTATGTCCCAATTAATAGTTGATCATTAGGGTAAAACTAATGTTATTGGAACCCCTATTTGAGATAAATAAAGGATTGAGGACTTTAATAAAGGTTGGAGCACCTAAGTTTATGGACTTAACACCATGTAATGATTTAACCCCACCACTGACTTAGATCTGATTAGTGGAAAATGAATCATTTTGTATAGTCATCTACCCTAGACCTAGGGAACACCAGATTACCAATCCTTTTTCTCCTGTGAACTTGTGATCTCTCTGCTGCATATGTTTGGTTTATTGCTTTTGTTTGTTATTTCCCAAGTGCATAGAATGAATGATTACTTTACGTAGACAACGGGCAGTCTGTGTTTCCCGAGGAAGTTGCAAAAGAAGTTCCTGATCAGCAATTTGGTGAAGGCAAGTGTCCTCTGACCCATTATGTCCCATCTACTTTATAATACACTGTCCTGCATACTATGAACAACCTAAGGATTTACTAGCTTTCTATTTACCTTGTCCTTGATTTACCTTTTGGGTTACTATAGTTAGCTACATGCTAGCGCTTTACTTTAATCAATGAACATGATGAGATACAATGTTGATACTATGATTTTATTCTGGATATGATGATATACTTGTGGCATTTAAGGGGACTCGGGCTGTTTCCCGAGTACCTCTCCGTAAGGACCTGTTCGTTGAGAGACCACCCGGGATAACAGTGCAACCATGAGGGTGAAATGGGGTGCCCTTAGCTAATTAATTAGATGAACTAGAGGTGTAGTTGCTTCGCCGTCGTGCCGTCAATGGGGTCCAGGCACAGTGCTTGCTTTGCCGAGGCTGGGTGCCGAGGTTCTTTCGTTTTGCTTTTGTTAGTCACCCTCCTGCGGGGAGAGGTACTGTGTTTATCAAACTGGAGAAACCTAACGGGCGGCTATGACCTCTAGGGAATCTTTGTAAAGGCTACGTAGTGATACCCTGCCAGGCCACCTAGGTAGTGGTCAATGGAGAGTAGCTCTCTCCGGGCAGAAAGGGAATCACGACTCGTGGGTAAAGTGTGCGACCTCTGCAGAGGGTAGTGAAATTGATATATCAGCCATGCTCACGGTTAAGAGCAGCCTTGGGATCCTCTTTGATTAGAGATACAGATGGTTCGAGATACAATGGTTCTATTAATGTTTTTGGTTCGATGATGATCATGATGTTTCCTCGATGAGGAAATGACTCATGGGATGGTTATATGATAAAACTTGGCTTCCACTAATAATAAATGCCTGACCAACTAAAAGCAATCTGCTTTGACCTTAACCCCACATAAAGCTAGTCCACTTCAGCCAAACGGGGCATTTGCTGAGTACGTTGATGTGTACTCATCCTTGCTTTACCACAAAACACCAGGTTGTCCACATTGCAACCACTGCTCGGGAGAAGACGAAGCTGTGGAAGGAGACTTCCAGGAGTTCCAAGACTACGACGAGTTTTAGGTGTGGGTTGGCGGCAACCCCCAGTCAGCTGCCTGTGAAGGCCTCATCTTTACTGCGTTTCGCTTAGCACTATGATTTATCTGTTAAGTTAATGACTATGTGGATGTCTATGACTCTGTGATGTAATACGTTAATACTCTTTTATGTTATTATTCGAGCACTGTGCGATGATGTTCATTTATGTAATCGCTGTGTACGTGAGTTCTGATCCTGGCACGTACACCGCTCGGCCCCGCCTATCAGCCGTCCGCGCCCGCGCTGCCCGCTCGGCCCCGCCTGTCAGCCGCTCAGGCCGCCGCGCGCTCGCGCGCCCGCCCGCGGATCTAATCTCGGGCGTTGATCCGAGATCCAACGGCTATAAAAGCCTGATACCCCTTCGCCCGCGCATTTTCTTAAAGAGACCCCCGGCTTTCTGAAAATTAACCCGCCGTCCTTGGATCTTCGCAGTTAGGTCCTCGGACCTTTTATTTAATCCAAAATAAGTATTTAAGGCATATTTTTAATCCCTAATCTTGTAAAATTCATAACTTTGTCATATGAACTCCAAATTGGGTGCTTCAAATTGCAAAATGCTCACAATATTTTTATCTATCTATTTAAACAATGTTTCCCTGCTGTTTTTATGTCCCAATTAATAGTTGATCATTAGGGTAAAACTAATGTTATTGGAACCCCTATTTGAGATAAATAAAGGATAGAAGACTTTAATAAAAGTTGGAGCACCTAAATTTATGGACTTAACACCATGTAATGATTTAACCCCACCACTGACTTAGATCTGATTAGTGGATAATGAATCACTTTGTATAGTCATCTACCCTAGACCTAGGGAACACCAGATTACCAATCCTTTTCTCCTGTGAACTTGTGATCTCTCTGCTGCATATGTTTGGTTTATTGCTTTTGTTTGTTATTTCCCAAGTGCATAGAATGAATGATTACTTTACGTAGACAACGGGCAGTCTGTGTTTCCCGAGGAAGTTGCAGAAGAAGTTCCTGATCAGCAGTTTGGTGAAGGCAAGTGTCCTCTGACCCATTATGTCCCATTCACTTATAATTCACTTTCCCGCATTACTTAATTGAAACCTAAGGATTGACTAGCTTTATACTTTACCTTATCCTTGATGACCTTTTGGGTTATTATTATGGTTAGCATTTTGCTATTGCCTTAACCTAATCAATGAACATGATGCGACTATTTATGATACGATACTGTTATCCTGATGATATTGATGAGCTTGTGATACTCTAGGGGGCTCAGGCTGTTTCCTGAGTACCCCTCCGTAAGGACCTATTCGTTGAGAGACTACCCGGGATAACAGTGCAACCATGAGGGTGAAATGGGATGCCCTTAGCTAATTAATTAGAGGAACTAGAGGTGTAGTTGCTTCGCCGTCGTGCCGTCAATGGGGTCCAGGCACAGTGCTTGCTCTGCCGAGGCTGAGTGCCGAGGTTCTTTCGTTTTGATTTTTGTTAGTCACTCTCCTGTGGGGAGGGGTACTGTGTTTATCAAACTGGAGAAACCTAACGGGCGGCTATGATCTCTAGAGAATCTTTGTAAAAGCTACGTAATGATACCCTGCCGGACCACCTAGGAAGTGATCAATGGGGATTAGCTCTCCTCGGGCAGAACGGGAATCACGGCTCATGGTAAAGTGTGCGACCTCTGCAGAGGGTAGTGAAACTGATATATCAGCCGTGCTCACGGTTAAGAGCAGCCTTGGGATCCTCTTTGATTAGAGATACTCCGGATACACCTCAGATGATGACTTTAATGATGATGGTTAATGATGGTGACTTTAATTATGCATTCTGGTATTTCCTCTCTGAGGAGGTACTTTTTGGGACTATAACTTGGACTTGGTGATAAAATCTAGCTTCTACTAACAATGAATATTTGACCAACTAAAAGCAACTGCTTGAGCCTAACCCCACATAAAGCTAGTCCACTTCAGCCAAACGGGGCATTTGCTGAGTACGTTGATGTGTACTCATCCTTGCTTTACCACAAAACACCAGGTTGTCCACGTTGCAACCACTGCTCAGGAGAAGATGAAGTCGTGGAAGGAGACTTCCAGGAGTTCCAAGACTACGACGAGTTTTAGGTGTGGGTTGGTGGCAACCCCCAGTCAGCTGCCTGTGAAGGCCTTATCTTTACTGCGTTTCGCTTAGCACTTTGATTTATCAGTTAAGTTGATGACTATGTGGATGTCTCTAACTCTGTGATGTAACAAGTTAATACTCTTTTATGTTATTATTCGAGCATTGTGCGATGATGTTCATTTATGTAATCGCTGTGTACGTGAGTTCTGATCCTGGCACGTACATAGTTTGCATTCGGTTTGCCTTCTGAAACCGGGTGTGACATAAGTGGTATCAAAGCCGTGCTGACTGTAGGACCGCTGACCTAGAGTAGCATTGGTCGTACTAAGGACTATTAACCTTCATTCTCACCTTGACCTCTGGTGTCACTTCAAAGGTCGGTCACCTCGACCAACCCTATGTTTTACTACGTATATATACTAAATTATACCTTGTTAAAATTTTATTTTGTTCTGTCTATGGTTTATTCACTTGTCATATTAGTTCTGTTCTTACTCTTATGCTTACGGTGTCTTTTGTAGATGGCTCGTCTTAGACACACTGCACGTAAGTCGGTGATTCCTTTCCTGCCGTCTCGCCTTGCAGAGCGTCCTCTGCCCCGCACCGTCTCCGGTCAGTCGAGTCACCTGGAGAGACTGCACCACCGCCTGCGTGAGGAGCAGGAGCGCCGACGTCAGCACAGAGAGCAGCAGGGCTCTTCCTCCCCACCTGAGCAGGAGGTGGAGTCCGTGAGGCGCCGTTCCTCTGTTCCTTAGCTGGAGGCGCCCCCTGCACCACCGCGGGACGCCCCTGCTGTTGGAGGAGGTCCTGAAGGAGACCCCGACGACGACGACTCAGACCATAGCACGGAGTCCTCTGAGCCGTAGGAGGCAGAAGGATGGGTCGCCCGACCCATCACCCGTGACGCCGCTCGCAGTTGTCACTTCCACGACGCACTCGACACCTTGTTGCGCCAGGCTTTCGACCGGCACACCTGGTCGATCGAGTACCGTTGTGTAGTCTACCAGCACAGTCGCGGGAGATACCCGGATCGCTGGGAGGCTACCTGCCTAGTTCGCCATCCGGAGGATGATCTCCAGGGTGCAGAGGCCGTTTCGGAGCATTACTCCATCTCCTAGAGGGACACTGCAGAGGCAGCTATGCAGGATGCAGCACGGCGTGCACTCTCCCAGTACTATTCTTTGTTCGGTGGGGTGGCCGACGGTCTTAACCTTAGGTACTACCCCCGCCGTCCTACTGGCAGCACAGAGAGTGTGGTTGTCTCACCCGTTGGTGAAGGTAACCCTAGGTTGAGCAGCACAGTCAACCTAGTCGCAGTGCTTAACACCGAGCTGGATCACTCTCTGGACGAGCTGAGCAGGGCTCGAACGGAGATTGCGGAGTTGCGTGCTGAGCTGGCAGAGCGCCGTCACCAGGAGGGTGGTTCCCCCGCTCCTGTTGAGACTCAGCACCCCTACCGCTCGCCACCACGTGGTCACCACACTTATGGTTCCCCTGCCTGTAAGACCAGGATAGATCTGGATCCTTAGATCGTTAGCGTCGGAGTTTGTAATAATCCTTAAGTCAGATGTCCCAGTCTTAGATGGTCAGTTTAGTTTGCTTATTAGTTGCTTTTAGTCAGTTTAGTTTGCTTATCAGTTGCTTACATGTTTGTTATGGTGAACTTGTGCTGGATTTGAATCTTTGTAATGACTGTAGCCAACATGTGGGTTTCCCCTGCCGTTGGCTTAGCTAGTGATATTAATGAAGTCAGTTATTTAGTTGGGAAACCATTTACTTCTACTTTCCTTTTTATCTGAGAAGCTGTATTGGATCATAGTGAAGATCAGTGAAGTTCTTTGTTCACTCAGTGTCATGAAGAATTCTGTTTTTCCCTCTTCTTATGCTAAAGGATTGTAAGATCAATGCTGATGTATGAATGTCTTCCACAGATGTCTGACAACAGGTGCCGATGCAACAGGCGTGCTCAGCAAGATCAGCATGCCCAACAGGAGGAACATCAGGGGCAGCCTCCCCCGCCACCCCCGATGACAGTGGAGCAGATGTTCTTGATGCAAACTCAGGTAGTGCAGGCTATTGGGCAGACTCTGGCAGCTATGCAGCGGGCTCAACAGCAACCTCAACCCCAGTTGCAAGTGCAGATGCCTCAGGTGCCACGGGATAAGCATGGTGAGTTCATGAGAGGACACCCTCCTACCTTTGCCCATTCTGCTGACCCCATGGATGCAGAAGACTGGCTGCGTGCAGTGGAAAGGGAACTGCGCACCGCCCAATGTGACGACAGGGAGAAGGTTCTGTACGGTCCCCGCCAGCTAAGGGGAGCAGCCCAGTCTTGGTGGGAGTCCTACCACGCTACCCATGCTGACCCCAAAGCCATCACCTGGGAAGAATTCAACGAGAATTTCCGCAAGTACCATGTTCCAGAGGGACTGATGATTGTGAAGAAGGAGGAGTTTCTGGCTCTGAAACAGGGACCCCTGTCTGTTAGTGAATACAGAGACAAGTTTCTGCAGCTGTCTCGTTATGCACCTGAAGATGTCAACACTGATGCTAAAAGGCAATACAGGTTCATGAGGGGTTTGGTGGATCCCCTGCACTACCAGCTGATGAATCACACCTTCCCCACCTTCCAGCACCTGATCGATAGGGCAGTTATGACCGAGAAGAAGCGTAAGGATATGGAAGATCGGAAGCGCAAGATGAGTGGACCCCAGTCCGGAAGCATCAGTCGTCCCCGCTTCTCAGGCAGTTCATCCCAGCAAGGCAGGCCTGGTCACCCACAGGGATATCAGAATCAGAATCAGCGTCCGCATCACAGCAGTTTCAGAGGCAGTACCCACAGCAGCAGCAGTATCGTCAGAACAGCCAGCAGGGATGTAATCAGTATCAGAAGCAGAACAACCAGGCACCTCGCCTTTCTGCCCCAGCAGCAAATCAGAACAACCAAGCAGCCCCAACACAAGGAGGAGGCAGAGGATGCTTTCACTGTGGGGAACAAGGCCACTGGGCGATGCAGTGCCCAAAGAAGATGGCGCAGCAGCAGACCAACCCCAATGCTCCAACAAGGCAGGGTGTACTGCAGCAAGCAGCAGGCAATCGTGGCCAAGCGTATAACCGTGGAAAGGTGAACCACTTGGAGGCCGAAGCAATCCAGGATGCACCAGATGTGGCAGTAGGTATGTTCTCAGTCGAATCTCATTCCGCAAAAGTGCTATTTGATACTGGTGCAACTCATTCATTTGTCACTGCAACATGGGTAGAAATGCATAACATCTCAGTAGAGGCAATGATGCCGCCCATGAGGATTAATTCGGTTGGTGGCAAGGTGCAAACAGATAAAATATGCTCAAATATAAGGGTGGAAATAAGGGGGATAGGGTTCCCCAGTGACCTAATAGTAATAGACACCCCTGGGGTAGATGTCATCCTAGGGATGAATTGGTTAATGAAATATGAAGCGAATGTTAGCTGTGACAAGAGGACCGTAACATTGAAGTCCCCGTCCGGAGAGGAGGTAGTGGCTGAGCTAAAGATGCCTAAATCAGCGGAGGGAGTTTGTCACCAGATTTCAGTTGATAGTAAGGAGACCAACCCGCTCGAGGCTATCAAGGTTGTGTCGGACTTTCCGGATGTGTTTCCCGAGGAGTTACCAGGCATGCCACCCGAGAGAAAAGTCGAATTTGCCATAGAGCTTATCCCAGGTACCGCCCCCATTTCCAAAAGAGCCTATCGAGTGTCTGGACCAGAATTGGTGGAACTCAAGAAGCAGATATATGAGATGTTAGAGAAGGGTTACATCAGACCAAGCACCTCGCCTTGGGCCGCTCCAGTATTGTTTGTAGAGAAGAAAGATGGTACCAAACGGATGTGCATAGACTACAGAGCCCTGAATGAAGTCACTGTTAAGAACAAGTACCCCCTGCCGAGAATAGAAGATCTGTTTGACCAACTCAGAGGTGCCAGCGTATTCTCGAAGATAGATCTGAGGTCAGGCTACCATCAACTCAGAATCCGACCCTCGGACATACCGAAGACAGCATTCATCACCAAGTATGGGCTATATGAGTATACAGTCATGTCCTTTGGTTTGACAAATGCACCAGCCTTCTTTATGTATCTGATGAACAGTGTATTCATGGACTACCTAGACAAGTTTGTGGTAGTGTTCATCGACGATATTCTCATATATTCTCAAAGTGAGGAAGAACATGTGGAACATTTGAAGATGGTATTACAAAGGCTACGAGAGCATCAGTTGTATGCCAAACTGAGTAAATGCGAGTTCTGGATTCATGAAGTCTTGTTTTTGGGTCACATCATAAACCAAGATGGGTTAGCAGTGGACCCAAAGAAAGTAGCAGATATCCTGAACTGGAAAGCACCGAAGGATGTTCGTGGAATCAAGAGCTTCATTGGAATGGCCGGATACTATAGGCGTTTCATTGAAGGCTTTTCAAAGATTGCTAGACCAATGACAGCGTTACTAGCGAATAAAGTTGAGTTTAAGTGGACCCAAAAGTGTCAAGAAGCATTTGAAGAATTGAAGAGTAGATTGACTACAGCACCTGTGTTAGTTCTGCCTGATGTTCACAAGCCATTCTCGGTGTACTGCGATGCTTCTTACACCGGATTGGGATGTGTGCTAATGCAAGAAGGAAGAGTTGTAGCATACTCATCTTGACAGCTGAAGATCCATGAGAAAAATTACCCCACACACGACCTGGAGTTGGCAGCAGTGGTTCATGCGTTAAAGACATGGAGACATTACCTGTATGGGTAGAAGTGTGACATCTACACGGATCATAAAAGTCTGAAGTACATATTCACCCAGTCAGAGTTAAACATGAGGCAACGAAGATGGTTGGAATTGATCAAAGACTACGAGTTGGAGATACATTACCATCCAGGCAAGGCCAATGTTGTTGCAGATGCTCTGAGCAGGAAGAGTCAAGTCAATATGATGGTCACGTACCCAATGTCTTATGAGTTGGCCAAAGAGTTCGACAGACTGAGTCTTGGTTTTCTGAACAGTACGCAGGGAGTAACAGTGGAATTAGAACCTACTCTAGAGCGGGAGATCAAAGAAGGGCAGAAGGATGATGAAAACATCAACAAGATCCGGCAGCTGATCTTAGAAGGAAGAGGCAAAGACTTTCAAGAGGATGAAGATGGAGTAATATGGTTCAAGGACCGATTGTGTGTTCCCGACATCAAACCTATTCGGGAGCTGATCCTCAAGGAAGCTCATGAGACAGCTTACTCCATACACCCTGGAAGTGAGAAGATGTATCAGGACCTAAAAAGGAGGTTTTGGTGGTATGGCATGAAAAGAGAGATCGCAGAATATGTTGCCATCTGTGATAGCTGTCAAAGAACCAAAGCAGAGCATCAGAGGCCCGCTGGACTGTTGCAGCCATTGCAGATTCCTCAGTGGAAGTGGGATGAGATCGGGATGGATTTTATAGTTGGCCTACCTCGTACCCGGGCCGGCTATGATTCCATCTGGGTGGTTGTGGACCGCTTAACAAAAGTGGCCCATTTCATACCCGTGAAGACAACATACACCAGAGCAACGTTAGCTGAGTTATACATGTCTCGAATAGTCTGCCTTCATGGTGTGCCGAAGAAGATAGTGTCAGATCGAGGAACACAGTTCACCTCTCATTTTTGGCAGCAGCTACAAGAAGCCTTGGGCACACATTTGAACTTCAGCTCGGCTTATCACCCATAGACGAACGGTCAGACTGAGAGAACCAATCAGATCCTAGAAGATATGCTGAGAGCCTGTGCGTTGCAAGACAAGTCAGGATGGGACAAAAGGTTACCTTATGCAGAATTCTCCTACAACAATAGTTACCAGGCCAGCTTGAAGATGTCACCGTTTCAGGCACTCTATGGACGGAGTTGTAGGACTCCACTGCATTGGGACCAGCCTGGAGAGAGACAGGTGTTTGGCCCCGACATCTTGCTTGAAGCCGAAGAGAATATCAAAATGGTTCGGGAGAATCTGAAGATAGCACAATCAAGGTAGCGAAGCTATGCTGACAGAAGGAGAAGGGAATTGAGTTTCGAAGTGGGAGATTACATCTATCTGAAGGTGTCACCTATCAGAGGAGTCAGAAGGTTCGGAGTTAAAGGCAAGTTAGCACCCCAGTACGCTGGACCATATCAGATTCAAGCAAAGCGTGGAGAAGTGGCCTATCAGCTCAACCTACCAGAAAGTTTGTCAGCGGTGCACAATGTGTTCCACGTGTCGCAATTGAAGAAGTGCCTGCGAGTACCAGAAGAACAGTTGCCAGTGGAGGGTTTGGAAGTCCAAGAGGATCTGACATACATAGAGAAGCCAACGCAGATTCTGGAGTTTGCAGACAGAGTCACCCGAAGAAACACCATCAGAATGTGCAAAGTCAGATGGGGCCACCACTCCGAGGAAGAAGCAACCTGGGAACGAGAAGATGATCTAAAGGCCAAATACCCTGAACTCTTTGCTGACCAACCTTGAATCTCGGGGCGAGATTCTTTTAAGGGGGATAGGTTTGTAACACCCTGAATTTGGGGGTATAAAATTTCTTTGCTCATATTCACAAATTCAGGTGTTACTTCTCTTTTCACACCCTTCCCAATCCCCTCTTTCTCTTTTTTATAGAAGAAAAGGGGTTATTTACTTTGTGTAATTAAAGTTTATTAGACTAAAACTCCAAGGGGTATGTATTGTGGCATCATGTCAAACCCTAAATTCTACTTTTGTTTGGTGCATAATTCTTAGAAATGCTAATTTGAATTTGTGGCTTATTTGGATTTGAATCAAATAGAGTAAATAAAAAGAAAAAGGGAAAACAAATGCCAGAATAAAAGAAAAAGGAAAGAAGCCCGCTTCCCCCGCCCCCCTCGGCCTTTCGGCCCATCTGGCCCATCCCGCGCGCGCGCCCTCCCTCCCCCTCTCCCCTCTCTGCCCTGGCGGGCCCGCTCGTCAGCGCGACCGCCTTCCCCGCGCCCGCTTTCCCCGCTCTCTCTGCTCGCGGGCCCGAGCTGTCAGCTCTTCCGTCTCCGCGTAACCGCCGCCCCGAGCCGCGCGTGCCGCGGACTCCGCGCCCACGCCGCGCGTGGAGCTCGCCACCACCCCGCCCTCGGCCACTTGAGTCCAGAGCCTCGCTCACCCTCTCTCCCCCCCGTCATTCGCGCACCTGCAGAGCCCCTTTCCCTCTCCCCCACGTTGCGCGCACGCCAAAGCGCCGCCGCCACTAAACCACCGCCGCCCGAGCTCGTTTCTCCGTCGCCGTTGGAGCCCCGCCGTGCCCTCTGCCACGGTGAGCTTCGCCCCGGCGTCCGCAACCCGGGACACGCCCCAATTTCCCCTCTCCCTCCCCGAATCCCTCTGCCCGCGCTCACCGCCGTTCTCTGCGCAGCCGCCGAGGTCCGCCATCGTCGACTCGGGCTGCCGCCGCGTCTCCGTCGCCATCGAGGGGTCCCCGGAGTTCGCCTTGAGGTAAGGAAACTCTCTCGCCCTCTCCCGTCCTTTTTATTGCCCCCCGTCGCGTTTAATTGCTCGCCGAAGTCCCTTAGCGCCACCGCCGAGCCGCTTCGCCGTGGGCCGCCCCCCTCCGGTGCCCCTGTTCCGACCTAGGCCCCACCGGAAGGTTCCCCGCGCCCTCCCCAACCTCCCCGGCCGCCCAGGTCGTCCTAGGGACCCGTAGAGCCCCTGCGCCCCTCGTCTCCGGCGAGTTCTCCGCCGTGGGGATGGGCCCCGCCGCCTCTGCTAGCCGGAGGAGAAAACAGAAGCCGGCCACCCAATCCCCGCCGTCTATCCCAGATCGAACGGCCCTGATTCAAATAGGCCGAGCCCAATCTTAGCCGTCCGCCTGAGATCTAACGGCCCAGGGCCCTTCCCCCCCCCCCCCCCCCGCACCCCGCCTTCCTGCCATTTGGGCCCCGCCTGTCAGCCGTCCACGCCCGCGCTGCCCGCCCGGCCCCGCCTGTCAGCCGTCCGCGCCCGCGCTGCCCACTCGGCCCCGCCTGTCAGCCGCTCAGGCCGCCGCGCGCTCGCGCGCCCGCCCGTGGATTTAGTCTCGGGCGTTGATCCGAGATCCAACGGCTATAAAAGCCCGATACCCCTTCGCCCGTGCATTTTCTTAAAGAGACCCCCGGCTTTCTGAAAATTAACCCGCCGTCCTTGGATCTTCGCAGTTAGGTCCTCGGACCTTTTATTTAATCCAAAATAAGTATTGTTGGGGACTTGTTCTCAAATGCTTCGGATTAAGAACAAGGCAACATAAAAAGTGTTAAATGATAAAGTCCTTCGTCCTTTGAAA
The DNA here is from genome assembly GCA_029449295.1 of Zea luxurians. Lineage (NCBI taxonomy): Eukaryota > Viridiplantae > Streptophyta > Magnoliopsida > Poales > Poaceae > Zea > Zea luxurians. The sequence goes on along the minus strand of JAOPSE010000009.1, from coordinate 23,160,573 downwards.
CATTATTTCCCTTCGGGATATAATGTATTCCGGACGAAGGTCACAAACAACATATCTTCGTAAGCACAATAAACGATGATGAAGAACTTATATGTAACATAAGAAATAACATAAATGTTTAAATATTATCACAACGTCATTTCTATTTTATTATCATAGAAAAATGGAAATGATTTCAGATTACAAATGTACCTTCGGATTGTAGGAAGGCAAAAGTATAAGGATGACGCAAAAGCAAATGCCAAGTCAGCGTGAACAGTACGGGAGTACTGTTCATCTATTTATAGACGTGGGACACAGCCCATGTAAAATTACATTCATGCCCATTACATTTGCTAATGACTTATGGGAATCTATTAAGGCCCAAGTAGTCTTTTCATCTTTAAGTCGGTTCCCCTTTCTGCTATCGCGACGAAGCTTTCCTGCGCATAGCTTCGGTTGTGCACCATCCTTCGTACAGCTTGGTAATCAGCCCGTCCTTCATCTCAATTCCCCTTCGTCTAGCTTAGGCTTCGCCCTGACCGTACTCCATGTTCATAATCTGAGTCCGAAGATACCTGTTCATATATTTCACTCGGAAAACATTGTCAAATCATGTTTTTGAGGACCTTCGGAGGACGAAGGCCCCCAACAGTAGCCCCTCGCAATATTAATTTGTTAGTGATAAATTCAGATTGCGATATGGACGAAGGCCTTAAGCCGAAGGTCCGAAAAAACACCTTCCCTTTGCTAGAATAGCAACATACACTGACAAGCGGGGTCTTTCAATTTTCAACGCACTGGGCGTATAAATAAGATCATACCGCAAACTCATTTGGTACGCTCTCTTGCCATCTGCTCCCGCTCACTCAATTTTTAGCTCTTGCGCACTAAGATTTGCTGAGCTTTTAGCTTTGAAGCTTCGGCCTTGAAAACAGTTTTTTAGTGTTTCCGAAGATGTCTGAAGATAAGAAGGCTGGTCCCGAGATGAAGCTGAGTCTTTCTGAAGAGAAGAACCTGGGGTTTCTTATAGCAATGTCGAAGACCAACACAGAAAAAATCACCAAAGAGATTTTAGAAGGTTTGCCTGAAGATACTGATGACAGCGACAGTTATGATGTGGATAGTGGTGGTGAAGACTCCGAAGATCGCCCCTGGCGACCAAGCCATTCAGTTTTTGGCAAGTCAGGTATCAAAGAAAATCATCTTGTCAACATGAGGGGAAGATACTTTCGGGATTTATCCATTGTGAGGGTCGACGAAGGAGAGAAAACTTGCCCGACCCTCGAGGAAAATGAAGTCGTAGTGTTCCGAAGCTTTTTGAAAGCTGGACTACGATTTCCCCTGAGCAGCTTTGTCGTAGAAGTGCTGAAAATGTTTGAAATCTATCTTCATCAACTTACCCCCGAAGCAATTATAAGGCTGAATATCTTCGTGTGGGCCGTGAGAAGCCAAGGTCTGGAACCTGATGCGAAAAGTTTCTGCAACATACACGAGTTATCATACGAGACAAAACCCTGGGGTAAGGAACAGTATCACAATAATTTTGGCTGCTACAGTTTCGTTTCTCGGTCTGGGTCAAGCTGTCCCGTGCCAACATTTCGGAAGAGATGGCCCGGCGACTGGATGACAGAATGGTTCTATGTGAAAAATGACCTGAAAGCACGGGAAGATATTAAAGGTATAATTATGCGCCCTATTTGGCAAAGTTTCAGCCTGCGAAAGCCGAAGGTTGAGATGAATGAAGCTGCCGAAGAATGCCAGAGAGCCTTCGGAGTTATTTGTTCTTTTATTGGAACGAGAGATTTAGTCCAAGAGCATATTGCCTTCAGAGTGTGGCCGCTTGCAGAAAAATGGGAAATGCCGCAAGAGACCATAAAGGAGGCTGACGAAGGTGGACTTATCAGATTGAAGTATACTTTCAAATTCGGAGATAAATTCGTTGAGCCAGATGATGACTGGCTGAAAAGCATTGAAAATTTGAGTGATGAACTACTTGGGGCTTACTCGAAGGCCGAAGATACTGCATTGTCAGCAGCCTTCGGAGGCCGAAAAAAGAAAAGACTGAACCGAGTGTTTGACGCAATCGGGTTCGTCTACCCTGACTATCGTTATCCCATTCGAGGGCAGAAAAGAAAAGGCGCGACCTCTGCGAAAGAAGAAGCTGCAGCTGCTCCTAGTGAGCCAGCACCGAAAAGAAAAAGGATAAAGGTCCTCACACATCGGCCACGCTATATTGAACCAGCCTCGGTGCCTGAATTCACCGGAGAGACTTCTTCGGCCACCGAGGCTGAACAGCCATCCTTGCTGCCAGTAATCGCAGAAATAGCCGAAGCGCCAACAAGAACAGAATTGGAAGAACCAAAGATTTTGTTATCAGAAACCAAAGAGATGGACGAAGCGCCATCAACAGAAAAAATGGAAGAAACAAAAGGATCAGCTGAGGGATCAAAAATATTAGAAGTTTTAAGTCCTTCAGCAAATGTTGACACAACAAAAATCCAAAAGGGGCCCGCAGTAACTCCGAAAAGAAAAAGAATGGTCAATGTGCTAGACGTTCTAGAAACAATTAAGTCCTCAAGCACAACTCCGAGGAGGACTGTTGAAACCTCCGAAGCGAAAACTGAGATTTTTGATACTAAAGCTCCAGAGCAAGAAACTGAAGCTGAAGCCGGTCCTTTGGAGCCCACGAAGGTAAAATCCCTGGAAACCGAGGAAGGAAAAGTGACAGAGCCAATTCTTGTTGAAGAAATCAGTGCTGCTGCCCCCGAAGCCTCCCCCAAAGTCCCTGATTATATTGTTCGACATGCTTCGGGGAAGAAGTTAACAGAAGAAGAAATTTTTGAAGCTAATCACTATGCAAAAGAATTGAAATATCCAAATGGGGCCTTAGTATTCAATGGGACAAATGAAGAAGATTTCCTATACTGCCTCCCAAACGACAAGGAATTATCCGTCTGCCGGGAAATGGCCCGAAGCATGGGGTTTCCGAAGCTGGAGGCTGGCCTCTGCGCGATGACAAAGGACGATCTTGCAGATAGCCTTGCATACAATAGCCTGAAGGTACGAGAACTGCGTGTTTGGAGACTTTATGATTTGAAATCTATTCTTTTATTCTTATACCAACTCTTTTACATATAGGGTTTAATACTAAGCAACGCGCTGAGAGCGCAAAAGAATGCCGAAGACGAGAGCTATGAAATTGCCTTCAACAACCTTCGAACAGAAGTTATCAAACTGAGAAACGAGGCCTTAGAAAAGGACAAAATTCTAGTTACATTGGTGGATAAAATAAAGGAGGACGAAGCTGCCTCTATAGCACAAGCTGCAGCTCAAAAACACGAGATTGCCGACCTTCGGAAGCAATTAGCCCGAGCTAAAGAAGAACGCATACTTGAAGAAACGAGGCGGGAATGTAGCGACCAATGGGCCAATCATTTGGAAGGAACCGTTGAAGAGCTTCGGTCTTCTAAGAGATGGTGCTACGAAAAATCCATGGAATGTGTAAAGAAGATAAAAACCAGCTTCGCTAGTGTTGGCGCATTTTCGAGTGAAGAAGATTTTGTGAGAGGTAACCCAGAAGGACCGATCGAATGGATCAGCCACGAAGCTGAAGCCTTCGAAGAAATTCTAAACAGTCATGGAGACATCTGCGCCTTCTCGGGTGCCAGGGAGATTGCTACTATACTGGAGAAAAAAGGCTGCGATCATGTTAAGGTTCTTGCACAATCCGAAGCCAGCTTATCTCCTGAAGATATTAAAGACCCCTCGGCCGAAGCAAGCCAGGCTGGTGGAAAATTTTTCACCGACGTCTGGGACAATGGTGGCCGAGAAATGGCCCGAGAAATTATTCAGAAAAGTGAGAAGGGCATTCACGACGCTAGAGAAGTAGCTAAGGCCGCTGACAAAAACTCAGAGCCCGAAGGGCAAATAGGTATTAGCTAATGGTTTTTATTGTGTTGTAATTTTTGGTTTTAAACTTCGTTCGCAATTTGTAATAGCAATGTGGCCATATCCTGTCCTCCTTCAGATCCTACTAAAGCGTCTCCGGGCCCTCACCCGAAAGGAGACGAGGAAATTAAAAAGATGGCTGAAGCTATCATGGATGAAGTTGTTAACCGACTCCTGAACGAAGCTGCAGAAGTTGTTTTGAGAGAAGATTAGGCACTATTGTAAAAACTTCTGAAATGAAATATGTGTAACATTTTGTAACCCTGAATGTAATATATTTGCTTTTAATGATTCGATTCTTTACGATGCATGAAACTTTACATCCGTACCGTTTTTGAGCCTTCGGCGAAAAAACACCTTCCCTTCTTTTCATGCTTCGTGAAGATAGAAAAACTTTTATGCATCACAACAATGTCCATAGTGCTCTGATGAAGAATATCCAAGCTTCGTGAAAACATTCTCCGAAGCTATATTCCGAAGATCAATATTGTATCCCCTTGTGACTTAGCACGATTTTCACTTTCTCAAAGCATTCTTCCGAAGGTCGATACTGTGTCCCCTTCTTTTGCCATATGCAACATGATGTATGATGCTTATGCTATGCAAAATGATGTGATGATGTTATGTTATGTAGATGACATTTGTTCCGAAGATACACACATATCCCTGTAAAACACACAATCTTTTTGTATCAGCGCTGACTTTTCGCTGTAAGCCTCCCTTAGGAGCTTCTTCGCCTTTTACTTAGGCGGTATCAGCGTTGACTTTTCGCTGTAAGCTCTGCATTCCCTTAGGAACGACTTTGGAGCTTCTTCGCCTTTTACTTATGCGGTATCAGCGTTGACTTTTCGCTGTAAGCTCTGCATTCCCTTAGGAACGACTTTGGAGCTTCTTCGCCTTTTACTTTCGGCGGAATCAGCGTTGACTTTTCGCTGTATGCTCTGCATTCCCTTAGGAACGACTTTGGAGCAGAAAACTTACACTGCGCTCCCTTTGGAACGGCTTTTTGTGACTTCAGCAAACTTACTCTGCGTTCCTTAGAACGACTTTTTGTTGCTTCGAAGGATTTTTGATAATTCGAAGGTCCTCCTTGTTATCGCAAATCTTTAAGCTTCAGCAACTTAAGCCTGTGGAGAAAATACATTTTCCTTGTGGCAAACAACGAAACTATTACATGAAAACTAAAAAATGTCCTTTATTGCACAGAAAATAGAACTGAATGGAAAAGACTGCTATCAAGGTAGGATATTTGTCAATAGATGTGCTTCGACTCTAGCACAGTGCTATTGACTGTGCGAGCTTCGGATTGTTCTCTGAAGTCCCTTTGGTGTGGAGCATATTGGCTCCCTTCTGGCTGTTGGCCTTGTTGCAGCGGTGGTGGAGGCGGAGGCTGTTGCCAGGAAGCTTGAGGTTGACTCGCCGAAGCAACAGAAACTGCAGGGTGGTTGCCTACGTATTCTGGGATGTAAGGCGGATGGTACGAAGCAGTATGCATGACCTGCTTCGGCTGAGCTTGTTGTGCTGCAGCTTCGGCTATCTCCTTTTGCTTCTGGATGGTAACATGGCACATCCTGGTGGTATGGCCCTTGTTTTCACCACAGAACAAGCAAAATATTCTCCTTGGTTGATCTCCAAATCTTCCGCCGAAGCCCCTGGCGCCTCTGCCTCTTGGAGCTGGTGGCCGGAAGAAGCTTTGTTGTTGCCCCGAAGCCTATGAGGAGCACTGCGGCCTGTGCTGCTGACTCCCCTTATCATCATTTTGAGTAGAGTTATGGATTGACCTGACATGCCTCGGATAGAATCTTCCTCCGAAGCCCCTGGTCATTTCAGAAAACCTGAAAGCCTCCTCCCTTCTTTGGCGAAAATCATTGTCGGCACGAATATACTCGTCCATCTTCTGGAGCAGCTTCTCCAAAGTTTGAGGAGGCTTCCTAGCAAAGTACTGAGCTGAAGGTCCAGGCCGAAGTCCCTTGATCATGGCCTCAATGACAATTTCGTTGGGCACCGTTGGTGCCTGCGCCCTCAGACGCAAGAACCTTCTGACATACGCCTGAAGGTATTCTTCGTGATCCTGAGTGCACTGGAACAGGGCCTGAGCAGTGACCGGCTTCGTCTGAAACCCTTGGAAGCTGGTTAACAACATGTCCTTCAGTTTTTGCCATGAAGTGATCGTTCCTGGTCGAAGGGAGGAATACCAGGTTTGAGCAACACTCCTGACAGCCATAACAAAAGACTTTGCCATGACTGCAGCATTGCCACCATACGAAGATATTGTTGCTTCGTAGCTCATCAAAAACTGTTTCCGGTCTGAATGGCCATCGAATATGGGAAGCTGGGGCGGCTTGTAGGACGGAGGCCAAGGTGTAGCCTGCAGCTCAGCGAACAGAGGAGAAGCATCATCAAAAACAAAATTTCCATGATGGAAATTGTCATACCAGTCATCTTCGTTGAAGAAACCCTCCTGATGAAGGTCTTTTTGTTGAGGCCTTCGGTTCTGCTCATCGTGAGTAAGATGGCGAACTTCTTCAGAAGCTTCGTCTATCTGCCTTTGCAATTCAGCTAGCCTGGCCATCTTTTCCTTCTTCCTCTGCACCTGTTGATGAAGCATCTCCATATCTCTGATCTCTTGGTCTAGCTCATCTTCTTGAGGTGTCGGGCTGACAGCCTTCCTCTTCTGGCTTCGGGCCTCCCGAAGAGAGAGAGTCTCCTGATTGGGGTCCAGCGGTTGCAGAGCTGCAGCCCCAGTTGCTGAAGCTTTCTTCGGCGCCATAGCGAAGGTTTATGGCTTCCGAAGGTGTTCAAAAACTCAAAGAGTGGAAGTGAATTCACCGGAGGTGGGCGCCAATGTTGGGGACTTGTTCTCAAATGCTTCGGATTAAGAACAAGGCAACATAAAAAGTGTTAAATGATAAAGTCCTTCGTCCTTTGAAACATTATTTCCCTTCGGGATATAATGTATTCCGGACGAAGGTCACAAACAACATATCTTTGTAAGCACAATAAACGATGATGAAGAACTTATATGTAACATAAGAAATAACATAAATGTTTAAATATTATCACAACGTCATTTCTATTTTATTATCATAGAAAAATGGAAATGATTTCAGATTACAAATGTACCTTCGGATTGCAGGAAGGCAAAAGTATAAGGATGACGCAAAAGCAAATGCCAAGTCAGCGTGAACAGTACGGGAGTACTGTTCATCTATTTATAGACGTGGGACACAGCCCATGTAAAATTACATTCATGCCCATTACATTTGCTAATGACTTATGGGAATCTATTAAGGCCCAAGTAGTCTTTTCATCTTTAAGTCGGTTCCCCTTTCTGCTATCGCGACGAAGCTTTCCTGCGCATAGCTTCGGCTGTGCACCATCCTTCGTACAGCTTGGTAATCAGCCCGTCCTTCATCTCAATTCCCCTTCGTCTAGCTTAGGCTTCGCCCTGACCGTACTCCATGTTCATAATCTGAGTCCGAAGATACCTGTTCATATATTTCACTCAGAAAACATTGTCAAATCATGTTTTTGAGGACCTTCGGAGGACGAAGGCCCCCAACAAGTATTTAAGGCATATTTTTAATCCCTAATCTTGTAAAATTCATAACTTTGTCATATGAACTCCAAATTGGGTGCTTCAAATTGCAAAATGCTCACAATATTTTTATCTATCTATTTAAACAATGTTTCCCTGCTGTTTTTATGTCCCAATTAATAGTTGATCATTAGGGTAAAACTAATGTTATTGGAACCCCTATTTGAGATAAATAAAGGATAGAAGACTTTAATAAAAGTTGGAGCACCTAAATTTATGGACTTAACACCATGTAATGATTTAACCCCACCACTGACTTAGATCTGATTAGTGGATAATGAATCACTTTGTATAGTCATCTACCCTAGACCTAGGGAACACCAGATTACCAATCCTTTTCTCCTGTGAACTTGTGATCTCTCTGCTGCATATGTTTGGTTTATTGCTTTTGTTTGTTATTTCCCAAGTGCATAGAATGAATGATTACTTTACGTAGACAACGGGCAGTCTGTGTTTCCCGAGGAAGTTGCAGAAGAAGTTCCTGATCAGCAGTTTGGTGAAGGCAAGTGTCCTCTGACCCATTATGTCTCATTCACTTATAATTCACTTTCCCGCATTACTTAATTGAAACCTAAGGATTGACTAGCTTTATACTTTACCTTATCCTTGATGACCTTTTGGGTTATTATTATGGTTAGCATTTTGCTATTGCCTTAACCTAATCAATGAACATGATGCGACTATTTATGATACGATACTGTTATCCTGATGATATTGATGAGCTTGTGATACTATAGGGGGCTCAGGCTGTTTCCTGAGTACCTCTCCGTAAGGACCTGTTCGTTGAGAGACCACCCGGGATAACAGTGCAACCATGAGGGTGAAATGGGATGCCCTTAGCTAATTAATTAGAGGAACTAGAGGTGTAGTTGCTTCGCCGTCGTGCCGTCAATGGGGTCCAGGCACAGTGCTTGCTCTGCCGAGGCTGAGTGCCGAGGTTCTTTCGTTTTGCTTTTTGTTAGTCACTCTCCTACGGGGAGGGGTACTGTGTTTATCAAACTGGAGAAACCTAACGGGCGGCTATGATCTCTAGGGAATCTTTGTAAAAGCTACATAGTGATACCCTGCCGGACCACCTAGGAAGTGATCAATGGGGATTAGCTCTCCTCGGGCAGAACGGGAATCACAGCTCATGGGTAAAGTGTGCGACCTCTGCAGAGGGTAGTGAAACTAATATATCAGCCGTGCTCACGGTTAAGAGCAGCCTTGGGATCTTCTTTGATTAGAGATACTCCGGATACACCTCAGATGATGACTTTAATGATGATGGTTAATGATGGTGACTTTAATTATGCATTCTGGTATTTCCTCTCTGAGGAGGTACTTTTTGGGACTATAACTTGGACTTGGTGATAAAATCTGGCTTCTACTAACAATGAATATTTGACCAACTAAAAGCAACTGATTGAGCCTAACCCCACATAAAGCTAGTCCACTTCAGCCAAACGGGGCATTTGCTAAGTACGTTGATGTGTACTCATCCTTGCTTTACCACAAAACACCAGGTTGTCCACGTTGCAACCACTGCTCAGGAGAAGATGAAGTCGTGGAAGGAGACTTCCAGGAGTTCCAAGACTACGACGAGTTTTAGGTGTGGGTTGGTGGCAACCCCCAGTCAGCTGCCTGTGAAGGCCTTATCTTTACTGCGTTTCGCTTAGCACTTTGATTTATCAGTTAAGTTGATGACTATGTGGATGTCTCTAACTCTGTGATGTAACAAGTTAATACTCTTTTATGTTATTATTCGAGCATTGTGCGATGATGTTCATTTATATAATCGCTGTGTACGTGAGTTCTGATCCTGGCACGTACATAGTTCGCATTCGGTTTGCCTTCTGAAACCGGGTGTGACAGATTCTTGGTGGCTGGGTGTGTGATGACCATGCAGAGCTTATGGTGGCTTTAATTTATAGAGATCGATCACGAGTACAGCGAATTTGAGCGGCAGATTGCGATAGGTATGAACTGAGTGAGTCACTGGTGGCCGCGCAACGTGGCTATTACCGTGGCTGCTCCTCCGGCGATCACCGGATGTGCGTAGCACAGTTAGCCGCGATGTTGTAAAGTGTTTGGACACGCGGCAGACGGCAGTGAGGGATCAATGGCGGTGAGATCCTACCCGAGCGTTCGGTGAACAAGGGGGAGGTACGGCGGCTAGCCGGATTGGTGTCCAGCTCAACGACGGTGATGATCTTTCTACCCGAGACGTTATCCACTTACCCCGAGCATGAATCGAGACGCCGGCGACACGAATCGCGGCGGAGATCGTTGGCAGTGAGCTGAGCGCTTGATCTGATCTGTTTCAAGTTACTGTACCATGGGAAAGCCCATTCAGTCACTTGACAGAGCGATTTGCAGGGTTGTTTACTCCCGATTTTGTGCAGTAACATGATCATCACCCTTTAGCAAAGTTTTAGCTCTAAGATCCAGCTACAATATTGTTATAGCAATCCTAAGCAAATTCTTGCTCAATCCTTCTTGAATTCATGCCCAAAGTCACTGCAGTTGCACTGTCAGTCTGAAATTCAGACTTTAACAGCCTGACAGCCTGACTTCAGGTTTAATTATCTCCAAATTCTTCATAACAACCTTGCTTACACTCTTAAGCAAAATTGTTCACCTTTGATAGGTTTACCAATTTGATGTGGTGACCTAGGGTAAATTCTTAATATTTTGGAAGATATAGAGTTCCAAGTTGGAGTCAATATCACTGATTTTCAGACTTAGCACTAGAACACAAAGGGGGTCCTTTTGCAAATAGGTCTAAAATTCAGGGTTTGAATTGCAAATCTTCATAAATGTGAACCATATAACTTTATATGCCTTAACATCATAGTTTTTACACTTTAGTCCAAAAGTGCACTGATTTTGCACTTAACACCCTAGGGTTTAGGGTTAGGGTTTTCTAGGGTCCTTTTTAGGGTTTTTGGTATTCCAGGGGTGTGAATGAAACTTAGATCCATTCTTAGTAACATTTTATGATTATTTCACTTAATCTTTAGGGTTTTCTCTATTTGGGTTTTGTTTTACCCTTCTAATCCCCATTTAGGGTTAAGTACCCTACACTAGGGTCTTATTTGCAAAACACCATATCAATACAACTTGTTTGAAATTTTTGCCTAGTGAATGCACTCTAGGTGTGTCAAACACATGAAATGTTGATGCTTATGATGTTATGCTCAAGTTTTAGTGACAGTAACACCAGGGGTGTTACATCCTTCCCCGCATAAAAGAATCTCGTCCCGAGATTAAAAGTCCTAGGGTAAGTAGTGGAAAAGGAAATGCTTCACATTTTTATTTCCTAAGTTTTGGTACAAGGCAGGGGTGGTTTGGGGTTCACTCCTTTATTACAACAATTATATACATATTACAATTTACATGAGGCTAGAAAACCTGGAAATTTTTTTTTAAAAGTCTTGAGTCTACCATGTAGCCTCATCTTCAGTATGTTGGTTCCACTGTATCTTTTAAAACTTGAGAGTCTTTCTCCGGGTAACCCTGTCCTTTTGATCCAAGACTCGAATAGAGTGTTCTGAATATGTCAAGTCTGGCTCTAGGACAACATCTGTTACTTCAATGGTTCGATCTGGAACCCGAAGACACTTCTTCAACTGAGACACGTGGAACACATTATGTACAGCAGACAAGGTTTTAGGTAGTTGAAGTCGATACGCTACTGGCCCATATCTTTCAAGAATGAGAAAAGGACCAATATATCATGGCGCAAGCTTACCTTTAACCCCGAAACGTGATACACCCTTCATTGGTGAAACTTTCAGGTAGACATAATCTCCTATGAGAAAGTACAAGGGTTGTCGTCGCTTGTCTGCATAACTCTTTTGACGAGCTTGGGCTTTCTTCATGTTATGAATTATTCTCTAAACCTTTTCTTTGGTTTCTTTCACCATATTAGGCCAGAAGAAGGACCTTTCTCCAGGTTCAGACCAATTTAGCAGAGTACAACATCGTCGTCCATATAAAGCTTCAAAGGGTGTCATCTTAATGCTTTCTTGATAGCTATTATTATATGAAAATTCCGCTAACGGTAAACATTCATCCCATTTCTGTGGGAATTCCAGCACACATGCCCGCAGCATATCTTCAAGTATCTGATTGACCCTCTCAGTCTGCCCACTTGTTTGAGGATGATAGGTCGAACTGTGGAGCAATTTGGTACCCAGAGATTTATGAAGTTCTTCCCAGAATTTGGATACGAATTGAGGTCCACGATCCGACACTATAGTCTTCGGTACACCATGCAAACTGAGAATGCGAGTAATGTATAATTCCGCATAGGTGAGAACTGGGTAATATGTCTTGACTGGCAGAAAATGAGCAATTTTCGTAAGCCGATCAATTATAACCCAAATAGAATCATACCCCTTCGCGGTTTTGGGCAATCCCACAATAAAGTCCATACTAATATCTTCCCATTTCCATGTTGGTATTGGTAAGGATTGTAATGGACTAGCAGCTTTCAAGTGTATGGCCTTGACACGTTTACAAGTGTCACATCTAGCCACATAGCATGCAATTTCAATCTTCATTTTTGTCCGCCAATAATGTTGTTTTAGATCTTGATACATCTTAGTGCTTCTGGGATGAATAGAATAGCGACTAAGATGTGCTTCATCTAGAATTTGCTGGCGGACCACTTCATTCTTCGGCACAACTATGCGGTTGTTGAACCATACAACACCTTGATCGTCTTCTCGGAAGCAATTGGCTTTTCCAGCCCTTATCTTCTCACGTATATGTTTCATACCCTCATCATTTTTCTGTGCGTCAATTATCCTTTGTAAGATGACTGACTCCAGCTTCAAGTGATTTGAAGTCCCATGTTGAATCATTCCCAGGTTTAGATTCTCCATCTCCTGGCATAATGTAATGTCAGAAGTCCCCATTATTAGACAATGGCAAGAGGCCTTGCGACTGAGTGCATCTGCCACTACATTAGCTTTTCCTAGGTGATAATGGATCTCTAGTTCATAATCCTTAATAAGCTCGAGCCATCTCCTTTGTCTCATATTAAGCTCGGACTGGGTAAAGATGTACTTCAAACTTTTGTGGTCTGTATAAATATGACAGACATTTCCCAATAGATAATGACGCCATATCTTCAGAGCATGAACCACTGCATCTAACTCCAGGTCATGAGTGGGATAATGCTCCTCATGCCGGCGCAACTGCCTTGAAGCATTCGCTATTACTCAGCCTTCTTGCATTAATACGCAACCGAGACCACTGCCTGATGCGTCACAATACACATCAAAGGGCTTATTAATGTCCGGTTGAGCCAATACCGGAGCAGTGGTTAATAATATCTTCAATTTCTCAAAGGCTTCATTACATTTTGAACACCAATTAAATTTAGTCTCATTCTTTAATAAACTCGTGATTGGTTTCACAAGCTTAGAAAAATCCGGAATAAATCGGCGGTAATAGCCAGCCAATCCAAGGAAACTTCGGACTTGATGAACAGTGGTTGGGGGTTTCCACTCCAAAATATCCTTGACCTTGCTGGGATCCACCGCAATCCCCTTGGCAAATAACACATGTCCCAGAAATTGGATTTCTTCCAGCTAGAACGCGCATTTACTGAACTTGGCATATAATTGATGTTCCCTTAAGCGCGTTAATACGATCCATAAATGTTGAGCATGCTCCTCTTCATTCTTGGAATATATCAAGATATCATCTATGAAGACCACCACAAATTTGTCCAACTCGGGCATAAATACCGAGTTCATCAGATAAGTGAAGTGGGCAGGAGCATTTGTCAGTCCGAAAGACATTACCAAGTATTCAAATAACCCATACCGTGTAGTGAATGCGGTCTTTGGTATATCCTCGGGCCTAATATGGATCTGATGATAGCCCGATCTGAGGTCAATCTTGGAGAATACCCTCGCTCCAGTTAGTTGATCAAATAGAATGTCAATCCGGGGAAGAGGGTACTTATTCTTGATAGTGACCTCATTCAGGGGTCGATAATCCACACACATCCGCAATGTTTGATCCTTCTTCTTGACGAATATGGCTGGACAACCCCATGGCGATGAGCTTGGCCGGATGAATCCTTTCTCAAGTAGATATTGCAATTGGGTCTTCAGTTCTGCCAATTCATTTGGAGGCATCCGGTACGATCTTCTAGAAATGGGAGCCGTACCGGGCTTCAATTCAATTACAAACTCTACATCCCTTTTTGGAGGCAATCTAGGCAAATCCTCGGGAAAGACATCTGGGAACTCACATACTATCGGAATATCCTTGATCTCCGGTATAATGGCTTCATTAAATCTGCCAATAGGTCTAGTTGGAATAGCTATGGGGATAGACAAAAGAATTTCTTCTTGGCCATAACTCAACCTGATTGTTCTCAGATCAGTGTTGAGGATTGCTTTATGTTGGGCCAACCAATTCATGCCCAAGATTACATCTATGTCTTGACCTTTCAGAACAATCATCTTAGTAGGAAAGTCCCGTCCAGCCAATGTTATGGGCACTTGGTAAGCCACTTCTTTGGTAAATATTTGTCCCCTAGGCGAATGTATTTTAAACCCTTCCCTTGATTTAGTATATGGAATGCAGTGTTTCTCCACAAACTTTTTTCTTATGAAAGTATGTGAAGCTCCAGAATCAAAGAGAATAAGTGCAGGGTGGTTGGCTATGAGGAACGTACCCATCATCACCGGTTCACCTTCCGGTGTTGTAGCCACTTGAGTGTAATAAACCCGTCCAGTTTTCATTGTATTCTTGCTCGTGGTATTGGTTGCCGCATTTCCCTTAGAACCTCCAGAGCTTTGCTGATTATTTGATTGAGTCTGCCTCGGATATGGACAGTCCTTAATGAAATGCCCGGACTTTCCATAGTTGAAGCAGCCGATTGATGAGCTTGGAAGAGCAGGGAAACGAGTGCCAGGGGCACCCGGCTGATTTGTAGCAGTGGGGGTAGGGGTAGGACAGATAAACACTGGTTGCTTAAATGGGAACGAGGGTGGACGAGAGAAAGAGCGACTTTGATTAAAAGGACGGATAACTAACCGTTGCCTTTTCTCGGGACCCTGATTGGGCCTGTTGCCTCCATTCCCCTTGGATTTTCCGGAACTTGTATATTTAGCCTCGACTGCCAGCGCTGTGCTGACAGCCCTTCCATAAGTAAGGTCGATGCAGGTAGCCATCTTTCTTTGCATCTGATCATTCAAGCCTCTCATGAAACAATTCTTTTTCTTTATGTCTTTGTTGACTTGGTCGATTGCATACTGAGGTAAGTGATTAAATTTATTAAGATAATGGGTGACAGTATCTCCGCCTTGCTTCAATTTCATGAACTCCTCTTGCTTCATGTGAAGAATTCCCTCAGGTATATAATGCTCTCTGAAGGACAGCTTGAATTCATCCCATGTGATCTGATGATCGGCCGGCTGAACGGCCACAAAGTTTCCCCACCACGTACTGGCAGGGCCTCGCAGTTGTTGGGCTGCAAACATGGGCTTTTGAGTTTCTGAACACCGAAGAAGCCCGAATTTTTGTTCAATGACGTGGATCCATTCATCCGCCTCTAAAGGATCTTCTGCTTTGACGAACAATGGAGGGCGCGTCTCGGAGAAGTCCAGATAAGATGTCTCACGGGGGCCTTGAGGATATGCCCACCCGCCTTGTTGTTGGAGTTGTTGACCTGCCATCTCCCGCAGGAAGCGGGTATTGTCTGCTGTAGCGTTTACCAAGGCAGCGATGGCCTCGGCAATTGTTGGGGGTACTGGAGGTGGATTTGGGGTCGCCTCCCTCCCACGGGAGGTACCAGCCCCATCCTGAGCGCGAGTCCTGGAAGGCATCTGAGGCAAAGAACATTTGGAGCAATATGATAGGCCATTCAAACCATCCATTTCACATTACTTAAAAAGGTAATGTTACAGACTCGTACTTTACAATAGGATTACACCCCTATTACACAATAGTACTACTTCTATACTATACTATTCCTGCTTCCTGTCACTCTTGGTAGCCTCACTGTCGGGCGTAGGAGACCACTCATCGACCAACTTCATAGAGGGAGGGGGCCTGAAAAGGTCCAATTCGCCACCAAAAGCTTCTCCCGCTACTTGAGAAGGTCCGACTTCTGTCCCGACAGGATCCACAAGTACACTGGGTGTAGTTGTGAGTACAATACACGAACTTCTTCATGTAGAGTATTACAATAAGCCTGCAAGTTATCAATAGCTGAGCTAAGCTCTTCTACTCGGGCTCGAGCTTTCGCCTCCTTAGCCCAGGCAAGCGAACGAGAGTGAACCGCCTAGTCGAGCGCTAGATCTCGATCCGCGAGCTGATCTTAGAGGCGGCGGATGTCGCTTCTCAATTCATTGATCCTCTCGCCATCCGCGACCCATATGTTATTCCTGCGACGGAGTTCTGTTTGAAGCTGATTAACTTGAGCTTCTAAGTCCCCGATTAGATTGTTACTACCGTTACTTCTGTCGTCATGTCTCAGGGCAAGTTGGTGACGAGGTACACCGATCGGCTCGGTTGACTTGCGTGCAGTCTTTCTTGTACGTGGCGGCATTTTTCTAAGGGGGAAATCTTATTAGCATAATTTTTAGCATGATGCATGTATAATTACAGAATCAACTTTAGTTGATTCACACCTTCTATACATTGCACTCTTCCTATCTGGTCTTTCATATAAACTCTTCAGAGATACTAGGTAAGAAGGGAAGAAATTTTCTAGATAAGTCTTAGAAAAATTCTTTTGAAGATGCCTCATAATATCTGCAGAGATAGGCTTCGCTCCGATACCAGCTGTGACGGAA
Source organism: Zea luxurians (assembly GCA_029449295.1). Lineage (NCBI taxonomy): Eukaryota > Viridiplantae > Streptophyta > Magnoliopsida > Poales > Poaceae > Zea > Zea luxurians. The sequence goes on along the minus strand of JAOPSE010000009.1, from coordinate 23,144,238 downwards.
CCTCCCAAGTCATTAGGCCCACCTACAGTTGTCCTTGTCCAACGGACCTCAGACAACCCTACAGGTGTTCCTGAATCACTTGACAAGTTTGGTATCTGCTTTCCTTACCTTCCCAAGAGCGTTTTACCCGTCACGCAGACATTACAAATCATCGTAGATACAGAAATGTGGAAGCGGTTACATAAACTTACCTTTATTCAAAAGTAGACAAGGTTGATTATTTACAGACTAGGATATAACATATGAGTGCAGAGTATTATTATTACAGAACCAAGGGAGGCAAAAACCCCTCCCGATAAAGTTCAAACAAAAGTTTGTATGGAGGATCCTTTCCTCCCACAGCTTCACTCCTGGTGTTCGTCCTTTGGAACCACCTTAGAACAGAAACAACAAAAGTTTGTTACTTCTTCACCTAAAAACAATAGGGAATAAAACCCTGAGTATGGAATTACTCAGCAAGACTTACCCGACTAAAGAAAAGACTCTCAAGGGTAGCTGGTTACACGGGAGTCAAGGTAAGGTTTCTCAATAATCAATGACTCTGTTTGCAGAAATGCTTACTAAAATGGATCCTTAAAAATCCAGTTTTATTTGTCAAGTTAAGTAAAGTTACCTGTAGGTAGAGTTCTTTCTACCCTAGTTCACTCACTTGACCTGGACTAGCCAATTTTGTAACCATCCTTCATCTTTACTGGATCGCTACGTATAGGTCAGTGACCAAGTCTCCATAACCGTGGAGGTACGGCAATCCGAATCGATTATACTCAGCTGAGGATCTCCAATCACACGACATATGTAGCACTTAACCCTTGCATATGTCAACCCGTCACCGGGGTTCTTAAGACCAGATCAGATTCACGCCAACCGAGAACACAGATACACCATCGTCCAGCCTCTTGCCATGGAGGGTACACGCTACTCTCGCCATCTCTCCACTCCCATTGCGTGGTATCTTATTCTGGCCTTAGTCTGCCCAAGGCAAAGCTTACCCATGACGAGGCATGTGACCAGTTAAAGGGTCCTCGGTCATCAAGCCTACATAGAGACGGTCCTTAATCGACTCAGACGGAGACACTACACCGAGACTCTCTTTTCTTGTGCAAGTCACCCACCCAGTCTTAGCTTAATCATTTTAACCCAAAGTCTGTTACCTGGCAGAGGTACATCTTTTCCGATGTTGAACCCATCATGGCCATGATGGATCCACCATCAAGTTTTATTTTCAAAAACATCCCTCCCACTTTGCCATATCATCTTTTAAAAAACAAAACCTTTTTCTTTGCTAGAGCAAGACTAAGCATAGTAAAAACCTTTTATAAAATAGGGATTCAAAGGAAGGTAATCAAATTCAAGGAAGGTAATGTTGGAATTGTCTTAGCAATCAACTCCTATCACCTAATGCATCAAGCAAGTGAGAAAGATTTTAAAAGAGTCAAGGAGGTGGCAAATGCACCGGGGCTTGCCTTGGTTTACAGGTGATTCAGGCTCAGTTCCACAGATGTCAAAATAAAAACAGTTGTCTGCCTGATGTTCCTGAGGTGGTGGTGGTGAAGTCTTCTCTCCTTCTACTTCAACTTCTTCTTCGTTTTCTAAAGATAACCATACATAATAATGAATGCCCATGTAATGCTCATGATAATGCAAATATAATAAGAGTTTATTATCTAAGGTCTTGGATACAATTTTCCTTCACAGTTCTCCGAGAAACTAGGGTTTCCGAAGTTAGTAAAGGAATTCAAAGGGCAGGGGTAGGGTTTTGGGTTTTAGTTATCAAACAAGGTCCAAATCAAATAAAACTCTACCCAAGGCTTCTAAATAATGTTTAGAGTTCATATAAAAAGTTTGGGGATTTTTGGAATTATCATCTATTTTATAAAAATCCAGACACAATGTTTTAGGCTATTATAAATGCTCCAAAATTCCCTATTTGATCTAAAAAATCATGAAGCTATTTTTATTAAATACTATGGAAAATTAGGAATCTAGTAAAATTGGTTTGACATTTTTACCATTTTTCTACAATTTTCTACAGATTTCCAAAGTTTTGTAGAAAAAGAAAAGAGAAAAGCTTGAACAGTTCTGGGCCAAATCTAGCCCAGGCGGCCCAACTCAAGTGGAAAGCGCGCGCCCGCGCCCGCGTTGCGGACTTTGCAGAAAGGCCCTTGGCTTACTGAATAACTGGAAGCGGGGTCACGTCACTGTTTAACTGAGTCACTGACAGATGCAGAAAAGCCCCTCTGGTTCTATCCCTTCGCAGACCGAGGTCCCCGACGGTGAGCGGCGCGGCAGAGCTCCGACGAGCTCCTGGACCAGCCAAATGGGGCAAAGACTAGTGCCCTACTTCGGCCAAAACCGAATTCACGCCCTAACCAGTGTTTTCCCTAAGTCAATTGCATGAATGGCTACCTAATTGCCTCTGGCCACGGTGACAGTGCGGATAACCCAAAGAACAATGCGTTCCCGGTGATTGGTGGCGGCCTAGCTCAATTGGGTGGATGGATGAGCATCAGGGAAGCATACTAATGCTGAAACAAGGTAGCAGAGGGCATCAACAAACCTGAAAGTGGCTGGCCACGGCGAGGTGTTCTTCGCGGTGGCGGAAACTTGGTTAGGGAAAACCAAAATTCAAGCTCTCTGACGAACGATTGCTAGTGATTCTTGGTGGCTGGGTGTGTGATGACCTTGTGGAGCTTATGGTGGCTTTAATTTATAGAGATCGATCACGAGTACAGCGAATTTGAGCAGCGGATTGCAATAGGTATGAACTGGGTGAGTCACTGGTGGCCGCACAACGTGGCTATTACCGTGGCTGCTCCTCCGGCGATCACCGAACGTGCGTAGCACAGTTAGCCGCGACATGGTAAAGTGTTTGGACACACGGCGGACGGCAGTGAGGGATCAACGGCGGTGAGATCCTACCCGAGCGATCGGTGAACAAGGGGGAGGTACGGCGGCTAGCCGGATTGGTGTCCAGCTCAACGGCGGTGATGATCTTTCTACCTGAGACGTTATCCACTTACCCCGAGCACGAATCGAGACATCGGTGACACGAATCACGGTGGAGATCGTCGGTGGTGAGCTGAGCGCTTGATCTGATCTGTTTCAGTTTACTGTACCATGGGAAAGCCCATCCAGTCACCTGACAGAGCGATTTGTAGGGCCGTTTACTCCCGATTTTGTGCAGTAACATGATCATCACCCTTTAGCAAAGTTTTAGCTCTAAGATCTAGCTACAATATTGTAATAGCAATCCTAAGCAAATTCTTGCTTAATCCTGCTTGAATTCATGCCCAAAGTCACTGTAGTTGCATTGTCAGTCTGAAATTCAGACTTTAACAGCCTGATAGCCTGACTTTAGGTTTAATTATCTCCAAATTCTTCATAACAACCTTGCTTACACTCTTAAGCAAAATTGTTCTCCTTTGATAGGTTTACAAATTTGATGTGGTGGCCTAGGGTAAATTCTCACTATTTTGGAAGATATAGAGCTCCAAAGTGGAGTCAATATCACTGATTTTCAGACTTAGCACTAGAACACAAAGGGGTCCTTTTTGCAAATAAATCTAAAATTCAGAGTTTGAATTGCAAATCTTCATAAATGTGAACCATATAACTTTATATGCCTTAACATCATAGTTTTTACACTTTAGTCCAAAAGTGCACTGATTTTGCATTTAACCCCCTAGGGTTTAGGGTTAGGGTTTTCCAGGGTCCTTTTTAGGGTTTTTGGTATTCCAGGGGTGTGAATGAAACTTAGATCCATTCTTAGTATCATTTTATGATTATTTCACTTAAGCTTTAGGGTTTTCTCTATTTGGGTTTTGTTTTACCCTTCTAATCCCCATTTAGGGTTAAGTACCCTACACTAGGGTCTTATTTGCAAAACACCATATCAATACAACTTGTTTGAAATTTTTGCCTAGTGAATGTACTCTAGGTGTGTCAAACACATGAAATGCTGATGCTTATGATGTTATGCTCAAGTTTTAGTGACAGTAACACCAGGGGTGTTACACAAAACATAGTGGCTTGCCTAATGGAATAGAAAGTAATGGAGTACGCTTAGAAATGCGGAGATAACGAAGTGGCATCTTACTATACTTCTTGCGCTCATGGCGCTTAGAAGTGACGGACACTGAGTCGGAGCCGGAGGTGGAGGGCGACGAAGAGTCGGTCTCGTAGTAGACCACCTTCTTCATCTTCTTCTTCTTGTCGCCTCTCCGATGGGACTTAGTGGAGGAAGAGGATTCCTCCTTGTGCTTGTGGCCGGACTCCCTTGAGTGGGTTCTCCCGGGCTTGCGGGCTTGTCGCCGGACACGATCTCTCTCTTGGCATGATCTCCCGATATTACTTCAAGTTGTTAGACTCTAATGAAGTACCAGGCTCTAGAGGGGGGTGAATAGGTGGAATCTGAAATTTACAACTTAAAGCACAATCTACAAGCCGAGGTTAGCGTTAAAATAAAACCCGAGTCCGGGAGAGAGAGGGAAAACAAATCAAAAGCAAATAAAGCGGATGACACAGTGATTTGTTTTACCAAGGTTCGATTCTTGAGAACCTAGTCCCCGTTGAGGTGGTCACAAAGACAGGGTCTCTTTCAACCCTCTCCCTCTCTCAAACGGCCACTTAGACCAAGTGAGCTTTCTTCCTTGATGCCTCGGGTCACTTAGACCCCGCAAGGACCACCACACGATTGGTGTCTCTTGCTTTGCCTACAAGGCTTTGAGAATAAGAATGAGAGAAAGAAGAAAGCCAACCAAGCAACAAGAGCAACAAAGAAACACAAGAATGATCCTCTCACAAGTCCTAAAGCACTAGAATTGAGTTGGGGACTTTGAATGGATCAGAGGCTTTGATTTGTGTCTTGGAGTGTTGCACTTTGCTCTTGTATTGAATGAGCAGTGTTGAATGCTTGGATGCTTGGAGTGGTGGCTGTTGAGGGGTATTTATAGCCCTCACCCACCAAAACAACCGTTGGGGCAGGCTGTTGTCGATGGGCGCACCGGACAGTCCGGTGTGCCACCGGACACTATCCGGTGCGCCAGCCATGTCACCCAACCGTTAGGGTTCTAGAGCAGATGACGTTGTACATCGTCCGATGCCCCTCTGACTTCTGCGCTCTGACTCTGCGCGCACTGTTCATGCACTATAGCTCTGTCCCGCGCTTTTGCAGTCGACCGTTGTGCCGGAGAGCCGTTGCTCCGGTGGAACACCAGATAGTCCGGTGAATTATAGTGGAGCATGGCCCGAGAAACCCAAAGGTGGCGAGTTCGGAGTTGTACAGTCCTGGTGCACCGGACACTGTCTGGTGGCACACCGGATAGTCCGGTGCGCCAGACTAGGGCACACTTGGATTTCTTAGCTCCTTTATTTTTGAACCCTAACTTTGATCTTTTATTGGTTTGTGTTGAACCTTTATGCACCTGTAGAATACATAATCTAGAGCAAACTAGTTAGTCCAATTAATTGTGTTGGGCATTCAACCACCAAAATCATTTATAGGAAAAGGTTAACCCTATTTCCCTTTCACATTCCGATAGCTTCAGTTAAGTCTATCTCAAATCGCCCTTCTAGCCCATCTTCTTGGAAGAACTCTCCATCATATGTGTCTGGGTCTAAGTTATAATCTTCATCGTTAGGAACAGGTAATCTCCCATGTGGCGATACCTTCTACACAACATCCCAACCCTTAAGATGTTCTTTCGTTTGGCACGCATATGGAAGATAATACACTTGTGTGGCCTATTGGGCCACGATATAGACATCGTCTCCTGGTAAGGTGGAATCTTGTCGAATTTCGACTATCCCAAGATTAGAATGTGTCTGTCTCGTCACTTGAGGGTTAAACCAATGACATTTAAATATCACTGGAGTAAGTGGTTTGGAACCATAAAAATTGAGTTCATATATTTCTTCGATTTGTCCAAAATAATCGACATCATCAAGGCCGAGCGTAAAGACTCCAGAACACGTTGTTTTCTGATTGGACCAACTTTGGTCGTAGTTTGTTGTGTGAAAATGGTATCCATTGATGTCATACCCAGAATATTTCTTGACCCTATAAGCAAAGTCGTTGGCTACTTGTCTCAACTCGGCACTCATAGATGGATCTCTTTGGCCCTGCAAGTATTCGCAAGTTAAAAGATGCTAAATTGAGTTCATAGACAGATCTCTGACAAACTAAGCACGTACCTTACATTTGAACCAGGAAATGAAATCGGGCAATCCATTTCTCGCACCCTTTCTAAGAAGAGTGTCATATTCCTGTGGAGTGGGGTCCCTTGATCGATGCCAGAATTCATGAAGAAATTGTTCCATGTATGGTGTCACCTCTTCAAGGTTGGTCAATACATATAGCATGATATGCCGCCACTCTTCATGTGTCAGGGTCTTGGTGGTCGAGCCACTTGCGCTTCTGAGTTGGCCTCGAGATATACTAAGGTTTGATTCATTGTCGCCATCATTGTAACGAAGGGGTGGATTATGCACGCTCGGCGGTTTGTCACCATAATAAGTTGTTGTGAAGTTTGACACCTCCTCTAGAATGTATGCCTCTGCAATGGAAGCCTCGATTTTGCATTTATTTCTACATTTCTTTCGAATAGTCTTTAAACATCTCTCGATTGGATAGCACCAACGTCCCTGCATGGGCCCCCCATTCGTGCCTCATAGGGAAGATGAAGAATCAAATGCTGCATTGGATTGAAGAAGTCGGGTGGAAATATCTTCTCAAGCTTACACAGTAACACGGGTGTCAATCTTTCCAAGTCTGCAACCACTGTCCGAGATAACTCTTTTGCACAAAGCTGACCGAAGAAATAGCTCAACTCTGAAAGTGCTAGCCAGACATGCTCAGGGACATAGCCTCGAACCATCACAGGAAGAATCTGCTCAATCCATATGTGAAAGTCATGACTCTTCATCCCTAAGACTCGCAAAGTAGATAAGTTCACCCCCCTACTCAGGTTAGCTGCATAACCATCAGGGAACATCAACATCTTGATCCACTGAAGTACTTCCTTCCTCTGGGCCCTGCTTTGGACAAAATCGGTCTTAGGCCTTCTCCATGTCTTTCCAAGACTTGGCGGCTTCATCTCTTGGTTTGGTCTATCACATAACGCTGCCAGATCCACTCTTGCCTTTACGTTATCCTTTGACTTATCAGGAATGTCCATAATTGTTGCCCAAAGTGCCTCGGCGACATTCTTTTCAGTGTGCATCACGTCAATGTTGTGTGGAAGGAGTAGGTCGTCATAATAGGGGAGCCGAGTCAAGCCAGACTTATGTGTCCACATATGCTGCTCACCATATCCCATAAAACCACCTTCTGTATTGGCCACGAGCCCATCTATCTGTTGACAAATTTCAGCACCAGTCATCGTTGCAGGTGGATGGTCTGTCACTATGACACCTTTCGTAAAGTTCTTGATGTCTAGGCGGAATGGATGGTCAGGTGGGAGAAATTGTCGATGTTTATCGAAGGACGAATATTTGCCACTCTTTTTCAACTAAATGAACCTAAAAGCTTCCATGCAAACTGGGCATGGGAACTTACCGTGAACACACCAGGCGTAGAATAGCCCATACGCCGGTAAGTCATGCATGGAGTACTAGTACCAAACATGCATTCTAAAGTTTGTCTTCGTAGCTCAGTCATACATCCATACCCCTTCCTCCCAGACACGTACCAATTCATCGATCAAAGGCTCCATGTACACGCCCATTTTATTCCCCGGGTCTCCAGGAATTATCAACGACACGAATATATTTTGCCTTTGAAAGCACACACCCGGGTGGCCAGCGCAACACGTACATTACGAGCCTCTTTGCCGAGTGCCCGATAAAAAGTACTCGGCAAAGCGCCGAGCACTCAGCAAAGCCTTAGATTCTGGTAGTGAGCGGCTGCACCTAGCTTAGTTTCCAGGCTTTGCCTCCTTTCATGCTGAACTTCTTGAGCCTCCCAAAGAACATGACAACGATGAGTATGAGTTTGCCGGAGTCGCTCCACCTCCCGGCAAAGCCCGTCCATTTGTCTGTACAGAGTCCATCTAGATTGATCTGCCTGCTGCAGCTATATCCCATCGAGAAGCCAACGTTTCCATAAGCACTGCATGCAGAACGTAGCCAAAATACAAGACATGTCAGATCAGAGGTCGCTGACCTTCCAAGAAACAATTGCAATGTGCATTTAATTTCTTCATTCTCACATATATTGTCGATTCGTCGTTTATATATATACCTGACTACTTCGACAACAATGCTGAGCAAGTTGAAGTTGAGGGGGTCTTCTTTGAGCTTTCTCCTCTCGGCGATGCAGATGGCGATGACGAAGATGGTCAAGTAGGAGAGTTGTGACAAGACTGTGCTCCTGAGCAGCCTTACCCCTTGGCCCTCAGTGGAATGCTCCATTTTGGAATTCTCTTCAGATGGAAACCATGTCGTGTACGGAGGAAGATACCTAAAAACAAGCAGATTTGAGATGAGTAAGACTAGACAAACAAAACGTCACTTCCTATTTATTATTTATTTATTTATTTATCTCTACTATACTTAAAGCACTAGTTTTAACGAGGACATATCCTGTGCAATCACTTATCCTGGTGCAAACATGCAATCAAGCGATCTGGTGCATCCGATCTAGATCTAATGGTAACTGTTATTTTACATTTAACCCCTTCCACCTGAAACCTAGTGTCTATTTTACATTTAACCACTTCCATATGAAACCGTTAGATCTAGATCGGATGCACCAGATCGCTTGATTGCATGCTTGCACCAGGATAAGTGATTGCACAGGATATGTCTTCAGTTTTAATGGTCGTACTGCATCATCTTTTAAAAAAAACCGTATACTTCTTTCAAATAAACCCGCCGAGCATCTCAATGGCCTCACGCAACAGCCGCCGCGCCATCCCTAAACCCCGACCCTTACCCTGCCGTCCCCGCCATCGGCCTCGCGCAATAGTCACCGCACATGCCAGCCCCGATGCCGTCCCTGCCACCGGCCTCGCGCAGCAGCCGCCGCGCCATCCCGATCCCGACCCTTGCCCCTGCCGTCCCCGCCACCGGCCTCGCGTAAGAGCCGTCGCACATGCCGCACATGCCAGCCCCGGCTCGTGCCCGCGGCATCCGCGCCCGGCTGTTGCGGGAGGCGCCGTCCCATCCGAATCTCCTCCCCTCTCCCTCATATATAAAGGTCCGTCCTCCTCAGCACTGTCTCGAGATCGTGCGCCGACCTGAGCGTTCAACGACGGTGGGGACAGGCCGCTGCAAGTGGCGCCCGCCATCTACGTCGAGGCCCCGCCGCCGCCCCCCACCCCGTCGCCGCCTCCTCCTCCTCCCAACCCACCGCCGCCGCCGCCGATTGCCCTCCCTAACCCTGCTGCTGGCCAGCCCCAGCGTGCGTCGCCTAGTCTATTCAAACATCTCTTCCCGCACCTCGCTTTTCCCGGAGACTCCATTGCCCCAGCTGTCGTCGGGTCCCGTCGGACATCTGCTCCAAATCCGGCGCCCTCCTGCCATGCCCGCCCGAGCCTTGGTCTTCCCGTTCCAGATCTGCGTCCAGGCGGGGGTCCGGGCTCGCGCCGTGCGGGCTCGTACGCGGAGGCTGTCAGGGGCGGACCAACGGCATTTACTCGCCCACAGCCACTCTGCTTCAATTCGTGTCCCATCGGGCGGCGACGGAGCGCTGACCCGGTGCCTCGCCACCCCTCGAGCCGTGCAGCGCCGCGCACTTCAATGGCTCCCCTCACCGCGAATCCGGAAGAAGATTTGGGCTGGCAAACAGTCAAGGCAAAATACTGGTGGCGACGCCGACCACTCTCAACTCGACACGACGGGCTCCAGTCGACCAACCGGCCTTCAATTCCCCTGCACCTCTTCAATACCCGCACGACGGGTCGCTGCTTCAGGTGCCTCGCCCCAAATCACCGCTCCTCCGACTGCCGCAATCCCGTTCGCTGCTTCGGCTGTCGGCACTACGGCCACCGTCTCCGCGACTGTAAGCCCCCTCGCGGCGACCGTACTGCTGCTCCCACGTCTGTGCAGCCAGTGCGGTCGGCGGGTAGCCTGCAGAGGGCCCAAGCGGCCTCCGTGACCATGGTGGTCCTCGGTGACCCCTGCACACGCCCGGACGAAGAAACGTGCATCATCCCAACCTCTTTCGACATCGAGCAGGAGGCCAAGGAGTGGGAATCCACTGCTCTCGTCCCATGGGCTTTCAGCCTACCCCAGGGGGCGGGTGTCCGGCAGGTTGAAGAGACGATTCTCGATGAGCTGCGCCTCAAGCGCGGCGAGGTAACTGTCTCCCAGCACTCCCCTGAGGCTTTCTTGATCAAATTTGAGCAGCAGAAGCATTGCGAGGCGGCGCACAGGAGACGCTGCATCAAGAGGAATGGTGTCGTCCTTTGTCTCCGGCCGTATCGCAGCCTGGAGCATGCTATTGGCGCGCACTTCTTCTACCGCGTTCGCATCTGCCTCGAGGGGGTGCCGAGGCACGCGTGGCTCCCTGACGTGGTAGAGAGGCTGGTGGGCCGGTCCTGCTCCATGCAATACATCGAGACTGACCTGCTGCACCCGTCGGACACCCGCAGCATCAACCTGTGGGCGTGGACGCGCAACCCATGCAAGATTCCTAAGAGAATTGGGCTCATCTTCACTAACCGTGCTGTGGGAGATGCTTCTTCTTCTTGGCAGGTCATGGACGAGCTTCCGTCCAAATGGCAGTTCGGCACTGCGTTCCAGGTGCTGGTGCACTTGGACTCGATGGAGGACTACACGACGGCGCCATCCCCCCTTATTGGAACCGCCATTCCGCAGTTCACGCCGGCGCGTCATCCCTTCATTTGGTACTGGGGCAAGGCGGATGGCGAGCCAGGGCCGGACCGCGTCTACGAGCACCCTTCCCCCCCTCGCGAGGCCATGGCTAGTAATGACCATGGGCGCGGGGCTGGGGCGGATGCGGGGAGGCGGCGGGATCGTCCCCGAAATGCTCCCCGCCCGGGCGTCACGGACGACCACCCCAAGCCCCAGCTGCTCCGCCGTCGCGGCGGCCCTGACGATGATGAGGAGGATGGGCCTGGCCGCCATGGTCATCGGCGCGCTGTCGGCTGGCCACAAGGCTCTGCGTGGACACGCACACGTTCCAGGTCCCCAAGACGTAGGGAGTTCGGCCGTTCCAGTCACGGCGGCGGCGGCGGCCGTCGACACCAACAGCTGCACGTCCCTGCCGGGTTCGAGCTCAAACTCCCATCCTTGGAGGAGCTCAGGGCTCGGGACAATGTGGGGCTGCAGAAGATGTTCGCCACTGAAGCTGCTACCCTGCGCACCGACCTCAGCCACCTTCTTGAGGATCAGGTGCAGCGGCCAGTAGAGAACCTCTTGGCCCCTGCGCGCGCTTGGCTACACGACGCGGCAGTCAAGCAGCAGCAATGGCTCCGGCAAGCAGACGACTACATCACCAAGGCCTGTCACCTCGCGGACAGACTCAACATCGCTACTGTGCCATTATTGCTAGGGAACCGGGCCTGGTCCAGTGCTGATACTGTCCCTGTCAGCAGGGCCATGGGGCGCATCTTGTGCGCCATACCAGCCCATACCAGCGGGGGCGATGGTGGTCCGTTCATTGATCATGTCGATGAGATGGTGGTTTCCATGCGCGAGCTAGAGATTGTGTCTGATTCTGTGGTTGATGTGGCTGCTGACTCTGGGGCTGCTGCGGCCGCTGCCTGCGAGGTCACGGCCGGATGCAGCAAGGTGGTGGGCTCCCTCGTGGAACCTGCTAGCGACAGCGAGGTGGTGGAGCTTCCCGGCTCCCCCAGGGAGCATCGTTCTACCGTGGCGGCGACTGGAGCGTCTCAGGTCCCCATGCCTTCACCAACACAAGCAATCCATGGATGCTTCTTCTCCACGCCGCCGTTACCGCTGCTGAAGGAAGCGCCACCCCTTCCTCAGCAGAGGCGACGGAGGACGTACGACATGGCGAAAGTTCGCCGCAGTGCGCGCCTTGCCAATCGTCCGGCAATGCCGGCCCTAAAGCGGGCCCAAATCATCCTCTGCCAACGGCTTGGGCTCACTGCAGAGGAGACTAATCACAACTCGGTAGAGCAGGCTCTGAAGAAGTACGTCGCCATGTTCAACACTGCTCTGCCCGAACCTGTCACCGCCGCTCTTACCAGCTTGCTGGGAATCGACGACGAGCATACGGAACAACTTGATGAGGCATTGATCGGCTTGGTGGGGCAGGGGATCGACGGCATCAATCCAATGGAAGGCGTCCCAGCCGCAGGGGGGGCGGTGGATGAGTGAACCTGCTGGCCACTCCATGAGTTCCAACGTTTTGATGAATCAAGCACCCTGCATGTACCCTGCGTCTTCTGTTTTTATTCTTCGCCTATTTGAAAGACTGCTGATATGTTGCCTGCCCAGTGTCGTGCTTCATTTTGCGAGAATAGGCATGCTGCTGCTGATCTGCGTCTTCAGATCCGAACTTCATCTTGTAATGGCATATCCCCTTCTGAGGGGCATGATGATATTGCGTATGGCTGTTCTACGTAGTTGTTTCATTCCTTCTAGCATCCTTGGTGTGCTCAGCTGCCAGTCAGCTGATGAGCGAAATTTCGGATTAAATGAATCAAATCTTTGATGCGATCTGCTGGAATGTGAGGGGGCTAAACTCGGCGGCAAGATGTGTCACGGTTCATGAATTTCTATCCGCCACCTCCTGTCAGTTGGCGTGCCTCCAAGAAACCAAACTTGCAAATATTGATGCCATGCTTGCTGCGTTTTTGGGAGGCCACAAGCTGAACAGCTTCGCTTACAAACCAGCTAATGGGACCAAGGGTGGGATCCTACTACTCTGGAACGACACATTTATTGACCTCACCGACATTACTATCAAGCGTTTCTCGGTCTCGGCTACGGTTACAATCAAGACCTCCGGGGCCTCTTTCCTGATTACCGTGGTGTACGGACCTACACGCCGCAACCAAAAACCGACATTCCTTCGTGAGCTGCGTCGCCTCAAGCCTCCGGATGGCCAGAAGTGGTTAGTCCTTGGTGATTTTAACCTCATTTACCGTGCTCGGGATAAGAACAATCGGAACTTAAACCTTCGTCAAATGAGTCTATTTCGGACAACGTTAAATTTTTGTGAGCTTCGTGAAATCCGCCTTCAAAACCGAAATTTCACTTGGAGCAATGAGCGTCGTCGGCCTACTTTGGTCAAGCTGGATAGAGTCTTTTGTAATGAAAGCTGGGATCTCTCCTTTGATTCTCATGGTCTACAAGCACTAGCCACCTCAATCTCAGATCACTGTCCTCTACTTCTCTCTAGTCTTGCTGGGCCCCGCCGACCGCGTCCGTTCCGTTTCGAGAATTTCTGGATCAAACTTCCTGGGTTTCAAGACGAGGTCACGAAGGCTTGGGCCATGCCTACGGCCCCTATGCACTCTGTCCAGGCGCTGCACCACAAGCTTGCTACCACGGCCAGACACTTGAGAGCTTGGAGTCGCTCGCTCATCTCCGAGGCGAGGCTAAAATTTGTAATGGCTCTGGATGTTTCTCACCGTTTGGACGTCGCACAGGAGTCCAGGGAGCTCTCTGTTGCCGAGCGTCATCTAAGATCCGGTCTTAAGCGTCGTGTGACTGCACTTGCCGTCATTGAGCGTGCACGCAAGCGGCAGGCCTCTAGAGTCACTAACCTCAAGCTGGGTGATGCGAACACCAAGTTTTTTCATTCGAGGATAAATTCAAGGAGAAGAAAAAACTGCATTCAAAGGCTTAACCAAGAAGGCGTTTGGGCGACCTCACACGAGGACAAGGAAAAGTTTGTGCACGATTACTTCAATGCTGCGCTGGGAGCTCCTGGACCAAGGGAGGTCGACCTGAATTGGGGAGCCTTATGTCTCCCACGTTTTGAGTTGACACATTTGGAAGCCCCTTTCGCTGAGGAAGAACTTCTTGAGGCAATTAGGAATTTACCTCCAAACAAGGCACCGGGCCCGGATGGGTTCACGGGTGCCTTCTACAAGTCATGCTGGTCCATCATCAAGGCAGATGTAATGGCGGTCATGAATTCTTTGCACGATCAACGATTTCTAAATTTCGACCTCCTGAATAGGGCCAACATTGTGCTACTCCCAAAGCATGATGGCGCTGAGAACTTATCCAGCTTCAGGCCCATCAGCCTCATCCACAGTGTCGCAAAGCTATTCATGAAGCTGCTTTCTATGAGGCTTGCGCCCACCATGAGGGATATCATCTCCAAATGTCAGACTGCGTTCATCAAAGGCCGAAGCATTCACGACAACTTTCTTTTCGTCCGCAACATGGCCAGGAGATATCACCGCAATGGAACTCCCATGCTTCTTGTCAAGCTTGACATCTCGAAAGCCTTTGACTCTGTTCGGTGGGACTACCTACTCGCTCTCTTGGCTCATCTTGGCTTCCCTCCTAAATGGCGAGATTGGGTGGCATCTTTTCTGGCTACCTGCAGTTCTCAAGTGCTTCTAAATGGAATTCCTGGTCAATCAATCACTCATGGTAGGGGCCTAAGGCAAGGAGACCCCCTCTCGCCATTTTTATTCGTGCTCGCCATTGATCCCCTGCAGCGCCTCCTCCACTTGGCCACCGAGGCTGGCATTCTATCTAGAGTTGCCAAGGCTAGAACACGTCTCCGGATCGCTATGTATGCGGATGATGCCATCATCTTTGTCAAACCTGAAAAGAGAGAGCTGGATTCCTTCGCAACCTTGCTACATCAATTCGGGGAAGCGACTGGTTTGCGTACCAATATTCAGAAATCCTCAGTCGTTCCGATTAAATGTGCTGCCCTCAATCTCGACGAAATTCTTGCTGGCTTCCCTGCTTCAAGATCGCAATTCCCTATTAAATACCTTGGGATTCCTTTGTCGGTTGAGAGGCTCAAAAAAGTTGACTTCCAGTATCTTCTCGATAAGGTTAGCAGCAAGTTAACATGCTGGCAAGGTCGCAATTTCACTTTTGCAGGAAGACTCGTTTTGGTCAAATCCGTGTTGTCTGCACAACCTGTTCACACTCTTACGACCATTAATGTACCTAAGGTGGTGCTCGAAAAAATTGACAAATTTAGGAAGCGTTTCCTCTGGGCAGGGAATGAGAACCTCACTGGTGGCAAGTGCAAGGTTAACTGGCCGACGGTGGCGAGGCCGTTGGATCTTGGGGGGCTCGGCGTACTTGACATCCATCGCTTTGCAAGGGCGCTGCGGCTCCGCTGGCTGTGGCGGGAGTGGGAGGTCCCAGAGGCCCCTTGGGCAGGGTTACAGACCCCTTGCAACGACACTGATAAACTGCTCTTTGCAGCAGCCACGAGAATCGCAATTGGCGACGGCGCCAGGACCTCCTTCTGGCATTGCGCCTGGGTCAACGGTCGACGACCCAAGGACATTGCGCCTGACATCTTCGCTGCCTCCTCTGACTGCAGGCTCTCTGTTCGGGAGGCCTTGACTGACAGCACGTGGGTCAACCGCATTGATCTTCACGCGATCCACACGGCGGATCATCTAAAACAGTTTGTGGAGCTCTGGTCCTTCGCCCATTCGGTCTCCTTGGTGCATAACACAGAGGATCGCATCGATTGGATCTACAACGCCTCCGGTGAATATTCTGCAGCCTCTGCTTACCGGATTCAATTCATGGGTCACACTTGTTCCAATCTCAAAGCCCTTATTTGGAAGCCATGGGGGCCATCGAAATGCAAACTATTCGCTTGGCTTATCATCCGCAACCGGGTTTGGACCTCTGATAGGCTCGCAGCTCGTGGATGGCCGCACAGTCCTTCTTGCCCGCTTTGCAAGCGGCACCCTGAGACAGCTCATCACATTATTGCTGGTTGCCGCTACTCGAGGAGAATTTGGGACGCCCTAGCATCTTGGCTCTCCATTGGCCCTTTAGCTCCAGCTACCTGGCCGGACTCTACTTCCATCAAGCAGTGGTGGTTTTTGGTCGGCTCAGTCGCTGTGCCCAAAAAGGGAACGCGCTCCCTGCTCCTACTGGTGGTCTGGCACATTTGGCTGGAAAGGAACAACCGCACCTTCCAAAGGCAAGAGAGGTCAGTGGCAGATCTGCTAGCAGCAATTAAGGCAGAGGCAAGGCTGTGGGGTGTCGCAGGTGCTAAGCACCTTCTTGCGCTTTTACCTTTGCTGTAATTACGTAACCTCTATGTACCCTTCCTGCGGTGTCTCTTGGGCACTGCTTCACTCTCTTCTTTATTAATAGAAACGTGCACAATCTCGTGCCGTTCGTTCAAAAAAAAAAACATGTTTCTTCAATAGCTTCGTCGTCATGGGCTACTACAAGAACCACGTCAAGGTAAAGTATCCCGCTTGTCGCTTTATGTTGTCGCTGCATGTAGTCTAGGTGTTCAATGAAATGTTAATGCAATTTTGCTATTGTTTTGCAATTGATTGCTATGTGCTAGCGTCTGTTGTATGGTGGTGAGTTACGAGGCCATTGAGTTCCGTCAGTCGCGAAAGGTTACGGTCAAAGTTTTTGTGATTGACTGCTATGTGCTAGCTTCTGTTGGATCTGATCAAAATGAACAATAACTGATTTCATCAGTAGCGGAAGGTTGCAGTCAAAGTTTTTGGTTTTGTCGGCATTCGGATCTGAAGCGAGTACAAGTGCATACACGCCTACCAACCTTGGATTCCTCTACTGGTCACGTATTGAAAGCCCTTAAATCTTCCTTTGGTGTAAAACGAAGATTACCATAGTTGTCAGATTCTTAATTGTTGTGCTTGACTGCTTGTTATAACTGTGTTTGCACTCCCATGTAATACTTGTATGCATATCTGTTGTTGTCTCTACTCTCTAGATTATATATTTATGTGAAGCAATCTCTGTCAAATAAATAAACCACGATTTGAATGATGTTGTTTGTTTCTTATCATGTATGCAGTAATAATGTTTGTACTACTATATTCTTTATTCGTGACAATTTTTTATTCTTTCGTTGAAATATCACTCCTGTTTTAGAGAACTGACTTGATTTTGTGCTGCTGACTAGCTTCAAATTTTTTTCCATTGCAGACAAGCCTAAGGATGCGATGAGGTGGTGATGTTATGGATTCACAACTTTCTTTATGCCTCGAAGATCTCTGGGAATCATTCAGGGAATGGAGTGCTTATGGGCCCGATGTTCCACTGGTGCTGAATGGCAGTGACTATGTGATTTAGATATCTTTCTGCTATCCAACTATTTGCAAATACATCGAGACCCACTTCAAGAAATAAGTACATCCTATTCTTTGTCACAAATAATCATGGTGTCAAGAAAGTTTCCATTGCACTTAACCTTAAGAAGGCCAACCTTTGTACCAAAATGGGTTCCATTTGTTTGTTTTTGTTATGCTTCGGTTAGTTTGACCTTTGATATTTTCATATATCAACAAATAACTAAGTTGAATACTGTTGGTATGGTCCTCCATGCTTTTCAAAAAATATTACACGTATGCCAATCTGAATAAAAGGAAGTAAGAGTGCTTGAACGCATCTATCTCTCTACCACTATTGATTTGCTAAGAGTGCTTGAATGCATCTATCTCTCTACCACTATTGATTTGCTAATTTTCATGTTCAACTGTGTTTACAATAAATCATTTTAGATATTAAGACAACAAAACCAAGGCATACTCGAACTGCCACAAAAGAGTTAGCTATTACCCAATCTAAAAACGTCGTAAGAGGTTTCAAACTTTAGATGATGCAAACTTCATAGGAATAAGAGATAAAAGGGCCAGAGCACCCTCTACAGAGAAAATAACCAAGATGTCCCATTCTATGATTTCTATCTATGTGCTTTCCTTTACAAAATTTAGTCCTGATTTTTATTTGATTTGCAGGAGAGCAACGAAAGGATGATTGAATGTGTTGCCACATCGTGCAGCAGCAAGGCAACAATTGAGGCAAACAAAGCCACAACAAGGATTTTGGTGAAGATGCTGATGGAGGAGTCCGATAATGCATGCAAAGCCAGTCGTAGCTAGGGAAAGACTAAGAAGCAAAACCGGACGTTCATTGCTGAGTTGGGCGCGATACCATTGCTATGCAGGCTACTGCTGTCATCCGATTGGATGGCGTAGGAGAACGCAGTGTCTGCTTTGCTCAATCTGTCAATCTTTGAGCCGAACAAGACATATTATGGAACAAGATGATTGCTCCATTTTTATCGTCAGTGTGTTGAAGAATGGTTTGGCAACAGAGGCCAAGGAGAATGCTACAACTATGCTATTTATCTATGGTCCATGAGTATCAGAAAAAAAAATAATGAATAAGCTAGGGGATGTGGAGGAGCTTGCGTCTGTGATGACCAAAGGGACACCAAGGGGACAAAAAGACGCAGTGATGGCATTGCCCAACCTCTCAACACACACGGAAAGCTTAGGTTGGATGCTCGAGTCATCTGCGATTGTAGCTTTAATTGAGTCACTAAGGAATGACACCGAGTCGGAGGAAGCTGCTGGTGCTCTAGCTCTGCTGATGAAGCGGTCTAGCATCATGCATCTTGTTGGGAGCTCTGAAACAGTGATCACTAGCCTTGTTGGGTTAATGAGGCGTGGAACTTCAAAGGGCAAGGAGAATGCAAGTGTCAGCTTTATATGAGATATGCCGGAGAGGTGGATCAACATTAGCATTTAGCACAGCGCGTGGCAAGGATACCTGGGTTGAACAAAGTAATGCAGAACATCACGCTCACAGGAACAAAGCGTGCCAAGAAGAAGGCAAGCTTGATTGTCAAGATGTGCCGGAGAATCCAAACGACATCAGCACTAGCACTAGGATGTACCTTGACAGTGGTGGATCATTCAATGGTAGGGAACAACACATTAAGGCGCGCTACAAGCTTTGGCAGCGGGGAGTTGTTAAAGCCTGTGTCAATTTTAGTGCCTATGTCGTAGACGGAGAGGAAAAATCCATTCCAGAGCCCACATAATTGTCACATTCAATGAGTTTTGTCCCTGAAGTTCTTTCATTCCATCCTCAAATGAAGGTATACGATTTAAACTAAAGAATCAAATATACCAGATATGCTTGTGTGTATATGACTGTGAATAATTGTGCAAATATAGGTTTACAGGTAGAATTCCAGCTTGACGTTTCCTTGGCAAGCTCGGAAATTAATTGATTATTTTTTGTTCAGTTTCGGAAAGACATGATATGTACGCGACTTGTTGTAAACTATTCTCATAATTTAGTACTCGCCGCATTTCAAAATCATGTCATTTCGACTTTCTCGATATTGTATATTTTTTGCTGTGTCTACAAATTAGGTACATGCATAAGCTATGTACGAATAAAAGCCAAAATAATTTACAAATGGCCTTGTAATAAAATATAGGATGACTTATCATAAATGCGGGGTTAACATATACGTGTCTTGCTTTTGATCGGCCAAAGTAAACTGGTGCTGCTTGTTGTATAGGAGAGGGAATAGATGCCAATCCGAAGAACATCCAGGCAGATCAGCGCTTTGATTCTCGGTAGGGATGGCAGTGTGTAAGCTACCCAATAGGCACACAAAGCTATATACATACCCAAATGGTTGTGCACATATTTACATTTAAATCTAAGTAGGTTGCTCATGACTACATAGTAGCAAAAGATAGTCCCAAGTTACTATAGGTTCAACTGTTTCTATCTACTTTGAATTTTTTATTGTCAATAACAACAACTGATATAGGTCAGTTCTGCTGTTTCTATCTACTTATCTATATTCTTTTGACTTATCGTGCTTCAGGTTCTCCTCTTGTTTGATTTACTCTTGTTTGGTTTACTAAATCATTTGTAGCTTCATTTTTTAAACAACTTTTTGTGTTCCGATCAATGAGGTCAGTCATCCTCTATTGTTATATATTATTGCATGTGGTTTATTAATCTGTCATAATTAAATATATTTGATTTGACTAGACTGTTTTGCTAATAAAGATTTAACATGCCTTGTTATGTCATGAATTAGTACCACATCACAATTTGACATATGCCTCGATTAGTGGATTTTAGGGTATATGATTACATGGTTGATAAATAAGCACATGAATTATATTGAATTAGAATTTAAATTTATATATGCAAAAGGTTAAGAAATATAATAATGCCAAAGTGATGTGTATTTATATGATAAATAACAACCATAGCAAAATATGAGCAACTGACTAGTTTTACTTAAGGTTATAGGGCATGACCGGCAGTTGGTTTTACTTGGTCAGATCGATGGAACACATCAGACTGCATTACGCAAATCGAAGGCCATTTTTAGATGCCATGTTCTTCTATATATAACCGCGCTCATTTTCAGTAACTGTTCATGCCAGGCTAGAGTCCATCCACTTTTATCGAAGGGAGACGTATGCATATCACAGAAGATATCAATAGGGTCCCAGTCCCCATTTCTCATGGTGGAATCCCCATTATGCATAGCTCCAAAATTTTAGTGTTGCCATACCTAAGCTACCCACAAACTTCCCCTAATCGTTCTATACTTTATATTACATCGTAATGATATTCTATACCTTATATTGCATGATAATATATAGTATGGCCTACTCTTTCCGTCCAAAAAAGTTATCGCTATAGTATTCGTGCCTATCAAAGATTTTAAAATTTGACTAGGTTTATAAAAAAACATTGACAGAATTTATATCTTAAAATAAGTAATTTATTGTAAAAATATATGCAAATACCTACTAGTAATATTAATTATATACTATTTATATTTATATTTTCTTATATATATATATTTAATTAAGGTGTTTGAAAAACTAGAACGTCAGCTATTTATAGGAGGAAGGGAGTTGGTCAAACTTTGCCAAATAATTTTTACCAAAGTGAGAAAAAAGAGAAAGAAACAACACGTTTTATGGGTAAAACCCGTACCTTAAAACTAGAAAAAATTAGTCCACACCATATTTCCTCATATTTCAGTACAATTGCCAACCAATTAACAAGTCAAAACGTCACTGCTCGCACAAATAATGAGCCAACCTCACTTAATTTTGTTCATCAATGATAATATAAGATCATTTTGCAGTTTTTCAGGCGAATGGAGGTACTGTCTAGAACTCTGAATTTTAGTTTTTCTTGAGACAATGATTATTGCATGTATTTTATACATAATTATAGAATCGGCTCGTTGTAATTTATGTAGACATACGAGGCTGTTCGATTACATGGGCTAAATTTTAGTCAATGTCACATCGAATGTTTGATACTAGTTATATATATTAAATATAATTTAATTACACTAATTATACAGACGAGAAGACGACAAGAGAAACATATTAAGCCTAATTAGTCAATGATTCATTTATGTGATGCTACAGTAAACATTTTCTAACCTTGAATTAGTTATGCTTAAAAATTTTATCTCGGTATTCAGTCTTTAGTTATGCAATTAGTTTTACAATTAAATTATATTAAATACTGGTAATAGGTATTCAAAAATCTAATGTGACACGGACTAAATTCCTAAACCTCTACGAATCGGACAAAATCTGATCCGTGTTGATACAGAGATGGTTAACAATTATTTCTATAGTCGTCATACAAGGATGAAAAATCAACCTATTATAATAAAAAATATAAATCATAAAATAAAGGAGTAATTATTTACTCATACTAGTTGGTTGTCTATAAATGTTATCTGAGATCATCTAAAAATTCAAACACCTAGACAAATGGTAACTAGAACGACTTACGATTTATGTGAAAGTGCAACGAATGAAATTACTATTGGGATACGTCATATGACGCATTCTCGGAGGCATCGGCAACTGATACACCGCTACCTCGTCAGCTCCAAATTAATCATAACGTGAACTGCGATGCACAGTGAGTGAGAGAGAGACACTCACATCATGAGGACGAAGAGCACGAGGATGGCCGTCGCCAGTGTGGAGAGGTCGAGGGTGGACTCGCCGGTGTGGCGAGAGTTCACGGCGAGGAACAGCGCGTTCGACACCTTCTCCTCGGCGCTCAGGCCCCGCAGCGCGCCGCCCCACTCCATCGCGCACACCAGCGCCACCTGCACGGCGATGAAGAAGGCCACCGTCCCGGCGAGCATCCAGCACCGCCTTGCAGGGAACAGGTGGTAGTACCCCGTCACCTCCCTGCCATTCCTGGCGATCTCCACGACCTCCTCTCGCCGCGTGGCCGCGGCCGCCGCCCACACGCACGCAGACAGGAGCGGAGGGAACAGCGTGTTCCCCACCAGCGCCTGTGGCACGAGCAGCAGCTGCAGCGGCACGTCCCGGCTGAACACCATCATGTTCTCGTTCGTCGGCATGAACCCGCAACTGGAGAACGTGGACACCGTCGTGAACACCGAGAAGGTCCACACGTTCAGGGCCTTGCGCCGCAGCGTCTGCCTCGCGCCGGGCGCGGCGTAGACATACGCCGCGACGGCGACGGCGCCCACCGTGTGCACCACCACGAGGAGGGCCAGGACGATGAAGAACAGAGAGCGCACCGCATTGCGCCGCAGTATCTTCGCGTCTAACGGGATGTCGTCGTTCTCTTCGGTGACCGTACTAGTTATCGACCTCGACCTCGAGTCGGCGTCGGCGTCATCGCCGGTGGTCTCGAGCTCGATATCGCCGTCGTGGCTCTCGACGCGCCGGGACCTGTTTTTGATCTGCTTCCTCATCTTGGACCACTTGGACGCGAGGCCTACGAGGGACACGAACACCTCGCCGCCGCCGAACATAAGAGCTGTGAGGACCAGGAGCTGGCCGCTGGAGAACACCTCCATCTCGACGGTGGACATGCTGGACACCGTCGCGGCCGACACGGCGGTGAAGAACATGTCGATGCCGCGAGGTCTCCTGTTGGGCGCCCGCACCTTGAGCGCCACGAGGAGCCCCCATCCAGCGCAGGATATGGCAACGAAGTAGACGACGTGGACGAGGAGAGAGCTGAGGCGCGCGGCGGCGGCGCGGCGCCACACCTGGCTCGCCCTGCACCGGAGCGTGCGCCGCGACCGTGCCACGCGCTCCGTGACCTGGTGGTGCGCGT
This sequence comes from Zea luxurians, assembly GCA_029449295.1. Classification (NCBI taxonomy): domain Eukaryota; kingdom Viridiplantae; phylum Streptophyta; class Magnoliopsida; order Poales; family Poaceae; genus Zea; species Zea luxurians. Next base: position 23,121,192 of record JAOPSE010000009.1, on the reverse strand, counting down.
AGGCCTTGGAGACCGAGCACACCAGGGACATTGCCCAATCGAGCACCGCCGCCGAGCACCGATGCAGGTGCTGCAGGAACCCGGCGAGCTTTTGGGTTCTGGCCATTGTAGTATACTAGTATTGGCGCTGTTATGTGGGATTAGCCGAGCTAGTACCTAGTGTCCTAGTGCATGCGCATGCGCGTTCTGCACCTTGGGTACCTTGGACACATCAACGTAGGGCGTGATTGGTTGCCCGACTCCACCCTGGGGCCAGGCCTCCGAGATACAAGCCCACTTGTTCGGTTGCGTTTTCCTCCCTCCCGACCTGGCTCTCCCGATGCAAACCCTAGCCGCGATCCTAGCTCTCCCGATGCGGCCGAATCGGCTGTTTCTCCGGATGCAGGCTGGCGGCGTGCAGCGCGGGGACGCGGGGGCGAGCGCGCGCGTGTGCGCGGGAGATGGCGCGAACGCTGTGGTTACCTCCCTCCTTCCCGCCGTGACCGCTGTTATATACCGCCACCTCCTTCCCCTTCCTCCGCGCGCCCTGCTCTGCTGTCGTCGCCGGTGACTGGTGCCGAGTTCCTTCCATCCTCCCCCTATTTCTTCTTCTCTGTTCAGATCCGTGGTGGATTCGTGCTTTGTAGGTTTGGAGCTTCGTTTTTTGTTCTATTTCGCGACCTAGGGTTTCTAATCCCCTTTTGATTTCTAGATAGGGCATCCGGATTGCTGCTTCCTCACGCCTTGTAGCTGCTTCCTCTCGGTGCTTCGTCCTTCTTCCTATTGTTGTTCGGTATAACAGACGCCATTCCTTCCCCTCCACTTTCCCCTTTCATTTCTTGAATGATCTGAGCTTAAGTTGCCATGCCTGTGATTTTATAGCATTTAATCTGAGCTTATTGTTGCCATGCCTATGATTTGGTCCCTAGATCTGAGCTTATTTTGTTGCCATGCCTATGATCTAGTACTGCATCATGTTACTGCTAGTGAGCTTTTATGTGATATTTGGCTCTGTTCCTTTGCATCTAGAGATGGATGATGATAATGAGAGGCGCATGTTAATAGTGAGGGCAGCTGGACTTGTTGCTGCTGTGTATGCATATTTTGTTTCTAGACTTGCCCAGTGTCAAGTGGCACGACCTAGGATCACTTATGCCCCAATGAGTGCAATGGATGAAGAGAGGCACAGAAACTTGAATAGAATTTACAACTTCAATGATGTGGAGTGTGTTAACATGTTGCGCATGAGAAGAACCCCCTTTTTCCAGCTCTGTGAGTTGCTTAAGAGTAGGAACCTGCTTAGAGATAGTATCCACAGTAGTGTGGAGGAACAAGTAGCCATGTTCCTTCATGTAGTTGGCCACAACCAGCGTTTTAGGGTCATACACCCAAAGTTGGAGGAGGTCTGTGGAGACAGTTAGCAGGTATTTTAAAGAAGTTTTGTATGCCATTAGTGAATTAAGGGCTGACATGATTAAGGCACCCCCTGGTGAAACCCCACTTAAAATCAGAAACAGTCCAAGATGGTACCCATATTTTAAGGTAATTTCTTAGGATTCTGTTAACACATAGGCATGCATTCATGATACAATGATCTAACCTTATTTGTTAACACATAGGACTGCATTGGGGCAATAGATAGAACTCACATTTATGCTAGAGTTCCAGAGAGCATGCAATCTGCATTCAGGGGGAGGAAGCATTATCCTACACAGAATGTATTAGCTGCAGTTGATTTTGATTTGAAGTTCACATATGTACTAGCTGGGTGGGAGGGGTCTGCACATGATGCCACTATCCTTGCTGATGCACTTGAGAGGCAGGATGGGTTAAAAGTTCCTGAAGGTAACAATACTACTAGGATCAATTAATTCATACTTAAAGAACAGACAATAGCATCTAATTCATACTTTTTTCTAGGAAAATTCTACCTAGTTGATGCTGGATATGCATGTGGCCCAGGATTCTTACCCCCATACAGGAGCACTAGGTATCATCTAAAGGAGTATGGTGGTAGGAACCACCCCACAAATGCAAAATAGTTGTTCAATCTTAGGCACTCAAGCTTAAGAGTGACTGTTGAGAGAGCATTTGGGGCTTTGAAGAATAGATTTCGAATAATTGACAATAAACCTTTCCACCCATTCAAGACTCAAGTAAAACTGATGATGATGATGTCAGTGCTAACTGATGATGATGTCCATGTCTTTGGTGGTATGACAGCTGCTGTTAACAATGTGGCTGAAGCAATTAGGGAGACCAAGCAACAAGATGTGCATCCTGACCTCTATGCTGCTGTTATGTTTATGCCTGGCTTCACTGAAGAAGCTTTGATTGTTGCATACTCACATCTGCTGGATCACAAGAACCATGGCACTGCATTTGTGCACATGACTGACTCACATAGAGTCCTCTGGATGAGGACTTTCTTGGGCAAACATTACTACATAGCCATATGCCAATGACTTGCTGCATTATACTACTTATGATCTAAGCAAATGTGCAATGTCAATGATGTTTGTTTCTTCCTATATAGCCAACATGAAGTGGTATGTTGTTCACCATGGAAGAAAAGTTGGTGTGTTTGATTCCTGGGATGCTTGTCATGCTCAAGTTCATGGTTTCAAAGGAGCATGCTACAAAAGCTACTCCTCAAAAGATGAAGCTGTTGGTGCTTTAAACAATCAGTCATTAAGACTAATCGTGTTGGTTTCAGTTGGAAAGATGGTTTGATTCTCTCTCAGATTGTACTGATAGTTGTGCTCTTGTTGATCATTTGGTTTGGGTAACCTCACCACTTGTATGCAGTGGTGACCATACCACTTGTAAGCAGGTGCAACCAATCACTCTACTTGCATCTGTGTGTTTGAATTTGCTAATGCAACTGTGCAACCAATCAACTGCTGAGTTGAGCCTGGTTCTGCTTATACGGCAACCAATCACGCCTCCCTTGCACCATTGGAACCAGGTTCCCATGAGCCTGGATCTAGAGGCCGAGCCAGGTTGGCTTCATCCGTCAACCAATCACGCCCGTAACCTCTCTGTAGCTGCAACACGTGGAAACTGGTTATTCCAGTTTCTTGTGCTTTGTCTCGAGGCTGTGCAAAGGTCGCGCAAAGTACTATTTTACACTATATATTACATTATTTATAAAGTAAAATTTAAAATAAAGAGTGAGACAAAGAGTCTGCTGGAGATAGTGGAATGGGTAGGGCTGGATATCGAGCCAGCTCGGCTCGGCTCGGCCGAGTTCGAGCTGGCTCGTTAAGTTAACGAGCCAGCTCGGCTCGGCTCGTTAACCAACCGAGCCAGAAGAGCAGCTCGGCTCGGCTCGTTAACGAGCTCGAGCTGGCTCGTTTGGCTCGCGAGCCACAACAAAAAAACACATATATACTGATGTACACAAATACAAAAAACAATTTAACACCAGAAAATATTTTACAGGTGACAACATAAATCACATTTCATAATCAAGCATTCAGCCTGCAACATTCATCAATCATCAGTTCATGGTTTCAACTTTCAAGCCTTCAAGCATCAGAGTTCACCACAGCATCAGAATTTAAAACCAACCAGCAAGAGCCAACCAGGCAAGAGGCAACCAGCCAACCACTAAGTCACTAACCATGCTTCTCAGCTTCTGTGATCGCTGATCAGTCCATGGGCGGCTTCATGCATCACATGATCACAAGTCACAAACTCACAACGTTACTGTCTACTGCACGTCTGCACCAAAAGGATTTACAACTAACCAGCCAACTAACCAGTTAACCACTAGAATTTACAACTAAGTAACCAACTAACCAATAACCAGTTAACCACCAAAAGGATGGCAGCACCGCACTACTGTCTACTGACTAGTGCACTACTGTTACTGTCTACTGCACTACACACTAGCAGGCTAGCAGCTTAGCAGGAGTGCAGGACATGACAGCAACATGCCACCAAAACCAAAAGGCTAGCATCCACCATTAGCACATCTTTCTTCGGCCTGTACAAAACATTATAATTTATAAATCAGCATAGTTTATAAATCAATACAATTATACAACACTATTGATGTTGGTAGCTATTATACTTACTAATTGCTTGCCACCACACCCTTAGGGAACTCCACAAACTCGATATCACCATCGTCCCCCTCCTGAGCAGTCCACACATGACACATCAGCATTACATAGAACAAAAGTTAAAAGAAATATTAGATGTAGTTTCTATGTTACAGCCTATAATAAGATTACATACCACAAGAATAGGTGCAGTTTTCTCATGTTGAGAGCCCCTTATCCAACTAGATGCACAAATTAGTGCTTGAACTGTTGAAGGCTTCAAAGAACTCCGATAATCATCAACCACTCTTCCTCCAGTACTAAAAGTGGACTCTGATGATACACTACTTCCTGGGACAGCCAAAAATCTCTTTGCCATACTAGAGACTACTGGAAACCTATGAGCATGTTGTTGCCAATAGGGGAGCAAGCTGAAATTCTTATCACTAGTAGGCACATTTGGTTCATCTAAATAAATAAGCAACTCTGATTTTGAACCTTCTGTAGCACTAGACTCCAAATAATTCTGAAATTCATCTGGAACTACAGCTGCTAGTGAAGTGTTTGTACCCATTGATGAAGAGGTTGTCTGAGTGTTTTGGTTACTGTCACCCATTTTTTGGCGATACAACAACTCATATTTCTTATACAACCCTTCCAACTCTTTGTTGATCTCATCAAACTCCTTTTCACACCTAATAGAGTCATAAATCTGACCAAAGCACCATTTAATATACCTCATTTTAAACCTAGGATCAAGGATCGTAGCAATAACCATGATATTGTTCCTCTTTTCCCAATATTTATCAAATTTTTCTAACATGGCAGCAGCCATACTCCATAGATATGGATCACCAGAATTCTTTGCTCCAATTAATGCAATCTTTACTTTCACTATATAAGGGTAGAAGACATTGGCTGTGGGATAAAGTGATCCTGAAAATGCAGTGGTTGCTCCAGCCATTGTCCCTAAGATTGGTCTAATCTGTTCATACATGTCCCATTGTGACTGCGAAGGCTCCCACAAATAGTTATGATCTTTTTCAGCATAGTAACCAAAAGCAGCCCTATAGTCAATGCAAGTATCCAACATTCTATATGTTGAACTCCACCTTGTTTTAACATCAAGAGAGAGCCCTTTTCCAACTTTTACAGCATACTCTTTGCAAACATCCATGAACTTGTACATTCTACTAGGTGATCTCTTGAAATATTTTACTGTTTCCCTAAGGTTACTTATGAGATCATCTATTGGTTGCAAGCCATCATTTACAACCAAATTGACTATGTGTGAAGCACAACGAACATGAAAATACAAGGGATCAAATTGTGTATTCCTTCTAGCAAGAAGCTTGGATGTCAAATTGGTGATGGCAACATCATTATTTGAAGCATTGTCAAGTGTGATTGTGATAACTTTATCTTCAATTTTCCATTCAACCAGGCACTCAAAAATAGCTTGAGCTATCACTACACCAGTGTGGGGAGGATCCAACTCCACAAAGTTCAGTACACGACATTGCAATTCCCAATTTACATCTATGTAGTGTCCAACCAAACTCATGTATTGGACATTTTGGTTAGATGTCCATAGATCGGTAGTCAAACTTATGGATTCAGCCTCTCTAAGAGTTTTCTTTAGAAGGTCCTTTTCAGATTCATACACTTTCATGCACTCATTTTTTATAGTCTTTCTACCAATACTTTCATAGCTGTTATTCATCCATTTCATCAAGATATTAAACCATCTGTGCTCTACCATTCGAAGTGAATACTCATGAACAATAATCATCTTAGCAATCAAATTTCTAGTGTGATCATGATCATATTCAGTGGGATTAACAACAAGAGAACCATCATCAAGAGCGAAGCTGATAGTACCTTGAGCAACCTTTGATTTTGCATTGGCCAACTTGTTCTGGTAGGCGGTGCACTTATCAAGATGTCGATTCAGCTGTGATGTTGGACCCCCAGGTTGGTACACATACAGTTTGTAACAAAACTTGCACTTGGCCTTCGTCACCATTTCCCCAAACTTCTTCTTTGATTGAACTTCGACCACCTTAAAATACTTCCAGCAATCTGCTCGCTTCACCCTCTTGACCTTACACTTTGAAGGAGATAATGGAACATCACCCTTTGCCCTTTTGACTCCTCTCTTTGCATTATGAACCTCATCTTCACCCTGGCTCCCACCATCCTCTGAAGATAGGCTTAGAGAGAAATCATCGGCATCCTCCATGTCGAGGCTATTGTCCTCATCCTTGTCTTCCTCCTCTCTAGAATTAGTTGTTGGCTCCTGCATTTCAATCCAACATTACAATCTAGCATACAACAAAGAATGTGAAGACAACATAAGATTAGCATTTGAAGTTTTGGATACTCACCACAGATATAGAAACATTAGACCGATTGCCGGACGCCGATGATGCTGTCGCTGCATGCATCCTCTGCATCGAAATGGGTGGCTTCTTTGTGAGTTGCTTGGTTCGAGTTCGAGATCGAGACCCCAAACTTGCTGGCAATGGAGTGTTCTCCTCCTCCATAGTGCTTGAACTGTTGAAATGGTACATATTTTAATACAGTCCCAGTATCAGTCTCTCTTGAAGCCACTTCTCATATATGAAAAGGTATAAATCCTAATAAAACTACCACACAATAACAGTCCCAGTATCCTAGTGTCCCAGTATAAATCCTAATAAAACTACCACACAATAACAGTCCCAGTATCCTAGGAGCAATATCACTGAAGTTTTGAAAATGTAGCCATTTCTCTTCTCACCAATTCACTTAGGCAGCAGCAGCAGCCATGGCACCGCGATGGACATGGAGGTTGGCCGGCGGCGAGGCTCTTGGGGCGACGACGAGGGTCTTCGCCTCTTCAGGTGCTAGCGAGTTGGGCAGTTGGCGACTGGCGAGTCAGCGAGTGGCGATGGTCTTCGCCTCTTCGGACGCGCGCACGGCCGCACGGGTGTGCCGCGTGCAGACCTGCCCGGCCGCCCCGTCGGCGAGTGGCGACGGTCTTCGAAGCGGGAGCAGTGCTGCAGTGGACGCTGGCAGAGTGGCAGTCTGGCACGCCGCCGCCTGCCGGTGGCCGCTTGACCGAGCGGGAGCACGGAGCAGTGGAGCAGTGGATCAGCCGATCAGTGCTGGAGCGGGAGGCCGGGAGCAGTGGATCAGTGGACGTGGTCACGTGGAGTACTGGAGTGGAGCGCCGAGCGGCGAGCACGGAGCGCCCGAGGCAGCCACCGTCTAGGGTTTGTGGCGGATTTGCGAACTGGGATTTGGGAATTTGGCTTTGCCGGCTTGCCGCTTTGCGTTGGCCGCGGGCTCAGGAAGTGGCGTTGGGCTCAGGAAGTGGGCTGACTTCTGACAGCTGATGGGCCAAGCCAAAGAAACGAAAGTGACGCTGGAATGTGGCCAGCTCGGGTAGCTCGTGAGCTGGCTCGAGCTCAGCTCGAGCTGGCTCGTTAAGAAACCGAGCTAGGAGGCTGGCTCAGCTCGTGTAAAAATTCAAACGATCCGATCCGAGCCGAGCCGAGCAGGCTACGAGCCGAGCGAGCCAACGAGCCGCGAGTATTTCGTCCAGCCCTAGGAATGGGGCACGTGGCAGATCGATTGTAACTCGGGCCAAGAAGGTTCAAATGACTTTTGATTTGTGTCGTGCCAATTTAAAAGGTAGAAATAGTGGTCTAATTTAGTTCTAAAGCATGTCAGGTCTTTATTGGGCCATGCTGGCCCAAACAGACCATGCTGGCCCAAGCACGAGCTATATATTTGAATCACATACTGTCTAAATATTACAACCATATAAAGTTTATAGCTTATTATAATTAAAGAAATTAAATACTATGTTCTTCATCGAGCTAGGCTGGCCAAAATACTGGCCATACGTGCGGGTTGTGCCAGGAACATGGCAGGCCAAAAATTAAGGCTCGGCCTAGCCCTGTCTTTAGACAGTGCTAACCCAACCATATAGGATTTCGTGCTAGACCGTTTTTTGGCTCATGATTTTTGGATGTTGTCGTGCTAGCCCATAAATCTCAATCCATCTTTCCACCACTATTTTTGCCCATGAAGTCAAGTTGAATATATGGTAGACTGTGGCTAATCTCACTCTCCCAAATTAAGTGCATTTCTAGGTATAGCCTAGGGATGGCAACAAGGAATTCCCCGTTGGGGAATAGCTCGCCATCTTTGTCCCCACGACAAAAAAATTTCACCGCGAGGATTCCCACGAACGCTTGCGGGGAACATTTCTTCCCTATCCTCGTTCCCCGCGGGGATAAATCCCCAACGGGGATCCCCATCTCTGTTTAAATTATGATTAAGACACACATTCTTTGTTATTAAAGTTAAACATTGTCACTTATACACATTGTCAGATGTAAGAAATCATTATGCATACATCAAAATGAACACATTTGTACAATTAGTGGTCTCTTGACAATGTAATTATTTATTTTTGTCGTTAACTAGTACACAAAAACATAGTCACGTGCAAGTTATGTGCACTTAGATGCAATTCCTTAATAAAGTAACTTATTTAGTTTGGAAATTAACATTACATCACTTTCCAAAGTTCAGATATAAGCCTATCTCAAATTCATGGGGTGCATGATAGGAAATGATTTTATGTATTAGTAGAATTTGTTTCTACTTTATAATTTACATGTGTCGGGGACCATAATTAGGGGTACCCCCGAGGTTCCTAAATCTCAGCTGGTAACCCCCATCAGCATAAAGCTGCAAAGGCCTGATGGGTGCGATTAGATTAAGGATCGGTCCGTTCGAGGGACGCGATCACGCCTCGCCCGAGCCTAGCCTCAGACAAGGGCAGCCGACCCCGGAGGATCTTTGTCTCGCCCAAGGCCCCCTCAGCGGCTGACGTATTTACAACTCGCCCGAGGCCCTGTCTTCGCCAAGAAGCCGCCCTGACCAAATCGCCGCACCGACCGACCAAATCGCAGGGGCATTTAATGCAAAGGTGACCTGACACCTTATCCTAGCGCGCGCCCTGCGGCTGACAGAGCCGAAGTGACCACCGTCACGTCGCCGCTCCACTGACCGGCCTGACAAAAGGACAGCGCCGCCTGCGCCACTCCGACTGTAGCGCCACTCGACAGAGTGAGGCTGACAGGCAGTCAGACCCGGCCGCAGACACCATAGGAAGCTCCGCCCGACCCTAGGGCTCGGACTCGGGCTAAGTCCCGGAAGACGGCGAACTCCGCTCCGCCCGACCCCAGGGCTCGGACTCGAGCCAAGTCCCGGAAGACGGCAAACTCCGCTCCGCCCGACCCCAGGGCTCGGACTCGGGCTAAGTCCCGGAAGACGGCGAACTCCGCTCCGCCCGACCCCAAGGCTCGGACTCGGGCTAAGCCCCAGAAGACGGCGAACTCCGCTCCGCCCGACCCTAGGGCTCGGACTCGGGCTAAGCCCCAGAAGACGACAAATTCTGCCTCGCCCGACCCCAGGGCTCGGACTCCGCTCTGACCTCAGCTGACGATCTCCGCCTCGCCCGACCCAGGGGCTCGGACTCCGCCCTGGCCACTGCCGACCGACTCTGCCTTGCCCAACCCCGGGGGTTTGGACTCGGCCTCGGCCACAAAAGACAGACTCGACTTCGGCTTCGGAGGAGCTTCCACGTCGCCCGACCTAGGGCACGGACCGGCCACGTCAACAGGAGGCGCCACCATCACCTTACCCCGAGCTAACTCGAACCTCAGGGGACAAGACCAGCGTCCCATCTGGCTCGCTCCGCCAGATACGCAATGATGGCGTCCCTGCACGCACAGTGACGATGGCGGCCCGCGGCTCCCTTACGGAAGCAAGAGGACGTCAGCAAAGACTCGACGGCTCCAACAGCTGCCTCTCCACCAGGCTCCAGCGCTCCTCTGACGGCCACGACATCACACCAACAGGGTGCCAAGATCTCTCCGGCTGCCACGATGGCATGTACTTAGGGCGCTAGCTCTCCCCTGCTAGACACGTAGCACTCTGCTACTCCCTCATTGTACACCTGGATCCTCTCCTTGCGCCTATAAAAGGAAGGACAAGGGCCCTCTTAGAGAGGGTCGGCCGCGCGGGGACGAGGACGAGACGAAGGCGCTCGCGTGAGGCCGCTCGCTCCCTCTCCCACGTGGACGCTTGTAACCCCCTACTGCAAGCGCACCCGACCTGGGCACGAGACGAACACGAAGGCCGCGGGATTCCCCACGTCTCTCTCCCTCTCCGCCTCGCTCTCCCCCCTTCGCGCCCGCTCTCGCGCTCGACCCATCTGGGCTGGGGCACGCGGCGACATTCACTCGTCGGCATTAGGGACCCCCGGTCTCGAAACGCCGACAGTTGGCGCGCCAGGTAGGGGCCTGCTGCGTGTTGACGAACAGCTACCCGTCAAGCTCCAGATGGGTAGTCTCCAGCGACCTCTTCGACCTAGGACGGTGCTCCGTTTCAGGAGCCTCGAGTTCATGTCTCTCGACGGCGGCTACGACATGATACTCCTTCTTCCGCCGCGCGACGGCGACAATGGCGGCCAACGACCCGCATGCCGGCGGCGGAATCGACGACGTCTTCCCCACGTGGTGGAAGAGCTACCTTCGAGCTCGTCCCGTCGCCTTCCCCGCCGCCGGAGACGACGGGGCCACCAAGGCCAAGCAGGAGGCGGCACCGCGTCGGCTGTCGAGCGAGTCGACGGCACCAGCGCCCCGATGGGAGACACGCCGGGCGTGTCCCTCGCGCCTGAGACGAAGGCGAGCGCCGTTTCCCCCCGACACGCCTACTCCAAGCGGACGGACGATGCCAGCACGCTCGTGAAGTACTTGCTGGACGTCACCCTCGTACCTGCGACGACGGCGCGGTCTACTCCCGACGCGACTTCATCACCGCCCGTCGACCAGGAGGTACCGACCGACTCCCATCTCGTACATTTTGGATCCAGCCTTGACCCACCGAGCGACCCTGCTTCGGTGGGAGCCCTCGTAGAGGCATGTCCAAACCCTTTTGGGTTTCGCATGCGATCACCTTGGGACTGGCTAACGAACGTCTCGACCTACAGGCCCTCTGGGTCCGAGGAAGACGATGAACCCAGCTTCTGTTGGGATCTCTCTGGACTTGGCAACCCCTGTGCCATGCGGGACTTCATGACCGCATGCGACTACTGCCTTTTCGACTGTTCTGACGGTAGCCGCGGCTTCGGCGACGAAGACTGCGGCCCAAGTCGTGAATGTTTCCACGTCGATCTACGGGGGCCCGCCGAAGGCAACCATCTTGGCATGCCGGCGGACTGTGATCCCCCTAGGCCGGTGCCTCGCGTTGACATCCCTCGGGAGCTAGTTGTGGTCCCAGTCCCTGCGAGGGGTCAGGACACACAGCTCGAGCAAATCCGCGAGGTACAGGCCAGGCTCGACGAGGGAGAAGGAGCGCTTGAGCCGATCCGCCGGGACGTCGGGCACGCATGGGTGGTACAACCTCCTGCCGGAGAAATGAGTCATCTACCCCAGGGCTTCCAGCACCGCATCGTTGACGATGTCAGGCTCAGGCTGCCACCCACATCCAGCGGGGTTGGCCAGAACCTGGCTGCAGCAGCAATGCTCCTCCGCGCAATGCCGGAACCATCAACTACCGAGGGGTGACGCATCCAAGGAGAGCTCAAGAATCTCCTGGAAGGCGCCGCGGTCCGACGGGCCGAGAGCTCCGCCTCCCGAGGGCAGGGCTACCCCTCGTAACATCATGCCGCGACTTCCCGCTTCATGCGGGAGGCCTCGGTCAACACCGGGCGCACGCGCCACACAGCGCCTGCGGCCCCTGATCGCCTCGGCAACGAGCGCCCTCGCCGCGACCGTCAGGCCCGCCTCGACGAGAGGGTGCGTCGAGGCTACCACCCCAGGCGTGGGGGACGCTACGACAGCGGGGAGGATCGGAGTCCTTCGCCTGAACCACCTGGTCCGCAGGCCTTCAGTAGGGCCATACGACGGGCGCCGTTCCTGACCCGGTTCCGACCCCCGGCTACTATCACGAAGTACTCGGGGGAGACGAGACTGGAACTGTGGCTCGCGGACTACCGTTTGGCCTGCCAACTGGGTGGAACGGATGATGACAACCTCATCATCCGCAACCTCCCCCTGTTCCTCTCCGACACCGCTCGCGCCTGGTTGGAGCACCTGCCTCCGGGGCAGATCTCCAACTGGGACGACCTAGTCCAAGCTTTCGCCGGCAATTTCCAAGGCACATACGTGCGCCCCGGGAACTCCTGGGACCTCCGAAGCTGCCAACAGCAGTCGGGAGAGTCTCTCCGGGACTACATCCGGCGATTCTCGAAGCAGCGCACCGAGCTACCTAACGTCACCGACTCGGATGTCATCGGCGCGTTCCTCGCCGGCACCACTTGCCGCGACCTGGTGAGCAAGCTGGGTCGCAAGATCCCCACCAGGGCGAGCGAGCTGATGGACATCGCCACCAAGTTTGCCTCCGGCCAGGAGGCGGTCGAGGCTATCTTCCGGAAGGACAAGCAGCCCCAGGGCCGCCCACCGGAAGATGCCCCCGAGGCGTCAACTCAGCACGGCGCCAAGAAGAAGGGCAAGAAGAAGTCGCAAACGAAACGCGACGCCGCCGACGCGGACCTTGTCGCCGCCGCCGAGTTCAAGAACCCTCGGAAACCTCAAGGAGGTGCCAACCTTTTCGACAAGATGCTCAAGGAGCCGTACCCCTACCACCAGGGGCCCGTCAAGCACACCCTCGAGGAGTGCATCATGCTTCAGCGCCACTTCCACAAGGCTAGGCCACCCGCGGAGGGTGGCAGGGCCCATGACGACGATGACAGGAAGGAAGATCACCAAGAAGGAGGATTCCCCGAGGTCCGCGACTGCTTCATGATCTACGGTGGGCAAGCGATGAATGCCTCGGCTCGGCACCGCAAGCAAGAGCGCCGGGAGGTCTGTTCGGTGAAGGTGGCGGCGCTAGTCTACCTAGACTGGTCCGACAAGCCCATCACCTTCGACCGAGCCGACCACCCCGACCATGTGCCGAGCCCGGGGAAATACCCGCTCGTCGTCGACCCCATCATCGGCGACGTCAGACTCACCAAGGTCCTCATGGACGGAGGCAGCAGCCTCAACATCATTTACGCCGAGACCCTCGGACTCCTGCGTGTCGACCTTTCCTCTGTCCGGGCAGGTGCTGCGCCCTTCCACGGGATCATTCCCGAGAAACGCGTCCAGCCCCTCGGACAACTCGACCTTCCCGTCTGCTTCGGAACACCCTCCAACTTCCGAAGGGAGACCCTGACGTTCGAGGTGGTCGGGTTCCGAGGAACCTATCACGCGGTACTGGGAAGACCGTGCTACGCGAAGTTCATGGCCGTCCCCAACTACACCTACCTGAAGCTCAAGGTGTCGGGCCCCAACGGGGTCATCACCGTCGGCCCCACGTACAAACACGCGTTCGAATGCGACGTGGAGTGCGTGGAGTACGCCGAGGCCCTCGCCGAGTCCGAGGCCCTCATCGCCGACCTGGGGAACCTCCCCAACGAGGTGCCAGACGTGAAGCGTCACGCCGGCAACTTCGAGCCAGCAGAGACGGTCAAGTCTGACCCTCTCGACCCCAGCAACGACGTCTCCAAGCAAGTCCGGATCGGCTCCGAGCTCGACCCCAAATAGGAAGCAGTGCTCGTCGACTTCCTCCGCGCAAACGCCGACGTCTTCGCGTGGAGTCCCTCGGACATGCCTGGCATACCGAGGGAGGTCGCCGAGCACTCACTGGATATCCGAGCTAGAGGCCGACCCGTCAAGCAGCTTCTACGCCGATTCGACGAGGAGAAGCGCAGAGCCATAGGCGAAGAGATCCACAAGCTAATGGCGGCAGGGTTCATCAAAGAGGTATTCTATCCCGAATGGCTTGCCAACCCTGTGCTTGTGAGAAAGAAAGGTGGGAAATGGCAGATGTGCGTAGACTACACTGGTCTGAACAAAGCATGTCCGAAGGTTCCCTACCCTCTGCCTCACATCGATCAAATTGTGGATTCCACTGCCGGGTGCGAAACCCTGTCTTTCCTCGATGCCTACTCAGGGTATCACCAAATCAGGATGAAAGAGTCCGACCAGCTCGCGACTTCTTTCATCACGCCCTTCGGCATGTACTGCTATGTTACCATACCGTTCGGCTTGAGGAATGTGGGCGCGACGTACCAGCGGTGCATGAACCTTGTGTTCAGTGAACACATTGGCCGCACGGTCGAGGCTTACGTCGATGACATCATAGTCAAGACGAGGAAAGCCTCCGACCTCCTTTCCGACCTTGAGGTGACATTCCGATGCCTCAAGGCGAAGGGCGTCAAGCTCAATCCCGAAAAGTGTGTCTTCGGGGTGCCCCGAGACATGCTCTTGGGGTTCACCGTCTCCGAGCGGGGCATCGAAGCTAACCCGGAGAAGACCGCGGATTCGCGGCCGTCGTGCAGCACCCCGAGCCCTTGTTGGAGACACCCGGGGGCTACGCCCAGGGGCTACGGACTGGCCGGCAGTCAAGGCGAGGTCTCAGTCGTCAACGAAGGGTCGGCTTTGCCTCGGCAGAATCTGACCCTCCTTCGGGGGCTAAAAAGGGGGAACCCCTCCGCGTTGAAATTTTCAATCGGAAAGGCTTTTGCGACTATGTCGGAAGCAGGACCCCGAGGAGCGAACGCGGGTGCATGTAAGTGGCGAGGCCGACTGAGCCGAGGGACTCCTACGCCTCCGGGTTACGGACACCTCACTCGTCACCCACCTGAAAAGTGACCCCTACTCGGGGAAGCCATCCTGCTACTGACAGGCGAAGCCGGGCACTCAAATTGAAAGGGGAAGGAGTGCGACTTCACGCAACAGTGATAAAGTGTTTAGGCCTCAGCGGCCGTAGAAAGACACGCGTGTACCCAACAAAAATTGCTCCCACAAGAGTTAGGCGTCGCCCTGGGAAGGAGCCGCGCCTCCGGCTTCGTCCTCGCCCTCGGTAAAGTCCATCCCGGCTTCGGACTGCGGCACGGGCGGGAGGATTTCCGCCTCGAAGGTGGTCGCCAGCACTGAGCTCGAGCCCGCGGCGGCCGCATCGAGTCTCTGGACTTCTGCCAGGGCGGCTTCATCTTCGTCAGAAAGGCAATACCCCTCGCTGACCCGCTCCAGGTCCACAACATAGTGGGAAGCGAGCACGACGAAGGCCCGCCTGACGCCGTGTTGTAGCGCCCCGCGGAGTCTCCCGCGCACGTGGTCGCCCAACGCCTGCAGGCGACTCAGAGGAGAGCTCCCTGAGGGGACGTCGCCGGAGCCAAGGACTTGGCAGAAGTCCGAGATGGCCTCGGACATGGCCGCATGGTCAGCCTCCCTCTGCTCGGCTGCCCCGGCAAGCGCCTCGGCAAGCGCCCTGGCGGACTCATCAAGGGCGGACTCGAGTTCTGCGGACAATCGGAAGAAAGATCTCTAACGCAAGCGGAGGAAGCAAGCAGAAACAGAAATCGAAAATGGCCAGGACGTACCTCCAGCTCGGGCACGCTGCTCCGAGGCTGCGGCCTGGGCTACGGCTAGGTCTGCTGCAAGGGCTCCGGCCCGGCTTTCAGCCTCGGCAGCCCGGCCCCGAGATTGGTCTCGCTCTTTGGCGACCTGGTCGAACTCCGACTGCCGTCGTTGCACCTCTGCGCGTGCCGCTGCCGCCTCTGCGCGTGCCGCTGTCGCCTCTGCGCGTGCCGCTGCCGCCTCGGCTCTCAGATCGGCGCAGAGCAACCGAAGGTCCGCCACCTCGACGCCCTGCTGGGAGAGGCGCACAGTAGCCCTGGCGAGCGAGGTCCTCAGGGATCACAGCGAGCCCCAGATGTCAACCTCGTGGCGGATGAACGACGACTTGGCGGCGCTCAGATCCGTCAAATCCTGAAGGAAGGAAGCAGGGCGTCATAGAAGACGCCTTGGTCACCAAAATAGGTATGCCCGAAACCATTACCTGGAGAATCTTGGGGACGTCCCTGCAGAAGACCTCCAGCGACGACCGGAGCGACCCCATCGTTGCTTCGGCACGCTCGCGGAGCTCGTCCCAAGACCGCTCCTCTCGCTCATCGTCAAGGACGAAGAAGGGATCCGGTGCCCCACGGGTTCGAAACCGGAGCAACTCGCGTCGCCCCTTGGAGCCCCGCCGCGCAGAGACAAGGCTGCGGCTCGGCGGGACGGGTCGCGTTTCCACGCCCCCCTCCTCCGAGGCACCGAGCGCCGACGCCTCGGCCACCTCAGCGTCGGCAGCGACAAGTCGCTCCCCGACTGGGACGGCAACGACTTCAGCAGCAGCGGGCGCCAGCACTGGCGGCATGTCCGGTGGGCCCGAGGCCACGTCCGCGCCAGCCGCCTCCTCCAGCACGATGGCCGCCTCAGCAGAAGAGCCAGCCTCGGCAACTCGCTCCACGGCAACTGGTGCCGCCTGAGCCCCCCGCCGTGGAGCGCCTTGCGACAAGGCCGGCTGAACAACGAGGCCCGGCGCGGCACCGGCTGCGGAAGCCGACGCCGTCTTAAGGGCTTTCCGGGGAGCCAGGTCGGTCAGGCCATGGCTTCGCTTGCTGAGGAGGAAAGAAAAGTTGTGGTCGGGACATATGAATGAGGAGCCAGAACGAAGGTGTTCCAAAGTACTTACTCGCTCCGGGCCATGATCAACCGCACCGGGGGAGAGGTCTCTCGTATCTCGATCTCCCGGGACGTCGCCAAGATCCGCCTCGCTGCCGACTTCGGTGCGACCCTCGTCTTGGGCGCCTCGGACGCCCGGGAGACGGACTGCCCAGGTGCTGCCGTGGCGACCTGAGGGTCGCTCTCCTGCACTGCCGGCATGGGCGATAGCTCCCTGGGAACCACCACCTCGGCCTGACTCCCCGGAGGCACCTCGGCTTCCCCGGCCGAGAGGTCAAGTCCCCCCTCGATCTGCCCCCACTCACTGGGCCGGGACTTTGACGTCCCGACTCCGGGAACTGACGGCACCGGCACACTCGGGGGCTGGCCTGATGACTCCTGGCCTGGCCTCAAATCCGGGCTAAGGCCGAGATGAGCAGCCATGTCGTCTACCTCGTCGTCATCCTCGTCATCGTCGTCGTCATCGGGCGTTTCCGGCGACGGCTCCCTTGGGAGTCCCTCCCTCTCCTGCCGACGATGGAGATTTTCCAAAGCATCTCGGGCCCGCGTCCGCTCGCGGGCCCGGGCCTTCTCCGCGTCCTTCTTCTTCTTCTCCTCCTCCGCGGCAACCCGCCGCGCCGCTCGATCCACCGCGTCCTCCGGGACCCGCGGCCGGGAAGGCTTGTGCCACCCCACCTCCTGGAGACAAACAGAAATCCCGATCGTCAGAACCAAGGGCCACCTAACGCAAGGAGAAGGAAGGAACGGACACTCACCAGAGTCACGCACCCTCGGTCAGGGTGCATCAAAGGCTAGGAGAAGGCGCTGGGATCTGGCTTCCCCAACGCAACGACCACCCGCCCGTGAAGGACGTCGAAAGGAAGAGGATCCGAGGACATCCACGAGCCCTCTAGGTCGGCCTCTGGTGTTATCTCCCAAAGCTGCAGCCGTCGCTTTGCCAAGGGAAGCACCCTCCGGCGATGGATGGCGGCAATCACCCCCGAGGCGGTGAGTCCCCCCTCCGCAGCACCTCCAAGGTCTGAAGAAGGGGTTCGAGATTCTTCTGTCTTTCCTGCGGGGTCCCGTGGCGCCAAGCCTCGGTGGCGGCGGTGACCACTCGCTGGGAGAACGACGGGAGCTACTCGCCGTCATTCCGGAGGTAGAACCGCCGGCGCTGCCACCCCTTATTCGAGGACGCGAGGATGGCAGGAATATATAGCGACGCCCGCGACTGCCTCAGCTGGAGGATGCAGCCACCGGCCCGCACTGCCGCACAGACCCTTCTCTCCCCCGTCGGCGAAGCGAAAAGCTCCACAGAAAAGAGATGGGTCCACAAATCCTAGTGGGGGGCGATCCCCAAGTACCCTTCGCACATCGCTACGAAGATGGCGGCCTGCGAGATGGAGTTGGGGCTGAGGTTGTGCAGCTCCACCCCGTAATGGTGCAGGATCGCCCGCATGAAGCGGCTCGCCGGCGCACCAAATCCCCGCTCGTGGAAGGAGGCGAAGCTCACAATATACCCCGGTGGTGGGGACGGAGCGGCTCCGCTCGCGGGGGGGATCCATTCCGGCCGCCTTTCATCAGAAAGAGGACGGAGTAAACCCTCAGCAACAAGATCCTCCAGATCACCCGCCGTCACTGTGGAGAAAGGCCATGGGTCGCGCGGCGGGACGATGGTCACCCGGTCAGCCATCACCTAACAGAAGGGGTGGCGGCACGAGGGACAGGGTGAGCGGTTTCTCTTCCTCTGACTAAATCTCTTGGGTTACGAAAACCTAAGAGGAAGGCAAGAGGCGGAGCAAAGAGCCATCGCCAGGCCCTCTCTCGACTATATAAAGGCCAAAGCGAGGCCCGTTCAAACGTCTCGCCCGGACCGGCCGCAGGATTCAAAAACACGAAGCAAAACGGCCGTTCCTCGAACGGCTCGCGCACGCGCAACGGCCGCCCTAAGAACCACTCGCCCCGTTGCATTAACCCCACGGCGGGACACGCGGCGCTTCGGCAGAAGAAGCGAGCGACGCTTCACCTTCGCCACGATAACCGCATCGAAAAAGGTACGCCACGTCGTTCGATTTCGTATCCTTTTCCTTTTTTCCTATTTCTCTCTCTTGCAACAGGGACCGGGAAAGGGGGAAACCCCAGAAAGGATCCTTCTCCGAGAAGGAACCGGGCTCCGAGCCTCCCTACTGATCAGAGGTTCGAAGGCTGGCCCCCCGAAAGGGTTCGACAGCCACCTCAGATCGCGTGGGCTCTACACCCACTACTGGTCAGGGGTTCGAAGGTCGGCCCCTCGAAAGGGTTCAACGATCGCCTCAGGCTACTCGGGCTCCGCGCCCACTACTGATCAGGGGTTCGAAGGCTGGCCCCCGAAGGGTTCACAGTCGCCTCAGACACAGAGCGAGGGATGACCAGGGGTACGTTCGATACATAACCGAGGCTCGGGCTACGCTCCCGAGGTACCCTAGGACATTTCCGAGACCAGCGGGAGCGATCCTGTAACAGAATCCCATCGGAGGGAGGCATCGAGCCCTCAGAACCCGTCGCCAGGGGACCGGGTCTGGCAGGTCACCTGCAGGTACTTTTGGGCACGCCTCCGGGCCACAGCCGACCCCTAACGAATGGGGCACGGGCGTCCACTCGGATCACCCGTTCGCAGCTCACTGGAGACACCATGTTCGTCGCCCATCGAGGGCAACATGGCGCTTTCCCCCCTCCTCCTTGCGGAAAGGCGACGCAGGGGCGTATGTAAAAAAGTCGGGTCTGTCCTTGATCGTCCTCTCGCTCTGTGCGGAGGCTCGGGGGCTGCTCTCGCAAACTCGGCTCCGGCCAAACCGTTGACAGCGTCAATATACCAGCCCGAGAACTTGGGACTCGACGGTGCACCCGGGCTACGGCCAGCTCGCATGAGGGAACGACCAGACCAGCTGAGCCATCACTCGAGGCATTAAGACCTCGAAGGAGTCTAACCACTCCTCCGAGGCCTCGGGGGCTACACCCGGCGGGTGCGCTTGCGCGCCCCCGCCGGAACGAACAGCAACCGAGAAAGGCTGGTCCCCTTGCAAAAAAGTGCGACGAAAGCCTCCAAGCGAGTGTTTACACTCCCTCGGAGGCTCGGGGGCTACTGTCGGGGACCATAATTAGGGGTACCCCCGAGGTTCCTAAATCTCAGCTGGTAACCCCCATCAACATAAAGCTGCAAAGGCCTGATGGGTGCGATTAGATTAAGGATCGGTCCGTTCGAGGGACGCGATCACGCCTCGCCCGAGCCTAGCCTCGGACAAGGGCAGCCGACCCCAGAGGATCTCCGTCTCGCCCGAGGCCCCCTCAGCGGCTGACGTATTTACAACTCGCCCGAGGCCCTGTCTTCGCCAAGAAGCCACCCTGACCAAATCGCCGCACCGACCGACCAAATCGCAGGGGCATTTAATGCAAAGGTGACCTGACACCTTATCCTGGCGCGCGCCCTGCGGCTGACAGAGCCGAAGTGACCGCCGTCACGTCGCCGCTCCACTGACCGGCCTGACAAAAGGACAGCGCCGCCTGCGCCACTCCGACTGTAGCACCACTCGACAGAGTGAGGCTGACAGGCAGTCAGACCCGGCCGCAGACACCATAGGAAGCTCCGCCCGACCCCAGGGCTCGGACTCGGGCTAAGTCCCGGAAGACGGCGAACTCCGCTCCGCCCGACCCCAGGGCTCGGACTCGGGCCAAGTCCCGGAAGACGGCGAACTCCGCTCCGCCCGACCCCAGGGCTCGGACTCGGGCTAAGTCCCGGAAGACGGCGAACTCCGCTCCGCCCGACCCCAGGGCTCGGACTCGGGCTAAGCCCCAGAAGACGACGAACTCCGCTCCGCCCGACCCCAGGGCTCGGACTCGGGCTAAGCCCCAGAAGACGACGAATTCTGTCTCGCCCGACCCCAGGGCTCGGACTCCGCTCTGACCTCAGCTGACGATCTCCGCCTCGCCCGACCCAGGGGCTCGGACTCCGCCCTGGCCACTGCCGACCGACTCCGCCTCGCCCGACCCCGGGGGTTCGGACTCGGCCTCGGCCACAGAAGACAGACTCGACTTCGGCTTCGGAGGAGCTTCCACGTCGCCCGACCTAGGGCACGGACCGGCCACGTCAACAGGAGGCGCCACCATCACCTTACCCCGAGCTGACTCGAACCTCAGGGGACAAGACCAGCGTCCCATCTGGCTCGCTCCGCCAGATAGGCAATGACGGCGTCCCTGCACGCGCAGTGACGATGGCGGCCCGCGGCTCCCTTACGGAAGCAAGAGGACGTCAGCGAAGACTCGACGGCTCCAACAGCTGCCTCTCCACCAGGCTCCAGCGCTCCTCTGACGGCCACGACATCACACCAACAGGGTGCCAAGATCTCTCCGGCTGCCACGATGGCATGTACTTAGGGCGCTAGCTCTCCCCCGCTAGACACGTAGCACTCTGCTACTCCCTCATTGTACACCTGGATCCTCTCCTTGCGCCTATAAAAGGAAGGACCAGGGCCCTCTTAGAGAGGGTCGGCCGCGCGGGGACGAGGACGAGACGAAGGCGCTCGCGTGAGGCCGCTCGCTCCCTCTACCGCGTGGACGCTTGTAACCCCCTACTGCAAGCGCACCCGACCTGGGCGCGGGACGAACACGAAGGCCGCGGGATTCCCCACGTCTCTCTCCCTCTACGCCTCGCTCTCCCCCCTTCGCGTCCGCTCTCGCGCTCGACCCATCTGGGCTGGGGCACGCGGCGACATTCACTCGTCGGCATTAGGGACCCCCGGTCTCGAAACACCGACAACATGGCACTCTTCGTCTCACTTCTCTATAGTAAAAATGTAGCACATAAATATTTCTGATATCTTGCTAATAATAATATACAAATATATTTTACATAAAACCGAATTAGCTTAATTGATATATACCTAAATTACTATTATTAGAATGTAATTCAATTCCAATGATCCAAACGGGTCATTATGTGAATTTGAATGTTATTGTCATGGTGCATTTTGTCAAATACTCCCTCCGTTTCTTTTTATATGTCGCTGGATAGTGTAATTTTGCACTATCCAGCGACATATAAAAAGAAACGGAGGGAGTACTTATTATCGTGTTGTGAACTTTATGTTCCACGTGCTTGTCATTTTATTGTCGTGTTTTTACAATAATAATGGAAAGGGTGAAAACATTAGAGCACTGGCTTTAAGTGCCCAGAAAAAAAGTCACCAAAAAAACAGAACATACACACTGTTTAAGTGCTGTGGGAAAAAATGCCTAAAGAATGCAACTTAGCGCCTTAGCTCACGGCAGTGTCAGTCTAGGAACAATCGAACAAAAGTTTTAAAAGGTGCTAGATAAAGATATTCAAACTAAAATTTAGATAATACTAAACCGAGAAGAACACGTTTTTTGAGCGTCAAATAAAAAAATCTCTTTTAAATGCATGCGTGCATTTTAGCAGCCGGCCAGCTGCTTGTTCTCTTATCTCTACTATTTAATTTAACTGCCGCTCGACATGCATGTATATACAGTCAAACCTTGACGACACAGGGCTGGCTGTGTGTATATATTATACTTATGAAATGCGATTGTTAGTTCCGTTAACCACACCATTCTAGGGTTCCTTTTTGTTGTCAGAACACGCATGCATTTTGCGTTTTTTGTTCCTTGCAGGAACCAACATGCATGGAAGAAGGGAAGTGGCGGACCCAGCTACGGTTGGAGACGACGGCCTCCTGCTGAGCCGTTGCAATACGCGCTGCCGGAAGCTTGGAAATACATACGTGACCTAATAGACGTCCTTTGGGGCTCCATTCCCGTGTTAGCAGTTAGATGGGTCCTCCTCCAATGCATGGAAGGGGAAGGTAGCAACACGAGCTTTGGGCCCTTTTTGTTTGAGTTTTTTTTAGCATCTTGCCACCAAAAGCTGCTGCGCCAAACGCTCTATCTTTTTAGTCGGTTTTTATAAGAATCGCTTTGGTAAAAACCGATCAACATGAACACAAAATCAGTCGAATTGTCACGATAGTAGGAATCTGTTGCTTTTTAGATCTTGACAACTTCATTTTTCTTCACACGTAATCCACACAATACTAGATTCTTTTTACAGCCAGATTCTCTCCATAATGAGAAAAAAAAGCTGAACTAAACATGCCTTTGTTGAGCCGAGCTGGATGTCCGGTGTTCGTTCGAATGGACGGCGTACGTGTGGGCGGTAGAGACTTAATTGGACAAGATACAAATGAATATTTTTTTTGAGGAAAGATACAAATGAATATTTCTCCTATCATATTTATTTTTATATTTCTCTTTAGATTTAGATTGGATACAAATATTATCGAGATGTGTCGAATAAGATTTAAATAGACATTTGTATTTTAAATATCCAACTTTAAGTATACAAATATAGATATAAATCCAATACGAATCCGATATTGAATATCTGGACTGAGATATGGATTATATTGGATCTCAACCCTTTTAACAGGTCGAATTCAAATACAAACAGATAATATATGTACCAATTTACATCCCTAGTGGTACTTGCATTGGCTTATTATACAGTAACTTCTTTGATTATTGGTCCTCTTTGGAAGAGCCACGGTTTCTGAAAAAATAGATTCGGAACAGTAGACCTATCCAACACCAATACGTGTTATATATAGGCTAATGGTAATGGGAGCCCCGGGCTTCCGATAGGTGCGGGGGAGCCCCGGCCAGGGTATGTAAACGAGCCGAGCCGGATGCACCGAATGGGCCGAGTCAGGCGGGACGGATTGTGGACTGCATTTATGCAAGTAGAAAGGTTGGACAAAAAAATGCGTAAGGGCCATTATTATGGACGTGGGCCGGTGACGTGTCACCCGATTATTACGGAAGCGGATTTAAACAGTGAGTTACGACAGCATAAGACCTACGTCGAAGTTGCATAAATGGCTGTTACGCCCACGATCCTATAATGTAGCAGATACGCACGCGACCTCGCCGTGATTATCGCGCCCACGATAATGGATATGTGCATGGGTAAAAGGAAAGAACCCCAAGCTTCCAGAAAAGTTAGACAGTAAGAATCATTTGTTAGGGTGTGCCTGGTTGAAGGGCGTAACAGGATCTGGAAGATGGCGGCGCCATGGGGTAAAGAGCCAATCAGAAAGTATACGACGCCGACACCAGTTCATCGATCAACTTCAAGCTTGGATATCGTAACATTGGTGCAAGGAGATCAACCAGGAGGGAACTAGTTTGCCTCAGATGCAAGTGCACATATGCAAACAGCTACTGCCATAGAGGCAATTACTCCACCAGCAGCATTGAAGGCGCTGGGGGTTGATGATCAGAACATATCAGATGCGTCGAGGATGGCCATAAATCAAGGAGGACAGCAGCTGACTACTATGCGAACTATTGGTGAGCATGAACAGGACACACCAGTGATTCTGCAGAGACATGTAAGTACTATATAAAAGTCGCCTAGAGGGGGGTGAATAGGGCAAAACTGAAATTTACAAAGTAAATCATAACTACAAGTCGGGTTAGCGTTAGAAATATAAATGAGTCCGAGAGAGAGGGTGAAAAACAAATCGCAAGCAAATAGAGAGTGAGACACAAGGATTTGTTTTACCGAGGTTCGGTTCTTGCAAACCTACTCCCCGTTGAGGTGGTCACAAAGACCGGGTCTCTTTCAACCCTTTCCCTCTCTCAAACGGTCACTTAGACCGAGTGAGCTTCTCTTCTCAATCACACGGGACACTAAGTCCCCGCAAGGACCACCACACAATTGGTGTCTCTTGCCTCGGTTACAAGTGAGTGATTCACAAGAAAGAATGAGAAAGAAAAGAAGCAATCCAAGCGCAAGAGCTCAAATGAACACAAGTCACTCTCTCACTAGTCACTATTGTTTGGAATTGAACTAGAGACTTGGGAGAGGATTTGATCTCTTTGGTTGTGTCTAGAATTGAATGCTATAGCTCTTGTAATGTGTAGAATGTTGGAAACTTGGATGCCATTAAATGTGGGGTGGTTGGGGTATTTATAGCCTCAACCACCAAAATGTGGCCGTTGGAAGTCTGCTGTCGCATGGCGCACCGGACAGTCCGGTGCGCCAGCCACGTCAGCCAGTCGTTGGGGTTCGACCGTTGGAGCTCTGACTTGTGGGGCCTCTGGGCTGTCCGATGGCGCACCGGACAGGTCCTGTAGACTGTCCGGTGCGCCAACTGCGCGTGCTCTGACCTCTGCGCGCGCAGGCGCGCATTAAATGTGTTGTAGTCGACCGTTGCGCTTGAAGTAGCCGTTGCTCCGCTGACACACCGGACAGTCCGGTGTGCCACTGGACACTGTCCAGTGCCTCACCAGACGGTCCGGTGAATTATAGCGGAGCGCCCTCTGATTTTCCCGAAGGTGAGGAGTTCAGCGTCGAGTTCCCTGGTGCACCGGACACTGTCCGATGGTGCACCGGACAGTCCGGTGCGCCAGACCAGGGCACACTTCGGTTGTCTTTGGCTCACTTTGTTTGAACCCTTTCTTGGTCCTTTTATTGGTCTATTGTGAACCTTTGGCACCTGTAAAACTTATAATTCTAGAGCAAACTAGTTAGTCCAATTATTTGTGTTGGACAATTCAACCACCAAAATCTATTTAGGAAAAGGTGTAAGCCTATTTCCCTTTCAATCTCCCCCTTTTTGGTGATTGATGCCAACACAAACCAAAGCAAATATAGAAGTGCAGAATTGAACTAGTTTGCATAATGTAAGTGCAAAGGTTGCTTAAAATGAAACCAATAAATATTACTACTAGATGCGCATGGATGTCTTTTCTTCTTATTAACATTTTGGACCACGCTTGCGCCACATATTTTGTTTTGCAAAAATGTTTTTGGAAATTCTTTTCAAAGTTCTTTTGCAAATAGTCAAAGGTAAATGAATAAGATTTTGAGAAGCATTTTCAAGTTTTGAAAGTTTTTCCCCCTGTTTCAAATGCTTTTCCTTTGACTAGACAAAACTCCCCCTTAATGAAAACCTCCTCTTAGTGTTCAAGAGGGTTCTAGATATTAATTTTGAAGAGAGTAGTCGAATTTGAAATTGTATCAAAATAAGATACCAATTGAAAAATCTTCACCAATTAATAGACTCCATACCAAATAAAAGACTATATTTTTGAAATTGGTGGTGGTGCGGTCCTTTTGCTTTGGGCTAATAATCTCTCCCCCTTTGGCATGAATCACCAAAAATGGATATTTGAGTGAAATATAAGCCCTTTTAAACTACTCTCTCCCCTTTGGATGGAAGTATAGAAGTGAAGATTATACCAAAGTTGGAGAGTTGTGCGGAGCGACGGCGAAGGATGAATGATTCGATGAAGCGGAGTGGAAGCCTTGTCTTCGCCGAAGACTCCTTTTCCCTTTCAATTGATACCAATCTATGACTTAGCATGAAATGGACTTGAAAGTACACATTAGTCATAGCACATGAAAGAGATGATCAAATGTATACATATGAGCTATGTGTGCAAAACATCAATAAAAGTTTCTAGAATCAAGAATATTTAGCTCATGCCTAAGTTTGGTAAAAGTTTGTTCATCCAATGGCTTGGTAAAGATACCGGCTAATTGTTCTTTGGTGCTAACATATGCAATCTCGATATCCCCCTTTTGTTGGTGATCCCTTAAAAAGTGATACCGAATGGCTATGTGTTTAGTGCGGCTATGCTCAACGGGATTATCTGCCATGCGTATTGCACTCCCATTATCACATAGAAGAGGAACTTTGGTTAATTTGTAACCATAGTCCCTAAGGGTTTGCCTCATCCAAAGCAACTGCGCGCAACAATGGCCTGCGGCAATATACTCGGCTTCGGCGGTTGAAAGAGCCACAGAATTTTGCATCTTTGAAGCCCAAGACACCAGAGACCTTCCCAAGAACTGGCAAGTCCCTGATGTGCTATTTCTATTAATTTTGCACCCTGCCCAATCGGCATCGGAATAACCAATTAAATCAAATATGGATCCCCTAGGGTACCAAAGGCCAAACTTAGGAGTATAAACTAAATATCTCAAGATTCGTTTTACGGCCCTAAGGTGAGCTTCCTTAGGATCGGCTTGGAATCTTGCACACATGCATACGGAAAGCATAATATCCAGTCGTGAAGCACATAAATAGAGTAAGGAACCTATCATCGACCGGTATACCTTTTGATCTACGGATTTACCTCCCGTGTCGAGGTCGAGATGCCCATTTGTTCCCATGGGTGTCTTGATGGGCTTGGCGTCCTTCATCCCAAACTTGTTTAGAATGTCTTGAATGTACTTTGTTTGGCTAATGAAGGTGCCATCTTGGAGTTGCTTCACTTGAAATCATAAGAAGTACTTCAACTCTCTCATCATCGACATCTCAAATTTTTGTGTCATGATCCTACTAAATTCCTCACATGTAGATTCGTTAGTAGACCCAAATATAATATCATCAACATAAATTTGGCATACAAACAAATCATTTGCAAGAGTTTTAGTAAATAAAGTAGGATCGGCTTTTCCGACTTTGAATCCATTAGCAATAAGAAAATCTCTTAGGCATTCATACCATGCTCTTGGGGCTTGCTTGAGCCCATAAAGCGTCTTAGAGAGTCTATAAACATGGTTAGGATACTCATTGTCTTCAAAGCTGGGAGGTTTCTCAACATAGACCTCTTCCTTGATTGGTCCATTGAGGAAGGCACTCTTCACGTCCATTTGATAAAGCTTGAAGCCATGGTAAGTAGCATAGGCAAGTAAAATGCGAATTGACTCAAGCCTAGCTACGGGTGCATAGGTTTCACCGAAATCCAAACCTTCGACTTGTGAATATCCCTTGGCCACAAGTCGGGCTTTGTTCCTTATCACCACACCATGCTCGTCTTGTTTGTTGCGGAAGACCCACTTGGTTCCTACAACATTTTGGTTAGGACGTGGAACTAAATGCCATACCTCATTCCTCGTGAAGTTGTTGAGTTCCTCTTGCATCGCCATAACCCAATCCGAATATTGAAGTGCTTCCTCTACCCTGTGTGGCTCAATAGAGGAAACAAAAGAGTAATGCTCACAAAAATGTGCAACACGAGATCTAGTGGTTACCCCCTTATGAATGTCACCGAGGATGGTGTTCACGGGATGATCTCGTTGAATTGCTTGGTGGACTCTTGGGTGTGGCGGCCTTGCAACTTGCTCATCCTCCTTGTCTTGATCATTTGCATCTCCCCCTTGATCATTGTCGTCGTCTTGAGGTGGCTCATCTTCTTGATCTTCCTCTTCATCATCTTGAGCCTCATCCTCATCTTGGGTTGGTGGAGATGCTCGCATGGAGGAGGATGGTTGATCTTGTGGTTGAATGGGCTCTTCGAATTCCTTAGGACACACATCCCCAATGGACATGTTCCTTAGCACGACGCACGGAGCCTCTTCATCATCTAATTCATCAAGATCAACTTGCTCTACTTGAGAGCCGTTAGTCTCATCAAACACAATGTCACAAGAAACTTCAACTAGTCCAGTGGACTTGTTAAAGACTCTATATGCCCTTGTGTTTGAATCATATCCTAGTAAAAAGCCTTCTACAGCCTTAGGAGCAAATTTGGACTTTCTACCTCTTTTAACAAGTATAAAACATTTGCTACCAAAGACTCTAAAATATGAAACATTGGGCTTTTTACCGGTGAGGAGTTCGTAGGATGTCTTCTTGAGGATTCGGTGTAGATACAACCGGTTGATGGCGTAGCACGCGGTGTTGACCGCCTCGGCCCAAAACCGATCCGAAGTCTTGTACTCATCAAGCATGGTTCTTGCCATGTCCAATAGAGTTCTATTCTTCCTCTCCACTACACCATTTTGTTGAGGCGTGTAGGGAGAAAAGAACTCATGCTTGATGCCCTCCTCCTCAAGGAAGCCTTCAATTTATGAATTCTTGAACTCCGTCCCATTACCGCTTCTAATTTTCTTGATCCTTAAGCCGAACTCATTTTGAGCCCGTCTCAAGAATCCCTTTAAAGTATCTTGGGTTTGTGATTTTTCCTGCAAAAAGAACACCCAAGTGAAGAGAGAATAGTCATCCACAATAACTAGATAGTACTTACCCCCGTCGATGCTTATGTATGCGATTAGGCCGAATAGGTCCATGTAGAGGAGCTCAAGTGGCCTGTCAGTCGTCAAGATGTTCTTATGTGGATGATGAATTACAACTTGCTTCCCTGCTTGACATGCGCTACAGAGCCTGTCTTTCTCAAAATGCACATTCGTTAGTCCCAAAATGTGCTCTCCCTTTAGAAGCTTGTGCATATTCTTCATCCCAACATGGGCTAGTCAGCGATGCCAGAGCCAACCCATGTTAGTCTTAGCAATTAAGCAAGTATCGAGTTCAGCTCTATTGAAATCAACTAAGTATAGCTGACCCTCTAATACTCCCTTAAAAGCTACTGAATCATCACTTCTTCTAAAGACAGTAACACCTACATCAGTAAATAGACAATTGTATCCTATTTTGCATAGTTGAGAAATGGAAAGCAAATTGTAATCTAAAGAGTCTACAAGAAAAACATTGGAAATAGAATGGTCAGGAGATATAGCTATTTTACCCAAACCTTTGACCAAACCTTGGTTTCCATCCCCGAATGTAATAGCTCGTTGGGGATCTTGGTTTTTCTCATAGGAGGAGAACATCTTTTTCTCCCCTGTCATGTGGTTTGTGCACCCGCTATCGATGATCCAACTTGAGCCCCCAGATGCATAAACCTACAAAACAAATTTAGTTCTTGATTTTAGGTACCCAAACAGTTTTGGGTCCTTTGACGTTAGATACAAGAACTTTGGGTACCCAAACACAAGTCTTTGCTCCCTTGTGTTTGTCCCCAACATACTTGGCAACTACTTTGCCGGATTTGTTAGTCAAAACATAAGATGCATCAAAAGTTTTAAATGAAATGCTAGGTTCATTTGATGCACTAGGAGTTTTCTTTCTAGACAATTTAGCACGAGTTGATTGCCTAGAGCTAGATGTCTCACCCTTATACATAAAAGCATGATTAGGGCCAGAGTGAGACTTCCTAGAATGAATTCTCCTAATTTTGTGCTCGGGATAACCGGCAGGGTATAAAATGTAACCCTCGTTATCCTGAGGCATGTGAGCCTTGCCCTTAACAAAGTTAGATAATTTTTTAGGAGGGGCATTAAGTTTGACATTGTCTCCCTTTTGGAAACCAATGTCATCCTTGATGCCAGTGCGTCTCCCACTATAAAGCATGCTACGAGCAAATTTAAATTTTTCATTTTCTAGTTCATGCTCGGCAATTTTAGCATCTAATTTTGCTATATGATCATTTTATTGTTTAATTAAAATCATGTGATCATGAATAGCATCAATGTCAACATCTCTACATCTAGTGCAAATAGAAACATGTTCAATAGTGGATGTAGAGGGTTTGCAAGTTTTTAGTTCAACAATCTTAGCATGTAAAATGTCATTTTCACTTCTAAGATCAGAAATGGAAGCATTGCAAACATCTAAGTCTTTAGCCTTAGCAATCAATTTTTCATTTTCAATTCTAAGGCTAGCAAGAGAAGCATTTAATTTTTCAATCTTAGCAATAGAGATAGCATGATCATTTCTAAGATTGGCATATGAATCATCACAAACATTTGAATCAACCTTAGCAACTAATTTAGTATTTTCATTTCTAAGGTTGGCAATAACATCATGGCAAGTGCTTAGCTCACTGGATAATTTTTCACATTTTTCCCTTTCTAGAGCATAAGCATTCTTAACCTTAACATGTTTCTTATTTTTCTTAATTAGGAAGTCCTCTTGGCTATCCAAGAGTTCATCCTTATCATGAATAGCGCTAATCAATTCATTTAGCTTCTCTTTTTGTTCCATGTTAAGGTTGGCAAAAAGGATAAACAAATTATCCTCCTCATTACTAGAATTGTCTTCACCACTAGAGGATGCATATTTAGTGGAGGAGTTAGATTTAACCTTCTTCCTTTTGCCGTCCTTTGCCATGAGGCACTTGTGGCCGACGTTGGGGAAGAGAAGTCCCTTGTTGACGGCGATGTTGGCGGCGTCCTCGTCGGAGGAGGAGTCGGTGGAGCTCTCGTTGGAGTCCCACTCGCGGCACACATGGGCATCGCCGCCCTTCTTCTTGTGATATCTCTTCTTCTCCTTTCTTCTCCCCTTCTTGTCGTCGCCCCTGTCACTGTCACTAGAAATAGGACATTTTGCTATAAAGTGACCGGGCTTACCACACTTGTAGCAAACCTTTTTGCAGTGGGGCTTGTAGTCCTTCCCCCTCCTTTGCTTGAGGATTTGTCGAAAGCTTTTGATGATTATAGCCATCTCCTCATTGTCGAGCTTTGAGGCGTCGATGGGGAGCCTACTTGGTGTAGACTCTTCCTTCTTCTCCTCCGTTGCCTTGAATGCGACGGGTTGTGCCTCAGGCATGGAGGAGGTGCCTTACTCAATGATTTTCTTTGAGCCTTTGATCATTAGCTCAAAACTTACAAACTTCCCTATAACTTCCTCGGGAGACATTAGCATCTAGGATCACCTCGAATTAATTGAACTTGTGCAGGGTTAAGAAAAATGAGGGATCTAAGAATAACCTTGACCATCTCATGGTCATCCCATTTTGTGCTCCCGAGATTGCGCACTTGGTTCACTAAGGTATTCAGGCGGTTGTACATAGCTTGCGGATCCTCCGCTTGGTGAAGCATGAAGCGACCGAGCTCCCCCTCGATCGTCTCCCGCTTGGTGATCTTTGTCACCTCGTCTCCTTCATGCGCGGTCTTGAGTACGTCCCAAATTTCCCTCGCACTCTTTAACCTTTGCACCTTATTATACTCCTCTCGACTTAGAGAGGCGAGGAGTATAGTGGTGGCTTGGGAGTTGAAGTGGTGGATTTGGGCCACTTCGTCCGAATCGTAGTCCTCATCCCCTACGGATGGTACCTGTACACCAAACTCAACAACATTCCAAATGCTTGTGTGGAGTGAGGTTAGATGATGCCTCATTTTATCACTCCGCATATTATAATCTTCACCGTAAAAAACCGGTGGTTTGCCTAATGGAACGGAGAGCAAAGGAGTACGCTTTGAAATACGAGGGTAGCGTAGGGGAATCTTACTATACTTCTTACGCTCATGGCGCTTAGAAGTAATGGACGGCGCGTCAGAGCCGGAGGTGGATGGCGATGAAGAATCGGTCTCGTAGTAGACCACCTTCCTCATCTTATTTTTCTTGTCGCCACTCCGATGCGACTTGTGGGAAGAGGACTCCTTCTCCTTCCCTTTGTTGCGGGACTCTCCCGAGGCTTGTAGCGGGCTTGTCGCCGGTCACCATCTCCTTCTTAGCGTGATCTCCCGACATCACTTTGAGCGGTTAGGCTCTAATTAACCACCGGGCTTTGATACCAATTGAAAGTTGCCTAGAGGGAGGGTGAATAGGGCGAAACTGAAATTTACAAAGTTAATCACAACTACAAGCCGTGTTAGCCTTAGAAATATAAATGAGTCCGAGAGAGAGGGTGAAAAACAAATCGCAAGCAAATAGAGAGTGAGACACAAGGATTTGTTTTACCAAGGTTCGGTTCTTGCAAACCTACTCCCCGTTGGGGTGGTCATAAAGACCGGGTCTCTTTCAACCCTTTCCCTCTCTCAAACGGTCACTTAGACCGAGTGAGCTTCTCTTCTCAATCACACGGGACACTAAGTCCCCGCAAGGACCACCACACAATTGGTGTCTCTTGCCTCGGTTATAAGTGAGTGATTCACAAGAAAGAATGAGAAAGAAAAGAAGCAATCCAAGCGCAAGAGCTCAAATGAACACAAGTCACTCTCTCACTAGTCACTATTGTTTGGAATTGAACTAGAGACTTGGGAGAGGATTTGATCTCTTTGGTTGTGTCTAGAATTGAATGCTATAGCTCTTGTAATGTGTAGAATGTTGGAAACATGGATGCCATTGAATGTGGGGTGGTTGGGGTATTTATAGCCTCAACCACCAAAATATGGTCGTTGGAAGTCTGCTGTCGCATGGCGCACCGGACAGTCCGGTGCACCACCGGACACTGTCCGGTGCACCAGCCACGTCAGCCAGCCGTTGGGGTTCGACCGTTGGAGCTCTGACTTGTGGGGCCTCTGGGCTGTCCGGTGGTGCACCGGACAGGTCCTGTAGACTGTCCGGTGCGCCAACTACGCGTGCTCTGACCTCTGCGCGCGCAGGCGCGCATTAAATGCGTTGCAGTTGACCGTTGCGCTTGAAGTAGTCATTGCTCCGCTGACACACTGGACAGTCCGGTGTGCCACCAGACACTGTCCGGTGCCTCACCGGACGGTTCGGTGAATTATAGCGGAGCGCCCTCTGATTTTCCCGAAGGTGAGGAGTTCAGCGTCGAGTTCCCTGGTGCACCAGGCACTGTCTGGTGGCACATCGGACAGTCCGGTGCGCCAAACCAGGGCACACTTCGGTTGTCTTTGGCTCACTTTGTTTGAACCCTTTCTTGGTCCTTTTATTGGTCTATTGTGAACCTTTGGCACCTGTAAAACTTATAATTCTAGAGCAAACTAGTTAGTCCAATTATTTGTGTTGGGCAATTCAACCACCAAAATCTATTTAGGAAAAGGTGTAAGCCTATTTCCCTTTCACTATATAACTGATTTGGATTTCCATTAGTGTAGCTTAGATTGCATATCATGGAATGTAGCTAGATGGTATGAAATGTTACATTGTTCATACGATGGAAAATTATGTAGGACACCATACAACATACATGTTATGGATATATGTACATACATATATATTTTATTTATTTGCACAGGAAGTTACAATTGATTCGAGGTTGGTACCTAAAGTTGGTATGACATTCAGTGGTGTGGATGAAGCATATCAATTTTATAGTAGGTATGCATATGAAGTTGGCTTCCCATTGAAAAAGTATAGGGAACACAAAAATTGTAAGTGGTTGAATTGCTCGATGGAAGGAAAAAGTGCAGTAAGAGAAATATCAAACCCAAAGGTACGTAATACCAGCTCGAAGCGGACACAATGCAAGGCCGGTATGAAACTTAAAAAAAATTATGATGACGCCAAAGAGACAGTTATATCAGTACGTATTGATCTGTTGCACTTGGATCATAATCATGAATTTTTTAAGAAGGATACTTAAAAGAATCAATTACAATGCAACAAGACACATGATCCTGAATACATGGAGTTCATAAGTTCAATGCAGGAGAGTCGAATCCCGCAACATTGTATTATGGATTATGTTTCAGAAATGCACGGTGGTCCTGAGAGTGTGCCTGTAACAGCACAGGACATGTATAACCTCTAAGTTTATAATAGTTTTAGATTCTATTTCAAAATTGAAATTTGCATGAATGTTGGTTTTGCCCAATTCTAAATATTGACAATAATTTCAGGAAAAAGGCAAAGCAACGAGAGAGAAATGCAAATGATGTGGCAAAGCTACTATCTTTTTTTGCATCATGCAAAAAGGATAATCCATAATTTTTCTCTGACTTCCAATTGGATAAAGAAGGAAAGATTTTGAGCATATTTTGGTCACATGCAAGCCAGAAAGGGGACTACATGGATTTTGGTGATGCAGTTACATTTGACACAACACATAAGACTAATATGTATGAAAAAACACTAGGTATGTTTGTTGGTTCGAATCACCACCTCCAGTGCACCATATTTGCTTTCACATTATTGGGGGATGAAACTGTTGATACATTTGAGTGGGTATTCAACGCCTTCAAAACATGCATGGGAACCGAAGGGCCACGAGTGATGCTGACAGGTACGACTAATAATAATGAAGGAAATGTATATACATAAAAATGTCTTAAATTTGATTTTATTTTCTTTCTAACATGGAATAAGATTCATATAATTTTGACATCTATGATTAGAGATCAAGATCCTGCAATGCCAGTAGCACTCGAGAGGGTTTTCCCACACACAATACATCGATTGTGTCTATGGCATGTGCAAAATAGGTATATGCCTTTTATAAACGAGTTGTTTGCAAGGTTTGAGGAAATGGACATTAAGACAAGGTTCCAATCTATAATACATCATCCTTTGACTGAGTTGGAGTTTGAGACTGCATGGTCAATGCTACTTGAAGATTTCCATCTACACGATAACATTACTCTCAACAAGATGTATGGAATACGTAAGGATTGGGTGCCTGCCTTTTTCAAGAATCATTATTGTGGGCTAATGTTATCTACACAGCGTAGCGAAAGCATGAACAAGCTTGTGAAAAGTGCACATGTCGATGCAAACACTCCGCTTCATCAATTCGCCAAGCAAATGATGAAGCTTCTACACAATAGAAATATGAAAGAGTCAAAAGAAGCAGTGGGAAGCATGGTGAGGACAAATTGTTATGAAGTATATTTATACCTTAATATAAGTGTCATCTAATTTGAATTATATATGACATAGGGTCAAAAGGAAACAAACACGCTATATATGTTTGAGATAAGGGTTGCAAGAGCATACACAAGGGCTGTGATGAATAAATTCCAGGAGTCCTTGAAATATGCAACTGCATTCAAGATAATGCATGATCAAGAAGGGGGTGCAAATGACTGGGTAGTGCAACATACAACAAGATCGAATAAAATTGTGTGGGGACAACACCAATTTAAAGTGACAACTGATGAAGAGACAGGAAAGTATACGTGTGAATGCAAACATTGGGAACATACAGGTATGGAGTACAAAATAGTAATCATATACCTTTATATTATAAACATATAAAATAGTTTTTATGATCGTTATTGTTTTTATAGGGCTATTCTGTGTACATGTACTACACGCGTTTATGCATCTTTAGATAGAACGGATACCTAAGGAATACATTTTACAAATATACACCAACTCAGCAAGGCAAGATGTTCCGTTTTTAAGAGATGATAGGAATTTGAAGGGAAAGGATGGAGAAACAAAATCATATAGACAAAAGATGTTGCTAAAAAACAATGAAAGTAGTGCATCATGCTAGTTTATCAAAGGCAGGTAACGATAGAGCCCTAGCAGTAATGGATGAGCTTCTTGAGGTACTTTCGCGTTTGGAGACAGATATAGACGTTGAGGAGACTTGTGGAACTAGTGGGGGAGATGGTATACGGGTATGTGATGTTATAATGTATATATTGTTAACATATTATTCATCCTAATACATTGATGAGGTATAAAACAATAAAATTTTAGGACGATGATGAAGACAATAGAGACATCAAAAGAGATGGTGAATTGGGTGAAAGGAATAACAAGGTTTTGATTATATTGTTGTGTATGTTTATTTGTAACTGATGTATACTGGGCTTTGAACCAATTTTTCAGAAAATTCAAGACGTATCTAATGTACTTCAAGTGGGATTGGACAATGTTCAAATACCTATACCGATACGTTCATTTGAAGAGGTAATAACTTTAACAACTATATTGATTTGCGGTTGTACATACAAATGATTTATTTATTTGTGTTATTGGCTTATGATTGAGCTTAAAAATGTGATGGTGGGTACAGGTTAATTTGCAGGATCACGCGGATATGAATGAGAGTGGTGACCATGAACAAAATGATCATGCCAGAAAGGTAATAATGGTATTATACTGAATGTGGGACTGCATAATATTATGTGTTGAAAAATATATACTTTTGAATTGCAGAAACTGGATTTTGCAGTCGATGGGATAAGCTTAGCAAGACCAAATAACTCAAAACCCAAAGGAAGAACAATAAAGGGGAGTGAACAAAAGGTTATTAAATTGGGAGCAAAAGGTACAAAGAAAATGAACAGGAAATGCCAGAAGTGTGGAAATGCTGATGGTCACAACAGTAGGACATGTTTGTCATTGGAGGAGAATAGATTACGGTTGGCTAACCTTGATGGACGTAAGAGAGGACGACCTCCTGGATCTAGGAATAAGGGTGGAAGTAACGCTCCTCATTGGAATGAGACAACAACATCAAAAAAACACGCAATTGATTTCGATAACAGTGAGTCAGGCAGTGAATAGTATGTTGTGTGTGATACAAATAATTCTTTTTTTGCAATAAACATTGCATGTGTCATAAATGATTTATATACAGTTGGTTGTTGAAATCTATTAAATGTAGCGTATATTCTTTACTAATGTTGCATAATTGATACTAAAAAAACATCGTATATAACCTGTATGATAATCGTATAATACATAAACTATATGACCATAAATGTGATGAATGAGCAATATGAATCGTGAATAACAGAATAACAAAGAGTATAAAAATGATCGGGATACCGATAAGTTTATAGACATATTAACCAAAAGTATAACCTTAAATGAATTGGTCATAATATTAAGAAATGTGGTATGCATAAATAATGTAGGCAATTAACAAAAAAGAAGAACTTCATAACATAAAAAGATCATATTTAAGCCCACTAACGTTAAAACATCTGCTGTTCACAAGACATAAAAGCATAGTCGTAGACTAACCAGAAGTATCCGACCAACTAATGTTCACAAAAGTACCTGCGTAACAACCTAGGACAAGGTAGCATAACAACTGTTCTAAACATCACATGTAAGAAAGCTTCCTAACATCGTTAACTAACAAGCATGACCAAAATACCACAGTACGATACATGGCCCGCACCATTACTTAGTTCTGACACATAGTTAACTACTTGCACCCAAACATAAATCTCTGGATCTCTATTGGAAGTGGCAGCGCCTTGTTCATGCGATGGAATGTGAGATGATATAGGGCATGAGCACGTAAGTCTCGAGAATTGTCCTGCAATACAAGCATAGCATTTATTATACACGTATATAGCTAACATGTACAAGGATGGCAACCGGAAGATAAAATATTTAGCATAATCACTTACTGGTTGAGTGTAAGAAGTGATGACACCTGCATTGTGATCATAATGCTTCATGTAACTCATTACATAAAATAAAATCCACAGTCGTTTGACCCTGTTCTCATTGTTGGGCAATCTGATGGCATATCCATTGAAAAGTTACCAAATTTGGGGAATGATGCATTGGGGCAAACATGTTGTAACGCTTTGCTCAACCTACTCATTATAACCCTAGCCCATGGGAATTTCCTTCCACCTAAATAGATTGGGTCATAATGGTAGTCCTTCCATGTGGTGCCACCGAGTTCTATACCATACGGATTCAAATCTAAAATGTGTATACACCGATGCTGTAGGTTGATTGCATACAGTGTCCAATATCCTCTACTAAGCATAGGTACCAATATCTGTTGATGAAAAAATGTAAATAAATTACATGTTGCTGTTACAATTCCATGATGAGTAAAAGGTACAGTTAATATACTAATGAACCTGTGAACAAAAGGTTACTGAGTCTTACCGACTTGCATTTATCCAGATTTACCAACGAAGGCAGTGTGTTATGTAAACAATTCTGTAACACATTTTGATCAAACGGCTGAGGATTCTTACTATGACGTTCCTGCTCTTCAAAATTTAGCAGAGCCTAGAAACAAACATAGAGAGTGTGTAAGTATATTCTATGAATAGTTACAATAACTGTGAAGAAGAACCTACCCCAACATTGACATCAAGTACTAATCTGTTAGAAGTCATAGTTCGACGATGATTTTTTGAATCATCATGAAAACACTCAATGAAGCACTGCATGAAGACATTCTCAAGACACTTCCCCTCTGTGGAAGATTCATAAATATCGATGCAGTTTCCACTGTATTCACCGTAATCTATGACAACCCTGTATAAAGAATATAGTTATATATTCATATTGCATACATGAAACAAACTAATAAATATGGTCTTCATAATTTGTGTAACGTGTACCTTCTTTGGTCAATGTCCTTGGAACAGAGTAAGTCCCATAGAGAACGAACGCAATCAAGCTCTGTAAGGAGTGGATCAGTTCCAGAAATTGTTGTCCCTTTCAGTGTATCATCCTGAGATGCAACCTGGTTATAAGTGTTTGAACATTAGAATAATTAGTTTAATGGCATAAATTGCATTATAGAAGATGTATGTTATTATACTGACATGAGGCGTTGGGGTCTGATCAAAAACTGGTCCACTGTCATTGTGTTCCATTTCATCTGTTGCCATTTTACCTCTCAACACAAAGGTATATGATTAGTAAAATTATGTAATATGCATTGTACTAATGTAATCGTAAAATGGAATTATAACATGAGACAAGGACTGCTAAACAAACATTTTTTTGCGGTGTCATGTCAAATTTTGGCAAACGGGTGCAAGCTTGTGTGATTTGAGGTGTGATATCTGTGTTCTTCAACATGTTGTTTCGAACATCAAAACAGAAATCCTGTTGGCAAAATAGTGTGGTTCGTATCCAGCTAAAAAGGAATATGCAAACAATGTACGTATGATGAGTATAAAAGATCATGGGGTTGGATATATTACCTCATTTCCTGTATCAACGTCCGCTTCATCAGGACAAGTCTCCAGTACTCTATGAATATGCTGTTGTCTTTCATGAATTTCTTCAAACTGAGTACCACCTAGTTGGGTCTCAAGCTGTGATGCTTGGGATGACAGATCCGGTGTGGGTTGGGTGGCATGCACAGTGTGTCCTTATACAAAATTATATTGAAAATAATATATGTCAAAACTTGATTATAGATCAAATGTTGCTGCATATAATAAAAATAACAAAATGTTGTTTACTGTACATATAAAAAACCCCTATACACATGTAGTCTGTGTAAGGCTCTGAATGTATGAAAAGATATGATCATATGGCTGACCTGCTGAATCAGCCGAATTCCTCGATTGTTGTGGCTCATCTGTCTCGTTTTCTAAAGTATCAGACTCGGCACGTAGTACCTCGTTGATCAGCTCTATAAACTTGTCTGCTATGTCATATTGCTTCTCAATAATTTTGTCAATGTTGTCTTTTATGGCTAAGTATGCCTTGTCAACCTCCAAGTCATATGCAGCAAGTTTCTCTGTGAATTTAGATCGATGACGAGATGGGAGCTCGTTGATCTTACTTGACATCATCTCCTTGATCGATGGAAGTTGGATGTTAAAGGTGGGCCGAGGAGTAGGGGCAGGGCGCGGTGCATCAAAAATGTTGGTCCTGCACTTCGGCTAGTTGTTCAGCAAAAATAATAAGAATCCATCACCACATTCCTATCCCATTTGTTCCATAAATCTTA
Source organism: Zea luxurians (assembly GCA_029449295.1). Classification (NCBI taxonomy): domain Eukaryota; kingdom Viridiplantae; phylum Streptophyta; class Magnoliopsida; order Poales; family Poaceae; genus Zea; species Zea luxurians. The sequence continues at coordinate 23,081,348 of JAOPSE010000009.1, read as the reverse complement.
AAAATATATGTATATAATACAGCAAAAACTTGCCTCGGATTGGCGATTGAGCTTAGGTACAACTGAATAGCATGTCTCGATCGAGCTTCGAAACTAAAATATAAAATTAAAGTGAAAGTTGAAATGGACCATGAGTTTGTAATGCAAACAATGGTACTCAAAACAAAGCACATATATTTGACATAAAATTTATCATAAAATACACTTGGTTAAATATGAATAACTTACTTCACAATATCCGAAAGGTTCGGCCCCATGGCGTACCTTCCTCTTGTCGGCTTTAGTCAAAGCTTTTATGATATTCTTATCAAAGAATTTTATGCGAGGTGTACCTAACTTATTTTGAGGGGCAACGGCTGCATGCAGGTGATCCAGATAATACAACTACATAAAAAAATTTCAATGTGCAAAAGTTGTGTAAGTAAACATAACAAACATCATAAAACATGTTATATAATTACCAACAGTGAGCACCCAAAATTGCAATATATGTACATAAGAGAAACTCTATACTTACAAGGACAACAATTGAGCATCCGTATATAGCCGTGGAGACATTTGTGGTGCTTCGGTTATGCCACTTCTTCACAGCTTCGCAAAGATCATTAAAAATCAGCTGGCACCAATCGGTCTCGTGGAAACGGTGCATTTCCTCTGTCAGAAGCACTTCATGGTTTGTTATGCCCCAGCTAGCAGTTGGAAACAATAGACGGTTGAATAAAATGAGGAAGAAACATCTGATGGTAAGGTTATCATCCTCGCCTTTCCTTAAACGATCCTGTAGAAATGTCACATTGAACTCGTCTTTAGACAAACCAAGCTCTGCCCTCAAGTTACTTGCTACAACTGCTTCGTCAATCCCTAATGGTTTTCCACCGCCATGATTTGGTACACCAAGGATAAGATGCACAATGTCCTTTGTGATTTTTAGTTCCTTTCCAAGACCAGGACGAATTGTCATGTCCTTGTGGAAAAGCTTGTCCATCAACCATTGAAGGTGTGATCTACTACACAGCGCATCTACTATCATATCAAGAATGTTAAAAAAACCTTTACGTCTTATGGCCTGACGTTGTCTTTCATTCAATATGTTAATGCTTGCAATGACATCTTGTGGGTTGCACCTAACATTGAGCCTCTGTTATGCAATGTAGAACCGGAAACAAATTTTGTTATTATCAAAAAAATTAATATTCAGAAGCTTACGAATAGGAAATTGTTTGTTGAGTATGCATAACACTAACCTGTTCGGGTAGATCCTCAACTTTTATCCTCTTTGTCACGACTTTCCTTAGAACTCTTGTATGGCTTTCAGAAACATTACGCTTCTTAACAGCTGGCATGAAGTCATCTTCATCAGAATTAAGCTGTACTATTTCATTGATCAAAGTTTGACTGCCAACATTTGGAGGATTTCCAACTTCTAGGCATGGATTAGACTGTTCTGCACACGGAATGTCAACACTGAAACACTCCTGGCTTGACTGAATTGTTATACATTTGGGGTTATTCGGAGGTCGGTCCATGTGCTTCATTTTTAAGTAAAAGCTGCATGCATAATACACAATACTGTAAAAATTAATCTGTTGGATATGCATATGTATTGATTGTGTGGTATGATTGAATCAATGAACCTAATTGTTTTAAATACCAAGCATAAAAGCAATCTGTATAATTTTGCATGGTACTTATAATATGTTTCAATAAACATCTGAATATACTGTTCTCTAGTTACACTTGCATACATATACTGTCCTGTTCAATCATAATAAACATCTGAATATGTTTCAATAAAAATAAACCTTGTTGTAACCAATAATGTATTAGCTATAAACATCTGGAATAAATAAATGTATGCACTAAACATATATGAAATTTTGTATAAATCATATACTCTATCAAAAACAACTAATTGACTGCTCATTTACTAAAAACAGTTGCATACATGTTCTGTCCTGTTCTACAATCATAAAAATATGAATATGTTTCAATAAAACAAAACTTGCTGTAAACAGTAATGTATTAACTATAGACTAATGGAATAAACATGCTGTAAACAGTAATGTATTAACTATAAACTAATGGAATAAATAAATGAATGCAGTCACTAAAAATATATCTACTTTTGAATGAATCATATACTCTACAAAAAACAACTAGTGGACCACTCCAATACCACTTGAACATCATCTATGTAAAAAAACTTTAACTGAGATGTATAAACATGTATTCTAATGTGCGTAACCACCTGTGTAAATGTGCGTAAATGTATTAATGCAACTGCATAAATATTTGTCACCTACCGTAATCCTTGAAATGCAGTATGAACAAAAAAAACAACACATTTGTATTTCAGGAGATCGATTTACCTTTTTAGGGTTTGCTAACTTTGTTGACGGTCGACGACGATCCTAGGTAATGCGGTAAGCTAGGGTTCAGAAGATCACACCGTAGATGGTTGGGGAAGGGCTACCCGTTGGAGCGGCACTCGTTGACGGCGGAGAATGTGGAACGACGGTGGAGAACGTGGAAGCAGTCGCGTCAGTGGAGAACGTGGAAGCAGTCTGGTCGGTGGAGAAACTGGGGTTTTCTCCGGTCTGGTCTCTCATCTCAAGTTGCAGCAGCAAAGATAGAGGAGCTCGGATTGGGGTCGACAAGGAGGCGCCGCTCTATCACCGATTGCGCCTGGGTCGACTGCGAGCGGCGGATGGAGCGGAGTCATCGGAGAGGGCGGAGTCGGCGGATAGACCTGGAGTCGCGCGGAGATGGTTGGGGTTTTGCGGTGGCGTAAGCGGTTATGGAAACTGAGACCAGGAGAAGAAAGAGGAGCTAATGGCGGTAGCACGTCATTATATATATATATATATATATATATATATATATATATATGGAATCTGTAAAGTCCGATCGGTTGTGAGTGCACGTGCGTTCGTATTTGGCTGGGGCTTCTTGTAGCTAAATAGAGCCTAGGGCTCTAAATACATATACTATATATATATATATATATATATATATATATATATATATATATATATATATATATATATATATATATATTAAGAGCCCTATACTTCCAAAAACTAGAGGAAGCCCAGGTCGGACGGTGCAATCCGGTCGAGCCGGACCAGGTCCGAACGTCTATAAAACAAGACCCGGAGTGCTAGGGTTCAGTTTTTTACGCTTCACCCTGATTCATTAGCGACGGTGCATGTGACGACAACGGTTGCCTGAGAACGTGCGCGGTGGTGGACCCCCAGCCGGTGGTCGCGGCTCCCTGACCTCGACGCGCGGTGGCGGTGGTTCCCAGGTCGATGGCGGTGGCTCCCCAACCCAGAGAACGAGCGACAGTGGGGCACTTGTGCGGGCAAGCGGCGGCGTCCCCAGGACCTCGAGGTGGCGGCACTTCCAAGGCCGGTGAGCAAGCGACGCCCCTCGACGTGCGAGTAGCGACGGCGATGCATGAGGCACGTGGTTCGAGCGAGCGGCGTCACGGAAGGCGTGAGGTGCACGTAGCGATAATCGCTCGTGACATCCTACGATCCGGCGCTGTTTTGGCGGCCCAAGTGACGACCTACATTTGTGCTTATGTCATCGACGACGTCCTCCGGCCACTACCTCCTACGATTCGTGTTTTCTTTTCGATTATTTTGTTTTATGCCTACCACATGTATTATTTACGCTAAAAACTGTACGATTTTATGCTTGAACACAGAGTTCGTATATCAGTTTACCGTATGCATATTTTTTGCATGCACATTGGAAGGCAATTTCTTGATTTATGTTATTCATAATTATCATAAAAAATCAAATCATTTTTGTTCGTAAATGCCAGATTTATATGTCTGTCATAAAACTATCCCTAATTCTCGCATGTCCGTATTTATCATAAAAAATCAAATCAAATCACTTATGTTCGTAAATGCCAGATTTTTACGTCTGCCATAAAACCGTCTCTAATCTCAGCTAGCGTTCTTAGTTGAGCTGATATATTATGCTACACGATGTAAATATTTATACGACGTTGTATAAGAAATTATGCTCTATGTAACTCATGCCATCCAATTTTTTATGCGCATAAACTGCAAAGTAAAATATAATCCAAAATTTACGCGCATACAATGGAAACTCCTACGATTTGCCAAAATTTTTTGATCTGTATAAAAATAGAAACTGCATGCATGTAGCTGCCATATTTTTCGGATCTGCCATAAAAATAGGATCGTAATAACAACCTACTAGAGCTATCAATCTCTCACATTGCTCGGTATTTATGATTATAATTGAGAGATTTTATACTCAAAACTTAAGGTTTTTACACTCCAACCTGGAGATGCGTTCACCATTGAACAACATACCAGATTTTTTACGCAGTGTACCGCATTGTAGAGATACTCACATCGTGTAGCATAATTTGTATAAGTATATATCATAAACTGGTCTAACGAGCCTAGTTGCATGGTTGTTGGAGCTATCCTATATTTATGGAGGAAACAAAACATTTAAATAAGTTTTTTGTTTCCATGCATACCAAATGATTTCTTTTCATCGCAAATTTTATCATCCTAATTTTGTGCGCATGCAGCAGGAAACAAAATTTTACACAGTGTACCGAATTGCATAAATACCTACCCATGTAGTATAATTAGTATTAGTATATATCATAAAGTAGTCCTAACATGTTTAGCTGCATGACTGTTGGAGGGATCCTATATTTATGAAGGAAATAAAACATTAAATACAATTTTTTGTTTCTATGCATGTCAATTTATTTTCTTTCATTGCACATTCTTTCCATCATATTCGTGCGTATGCAGCTGGTAACAGATTTTTACGTAGTATACTGAATTGTATAATTATCTACACAGTGTAGCATATTTAGTATCAGTATATATCATAAATTGTCCTTACGAGTCTAGCTGCATGGCTGTTGCAGCGATCCTAAATTTATAGAGGAAATAAAGCATTTAAAAATAGAAATCGCCACACATATCTTTTCTAAATTTATGCGCATGGAGAACGTGTTTGTCTCATGCATGCATTTCTTTTTTGTGCGCACAAACGCGGGACGGGTGGCGTATCCAACAGCCTGCTTGAGTCGGCGCGCTGGGTTGAACCAGGTTGCAGGAGTGGTCGGCCTGAACTTACTTTAACTATTAGAAGCACATGGCTTCCGTTATACCTGCTCTATATATTATACAGTAACTTCTTTGATTGGTCGTCTTTGGATGGAAGAGAGCCAGTTTCGGGAAAAATAGATTCGGAACAATAGACCTATCTAACACCAATACGTGTTTGGTAGAGCTCATAGACTTACATATAACTTTTTTTAAAAAATATATATAGTGGCAAAATGGGAAGTAAAAAAAGCTCGTCTTCCTCCTCGGAACCGATCTCCATCCAGATGCATGGCTGTACCCTCGTTGCTCACGGCGACTGGCTGACGAGGGGCAATGGCAGAGAACGGCATGCAGCTCCTGCATGATCCACACGCCTGCGGTCTGCAACAAGCTACTAGTTGCACAACTTGGGCGAGCTGAGAGCTCTCGCACGCAGCGCTGGGTGGGGGTCACACCAGCACTCTCTGTGTGATATGGGCGAGCTCATGCATGCACGGCGGGATATGATGATTGGCTCATGAGCGTGAGGTGGGGCTGTGAGCGTGTAATCTCAGATACACGACCAATCATGCCGTTTGAATATGGCACCCCGTCCGGTGAGGTTTATCTGATGAAGAAGAAATCAAAGGCGGCAGGCAAGCACATAACTCCGGTAGTATAGTGGGTAGTAGTGGGCTGGCTAATCTGTTTTCAAATCCGCATTATGAAGGCGTAGAATAAGATCAATCAATACTAATATATATCCTCGGCAGCATGCATGATTGCAACAAAGAATGAAACAATGTAATTATTGACCCGGCGTAGAAACACCGGCCTTTTTATTTAGTTAGGTTAGGTTTAGAAACCGCCTCTAGAGCTAATAGTAAATTAGCTGCTAAAATTAGTTGTAAATATTTCAAATATCCCTAGCTAATCGTTAGCTAGCACTAGTAGAAAAGAGCTCATAGTCTGCGGCACCCATAAATTATCACTGGCGGTTTCAGTTATCACGCGCCAGTAAAAAAAACAAGGTGGACCCGACTTAGGAACCGCCAGTGGAAACCCATTTTCACTGGCGGTTATCTTAACACAACCGCTGTTGGGGACTTGTTCTCAAATGCTATGAATTAAGAACAAGGCAACACAGGAAATGTTAAATGATAAAGCCCTTCGTCCTTTTAGACATTATTTCCCTTCGGGATATAATGTGTTCCGGACGAAGGTCACAAACAACATATCTTCGTAAGCACAATGAACCATGACGAAGAAATTACATGCAACATAAAAAGTAATATAAACATTCAAATATTATTACCATGTCATTTCTATTTTGTTATCATATAAAAATAGAAATGACTTTAGATTACAAGTGTACCTTCGGATTGCGGGAAGGTAAAAGTACAAGGATGATGGAAAGCAAAAATGCCAAGTCAGCGTGCCCAGTACGGGAGTACTGTTCATCTATTTATAAGCGTGGGACGTAGCCCATGCAAAATTACATTCATGTCCATTACATTTGCTAATGGCTTATGGGAATCCATTAAGGCCTAATTAGTCTTTTCATCTTTTAAGTCGGTTCCCCTTTCTGCTATCGCGACGAAGCTTTCTGCGCATAGCTTCGGCTGTGCACCATCCCTCGTACAGCTTGGTAATCAGCTTCGTACAGCTTGGGCTTCGTTCTAACCGTACTCCGTGTTCATGATCTGAGTCCGAAGATACCTGTTCATATAATTCACTTGGAAAATATTGTCAAATCATGTTTTTGAGGACCTTCGGAGGACGAAGGCCCCCAACAGTAGCCCCTCGCAATATTAATTTGTAAATGATAAATTCAGATTGCGATATGGACGAAGGCCTTAAGCCGAAGGTCCGAAAAAACACCTTCCCTTTGCTAGAATAGCAAAAGTCACTGACACCTGGGACCACACAGTTTCCGTCATATCGAGTGTATAAATAGGAGCCCGCCACATTTGATTTGGCATGCTCCCTTTGCCATCTGTCTTTCCTGCTTATAAATTTTTCTGCCCAAAAATATTTGTTTTCTTTCCTAGTTTTAAGCTTCGGGAGCGAGAAGTAGGATCTCCGAAGAGATGTCTGAGGAGAAGAAGGCTGTTGTCGAGATGAAGCTAAGTCTTTCTGAAGAGAAGAACCTGGGCTTTCTTGAGGCAATGTCGAAGACCAATACAGAAAAGATTACCAAAGAGATTTTGGAAGGTTTATCTGAAGATACTGGTGACAGCGACAGTTATGATGTAGAAAGTGGCGGGGGAGAATCTGAAGATCGACCATGGCGGCCAAGTCACTCGGTTTTTGGGAAAACTACTATTAAGCAGAGTCATATTGACAATATGAGGGGGAGATATTTTCGAGATATATCTATTGTGAGGGCTGACGCTGGAGAAAAGACTTCTCCCACCCCCGAAGAAGATGAGGTCGTGATCTTCCGAAGCTTTCTTAGGGCCGGGCTTCGGTTCCCCCTAAGCAGCTTTGTTGTCGAAGTCCTGAAGACATTTCAAATCTACCTTCATCAAATTACTCCCGAAGCTATTATAAGAATGAGAATCTTTGTCTGGGCTGTGAGAAGCCAAGGTTTAGAACCAAATGCTAAAAGCTTTTGCAAAATTCATGAGTTGGTATATGAGACGAAGCCCTGGGGGAAAGAACAATATCACAACAACTTTGGTTGTTACAGCTTCGGTGCCCGCTCCGGGTCAAGCCGCCCTGTGCCAACCTTTCGGAAGAGGTGGCCCGGTACCTGGATGACAGAATGGTTTTATGTAAAGAATGACTTGTCAGCGCAGGAAGATGTTAAGAGTATCATTATGCGCCCCATCTGGCAACGCTTCGGACTCCGAAAGCCGAAGGTTGAAATGGATGAAGCGGCCGAAGAATGCCAAAGAGCCTTCGGCGTAGTCTGCTCTTTTATTGGGACAAGAGATCTGGTCCAAGAGCATATTGCCTTCAGGGTGTGGCCACTTGCAGGAAAGTGGGAAATGCCGAAGGAGACCATCAAAGAGTCTGACGAAGGTGGACTAGTCAGACTAAAATACTCATTCAAATACGGGGATAAATTTGTTGAACCTGATGACGACTGGTTAAAAAGCATTGAAACATTAAGTGACGAACTGCTTGGGGTATATTCGAAGGCCGAGAACACTGCATTATCGGCAGCCTTCGGAGGCCGAAAGAAGAAGAGGCTCAACCGGGTATTTGATGCAATCGGGTTTGTCTACCCTGACTATCATTATCCGGTGCTGGGCCGCAAAAGAAAAAAATACTTCTCCTGCAACAGAAGTTGCCACAAGTGCCTCTAGTGAGCCAGCGCCGCAAAGAAAAAAGATGAAGGTGCTCACCCACCGGGCACGTTTTATTGAGCCAGCCACAGTGCCTGAATTTATTGATGAAGTCTCTTTGGCCACTGAAACTACAGAACCAGCTCCAGTGCCGAAGATAGAAGAAAAAACTGAAGCGCCTTCAGCAGAGAAGGCAGAAAAACCGAGAATTGAAGGACAAAAAATATTGGAAATCTTAAGTCCTTCAGCAAATGTTGAAACAATAAAAAATCAAAAGGGCCCATCGGTGACCCCAAAAAGAAAAAGAATGGTGAACGTGCTAGATGTCTTGGAGACAATTAAGTCTTCAAGCACAACTCCAAAGAAGACTGTTGAACTTTCTGAAGTGTCTACTGAAGCTTTAATTGCTGAAGCTTCGAAGCAACAACCTGAAGTTGAAGCTGGGACTTCAGAGCCCACCAAGGAACAACCTTTGGAAACCGAAGAAAAAATAAAAATGCCAGAGCCAATTTTGGTTGAAGCAATTGACACTGCTGCCCCCGAAGCTTCTTCCACCATATGCGATTACATTGTGCGACATGCTTCGGGGAAAAAATTATCTGAAGAAGAGATTTTTGAAGCCAACCACTATGCCAAAGAATTAAAATATCCGAAGGGGGCACTAGTGTTCAATGGGACAAACGAAGATGACTTCCTATACTGTCTCCCTGACAACAAAGAATTATCTGTCTGCCGGGAGATGGCTAGGAGTATGGGGTTTCCGAAGCTTGAAGCTGGACTATGCGCTATGACGAAGGAGGATCTCGCGGATAGTCTTGCGTATAATAGCCTAAAGGTATGGGAATTGGGCGCTTGGAAATTTTATAATTCATAACTCATTCTTTTATTCTTATACAAACTTTTTTTTTACATGTAGGGTTTAATTCTAAGCAACGCATTGAGAGCACAAAAGAATTCCGAAGATGAGAGCCATGAAATTGCGTTTAACAACCTACGGTCAGAAGTTATTAAACTGAGAAACGAAGCTCTGGAAAAGGATAAGATTCTGCTTACATTGGTAGACAAGGTAAAAAAGGACGAAGCTGCCTCAAAAGTCCAGGCCGAAGCCCAAAAACGTGAGATTAAAGATCTTCAGAAACAGCTAGCTAGAGCTAAAGAGGAACGTATGCTTGAAGAAACAAAACGAGAGCTTAGCGATCAACTGGCCAATCATTTAGAGATAAGTGTTAAGGAGCTTCGTGCATCCCAGAGAAAATACTACGTTAAATCTATAGAATGCGTCAAAAAGATAAAATCCAGCTTCGCCGGCGTTGGCGCATTCTCTAGCGAAGAGAATTTCTCAAGAGGCAATCCCGAAGGTCCACTGGAATGGATCAGTCACGAAGCAGAGGCCTTCGAGGAAATCCTGAGTAGCCGCGGTGACATCTGCGCTTTTTCGGGCGCTAGAGGAGTTGCTACTGTTTTGGAGAGGAAAGGTTGTGAGCATGTAAAATCCTTAGCTCAGTCCGAAGCTACCTTGTCCTCTGAAGACATCAAAGACCCCTCGGCCGAAGCAAGCATGGTTGGCGGAAAATTCTTTACTGATATCTGGGACAACGGCGGCCGAGAAATGGCGCAAGAAATTATTCAAAAGAGTGAAAAAGGCATCCATGATGCTAGGAAAGTGACAGAAGTTGCCAAAAAAAGTACAGAGCCCGAAGGGCAAATAGGTATTAATTAGTCGTTCTTATTGTGTTGTAATTTTTAATTTCAAACTTTGTTCGCGGTCTGTGATAGTAATGTAGACATATTCTCTTCCCTCAGAACCTGCTGGATCGTCTGCAGACCCTCACACGAAAGGGGATGACGAAATTAAACAAATGGCCGAAGCTATCATGGATAAAGTTGTTGAACAACTTCTAAATGAGGCTGCCGAAGTAGTACTAAGAGAAGACTAGATGTTATTAGAAAAAACATTTGAAATGTGATCTATGTAATATTTTGTACATTTGAATGTAATATACAAGTTTCTTTTCATTATTCAACTCTTTACGATGCATGAAACTTTACATACATACCGTTTTTGAGCCTTCGGCGAAAAAACACCTTCCCTTCTTTTCATGCTTCGTGAAGAAGACATTCTCCTTTAATACTATTCTGATGAAGCACGTCCACGCTTCGTGAAAATATTCTCCGAAGCTGTACAATTTCGATATTACTCTGATGAAGCACATCCATGCTTCGTGAAAACATTCTCCGAAGCTGTATTCCGAAGATCAACATTGTATTCCCTCGTGACTTTGCACGATTTTCACTTTCTCAAAGCGTCCTTTCGAAGGTTGATACTGTGTCCCCTTCTTTTGCCATATGCAACATGATGTATGATGCTTATGCTATGCAAAATGATGTGATGATGCTATGTTATGTAGATGACATTTGTTCCGAAGATACACACATATCCCCGTAAAACACAAAATATCTTTGTATCAGCGCTGACTTTTCGCTGTAAGCTCTGCATTCCCTTAGGAGCGTCTTTGGAGCTTCTTCGCCTTTTACTTAGGCGGTATCAGCGTTGACTTTTCGCTGTAAGCTCTACATTCCCTTAGGAACGTCTTTGGAGCTTCTTCGCCTTTTACTTAGGCGGTATCAGCGTTGACTTTTCGCTGTATGCTCTGCATTCCCTTAGGAACGACTTTGGAGCAGAAAACTTACACTGCGCTCCCTTTGGAACGGCTTTTTGTGACTTCAGCAACTTACTCTGCGTTCTTTAGAACGACTTTTTGTTGCTTCGAAGGATTTTTAATGATTCGAAGGTCCTCCTTGTTATCGCAAATTTTTAAGCTTCAGCAACTTAAGCCTGTGGAGAAAATAGGTTTTCCTCGTGACCAACAACGAAACTATTACATGAAAACTGAAATGTTCTTTATTACACAGAAAATAGAACTAAATGGAAAAGACTGCTATCAAGGTAGGATATTTGTCAATAAATGTGCTTCGACTCTGGCACAGTGCTATTGACTGTGCGAGCTTCAGATTGTTCTCTGAGATCCCTTTGGTGTGGAACATATTGGCTCCCCTCCAGCTGTTGGCCTTGTTGCAGCGGTGGTGGAGGCGGGGGCTGTTGCCATGAAGCTTGAGGTTGACTCGCCGAAGCTACAGAAACTGCAGGGTGGTTGCCCACGTATTCTGGGATGTAAGGCTGATGGTACGAAGCAGTATGCATGACCTGCTTCGGCTGAACTTGTTGCGCTGCAGCTTCGGCTATCTCCTTTTGCTTCTGGATGGTAACATGGCACATCCTGGTGGTATGGCCCTTGTTTTCACCACAGAATAAGCAAAATACTCTCCTTGGCTGATCTCCAAATCTTCCGCCGAAGCCCCTGGCGCCTCTGCCTCTTGGAGCTGGTGGCCGGAAGAAATTTTGCTGTTGCCCCGAAGCCTGTGAGGAGCACTGCGGCCTGTTCTGCTGACTCCGCTTATCATCATTTTGAGTAGAGTTGTGAATGGACCTGACATGCCTCGGATAGAATCTTCCTCCGAAGCCCCTGGTCATTTCAGAAAATCAAAAAGCCTCCTCCCTTCTTTGGCGAAAATCATTGTCGGCACGAATGTACTCGTCCATCTTCTAGAGCAGCTTCTCCAAAGTCTGAGGAGGCTTCCTAGCAAAGTATTGAGCTGAAGGTCCAGGACGAAGCCCCTTGATCATGGCTTCGATGACAATTTCATTGGGCACCGTTGGTGCCTGCGCCCTCAAACACAAGAACCTTCTGACATACGCCTGAAGGTATTCTTCATGATCCTGAGTGCACTGGAACAAGGCTTGAGCAGTGACCGGCTTCGTCTGAAACCCTTGAAAGCTGGTTAACAACATGTCCTTCAGCTTTTGCCATGAAGTGATCGTTCCTGGTCAAAGGGAGGAATACCAGGTCTGAGCAACATTCCTGACAGCCATAACAAAAGACTTTGCCATGACTGCAGCATTGCCACCATACGAAGATACTGTTGCTTCGTAGCTCATCAAAAACTGCTTCGGGTCTGAATGGCCATCAAACATGGGAAGCTGGGGCGGCTTGTAGGACGGAGGCCAAGGTGTAGCCTGCAGCTCAGCGGACAGGGGAGAAGCATCATCGAAAACAAAATTTCCATGATGGAAATTGTCATACCAGTCATCTTCGTTGAAGATGCCCTCCTGATGAAGGTCTTTTTGTTGAGGCCTTCTGTTCTGCTCATCGTGAGTAAGATGGCGAACTTCTTCAGAAGCTTCGTCTATCTGCCTTTGCAGCTCAGCTAGCCTGGCCATCTTTTCCTTCTTCCTCTGCACCTGTTGATGAAGCATCTCCATATCCCTGATCTCTTGGTCTAGCTCATCCTCCTGAAGCGTCGGGCTGACGGCCTTCCTCTTCTGGCTTCGGGCCTCCCGAAGAGAGACAGTCTCCTGGTTGGGGTCCAGCGGTTGCAGAGCTGCAGCCCCAGTCGCTGAAGCTTTTTTTGGCGCCATAGCGAGGGTCTATGGCTTCCGAAGGTGTTCAAGAAACTCAAAGTGGAAGTGAGTTCACCGGAGGTGGGCGCCAATGTTGGGGACTTGTTCTCAAATGCTATGAATTAAGAACAAGGCAACACAGGAAATGTTAAATGATAAAGCCCTTCGTCCTTTTAGACATTATTTCCCTTCGGGATATAATGTGTTCCGGACGAAGGTCACAAACAACATATCTTCGTAAGCACAATGAACCATGACGAAGAAATTACATGCAACATAAAAAGTAATATAAACATTCAAATATTATTACCATGTCATTTCTATTTTGTTATCATATAAAAATAGAAATGACTTTAGATTACAAGTGTACCTTCGGATTGCGGGAAGGTAAAAGTACAAGGATGACGGAAAGCAAAAATGCCAAGTCAGCGTGCCCAGTACGGGAGTACTGTTCATCTATTTATAGGCGTGGGACGTAGCCCATGCAAAATTACATTCATGTCCATTACATTTGCTAATGGCTTATGGGAATCCATTAAGGCCTAATTAGTCTTTTCATCTTTTAAGTCGGTTCCCCTTTCTGCTATCGCGACGAAGCTTTCTGCGCATAGCTTCGGCTGTGCACCATCCCTCGTACAGCTTGGTAATCAGCTTCGTACAGCTTGGGCTTCGTTCTAACCGTACTCCATGTTTATGATCTGAGTCCGAAGATACCTGTTCATATAATTCACTTGGAAAATATTGTCAAATCATGTTTTTGAGGACCTTCGGAGGACGAAGGCCCCCAACAACCGCCAGTGGAAATAGGGTATTTACACTGGCGGTTGGTGTAACAGAACCGCCAGTAGAAACCAATTTCCACTGGCGGTTGGTGTAACAGAACCGCCAGTGTAAATACCCTATTTCCACTGGCGGTTTTTCAAGCCAACCGCCAGTGAACTGTCTGTTATAAATACCCCTCTTCTTCCCCGCGACAGTGAACTGTATGCTCGCAGCCAGCTTCCATTGGAGGCGATTTTGGAGGTCCACATTTCACAAAAATATAAGGGGGGAGGTTTTGGTCTTCATTTCTTGGAAGAAGGTGGATAAGAAAGGTTGGTTTATGTTTCTTTGTCAATTTTTGTTCATTCTTGCTCAATTTTAGCCACATTTTGGATCTAGGGTTTTACATGTGAGAGAGAAGAGTATAGCTAGGTAATTTTCTCTATTTCCTCAAATGAGGTTGCATAAGATGGTTAGTTTTTGTCTATTCCCTCTCCTTTTTCATGTTTAGTTCTCAAATAAGTTTATCCATAACACATATTTAGTTGCTTAATGAATGGTGAATGTGTTGTATGGAAGGTTGGTTTAATTATGTTTCAATTGTCAGTTATTGTTTATTTTTGCTCAATTTTAACTACATTTTGAAACTAGGCTTTCACCATGTGTTAAAGATAGGTTTTGGTATTAATTTTTTTTTGTTTATTAGTTGCTAGGAAAGTTTGGCTTATGTTTCTTTTGCCAAATTTTGTTCATTTTTCCTCCATTTTAGCCACATTTTGGATATAGGGTTTCACCATGTGTTAGAGATAAAGTAGTCTAACTACTTTTATTGGAAGAGATAAAGTAGTCTAACTACATTTTGTTAGCGACAAACCGAAGCATGTAATTTTACATGACTTTCTAGAGAGGAGAGGGAGAGGGAGAGAGAGCTATTGTTGCCAATGCGCTCGGAGCAGGTGCAGCACTTACCGTCCGTGCGGATGCAGCACTTTGCACATCCAGAATGCCCGTTCTTGCACTGATTTTACACAGAGCAGAGCATCATGCTGGAGTCTACCGATCAATATGTACTGTATATATACATGCATGGTAATCTGACTTGCCATGAAAACTTCGGACTGGAAGGGTAGGCAGCAGATGTCGCACTCCAACGCGTCCTTCTCCATGGATAGTGTCACAGTCGCCTCTTCCTCATCCTCCAACCCCGCCTCTTCCTCATCCTCCATAGAGAAGCCGTGGTCTTTTTCCCGGTCATGGTTTATCACCTAGAACGCGAGGTAAAATATTGATTACCTCAAACAAACAGATGTCATTGTGCTATTACAAATATTTAATACGTCAACCTATACCACTACACTACTACATCAATTGTGTCTATATTACATTTTGTTAGCGACAAACCGAAGCATGTAATTTTACACGACTTTCTAGAGAGGAGAGGGAGAGGGAGAGAGAGCTATTGTTGCCAATGCGCTCGGAGCAGGTGCAGCACTTACCGTCCGTGCGGATGCAGCACTTTGCACATCCAGAATGCCCGTTCTTGCACTGATTTTACACAGAGCAGAGCATCATGCTGGAGTCTACCGATCAATATGTACTGTATATATACATGCATGGTAATCTGACTTGCCATGAAAACTTCGGACTGGAAGGGTAGGCAGCAGATGTCGCACTCCAACGCGTCCTTCTCCATGGATAGTGTCACAGTCGCCTCTTCCTCATCCTCCAACCCCGCCTCTTCCTCATCCTCCATAGAGAAGCCGTGGTCTTTTTCCCGGTCA
This sequence comes from Zea luxurians, assembly GCA_029449295.1. Classification (NCBI taxonomy): domain Eukaryota; kingdom Viridiplantae; phylum Streptophyta; class Magnoliopsida; order Poales; family Poaceae; genus Zea; species Zea luxurians. The sequence goes on along the minus strand of JAOPSE010000009.1, from coordinate 23,065,957 downwards.
TGGTTTATCACCTAGAACGCGAGGTAAAATAAAAGCAGGGAGGACTATTCAACTAATATATACATATCAGGCAGTAAGAAACAAGCATCATCTTCAAAGAACATGTTGTGAAAGAACTTGGAAAGATGTTTACCAGATCTGATACTTGTGAAAGAACTTCACACCAATGGTGATGAGATACGCGAAGCCAGGAGACGACGTAGTATTTAAACACTGCAAGAGGAGAGAGAGAGATAGAGGAGAGAGAGAGATAGAGGAGAGAGAGAGGAGAGAGAGAGAGGATAGAGAGAGAGAGGGTTTCACATTTTAGCCACATTTTTGGATATAGGGTTTCACCATGTGTTTTATGTTACTTTTTTACAGGTGGTGATGGAGAGGACATCCTGGATGTATAACTTATCAAGGCTAGATCCATCATACATATCCGAGGTCCATAGGTTTATTGATGTCGCTACGAACCATGCTTGGAGAACAAAGACAAAACACATATATTGTCCATGCATGGACTGCAAAAATGCTGCTGTATTTAATGACACAGAACAAATCATATCTCATCTGGTATGCCGAGGATTTATGAAGGATTACACAATTTGGACAAAGCATGGAGAGGGTAGCTCTTCGCCTTATACGACTGGAAACCCTGAGAACATCGACGACAGATTTCAGTTCATTCACGAGACACACCAACCTCTTCCACAGAGCGAACATGTAGTGCAAAATGTTACTGATCATGGTTACGCTGGAGGAAATGAACATGATAGACCTCATGTTCTGCCAAGTGTTATGGATGAGGAAGATGCAGAGTTGCTAGAGGCAATGTTGCGTCGTCATACAGATCAATCGATGTTCTTAATGAAAGGTATGGAGTCCCTGAAGAAGGCAGCAGAAGAGCCTTTGTACGACGAGTCTAAGGGTTGTACCAAAGAGTTCACGACGCTCCGGTCTGTGCTAAAGTTGTTGATGTTAAAAGCTAAATATGGTGTGTCTGATGCTGGCTTCGATGCGTTCTTGAGTATTATCGCAGACATGCTTCCAAAGGAGAACAATGTGCCTGCTAACACGTACTATGCAAAGAAACTAATCAGTCCGCTCACTATGGGTGTGGAGAAGATCCACGCGTGTAGAAATCACTTTATCCTTTATCGAGGTGATGATTATAAAGACTTGGAGAGCTGCCCAAAGTGCGGTGCAAGTAGGTACAAGATGAATAAAGACTATCGAGAGGACGAAGAGTGTGTTGCATCCGTGTCTAAAGGGAAGAAGCGAAAGAAAGCCCAAAAAAAGACTTCAAAATCCACGAGCAAAGAAAAAGAAGAAGTAGACTATTATGCGCTAAAAAAGATTCCTGCTTTGGTGATGTGGTACCTCCCCGTCGTCGATCGATTGAGGTGTTTGTTCGCTAATCCTGAGGATGCCAGACTTATGAGCTGGCATGCTTCTGATGAGCACAAAAACGATGGGAAGCTTCGACATCCAGCCGATGGGAAGCAGTGGCAAGATTTCAATGACAACCACCGAGACTTTGCCGATGAACCGAGAAATGTTAGGTTCGCACTGAGTACTGATGGAATGAACCCATTTGCTGAGAGGAGCAGCAAGCATAGCACATGGCCGGTGATCCTCACCATATACAACCTTCCTCCATGGTTGATGCAGAAACGGAAGTACATTTTGCTAACCATCCTTATTTCTGGACCTACACAACCTGGAGTTGACATGGATGTATTTTTGGAGCCCTTAATGGAGGATATGAAAATATTGTGGGAAACGGGTGTTCAAATGTTGGATGAGTATCGTAAAGGTTCATTCACGCTGAGAGCAATTCTTTTTGTTACGATCAACGATTACCCTGCTCTCTTCACATTATCAGGCCAGTTTAAGGGAAAGGTTGGTTGCACAGTATGCATTGATGGAACTGCTTACGTATCCCTTGCTGCATCTAGGAAGATAGTTTACATGAGGCACAGACGCTTTTTATTGGAAGGACACAGGTACCGCATGCGAAAGATGGATAAGTACTTCGACAATAATGGTGAACTACATTCTACTGCTCCATCGGGTAACAATAGAGGTCATAGAGTTTTTGAAATAGTCAGGAATATCAAGTTTGTTTTCGGGAAGAAGACAAAAGACGGAAAAACAAGGAAGGATGTCAAACCAGCTTCGGGGGCTATATTCAAGAAGAAGTCTATTTTCTTCGAGTACTTGCCTTACTGGAAAGAGTTAGATGTGCGGCATGCGATCGATGGTATGCACGTTTAGAAGAACGTGTTTGAAAGCATAATGGGCACCTTGCTAGACATAAAGGGCAAAACAAAAGAAGGGCTCAATTCACGCATGGACTTGGTAGATTTAGGCATAAAAAAGGAACTACATCCCGTTCTTCAAGAAAATGGGAAGTACCATCTCCCAGCAGCAAGCTACAATCTCAATGTAGATGAGAAACATGCGATGTGTGTTTGGCTCAAGAATTTGAAAGTCCCATCCGGATTCTGCTCTAGCATACGAAGTATTGTGTCAATGAAAGACCTGACAATCACCAACTACAACTCACATGATTGCCATGTCATGCTGACTACATTCCTACCTATTGCCATCAGGGCTATAAATCCTTTGTTTTTAAAGATGGCAATCACACGGTTGTGCTACTTTTTCAACAGGATTTCACAAAAGGTAATTAGCCGTGATGAGTTGGCATCTCTTCAGGAATTCGCAGTGGAGACAATATCACAGTTTGAGATGTGTTTCCCTTCATCGTTCTTTGATATTATGGTGCACCTTGTGGTGCACTTGGTGCCACAAATAGAGGCATTGGGTCCTATGTACTTGCATGAAATGTGGACGTATGAGCGTTTCATGTCAATACTGAATGGCTATGTATCAACCCGTGCTTGTCCCGAGGCATCCATGATAGAGGGGTACTGTACCGAAGAGGCCATTGAGTCCGGAGGTCCATTCTGCAATAGTATCCTAAAAGACCAGGTTGCAATAGGTCTGCCTCCGTCACGACACGAGGGTAGACTGTATGGAAGCGGGAGGATGGGACGGAAATCTTTCATCCCACCGGATTACGATATAGTACTTGAGGCACATCAGAGCATCCTACATCAGCTAACGATAATGGAGCCATTTATCCAACAACACATCAATGAGCTTCGCGAGCAAAATCCTGGGCATACGGATGATTGGGTAATGAAGCAACATAAGCAGCGGTTCAACACATGGCTAATGGTGAAGGACATTCCACGTGGAGAAACAATAGAAGAACAAACCATCAAGGGCTTGGCATCTGGACCATCACGCCAGGTCACAACATGGCAAACCTATGACATTAGTGGATTCACATTTTGTACCAAGTCCAAGGACAAAAAGAGCATGTCACAAAACAGTGGTGTTCGATGCGAAGCCATAGATGATGAAACTGGTGAGATTATTACATATTTTGGCTTTATTGAGGACATATGGGAACTAGACTATGGTACATTTCAGATCTCGGTTTTCCGATGTCAATGGGTTGAAGACAAACATGTCACGGTAGACAACTATGGGGTCAGAGTTCTTGATCTAAGTAAGGTAGGTTACAAAGATGACCCATGGATCCTTGCTAATCATGCTGCACAGGTCTTCTATGCTGAACAGATCATTTCTAACAATGAGAAGAAAAGCACCGACAAACCGAAGCATGTAGTTTTTCCTGGAAAACAACAAGCTATAGGAGTTGATGGTGTATCTGATTTAGAGAATTTTAACCAGTTCAACGACATGTCTCTTTTCATAGACCATCCAACCAAGATAAGGAACGTTGAGCGAAGCATCCCACGCAATTCGTTGCCCTGGGTACGCCACGATGGACAAGGCAGAACAATAGCTTCCTAGATTATATACTTGTCATGTAATTGATTATTGTTAGGACTTGTCATGTAATTGATTATTGTTAGCGACAAACCGAAGCATGTAATTGTCTTCATTCAATTTTCGTGGCTACCATTTACAATTTTACATGACTTTCTATTGACTTTATAGAGAGAGAGGAGAGGGGGAGAGAGAGGAGAGAGAGGAGAGGGAGAGGAGAGAGAGGAGAGAGAGAGGATGGAGAGAGAGGAGAGAGAGAGGATGGAGAGAGAGGAGAGAGAGAGGGGATGGAGAGAGAGGATGGAGAGGGAGAGGGGAGAGAGAGTGGAGAGGAGAGAGAGGATGGAGAGGGAGAGGGGAGAGAGAGTGGAGAGGAGAGAGAGGATGGAGAGGGAGAGGGGAGAGAGAGTGGAGAGGAAAGAGAGGAGAGGTAGAGGGAGAGAGAGGAGAGAGAGAGGGGATGGAGAGAGGTAAAAGTATACTAAACAATATATAAAAGTATACTTAATATAATATATAAAAAGTGAAGTAAAACAATATATAAAAAACTATGTTAATAATAATAAAATACTATTTCTACTGGCGGTTGACAACGAGAACCGCCAGTAGAAATGGCTTCCACAGACTGTAGAAGCCATTTCTACTGGCGGTTCTCATAGAGAACCGCCAATAGAAATATTTTCTACTGGCGGTTCTCGTTGTCAACCGCCAGTAGAAATGGCTTCTACAGTCTGTGGAAGCCATTTCTACTGGCGGTTCTCATTGTCAACCGCCAGTAGAAATGGCGCCTATATAAAGGGTGGCGCGCGGGAGCCGAAAAATTTACAAGTCCCTGGCGCCAGTTCACATTCAAGACGCCGTCAGGCTGCTGGATTTCGACCCCGAGGATTTCGCCGGCGATCGTCCCCGCGCCCGTCCCCACGCCGCCATTCCCGCCCCGCGCCCCCGCACCGCCGTCAGGTTTCTCCCTCTGTCCCTCTTCTTCTGTACCGCCGCCGTCTACCGCGCCGGCAGCCGCCGCCGCCGCGTTCCTAGGGCACGCGCCGCGCGCCGCCGAGAGGGAGGAAGAGAGAGGAAGGAGAGGGAGAGGGAAGAGAGAGGAGGGCACGCGCTGCCGCCGCCGAGAGGGAGGAAGAGAGAGGAAGGAGAGGGAGAGGGAAGAGAGAGGAGGGAGAGGGAGAGAGATAGAGGGAGGGAGAGGAGGGTGAGAGAGAGAGAGAGGAGGGAGAGGAGAGAGATAGAGAGAGGGAGAGAGATAGAGGGAGAGGGAGAGAGATAGAGGGAGGGAGAGGAGGGTGAGGGAGAGAGAGGAGGTTGAGGAGAGAGATAGAGAGAGGGAGAGAGATAGAGGGAGAGGAGAGAGATAGAGGGAGGGAGAGAGATGAGGGAGAGGAGAGAGATAGAGAGAGGGAGAGGGAGAGAGATAGAGAGAGGAGGGAGAGGGAGAGAGAGGAGAGGAGATGAGAGTATTCATACAATACTTATTTTTATTCATATGTGTGTTCATATGTGTTCAAATGTATGTGTTCAATATATATATATGTGTGTTTATATGTGTTCAAATATATGTGTTCAATATATATATGTGTGTTCATATGTGTTCAAATGTATGTGTTTAATATATATATATATATATATGTGTGTTCATCTAGTTGAATATATACATAAAAATTAAGAGCTAAACTCGATAAAAATCATCGGGTTGAATATATACATTGTAATTTTATCCGTCACAACTCGATAATATACGTATTCGATCCGATCCGAATTCGATCTGAACTCGATAATTTTTCCGTACGACTCTCCCTCTCTCCCTCTCTATACGTCCTATGCGACTCTCTCTCTCTCTCCCTCTCCTCGTCCTATACGACTCTCCCTCTCTCCCTCTCTATACGTAACTCGATAATATCCATACGATTCTCCCTCTCTCCCTCTCTATACGTCCTATGTGACTCTCCCTCTATCCCTCTCTCCCCGTCCTATACGACTCTCCCTCTCTCCCTCTCTCCCTCTCTATACGTAACTCGATAATATACGTAACTCGATAATATCCATAACACGATACTATACGACTATACGATACTATATGGTTAGGGTTTAGGGTTAGGGTTAGGGTTAGGGTTATGGTTAAGGGTTAGGGTTAGGGTTAAGGGTTAGGGTTAGGGTTAAGGGTTATAGTTAGGGTTAGGGTTAGGGTTATGGTTAAGGGTTAGGGTTAAGGGTTATAGTTAAGGGTTAGGGTTAAGGGTTATAGTTAAGGGTTATAGTTAGGGTTAGGGTTAAGGGTTCGGGTTTTGGGTTAGGGTTAGGGTTAAGGGTTTAGGGTATTTGTTAATATGAATTTAATTATTGCTTACGTTAATATGTGTTAATATGTATTTAATTATTGCTTATGTATTTGTATATATATAGCTCAATGAGTTCTCCGATCAAGGACCAAGGATTAGTGCCCGAGCACATGGACAAGAGTGTTGCTCAAGAACAATCCAGCAGTGAAGGATATGAAACGCCTAGCGACCCTTTTCCTACCACTAGCATAGATAGGGCCGCTCTCCGTGAGTTGCAACGTGACCCTACTTATGATCCACGAGAAGCTGAGGTAAAAGTACGCATCTTTAGCTTCGTATGTGTACCCTACTGATTTCACATGCATGATCTCTTGTGCATTTTATTACATGAATAGGAGGTCGTGTCTGAATTTCGTGCGATACTCGAAGAAGCCGTGGCACGATACGAAGACGTACCGGAGCCGACCCAAGACGCACCGGAACAGACCAAGACAACAACCGAGACGTCAAGGAAAAGGAAGCAGAGCGATCGAAAAAGAGGTGACAGGGGGCTGAACAAGTTTCCCGACAAAACATACAAAATCTCAGACGTGAGCCCGAAAGGTCAGCCCCTAGCTCCAGAAGAGGCACTACCTAAGTTCCGGAATGCACTTGGGTTTTTAGTTAGAGATAATCTTGACATAACAATACGACAGTGGAGAGATGTGTCAGATGATGTCAAGAATCAAATATAGAATAAGCTATTAATGAGGTTCGTTCTGCCTCGGGGTTCAGAAGAACTCGTGAAGGAATACACGATGAAGCAGCTTGCAATCAATTTCCGAAACTGGAGGTCTGAGATGAACACAAAGTTTGCAAAGAAAGGTCTGGACCCGACCAAAAAATATAAAATCTCAGCAGGTCAGTGGGCAGTATTTTTAGAGCAGAGGAGCAGCCCTGATTTCATATCTCTAAGTGAGGCAAATTCGGAACTATCAAAGAAGAACAAGTACCGCCACCACCTAGGCACAGGTGGTTACAAGCGTCAGGTTCCTAAATGGAGACAAGAAGACGCCGAGAAGAAGGCCGCAGGGTTGCCGACGCTGTCCGAGCAACTTGGTGAAAGGGCGGCAAATTGGCTCCGTGCTAGAAAACCAAGGGAAACCGAGACCGGTGTATCTTTTGATGATCCCATTGTCGAAGAAGCGGCAAAAAACATATATACAATGGCAGCTAAGCAGAGCCAAGGAACTTTTAAGCCACAAAGGGAAAGAGACATCCTAACGGCTGGTCTCGGTAACCCTGAGCATCCTGGCCGTGTACGAGGAATCTCGTCTAAGGAAGGATGGAAGGAAGGATTCAGACCACAGTGGGAAGGTCTGTACAAGAAACGTGATCGATACAAGGAAGAGATGGCGGATTATTTTAAGGAGGAGGCCAAGAAAGAGTTCAAAGCCATGATGTCTCAAATGCTATCGAATCCTCCTCCAGAATTGATGCAACAGTTGGCGAGTGCGATGTCTATTCAACAGATGACCACTCCACAGATACAAATAATTCCAGCAGCTCAACCGCCGGCTTCCACAGATTGTACGACATTACCAAGCTCTGTTGCTTCAACGGGAAATAAGGACCGTTATCCAGTTGATGACATCACAAGGCCTGTGGCGTGCACACTGGTTATAAGATATGGTATTAACAATAAACGTACAAAGAAAGTAGCCACAGGCCTTGCGATCCCAGGACGCAAGTTCCATGGAAACGATATTCCAGATGATTATTGCAAAGTAGAAGTGACGACGGTCGTCCAAGGATCCGAGGACGACATGCTAGACATCCCTGGGCCCGAAGGTATCGAGAAACTTGGACAAGCTATCAAGAATTTTATCCTTTGGCCTCGAAGGGATGTCGAATTGCTTGATTGGTCGAATTCGTCGCAGGCCCAACCGTCTCCGCCTTCTCAAATTGTTGTTCCTATTGTACATCCATCATCACCTCCTCAAACTTCACATGTTGCTCCTCATCCTTTTTCTGACCCACCGTCTCCGCCACAAGCATCACCATTCAGGGCTCCACCACCTTCTCCTCCCCATCCTCTTGGTGACCCACTGTCTACGCCACCATCAAGGGATCCACCTTCTCCACAACCATCAAAGGATCCAAGGCCATCAAAGAAATCTAAACTTCCTATACCAAAATTGGTGTCCCCGTATCAGAAAAAGAAGAGTAAAGCTACTACTGCTGGCACAGCTCGGTTTTTGAAAGGGATTGGACGGAGCCTCACGTCACAAACTGTTGATTTGGCCAAGCACGAGGAGTCTGCAAAAAAGGCTGAGGCAATGGCCGCAAAGATAAAGAAGCCAACTAAGGCAGATTACAAAAACGTGCCTAAAAAATATGTGCCGGGCAGACCTCTGCTACCTCTTGAGAAACTAAGAAAGGTCCCGGCTGGTGTTAAAAGGTTGCATGACTGGTACATGCGGGCATCATCGGTTGGCATCGACACCATCAGTGTGCATATACCAGACCATGCTTTTATTGGTTCGGACCAAAAGGCCGTTGTTACATTCGAGGACATGTGGTTAATGATGAACCTTCAGAGACTCGACGTGCAACTTGTAACGATGTTTGTATTGTAAGTGTCGCTCATACTTCCACATATGTGTGTTATTATTAGTGAGCTGTATAAAATTTCAATATCTGACATGCACGTGTGACTTGCAGAATGCAACATGATCAGCAGGAGATCCTTTACGGTACCAAGCCCAATGCTAGTGCCAGTAAAAGGGTTGGGTATCTCAACCCAATACTTATATCCGAGGAAAGCCACACTTTTAGAATCGGGAAAGACAACGATGAATTACGGGGAAAGACGGACGAAGAAGTTGAGAAGTGAAAGGGAATTAGGCTTACACCTAGTTCCTAAATAATTTTGGTGGTTGAATTGCCCAACACAAATGTTGGCCTAACTAGTTTGCTCTAGTGCACAAGTTATACAGGTGCAAAAGGTTCACACTTAGCCAATAAAAAGACCAAGTGTTGGATTCAACAAAGGAGCAACGAGGCAACCGAGGGCACCTCTGGCTGGAGGCACCGGACTGTCCGGTGTGCACCGGACAGTGTCCGGTGCGACCAGAGGACTCCAACTCAAACTCTTCGCCCTCGGGATTTCTCGGAAAGCCGGCGCGCTATAATTCACCGGACTGTCCGGTGTGCACCGGACATGTCCGGTGCTCCAAGGAAGCGCGGTCTCTGGAACTCGCCAGCCTCGGGTTCGCGCGGCAGCCGCTCCGCTAAAATTCACCGGACTGTCCGGTGTGCACCGGACTGTCCGGTGTACCAGCGGGGCAACGGCTACTTCGGCGCCAACGGTCGACTCTGACAATAAAAGTACACGCGGCAGAGTCAGAGCAGAGGATCAGAGAGGCACCGGACTGTCCGGTGTGCACCGGACTGTCCGGTGCCACATGAGGACAACGCCTCCAACGGTCGACCAGCTCCAACTCCAACGGCTATTTGGTGACGTGGCTGTCACACCGGACATGTCCGGTGTGCACCGGACTGTCCGGTGCACCATACGACAGACAGCCTTCACCAACGGCTAGTTTTTGGTTGGTGGCTATAAATACCACCCCAACCGGCCACTTCAAGTTGTGGGAGCCCAAGCAACATTCCAAGTCATCTAGTTGACACACTCAAGCCCTCCCAACCACTTATATTCATTGATCCATCCTATACACAAGATTTAGACCACTACATACAACACAAGTGCCACAAAAGAGAGAGCAAGCAAAAGAGAGCTACTCATTTGAGTTTAGCACTAGTGCCTTGTGAGATTCATCGAGAGATAGTGTGTGCTTCATCTTTGTGTTCATTTGCGCGTGGAGTTTTGACTCCCGTTGAACTTCCTCCAAAGTTTTGGAGGCTTGTAAAAGCTAGCAAGAGACACCAAAGATTGTGGTGATCCTTGTGGGATCAAGAGTGATCCTTGAGAAGAAGAAGAGCTCGCCGATCCTTGTGTGATCGGGGGAGAGAGGGAAAGGGTTGAAAAAGACCCGTCCTTAAGTGGACTCCTCAACGGGGACTAGGCCTTCGAGGGCCGAACCTCGGTAAAACAAATCACCCGTGTCCATTGTGTTTATTGCTTGTGATTTGTTTACTTTCCCTTGTTCTAAGTTTTCTTGCACCTTTATTTGCTAAAATCATTTGGTGTTGCTTCGAGTTAAAATCCCATTTAGTGAAGCAACACGTTGCAAGAAAGAACTTGTCCTAGTGCTCTTCTCATCTAAAGCTTCTTGCTTTGTTATACTATAACTTACTAGTTGTATTGACTTATCACTTCCGCATTACTTAGCAATACTCCTTTCAAGCAAGAACTTAGTTTCTATTCTCCGATATTTGTATATCTTGTTCTAACCACTAATCAAGGGATCTAGTTGGGGGATAAACTTTTAATTTTCAGGTTTCGCCTATTCACCCCCCCCCCCTCTAGGCGACTTTCAATTGGTATCAGAGCTAGGCACTTCATCTTGAGTCTAACAACTCGAAGTGATGGCTCGTAGAAGATCCCAAAAGAACAAGAAGACCCAGGAGAACAAGGAGGTAACTCTTGAGATATTGCTTTCCGATTGTTCTAATTATGATTCATGGTCTACTAGAGTGATAAATGCTTTTAGAGCGGTAGACCCACAATTAGAACAAATTTTAGTCAAGAGTATTATTCCTCCTAACTATGCTAGGGAAAATGCCTCCGAAGAAGATTTAAGATGTATACGCTTAAACTATCTAGCTTATGACATCTTAAGTAAATCCCTTAGCAAAGAAGATTATCATGCCTTCATAATAAAATATGACAAACCCATTTGTGATATGCATGATATTTGGACTAGAATTAAAAGCAAATTTAATAAGTCCAAACATGATAGTTCATTTTGTGCTTCTACTTCCTTTGGTATTTGTGATACTAACCCTTGCAAGGAAGAAGAAGAAAATGAACGCTGGAGACCAAACGATGAATCCACCTCTCCAAAAGGTTTGTCTTCCCATTTCGATTCCCACATGTGTTGTGTGGCTAATGCAAATGATAGCGGAAGCACAAATGAGGATGAGGAGGAAGAAAGAAGCTTTGTGCATCTCTATGCTCGCCTAAGCCAAGGAGATAAGGCGGTCATGCTCAAACTTCTAGAAAGAGCGAGAGAGCAAAGCGAAGCTCGTCAAAGGCTAGAAGATGTTCTCTCCATGAAAATGCTACACTTTGACGAGTTGACTAAAGAACATGAGGAGCTAAAGTGCTCTCATGTTGATTTGGTCCAAAGGTATGAAACTGTTTCAATTGAGCATGATAACGCTTTACATTGTACCGCTCAATTAGTAAATAGGAATACCTTGCTTAAGGACCAAGTAGAAAAGCTAAAAGTTGAAAATCTAGCTTTTCAAGATAAATATGATATGCTTCTATGTTCTCATGAAAATCTTATGGATGATCATATCATATTAAACATTGGTCATGAGGTTGTGATAGAAAATTTAAAATCCCAAGAACCTCACTCATGCACATGTATTCAAATTGATACTATATTACCATGTGCTAATGCTTGTTGTCCGTCGACAAGCAAATCTTCCTTTGAGCTAGAACTTGCAGGAACAAATGATGATTCATATCAAAAGCTCAAGGAAGAAAATGAGAGGCTAAAGAAGAGCTTGACACAACTAAAAGGGAAATGCATTGCCCAACCTTCTCAAGATAACCGTGATCACATGGTGAAGAAGCTTGAGACGGGAACAACCGTGGCATGCACTACATCCCTTGAAGAAAATGTCAAGGATTTGAGGATTGCCAAGAGGAAGAAACAAAAGATGAAATTCAACACCTCCTCCAAAAGCCTCAATCACGCCTCCACAAAAGGTAACATCCAAGGTAATGATCAAGCCACACTCCACATTAAGAGGTGTAGTGAATGCTTTGAAGAGGGGCACTTGATTAGGTCATGTCCCTACATTAAAAATGGCTTGATTATTAACAAGGATGATAGACTTTGTTTTAAATGCTCCAAGAAGGGACACTTGCTTAGATCTTGTCCCCATTTAAAACAAAAAGGCATAGGGTTAGAAAAGAAAGTTTTTACTAACCATGTAGCAAGCAACAAACAAGGAAAGAAGAAAACTTCAAAACTTGAAAAACGCCTTTGCTACACATGCCGTAAGAAGGGACATCAATGCAAGGATTGTCCCATAGGTAAATCTTCCACTCCTAGCTTGTCAATTACTTCTCATGTAACTAGGCAACCCAAAATTGCAACTTGTGCTAGAAAGGTAATGAGTTTACCTAATGCTAACACAAAGGACTTTTGGGTTCCTAGATCTTTGTTGACTAACCGTGATGGACCCATCAAGCGATGGGTACCAAAATATGCTTGACAAGCTTTGTAGGGGAAGAAGATGATATGAAGTCTTTGGGGTGCTTGAGAGAATTCAACTCTTATCAACTCAAGCTATCAATCTTCAATGATCTATATACATGATTGACCCAAGGTTATTTTTTTTAAATTACTATGTCTTAAACTCATATCATCTCGAGAAAGATATTTATGTTGTAGGAAGTGAAGAGATATCATATGCGAAAAATCAAGGCCTACAACATGAAGGAAAGCCAAAGGATGGTAACACTTATCTTTTAAGTACAAGTATTTAAAATATCATTTCTCATGTGTCTTGTGTAGTCACATAGAAAAATTGAAGCTCTTTAAATATCTTTAATTTGATATTACCATTCTTAGAAGAATTTCCTCTCATATGGTAGATTGCACATTCATCATTTCCATATTATAGCAATCTACATGCTCTAATCTGTTGCAAGTATGTCATGGCATGTTCTTCCCTTAATTATCTTGTTATTGCCATGATTCTAGATATAGAGAGATATTTCATGTTCTTAAAAGAATAAGGTGTCATGTAAGGAATTCAAATCCTTAGGACACTTGTAAAAGGAAAACTCTCTATAACTAGAATAGTGAGACTAATAATTTATCTAAGTAACCCGAGTAGTCTCACTTGTAGAGAATAGGTTTCTCTTTGGAAAAGCATGTAAACAAACATGAAATGAAAAATCAATCCAATAATTTTTGATGCACTTCTACTTGCTTAAATTGGATTTGATTCTGTCACATTTATCGCTTTCCATATCATGAATTAGATTTATTCCCATAATCTTAAAGGATTGTTTATGCTTGTTTTATGAGTTAAAATTGAGCATAACATCATCTATGGATAATCTAGTTCATGCTATGAAGTTTCCATGTGTTAGTAATCTAGCTTCCCATTCCTTATCAAAATGATTGCAAAAATGGAAACTAGTGCTTGTGTTGCTACTAACATTTCTCTTGAGTTCAATTACGAAAATCTACAAGAGAGAAAGTGCACAAGCCTCATGGGTTGATCTTCACCCAAAGGAAGGAAGGTAAAAGCAAAGGTATGGGAACTCATCTTCTTAATTAAGTTTGGTTCCAATCTCAATGGGTATTTAATCTAAATTATCATATTCTACCCTTGTGAGGAATAGATTCTTTATTGGACCAAAATTAACTAAGTATACATTCAATATCATTCTCATAAATGCGCTTGTCCATTAGAATCTAATTCATGCCTTTGCTATATCCATTCTCATATTGATGCGCTTCTAAGTCATGAAAATAAAGTTCAATATGAAGAAGTAAATTTCTATGAGTGAGAAAATTGTTTAATAGTGCATGTTCCTCTTTTAAAATAAAAGTGCACTAATGTTAAGGATTTTACTTCCTGTCTGTGTGACTCATGGATGATGAATTATGCTTATTTCCTATCTAAAAGAAATCATCCATCACTATATACTCCCTTGTGCTATTAACATCTTTCTTGAGTATTTTTCAATAAGTTTGAAAGGAAAAGGAAACAACTTCAAAGGGAGGACTCTCAAATGAAAGAAGAGGACATCAAGAACAACAACACCTACTTGGATAATAAGGTCTACAAAACGATCAATGGTGTGGTTGTGAGTATTCTAATACTTTCATTATGAGAACACTAGGCTTAAGTTGTTTATTGCAAAAATTATGAGCCTTGATCAAGATGTATAATGCTTCTCCCTATTTGTCTTTAAAGTAAATACATCCATTCAATTCAAATACTTGATGCATATCTTTAGGGGGAGCCTTTTCATCTTGATTATGTTGAGACTATTGCTTTATCTCAGTAATTTCATATAGTCTCTTGCCTGAGAATAAGTTTCTCATGAAGTATGCTACTATCTTTAAAATTCTTGTCTTTCACTCTAAAGTAGCATATTTGTTGGATTCTCCTATCCTAAGCTTAATTGATAATCTAATGCGTATGTTGTTCTTTTGACCACATGTGTTATTTATTTGATCAATTGAATGACTTTCATTAACAAACATGCCTCTTAGTGCCGTATATTCTATCAATCGATATCTCTCTTGATACGCACTAAGTTAAAAGGAGAATTCATGATGCATTTATGCAACTTGTGATCCATTTAATATATGCTAACAATAACTTGAAAAGATCACTAGTTGTAGAACTCTCTCTTGTGCAAAATATTTCCATATATTGTCATTAAGAATTAGTCTTAAGCATCTAAGACTAAGGACAAGCACAATGAAAAGAGCGTCCCTACGTAAAGGTACATAAAGGTAAAACTATCTCCTTTTATTTAAACTTGTACCTAAATCTTCCTTTTCTATACATTCTTTGCATATCTTGTATAAAAGGAAGAGAAAGCATGTCCATGTATTATCCCTGCTTCATACCTAGTTTAATTTCCCAAAATTCATTCCTGCTTAGTGCATCTCTGGTAAAACTAGATGAAGTACTTTTATTGTCAAAGAGCTTAAAGCTTAACCTTGTAACGAGGATAAGCTGCCTTTGTTTCAAAGGTGGATGGTCCTTAAGTCTCTTTGAAATCTTTAAGGGAAAATGCTTAAATGGTTTACAACATGCTTTCGTAAGTGCATAAATTGTCATGAGCATCACACTTATACTATGACACAATGCACTTCACAATCTGTATGATATAGATATGTTCTCATTAACCTAATTATGTGCAATTGGCATTTAAGGCCAAAATATGTGTTCCTCTCCATGCACATACTTAGGGGGAGCAATCTATGTTATATAGAACTATGATCATGCTTAATTTAATATATCCTCTTGATCATATCTCTTTTATATGTCTATGACTAATGTATGTTCAAGTGTTTTTCAAACCAAGTCATAGGTATATTGAAAGGGAATTGGAGTCTTCGGCGAAGACAAAAGCTTCCACTCCACTCTACTACTCATCCTTCGTCGTCGCTCCGCTTCGCTCACTCCAACTGTGGTATAACCTTCACTCATTTATTCATGACCAAAGGGGGAGAAAGTACTTAAAGGGCCTATATCTCATTCCAAGTATCCGTTTTTGGCGATTCATGCCAAAGGGGGAGAAAGTATTGGCCCAAAGCAAAAGGACCGCACCACCAAACTAATTTTAAAATTGATGATTTTCAATTGGTAAATTTCAAAATTGGTATCTCTTTGTGTTCTAAAGGGGGAGCAAGTAGGATTTTTAAAAAAAAAATTAGTCAAAGGAAAAGCATTTGGAACAAAGGAAGAAAATTTCAAAACTTGAAAATGCTTTGCAAAATCTTATTCATTTACCTTTGACTATCTTGCAAAAGGACTTTGAAAAGAATTTACAAAAGAGTTTGCAAAAACAAAACTTGTGGTGCAAGCGTGGTCCAAAATGTTAAAAATAAAGAAAACAATCCATGCACATCATACAAGTATTTATTGGCTCAATTCCAAGCAACCTTTGCACTTACATTATGCAAACTAGTTCAATTATGCACTTCTATATTTGCTTTGGTTTGTGTTGGCATCAATCACCAAAAAGGGGGAGATTGAAAGGGAATTAGGCTTACACCTAGTTCCTAAATAATTTTGGTGGTTGAATTGCCCAACACAAATGTTGGCCTAACTAGTTTGCTCTAGTGCACAAGTTATACAGGTGCAAAAGGTTCACACTTAGCCAATAAAAAGACCAAGTGTTGGATTCAACAAAGGAGCAACGAGGCAACCGAGGGCACCTCTGGCTGGAGGCACCGGACTGTCCGGTGTGCACCGGACAGTGTCCGGTGCGACCAGAGGACTCCAACTCAAACTCTTCGCCCTCGGGATTTCTCGGAAAGCCGGCGCGCTATAATTCACCGGACTGTCCGGTGTGCACCGGACATGTCCGGTGCTCCAAGGAAGCGCGGTCTCCGGAACTCGCCAGCCTCGGGTTCGCGCGGCAGCCGCTCCGCTAAAATTCACCGGACTGTCCGGTGTGCACCGGACTGTCCGGTGTACCAGCGGGGCAACGGCTACTTCGGCGCCAACGGTCGACTCTGACAATAAAAGTACACGCGGCAGAGTCAGAGCAGAGGATCAGAGAGGCACCGGACTGTCCGGTGTGCACCGGACTGTCCGGTGCCACATGAGGACAACGCCTCCAACGGTCGACCAGCTCCAACTCCAACGGCTATTTGGTGACGTGGCTGTCACACCGGACATGTCCGGTGTGCACCGGACTGTCCGGTGCACCATACGACAGACAGCCTTCACCAACGGCTAGTTTTTGGTTGGTGGCTATAAATACCACCCCAACCGGCCACTTCAAGTTGTGGGAGCCCAAGCAACATTCCAAGTCATCTAGTTGACACACTCAAGCCCTCCCAACCACTTATATTCATTGATCCATCCTATACACAAGATTTAGACCACTACATACAACACAAGTGCCACAAAAGAGAGAGCAAGCAAAAGAGAGCTACTCATTTGAGTTTAGCACTAGTGCCTTGTGAGATTCATCGAGAGATAGTGTGTGCTTCATCTTTGTGTTCATTTGCGCGTGGAGTTTTGACTCCCGTTGAACTTCCTCCAAAGTTTTGGAGGCTTGTAAAAGCTAGCAAGAGACACCAAAGATTGTGGTGATCCTTGTGGGATCAAGAGTGATCCTTGAGAAGAAGAAGAGCTCGCCGATCCTTGTGTGATCGGGGGAGAGAGGGAAAGGGTTGAAAAAGACCCGTCCTTAAGTGGACTCCTCAACGGGGACTAGGCCTTCGAGGGCCGAACCTCGGTAAAACAAATCACCCGTGTCCATTGTGTTTATTGCTTGTGATTTGTTTACTTTCCCTTGTTCTAAGTTTTCTTGCACCTTTATTTGCTAAAATCATTTGGTGTTGCTTCGAGTTAAAATCCCATTTAGTGAAGCAACACGTTGCAAGAAAGAACTTGTCCTAGTGCTCTTCTCATCTAAAGCTTCTTGCTTTGTTATACTATAACTTACTAGTTGTATTGACTTATCACTTCCGCATTACTTAGCAATACTCCTTTCAAGCAAGAACTTAGTTTCTATTCTCCGATATTTGTATATCTTGTTCTAACCACTAATCAAGGGATCTAGTTGGGGGATAAACTTTTAATTTTCAGGTTTCGCCTATTCACCCCCCCCCCTCTAGGCGACTTTCAAGAAGCGTATAAAGGATATGAAGAAGGATTTTGAAGCTCGATACGCCACCTACATAGGACATGCAATGCTTCAATTTCAAGACAGGGAAGCCATAATGGCCCCGTACAACTTTAAGTAAGTGTGATTTTGCATAAATAAAATTAATAATTTCAATACACATGCATCACAAATTTGATTCGTACAGGGACCACTGGATATGCTTCCTCATTTATCCTAAGGTTGGAAAGGTGCTGGTGCTCGACTCCTTGAACTTCGACCCTTCGACATATGCAACATTCCTCAGCATCTTAGAGCTGTAAGCCTTTTCTATGCATGCATACTTTTATCGATTAAAATTTGAGAATAACATGGTGATTCTATTTGAGATCACAGGGCTTATAGATTCTATAAGATGAGAGGTGGAAAGTACGACCTGTCGAAACAATGCGTGCCACTAGACATCCATCATCACTGGCCGGTAAGTATGTGATTTTATGAATACATATCATACACAATGTTGCAACTAAATAACCAATCTCCCATTATGTAGTGCCACAAGCAACCACAAGGATCGGTCCTATGTGGATTCTATGCGTGCGAGTTCATGAGAGTGAACGGACGATACATCACGAACCCTGACAAGGTATTATTAGTAATAGTCAAGTATGTATTTATGTCATTAAAGATGCAAATGTGTTATTATTGAGTATAAATAGATGATGTTTATAAAATTCCTTTACAGCAATTTCAACGAGGAAACCCGGAGAACTTGACCGAAGCTGCATTGTATGGCATAGTCGAGGACCTCTGCACATTCATATTGAAAGAGGTCATTCCTGCAGAAGGAAAATATCACGATGCTTCCGGAACATTAGCTTTGCCAGAGTTTAGAATACTAACAGAAATTAGTAGATTATCTCTTAGCCGAGATAGTTATTAGAGCTTAGGTGAAAACTTATGATGTATAGAATGCATGAAGCATATATGGTTGTAAACATAATACTTTGATGTATATAAATATATGATAGAATTTAATTTCATGTTGCTTTCAATATCAATATAGATCTATATATATATATATGTTTGTGTGTGTGTAAATAAATATATATATAATTCAGTATTGTTTGAAATTTTGAAAAAAGGCGGGAAAACTTCCACTGGCGGCTAAATAAAGAAAACCGCCAGCGAAAAGTGCATTTCCACTGGCGGTTTGCTTTATAAAACCGCCAGTGGAAATGCATTTTCACTGGCGGTTTTCTTTATTCAGCCGCCAGTGGAAATGCACTTTTCACTGGCGGTTCCTTAAGAAAACCGCCAGTGAAAATGCACTTTTCACTGGCGGTTCCAAAATAACCGCCAGTGGAAATGCTGATTTCCACTGACCCCTAGCACTGGCGGTACTGAAAAACGCCAGTGTAAATAGGTTTAGAACCGCCACTATAGAGCTTCTGTGTACTAGTGTAGCTCACAGCTAACAATCAATTTGTTAGCTAGCTGAACCCAGCTAATAATTTGTTAGCTAACTAACTATTAGCTCTAGGGTTCTAAATAGAGCCTTAATTCTTTTAGGTAGCTAGGAGAGAGTTTCCATGTGGTTCTGACTTATACATATATGTCCTTCATTTTCTTAGGATATGTTTGATTTAGTCTGTTATAGGCTGTTAGTTGTGAAAAAGTAAAGTTCTGGTAAGCTAGCGGTCATGAGAAAAACTAGGTTGATGATGTAAAAGGAGGCCCCTAGCAGCTGTAAGATTGATGATGTAAAAAAATAGGTTGCGATGAGAAAAACAATTTAAAGTTGGATCTATTTGGTTTGGCTTCTAGTTTTTTAAGCAGAAGCAACCTCACACTACCAGTATCATGTGCTTTGCCGAGTGTGCCTGAAGCACTCAGCAAACCCTAAAAAACACTCGGTAAAGTTGTTTCAAGAAAGTTGTGAGACAGTATGTGTAGAAACCTAAGAGAACTACACAAACATTATCAAATTTTTATCACAACCTCTACATATGATATCATGACATGTAGATAAGTTTCATAATTTTCTGACTTTGTTTGTGTTTTATACAATTTTTAAACAGCTGGATGGCAAGTTCACGGACATGTTCAGTAAGCATGGTGCTCAAAGTTTCTAGTTCGCTCCTGAAATCGGTCGTAACTTGTGCTAAATAGCATGAATATCATTTTTGCATGCACGGTTTTTCAAGTTTCGAGTGACTTGCAGTTCAAATGTGAATTTTCCGAAGAAATTCAAATAAACGAACTAAATCCAGTAGTTATAGAAAACACTTTTATAATTGTTCTAAAATGGTACATGTAGGTTTAAATAGTGTAGAAACATACCACAAAAAATTTGGTTGAGAAAAGAAAAAAAATAAAAAATATACTTTGCCGAGTGCTAACTTTCGGCGCTCGGCAAAGTTAACGGTCGTCAGCATAGACGGCTACTGACGGCCCTTTGCCGAGTGTCGTCTTTCGCCGAGTATTTGGCACTAAGCAAAGATTTCGTTGCCAAGTGTTTTTTTCGAGAGTCCTACTCTCGATAAACACGATCGTTACTGAGAGTAGGATTTTATCGAGTGCCCGACAAAAAGCGTTCGGCAAAGAACCGAGCACTCGCAAAGCGGCGGATTCCAGTAGCGTCAGAAGCACAACGAAACGCACCCTAATACGCATGATATGATGTACACACTGAGACCTCTCTCAGGATTAAAGACCGCATTATTTTAATGTTAATGATGATAGACTTGAACATTTGAGGGCATGCATTACGTGTGCATTTTACTACTAGTAATCATTGTGTTGAGGACTTAACTACTACTACGACAAAGCTTATATATCGTCAATAATGAGAGTTTTATGGTATCTTGACGAACAACCTCGAACATGCATTAATCAAGATTCTTTTGGGAGTTTACTATCGTCAAACCTGGTACTACTCTGAACCTGAGTTTGTAACGTAGGACGATTAATTATTTGGCCGGTAGCGAACACCTGACGCGCGCGCCCTATCATCATGCATGATTGCGTATTATAGCTAGCTAGGAAGAAGATGCCAAATCATCGATCAGGCACAAGGCACAAGTATTGATTGATTCATGTCATCCATGGTCTAATTAGTGCTAAAAATTGTTAGTAAAATTAGCTAGCTAACCAATAATAGGTACCTAACTATTAACTAATTTACTATAAATAGCTAATAGCTGAACTATTATATAGAGTGTTTGGATGTCCCAACTAATTTTAGACACTAACTATTAGTTTTGTTTTATTGCATTCAAATATCCCTTCTTTGTTTTATGAGCTTGCGATAATTAATTGCACGGGGTCGATGTATGGTCTAGGACATGACTTGTACAGCAGCTAGCTAGCTATTTTGCTCCTGCATGCATGGCTGCATGGCGGGTTGCATCATCCATGTCATGCATGGGCACAAGGTCTCTTCTTCTGTGCATAAATACATTCTTGCTCCGTAACGCTAATTACCATGCGTTACTTGCTTTTGGAGCGCGCATGCAATGCATATCATCGATGGTCGCTGAGAGTAATTTAGCAGCCAAAGCCCCTCTTCACCCGATATATTATTATTAGTGGTCGGACTCGATGGTTCGCCTCGCCAGCAATAATGATTCGGCTTACTTTATCACTAGATCAGCTGGCAATAATGCGCATTATATTATTAATTGCATTGTTAAGCGTCCGCGAGGCCGGCCCCCATATATGCCGGAACGACGCCATGAGCGGCACCACATGTATGGTCTCCATCAATCAAGCCATCATCAACTCCTGCTGCTCTGCCACGTGCCCACGTCGCTGATCAGGCTTCCTTGGTATCAGGGTAGCTAGGGTCGTTTGGTACTGTACGTCAGTACTTGCTGTCCTGTCCTTTTGTTTTAAGAACCACAACCACAGACGGAAAAGGACCACAGGTTGACAAAGAAATCGCCTTCAGCTCTCAACTCGCCGGGGGAGTGGCGCGTAGCATGTAGTACAACAACAACTCGCGCAGGTGTTGGAATCGGTCCTGCTCTCGTCTCTCGTGGACAGCGATCGAGTGGGGCTGGTAGGATGAGAATGAGATCGCCGCCGGCGATACCCGCGCCGCCACCCGCCACGCACGCACGAACAGCGCGCCTTGCCAACCAACGACAAGATCATAACTAGGTTTTTCGAAATCATCTCAATTTGTTTTTAGCATTTAAAAAAAGAACTGTTCTTCCTCGACTCTCTATCTCACTCTCTCACTTAGGAAACTTGTTAGTTTACTATTCTTGTAACTATACGTACGGAAGATGCTGGCTTCGTTGTGCCAAATAATTGTGAGCTATTTATTTAATTAAATCAGATAATCATGGTTTTCTGTTAATTTCTAGAAGGTAATAGATGAAGCATATATATTTATTTGATTTTAAATTTTATAAAATAAGATGAATAATAGAAGTTTTCTAGATGTAATTTTTTTCTAATTCGATTTTAAATTTTATAAATTAAGATAAATAATATAAGTTTTAAATGTAAAAACTTTTTTCCCTAATTCATTATGCTCTATTAGATATGGTAAAAAAAACTTTTATTTTGTGAGATTGGATTGGAAATTATATGGTTTGGTTAACATATAGCTTACATGACAACTAATTTGATTAAAATTAGCGTAATTTGGATACCACATGGCATAACATCATTGAGTAAAATTCAGGCCACTAGAGTCATCCTGGAACTTTTAAAGTGATAATTAGTGTCATTGATATGGCACCAAGATACACAAGGGTACCAAAGGAATTTATACATGAAGTGAATGATGATGCTTAAGAAGGGTGGTAAATTAGCCAATCTAAGTTTTCTCTAAGCTAAGGCCTATATTTTTGCCAAGTCAAAACCTATGCAATAGAAACTATCTTACCTGCAGATACGTTTTTGACTAAGTGTTACTATCTCTACTGCAAAGAGTTTCTCCCTCATCAAATTTTTTACTCCCTTAGTTGCTTGACGAAAGTCCCTTCCTTTAACTACTAGATTTTAAATATAAGAAAGAACTTAATTCACCCATCATGGATATCTTAAATCTCTTGGTCATGGTCCTACCAACCTCCTCACAAGAACAATGATTAATACTACCAAATATTAATACTATATTTTGAAGGTAAACTGAATGCGAACCATGTACGTGCCAGGATCAGAAATTCACGTACACAACGATTACATAAATGACTCATCATAGCACAATGCTTCGAATAACAATAAAGAATAAGTATTAATATTAAAGACTAGAGCCATTTACATAATATAAATCAAAGTACACAGAATCGAAACGTAGCCAATGTAAATTAACCCACCACAGGCAGCTGACTGGGGGAGGTCGCTAGCCTAATTCTCGAACTCGCCGAAGTCCTAGAACTCCTGGAGATCCGCCTTGACGCCGTCTTCCTTACCTGGTCATAGATTGCACCAAAAGCAACTTGGTGTTTTGTGAAAGCAAGGGTGAGTACACATCAACGTACTCAGCAAATGTCCCGTTTGGCTGAGGTGGACTAGCTTTATGTGGGGTTAAGCTCAAGTAGTTGCTTTTAGTTGGTCAGGTATTTATTATTAGTATAAGCCAAGTTTTATCATATAACCAACCCGTGAATCATTTCCTCATCGAGGAATATTAAAAGGGAATTAGGCTTACACCTATTTTCCATATTGATTTTGGTGGTTGAATTATCCAACACAAATAATTGAACTAACTAGTTTGCTCTAGTGTATAAGTTCTACAGGTGCAAAAGGTTCACACTTAGCCAATAAAAAGACCTAGCAAAGGGTTCAACAAATGGAGCAAGGATCAACCGAAGGCTGCCCTGGCTTGGCACACCGGACTGTCCGGTGTGCCACCGGACAGTGTCCGGTGCACCAGGGCACTTCAGGCCAAACTCTTCACCTTCGGGAAATCCTGGAGCCGGCGCGCTATAATTCACCGGACATGTCCGGTGTACACCGGACAGTGTCCGGTGCTCCAAGGGGACGAGGCTCCAAACTCTTCGGCTTCGGGAATCCGCGACGGCCAGTCCGCTAAAAATCACCGGACATGTCCGGTGTGCACCGGACTGTCCGGTGAGACGACGAGGCAACGGCTACTTCAGGCGCCAACGGATACCTGCAGCGCATTGAATGCGCGCCAGCGCGCGCAGAGGTCAGGCACGCCCATACTGGCGCACCGGACATTAAACAGTGCGTGTCCGGTGTGCCACCGGACATCAAGGCGGGCCCAGAAGTCAGAGCTCCAACGGTCGGAACCCTCTCGGCCAGGTGACGTGGCTGTCGCACCGGACATGTCTGATGTGCACCGGACTGTCCGGTGCACCATTCGACAGACAGCCTCCACCAAACGGCTAGTTTGGTGGTTGGGGCTATAAGTACCCCAACCACCCCACCATTCATTGCATCCAAGTTTTCCCACTTCTACTACTTACAAGAGCTCTAGCATTCAATTCTAGACACACCCAAGTGATCAAATCCTCTCCAAATTCCACACAACGCCTTAGTGATTAGTGAGAGAGATTTGCTTGTGTTCTTTCGAGCTCTTGCGCTTGGATTGCTTTCTTCTTTCTTTGATTCTTTGTTGCGATCAAACTCACTTGTAATTGAGACAAGAGACACTAATCTTGTGGTGGTCCTTGTGGGAGCTTTGTGTTCCAAGTGATTGAGAAGAAGAAGCTCACTCGATCCGTGGATCGTTTGAGAGAGGGTAAAGGGTTGAAAGAGACCCAGCCTTTGTGGCCTCCTCAACGGGGAGTAGGTTTGCAAGAACCGAACCTCGGTAAAACAAATCCGCGTGTCACACTCTTTATTCGGTTGCGATTTGTTTTGCACCCTCTCTCGTGGACTCATTATTATTTCTAACGCTAACCCGGCTTGTAGTTGCATTTATATTTGTAAATTTCAGTTTCGCCCTATTCACCCCCCCCTCTAGGCGACTATCAATTGGTATCAGAACCCGATGCTTCATTAGAGCCTAACCGCTCGAAGTGATGTCGGGAGATCACGCCAGAGGGAGATGGAGACCGGCGACAAGCCCACTACGAGCCACGGGTCGACTTCATCGGAAGAGTCCCGCAACAAAAGGAAGGAGAAGAAGAACTCCTCCAACAAAGGGAAGGAGAAGAAGTCCTCTTCCCACAAGTCGGATCGGAGAGGCGACAAGCACAAGAGGATGAGGAAAGTGGTCTACTACGAGACCGACTCTTCATCACCACCGACCTCCGACTCCGATGCACCGTCCGTTACTTCTAAGCGCCAAGAGCGCAAGAAGTATAGTAAGATCCCCTTACGCTATCCCCGTATTTCAAAGCGTACTCCTTTACTCTCCGTTCCATTAGGCAAACCACCGGTTTTTGACGGTGAAGATTACAATATGTGGAGTGATAAAATGAGGCACCATCTAACCTCACTCCACACAAGCATATGGAATGTTGTTGAGTTTGGTGTACAGGTACCATCCGTAGGGGATGAAGATTACGACTCGGACGAGGTGGCCCAAATCCACCACTTTAACTCCCAAGCAACTACTATACTCCTCGCCTCTCTAAGTCGAGAGGAGTATAACAAGGTGCAAGGGCTAAAAAGTGCGAAGGAGATTTGGGACGTACTCAAGACCGCGCATGAAGGAGATGAGGTGACCAAGATCACCAAGCGGGAGACGATCGAGGGGGAGCTCAGTCGCTTCATGCTTCACCAAGGGGAGGATCCACAAACCATGTACAACCGCTTGCAGACCTTGGTGAACCAAGTGCGCAACCTCGGGAGCGAAAAAATGGGATGACCATGAAATGGTCAAGGTTATTCTTAGATCCCTCATATTTCTTAATCCTACACAAGTTCAATTAATTCGAGGTGATCCTAGATATAAGCTAATGTCTCCCGAGGAAGTTATAGGAAAGTTTGTGAGCTTTGAGCTAATGATTAAAGGCTCAAAGAAAATCATCGAGCAAGGCACCTCCTCCACGCCCGAGGCACAACCCGTCGCATTCAAGGCGACGGAAGACAAGAAGGAGGAGGCTACTCCAAGTCGAACACCCATCGACGCCTCCAAGCTCAACAACGAGGAGATGGCGCTCATCATCAAGAGCTTTCGCCAAATCCTCAAGCAAAGGAGGGGGAAGGACTACAAACCCCGCTCCAAGAAAGTATGCTACAAATGTGGTAAGCCCGGTCATTTTATTGCAAAATGTCCAATATCTAGTGACAGTGACAGGGGCAACGACAAGAAGGGCAAGAGGAGAGAAAAGAAGAGGTACTACAAGAAGAAGGGCGGCGATGCCCACGTGTGCCGTGAGTGGGACTCCGACGAGAGCTCCACCGACTCCTCCTCCGACGAGGACGCCGCCAACATCGCCATCACCAAGGGCCTCCTCTTCCCCAACGTCGGCCACAAGTGCCTCATGGCAAAGGACGGCAAGAGAAAGAAGGTTAAATCTAAATCCTCCACTAAATATGAGTCTTCTAGTGATGATAATGCTAGTGATGAGGAAGACAATTTGCGTATCCTTTTTGCCAACCTTAACATGGATCAAAAGGAAAAATTAAATGAGCTAATTAGTGCCATCCATGAAAAGGATGATCTCTTGGATTCTCAAGAGGACTTCCTAATCAAGGAAAATAAAAAACATGTTAAGGTTAAGAATGCTTACGCTCTAGAGATTGAAAAATGTCAAAAATTAACTAGTGAGCTAAGCACATGTCATGACTTAATTGCCAACCTTAGAAATGAAAATGCTATTTTAAATGCTAAGGTTGATTCTCATATTTGTGATGTTTCAATTCCCAATCCTAGAAATAATAATGATGATTTGCTTGCTAGGATTGAAGAATTAAATGTCTCTCTTGCTAGCCTTAGGGTTGAAAATGAGAAATTAATTGCTAAGGCTAAAGATTTTGATGTTTGCAATGCTACTATTTCCGACCTTAGAAGTAAGAATGACATATTGCATGCTAAGGTTGTTGAATTGAAAACTTGCAAACCCTCTACATCTATTGAGCATGTTTCTATTCGTACTAGATGTAGAGATGTTGATATTGATGCTATTCATGATCATATGGTCTTAATTAAACAACAAAATGATCATATAGCAAAATTAGATGCAAAAATTGCCGAGCATAACTTAGAAAATGAAAAGTTTAAATTTGCTAGAAGTATGCTCTATAATGGGAGACGCCCTGGCATTAAGGATGGCATTGGCTTCCAAAGGGGAGACAATGTCAAAATTAATGCCCCTCCTAAGAAATTATCTAACTTTGTTAAGGGCAAGGCTCCCATACCTCAGGATAACGAGGGTTACATTTTATACCCTGTTGGATATCCTGAGAGCAAAATTAGGAGAATTCATTCTAGGAAGTCTCACTCTGGCCCTAACCATGCTTTTATGTACAAGGGTGAGACATCTAGAGCTAGGCAACCAACCCATGCTAAGTTGCCTAAAAGGAAAACTCCTACTGCATCAAATAATCATAACATTTCATTCAAAACTTTTGATGCATCATATGTTTTAACCAACAAATCCGGCAAGATAGTTGCCAAGTTTGTTGGGGGCAAACACAAGGGCTCCAAAACTTGTGTTTGGGTACCCAAAGTTCTTGTCTCTAATGCTAAAGGACCCAAAACCGTTTGGGTACCTAAAACAAAGAACTAAACTTGTTTTGTAGGTTTATGCATCCGGGGGCACAAGTTGGATCATTGATAGCGGGTGCACAAACCACATGACAGGGGAGAAGAAAATGTTCTCCTCATATGAGAAAAACCAAGATCCCCAACGAGCTATCACATTCGGGGATGGAAATCAAGGTTTGATCAAAGGTTTGGGTAAAATTGCCATATCTCCTGACCATTCTATTTCCAATGTTTTTCTTGTTGATTCTTTAGATTACAATTTGCTTTCTGTATCTCAATTGTGCAAAATGGGCTACAACTGTCTCTTTACTGATGTTGGTGTCACTGTCTTTAGAAGAATTGATGATTCAATAGCTTTTAAGGGAGTGTTAGAGGGTCAGCTATACTTGGTAGATTTTGATAGAGCTGAACTCGACACTTGCTTAATTGCTAAGACTAATATGGGTTGGCTCTGGCACCGCCGACTAGCCCATGTTGGAATGAAGAATCTTCATAAGCTTTTAAAGGGAGAACACATTTTAGGACTAACAAATGTTCATTTTGAGAAAGACAGGATTTGTAGCGCTTGCCAAGCCGGGAAGCAAGTTGGAACTCAACATCCACACAAGAACATCATGACGACCGACAGGCCGCTTGAGCTACTCCACATGGATCTATTCGACCCGATTGCTTACCTAAGCATCGGCAGGAGTAAGTATTGTCTTGTAATAGTGGATGATTATTCTCGCTTCACTTGGGTGTTCTTTTTGCAGGAAAAATCTCAAACCCAAGAGACCTTAAAGGGATTCTTAAGACGGGCTCAAAATGAGTTCGGCTTAAGGATCAAGAAATTAAGAAGCGACAACGGGACGGAGTTCAAGAACTCTCAAATTGAAGGCTTCCTTGAGGAGGAGGGCATCAAGCATGAATTCTCCTCTCCCTACATACCACAACAAAATGGTGTAGTGGAGAGGAAGAATCGAACTCTATTGGACATGGCAAGAACCATGCTTGATGAGTACAAGACACCAGATCAGTTTTGGGCCGAGGCGGTCAACACCGCTTGCTACGCCATCAACCGGTTATACCTTCACCGAATCCTCAAGAAGACATCATACGAACTCCTAACCGGTAAAAAGCCCAATATTTCATATTTTAGAGTTTTTGGTAGCAAATGCTTTATTCTTGTTAAGAGAGGTAGAAAATCTAAATTTGCTCCTAAAACTGTAGAAGGCTTTTTACTAGGGTATGACTCAAACACAAGGGCATATAGAGTCTTTAACAAGTTCTCAGGACTTGTTGAAGTTTCTTGTGACGTTGTGTTTGATGAAACTAACGGCTCTCAAGTAGAGCAAGTTGATCTTGATGAGATAGGTGAAGAACAGGCTCCGTGCATCACGCTGAGGAACATGTCCATTGGGGATGTGTGTCCTAAGGAATTCGAAGAGCCTCCAAATGCACAAGATCAACCATCCTCCTCCACACAAGCATCTCCACCGACTCAAAATGAGGATGAAGCTCAAGTTGATGAAATAGAAGATCAAGCAAATGAGCCACCTCAAGATGATGGCAATGATCAAGGGGGAGATGCAAATGATCAAGACAAGGAGGATGAAGAACCAAGGCCGCCACACCCAAGAGTCCACCAAGCAATCCAACGAGATCACCCCATCGACACCATCCTCGGCGACATTCATAAGGGGGTAACTACTAGATCTCGGGTTGCACATTTTTGTGAACATTACTCTTTTGTTTCCTCTATTGAGCCAACCAGGATAGAGGAAGCACTTCAAGATTCGGATTGGGTGGTGGCGATGCAAGAGGAGCTCAACAATTTCACGAGGAACGAGGTATGACACTTAGTTCCACGTCCTAATCAAAATGTTGTAGGAACCAAGTGGGTCTTCCGCAACAAGCAAGACGAGCATGGTGTGGTGACAAGGAACAAAGCCCGACTTGTGGCCAAGGGATACTCCCAAGTCGAAGGTTTGGATTTTGGTGAAACCTATGCACCCGTAGCTAGGCTTGAGTCAATTCGTATATTATTAGCCTATGCTACTTACCATGGCTTCAAAGTCGGCAAGGCCGATCCTACTTTGTTCACTAAGACTCTTGAAAATGACTTGTTTGTATGCCAAATCTATGTTGATGATATTATATTTGGGTCTACTAACGAGTCTACTTGTAAAGAATTTAGTAGGATCATGACACAGAAATTCGAGATGTCGATGATGGGGGAGTTGAAGTATTTTCTAGGATTCCAAGTCAAGCAACTCCAAGAGGGCACCTTCATTTCTCAAACGAAGTACACTCAAGACATTCTAACCAAGTTTGGGATGAAGGATGCCAAACCCATCAAGACACCCATGGGAACCAATGGACATCTCGACCTTGACACGGGAGGTAAGTCCGTGGATCAAAAGGTATACCGGTCGATGATAGGTTCATTACTTTATCTATGTGCATCTCGACCGGATATTATGCTTTCCGTTTGCATGTGTGCAAGATTCCAATCCGACCCTAAGGAATCACACCTTACGGCCGTAAAACGAATCTTGAGATATCTAGCTTATACTCCTAAGTTTGGGCTTTGGTACCCTCGGGGATCCACTTTTGATTTAATTGGTTATTCGGATGCCGATTGGGCGGGGTGCAAAATTAATAGAAAGAGCACATCGGGGACTTGCCAGTTCTTGGGGAGATCCTTAGTGTCTTGGGCTTCAAAGAAGCAAAATTCGATCGCTCTTTCAACCGCCGAAGCCGAGTACATTGCCGCAGGCCATTGTTGCGCGCAATTGCTTTGGATGAGGCAAACCCTGCGGGACTATGGTTACAAATTAACCAAAGTTCCTTTGCTATGTGATAATGAGAGTGCAATCAAAATGGCCGACAATCCCATCGAGCATAGCCGCACTAAACACATAGCCATTCGGTA
Source organism: Zea luxurians (assembly GCA_029449295.1). Taxonomy (NCBI): domain Eukaryota; kingdom Viridiplantae; phylum Streptophyta; class Magnoliopsida; order Poales; family Poaceae; genus Zea; species Zea luxurians. The sequence goes on along the minus strand of JAOPSE010000009.1, from coordinate 23,035,763 downwards.
TCACTTTCTTAGGGATCACCAACAAAAGGGGGATATCGAGATTGCTTATATTAACACTAAAGATCAATTAGCCGATATCTTTACCAAACCTCTTGATGAACAATCTTTTACCAAACTTAGGCATGAGCTCAATATTCTTGATTCTAGGAATTTCTTTTGTTAACTTGCACACATAGCTCATACATATACCTTTGATCATGTCTCTTTCATTTGCTATGACTAATGTGTTTTCAAGTGAATTTCAAACCAAGTCATAGGCATATTGAAAGGGAATTGGAGTCTTCGGTGAAGACAAAGGCTTCCACTCCGTCAACTCATTCCTTCGCCGTCACTCCAAGCCATCCCTCACCCAAGGGGGAGAAAGCACAAAGCAAAAGGACTCCATCTTTGGTATAATCTTCACTCACACTTTATTTGCCAAAGGGGAGAAAGTAGCTAGACAAGGGCTTATATTTCACTCTAAGTATCCGTTTTTGGCGATTCATGCCAAAGGGGGAGAAAGTATAGAGCCCAAAGCAAAAGGACCGCACCACCACCTAATTCAAAAATTTGGAGATTCTCAAGACCGCACCACCACCTAATTCAAAAATTTGGAGATTCTCAATTGGTAAATTTCAAATTAGTACCTTGTTGTGTTCAAAAAGGGGGAGAAAGTATTATTTCAAAAATGATATATCAAAACCCTCTTGACACTAAGAGGAGGATCTCATTTAGAGGGAGTTTTGTTTTTAGTCAAAGGAAAAGCATTTGAAATAGGGGGAGAAAATTTCAAATCTTGAAAATGCTTTGCAAAATCTTGTTTCTCTACCTTTGACTATTTGCAAAAGAACTTTGAAAAGAGTTTATAAAAAGAATTTGCAAAAACAAAATATGTGGTGCAAGCGTGGTCCAAAATGTTAAATAAGAAAGAAACCATCCATGCGCATCCTAAGTATTTATATTGGCTCAATTCCAAGTAACCTTTGCACTTACATTATGCAAACTAGTTCAATTATGTACTCTTATATTTGCTTTGGTTTGTGTTGGCATCAATCACCAAAAAGGGGGAGATTGAAAGGGAATTAGGCTTACACCTATTTTCCATATTGATTTTGGTGGTTGAATTGTCCAACACAAATAATTGAACTAACTAGTTTGCTCTAGTGTATAAGTTCTACAGGTGCAAAAGGTTCACACTTAGCCAATAAAAAGACCTAGCAAAGGGTTCAACAAATGGAGCAAGGATCAACCGAAGGCTGCCCTGGCTTGGCACACCGGACTGTCCGGTGCACCACCGGACAGTGTCCGGTGCACCAGGGCACTTCAGGCCAAACTCTTCACCTTCGGGAAATCCTGGAGCCGGCACGCTATAATTCACCGGACAGTGTCCGGTGCTCCAAGGGGACGCGGCTCCAAACTCTTCGGCTTCGGGAATCCGCGACGGCCAGTCCGCTAAAAATCACCGGACATGTCCGGTGTGCACCGGACTGTCCGGTGAGACGAGGCAACGGCTACTTCAGGCGCCAACGGATACCTGCAGCGCATTGAATGCGCGCCAGCGCGCGCAGAGGTCAGGCACGCCCATACTGGCGCACCGGACATTAAACAGTGCGTGTCCGGTGTGCCACCGGACATCAAGGCGGGCCCAGAAGTCAGAGCTCCAACGGTCGGAACCCTCTCGGCCGGGTGACGTGGCTATCGCACCGGACATGTCCGGTGTGCACCGGACTGTCCGGTGCACCATTCGACAGACAGCCTCCACCAAACGGCTAGTTTGGTGGTTGGGGCTATAAATACCCCAACCACCCCACCATTCATTGCATCCAAGTTTTCCCACTTCTACTACTTACAAGAGCTCTAGCATTCAATTCTAGACACACCCAAGTGATCAAATCCTCTCCAAATTCCACACAACGCCTTAGTGATTAGTGAGAGAGATTTGCTTGTGTTCTTTCGAGCTCTTGCGCTTGGATTGCTTTCTTCTTTCTTTGATTCTTTGTTGCGATCAAACTCACTTGTAATTGAGACAAGAGACACCAATCTTGTGGTGGTCCTTGTGGGAGCTTTGTGTTCCAAGTGATTGAGAAGAAGAAGCTCACTCGATCCGTGGATCGTTTGAGAGAGGGTAAAGGGTTGAAAGAGACCCGGCTTTTGTGGCCTCCTCAACGGGGAGTAGGTTTGCAAGAACCGAACCTCGGTAAAACAAATCCGCGTGTCACACTCTTTATTCGGTTGCGATTTGTTTTACACCCTCTCTCGTGGACTCATTATTATTTCTAACGCTAACCCGGCTTGTAGTTGCGTTTATATTTGTAAATTTCAGTTTCGCCCTATTCACCCCCCTCTAGGCAACTATCAAATATCATTATCATCATCGAACCAAAACCATTAGTAGAACCATTGAATCTCAGATCATCTGTATCTCTAATCAAAGAGGATCCCAAGACCGCTCTTAACCGTGAGCACGACTGATATATCAGTTTCATTCCCTCTGTAGAGGTCGCACACTTTACCCACGAGCCGTGATTCCCTTTCTGCCCGGAGAGAGCTACTTTGTGGAGCTCGGAGAGCCAGGTCACTTGGTCGTCGAAGCTTGACCGTCGATTCCTCGAAGCTCGGGAACAGATCGTAATCTATTCGTGACGCACAGCGAATACAAACAGGCACAAACGAGCAAACATGTATATGCATAAGAATATTAAATAATTCAAATAAAAATATAATAAAACATGCAAAACAAATAGAGAGTGTTACTACGGTCATGCGAGGAAAAAGAAATATCGAACTCGAAGCGACGGTCGGGAAAATACCGTGTTTACGCTAAACAAGTATTAACGCTAACAATTAATTCGACCTTATCAATTATAAATTATACCTATTATTTAGTTTGATTAATCTGCTACATTAACAGCTGTCAGTTAATTAAATAATTTAATTAAAACAAGAGATCTTAAGCGAGATGAATTTATGACGCGTGAAACAGCACGACAGCGTGCAAACGACGCGCGGACACGTGCAACATAGCACACTGACGACACACGAAAATAGTACGTGCGACGAGCGCGAACGCGCACAAACCAGCACGTGACGGCGAGCGCAACACGTGCGAACAACGCGTAGACAGTGTGACGACGCGCACGACTCACAATAGTCACTAACAGACATCGTGTTTATACTAAACACTAAATACGTATTAAATACCATATCTAAGTTGTTAAAATCACATTACCACATATTTACAATCGCTTAACTAAAATCATAATTTTAATCCAATTGAGTATTCAGTTTACTGATCGATAATTAAATAGGAAATTAATTAGCGCGGGGGTAGACGAGGTAGACGGGGGTAGACGGGAGTCGTCTAGGGGTAGACGAACGTCGTCTAGGGGTAGACGGATGTCGTCGGGACCCTGACGACGCGCTGCGCGTGCACGAAACAACGCGCACAACTGCGCACGATACGCGCGAGTCAACACGACTACGCGCGCGAATAGCACGCTGACGCGCAAACGAGAACTACTACATAGATGTCGCCTCACTACTAGAAATATGCTTATTTAAGACACACATTTTAAGACAGATATCGGTGTATTTTATAGAAGCGTCTTTTATCATATGATGATGAGTAAGGTAAGACGGTTTGTTGGTGATCTGTCTTAAATAAAAGAGGTGTTTTAAGACAGTTACATCTTAAGAAATGTCCTATATTAATTTAAGACGAATTGTTATTGAAAATCGTCTCAAATAATTATACCTTTTGAGTCATTAAGATTGCAAGAATTGTCTTAGATTTTGGTCAGTATATTAGACACTTTTGTATATAAAACCATCTCAAATAAAGATATTATTAGAGTCGTCTAGACACTTTTGTATATTAGACGCTTCGATGCTCCATATGTGTGATCTCCCCTCATCTACTTGCAGCTGCATTCCACCAATGGTCAGATTGATGCATAAATCATCATGTGCGTGGTGATTCATGATAAACTAATTGCCTGATTGGGTTTTGGGTGCTGCCAATTTATCTACATAAGTTTTTGTATTGTTGTCATACATCTCCATAAGCTTTTCTAATCTACACAAGCTTTTCTAACTTGTCCTTTTGGATCTCACCAATTGTCAGCACGTCTGCTTATAGCGAAGTTCTAGAGAAGGTAAATTCTTTTGATAGATGCAAAATCTAGCATTATTTTATCCTTTTTACGCGTTGATATGACTTTTGTGATATGTCACGATGTGAAGTGTTCAACTGTGTCTAACTACGTATTATTGCCTTCTCCTTTTTGTTGTACAGGAAAAGATGGAATGAAACTCAAATTTTGGTGGCTGCATAAGTGTGGAGACTTGAATTCATATATACTTAGTTAGGCTCAACGTTAGCGCAAACAGTTGATGACCAAGTTTTTTCATTAGTATTTTAGTTTGGATTTAAAGTACACTTATGTATGAGTTATTTGACAATGCTTATTTATGAGATATTGAATGATACTTATCTATATTATATTAATTATAATGTTATTAAATATATGCGTGTATGTATATTTCTCTTTCAAATTATTATAATGCGATATCTAAAAATGATTATATAAATTGAAGAATGTATAAAATAAGACAGTTTAAATCTTAATAAGACGGTTTCTAAAACGTCCAATATCAGTCATCAAAATAAGACAGTTTCTAAAACGTTCAACACCAATCTCCTAAATAAGATGATTTTCCTGTTACAAGCCTCTATTATTATAGGATATTCTAGACAGTTTGATAAATACCTTGTGACTTATAATGTATGTATTCTCGATGGTTGTTTAGAATAAGTGTCTTAAACAAAAACCTAATTAAGACGGTTTATCGGACAAAACGACTTAACCAAATACCTTTTTAAACGGTTAAGAATTAAAAACTGCCTTATATAGTATCTTTTAAGACAGTTATAACCATCTTAAATGCGAGACATCTTTTGCGACTCCATCAAATTTGGACACTTCATAAGCGTCTTAATAACTGAAAATTAACCGTCTCATATAACATGTTCTATAGTAGTGTCTATACTAGACAAGTATTAAATTTAAGACATTAGTGTAGTCATTAATCACATTATCATATATTTATAAAGTGTAAATTAAAATGATAAATTAGGTATTTTAATAACTAAAAGGTAAATAATTAATTCATTAATTAAATAAACATGTGTCGCGACCAAATAATGTTCCTAATATGAAATTGACGCCGCTAGAGTTGACGTGACCGAACGAGTTACGCCGTATGAGACTTAATACATTTAAACCTATAATGAACTTGTAAACAACGCGATACACGGGTATTGTTAAATTATGTCGTATTCATACTAACTATGCGTTAAACACGATAATTAAGTTGGCGTACACACACTAATAGGCATCTACAAACACATAATTAAAATCATCAATTAGGTTCGAATTGAATTGTTATTTTAATAATACACAATAAAACAAGTAATCAATTATTTAACGTGAACGATACAGCGAAATGATTTTACTAAAGCGCGCAAACAATGATTTACGCGAACGACGACTCGCATGACTCATGACGACACGTGCGACACCCCATGAATTGCGCGTAAATTAGACGCGCTGCGCGCGGCGCGAATCATGCGACAACGATAGAGTTTTGCATATGGTTCGGATGAGAGGCCTTACCAAGGGCGAACAGCAACGAACGACATGGGCTCGACGGACGACGACAAGATGCGACAACAACGATGAGGCGAGGCATGACACGACGGGAACGTGCAGGGCCGTGCTCGGCGAAGGGGCTGTGCAAGCTCACAGCGTCGGCAAGGGCGATGCGCACTGCTCACAGCGGACAAGCCACGCAGATGGGGCACTGGGCGACGGCGTCGAGGCTTCGGCTGGGTGACGGTGAGGCATGCGGGCGGCGCGACGGCGGCTGCGGGATGCGCTAGACAGGCACGCGCGACGCGGCATGGAGAGCGCGCGCAGGCAACGCTGGGCGCGCGACGCGGCTGGGCGCGGGGCGTGTGATGCGGGCAGCGCCGAGGCTCAGGCAAGTGCGCGGCTGCGTGCGTGGGTGAGCGAGCTGGGCGCGGGCAAGCGCGAGGAGAGGGAGAGAGGAGTGGTTCTGTGGGGAAGAAGAATAGTGGGGCGGTTTTAGCTATGGCCGAGCATGAGCACCGATATCGGATTTCTCTGTGTCGTGGGCGAGAACGTGGCCACGATTCCCATCTTCCATGCGCGCACGACGAGCAGGGGCGTGGTGGCGGCTGAGCGCGGCTAGGCACGGCTGGGAGCACGCCGGGTGGCCGGGCGCGGGGCGTGGCCGAGCCTGGCAGGGCTGGGCGCGGCGCTTGTGCCTGCGGGCGAGCACGCTGGGCGCGACGCGCTGGCGGCGGCACGGGACAACGGCTGCGCGCGCAGGAGCGCTAGGGCTCGCGGGGAGGGCGCGGTTGCTGGGCTACAAATGGGCCGCGTGGAGAGAGGCACGCTGGGCTGGGCGACAGCGCCGCGGGAATGGGCCGGGGCAGCAAGGGCACGGCGTGGGCTGCGCGAGCGCACGGTAGTGGGCTGGCGGGGGGCAGAGAAGGGGAGCTGGGCCTTTTCTATTTTCTTCTTTTCATTATTTTCTTTTATTCCTATTCGTATTTATACGCAAGAAAGAGCTACAAATTAAATGGATGCACACCCAGACAATAAGTTAAACATAAAATAAATGCACTCCAGCATGATGCGACAATCAGAGCACTTATAGGGTTTTAATTTACTAGGCTTACACGTAGATATAAAACATAATGATTCCCCACTATTTAGGGAAAAGAAAAGAAAAATCAAGGAAAAGAGAGGGTAACACCTGAATTTAGTGGACACTAGAAAAAAATTTATACCCCCAAATTCAGGGTGTTACAGATCTAACCCCCTTAACAGGAATCTCGCCCTCGAGATTCAAGAAGAGGCTAGCAAGAAATTGAGATTGGTTCATCGGCTTTTTATATCTTCTTCGATTCCACCTTGGCTCTGCTAGCTCAACTTGCAGACTGGATGCTTTGACCTTCAGATGCTTGAGACCGATTGATGTAATTCTTGAGGATCTTTTGGACCTGTGTGTTAGAACCCACACACGCTTCAGCTGCACCACTCTGATCTAGTTGGTTGATGTTGATCTCATTGTCTTCATCAGGGTTAGCGGCTAACCCCCTTAATAGAAGCATTGATACGCACTTGGTGAAGATGCTGCCGACTCTGATCTTGATTGATTTGGAGGAGTTGCAGGTTGCCAAATGGACAGGTGCAAGATGAAAGAATAGCGAGAAAAGGTAAGTATAGACGGATTAGAGAGAGCAGGGGGAGAACCCAACTACTTAAATATATGGCACTCACCTAGTGAACTGATGTCATTATGGACCAAGGGCCAGGACACATCAACACTCATCACAAAGAAGCAAATCAGTCATCACACAAAGACAAGCATCATGAGCACACAACAATAAACATCTCGTTGCTATATGTTCCTTTTAATTAAATGGTGGTCTTTCTTAAAAAGGGAATAACTACACCCTAAGGTTGTCGAAGGACAAGGAGAAGAACAAGACGTGTAGGATAGGGACACAAGTACAATAAGGGATGGAGTTAAAGCAAGGACTGTATTCTACGAGGGAAAAATGCAACCAAGGGTAGGGTAGGTAAAACACCATTCTCAAATCGAGATGGGAAAGATGATAATTCGAAAGGTGGGCATAAGATAAGCATCATAAAAAGATCTAGATATTAGGAAGGTAAGGGTGATATCGAACAAAAGCTAAGACTTACAACACGCCAAAGGAAAAGGGAACGGATAAGAGCAAGATGAGCAAGACGTCACTCTTGGAATGAAATGGGAGTTGCGGCTTGAGTTGCGGCTTTAAAATGCAGGTACATGATAAGCATCAAGGTAAGGATCGAGGAATGACAAGGGTTAAGGTGATAATGGACAAACACACAATAAAGGATATATTTTAGACAAAGCTCGCAAGGCGTCAAAGAAGGGGGAGCAATCAATAGTGAAGTAGGTGAGGCACTATCCTCGAACAGGGATGGAAAAGAGGAGGCTTCAAAGGGTAGGTTCAAAGTAAGCAGGAAGGCAAGGGAATAGATATTACAAGGGTTGGTGATAACGGACAAGAATGTAAGAGAGGAGGTAAATGAGCATAGGAACAAAGGATATAAGTACCACAAAGGATGGAGTTAAGATAGGACCTGCAAATGAAAAAGGAGAGGGTGCGTCCAAGGGCCAAATAGGTAAATCACCACTCCCAAATTGAGGTGAAAGAGGGGATTTTTAAAGTGCACGAATAAGGATGAGTATCGGGGCAAAATCGATGGACGACAAGGTAAGGGTGACAGCAAATAGAAATACAACAAGGGATGGAATTAACACAAAACTTGTAAGGCGACAAGAAGTGAAAAAAATTCAAGGGAGAGGTAGGTAACTCGCAATTTCTCAAACTGGGTGGAAAGAAAGGGGAGGCTTCTAAAGGATAAGTTCAAGGTAAGCGTTTAAGTAGAAGACATAAATATCGCAAGGATCAAAGGCGATAACGGACAAGGGTATGAGAGAAAAGACGAAGGCATTGAATAGCCAGTGGTATGAGTACAACAAAGAATGGGGTCACGTCCAAGCTTACACGCGATGAAGAAGAGGATATAGCCAAGGGCAGGGTAAGTAAAACACCGCTCTCAAATTGGAATATGAAGTTGGAGATTTTAGACAACATACATAACGTAATCACCAAGGTAAGATTGAGGGATGAGAAAGGTAAAGGTAATAGCAAACAAAAGTGGGCAAAGGATGGAGTTAAAAACTCGCAAGGGACAAAGAAGATGATACGCCCAAAAGAAAAATAGGTAAAACATACAACTCTCAGATTGAGATGGGAGAGGGGATACTTTGAAGGGTAGGTATAAGATGAACATCAATGCAAGATATAGAAGTGTCAAGGGTAAAGGTGATAATAACAAAGAGCATAGGAAAGGATGGAGTTAAGGTAAGACTCACGAAATGGCGAAATGGAGAAAGCAATCATGGGTAAGGTAGGTAAGGTTCCAACAGAATGGTTGAAGTAAAAGAAATTATTACCGAGGGAAGTTATATGGAAACGATGAGACCATTAAGGATGTGCGAAATGAAATGATCGCTCATGGATCATCAAGAAACAAGTGTGGTCAAGGGCATGTGAAATGAAATATCTTAAACAGACGTTGGGATATAAAGGTAATCATAAAAAAGGTGAGAGTATGAAAGATTTCAAGGAGATGAGCATACCAATACCAAGAGACAAGAAATTGACCAAAGATAGCGACTTAACAACAGAAGAGGAGAGGGTCTCAAAAGATAGGAAGGTCATGGATATATAAACTAAAATGTCTAAGTAGATAGTCAAAATTTAGAGGCAAGTATTTGAAACAAGAGTATTAAAGGGAACAAGTATGTCAATACCAAAGGACTAGAGTTCGCCAGATGGTAGCAATTTAACAACGAAAGAGGAAAGAATCCCAAAAAGACAAGAAGGTTATGGTCAGGGGTCATCTACAAAGATGTCGCAAGCACAAGAGTGAGATCAGATCTAATAGATTGAGAGAAGTATAGACCATAATAGAATAAAATACTTTTGGCAAGGAGGCATATAGGAGCACAACATAGAATTAGTCGAGGTGACTAATATTTTGAAGCAGAATCAAGGATGAGGTGAAATAAAAATCAATAAGTCCTTAAAATGACCAATGCTACTCTAGGATAGCGGTCCTACAGTCAGCAAGGCTTTAATACCACTTATGTCACACTCGGTTTTGAAGGTAAACCGAATGCGAACCATGTATGTGCCGGGATCAGAAATTCACGTACACAGCGATTACATAAATGACTCATCAAAGCACAATGCTTTGAATAACAATAAAGAATAAGTATTAATATTAAAGACTAGAGTCATTTACATAATATAAATCAAAGTACACAGAATCGAAACATAGCCAACGTAAATTAACCCACCACAGGCAGCTGACTGGGGAGGTCGCTAGCCTAATCCTCGAACTTGTCGAAGTCCTAGAACTCCTGGAGATCCGCCTTGACGCCTTCTTCCTTACCTGGGCATAGATTGCACCAAAAGCAACATGGTGTTTTGTGAAAGCAAGGGTGAGTACACATCAACGTACTCAACAAATGTCCCGTTTGGCTGAGGTGGACTAGCTTTATGTGGGGTTAAGCTCAAGCAGTTGCTTTTAGTTGGTTAGGTATTTATTATTAGTATATGCCAAGTTTTATCATATAACTAACCCGTGAATCATTTCCTCATCAAGGAATATCATTATCATCATCAAACCAAAACCATTAGTAGAACCATTGAATCTCAGATCATCTGTATCTCTAATCAAAGAGGATCCTAAGGCCACTCTTAACCGTGAGCACGGCTGATATATCAGTTTCATTCCCTCTACAGAGGTCGCACACTTTACCCACGAGTCGTGATTCCCTTTCTGCCCGGAGAGAGCTACTCTCTATTGACCACTACCTAGGTGGCCTGGCAGGGTACCACTATGTAGCCTTTACAAAGACTCCCCTGGTGCATAGCTGCTCGTTAGGTTTTGCCAATCGTACAAACGCAGTACACCTCCCCAAGGTGGGTGACTAACAAAACCAAATCAAATGAACCTCTGCACCCCAACCTTGGCAGAGCGAGCACTATGCCCCGGCCCCCATTGACGGCCCTCCAGCAAAGCCAACTATACCCCTAGGTTCATCTAATTAATCAGCCAAGGGCGTCCCATTCCACCCTCATGGCTGCACTGTTATCCCGGGTGGTCACTCCATGAACAGGTCCTTACGGAGAGGTACTCAGGGAAAAAGGCCCGAGTCCCCTAATATCACAATATCATCATCGGGATAACATCATCGTATCATAGATATTCACATCAATGTTCATTGATTAAGTTAAGGCAATAGCAAAATGCTAACCATGATAACCCAAAAGGTAAGCAAGGACAAGATAAATACAAAGCTAGTCAATCCTAAGGTTTCAATTAAGTAATGCGGGACAATGAATAATAAGTAAATAGGACATAATGGATCAGAGGACACTTGCCTTCACCAAACAGATGCTCAGGGTCTTCAACTTTGTGGAGCTCGAAGAGCCAGGTCACTTGGTCGTCGAAGCTTGACTGTCGATTCCTTAAAGCTCGGGAACAGATCGCAATCTATTCGTGACGCACAACGAATACAAACAGGCACAAACGTGCAAACATATATATATATATATATATGCATACGAACATTACATCATTCAAATAAAAATATAATAAAACATGCAAAACAAAATAGAGAGCGTTACTACGGTCACGTGAGGAAAAAGAAATGTCGAACTCGAAGCGACGGTCGGGAAAATATCGCGTTTACGCTAAACAAGTATTAACGCTAACAATTAATACGACCTTATCAATTATAAATTTGTCGGGGACCATAATTAGGGGTACCCTCAAGACGCCTAATTCTCAGCTGGTAACCCCCATCAGCATAAAGCTGCAGAGGCCTGATGGGTTTGATTAAGTCAGGGATCAGTCCATACGAGCGACTCGATCACGCCACGCCCGAGCCTAGCCTCGGGCAAGGGCAGCCGACCCTGAGGTGTTTCCGTCTCGCCCGAGGCCCCCTTTTTACGGCAGACGCATCTCCGGCTCGCCCGAGGCCTTGCCTTCGTTGAGAAGCAACCCTGACTAAATCACCGCGCCGACCGACCGAGTTACCGGGGCATTTGACCCAAAGAGTGGGACTGCCGGGCGGCCAGGCTTGGCCAAAAGCGCCATAGGAAGCTCCGCCCGACCCAGGGCTCGGACTCGGGCTAAGGCCCCGGAAGACGGCGAACTCCGCTCCGCCCGACCCAGGGCTCGGACTCGGGCTAAGGCCCCGGAAGACGGCGAACTCCGCTCCGCCCGACCCAGGGCTCGGACTCGGGCCAAGGCCTCGGAAGACGGCGAACTCCGCTCCGCCCGACCCAGGGCTCGGACTCGGGCTAAGGCCCCGGAAGACGACGAACTCCGCCTCGCCCGACCCAGGGCTCGGACTCCGCCTCGGCCTCTGCCGAACGACCTCCGCCTCGCCCGACCCAGGAGCTCGGGCTCGGCCTCGGCCATGCAGGACAGACTCGACCTCGGCTTCGGAGGAGCCTCCACGTCGCCCGACCTAGGGCACGAGTCCGCCACGTCAACAGGAAGCGCCATCATCACCCTACCCCGAGCCGACTCGGGCCGCAGGGAACAGGACCGACGTCCCATCTGGCTAGCTCTGCCAGATAGGCAATGATGGCACCCCGCTGGACCCATGACGACGGCGGCTCCCAGCTCTCTTACGAAAGCAGGAGGACGTCAGCAAGGGCCCAACCACTCCGACAGCTGTCCCTCCGCCAAGCTCCATTGCTTCTCCGACAGCCACGACGCCACACTAGCCGGGTGCCAAGATCTCTCCGGCTGCCACCTTGGCATGTACTTAGGGCACTAGCTCTCCCCCGCTAGACACGTAGCACCTTGCTACACCCCCATTTGTACACCTGGATCCTCTCCTTACGCCTATAAAAGGAAGGACCAGGGCCTTCTTAGAGGAGGTTGGCCTCGCGGGGACGAAGGGTAGGGGCAGGCGCTCTCTTGGGGCCGCTCGCTCCCCTCACCCGCGCGGACGCTTGTAACCCCCTACTGCAAGCGCACTCGACCTGGGCGCGGGACGAACACGAAGGCCGCGGGATCTCCAACTCCCTCACGACCCAGCTCCGGCCACCTCGCTCTCGCCCTCTCTCCCCCCTTCGCGCTCGCCCACGCGCTCGACCCATCTGGGCTGGGGCACGCGGCACACTCACTCGTCGGCTCGGGGACCCCCCGGTCCCGAAACGCCGACAGTTGGCGCGCCAGGTAGGGGCCTGCTGTGTGTTGACGAGTAGTTTCCCGTCAAGCTCCAGATGGGCAGTCTCCAACGACCTCTTCAACCCGGGACGGTGCTCCGTTTTGGGAGCCTCGAGTTCATGTCTTTCGACGGCAGCTACGACATGATACTCCTTCCACCGCCGCGCGACAGCGACAATGGTGGCGGACAGCCCGCCCGCCGGCGACGGAATCGACGACGTCTTTCCCGCGTGGGGGAAGGACAACTTTCGAGCTCGCCCCATCCTCTCCCTCGCCATCGGAGGAGGGGGCGGGGCAACCAGGGCCGAGCGGGAGGCTGCGCTCAGTCAGCTGTCGAGCAAATCGACATCCCCAGCGCCCCAACGGAGGACGCGTCGGGCATCACCCGCGCGTTTAAGGCGAAGGCGAGCGCCGTCCCCCCGCGACACGACGACCCGAGCAAGTGGACGACGCCAGCATGCTCACGGAGGGCCTGCAGGACGTCGCCCTCGCCCCCAGGACGACGGCGCGATCAGCCCCCGATGTGACTTCGTCGCTCCTCGTCGACCAAAAGGTACCGGCTGATTCCCATCCTTCGTCATTTCGACTCGGCCTCAACCCGCCTAGCGACCTCGCTTTGGCGGGCGCTCACATTGAGGCAAGTGCAACCTCTCTGGGGTTTCGTGTGCGGTCGCCTTGGGACCGATTGACGGACGTCTCGACCTACGGGCCCTCTGGGTCAGAGGAAGACGACGATCCCAGCATCTGCTAGGATTTCTCTGGATCTGGCAACCCCAGTGCCATGCGGGATTTCATGACCGCATGCAACTACTGCCTCTCCGACTGTTCCGACGGCAGCCGCAGCCTTGACGACAAGGACTGCGGCCCGAGCCGCGAATGTTTCCACGTCGAGCTAGGGGATCCCTCCGGAGGCAGCTGTCTCGGCATGCCGGAGGATGGTGATCCCCCTAGGCCAGCGCCTCGCGCCGACATCCCGCGGGAGCTAGCTGTGGTCCCCGTTCCGGCGGGGGGTCACGACCCACAGCTCGAGCAAGTCCGCGGGGCGCGGGCCGGGCTCGATGAGGGAGCAGGAGCGCTCGAGGCAATCCGCCGGGACGTCGGGCAGGTATGGGCGGGCCAGCCCCCGGCCGGAGAAATACGTCACCTGCCCCAAGGTCTCCAGCACCGCATCGCTAACGATGCCAGGGACAGACCGCCACCCGCATCCGGCGGGACCGGTCAGGACCTGGCCGCCGCAGCGATGCTCCTCCGCGCGATGCCGGAGTCATCAACCACCGAGGGTCGGCGAATCCAGGGAGAGCTCAAGCATCTCCTGGAAGGCGCTGCGGCCCGGCGGGCCGAGAGCTCTGCCTCCCGAAGGCAGGGGTACCCCTCGGAACCTCGCGCCGCGACTTCCCGACTCATGCGGGAAGCCTCGGTCTACACCGGGCGCACGCGCAACACCGCGCCTGCAGCCCCGGGCCACCTCGGCGACGAGCACCCTCATCGCGACCGTCGGGCCCGCCTCGACGAAAGGGTGCGCCGAGGTTATCACCCCAGGCGTGGAGGACGCTACGACAGCGGGGAGGATCGAAGTCCTTCGCCCGAACCACCCGGTCCGCAGGTCTTCAGCCGGGCCATTCGGCGGGCGCCGTTTCCGCCCCGATTCCGACCCCCGACTACTATCACAAAGTACTCGGGGGAAACGAGACCGGAATTGTGGCTCGCGGACTACCGCCTGGCCTGTCAGCTGGGTGGGACGGACGACGACAACCTCATCATCCGCAACCTCCCCCTGTTCCTCTCCGACACTGCTCGCGCTTGGTTGGAGCACCTGCCTCCGGGGCAGATTTCCAACTGGGAGGATCTGGTCCAAGCCTTCGCCGGCAACTTCCAGGGCACGTACGTGCGCCCCGGGAATTCCTGGGACCTCCGAAGCTGCCGGCAACAGCCGGGAGAGTCCCTTCGGGACTACATCTGGCGATTCTCGAAGCAGCGCACCGAGCTGCCCAACATCACCGACTCCGATGTCATCGGCGCATTCCTCGCCAGCACCACCTGCCGTGACCTGGTGAGCAAGTTGGGTCGCAAGACCCCCACTGTAACACCCAGATTTTAGGGGTCCAAAACCCAGGCGCTAACATAATCACCAGGTGTGCTGGGACCAAGTCTCACACATATGATGAATCATGGCACAGGATCGAATGTCACATCTTTATATATAACAGGAGTTCTATACAAAATAAATAATTACATTATAAGGAGACAACGGTCCAGCAACCCAAAGTTGACTGGGAGACGACGACCTAGACCTCTCACGAACACATCGCAGCATCCTCCAAGCGCCTCATCCTGTGGTACCTGTTCTTGACCTGTGGGGTGTGTGAGACAGCAAGAGTGAGCTCACATACGTTCATCGCTCAACAAGTTGTGGGGAATAATGTGCATGAACTCGCCAAAGGTGGGAGCTCACGTGAAGTGTAAGGCTTACCAAAGAAGATGGTTAGAGCTGAGCATTGCTTTTAAAGTTGGACAAAATTTTATTAGCAGTTACTAAGTATAAGTAAATACCAACCCAGTTAAATAGTAGAACAAAAGTAACAACCTCACCTGCGATGCAATGCATGTGACAAATTGAGTTTTAGTTCCATAATTTATTCATGTGAGTGTCCGAGCGGCTCATGACCGTGAGCACGGCTAGTATACCAGTTTTACACTCTGCAGAGGTTGCGCATCTTTACCCACAAGTCATGTTACCCATCTGCCAAGAGACGGCCAATCCCATACACCTCTACCGAGGAGGCGAGGCAGGGTAACACTACGAGGCCTTTACAAAGTTCCACTAGCTTCAGAAAACCCGCTACAGTTTATAGGAAGTTCTAGTGCAGGAATCCCTTGCAGGACCGCCATCGCAGCAAAATCCTCCCGAGGGCCTCCCTACACTGACCACTCCCCTACTGCCCTTGCCCCTTTCGGGTAAGGTAGTCTTCCACTAGCTTTCCTAATTAATCGGCCAAGGGCGTCCCATTCCACCCTTGTGGTAGCACTGTTTTCCCGGGTGGTTCTCCATGTTCCAATTAACATAATGATCTTAACATGAACCATAAATAACAACTGATAACAAAAGTATAATCATGAATAGTGTAATCTTCATACCCAAAACCACATATAGCACTAGCAAGTACTACCCAGAAAGTTCAGTGGTAAACAAGGTATAAAGATAGACAAACTAGGGTAACCTATTGGGTCCCATCAAAATTAACCTATGCAGATCATTATGATTAATTAGAACATGAGTAGGTGAAAAGAAGTGATCAAGGGCACAACTTGCCTGTGACTTGAGATTCCAGGTACCAGGATGATCTTCAGGTGACACGTGACCTCGCACTAGTCGTAGCAATACAGACAAATAGTGTATAGGCAAAATTAACATTACACCAAACATGTATGCCAAAATACATATTAATAATCTACATATTAAAATAAGATCACAGGAAAAAGAATTATTAATTTTGGAGTTGTAGAATTTAAGTTATGAATTTTCAAAGGTTTTATGTGTTTAAAATGGATTAAGTGAGAGACTAAATTTCTAATTGTTTTCATGACAAAACAGAGGCTCTAGGTGGTAGAGAATAAAATTACAAGATTTTAGAAAGTGGAATGGATTAATTTGGACTAAAAATGGATTTTCTATGATTTAAACAAGTTTTAGTAATTATTTTCATATTAAAAATCCATTTTCTAATTCATTTATTCAAATTAAATGAGCTCTGGACTGGGCCTCAATTTCGCAAAAGGTCAGGGTTTATTGTGTAAGATTCCCTATGACTCAGCAAACCCTCCCGAGGGGACGGCGGGTTGATTTGGTTAAAACAGGGGGTCTCTTTAGCAAAAAGGCCATCTCGAAGGGGTATCAAGGGTTTCTGACCGCACGATCTGATTTGGACGGTGCTGATTAGATGGCATCAACACCGAACCGGTATGCGATCATGGCCCCTGGATCTAGATCTAATGGTCGAGATTCTAAGTTGATCCTGCCCGCACGATTCCTATCCGACGACCCAGATCTATCACCCGAAGCGGTACCCAGACGATTTAATCTGCGCCGTTGATGGTAAAACCAACGGCCGAGGTTATTCTCTCTCTCTCCCGATCGAATCGCGCGGCGGTGCGTTCTTCCCCACGGCGGCGCCATCGACGGGCCCCCCTGCTTTTTGATCCTAAGCGCAGAACTCCAATCCGAAGGGCGATATACGGAGCGAAGGTGAAGGCAAGAAATGAGGTAGCGTTCTCACCGGTAGATACGTGGCGCTGAACCCCGACCTCGGTGCTATCCGAGTTTGCGGCGGATCACCAACTCCGGTGAGGAATTCCAGGGATCCCAGGGCACCACCCCCCGATTGCGCCCGCGTACGCCTTCCTCATGAGCTCCCCAAGCCTCGGGCGCCAAGACTTGGGTTCGATTTGTGCTATTGGTGGCAATCCACGGTGGCGGCAATCTGTCCGTGCCCCGCCATGGCGTACAACAGAGAGGCCTAAGAAGATGGGACGGGAGAGGTCATGGCTCAGGTTTTATAGTCCAGCTTCGTTCCGACCCTCCGAAACGCGCGCAGAGGTCACAGCGGAGACCGCGGGATTCGCCGAGAGATCCGCCGGTGTTGCGCGACTTCGGTTGGTGCGGCGAGGAAGACGGAGCTGCATCCGTTGAGGTGAGGGACTGACATGGAGGGCTCACATGACATACGGACGAGCGGCTGGCGTCAAGCACCCAGGAATCGCGCGTTCGTTCAGGCGCGTACAAGCAGCGACTGGCCGCGTGGGACCCGTACGTCATCGACTGAGGCAAGTGCGCGTGGAGACAGGCTGACAGGAGGGGCCCATTGGTCAGTTTCACGGTGCGCGCGTGGGTGGGAGCGGTTTATGACGAGTGGGCCCCACCTGTAAGTGTCTCAACCAGAGAAGAGCAGAGTGGGCTGGCGCGCGCAGGGGTGGGGAGATGGTGGGCCGAAAAGGAGAATGGGCGGCCCAGCTAGGGTTTTTTTTCTTTTTCTTTTATATTTCCTGCTTTATTTCTCCCTCTTTATTTGTAAATTTCAAATTTGAATTCAAATGTTGTTGTGAGTTTCACCTCTGGGTAAAATTTACAAACTCAAATCCCATTATAGAAGTAACATATTTTATTATATATATATATATTTTTTATTCATTTCACTCACATAGTATTGTTTCCTTCTTCTCTTTTTTTTTCTTAAATTCTAAAATTCCTTTTAACCCTTAAATTCCACTTTGGGCTTTAATATATTTCTAGTCACTTTATTTTTATGTTGTCACAAAATGCACAACAAATAAAGTCCAGCATGATGCACATTTTATTAAGGATTTATCCACTTTATCTATGCCTACTAATAATTATCATGAATGAAAAGGTACCACACATGAAGATTTATTTCTTTCTCTTACTTTTCAAAGTTGGGTATTACAAATCCTACCCCCCTTAAAAAGAATCTCGTCCTCGAGATTTGTAAGGAACATGATACAACAAATTTAGCTTGTAGTCTAGATTTCAGTTTCTAGTTAGTTCAAAAATCAAGAGTCCCCCTTTTTTTTATTAGTTAGTTATTAGGAGAGCATAGGTATTATATGTATGTCCACTTTATTATGTAGGATAAAGGATATCTTTTAAAGCCTATATAGGTTTGGGCAAGAAAGAGTGGGGTAAAGAAAGACTCCATCCAAGATTGTGGATCTTGACTCATCTTGGTGACCTCACTTGATCCTTGAAGACTTGAGTTGGTGCTCATCCTCCCTTGATGAAGTTGATCATCTTCTTCGGTCTTGTCTCATTGATTAGGAGTTAGTGTATATTATTGGGCTGGGGAATATGGTTAATATAGGTATGGATGAGATAGACTACATGATGTAGGTCAAAAGTTTGTTTGATGTTAGGTGGGGATAGGCAGGTCATGCAATCCATCAAGACTCTATTGGTTGGGTTGGTTTCTCATTCTTTATTTAGTGTAGGGTGAACTAAGTTAAAACATGTGGAGAGGGTCTAATCTATTTCACAAGGATTAACTAACTGGTTAAGTAACTCACATTAGATTAGATCATAGTAGCTTAGATGGGATCTGGATTAGATTGGATATGGCTAGATGAGACTAGTTAAAGTTAGATAGATCTTCCTGGGTAGGATATATTTTATCAGGATATGTTAAAAATCTCTGTTAGGTGGGTTATGCAACTATCAGATGGGTAAGGTAGTTGCATATGGTTAGGTGATTGTATATGGTAAAGTTGGTCTAGGGCACCAATTTTAGGTTAGATTGGTATAACTAGATTAGACTAGATAGAATCTCATTAATTTTAATTAGGTCATGGTTGTTATTCTAGAGTGGGATAAATATTCAATTTAGGGCAAGATGAATCCATAAGATAAGATAGAATCTTTCGAGGTCAGTTAGGTCTATTAGGATGACGTAAAACCCTTTTCAAGATGAGGTGAGTATCTTTTTAAGATAAGATGGATCTATGAGATAAGAGAGAATCTTTTAAGCCAAGATGGATCTATTTAAAATAGATACACTTTAATGGAGGATAATCTAGATTGTTTAGTTATTTTATAAATATATTTTTATACCTATGTGTATATGCAGATGCAATTGTGGACATTACTCCACAACTCATCACACTCAATCAAAGATCTGAATCAGACAAATATCATAAGAACAAACATTCAAGTGCATAGATAACCATAAAAATAGTTTTGTTTTTGTTCCTGAGAGTAGGTCTCCTATTTCTAAAGGTCACTTTAGGCACAGGATTTCAAAGTGTGAAATCCACATTTGTCTTTAGAAGTAGAAAGGTAAGAGTAATCAGAGTAAAGCGGAAATAGATGAGAAAAGATTAAGGGAAGTTTAGAAAAGAATCAGAGTAGCAAAGGTAAGTAAGTATTGGTTGTCCAGTTCTATCTAGGTTTCGTCCTACAGTCAACATTCCTCTGATACCACTTCTGTAACACCCGGATTTTAGGGGTCCAAAACCCAGGCGCTAACATAATCACCAGGTGTGCTGGGACCAAGTCTCACACATATGATGAATCATGGCACAGGATCAAATGTCACATCTTTATATATAACAGGAGTTCTATACAAAATAAATAATTACATTATAAGGAGACAACGGTCCAGCAACCCAAAGTTGACTGGGAGACGACGACCTAGACCTCTCACAAACACATCGCAGCATCCTCCAAGCGCCTCATCCTGTGGTACCTGTTCTTGACCTGTGGGGTGTGTGAGACAGCAAGAGTGAGCTCACATACGTTCATCGCTCAACAAGTTGTGGGGAATAATGTGCATGAACTCGCCAAAGGTGGGAGCTCACGTGAAGTGTAAGGCTTACCAAAGAAGATGGTTAGAGCTGAGCATTGCTTTTAAAGTTGGACAAAATTTTATTAGCAGTTACTAAGTATAAGTAAATACCAACCCAGTTAAATAGTAGAACAAAAGTAACAACCTCACCTGCGATGCAATGCATGTGACAAATTGAGTTTTAGTTCCATAATTTATTCATGTGAGTGTCCGAGCTGCTCATGACCGTGAGCACGGCTAGTATACCAGTTTTACACTCTGCAGAGGTTGCACATCTTTACCCACAAGTCATGTTACCCATCTGCCAAGAGACGGCCAATCCCATACACCTCTACCGAGGAGGCGAGGCAGGGTAACACTACGAGGCCTTTACAAAGTTCCACTAGCTTCAGAAAACCCGCTACAGTTTATAGGAAGTTCCAGTGCAGGAATCCCTTGCAGGACCGCCATCGCAGCAAAATCCTCCCGAGGGCCTCCCTACACTGACCACTCCCCTACTGCCCTTGCCCCTTTCGGGTAAGGTAGTCTTCCACTAGCTTTCCTAATTAATCGGCCAAGGGCGTCCCATTCCACCCTTGTGGTAGCACTGTTTTCCCGGGTGGTTCTCCATGTTCCAATTAACATAATGATCTTAACATGAACCATAAATAACAACTGATAACAAAAGTATAATCATGAATAGTGTAATCTTCATACCCAAAACCACATATAGCACTAGCAAGTACTACCCAGAAAGTTCAGTGGTAAACAAGGTATAAAGATAGACAAACTAGGGTAACCTATTGGGTCCCATCAAAATTAACCTATGCAGATCATTATGATTAATTAGAACATGAGTAGGTGAAAAGAAGTGATCAAGGGCACAACTTGCCTGTGACTTGAGATTCCAGGTACCAGGATGATCTTCAGGTGACACGTGACCTCGCACTAGTCGTAGCAATACAGACAAATAGTGTATAGGCAAAATTAACATTACACCAAACATGTATGCCAAAATACATATTAATAATCTACATATTAAAATAAGATCACAGGAAAAAGAATTATTAATTTTGGAGTTGTAGAATTTAAGTTATGAATTTTCAAAGGTTTTATGTGTTTAAAATGGATTAAGTGAGAGACTAAATTTCTAATTGTTTTCATGACAAAACAGAGGCTCTAGGTGGTAGAGAATAAAATTACAAAATTTTAGAAAGTGGAATGGATTAATTTGGACTAAAAATGGATTTTCTATGATTTAAACAAGTTTTAGTAATTATTTTCATATTAAAAATCCATTTTCTAATTCATTTATTCAAATTAAATGAGCTCTGGACTGGGCCTCAATTTTGCAAAAGGTCAGGGTTTATTGTGTAAGATTCCCTATGACTCAGCAAACCCTCCCGAGGGGACGGCGGGTTGATTTGGTTAAAACAGGGGGTCTCTTTAGCAAAAAGGCCATCTCGAAGGGGTATCAAGGGTTTCTGACCGCACGATCTGATTTGGACGGTGCTGATTAGATGGCATCAACACCGAACCGGTATGCGATCATGGCCCCTGGATCTAGATCTAATGGTCGAGATTCTAAGTTGATCCTGCCCGCACGATTCCTATCCGACGACCCAGATCTATCACCCGAAGCGGTACCCAGACGATTTAATCTGCGCCGTTGATGGTAAAACCAACGGCCGAGGTTATTCTCTCTCTCTCCCGATCGAATCGCGCGGCGGTGCGTTCTTCCCCACGGCGGCGCCATCGACGGGCCCCCCTGCTTTTTGATCCTAAGCGCAGAACTCCAATCCGAAGGGCGATATACGGAGCGAAGGTGAAGGCAAGAAATGAGGTAGCGTTCTCACCGGTAGATACGTGGCGCTGAACCCCGACCACGGTGCTATCCGAGTTTGCGGCGGATCACCAACTCCGGTGAGGAATTCCAGGGATCCCAGGGCACCACCCCCCGATTGCGCCCGCGTACGCCTTCCTCATGAGCTCCCCAAGCCTCGGGCGCCAAGACTTGGGTTCGATTTGTGCTATTGGTGGCAATCCACGGTGGCGGCAATCTGTCCGTGCCCCGCCATGGCGTACAACAGAGAGGCCTAAGAAGATGGGACGGGAGAGGTCATGGCTCAGGTTTTATAGTCCAGCTTCGTTCCGACCCTCCGAAACGCGCACAGAGGTCACAGCGGAGACCGCGGGATTCGCCGAGAGATCCGCCGGTGTTGCGCGACTTCGGTTGGTGCGGCGAGGAAGACGGAGCTGCATCCGTTGAGGTGAGGGACTGACATGGAGGGCCCACATGACATACGGACGAGCGGCTGGCGTCAAGCACCCAGGAATCGCGCGTTCGTTCAGGCGCGTACAAGCAGCGACTGGCCGCGTGGGACCCGTACGTCATCGACTGAGGCAAGTGCGCGTGGAGACAGGCTGACAGGAGGGGCCCATTGGTCAGTTTCACGGTGCGCGCGTGGGTGGGAGCGGTTTATGACGAGTGGGCCCCACCTGTAAGTGTCTCAACCAGAGAAGAGCAGAGTGGGCTGGCGCGCGCAGGGGTGGGGAGATGGTGGGCCGAAAAGGAGAATGGGCGGCCCAGCTAGGGTTTTTTTTTTCTTTTTCTTTTATATTTCCTGCTTTATTTCTCCCTCTTTATTTGTAAATTTCAAATTTGAATTCAAATGTTGTTGTGAGTTTCACCTCTGGGTAAAATTTACAAACTCAAATCCCATTATAGAAGTAACATATTTTATTATATATATATATATTTTTTTATTCATTTCACTCACATAGTATTGTTTCCTTCTTCTCTTTTTTTTTCTTAAATTCTAAAATTCCTTTTAACCCTTAAATTCCACTTTGGGCTTTAATATATTTCTAGTCACTTTATTTTTATGTTGTCACAAAATGCACAACAAATAAAGTCCAGCATGATGCACATTTTATTAAGGATTTATCCACTTTATCTATGCCTACTAATAATTATCATGAATCAAAAGGTACCACACATGAAGATTTATTTCTTTCTCTTACTTTTCAAAGTTGGGTATTACACCCACCAGGGCGAGCGAGCTGATGGACATCGCCACCAAGTTCGCCTCTGGTCAGGAGGCGGTCGAGGCCATCTTCCGAAAGGACAAGCAGCCCCAGGGCCGCCCGTCGGAAGATGCTCCCGAGGCGTCTACTCCGCTCGGCGCCAAGAAGAAAGGCAGGAGGAAGTCGCAAGCGAAACGCGACGCCGCCAGCACGGACCTTGTCGCCGCCGCCGAATACAAGAACCCTCGGAAGCCCCCCGGAGGCGCCAACCTCTTCGACAAGGCACTCAAGGAGACGTGCCCCTACCATCAGGGGCCCGTCAAGCACACCCTCGAGGAGTGCGTCATGCTTCGGCGCCACTTCCACCGGGCCGGGCCACCCGCAGAGGGTGGCAGGGCCCGCGACGACGACAAGAAGGAAGATCACCAAGCAGGGGAGTTCCCCGAGGTCCGCGACTGCTTCATGATCTACGGAGGGCATGCGGCGAATGCCTCGGCTCGGCATCATAAGCAGGAGCGTCGGGAGGTCTGCTCGGTGAAGGTGGCGGCGCCAGTCTACCTAGCCTGGTCCGACAAGCCCATCACCTTCGACCAGGACGACCACCCCGACCACGTGCCGAGCCCGGGGAAGTACCCGCTCATCGTCGATCCCGTCATCGGCGACGTCAGGCTCACCAAGGTCCTGATGGATGGGGGCAGCTGCCTCAATATCATCTACGCCGAGACCCTCAGGCTCCTGCGCGTCGACCTGTCATCCGTCCGAGCAGGCGCTGCGCCCTTCCACGGGATCATCCCTGGGAAGCGCGTCCAGCCCCTCGGACAGCTCGACCTTCCTGTCTGCTTCGGAACACCCTCCAACTTCCGAAGGGAGACTTTGACGTTCGAGGTGGTCGGGTTTCGAGGAACCTACCACGCAGTGTTGGGAAGGCCATGCTACGCGAAGTTCATGGCCATCCCCAACTACACCTACCTGAAGCTCAAGATGCCGGGCCCCAACGGGGTCATCACCGTCGGCCCCACGTACAAACACGCATTCGAATGCGATGTGGAGTGCGTGGAGTACGCCGAGGCCCTCGCCGAGTCCGAGGCCCTCATTGCCGACCTGGAAAACCTCTCCCGGGAGGTGCCGGACGTGAAACGACATGCCGGCAACTTCGAGCCAGCGGAGACGGTTAAGGCCGCCCCTCTCGACCCCAGTGGCGACACCTCCGAGCAGATCCGGATCAGTTTCGGGCTCGACCCCAAATAGGAAGCAGCACTCGTCGACTTTCCCCGCGCAAATGACGACATTTTTGCGTGGGGTCCCTCGGACATGCCTGGCATACCGAGGGATGTCACCGAGCACTCGCCGGATATTCGGGCAGGAGCCCGACTCGTCAAACGGCCTCTGCACGGACGACGCTCGGGGGCTACGCCCTTCCCCCACTCACACACGAGAATCAATCATCAAGGGAGGGTTGGCCTCGCCCCGGCGGAGCCCGACCCTCCCTCGGGGGCTAAAAAGGGGGAACCCCTCTCGTCGAGTTTGGATGCGCCTCTCCGCGTCAAAAGAAAAATTCTTTTTTCGATCAACAAGGGGTTTTTTGCGTTCTCCTGGATGCGTCAGAAGCAGGGTCCCGAGGAGCGAACTTGGGTACAAATAAGTGGCAAGACCGACTGAGCCGAGGAACGCCTATGCCTCCGGGCTAGGGACACCTCACTCATCGCCTGCCACAAAAAAGGACCCAGCTCGGAAAATTACCTTGTTGTTGACAAGTCGGGCCAGGCGCGCAAATTGAAACAGAAAAGAGTATGACTTCACGCAAGAGAAGTAAAGTGTCCAGGCCTCGGTGGCCGCGGCAAATCGCACATCCAACAGAAATTGTCCCAACAAAAATCAGGCGTCGCCTTGGGAAGGCGCCGCGCCCTCAGCTCCACCTCCGCCGTCGGTAAGGTCCACCTCCGCTTCCGGCGGCGGCACAGGAGGAAGAATCTCCGCTTCGAAGATGGTCGCCAGCGCCGCGCTCGGACCCGCAGCAACCGCGTCGAGCCGCTGAACTTCCGCCAGGGCCGCCTCGTCTTCGTCAGGAAGGCAATACCCCTCACTGACCCGTTCCAGGTCCACGACGTAATGGGAAGCGAGCACGGCGAAGGCCCGCCTGACGCCGTGGTGTAGCGCCTCGCGGACTTTACCGCGCGCGTAACCACCTAGGGCTTGAAGACGGCTTTGGGGGGAGCTTCCTGAAGGGACGTCGCCGGGACCAAGGGTCCGATAGACATCCGAGACGGCCTCGGACATGGCCGCGAGATCGGCCTCCCTCTGCTCAGCAGCCCCGGCGAGCGCCTCGGCGAGCGCTTTGGCAGACTCGTCGAGGGCAGACTCGAGCTCTGCGAACGACCAGAAGAACGACCTCAAACACAAGCGGAAGAAACGAACAAGAACGAGAACCGAGGACGGTCGAAGCATACCTCCGGCTCGGACGCGCTGCTCCGAGGCCGCGGCTTGGGCTGCGGCCAGGTCGGCCGCAAGGGTCTTGGCCCGGCTTTCGGCCTCGGCAGCCTGACCCCGGGATTGGTCCCGCTCCTCGGCAACCTGGACGAGCTCCGACCGCTGCCGTAGCGCCTCCGTGCGCGTCGCCGCCGCCTCGGCCCTCAGGTCAGCGCAGAGCAACTGGAGGTCCGCTATCTTAGCGTCCTGCCGAGAAAGGCGCGCGGTAGCCCCGGCGAGCGAAGTCCTCAGGGACCGCAGCGAGCCCCAGACGCCGGCCTCGCGGCGGATGAACGACGACTTGGCGGCGCTCTGGTCTGTCAGATCCTGGAAAGGAAAACAAGGCATCACGATGGACGCCTCGCTCGCAGAAGGGAGAAGGTATGCCTGAAACCATTACCTGGAGGATTTTGGGGACGTCCCCGCAGAGAACCTCCAGCGACGATCGGAGCGACCCCACCGTTGCTTCCGCACGCTTGCGGAGCTCATCCCAGGACTGGTCCTCCTGTTCGTCGTCAAGAACGAAGATAGGGTCCGAAGCCTCGCGGGTCCGGAATCGGAGCAACTGGCCTCGGGCCTCGGGGCTCCGCCGCACTGCGACAAGGCTGCCGCCCGCCTGGATGAGCTGCGCGTCCACGCCCACCTCTTCCGAGGCCCTGGGCGCCGACGCTGTGGCCGACTCAACGTCGGCAGCAACCATATGCTCTCCGACTGGGGCGGTGCCAACTGCGGTGGCGGCGGGCGCCGGCATGGCCGACGCGGCAGGCGGGCTCGAAACCGCGTCGGCGCCGGCCGCCTCCCCGATCACGGTGGCCGCCTCGGCAGAAGAGCCCGCCTCGGGGACCTGCTCTCCCGGGACATGCGACGCCTGAGCCCCATGCGGCAAAGCGCCCTGCGAAAGGGCCGGCTGAGCGGCGGGGCCCGGGATGGCGCCAGGCGCCTGGACCGACGCCGTCTTAAGGGCCTTCCGGGGCGCCAGGTCAGTAGGGCCATGGCTCCACTTGCTGGAAAAAAGAAGAAAGGGAAAATCACGGCCAAGACGTATGAATGAAGCGCCGGGACGGAGACATTCCAAGGTACTTACCTGCTCCGGGCCATGATCCACTGTGCCTGGGGGGAGGTCTCTTGGCTCCCGCTCCCTGGAACCACCGCCGAGGTCCGCCTCGCCGACAGCCCTGGCACCGCCCTCGCCTTGGGCGCCCCTGACGCCCGGGAGGCGGACTGCCCAGGCGCCGCCATGGCAACCTGAGGACCGCTCCCCCGCGCTACCGGCGCGGGGGACGGCTCTCGAGGGACGAACCCCTCGGCCCGGCTCCCTGGAGTCGCGTCAGCTCCTCCAGCCGAGGGGTCAAGTCCCCTCTCAGGTCGCCCCCGCCCCTCAGGTCGGGGATCCGGCGTCTCGGCCCCAGGAACCGACGACATCGGCCCGCTCGGGGGCTGACTCGACAGCTCCCGGCCACACCCCAAGCTGGGGCTGAGGCCGAGACGGGCGGCCATGTCGTCCTCCTCCTCTTCATCATCGTCGTCGTCGTCGTCGGATGTCTCCGGCGACAGCTCCCTGGGGAGTCCTTCCCTCTCCTGCTGGCGACGACGTTTCTCCAGGGCGTCCCGAGCCCGCCTCCGCTTGCGGGCCCGGGCCTTCTCCGCGTCCTTTTTCTTTTTCTCCTCCTCCGCGGCGACCCGCCGCGCTGCCCGACCCACCGCGTCCTCCGGGACCCGCGGCAAGGAGGGTTTGTGCCGCCCCACCTCCTAAAATGGGGGGGAGGGGGAAAGAAACCCCATCGTGAGAACCAGGAGCAACCCAGTATATGAGGAAGGAAGGAGCGAACACTCACCAGAGCGACGCACCCCTGGTCGGGGCGCATTCGAGGCTGGGAGAAGGCGTGGGGGTCCGGCTTCCCCATCGCGGCCGACACCCGCCATTGGAGGGCTTCACGGGGAAGAGGATCAGGGGACATCCGTGACCCCTCCTAGTCGGCCTCCAGGGTCATCTCCCAAAGCGACAGTCGCCGTTCCGCCAGGGGGAGCACCCTCCGACGGTGGATGGCGGCAACCACTCCCGCGGCGGTGAGTCCTTCCTCCCGCAACGCCTTCAGGGCCTGGAGAAGAGGTTCGAGGTTCTTCTGCCTCTCGTGTGGAGTCCCGTGGCGCCAGGCGTCGGGAGCGGCGGTGACAACCCGCTGAGAGAACGGCGGGAGCGACTCTCCGTCATTCCGGAGGTAGAACCACCGGCGCTGCCAACCCTTGTTTGAAGATGCGAGGACGGCAGGGATATACTGCAACGACCGCGACTGCCTCAACAAAAGGGTGCAGCCGCCGGCCCGCACCGCTGCGCGGACCTTCCTCTCCCCCGTCGGCGAAGCAAAAAGCTCGGCGAAGAAGAGATGGGTCCACAAATCCCAATGGGGGGCGATCCCCAAATACCCCTCGCACACCGCTACGAAAATAGCGGCCTGCGAGATGGAGTTGGGGGTGAGGTTGTGCAACTCCACCCCGTAATGGAACAGGATGGCCCGCATAAAGCGGCTCGTCGGCACACCAAATCCCCGCTCATGGAAGGAGATGAAGCTCACGACGTATCCCGGCGGAGGGGATGGAGTGACTCCACCCGCGGGAGGAATCCATTCCGGCCGCTGCTCATCGGTGAGAGGGCGGAGCAAACCCTCGCCGACGAGGTCCTCCAAATCACCCGCCGTCACCGTGGAGAAGGGCCACGGGTCACGCGGGGGGATGATGGTCACCCGATCCGCCATCGCTGAAGCAGAAAGGGTGGCGGCGCGAAAGACAGGGGAGGGCGGTTTTCTTTTCCTGGCTAGATCTCTCAGACTGCGAAAAACCTAAGGGGAGACAAGAAGTGGAGTCGAGAACCGTCACCGGGCCCGCTCCGGGGGATATAAAGACCAAGGTGACGACGGTTCCAACGTACCACCCGAACCGGACGCGGGGTTCAAAAAACGCAAAACAAAACAGCCGTTCCTCGAACGGCTCGCGCACGCAACGGCAGCCTCGCCGACCGCTCGCCCCGGCGCATTAACTCCGCGGCTCGACGGGCAGCGCTTCTAGCAGAAGCAGCTGGCGACGTTTCGCCTTCGCCGAAACGGCCACACCAAAAAAGGTACGCCACGTCGTTCAATTTCGTATCCTTTTTTCCTTTTCCTTCTTTCTCTATCTCTTGCAACAGGGACCGGGAAAGGGGGATACCCCCAAAGGGATCCTTCCCCGTGAAGGAACTAGGCTCCGAGCCTCCTTACTGATCAGGGGTTCGAAGGCTGGCCCCCCGAAGGGTTCAACAGCCGCCTCAGATCGCGTGGGCCCGACACCCACTACTGGTCAGGGGTTCGAAGGTCGGCCCCCCGAAAGGACCCATGACCGCCTCAGGCTACTCGGGCTCCGCGCCCCTTACTGATCAGGGGTTCGAAGGCTGGCCCCCCGAAGGGTTCACAGTCGCCTCAGACACCGAGCGAGGGATGACCAGGGGTACGTTCGATACATAACCAAGGCTCGGGCTGCGCTCCCGAGGTACCCTAGGACATTTCCGAGACCAGCGGGAACGACTCTGTAACGGAATCCCATCGGAGGGAGGCAACGAGCCCTCGGACCCCGTCGCCAGGGGACCGGGTCCGGCAGATCACCCGCAGGTACTTTTGGGCGTGCCTCCGGGCCCCTAGCCGACCCCCAACGAACGGGGCACGGACGTCCACTCGGATTACCCGATTGCGGCTCACCGGAGACACCATGTTCGGTGCCCATCGAGGGAAACATGGCGCTCTCCCCCCCTCCTCCTTGCGGAAAGGCGACGTAGGGGCGTATGTAAAAAAGCCGAGTCTGTCCCTGATCGTCCTCTCGCTCCGTGCGGAGGCTCGGGGGCTGCTCTCGCAAACCCGGCTCCGGCCGAACCGTTGACAGCGTCAACATACCAGCCCGAGAACTTGGGCCCCGACAGTGCACCCGGGCTACGGCCTGTTCGCATGAGGGAACCGCCAGACCGGCCGAAGCATTACGCAAGGCATTAAGACCTCGAAGGAGTGAAACCACTCCTCCGAGGCCTCGGGGGCTACACCCGGCGGGTGCGCTCGCGCGCACCCACCGGAACAAAGGGCAACCGAGAAAGGCTGGTCCCCTTGCAAAAAAGTGCGACGAAAGCCTCCAAGCGAGTGTTAACACTCCCTTCGAGGCTCGGGGGCTACTGTCGGGGACCATAATTAGGGGTACCCTCAAGACGCCTAATTCTCAGCTGGTAACCCCCATCAGCATAAAGCTGCAGAGGCCTGATGGGTTTGATTAAGTCAGGGATCAGTCCATACGAGCGACTCGATCACGCCACGCCCGAGCCTAGCCTCGGGCAAGGGCAGCCGACCCTGAGGTGTTTCCGTCTCGCCCGAGGCCCCCTTTTTACGGCAGACGCATCTCCGGCTCGCCCGAGGCCTTGCCTTCGTTGAGAAGCAACCCTGACTAAATCACCGCGCCGACCGACCGAGTTACCGGGGCATTTGACCCAAAGAGTGGGACTGCCGGGCGGCCAGGCTTGGCCAAAAGCGCCATAGGAAGCTCCGCCCGACCCAGGGCTCGGACTCGGGCTAAGGCCCCGGAAGACGGCGAACTCCGCTCCGCCCGACCCAGGGCTCGGACTCGGGCTAAGGCCCCGGAAGACGGCGAACTCCGCTCCGCCCGACCCAGGGCTCAGACTCGGGCTAAGGCCCCGGAAGACGGCGAACTCCGCTCCGCCCGACCCAGGGCTCGGACTCGGGCCAAGGCCTCGGAAGACGGCGAACTCCGCTCCGCCCGACCCAGGGCTCGGACTCGGGCTAAGGCCCCGGAAGACGACGAACTCCGCCTCGCCCGACCCAGGGCTCGGACTCCGCCTCGGCCTCTGCCGAACGACCTCCGCCTCGCCCGACCCAGGAGCTCGGGCTCGGCCTCGGCCATGCAGGACAAACTCGACCTCGGCTTCGGAGGAGCCTCCACGTCGCCTGACCTAGGGCACGAGTCCGCCACGTCAACAGGAAGCGCCATCATCACCCTACCCCGAGCCGACTCGGGCCGCAGGGAACAGGACCGACGTCCCATCTGGCTAGCTCTGCCAGATAGGCAATGATGGCACCCCGCTGGACCCATGACGACGGCGGCTCCCAGCTCTCTTACGAAAGCAGGAGGACGTCAGCAAGGGCCCAACCACTCCGACAGCTGTCCCTCCGCCAAGCTCCATTGCTTCTCCGACAGCCACGACGCCACACTAGCCGGGTGCCAAGATCTCTCCGGCTGCCACCTTGGCATGTACTTAGGGCACTAGCTCTCCCCCGCTAGACACGTAGCACCTTGCTACACCCCCATTTGTACACCTGGATCCTCTCCTTACGCCTATAAAAGGAAGGACCAGGGCCTTCTTAGAGAAGGTTGGCCTCGCGGGGACGAAGGGCAGGGGCAGGCGCTCTCTTGGGGCCGCTCGCTCCCCTCACCCGCGCGGACGCTTGTAACCCCCTACTGCAAGCGCACCCGACCTGGGCGCGGGACGAACACGAAGGCCGTGGGATCTCCGACTCCCTCACGACCCGGCTTCGGCCACCTCGCTCTCGCCCTCTCTCCCCCCTTCGCGCTCGCCCACGCGCTCGACCCATCTGGGCTGGGGCACGCGGCACACTCACTCGTCGGCTCGGGGACCCCCCGGTCCCGAAACGCCGACAAAATTATACCTACTATTTAGTTTGATTAATCTGCTACACTAACAGCTGTCAGTTAATTAAATAATTTAATTAAAACAAGAGATCTTAAGCGAGATGAATTTATGACGCATGAAACAGCACGACAGCGTGCAAACATCTTTCCCAGCCTGGTAGGAAGTGAACATAGAGGCATCAGTACACACATGAATGTTTGCACCACTGTCCATCCACCACTCAGGTGAATTACAAACTGAAAGAACAAATGGTAAAGAATTACCATACCCAGATGTTCCATCTTCAGTTTCAGTGGTTACAACATTAGCTGATTTCTTGTCCTGTGTGAACTTGCGATCAGGGCACTCTCTTGCCCAATATTGATCACTGCCACAGACAAAGCATCCTCCCTTTCCCTTGTTATTATTGTTGTTCTTCTTTTTAAACTATGCTGTTTGAACAGGTTTATTTGTGTTCTCTTGTTTGTTCTGGTTTTTCTTCGTGTTAAACTTGCGGAAGTTTCTCTTTTGCACCACATTAGTAGTAGAGGTCTCAACACCTTTTCCATTGTCCTTTGTTCTAGCCCTTTCCTCAATATCAAGAGTACCAATGAGCTCTTCCACATTGAACTCTTGTCTCTTATATTTGAGAGAGGTAGCAAAGTCCTTCCAAGAAGGTGGCAACTTAGCGATTATACCGCCAGCAACAAACTTGTCAGGCAAAGGACAAGGAAAAAGCTCAAGTTCCTTAGCTAGTGCCTGAAACTCATGAGCCTATTCCACTACAGATCGGTTCTCAACCATCTTGTAGTCATACAGCTGCTCCATGAGATACAGCTCGCTACCAGCGTCAGTAACTCCAAACTTTCCAACAAGTGCATCCCACAGCTCTTTCCCTATAGGAAGAATGATATAGCTTTTCTGGAATTTTGTATCAAGTGCGCTAATTACTGCTCCTCGAAAGAGGTTGTCATCAGCCTTAAACTTAACCTCATCCTCAGGAGGTAAGTTGGCAGGCTTGCCCTCAGCGGCATGATAACAAGACATTGCAGTAAGCCACAATTCCATTTTAGCTTTCCAAATCAAGAAGTTTTTACCATCAAAAGGATCAGGCTTTAGCACAGCAGCAAAACCTCTGACAGAAAAATGCCTAACATTAGGTTTTTGGATTGTTAGAAATATAGGCATTTTCCATATCATTTTAATTTTATAAATTAACATTATGATGATGACATATAAAAGATGATTAATCATAGAAATCGTGATATCAAATATATCCATAACAATATGGATCATGAGAACATAAAGCATATGAATGATATAAATATAATAAGCATATAAACTGACGGAACAATTGAAAATAAACAGATAGCAATATAAACAACATGACTGTAAAATTAAGACAAACAGATATAACATATTACTAGCATGAACAGACATCAGACATGTCATGATATAATATGACAGAACAGATGGAATAAATTCATGGTTATATCCGAAACAGTAGAGATGAACATATGAAACATATATATTCTGAAAAACATAAAACGGTAACGAGCTGAATTGGTCATACCCTCCCATGCGCTCCGAGGATCTAGATCCTTGTCTAACTTCTCTTGTCATGCCGCCAGGAAGAAGAAGATGTTTACTAGAATGATGTTCGGGCAGTCGCGTAGACGCTCCCCAAAAACCTAATTGCCGATCCCCCGTGCAAGGTCTCGAAAGGCAAGGGCTTCGGACGCACCTGCCCTCTCGCTCCTCTGTGTGCGCAGAGTTACGAGATGGGAATACCCACGCTTGCGGCTGGACAGTGATTCTGAATGGGTTCTTGAGAGCACCTAGAGGGGGGTGAATAGGTGATCCTGTAAAAACTTGAAACTTAAAGCCACAAACTTTATTAAGTGTTAGAGCAAAAAAGCTAAGTGGCTAGAGAGGAGTTCTTGCTAAACACGATAACCACAAAGAAATCAACACAGAGAGGCACAGTGGTTTATCCCGTGGTTCGGCCAAGTCCAACACTTGCCTACTCCACGTTGTGGCGTCCCAACGGACAAGGGTTGCACTCAACCCCTTTCAAGCGGTCCAAAGACCCACTTGAATACCACGATGTTTCTCTTTGTTTCACTATATCCCGCTTGCGAGGAATCTCCACAACTTGGAGCCTCTCGCCCTTACAATTTGATGATCACAAAGAAGCACGGAAGTAAGGGTGGGAAAAGCAACGCACACAAGACACAAAATTAGAGCACAAACACGCACACCAGTCACTACTTGAGCTCGCAACACAACTCGAAGAGTTCTCTACTCAAATGGAGCTCTAGTTGCTATCACAAGGAATCAAATGCGCGGAAATAGAGTCTTGGTGCTTAGAGTTGATCAAAGAATGCTTGGTGTACTCCTCCATGCGCCTAGGGGTCCCTTTTATAGACCCAAGGCAGCTAGGAGCCGTTGGAAGCAATCCAGGAAGGCAAATCTTGCCTTCTGTCGGGTGGCGCACCGGACAGTCCAGTGCACCACCAGACATCCCATGTTCACAGTCTGGTGCAGATTGCTTTCCTAATTTGGCGCAGCCGACCGTTGAAGATTTGGAGCTGTTGGCGCACCGGACACTGTCCGGTGCCCCCATATGACCGTTGGCCCAGCCACGCGTCACGCGCGAATTACGCGGCTGACCATTGGCGCGCCCGACCGTTGGCTCACCGGATAGTCCGGTGCATCACCGGACAATCCGGTGAATTTTAGTCGTACGCTTGTTGACTTCTTCCCGAGAGCGGCGACTTCGCCGTAGACGACTCACCGGACAGTCCGGTGCACCACCGGACAGTCCGATGATTTATAGCCGTACGCTGCCGTCGAGACCCGACAGCAGGCAGTTCACCGGGACTGGTCCTGGCACACCGGACACTGTCAGGTGCACCACCGGACAGTCCGGTGCACCCAGACCGAGCAGCCTTTTGGCTGAACACAGCCAACTAATCTCCAAAGTGATTTCTCCTGTTTCTAGCACTTAGACACAACACATTAGCCTTCAAAACAATGGACTAAGACTAGAAACATACCTTTAATCTTGATTTGCACTTCTTGAGTCTTTGGCACAAATATAAATCAAAGTATTTGTGTGGAGCACTTAATCACCAAAATCTTATAGAAATGGCCCAAGGGCACATTTCCCTTTCAATATCCCCCTTTTTGGTGATTTATGCCAACACAACAAAAAGCAACTAAAGAAGTGCAACATCAATGCAAATGAGAACAAAAATTTGTTTTTGATTCAAATTTGGCATATTTGGATCATTCTTTGCCACCACTTGGTTTGTTTTTGCAAATCAAACTCAATTTCCTATCTCTAAGTAAAAATCACTTGTTGAGGCATAGAGAGAGGTATTTCAAGAGAAATTGATCAAAGATTCAAAAACTCCCCCTTTTTCCCATAATCAAACATTCTCCCCACAAGAGACCAACTTTTGACAATTAGAGACAATAAGAGTATTTTGACAAAACAAAAACTCTAACTCTACTATTTTCAAAATTCTCAAGTGGTAGCTGATCCATTCCTTGCTTTAGCCTTAATTTCTCCCCCTTTGGCATTAAGCACCAAAACAGGATCATTATTGGCCCTTAAACCTCATCGCCTCACCAAAAATCTTCAATTAAGAGTAAAAAGGCAATAAGAACATGAAGATGAACTTGGAGTAAGTTACCCTCTCATCGGAGTGTAGTGGAAGTCTTGCATGGTCCAAGTTCACCTTTTCCCTTTCAATCCTCCTTTGAGACTAATTTAAGAAAACTCAAGCACACGGTTAGTCTCAAAGGGTCAAGTTGTAGCATTTCTCCCCCTAAGTATGTGCATCATTCACACATGGACTTGTGAGGTCCGGGGATCCCTTGCATAACTTGAGCACCATAAATAAGCAATAAAATGCATAATGGAACATGATCAAAGGCATAAAACACATGTATGCTCTATATCAATCCAAGTTACGCGAATCTAAGACATTTAGCTCACTACGCAGCCTGCAAAAGGTCTTCTCATCTAAAGGCTTGATAAAGATATCGGCTAGCTGGTTTTTGGTGCTAACATAAAACACTTCGATATCTCCCTTTTGCTGGTGGTCTCTCAAAAAGTGATGCCGGATGTCTATGTGCTTTGTGCGGATGTGTTCAACAGGATTGTCCGCCATGCGGATTGCACTCTCATTGTCACATAGGAGTGGGACTTTGCTCAGATTGTAGCCAAAGTCCCGGAGGGTTTGCCTCATCCAAAGTAGTTGCGCGCAACGCTGTCCTACGGCAACGTACTCGGCCTCAGCGGTGGCTTGGGCAACAGAGGTTTGTTTCTTAGAACTCCACGACACTAGGGACCTTCCAAGGAATTGGCACGTCCCTGATGTACTCTTCCTATCGACCTTACATCCAGCATAATCAGAGTCTGAGTATCCAATCAAGTCAAAGGTAGACCCCTTTGGATACCAGATCCCGAAGCAAGGCGTAGCAACTAGATATCTAAGAATTCGCTTAACGGCCACAAGGTGACACTCCCTTGGGTCAGATTGAAATCTAGCACACATGCATACGCTAAGCATAATATCCGGTCTACTAGCACATAAATAAAGTAAAGACCCTATCATAGACCGGTATGCCTTTTAATCAACGGACTTACCTCCTTTGTTGAGGTCGACATGTCAGTCGGTTCCCATTGGAGTCTTTGCGGGCTTGGCGTCCTTCATCCCAAACCGCTTGAGCAAGTCTTGCGTGTACTTCGTTTGAGAGATGAAGGTGTCGTCCTTGAGTTTCTTCACTTGGAACCCAAGGAAGTAGTTCAACTCGCCCATCATCGACATCTCGAATTTTTGAGTCATCACCCTGCTAAACTCTTCACAAGACTTTTGGTTAGTAGAACCAAATATTATGTCATCAACATAAATTTGACACACAAATAGATCACCGTCACAAGTCTTAGTGAAAAGAGTTGGATCGGCTTTCCCAACCTTGAAAGCATTAGCAAGTAAAAAGTCTCTAAGGCATTCATACCATGCTCTTGGGGCTTGCTTAAGTCCATAGAGCGCCTTAGAGAGCTTACACACGTGGTCGGGGTACCGTTCATCCTCAAAGCCAGGGGGTTGCTCCACGTACACCTCCTCCTTGATTGGCCCATTGAGGAAAGCGCTCTTCACGTCCATTTGGAACAACCTGAAAGAATGGTGAGCGACATAGGCTAACAAAATACGAATTGACTCTAGCCTAGCCACAGGAGCAAAAGTCTCCTCAAAGTCCAAACCTGCGACTTGGGCATAACCTTTTGCCACAAGTCGAGCCTTGTTCCTTGTCACCACCCCGTGCTCGTCCTGTTTGTTGCGGAACACCCACTTGGTTCCCACAACGTTTTGCTTGGGACGTGGCACCAGTGTCCAAACTTCATTTCGCTTGAAGTTGTTGAGCTCTTCCTGCATGGCCAACACCTAGTCCGGATCTAGCAATGCCTCTTCTACCCTGAAAGGCTCAATAGAAGAGACAAAAGAGTAATGCTCACAAAAATTAGCTAATCTAGAGCGAGTGGTTACTCCCTTGCTAATGTCACCCAAAATATGGTCGACGGGATGATTCCTTTGAATCATCGCTCGAACTTGAGTTGGAGGGGCCTGTGGTACTTCTTCCTCATCTTCGACATCCTATGCTCCCCCTTGATCACACGCCTCTTCTTGAGGGACCTGTTCGTCATCTTGAGTTGGGGGGTGCACCGTT
Source organism: Zea luxurians (assembly GCA_029449295.1). Taxonomy (NCBI): domain Eukaryota; kingdom Viridiplantae; phylum Streptophyta; class Magnoliopsida; order Poales; family Poaceae; genus Zea; species Zea luxurians. The sequence goes on along the minus strand of JAOPSE010000009.1, from coordinate 22,998,660 downwards.
GTTGAGGAAGAAGGTTGATCTTGCTCCTTGTGTTCCTGTGGTCACACATTTCCAATCGCCATGGTACGAATCGCATCCGTTGGAACATCATCCTCATCTACATCATCAAGATCAACTTGCTCTCTTGGAGAGCCATTTGTTTCATCAAATACAATGTCGCTAGAGACTTCAACCAAACCCGATGATTTGTTGAAGACTATATATGCCTTTGTATTTGAGTCATAACCTAACAAAAACCCTTCTACAGCTTTGGGAGCAAATTTTGAATTTCTACCTTTCTTCACCAGAATGTAGCATTTACTCCCAAAAACTCGAAAATACGAAACGTTGGGTTTGTTACCGGTTAGTAGCTCGTATGACGTCTTCTTGAGGAGGCGATGAAGGTAGACCCGGTTTATGGCGTGGCAAGCCATGTTCATAGCTTCCAACCAAAACCGCTCGGGCGTCTTGAATTCTCCAAGCATCATCCTCGCTATGTCTATAAGCGTCCTGTTCTTCCTCTCTACCACACCGTTTTGCTGTGGTGTGTAGGGAGCGAGAACTCATGCTTGATTACTTCCTCCTCAAGGTACTCCTCCACTTGAAGGTTCTTGAACTCGGACCCGTTGTCGCTTCTAATCTTTTTCACCTTGAGCTCAAATTCGTTTTGAGCTCGCCTTAGAAAGCGCTTGAGGGTCCCTTGGGTTTCTGATTTATCTTCCCCCGATGCTGAGGTAGGCGGCGGGTCCGAAGAGGTCCATATGCAATAGCTCCAGAGGTCTTGATGTAGTCATCACATTCTTGATGTGATGAGCACTTCCCACTTGTTTACCTGCTTGACAAGCTGCACAAGGTCTATCTTTTTCAAAAGTTACATTTGTTAGACCTAACACATGTTCTCCCTTTAGAAGCTTGTGAAGGCTCTTCATCCCCACATGTGCAAGACGGCGATGCCACAGCCAGCCCATGCTAGTCTTAGCGATTAAGCATGCATCTAGATCGGCCTCCTCCTTCGAAAAATCAACTGAATAGAGTTTGCCATCTAGTACACCCTTAAAAGCTAATGAACCATCACTCCTTCTAAAGACAGACACATCTACGTTTGTAAATAAGCAATTAACCCATATTACATAATTGACTAACGGACAACAAGTTATATCCAAGCGATTCTACTAAAAACACATTAGAAATGGAATGCTCGGAAGAAATAGCTATTTTTCCTAGTCCTTTAACCTTGCCTTGATTCCCGTCACCGAATATGATTTAGTCTTGGGAATCTTTGTTCTTGACGTAGGAGGTGAACATCTTCTTCTCCCCTGTCATGTGGTTTGTGCATCCGCTGTCGATAATCCAGCTTGAGCCCCGGATGCATAAACCTGCAAGGCAAATTAGGCTTGGGTTTTAGGTACCCAACTCTTGTTGGGTCCTACAAGGTTAGTAACAATAGCCTTAGGGACCCAAATGCAAGTCTTGTCTCCCTTGCATTTGGCTCCCACCTTTTTTGCAATCACCTTTTTATTTTTACATGAAAGAATAAATTTAGCATTGCAAGCATGAAAGACACTGGTAGATCCATTAAACACTTTCCTAGGAGCATGAGACACAAAATTCCTCCTAGATCTACCATTAAAGTTTGAACTTGAAGCAATCATGGCATGAGAGTCAAAGGAATTATAACTCCTATTATAATGAACATTTCTAGAATATTTCCTATCATGATACAAGAAAGCATGATTTTTATGCACACTATTAGCCATAGGGGCCTTCCCTTTCTCTTTGGCGGAGATGGGAGCCTTATGACTTGTTAAGTTCTTAGCTTCCCTTCGAAAGCCAAGCCCATCCTTAATAGAGGGGTGTCTACCACTAGTGTAGGCATCCCTTGCAAATTTTAGTTTATCAAAATCATTTTTGCTAGTCTTAAGTTGGGCATTAAGACTAGCTACTTCATCATTTAATTTATAAATGGTAATTAAATGTTCATTGCAAGCTTCAACATTAAAATCCTTACACCTATTGCAAATTACTACATGCTCAATACAAGAACTAGATTTATTTGCAACTTCTAGCTTAGCATTTAAATCATCATTCAAAATCTTCAAGCTAGAAATAGATTCATTGCAAATAGACAATTCAGAAGATAGTAATTCATTCCTTTTAATCTCTAAAGCAAGAGACTTTTGAACATTAACAAATTTATCATGTTCCTCATACAAGATGTCCTCTTGCCTCTCTAGCAGTCTATCTTTTTCATTCAATGCATCAATCAGCTCATTAATCTTTTCTATCTTAGCTCTATCTAATCCTTTGAACAAGCTAGTGTAATCAATTTCATCATCATCACTAGAGTCCTCATCACTAGAAGTAGAGTACTTAGGAGTTTCTCTAGTGATTACCTTCTTTTCCTTTGCCATTAGGCAAGTGTGGCGCTCGTTGGGGAAGAGCGACGATTTGTTGAAGGCCGAGGCAGCGAGTCCCTCGTCGTCGGAGTTGGACGACGAACAATCCGAGTCCCACTCTTTGCCGAGATGTGCCTCGCCCTTTGCCTTCTTGTAGGCCTTCTTTTTTTCCTTCTTCCCGCCTTTCTCTTGCTCTTGGTCATTAGTATTGTCGGGACAATTTGCTATAAAATGACCATACTTACCACACTTGAAGCAGGAGCGCTTTCCCTTCGTCTTGCTCTTGTTTGGGTGCTCCTTTCTTCCTTTAAGCGTCGTCTTAAAGCGCTTGATGATGAGGGCCATTTCTTCCTCGTTAAGCCTGGCCGCCTCAACTTGTGCCACCTTGCTAAGTAGCGCCTCCCTGCTACTCGTTGCTTTGAGGGCAATGGTTTGAGGCTCGTGGATCGTCATTGGGCCATTTAGCGCCTCATCAACATATCTCGCCTCCTTGATCATCATTCACCCGCTTACAAACTTCCCAAGTATTTCCTCGGGCGTCATCTTGGTATACCTAGGATTTTCATGAATAGAGTTAACAAGATGAGGATCAAGGACAGTGAAGGACCTTAGCATCAGCCAGACAACATCGTGGTCCGTCCATCTCGTGCTTCCATAGCTCCTTATTTTGTTGACCAGGGTCTTGAGCCTGTTGTATGTTTGGGTTGGCTCCTCCCCCCTGATCATTGCGAACCTCCCTAGTTCGCCCTCCACCAACTCCATCTTGGTGAGCATGGTGACATCATTTCCCTCATGTGAGATCCTGAGGGTGTCCCAAATCTGCTTGGCGTTATCCAAGCCACTCACCTTATGGTACTCTTCCCTGCACAAGGATGCTAATAGAACAGTGGTAGCTTGTGCATTTTTGTGAATTTGTTCATTTATAAACATGGGATTATCCGAACTATCAAATTGCATTCCATTCTCTACTATCTCCCAAATACTTGGATGAATAGAGAACAAGTGGCTATGCATTTTGTGACTCCAAAATCCATAGTCCTCTCCATCAAAGTGTGGAGGTTTGCCAAGAGGAATGGAAAGCAAATGTGCATTTGAATTATGCGGAATACGAGAGTAATCAAAAGAAAAGTTTGAGTTGACCGTTTTCTTTCTCTCGTAGTCATCGTTGTCCTTTTGGGAAGAAGAAGACTCGTCGCTGTCGTAGTAGACTATCTTCTTGATGTGCCTCTTCTTCTTCCCGTCTTTCTTTTTATGACTCGAGCCAGAGTCGGTGGGCTTATCGTCTCTTGGCTCGTTGAAGGTGGACTCCTCCTTATCGTTGACCACCATCCCCTTTCCCTTAGGATCCATCTCTTCGGGCGATTAGTCCCTTGCGTGAAGAGAACGGCTCTGATACCAATTGAGAGCACCTAGAGGGGGGGGGGGGTGAATAGGTGATCCTGTAAAAACTTGAAACTTAAAGCCACAAACTTGATTAAGTGTTAGAGCAATAAAGCCAAGTGGCTAGAGAGGATTTCTTGCTAAACACGATAACCACAAAGAAATCAACACAGAGAGGCACAGTGGTTTATCCCGTGGTTCGGCCAAGTCTAACACTTGCCTACTCCACGTTGTGGCGTCCCAACGGACGAGGGTTGCACTCAACCCCTTTCAAGCGGTCTAAAGACCCACTTGAATACCACGGTGTTTCTCTTTGTTTCACTATATCCCGCTTGCGAGGAATCTCCACAACTTGGAGCCTCTCGCCCTTACAATTTGATGATCACAAAGAAGCACAGAAGTAAGGGTGGGAAAAGCAACGCACACAAGACACAAAATCATAGCACAAACATGCACACCAGTCACAACTTGAGCTCGCAACACAACTCGAAGAGTTCTCTACTCAAATGGAGCTCTAGTTGCTATCACAAGGAATCAAATGCGCGGAAATGGAGTCTTGGTGCTTAGAGTTGATCAAAGAATGCTTGGTGTACTCCTCCATGCGCCTAGGGGTCCCTTTTATAGCCCCAAGGCAGCTAGGAGCCGTTGGAAGCAATCCAGGAAGGCAAATCTTGCCTTCTGTCGGGTGGCGCACCGGACAGTCCGGTGCACCACCGGACATCCCCTGTTCACAGTCCGGTGCAGATTGCTTTCCTAATTTGGCGCAGCCGACTGTTGAAGATTTGGAGCCATTGGTGCACCGGACACTGTTCGGTGCACACCGGACAGTCCAGTGCCCCCATATGACTGTTGGCCCGGCCACGCGTCACACGTGGATTGCACGGTCGATCGTTGGCGCGCCCGACCGTTGGCTCACCGGACAGTCCGGTGAATTTTAGTTGTACGCTCGTTGACTTCTTCCCGAGAGCGGCGACTTCGCCGCAGACGACTCACCTGACAGTCCGGTGCACCACCGGACAGTCCGATGATTTATAGTCGTACGCTGTTGTCGAGATCCGAGAGCAGGCAGTTCACCGGGACTGGTCCTGGCACACCGGACACTGTCCGGTGCATCCAGACCGAGCAGCCTTTTGGCTGAACACAGCTAACTAATCTCCAAAGTGATTTCTCTTGTTTCTAGCACTTAGACACAACTCATTAGCCTAAAAAACAAAGGACTAAGACTAGAAACATACCTTTAATCTTGATTTGCACTTCTTGAGTCTTTGGCACAAATATAAATCAAAGTATTTGTGTGGAGCACTTAATCACCAAAATCTTATAGAAATGGCCCAAGGGCACATTTCCCTTTCAGTTCTGCTCATGTGTACCAAGTGACATGTGTTGTCCCTTTTTAACCTCATCGCGGAAGGGAAGCTGAAGGAGAAGGGCCTTGCATGCGGCAGATCAAGAGATGGGCATCGGAAAGGTTGCCGCCTACCTCGCCTCACCATGCCCGGCCCGAGCCCGGCCGCGGCGGCGGCGCGCGCGTGTGGCACGCCCTTGTTCGTTTCTTGACTTCTCAAATTAAGTGGAATAATTCCCACCATATAAGTCAAGCCAACGACCCTTTGACTTCCAATATGGTACTATTGGTATTCTCCACCATTACACACCATAGAATTTATTGAGTAAATGGGCCAAGCCCATAAAAGATCGAACATGAGTAGTATAGATGGGGCATGACACACACGGAAGCTTGCAAGAACTAACATATGAAAAACCAAGGATCTGGCTCTGCGCACATTGGGCCTCTGTTGCAGTAGGCACTGTTGTAGCATACACCTCAAGACAGTTGCGCCGGCATGAGGAACATTACCCAACTCATGACCTAGAATTAGCTGGTATGGTTCATGCCCTGAAAATATGGTGTCATTATCTGCTGGGGAATATCTGTCATACCTATACAGATCATAAAAGCTTGAAGTACATCTTTACCCAGTCAGAGCTGAATATGAGGCAGAGGAGATGGCTTGAGCTGATTAAGGATTATGAATTGGAGATTCACTATCACCCAAGCAAAGCTAATGTAGTGGCAGATGCACTAAGTCGCAAGGCTTCCTGTCACTATCTTATGATGAAGACTTCTGACATTACACTATGCCAAGAAATGGAAAAGTTGAACCTGGGAATGGTTCAACATGGAACTTCAAATCACTTGAAGCTTGAGTCGGTTCTTCTGCAAAGAATAATTGATGCACAAAGAAATGATGAGGGTATGAAACACATTCATGAGAAAATAAAGGTCGGTAAGGAAAATTGTTTTAGAGAAGACAACCAAGGTGTTGTATGGTTCAACAACCGCATAGTTGTGCCCAAGAATGATGAGATCCGCCAGCAAATTTTAGATGAGGCACATCTTAGTCGCTATTCTATTCATCTCGGAAGCACTAAGATGTATCATGATCAAAAGCAGCATTATTGGTGGACAAAGATGAAGATTGAAATTGCACGCTATGTGGCGAGATACGACACTTCCAGACGTGTCAAAGCCATACATATGAAAACGGCTGGTCCATTACAATTGTTACCTATCCAACTTGGAAATGGGAGGATATAAGCATGGACTTTATTGTGGGATTGCCCAGGACAGCAAAAGGGTATGATTCTACTTGGGTTATAATTGATCGGCTTACAAAAATCGCTCATTTTCTGCCAGTCAAGACATATTACCCGGTCATCACTTATGCCCAGATGTATATTACTCGCATCCTCAGTTTGCATGGTCTTCTGAAGACAATAGTGTCGGATCGTGGACCCCAATTTGTATCCAAATTCTGGGAAGAACTTCATAAATCCTTGGGTACTAAGTTGCTCCACAGTCCGGTCTATCATCCTCAAACTAGTGGGCAAACTGAGAGAGTAAATCAAATACTTGAAGATATGTTGCGAGCATGTGTTCTAGAATTCCCACTGAAATGGGATGACTGTTTACCATTAGCGGAGTTCTCATACAATAATAGCTATCAAGAAAGCATTAAAATAGCACCCTTTGAAGCTTTGTATGGACGACGGTGTCATACTCTGTTAAACTAGTCTGAACCAGGTGAAAGATGTTTCTTCAGGCCTGATATGGTAAAGGAAACCGAAGAAAAAGTTCGACGAATAATACATAATTTGAAAGAAGCCCAAGCTCGGCAGAAGAGTTATGCAGACAAGCGACGCAAACCCTTGTACTTTCAAGTTGAAGATTATGTCTACTTGAAAGTCTCACCAATGAAGGGTGTATCTCGTTTTGGGGTAAAAGGGAAGCTTGCACCCCGGTACATTGGTCCTTTTTTTATCCTTGAAAGAGATGGACCAGTGGCCTACCGACTCCAATTACCCGAAACATTGTCTGCGGTGCATAATGTGTTCCACGTATCTCAATTAAAGAAGTGACTTCGGGTTCCAGATCGAACTGTTGAAGTAACGGATGTTTCCTTAGAACCAGACTTGACATATTTCGAACATCCTATTCGAGTCTTGGATCAAAAGGACAGGATTACCCGGAGGAGAACTCTCAAGTTTTACAAGATACAGTGGAACCAACACACGGAAGATGAAGCTACTTGGGAAACTCAAGACTTTTTAGATAAGAATTTCCTAGGCTTTTTAGCTTTGTGTAAATTGTAAGATATGTACACTTGTTGTAATAGAGGAATGAACCCCATACCACCCCTGCCTTGTACAAAAAAAAGAAATAAAAATATGACACGTTTCCTTTTCCATTACTTGTCCTAGACTTTTAATCTCGGGACGAGATTCTTTTATGGGGGGAAGGATGTAACACCCCTGGTGTTACTGTCACTAAAACTTGAGCATAACATCATATGCATTAGCATATCATGTGATTGTTACACTTAGAATGCATTAACTAGGCAAAAATTTCAAATAAGTTCTATTGATGTGACATGTCATGGGTAAAACCCTAGAGTAGAGTACTTAACCCTAAACTGGGCTTAAAAGAGTAAACAAAGTCTAAATAAGAGAAAACTTCAAAACTTATTAGTAATGATCATAAAATGTCACCATTGATGAACTTAAGTGGCATCCAAACCCTACAAGTGCCAGAAACCCTAAATAGACCCTAGAAACCCCTGGGCTGAAACCCTAGGGGGTTATCTGTAAAAATGTGCACACTTTTGGACCTAAGTGCAAAAACCATGGAGTTAGGGTACCTTAAGTCATATAGTTCACATGTTTGAAGAATTGCAAAAGAAACCTTGAGATTTGGGCCAAATTGCAAAAAGGCCACTCTAATGATCATTGGTTAAGTCTGAAATACAGTTGAACAAGGATAACTTTGGAGCTTTGTAAATCCAGAAATACAAAGAATTTGCCTAGGGTCAACATATCAAACTTTTAGAGCTACTATAGGAGAACAACTTTGCTATAGGGATTAAGCCTTGGTGCCATGAAAAATTTTGAGAAAATTGGATCCAAAGTCGGGCTGTCAGGCAACCTTAAGTCTGAACTTTCAGTGACAGTGAAGTTGGATGAACTTAGGGCTCGATTTTGAGTGAGATCCTGTGACTATTTGTGGGTGCACAATGTAACAAAGTTAAAGCTGGTTTATTAGGCTTCAACTTTGATGCAGAGTGATGGTTGGGTCACCACATAAAATATGGAGCAAATTGACCCCAAACATGCTCTGTCAGTTGTACTAAAGAACAATCGCGATGTTACAGTGGCAAAAAAATCTACAGATTCTATGAATCTCGCCACCGGTGACCCTTCGCCGTGATTGGTGCTGATCGCGATTCGTGCTTCAGGTCTGTGGATTGAGCTCACCAGTGAAAAGATCACGCCGCGGATAGGTCCGGGACACTATGGCCGCGCTGTCCCTCGGTCATTTGCGCCGATGATGTGGCCTTACGGCCATCACCGGAATCTGCATTGTTCACCACGATTGCGCCACGCCTCAGGCCCTTAACCACGTCGCAATAGCTCAGGTCATCTGTATCCGGTGATCGCCGGAGAGCCGCCACGGTAGATGCCACCAATCACTTGCACCAGTGATCTTCTCTTTCTCCGGCCGCCACCATGCAAAACCAAATTCACTAGCCACCACTTAGCGCCCTTATAAATTGACGACACGGTCTGCTGCGCTAAGTTATCACCAAGCCAAAGCACCCATCCCTACCCTCGATTAGCCACCATAGCCAGAGAATTTCCTTCTTCCCCCAAATTGGTCGACCACGCCACCGTGAATCATCTCATCACGGCTAGCTGCTTCTAGGTCCACCCTCGCTCTTTTTGTCTGTGTTTTAGCACCCACACGTGCTTGTGATCGTCGTCTGCTCGACCCATTGAGCTTGACCCCACTTAATCAACCGGAACATCTTGGTCTATGTACAATGTTCGCCATCACCGTGGTCAGGCAAATCCAGGGTCGGATTAATCCAATTAGAACCTGTTCTAGGGTCGCCTCGGGTCGGTAATACTCGCCCCGTAGTTAATTTGGGCAGCCTCCGTTAGACTTGGCCGGTCCGAGCAGCTGGGTGGTCGGCGGTGAGCGCGCTGTGGCCTAGGGGTTGAGTTAGAGAAGAAACAGAACTAGAAGGGGTTTTTTGTAAAGTGTCAGTGACATAGGGAATAGTCCGTTAGACGTTGTTCAAGTTATTTAAAATGTCAAGGGCCTTTTCGCAAGACCGGCAGCGTGGGCGCGGGCGCGCGCGACTTTGCCTGGGCATGGGCCAGATTGGGCCGGTTTCAGCCCAACACTGTAGAATCTTTTTCTTTTTCCTTTTCTACCAGAATTAGAGAATTCTTAGAAAATTATAGAAAAATGCTAAAAATACCAAACGAATTTTGCTAGGCTCCTAATTTTCTATAGTATTTAATAAAAATAGTTTTATAATTTTTACTCCAAATAAGGAATTATGGAGTATTTAAAATAGTTAAAAACCTATACTCCTGGAATTTTAGAAATTGTTTAATGACTTCAAAAATCACTAAACTTTTTGGGTAAGCTTAAAATAATATTTAGAAGCCTTGGGTAACATTTGGTATGATTTGAACCATGTTTGGTACCTAGAACCCAAATTCCTAGTCTCCTGCCCTATGAACTTCACTATAGACTCCAAAAACCCTAATTTCCCGGAGATCCGTGAAGGAAAATTATAGTCAAGACCTAAGATAATATACTTTTATTATCTTTGCATTTTCATGAGCATTACATGAGCATTCATGATTATATATGACTATATATAGAAAACGAAGAAGAGATAGAAGTTGAAGAAGCAAGGACTACACCACCACCACCTGAAGAACCCCAGGCAGTAAATTGCTTTTATTTTGACATTTGTGGAGCAGAGCCTGGCTCACCTATAACACAAGGCAAGCCCCGGTGCATTTGCCACCTCCTTGCTATTTTGAAATCTTTCTCACTTACTTGATGCATTAGGTGATTGGATGTGCTAAACCAGTTGCTGCATTTCCTTCCTTGGATTTGATTACTTCTCCTTAATCCCCTGTTTTACAAAAAGGTTTTTCTTATGCTTAGCTTTGCTCTAGAAAAACAAAATGTTTTGTTTTGACAAAAGATGATGCTTCAAGTGGGTGGGATGTTTTCAAAAATAAAAATTGATGGTGGATCCATCATGGCCGTGATGGGTTCAACATTGGAAAAGATGTACCTTTGCCAGGTACCAAACTTTGGGTTTGAAATGATAAAGCTGAGACCGAGTGGGTGACTTGCACGAGAAGAGAGTCTCGGTGTAGTGTCTCCGTCTGAGTCGATTAAGGACCGTCTCGATGTAGGCTTGATGATCGAGGACCTTTTAACTGGTCACATGCCTCATCATGGGTAAGCTTTGCCTTGGGCAGACTAATACCAGAATAAGATAACATGCAATGGGAGTGGAGAGATGGCAAGAGTAGCGTGTATCCTCCATGGCAAGAGGCTGGACAGTGGTGTATCTGTGCTCTCGGTTGACGTGAACCTGATCTGGTCTTAAGAACCCCAGTGGCGAGTTGACATATGCAAGGGTTAAGTGCTACATATGTCGTGTGATTGGAGATCCTCAGCTGAGTATTAATCGATTCGAATCACCATTACTTCTCGAACCTGAAGACTTGGTCACTGACCTACACGTAGCATTCTAGTGAATAAGAAGGGTTGAAAAGAAATTGGCTAGTATAGGTCAAGTGATTGAACTAGGGTAGAAAGAACTCTAGATGCAGGTAACTTTACTTAACCTGACAAGTAAAACTGGATTTTTAAGGATCCACTATTAGTAAGCATTTCTGCAAACAGTGTCTTTGATTATTGATAAGCCATACCTTGATTCCCAAAGGCCAGCATATCCTTGAGAGTCTTTTATTTTGACGGGTAAGACTTGCGAAAGTACACTTCATACTCAGGGCTTTGTCCCATGTTATTTTAGGTGAGGAAGCAGCAAATTTTTGTTGCTTTTGTTTCAAGGTGGTGCCTAAAGAAGAAAATCAAGACTGAAGCCTCGGGAGGAAGTGTCCTCCTTTAAGAAAAACTTTTACTGTTTATCGGGAGGGGTTTTTGCCTCTAGAGTTATGTAATAATATTACTCCAGCACTCTTATATTTGCTCTGGTCTGTAATAATACTACTCTTTCTCACTTTAAAATAAAGTAAGTTATTGTAACTGCTTCCGCATTCTCGTTCCTCCGATTTGTTGTAATGTCTGAGTGACGGGTGAAACGCTCTTAGGCAAGGTAGAGAATATAGATACCAAACTTGTCAAGTGATCAGGGGCACCTGTAGGGTTGTCTAAGGTCCGTTGGACAAGGACAACTGTAGGTGGGCCTAATGACTTGGGAGGTTCCGTCACAGCTGGTATCGGAGCGAAGCCCATATCTGCAGATGTTATGAGGCATTTTCAAAAAGAATTTTTAAAGACTTACCTAAGAAAATTTCTTTCCTTCTTATCTAACTACCTTTTGAAATATTTATATTAAGACCAGATAGTAGAGTGCAATGTATAGAAGGTTGTGAATCAACGAAGGTTGATTCTGTAATTATGCATGCATCATGTTAAAAACTATACTAATAAGATTTTCCCCCTTATGGAGATATGTCGCTGCGCATAAGGAAAACCGCGCGCAAATCTACCGGACCGATTGGCATGCCTCGCCATCAACTAGCTCCAAGGCATGAGGATAGTAGCAGCGACAGCAATGATCCCATTGGAGATCTAGAAGCTCAGGTGGAGCAGCTTCGAACGGAGCTCCGTCACAGGAATAGTGTTTGGGTCGAGGATGGTCAGCGCATAAATGAGTTAAGAACTGACATCCGACATTTGCAAGACGAGCTTGTCGAACGAGATTTGGCACTCGATTGGGCCGTCAACTCGCGTTCCATTGCTTGGGACCGAGAGACCAAAGCTCGAGCTCATGTGGAGGAGCTTAGCACGGCTGTTGATAACTTGCAGGTGTACTACAACACATTGCATGAGGAAGTTCATGACTTATATTCGCGACTGCACCCTGACGTACCTGCAGATCCTGTCGGAATAGGAGCTGGACCTTCTCGAACAGCAGGTGAAGCATTTGGCGGGGAACTGGATCTTTTCAAGCCCCCTCCTTCAATGAACCTGGCTGATGAATGGACTCCCACACCTGACAACGAAGCTGCTAAGGATAATAAGTACTAGTAGTAGTATAGTTTAGAAATAATGTTAATGTAAAATAGTTAATGATGTCATGTTGTACAACGAGTTTGTAACACCACCTTTTAAGTAATGTAAAATGATGGTATGTATCAGCATGTGATATTTTCCAAATATTTCTTTGCTTCAGATGCCATCCCGAACTCGTTCACATGACGGCGCGGGAACATCCCGTGGCCAAGATGATGCACGAAATCCACTACCGGTTCCACCCACGCTGGCCGAGATTATCGCCGCCTTAGTCACCGCGACTGCTGACAACACCCGCTTCCTTCGTGAAATGGCGGGACAGCAACTGCAGCAGCAAGGCGGGAGAGCTTATCCGCAAGGACCCCGCGAAACTTCATATTTGGATTTCTCGGAATCACATCCTCCACTATTCGTCAAGGCTGAAGATCTCCTTGAAGCTGGCGAATGGATTCGAGTTATTCAGCAGAAGTTTGGGCTCATCCGGTGCACGGAGACCCAGAAGCCATTATTTGCGGCGCAGCAGTTACGAGGCCCTGCCAGCACCTGGTGGGGAAATTATGTGGCCATTCAGCCGGCCGGCCATCAAGTCACCTGGGACGAATTTAAGTTGGCATTTCGGGAGCACTAAATTCCAGAAGGAGTGCTCCATATGAAACAAGAAGAATTCATGAAGCTTAAGCAAGGTGGAGATACTGTTACACAGTATCTCAACAAGTTCAATCATTTGTCCCAGTACGCCATTGGCCAGGTCAACACTAACCTGAAGAAGAGAAACTGTTTTATGAGAGGCCTTAATGACCGGCTACAGCAGAAGATGGCTACCTGCCTCGACCTCTCCTACAGCAGGGCTGTCAGCACGGCGCTGGCAGTTGAAGCCAAGTATGCAGGCCCAGGCAAGTCAAAGGGCTATGGAGGTGACAGGTCCAACCAAGGGCCTAAAAAGCGACAAAGGTTGGTGATCCGACCTTTCAATCAAAACCGTTCTTCACCACGTCCACCCTCCTACCCCTTTAAACAGCCTATATTCATCTGCCCCACCACTGCCCCCACCTCAACAACTCAGCCGAGTGCCCCTGGTACTCGTTTCCCTGCACTCCCGAGTTCATCTACTAGTTGCTTTAATTGTGGGAAGTCTAGACATTTCATCAAAGACTGCCCATATCCGAAGCGAAATAACTCCAATAATCAGCAGAACCCGGGGAGTTCCAGCCATGGCAAGGGAATTACGGCAAACAATGCAGCGGGCAAGAATAAGAAGAAAACTGGGCGAATCTATTATACACAAGTGGCCACGACACCGGAGGGAGAGCCGATTATGATGGGTACATTTCTCATGGCCAATCACCCTGCAGTTATTCTTTTTGATTCTAGTGCTTCACATATATTCATAAGCAAGAAGTTTGTGGAGAAACATTGCATTCCATACAATGAATCAAGGGAAGGGTTTATAATCCATTCTCCTGGGGGACAAATATTCACTAAAGAAGTGGCTTTCCATGTGCCCGTAACATTGGCTGAACGGGACTTTCCCACAAACATGATTGTTCTAAAAGGCCAAGATATAGATGTAATTCTGGGCATGAATCGGTTAGCCCAGCACAAAGCTATCCTCAACACTGATCTGAGAACCATCAGGTTGAGCAATGGCTAGGAAGAGGTTCTCTTGTCCATTCCCGTAGCTACTACAGCTAAACCATTTGGCAGAGTATATGAAGCCACCATACCGGAGATCCAAGATATTCCGGTAGTATGTGAATTTCTGGATGTCTTTCCGGAAGATCTGCCTGGATTGCCTCCAGAGAGAGATGTATAATTTGTGATTGAATTGAAGCCCGGTACGGCTCCTATTTCTAGAAGGTCGTACCAAATGCCCCCGAATGAGTTGTGTCGGGGACCATAATTAGGGGTACCCCCGAGGTTCCTAAATCTCAGCTGGTAAACCCCATCAGCATAAAGCTGCAAAGGCCTGATGGGTGCGATTAACTCAAGGGACACAATCCTGCCTCGCCCGAGCCCAGCCTTGGGCAAGGTTAGCCGACCCCGGAGGATTCACGCCTCGCCCGAGGTACCCCTCAAGCAACGGGCACGCCCTCGACTCGCCCGAGGCCCAGTCTTCGCTAAGAAGCAACCCTGGCCAGATCGCCACGCCGACCGACCAAATCGCAGAAGCATTTAATGCAAAGGTGGCCTGACACCTTATCCTGACGCGCGCTCCTCAGTCGACAGAGCCGAAGTGACCACAGTCACTTCGCCGCTCCACTGACTGGCCTGACAAGGGGACAGCGCCGCCTGCGTCGCTCCGACTGCCATGCCACTCGACAGAGTGAGGCTGACAGCAGCCAAGTCTAGCTTCGGGCGCCATAGGAAACTCCGCCTCGCCCGACCCAGGGCTCGGACTAGGCTACGGCCTCGGAAGACGACGAACTCCGCCTCGCCCGACCCAGGGCTCGGACTAGGCTACGGCCTCGGAAGACGACGAACTCTGCTCGACCCAGGGCTCAGACCCGGCTACGGCCTCGGAAGACGACGAACTCCGCCCGACCCAGGGCTTGGACCCGGCTACGGCCTCGGAAGACGACGAACTCCTCCCGACCTAGGGCTCGGACTAGGCTACGGCCTCGGAAGATGACGAACTCTACCTCGCCCGACCCTAGGGCTCGGACTCGACCCCGACCCCAGGGCTCGGACTCGACCTCGACCTCGACGATGAACTCCGTCTCGCCCGACCTTAGGGCTCGGACTCGACCCCGACCCCAGGGCTCGGACTCGACCTCGACCTCGGAGGAGCCTTCGCCTCGCCCGACCCCGGGCACGAACCGACCATGCCACAGGAGGGGCCATCATTTCCCTACCCCTAGCTAACTCAGGCTATGGGGAACAAGACTAGCGTCCCATCCTGCTCGCCCCGGTAAAACGGGTAATGATGGCGCCCCGCGTGCTCCGTGACGACAGCGACTCTCAACCCCCTTACGGAAGCAAGGAGACGTCAGCAAGAGCTCGACAGCCCCGACAGCTGTCCTTCCGCAAGGCTTCAGCGCTCCTCCGACGGCCACGTCATCACAGGAACAGGGTGCCAAAACCTCTCCAGCTGCCACAATGGCATGTACTTAGGGCGCTAGCTCCTCTCTGCTAGACACGTTAGCACACAGCTACACCCCCCATTGTACGCCTGGACCTCTCCTTACGCCTATAAAAGGAAGGTCCAGGGCTCTCTTACGAGAAGGTTGGCCGCGCGGGAGGACGGGCTGGCGGACGGTCCCTCTCTCACTCTCCCACGCGGACGCTTGTAACCCCCTACTGCAAGCGCACCCGACCTAGGCGCAGGGCAACACGGAGGCCGCGGGATTCCACCCTGCCTGTCTCTTTCCCCCCTTCGTGCTTCGCCTCGTGTCGACCCATCTGGGCTGGGGCACGTGGCGACATTTCACTCATCGGTCCAGGGACCCCCCGGGGTCGAAACGCCGAGAGTTGGCGCGCCAGGTAGGGGCCTGCTGCATGTTGACGAAGAGCTTCCCGTCAAGCTCCAGATGGGTAGTCTCCAGCAACCTTTCTGGCCCGGGACGGTGCTCCGTTTCGGGAGTCTTGAGTTCATGTCCCTCGCCGGCGGCTACGACATGATACTCCTTCTTCCGCCGCGCGACGGCGACAATGGCGGCCAACAACCCGCTCGTCGGCGACGGAATCGACGATGTCTTCCCCGTGTGGCGGAAGAGCTACATTCGAGCTTGTCCCGTCACCTCCCCCGCCGACGGAGGAGGAGGCGAGGCAACCAAGGACAAGCAGGAGGCGGCACCTCGTCGGCTGTCGAGCGAGTCGATGACACCGGTGCCCCAACGGGGGACACGTCGAGCGTCGCCCTCGCGTCTGAGACGAAGACGAGCGCCGTTTCCCCGCGACATGCCTACTCCGAGCAGACGGACAACGCCAGCACGCTCGTGGAGGACTTGCTGAGCGTCACCCTCGTACCCGAGACGACGGTGCAGTCTTCCCCCGACGCGACTTTATCACCACCTGTCGACTAGGAGGTACCGACCGATTCCCATCACGTGCATTTTGGATCCAGCCTCGACCCACCGAGTGACTCCGCTTCGGTGGGAGCCCTCATAGAGGCATGTCCAAACCCTCCGGGGTACGGTATGCGGTCACCCTGGGACCGGCTGATAGCCGACTCGACCTACGGGCCCTCGAATCCCGAGGAAGATGACGAGCCCGACTTCTGTTGGGATTTCTCCGGACTTGGTAACCCCAGTGCCATGCGGGACTTCATGACCACATGCGACTATTGCCTTTCAAACTGTTCCAACGGTAGCCGCAGCTTCGGCGACGAAGACTGCGGCCCGAGTCGTGAATGTTTCCACGTCGATGTAGGGGGTCCCGACGAAGGCAACCGTCTTGGTATGCCAGAAAACGGTGATCTCCCTAGGCTTGCGCCTCGCGTTGACATCCTACGGGAGCTAGCTGTGGTCCCAGTCCCTGCGGGGGTCAGGACACACAGCTCGAGCAAATCCGCGAGGTGCAGGCCAGGCTCGACGAGGGAGCAGGAACACTCGAGCCATTCCGCCGGAACATCGGGCAGGAGTGGGCAGACCAAGCTCCGGCCGGAGAAGCACGTCATCTACCCCAGGGCATCCAGCACCGCATCACCGACGATGTCAGGGCAAGACCGCCCCGGCTTCCAGCGGGGTCGGCCAGAACCTGGCTGCAGCAGCAATACTTCTCCGCGCGATGCCGGAGCCATAAACCACCGAGGGGTGGCGCATCCAGGGAGAGCTCAAGAATCTCCTGGAGGACGCCGCGGTTCGACGGGCCGAAAGCTCTGCCTCTTGAAGGCAGGGCTACCCCCGGAACATCACGCCGCGACTTCCCGGTTCGAGCGGGAAGCCTCGGTCCACACCGGGCGCACGCGCAACACAGCGCCTGCGGCCCTGGGACGCCTCGGCAACGAGCACCATCACCGCAACCGTCGAACCCACCTCGACGAGAAGGTGCGCCGAGGCTACCACCCCAGGCATGGGGGATGCTACGACAGCGGGGAGGATTGGAGTCCCTCGCCCGAACCACCCGGTCCGCAGGCTTTCAGCCGAGCCATACGACTGGCGCCGTTCCCGACCCGGTTCTGAACCCCGACTACCATCGTCAAGTATTCGGGGGAGACAAGGCCGGAACTGTGGCTCGCGGACTACCGGCCGGCCTGCCAGCTGGGTGGAACGGACGACGACAACCTCATCATCCGCATCCTCCCCTTGTTCCTCTCCGTCACCGCTCGAGCCTGGTTGGAGCACCTACCTCTGGGGCAGATCTCCAACTGGGACGACCTGGTTCAAGCCTTCGCCGGCAACTTCCAAGGCACATACGTGCGCCCTAGGAACTCCTGGGATCTCCGAAGCTGCCGCCAGCAGCCGGGAGAGTCTCTCCGGGACTACATCCGGCGATTCTCGAAGCAGCGCACCGAGCTACCCAACGTCACTGACTCGGATGTCATCAGCGCGTTCCTCGCTGGCACCACCTGCCGCGACCTGGTGAGCAAGCTGGGTCGCAAGACCCCCACTAGGGTGAGCGAGTTGATGGACATCGCCACCAAGTTTGCCTCTGGCCAGGAAGCGGTTGAGGCCATCTTCCGGAAGGACAAGCAGCCCCAGGGCCGCCAGCCGGAAGATGTCTCCGAGGCGTCCACTCAGCGCGGCACCAAGAAAAAAGGCAAGAAGAAGTCACAAGCAAAACGCGACGCCGCCTACGCGGACCTTGTTGCCGCCGCTGAATACAAGAACCCTCGGAAACCTCCCGGGGGCGTCAATCTCTTCGACAAGATGCTCAAGGAGCCGTGCCCCTATCATCAGGGACCCGTCAAGCACACCCTTGAGGAGTGCGTCATGCTTCGGCACCACTTTCACAAGGCCGGGCCACCTGCGGAGGGTGGCAGGGCCCACGACGACGACAAGAAGGAAGATCACAAGGCAGGAGAGTTCCCCGAGGTCCACGACTGCTTCATGATCTACGGAGGGCGAGTGGCGAACGCCTCGGCTCGGCACCGCAAGCAAGAGCGTCGGGAGGTCTGCTCGGTAAAGGTGGCGGCGCCAGTCTACCTAGACTGGTCCGACAAGCCCATCACCTTTGACCGGGGCGACCATCCCGACCACGTGCCGAGCCCGGGGAAGTACCTGCTCGTTGTCGACCCTGTCACCGGCAATGACAGGCTCACCAAGGTCCTCATGGACGGAGGCAGCAACCTCAACATCATCTACGCCGAGACCCTCGGGCTCCTGCGGATCGACCTATCCTTGGTCCGGGCGGGCGTGGCGCCTTTCCACGGATCATCCCCGGGAAACGCGTCCAGCCCCTCGAACAACTCGATCTACCCGTCTGCTTTGGGACTCCCTCCAACTTCCGAAGGGAAACCTACACGTTCGAGGTGGTCGAGTTCCGAGGAACCTACCACGCAGTGCTGGGGAGGCCGTGCTATGCCAAGTTAATGGTTGTCCCCAACTACACCTACCTCAAGCTCAAGATGTCGGGCCCCAATGGGGTCATCACCGTCGGCCCCACGTATCGACACGCGTACGAATGCGACGTGGAGTGCGTGGAATACGCCGGGGCCCTCGCTGAATCTGAGGCCCTCATCACCGACTTGGAGAGCCTCTCCAAGGAGGTGCCCGACGTAAAGCGCCATGCCGGCAACTTTGAGCCAGCAGAGACGGTCAAGTCCGTCCCTCTCGACCCCAGCAACGACGTCTCCAAGCAGGTCTGGATCGGCTCCGAGCTTGACCCCAAATAGGAAGCAGTGCTCATCGACTTCCTCCGTGCAAACGCCGACGTTTCCGCGTGGAGTCCCTCGGACATGCCCAGCATACCGAGGGAGGTCGCCGAGCACTCGCTAGATATCCAAGCTGGAGCCTGACCCGTGAAGCAGCCTCTGCGTCGATTCGACGAAGAAAAGCGCAGAGCCATAGGCGAGGAGATCCATAAGCTGATGGCAGCAGGGTTCATCAAAGAGGTATTCCATCCTGAATGGCTTGCCAACCCTGTGCTTGTGAGGAAGAAAGGGGGGAAATGGCGGATGTGCATAGACTACACTGGTCTGAACAAAGCATGTCCGAAAGTTCCCTATCCTCTGCCTCGTATCGATCAAATCATGGATTCCACTGCTGGGTGCGAAACCCTATCTTTCCTTGATGCATACTCCGGGTATCATCAAATCAGGATGAAGGAGTCCGACCAGCTCACGACTTCTTTCATCACACCATTCGGCATGTACTGCTACGTTACTATGCCGTTTGGTTTGAGGAATGTGGGTGCGACATACCAATGGTGCATGAACCATGTGTTCGGCCAACACATTGGTCAAACGGTCGAGGCCTACGTCGATGACATCATAGTCAAGACGAAGAAGGCCTCCGACCTCCTTTCCGACCTTGAAACGACATTCCGGTGTCTCAAGGCGAAAGGCATGAAACTCAATCCCGAGAAGTGCGTCTTCGGAGTACCCCGAGGCATGCTCTTGGGGTTCATTGTCTCCGAGCGGGGCATTGAGGCCAACCCGGAGAAAATCGTGGCCATCACCAACATGGGGCCCATCAAGGACCTGAAGGGCATACAGAGGGTCATGGGATGCCTTGCAGCTCTGAGCCGCTTCATCTCACGCTTTGGCAAAAGAGGCCTACCCCTGTACCGCCTCTTAAGGAAGGTCGAGAGCTTCACTTGGACGCCCGAGGCTGAGGAAGCCCTCGGGAACCTGAAGGCGCTCCTCACGAACGCGCCCATCTTGGTGCCTCCCGCTGCCGGAGAAGCCCTCTTGATCTACGTCGCCGCTACCACTCAGGTGGTCAGCGCCGTGATCGTGGTCGAGAGACGAGAAGAGGGGCATGCATTGCCCGTCCAAAGGCCGGTCTACTTCATCAGTGAGGTACTGTCCGAGACCAAGATCCGCTACCCACAAATTCAGAAGCTACTGTACGCGGTAATTCTGACGCGGCGAAAGTTGCGACACTACTTCGAGTCTCATTCGGTGACTGTGGTGTCATCCTTCCCCCTGGGGGAGATCATCTAGTGCGGAGAGGCCTCGGGTAGGGTTGCAAAGTGGGCGGTGGAAATCACGGGCGAGACAATCTCGTTCGCCCCTCGGAAGGCCATCAAGTCCCAAGTCTTGGTGGACTTTGTGGCTGAATGGGTCGACACCCAGCTTCCAGAGGCTCCGATCCAACCAGAACTCTGGACAATGTTTTTCGATGGGTCACTGATGAAAACAGGAGCGGGCGCAGGCCTGCTCTTCATCTCACCCCTCGAGAAACACCTCCGCTACGTGCTGTGCCTCCATTTCCCGGCGTCCAACAACGTGGCCGAGTACGAGGCTCTGGTTAACGGGCTGCGCATTGCCATCGAGCTAGGGGTCCGACGCCTCGACGCTCGTGGTGACTCGCAGCTTGTCATCGACCAAGTCATGAAGAACTCCCACTGTCGTGACCCGAAGATGGAAGCCTACTGCGACGAGGTTCGGCGCCTAGAAGACAAGTTCTACGGGCTCGAGCTCAACCATGTCGCGCGACGATACAACGAGACTACGGATGAGCTGACTAAGATAGCCTCAGGGAGAACAACGGTTCCCCCGGACGTCTTCTCCCGAGACCTACATCAACCCTCAGTCAAGACTGACGACACGCCCGAGCCCGAGAAGGCCTCGGCTCAGCCCGAGGCACCCTCGACCCAGCCCGAGGTACCTTCGGCTCAGCCCGAGGTACCCTCGGCCCAGCCCGAGGCAACCTCGGCCCCCAAGGGTGAAGCACTGCGCATCGAGGAAGAGCGGAGCGGGGTCACGCCTAATCGAAACTGGTGGGCCCCGTACCTGCAATATCTCCACCAAGGAGAGCTACCACTCGACCAAGTCGAAGCTCGGCGATTGGCTCGGCGTGCCAAGTCGTTCGTCCTACTAGGGGACGGGAAGGAGCTCTACCACCGTAGCCCCTCAGGCATCCTCCAGCGATGCATTTCCATCGCCGAAGGTCAGGAGTTACTACAAGAAATACACTCGGGGGTTTGCGTTCATCACGCAGCGCCTTGAGCCCTCGTCGGAAAGGCTTTCTGACAAGGTTTCTACTGGCCGACAGCGGTGGCCAACGCCACTAGGATTGTCCGCACCTGCCAAGGGTGCCAATTCTATGCAAGGCAGACCCACCTGCCCGCTCAGGCTCTGCAGACAATACCCATCACCTGGCCGTTGTGTGGGGCCTGGACCTCGTCGGTCCCTTGTAGAAGGCACCCGGGGCGACACGCACCTGCTGGTCACCATCGACAAATTCTCCAAGTGGATCGAGGTCCGACCCCTAAACAGCAACAGGTCCGAACAGGCAGTGGCTTTCTTCACCAACATCATCCATCGCTTCGGGGTCCCGAACTCCATCATCACCGACAACGGCACCCAGTTCACCGGCAGAAAGTTCCTGGACTTCTGCGAGGATCACCACATCCGGGTGGACTGGGCTGCCGTAGCTCACCCCATGACGAATGGGCAAGTAGAGCGTGCCAACGGCATGATTCTGCAAGGACTCAAGCCACGGATCTACAACGACCTCAACACGTTCGGCAAGCGATGGCTGAAGGAGCTCCCCTCGGTGGTCTGGAGTCTAAGGACGACGCCGAGCTGAGCCACGGGCTTCACACCGTTCTTTCTAGTCTATGGGGCCGAGGCCATCTTGCCCATGGACTTAGAATACGGTTCCCCGAGGACGATGGCTTACGACGACCGACGCAACCAGACCGACCGAGAAGACTCGCTGGACCAGCTGGGGGAGGTCTCGGGACATGGCCTTACTACACTCGGCGCGGTACCAGCAGTCCCTGCGACGCTACCACGCCCGAGGGGTTCGGTCCCGAGACCTCCAGGTGGGTGACTTGGTGCTTCGCCTGCGACAAGACGCCCGAGGGCGGCACAAGCTCACTCCTCCCTGGGAAGGGCCGTTCATCATCACCAAGGTTCTGAAGCCCGGGACGTACAAGCTGGCCAACAGTCAAGGCGAGGTCTACAGCAACGCTTGGAACATCCGACAGCTACGTCGTTTCTACCCTTAAGATGTTTTCAAGTCGTTCGCACACCTTGTTCACGCACAAAGTCTAACCATCAAGGAAGGGTCAGCCTTGCCTCGGTAAAGCCCGACCCTCCCTCGGGGGTTAGAAAGGGGGGAACCCCCTATGCGTCAAATTTTTCCTCAGAAAAGATCTTTTTTGCCAGAACATTTTTCGTGCTTTTCGACTACTTCGAAAGTGGGATCCTGAAAATGACGGAGTACATATAAACAGCCAAGGCTGACCGAGCCGAGGGACTCCTACGCCTCCGGGATACGGATACCTCACTCACCACCTTCTGTGATAAGTAACTCACGCTCAGATAAGTGATTCTGCGGACCGAACAAGTCTTCACGTTCGAAAACTCTTCTGCTAAAATGATTTTTCGTGCCTTCTCGACTATATCGGTAGCAGAACCCTATGGACGAGTAAGAGTACACGTAAGCAGCCAAGGCCGACCGAGCCGAGGGATTCCTACGCCTCCGAGATACGGATACCTCACTCATCACCTTCTACGATAAGTAACTCTTGCTCGGACAAACAATTCTGTTACCGACGAATAAGTCCAGATACACGAAACAAGAGGGAGAGAGACACAGCTTTACAACTCGACGACAGTATGTTTTAGCCTCAGCGGCCGCAGAAAACATACGCACACTACAAGGTGAACCGGCCCTGCAGGCTCAGGCGTCGATAGAAGGGGAGCAGCAGCACCCTCGGCGTCAACTCCTCCCTCGGCGAGGTCTGACCGAGCCTCGGACGGCAACGCGGTTGGAGGGTCTCCACTCCGAAGGACGACGCCAGCATCGCGCCCGGGCCCTCACTGCCAAGGTCTCCTCCAGGAATTCGGCCCGAGCAGACGGCTCGGCCGGCCACCCCGAAGCCTCAGCCAGCTGTCCTCCGAAGACACCGGCCTGGTTCATGGCCTCGACAACTCAACTCCGGCGCTGGCCCCGCCAGTGAACGGCCCGGCCAGGCTCCGGCCGACGAAGTCTTCTTCTCAAGCCAACTCTGCCTCTGTCTACGCTAACACCGCTGCCTCCGGCTTCGGCTCATCGAAGAGCAGCCGAGGGTTTTCCTTTGACCAAACAAGAGAAGCCTCGAGCAGCAAGGCCGACCGAGCCGAGGGGCTCCTACGCCTCAGGGATACGGATACCTCACTCGTCACCTTCGCACGAGGCAACTCACACTTGGTTAAGTGGTTCAGTTAGCCGATAGGCGAGTCCTAGTGCTCAAAGAGAGGAAAAAACACGGCTCCGTGCCGAAAACACATACATGTTCAGGCCCCGACAGCCACAATGAACAGACACTGGCATTCAAAGTGCCATTACAAACGGAACTCCGGTTCCGTCCCCCGCGGGAATGAACAACCTCCACATCGGAGAGCCTGCGGGGCGACAAGCTCCGGGCGACTCGACAGCAGCGGCAGCCATGGTCCCAGGACGGATGCGGCCCCCGGAAGGCGCTCGTTCGCGTCCCCACTCAAGGGACGCGAACCAGACATTAAAGCCAAAGAGCCGGAGGTCGGTCTGTAGGCAGCGCTGACGACCTCAACAGCGGAGAAGCTTTCTCCCGCCGCCACCACGTCAGCACCGACGGCGGCGTCCGCCTGACCACCAACACCGCACCAGCGAGCGCCGGCCGCCCAGAGGCGCACCGGCAGATCCTCACTCCTGTCCTCGCCACGAAAGCGAGGACGGAGGACGGAATGTTGCATCCTAGCTAGACAACAACAGTCCGCCCTCCCTGGCATGGCTGGAGGACGCCTCCTCCGCAGAGCTGGAGGATGGTTTCCACCACCAGAAGCTGGAGGAAGAGGTGGCCAGCCGACCCGCGCGGGAGGTAGAGCTCTGGCTCAGCCCGCCCTCCGCCCCAGCAAGGATGATGAAGATCCTTGAAGCTAAGGGCGGGACCAAGATCGCAGCCCGGCTCGCTCCTCCCCACCAGACCAACCATTGGTGAGGGGATGCAGCCAGGCTACTTGACAAAAGTCCTTGAAGCCAAACGACGGCTGAAAGGTACCAACCTCCACGAGGTTGTGCCCCAACAACAGCAAGACGAAGAACCGCGAGCGTCCCCCGCCCGAGGGCTCGGAAGGTGGAAAGACGTGATGCAGGAGGGGAGCGCGAAGACATGGTTGCCTTTCAAGGGGGTCACCCTCCTTTTAAAGGCAACTCTTCCCACCTGCGTCCCCAGCCGTCGCAGGCAGAGTCTTCTCCAACATGCTCCAAGATCCTCCCCCCACGACACAGGGGCTGGGCCCTACGCGTCATGCAAGCTGCCCTAAGGCGGAATAGGTCAAACCGCCGCGCGTGGTGCACGTAACCGCCCAGCGGTTACAAGCGCTCCTCCCCTTTTGCCCAGACCAGCGGGTGAAAGGGCGGACCGCCATGCAGGCGGCATGCAACCGCACCAAGGGGGCACACCATTTCGGCTTCGACGTGTCCAGCATGGAGGCCCAGGCCCACACATCATATAACCGGCGCGCCGGTTAATGCGTGCAAGAAACTGCACCGCCACTCGCGCCACTGCCGCGCCTCTTCGACTGCGGAACCAGTACCGTGACTCGAGGCGACCCCGCGCGTGACCCAGAAGTGCCAACCAGGCGCATCAGTCATGGGTCACCCAGGCGCGGGAGAAGGCGCGACGGTCAATATGGCCAAAGATGGGCCGGCAGCGATGGCGGTGGCAGGCAGGCGGAAGCAGCGGTCACGTCGTCAGCCAAGCTCACGTCCCCTCCAGGGGCAGCGAGAGAGCCCTCTCCCATGACGTGAAGACGACGCGCCCATGATCTGTACCTCGAACGGCTCGCGCACGCGCAACGGCTGCCCCGCGAACCACTCGTCCCGATGCATTAACTCTGCGGCTGGGCGGGCGGCACCTTTGGCAGGCGAAGCAGACGACGCTTTGTTTCCGCCGCATTGACCGCGTCAAAAAAGGTGCGCCACAATGTTCGATTTTATATCCTTCCCCTTTTTTATCTTTCTCTCTCTTACAACAGGGACCGGGAAAGGGAATACATGGGATCCTTCTCCGTGAAGGAAACGGGCTCCGAGCCCCCACTACTGATCAGAGGTTCGAAGGCTGGCCCCTCGGAAGGGTTCGACAGCCGCCTCAGAGCACTCGGGTTCGGCACCTGCTACTGGTCAGAGGTTCGATGGCTGGCCCCTCGGAAGGGTTCAACGGCCGCCTTAGGCTACTCGGGCTCCGCGCCCACTACTGATCAGAGGTTTGTAGGCTGGCCCCCGAAGGGTTCACAGCCGCCTCAGACACAGAGTGAGGGATGACCATGGGTACGTTCGATACATAACCGAGGCTCAGGCTACGCTCCCGAGGTACCCTAGGACATTTCCGAGACCCGCGGGAATGATTCTGTAACGGAATCCCACCAGAGGGAGGCATCGAGCCCTCGGACCCCGTCGCAAGGGGACCGGGTCCGGCAAATCACCCGCAGGTACTTTTGGGCATGCCTCCAGGCCACAGCCGACCCCTAACGAATGGGGCACGGGCGTCCACTCGGATTACCCGTGCGCAACTCGCTGGAGACACCATGTTCGACGCCCTCCAAGGGCAAACATGGTGCTTTCCCCCCTCCTCCTTGCGGAAAGGCGACGCAGGGGCGTATGTAAAAAATCGAGTCTGTCCTTGATCGTCCTCTCACTCTGTGCGGAGGCTCGGGGGCTGCTCTCACAAACTCGGCTCCGGCCAAACCGTTGACAATGTCAACATACCAGCCCGAGAACTTGGGACTTGACGGTGCACCCGGGCTACGGCCAGTTCGCATGAGGGGACAACCAGATCGACCAAAGCATCGCAAGACGCATTAAGACCTCGAAGGAGTCTAACCACTCCTCCGAGGCCTCGGGGGCTACACCCGGCGGGTGCACTCGCTCACCCCCGCCGGATTAAAACGCAACCGAGAAAGGTCGGTCCCCTTGCAAAAAAGTGCGACAAAAGCCTCCAAGCGAGTATTAACACTCCCTTGGAGGCTCGGGGGCTACTGTCGAGGACCATAATTAGGGGTACCCCCGAGGTTCCTAAATCTCAGCTGGTAAACCCCATCAGCATAAAGCTGCAAAGGCCTGATGGGTGCGATTAACTCAAGGGACACAATCCCGCCTCGCCCGAGCCCAGCCTCGGGCAAGGTCAGTCGACCCCGAAGGATTCACGCCTCACCCGAGGTACCCCCTCAAGCAACAGGCACACCCTCGGCTCGCCCGAGGCCCAGTCTTCGCCAAGAAGCAACCCTGGCCAGATCGCCACGCCGACCAACCAAATCGCAGAAGCATTTAATGCAAAGGTGGTCTGACACCTTATCCTGACGCGCGCTCCTCAGTCGACAGAGCCAAAGTGATCGCAGTCACTTTGCCGCTCCACTGACTGGCCTGACAAGGGGACAGCGCCACCTGCGTCGCTCCGACTGTCGTGCCACTCGACAGAGTGAGGCTGACAGCAGCCAAGTCTGGCTTCGGGCGCCATAGGAAACTCCGCCTCGCCCGACCCAGGGCTCGGACTAGGCTACGGCCTCGGAAGACGACGAACTCCGCCTCGCCCGACCCAGGGCTCGGACTAGGCTACGGCCTCGGAAGACGACGAACTCCACCTGACCTAAGGCTCGGACCCAGCTACGGCCTCGGAAGACGACGAACTCTGCCCGACCCAGGGCTCGGACCCGGCTACGGCCTTAGAAGACGACGAACTCCGCCCGACCCAGGGCTTGGACTGGGCTACAGCCTCGGAAGACGACGAACTCCGCCTCACGCGACCCTAGGGCTCGGACTCGACCCCAACCCCAGGGCTCGGACTCGACCTCGACCTCGACGACGAACTCCGCCTCACCCAACCTCAGGGCTCGGACTCGACCCCGACCCCAGGGCTCGTGTCACACCCGGGTTTTAGGGGCACCAAGACCCGGGCGCGAACATAAACACCAGGTATGCTGGGACCAAGTCTCACACATATGATTTATAGTGGCACAGGATCGAATGTCACATCTTTATATATAATAGGAGTTCTATACAAAATAAATAAATAATTACATTATAAGGAGACAACAGTCCAGCAACCCAAAGTTGACTGGGAGACGACGACCTAGATCTCTCACGAACACATCACAGCATCCACCATGCGCCTCATCCTGCGGTACCTGTTCTTGACCTGTGGGGGGGATGTGAGACAGCAAGAGTGAGCTCACATACGTTCATAGCTCAACAAGTTGTGGGGAATAATGTGCATGAACTCGCCAAAGGTGGGAGCTCACGTGAAGTGTAAGGCTTACCAAAGAGGATGGTTGAAGCTCAGCATTGCTTTTAAAGTTGGTCAAAATTTTATTAGCAGTTACTAAGTATAAGTAAATACCAACCCAGTTAAATAGTAGAACAAAAGTAACAACCTCACCTGCGATGCAATGCATATGACAAATTGAATTTAGTTCCATAATTTAATCATGTGAGTGTCCGAGCTGCTCATGACCGTGAGCACGGCTAGTATACCAGTTTTACACTCTGCAGAGGTTGCGCATCTTTACCCACAAGTCGTGTTACCCATCTGCCAAGAGACGGCCAATCCCATACACCTCTACCGATGAGGCGAGGCAGGGTAACACTACGAGGCCTTTACAAAGTTCCACTAGCTTCAGAAAACCCGCTACAGTTTATAGGAAGCTCCAATGCAGGAATCCCTTGCAGGACCGCCATCGCAGCAAAATCCTCCCGAGGGCCTCCCTACACTGACCACTCCCCTACTGCCCTTGCCCCTTTCGGGTAAGGTAGTCTTCCACTAGCTTTCCTAATTAATCGGCCAAGGGCGTCCCATTAAACCCTTGTGGTAGCACTGTTTTCCCGGGTGGTTCTCCATGTTCCAATTAACATAATGATCTTAACATGAATAGTAAATAACAACTGACAATATATAATCATGAATAGTAATGTGTATCTCTATACCCAAAACCACATAAAGCAATAGCAAGTACTACCCAAAGATCCAGTGGTGAACAAGGTATAAAGAAGTCAAACTAGGGTAACCTATTGGGTACCATCAAAATTAAGCTATGCAGATCATTATGATTAATTAGAACATGAGTGGGTAAAAGAAGTGATCAAGGGCACAACTTGTCTGGGACTTGAGATTCCAGGTACCAGGATGATCTTCAGATGACTCGTGACCTCACACTAGTCGTA
This sequence comes from Zea luxurians, assembly GCA_029449295.1. Classification (NCBI taxonomy): domain Eukaryota; kingdom Viridiplantae; phylum Streptophyta; class Magnoliopsida; order Poales; family Poaceae; genus Zea; species Zea luxurians. Next base: position 22,970,038 of record JAOPSE010000009.1, on the reverse strand, counting down.
GCAATACAAACAAACAGTGTATAGGCAAAATTAACATTACACCAAACATAAGAATAAACTGTGTAATAATAATCTATGCGCCAAAACGAGATCGTAGAAACAAGAGACACTAAATTCAGAGCTTCGGTTATTAAATTATGAATTTTCGAAATTATTTAGCACCTAGAACAGATTAATTCAAATGAACAATTTTACTTCAAGTTTCATGGCTAAACAATGTTACTAGTTGATAGAAAATATTAAAATAAAATTATTGCAACTAGAATGACTCAATTTGAAGTTCAAATGAGAAAGTTATGAATTTCTAATGATTTTATATGTTTTGTACAAGATTAAATAGAATATAAATTTTAATGTGACTTAATGTCAGAACCAGAGATACTATGTGATAAATAATAATATTATATAATTATAGAAATTGGAATGAACTGATTTGGACATTATATGAATTTTCTACAAATTAAACAAGAATCTGCATTTAAATATGTACTAAAAACTATTTTTAAATGATTTTCCCTGTTTTATTAATTATCTGGACTGGGCGTCAAAAACAGAGAAGTACAGGGTCTTCTGCGCAAGAACTCCTAAGACTCGGCGCACTGCTAAATGGATTGCGGGTTGAATCCGAGAAAACCCAGGGTCTCTTTTATAAAACATACCCGCGAAGGGGTATGGGTAAATGTGGGCCGCCCGATCACTAATCGACGCATAGGATTAGACTCACCCTTATAGCAAACCGGTACACGATCTGTGCCGTTCAATCCGATTCAGACGCCACAGATTTAATTACCCTAACTTGACTCTCGCCCGCACGATTGAAATCGGACGGCCAGAAGAAGATCAGGCCAAACCGGTACACAGGATTAGATCGCAGCCCTACATCGCCAAACAAGCGGCCGACAGGTTTTCTTCCTCCCCTGGTCAAACCAGACCATGGCACCAACGCCACCGCGGCCAGGCCTCACGCTGGCGGGGCTAGTCTTCGGATTCCGGGCATGAAACTCAAATTCAATCGGACTACATGCTATGGGTATGAAAGCGGGTCCGGGCGAGTGGTTCTTACCAAGGATCGTCCGCGCAGGCGAGCCGACCACAGAGAGGAGGATGTTCCGCCCTGTCGCCCACTCCGGCGAGAAATTCCCCCACGATTCGGGGCAGCTCAGCACGCCACACGAGCACGAACAGAGCCACTGGGCACCGGCGCACACACCCGGCCACACGAAGAGAAGGGAAGGTCGGTGGGGATCGATTTCACCGGCGGCGCGGCTTGCTAGACCTACGGTTTCACGAGCAGTGGAAATTCTCATGCAATTTCGAGGGTAAGGGTATGACCAGGGGCGCCCACGTATTTATATACCCGCGCGCGGCCATGACTTCAAGATCCGACCGACGCCAGAATTCCGGAGGAGTAGTTGCGGGCGCGGCGTCCACGGGCAGACGGAGTTGAGCTGCGCGCGACGATTATGACATGTGGACCTAGCGAAGCAGTCACATGGCGAGCGCGCGGATAGCGGTATGGCAACGTGGGACCCACGCGTCAGCACGCACCCGCGTGAGAAGGAGTCGTGGGCTGCGCGGGAGGGGGAAATCCCCTGGTGGGCCGATTCGGGTACAGAGGCCCAGCTAGGTGAGTTTTGTTTTATTCTTTTCTTTTACACTTCTCTTTCTCCATTTTGAAATCCATTTCAAATTTTGAATCCAAATTAGTGTCGAATTTATTCTCAAATGATATTGTGAAATCTAAAATCCCAATTTTAGAAATATAATTATTTATATTATTTATATCACCTTTTCTCTCTTCCTTATTTATAAAATCCCACCTTCAACTTTAGGGTTTTAATTCCACTTCTAATATTTATTATCTTATTGCTATTATCCTTTTTACTTTTATTTAATGCACAAACATATAAAACTCCAATAAAATGCACTTTCTTTTATTTTAGCATTATTGGTTTAATTTAATCATCCTTGATTTTATGTATGCTCTTTTGATGATGCAATTAAGGCACAAAATGAGGAGATCCACAATACCCTTTGTATACAAATTTGGGTATTACAAATCCTACCCCCCTTAAAAGAAATCTCGCCCTCGAGATTTATAATAAAAGGGATGCATACTCATATTGTTCTCGAAACATATGCACAAACAAAGAAATCTCGGCATGACGCATAATTCTTTAGCAAAACATAGGGTTAATAGACCTTATTATTATCACTAAAATAGTAAAATACTAACTAATAGCTAAACTAATATTTAGGTCTTACAAATAGTGAAATATATATATGTATCTATATTTATGTTTATCTCTATTCTTGTTGTTCGTTGACTTCTTCCCCCGACTACTTCGTCTTCAACTGGCTCTTCTTCTTGAATTTCAGGTTCACCTGGTTCAACCTCTACTTCTGCATGATGGGCATGTCCCCGGTTGATAGATAGTGGCTGACTCTTTCCTGCCGAGGCTTGTCCTTGCTTCATCGGAGCCGGTGTAGTGTAGGCAGCTCTGTTGGGACAGTAGTTGGCGTAGTGTCCCGATTGTCCACACTTGAAGCATGCCCTATTGGCGGTTGTGTTAGGAGCAACGGGTCCTGCTGGGGTGCTTGCTTTTGGAGGAGCAGTTGGTGCCTGTTGAGTTTGTTGTCCAGAACTGCCACTAGCTGGTGTACTTGGAGTGGTAGTATAGCGAGGACGGGAACTACTCCCAGCTTGCCCTTGGTTAGCAGCCTTTCTTTTCTCTCCAAATATACTCCTCTTATTTTCTACAGCAATAGCTTTGTCAAGTAGCCTTTGGAAGGATGGAAATGTGTGCGATACCAGTTGATATTGCAAGGGTCCAATTAACCCGTCCAGAAAAAGCTCCTGCTTTTGCTCATCATCCTCAACATCTCTAGGAGCATATCGAGATAACTGGATGAATTTGTCCCTATATTCACTCACGGACATACTTCCTTGCTTGAGGGAGAGAAACTCCTTTCTCTTAATCTTCATGAGTCCAGCAGGAATATGGTAATTCCTGAATTGTGTGGAGAATTCTGCCCAGGTAATTGTATCGACAGCAGCATGAGCAGCGCAGTACGCATCCCACCAATCTGCAGCAGGACCAGCAAGACGACCTGATGCGTAGAGTACTTTCTCTCGATCCGAGCACTGAGCTATGTTGAGCATCTTCTCTATAGACTTTAGCCAGTCATCAGCTTGTAGTGGATCCGTGGAGTTGGAGAAGGTTGGTGGTTTGTGGCTCATGAATTCTTGATGCTTATCTTGGGGTGGAACTGGTGGTGGAGGTGGAGGCAATGGCACCTGTTGCTGTTGCTCCTGGCGTAATTCCTCCCGCTCTTGGCGCATTTCCCGACGTGCATCCTCTCTTTCCTGGTGCATTTCCTGGCGTTCTTGCTGCATTTGTGCGCGCATATCTGCCATAGTGTCCGCCATTTGCTGCATCATCCTCATTTGAGCTGCAATTAGTGGATCAACTCCGCCTGGTGGAGGATTAGGAGGATTCATCTCTGCTGGCTATGGTTGGGGTTGTCGATATATCCACCGAGTGTGTCGATTAGGAGGTAAATCAATTCCACCACCCCGCCTGGTATTGACCATCTAAGTTAGAAGCATATGGTAAGATAGTTTTGCAAGGGAATCATTTGGTAGGCAGAATGAATAAGCTAATAGTTGGTTATGTACTGAAACTTTCTTTGGCAGGGCTTGACCAGATATTTTATGTCAAGACTAGGGTAACTAGTTGTACGAGGTGAATGTCCAAAGGTAAGATAGAATCTGTCAAGATGAGATAGATACGGAATACTATATATATATTTTATTTTTAAGGGGGAATAATCAAGATTGTCTAGTTATCTTACAAATACTATCCTTTATGCCTAGATGTATATGTAGATGTAATTGTGGACATTGATCCACGACCCATCACACTCAAACAAAAATCCAAATTAGACAGATATCATAAGAACAAACACTCAAGCGTATAGATAACTATAAAAATAGTTTTATTTTTGTTCCTAAGAGTAGGTCTCCTATCCCTAAAGGTCACTTTAGGTACATGATTTCAAAGTGTGAAATCCACATTTGTCATTAGAAAGAAAAGGCAAGCATAATCAGAGTAAAGCGGAAATAGATGAGAAAAGATTAAGATAAGTTTAGAAAAGAATCAGAGTAGCAGAGGTAAGTAAATAAGGGTTGTCCAGTTCTATCTAGGTTTCATCCTATAGTCAACATTCCTCTGATACCACTTCTGTCACACCCGGGTTTTAGGGGCACCAAGACCCGGGCGCGAACATAAACACTAGGTATGCTGGGACCAAGTCTCACACATATGATGTATAGTGGCACAGGATCGAATGTCACATCTTTATATATAATAGGAGTTCTATACAAAATAAATAAATAATTACATTATAAGGAGACAACGGTCCAGCAACTCAAAGTTGACTGGGAGACGACGACCTAGATCTCTCACGAACACATCACAGCATCCACCATGCGCCTCATCCTGCGGTACCTGTTCTTTACCTGTGGGGGGGGGGGGGGGTGAGACAGCAAGAGTGAGCTCACATACGTTCATAGCTCAACAAGTTGTGGGGAATAATGTGCATGAACTCGCCAAAGGTGGGAGCTCACGTGAAGTGTAAGGCTTACCAAAGAGGATGGTTGAAGCTCAGCATTGCTTTTAAAGTTGGTCAAAATTTTATTAGCAGTTACTAAGTATAAGTAAATACCAACCCAGTTAAATAGTAGAACAAAAGTAACAACCTCACCTGCGATGCAATGCATATGACAAATTGAATTTAGTTCCATAATTTAATCATGTGAGTGTCCGAGCTGCTCATGACCGTGAGCATGGCTAGTATACCAGTTTTACACTCTGCAGAGGTTGCGCATCTTTACCCACAAGTCGTGTTACCCATCTGCCAAGATATGGCCAATCCCATACACCTCTACCGAGGAGGCGAGGCAGGGTAACACTACGAGGCCTTTACAAAGTTCCACTAGCTTCAGAAAACCCGCTACAGTTTATAGGAAGCTCCAATGCAGGAATCCCTTGCAGGACCGCCATCGCAGCAAAATCCTCCCGAGGGCCTCCCTACACTGACCACTCCCCTACTGCCCTTGCCCCTTTCGGGTAAGGTAGTCTTCCACTAGCTTTCCTAATTAATCGGCCAAGGGCGTCCCATTAAACCCTTGTGGTAGCACTGTTTTCCCGGGTGGTTCTCCATGTTCCAATTAACATAATGATCTTAACATGAATAGTAAATAACAACTGACAATAAAAGTATAATCATGAATAGTAATGTGTATCTCTATACCCAAAACCACATAAAGCAATAGCAAGTACTACCCAAAGATCCAGTGGTGAATAAGGTATAAAGATAGTCAAACTAGGGTAACCTATTGGGTACCATCAAAATTAACCTATGCAGATCATTATGATTAATTAGAACATGAGTGGGTAAAAGAAGTGATCAAGGGCACAACTTGCCTGGGACTTGAGATTCCAGGTACTAGGATGATCTTCAGATGACTCGTGACCTCACACTAGTCGTAGAAATACAAACAAACAGTATATAGGCAAAATTAACATTACACCAAACATAAGAATAAACTACGTAATAATAATCTACGCGCCAAAACGAGATCGTAGAAACAAGAGACACTAAATTCAGAGCTTCGGTTATTAAATTATGAATTTTCGAAATTATTTAGCACCTAGAACAGATTAATTCAAATGAACAATTTTACTTCAAGTTTCATGGCTAAACAGTGTTACTAGTTGATAGAAAATATTAAAATAAAATTATTGCAACTAGAATGACTCAATTTGAAGTTCAAATGAGAAAGTTATGAATTTCTAATGATTTTATATGTTTTGTACAAGATTAAATAGAATATAAATTTTAATGTGACTTAATGTCAGAACCAGAGGTACTATGTGATAAACAATAATATTATATAATTATAGAAATTGGAATGAACTGATTTGGACATTATATGAATTTTCTACAAATTAAACAAGAATCTGCATTTAAATATGTACTAAAAACTATTTTCTAAATGATTTTCCCTGTTTTATTAATTATCTGGACTGGGCGTCAAAAACAGAGAAGTACAGGGTCTTCTGCGCAAGAACTCCTAAGACTCGGCGCACTGCTAAATGGATTGCGGGTTGAATCCGAGAAAACCCAGGGTCTCTTTTATAAAACATACCCGCGAAGGGGTATGGGTAAATGTGGGCCGCCCGATCACTAATCGACGCATAGGATTAGACTCACCCTTATAGCGAACCGGTACACGATCTGTGCCGTTCAATCCGATTCAGACGCCACAGATTTAATTACCCTAACTTGACTCTCGCCCGCATGATTGAAATCGGACGGCCAGAAGATCAGGCCAAACCGGTACACAGGATTAGATCGCAGCCCTACATCGCCAAACAAGCGGCCGATGGGTTTTCTTCCTCCCCTGGTCAAACCAGACCATGGCACCAACGCCACCGCGGCCAGGCCTCACGCCGGTGGGGCTAGTCTTCGGATTCCGGGCATGAAACTCAAATTCAATCGGACTACATGCTATGGGTATGAAAGCGGGTCCAGGCGAGTGGTTCTTACCAAGGATCGTCCGCGCAGGCGAGCCGACCACGGAGAGGAGGATGTTCCGCCCTGTCGCGCACTCCGGCGAGAAATTCCCCCACGATTCGGGGCAGCTCAGCACGCCACACGAGCACGAACAGAGCCACTGGGCACCGGCGCACACACCCGGCCACACGAAGAGAAGGGAAGGTCGGCGGTGATCGATTTCACCGGCGGCGCGGCTTGCTAGACTTACGGTTTCACGAGCAGTGGAAATTCTCATGCAATTTCGAGGGTAAGGGTATGACCAGGGGCGCCCACGTATTTATATACCCGCGCGCGGCCATGACTTCAAGATCCGACCGACGCCAGAATTCCGGAGGAGTAGTTGCGGGCGCGGCGTCCACGGGCGGACGGAGTTGAGCTGCGCGCGACGATTATGACATGTGGACCCAGCGAAGCAGTCACATGGCGAGCGCGCGGATAGCGGTATGGCAACGTGGGACCCACGCGTCAGCACGCGCCCGCGTGAGAAGGAGTCGTGGGCTGCGCGTGAGGGGGAAATCCCCTAGTGGGCCGATTCGGGTACAGAGGCCCAGCTAGGTGAGTTTTGTTTTATTCTTTTCTTTTACACTTCTCTTTCTCCATTTTGAAATCCAATTCAAATTTTGAATCCAAATTAGTGTCGAATTTATTCTCAAATGATATTGTGAAATCTAAAATCCCAATTTTAGAAATATAATTATTTATATTATTTATATCACCTTTTCTCTCTTCCTTATTTATAAAATCCCACCTTCAACTTTAGGGTTTTAATTCCACTTCTAATATTTATTATCTTATTGTTATTATCCTTTTTACTTTTATTTAGTGCACAAACATATAAAACTCTAATAAAATGCACTTTCTTTTATTTTAGCATTATTGGTTTAATTTAATCATCCTTGATTTTATGTATGCTCTTTTGATGATGCAATTAAGGCACAAAATGAGGAGATCCACAATACCCTTTGTATACAAATTTGGGTATTACAGCTCGGACTTGACCTCGACCTCGAAGGAGCCTTCGCCTTGCCCGACCCCGGGCTCGAACCGACCACGCCACAGGAGGGGCCATCATTTCCCTACCCCTAGCTAACTCAGGCTACGGGGAACAAGACCGGCGTCCCATCCTGCTCGCCCCGGTAAAACGGGTAATGATGGCGCCCCGCGTGCTCCGTGATGACGGCGACTCTCAACCCCCTTACGGAAGCAAGGAGACGTCAGCAAGAGCTCGACAGCCCCGATAGCTGTCCTTCCGCAAGGCTTCAGTGCTCCTCCGACGGCCACGACATCATAGGAACAGGGTGCCAAAACCTCTCCAGCTGCCACAACGGCATGTACTTAGGGCACTAGCTCCTCTCTTCTAGACACGTTAGCACACTGCTACACCCCCCATTGTACGCCTGGACCTCTCCTTACGCCTATAAAAGAAAGGTTCAGGGCTCTCTTACGAGAAGGTTGGCCGCGCGGGAGGACGGGCTGGCGGACGGTCCCCCTCTCACTCTCCCACGCGGACGCTTGTAACCCCCTACTGCAAGCACACCCGACCTGGGCGCAGGGCAACACGGAGGCCGCGGGATTCCACCTTGCCTGTCTCTTTCCCCCCTTCGTGCTCCGCCTCGCGTTGACCCATCTGGCTGGGGCACGCGGCGACATTTCACTCGTCGGTCCAGGGACCCCCGGGGTCGAAACGCCGACAAGTTGGCAGAGCTCAAGACACAATTACAAGATCTACTAGAAAAGGGATTCATCCGACCAAGCTCGTCACCTTGGGGTTGTCCAGCCATCTTTATCAAGAAGAAGGACCAAACGCTTCGGATGTGCGTGGATTACAGACCCCTTAATGAGGTCACAATCAAGAATAAGTACCCTCTTCCCCGGATTGATATCTTATTTGATTAGCTTACTGGAGCTCGGGTATTTTCCAAAATTGACCTCAGGTCGGGTTACCATCAGATCCGTATCCGACTCGAAGATAAACCCAAGACCGCATTCACTATGCGGTATGGATTATTTGAATATCTGGTTATGTCTTTTGGACTAACAAATGCTCCTGCCCACTTCACATATCTTATGAACTCGGTATTCATGCCCGAGTTGGATAAATTCGTGGTAGTCTTCATTGATGATATCTTGATATATTCCAAGAATGAACAGGAGCATGTTCGGCATTTGCGGATCATGTTAACGTGCCTAAGGGAGCATAAGTTATATGCTAAATTCAGTAAATGCGCGTTCTGGCTGGAGGAGATCCAATTTTTAGGACACGTATTATCTGCCAAAGGGATTGCGGTTGATCCCAGCAAAGTCAAGGATATTTTGGAGTGGAAACCACCAACCACTGTACATCAAGTCTGAAGTTTCCTTGGATTGGCTGGCTATTACCGTCGATTTATTCCAGATTTTTCCAAGCTTGGGAAGCCAATCACAAGCTTATTGAAGAACGATACCAAATTTAATTGGTCCTCAAGATGCAATGAAGCCTTCGAGCAGCTAAAGGTGTTATTAACCACTACTCCGGTATTAGCTCAACCGGACATTGAAAAGCCATTTGATGTGTATTGTGATGCATCAGACAGTGGCTTAGGTTGTGTCTTAATGCAAGAAGTCCGAGTTGTAGCATACGCCTCAAGACAGTTGCACCTAGATGAGGAACATTACCCAACTCATGACCTGGAATTAGCTGCTGTGGTTCATGCCTTGAAAATATGGCGTCATTATCTGTTGGGGAATATCTGTCATATCTATACAGATCATAAAAGCTTGAAGTTCATCTTTACCCAGTCAGAGCTGAATATGAGGCAGAGGAGATGGCTCGAGCTGATTAAGGATTATGAATTGGAGATTCACTATCACCCAGGCAAAGCTAATGTAGTGGCAGATGCACTAAGTCGCAAGGCTTCCTGTCACTGTCTTACGATGAAGACTTCTGACATTACACTATGCCAAGAAATGGAAAAGTTGAACCTGGGAATGATTCAACATGGAACTTCAAATCACTTGAAGCTTGAGTCGGTTCTTCTGCAAAGAATAATTGATGCACAAAGAAATGATGAGGGTATGAAACACATTCATGAGAAAATAAAGGTCGGTAAGGAAAATTGTTTAGAGAAGACAACCAAGGCGTTGTATGGTTCAACAACTGCATAGTTGTGCCCAAGAATGATGAGATCCACCATCAAATTTTAGATGAAGCGCATCTTAGTCGCTATTCTATTCATCCCGGAAGCACTAAGATGTATCATGATCTAAAGCAGCATTATTGGTGGACGAAGATGAAGATTGAAATTGCACACTATGTGGCGAGATGCGACACTTGCAGATGTGTCAAAGCCATACATTTGAAAACTACTGGTCCATTACAATCGTTACCTATCCCAACTTGGAAATGGGAGGATATAAGCATGGACTTTATTGTGGGACTGCACAGGACAACAAAAGGGTATGATTCTATTTAGGTTATAATTGATCAGCTTACGAAAATCGCTCATTTTCTGCCAGTCAAGACATATTACCCGGTCATCACTTATGCCCAGATGTATATTACTCGCATCCTCAGTTTGCACGGTGTTCTGAAGACAATAGTGTCAGATCGTGGACCTCAATTTGTATCCAAATTCTGGGAAGAACTTCATAAATCCTTGGGTACTAAGTTGCTCCACAGTTCAGCCTATCATCCTCAAACTAGTGGGCAAACTGAGAGAGTAAATCAAATACTTGAAGATATGTTGCGAGCATGTGTTCTGGAATTCCCACAGAAATGGGATGAGTGCTTACCATTAGCGGAGTTCTCATACAATAATAGCTATCAAGAAAGCATTAAAATGGCACCCTTTGAAGCTTTGTATGGACGACAGTGTCGTACTCCGTTAAACTGGTCTGAACCAGGTGAAAGATGTTTCTTCAGGCCTGATATGGTAAAGGAAACAGAAGAAAAAGTTCGATGAATAATGCATAATTTGAATGAAGCCCAAGCTCGGCAGAAGAGTTATGCAGACAAGCGACGCAAACCCTTGTACTTTCAAGTTGAAGATTATGTCTACCTGAAAGTCTCACCAATGAAGGGTATATCTCGTTTTGGGGTAAAAGGGAAGCTTGCACCCCGGTACATTTGTCCTTTTTTTATCCTTGAAAGATATGGACTAGTGGCCTACCGACTCCAATTACCCGAAACTTTGTCTGCGGTGCATAATGTGTTCCACGTATCTCAATTAAAGAAGTGTCTTCGGGTTCCAAATCGAACTGTTGAAGTAACGGATGTTACCTTGGAACCAGACTTGACATATTCCGAACATCCTATTTGAGTCTTGGATCAAAAGGACAGGATTACCCAAAGGAGAACTCTTAAGTTTTACAAGATACAGTGGAACCAACACATGGAAGATGAAGCTACATGGTAAACTCAAGACTTTTTAGATAAGAATTTCCCAGGCTTTTTAGCTTCGTGTAAATTGTAAGATATGTACACTTGTTGTAATAGAGGAATGAACCCCATACCACCCCTGCCTTGTACCAAAAAAAGGAAATAAAAATATGACATGTTTCCTTTTCCATTACTTGCCCTAGACTTGTAATATCGGGACGAGATTCTTTTATGGGGGGAAGGATGTAACACCCCTAGTGTTACTGTCACTAAAACTTGAGCATAACATCATAAGCATTAGCATATCATGTGATTGTTACACTTAGAATGCATTCACTAGGCAAAAATTTCAAATAAGTTCTATTGATGTGACATGTCATGGGTAAAACCCTAGAGTAGAGTACTTAACCCTAAACTGGGCTTAAAAGAGTAAATAAAGTCTAAATAAGAGAAAACTTCAAAACTTATTAGTAATGATCATAAAATGTCACCATTGATGAACTTAAGTGGCATCCAAACCCTAGAAGTGCCAGAAACCCTAAATAGACCCCTGGAAAACCCTAGACTAAAACCCTAGGGGGTTATCTTTAAAAATGTGCACACTTTTGGACCTAAGTGCAAAAACCATGGAGTTAGGGTACCTTAAGTCATATAGTTCACATGTTTGAAGAATTGCAAAAGAAACCTTGAGATTTGGGCCAAATTGCAAAAAGGCCACTCTAATGATCATTGGTTAAGTCTGAAATACAGTTGAACAAGGCTAACTTTGGAGCTTTGTAAATCCAGAAATACAAAGAATTTGCCTAGGGTCAACATATCAAACTTGTAGAGCTACTATAGGAGAATAACTTTGCTATAGGGATTAAGCTTTGGTGCCATGAAAATTTTTGAGAAAATTGGATCCAAAGTCAGGCTGCCAAGCAACCTTAAGTCTAAACTTTCAGTGACAGTGAAGTTGGATGAACTTAGGGCTCGATTTTGAGTGAGATCCTGTGACTATTTGTGGGTGCACAATGTAACAAAGTTAAAGTTGGTTTATTAGGCTTCAACTTTGATGCAGAGTGATGGTTGGGTCACCACATAAAATATGGAGCAAATTGACCCCAAACATGCTCTATCAGTTGTACTGAAGAACAATCGCGATGGTACAGTGGCAAAAAAATCTACAGATTCTATGAATCTCGCCGCTGGTGACTCTTCACCGTGATTGGTGCTGATCGCCATGATTCGTGGTTCAGGTCTGTGGATTGAGCTTGCTGGTGAAAAGATCACGCCGCGGATAGGTCCGGGACACTGTGGCCGCGCTGTTCCTCGGTCATTTGCGCCGACGACGTGGCCTTACGACCGTCACTGGAATCTGCGTTGTTCACCACGATTGCGCCACACCTCAGGCCCTTAACCATGTCGCAATAGCTCGGGTCATCTGTATTCGGTGATCGCCGGAGAGCCGCCACGGTAGATGCCACCAATCACTTGCACCAGTGATCTTCTCTTTCTCCGGCCGCCACCGTGCAAAACCAAATTCACTAGCCACCGCTTAGCGCCCTTATAAATTGACAGCATAGTCTACTGCACTAAGTTATCACCAAGCCAAAGCACCCATCCCTGCCCTCGATTAGCCACCATAGCCGGAGAATTTCCTTCCCCCAAATTGGTCGACTGCGCCACCGTGAATCATCTCATCGCGACTAGCTGCTTCTAGGTCCGCCCTTGCTCTTTTTGTCCGTGTTTTGGCACCCACACGTGCTTGTGATCGTCGTCTGCTCGACTCATTGAGCTTGACCCCACTTAATCAACTGGAACATCTTGGTCTGTGTACGGTGTTCGCCATCACCGTGGTCAGCCAAATCCATGGTCGGATTAATCCAATTAGAACCTGTTCTAGGGTCGCCTCGGGTCGGTAATACTCGCCCCATAGTTAATTTGGGCAGCCGCCGTCAGTCTTGGCCGGTTCTGCGCGCCGTGGCCTAGGGTCGAGTTAGAGAAGAAACAAAACTAGAAGTGGGTTTTTGTAAAGTGTCAGTGACACAGGGAATAGTCCGTTGGACGCTGTTCAAGTTATTTAAAACGTCAAGGGCCTTTTCGCAAGACCGGCAGCGCGGGCGCGGGCGCGCGCGCGCGCGACTTTGCCTGGGCATGGGCCAGATTGGGCCGGTTTCAGCCCAACACTATAGAATCTTTTTCTTTTTCGTTTTCTACCAGAATTAGAGAATTCTTAAAAAATTATAGAAAAATGCTAAAAATACCAGATGAATTTTGCTAGGCTCCTAATTTTCTATAGTATTTAATAAAAATAGTTTTATAATTTTTAGTCCAAATAAGGAATTATGGAGTATTTAAAATAGTTAAAACCTATACTCCTAGAATTTTAGAAATTGTTTAATGACTTCAAAAATCACTAAACTTTTTGGGTAAGCTTAAAATAATATTTAGAAGCCTTGGGTAAAGTTTGGTATGATTTGAACCATGTTTGGTACCTAGAACCCAAAACCCTAGTCTCGTGCCCTATGAACTTCACTATAGACTCCAAAAACCCTAATTTCCCGGAGATCCGTGAAGGAAAATTATATTCAAGACCTAAGATAATAAACTTTTATTATCTTTGCATTTTCATGAGCATTCATGATTATATATGGCTATATATAGAAAACGAAGAAGAGATAGAAGTTGAAGAAGCAAGGACTACACCACCACCACCTGAAGAACCCCAGGCAGGAAACTGCTTTTATTTTGACATCTATGGAGCAGAGCCTGACTCACCTATAACACAAGGCAAGCCCCAGTGCATTTGCCACCTCCTTGCTATTTTGAAATCTTTCTCACTTACTTGATGCATTAGGTGATAGGAGTTGTGTGCTAAACCAGTTGCTGCATTTCCTTGGATTTGATTACTTCTCCTTAATCCCATGTTTTACAAAAAGGTTTTTCTTATGCTTAGCTTTGCTCTAGAAAAACAAAATGTTTTGTTTTGACAAAAGATGATGCTTCAAGTGGGTGGGATGTTTTCAAAAATAAAACTTGATGGTGGATCCATCATAGCCGTGATGGGTTCAACATCGGAAAAGATGTACCTCTGCCAGGTACCAAACTTTGGGTTTGAAATGATAAAGCTGAGACCAGGCGGGTGACTTGCATGAGAAGAGAGTCTCGGTGTAGTATCTCCGTCTGAGTCGATTAAGGACCGTCTCGATGTAGGCTTGATGATCGAGGACCTTTTAACTGGTCACATGCCTCATCATGGGTAAGCTTTGCCTCGGTAGACTAATACCAGACACTACAGGAAAACACTTAATTCCCGTCAGCCAAGAACCGACGGGAATAAGCCTTAAACCGACGGGAATAAGTTATTCCCGTCGGTTTAAGGCTTATTCCCATCGGTTCTCAGCCGACAGGCGTCAGATGTCGGGGATAAGGTTATTCCCGTCGGCGGCTGACGGGAATTACGGCTAACTCCTGTCGGTTGTCCTGGCCGTTGGGCATTATTGATTAATCCCCGTCGGTTCTCCTGGCCGATGGGCGTTATCGATTAATCCCCATTGGTTTCCTAGGCCGACGAGAGTTAATAATTAATTCCCGTCGGCCCTTCGTGGCCGACGGGAGTTAACTGGGCCGACGGGAGTTATTAATTAATTCCCGTCGGTTCGACCATAGCCGACGAGAATTACCCTATACTGCTATAAAAACAGCACTAAATTAGGTCACTATTTCTGCACACATAACATATATCACACATAACAGCCACATTACAAACACATGCATTCATAATCAAATCACGCATTACAAACATAACATCAACCAACATAGTTTACATAAACATTTCAAATATAAGTTCAAGTACGACATAGGGTCAACGAGTACGTCATAGTATTGAAATATAAGTATGACATAAGTTCAAGTACGACCAAGAGTCAACGAGTTAAGAAACATGTTCAAGTGTTTAGAGATAATCATCACTTGGGTGGTTAGAGCTTTGACCGCTGCCGCCACCACCACCAGGAGGAGGGAACGCGAAGAGTGAGTCAACAAATCCAGTCCCTGCTACGGGATCAGACCCACTACCACCCGCTTCAGGCGCAACCTATGCAAGTTAGCGAATATCAACACGTTAAATGCAAATATCAAAAAGTATACAAGTGCATAAATTAATCGAGAGTTATCAAACGTACCCTATCTCCAGGTGCAGGTATATGTGTTGGAGGGGTGTTGAACTGTGGTGGCGGAACTGGTGTGTTTGCAAATTGGCTCCATTGTGGTGGCGGTGGAAAATTTGTTGCCATGCCCTGTTGCTGCATTAACTGTTAAACATATGTGTTACTACTGAAGATGTTGTATTGAAATATAATAATTTAGAGTTCGGATTATGTGTACTCACTTGATACATCGCTTGGTTATGTGCATTGCAAGCCTCCATAAATTCGCGTTGTTGTCTCATCTCTTCATGCATCCTCATAATCTCCAACTCCTGCTCATTCGGTCGACGAGAGCATGAGCTACGGGAAGACGAACCCGTCCTTTGAGATCTCACCGACGACGAGTCAATGAATCCGTCAAAGAGTGCGTATCTATAAGTGATTCAAAAAATGTGATTACTGCATAATCAATTTAGTGTCAACCATATAATTTCATAAGTTAGAGCTTACCGTCCATGCGCTTTGCCACCACCACTTGCGTACACCACCGAGGGATCCATCAGTTCATGGCGCCAGTCGAAGTCGGGCCATGGCGACGAACTATCTCCTCCACATATGCCGCCTATACATCATTCACAACCTTACAAATGCAGGAATTTCTATACTTTGAACGTTTGTACTTTTGGGCCAAAACTCACCAAGCGATCCGTGGCTGTCTGGCTGCAGAGCTGGTCAGGGTTGTTCGGGTCTGGTCCTTTGTGGCCCTCCTGGTAGACCTCAATGTCACTAGGCTTTTGGCCACTCGTAGCTTCCTGTATAAACAAAAACATTCATAAGCAATCATACTATTTGCTGATCGACATAGCTAGATCAAACTTACCATTCTTTTAGCTTTTCGTATCATGTCGTCACCACCAAACTTGTGGTTAGGATTGGTTCCTCGACATTGTCTGTGAAGCGCTGACGCTTTCTGGAAGCCTTCGGAAGCCTAATATCGAACCAAGCATAGTACGCATCAGGCACGGGCGCAATCCATGGAACCATCACCTGCACACACAATGTTACATATTATATCAATCACAACAATCAATATAAAGGGTAAAACAAATTGAATACTAACCTCACGATATTGATCCTCGGTCAAATATATCTTTGAGGACCCTTCCTTTTTATTCAAGGGGTCTGCTTCTTCCGGATGCTTTTGAAAATACAGGTTTGTAGCCTGAATTCTCGCATAGTATATGGCATCCTTCACTAGCTTCTTTGCATTGTTTTGGAAGACACGTTCAGCGTGCCCCATATAATCCTCTCTGTCAGGCAACCAATATCGAAGCTACAACATAAAGAATACAAATACAATGGTATAAGTCATAGATTTACAATATTAAGAAACATAACAAAAATAATAAAGAATTCATACCCAAAAGTCATTACGCACAAGTCCCTGTCTGTCGGTGTGGTTTCGTTCCTTTTTAAACTTGTACTTGTCCCAGGTACTGATGAGCACCTCATCCTCGGTATCACCGTTTGACACCTTCACTATACCAGGGTAGTGAAGGCGGCAAAGAGAACCCAACGTAAGGTTAACCTGAGTGTGGTGTCCCTTACCGTCAAAGGACAGGTCCTCCCAATTCCTGCATTACACAAAAACATTAACAATACACATAATAGTTATATGAGATAAGTTAATATATTACAGTCACCGATCTCCATGTGGCATGATTAAAGTCCTATCAGCCTCTCGCTCTATCGCGTGACGAGGCTTTACTGAGTGGCTTTTTCTTGAGCGACGTGTGCGTGTCGCTGAAGAGCCTCTCGAGCCATCATCCATGGGGTTGTCAGCCGGTTCGCCCTGTTGGCCCCACTGGTCCCATGCCTGTTGCTGCTCTCTCTGGTGGTCCCACTGGTCCCATGGCTGGTGATGTTGTGCGGCCTGGTCCCATGTCACGTGCTCCACCTCCTCATTGTGCTTCACCTCCTCATTGTGCTGCTCAGCCTCATTGTGCTGCTCCTCCTCAATGTGCTGCTCCTTAGTGTGCTGCTCATCCTGGTACATACAACTCAAGATTTATTTGTAAATATGTAAACAAATTTATTTGTACAAGATATGTTACCTCATCTCCATGTACCGCACTCAACAGCTCTCGACGTCTGCTGCTGCTCGAAGAACTGCCCTGAAAAAGGCCCAGGCCCTTGAACAGCCCCTTCACTGACTTCTTTGATTTTGGCGGCATCCTGCATAAAAAATAATAAATTATTCATTAGTGCATAAAAATGACATAATACTTAAAAAATAGAAACAAATGAAATAACAAAACAACTTTACTTGTTAAATATCATCAAAATCAGGATCTATTTGTTCTCTTCTATGCAGAGGTCGCCATGTAACTTTTCTCCTAATAGGTTGTCTTCTCCGTCTCTCGGGAAAAGTTAAGTCGTTAACGTCTACAACTAGTGAATCTAATGCCGGTGCAGGATCAATATGAAACTAGTTGGCAACTCTTCTTGAAACACCTCATCAACCTGCTCAAGGTGACCAATTTGATATTCGTCCTCACCAGGAGTGTATAGGCGTTCGCAGGGATTTGCATTGTACACAACCCTCCATTTAGACAACTTTTTGCATGGATATGTCAAGAAATAAACTTGGTCTGCTTGATGGGCAAGGATATACGTGTCGTGTCCTTGAAGCAATTTTTCAGGTTGGATCATTGTCATCACAAATTTGGTCCTATAATACTTCGGGTCATACCATTTACACTAAAAGAAAACTAGCGCTAAAGGCTTATTTCTAGCAAATGTAATCTCGATTATATTTTTGATTTTCCCATAATAGCAGGCTTCGTGTCCTTCCATGTCGGTTGCCCTAGTAACGACTCCACTATTTTGAGTGGCAGCCATAGGATGACTTGATTCGAAAATGTTTGAACGAAAGCGATATCCATTGACGTCGCAACGTTCATAGCTTTTGGCAGTTACGCTTCCAATAGATAACTGACGTAAGTCATCATTCAAATTCATTTCCTCCCCAAACTATCAATTATGCAACAAAGCATTAGCAAATTCTGTAATATTAGTTAACTGAAATTAGCTCTCAGAGCCACATAATTAAGACTTACACGGTCTCGAAGCCACATAATGAAATTAGGTCGCCCATGCATACCATCGCGTCGCAATTTGTCTATGTCTCTTGCTGTTGGCCTACCGAGACACCTCATGTTTTGTTCATCAAACTCGCTGTCAAATATTATTGTATGACATGAGATATTTGATTTGTTCTTCCATACTGAGGTGATATGCCTTGGGTGGACCAACGACTTTGCCGTTTGTCTGAAAAATCGAAAGGTCACTACACGGAGGCATCTCTCGTTCATCATCATGGTACCTTTTCTTTCGAGCAAATACATTATGTTCTTCTGCAAAGTAACAACTTGTGAAGTGTGCTACCTCATTTAGTTTAAATTGTTCTGCAATACATCCTTCAACTCTTGCCTTATTGCCCACCATTGCTCTAAGCTTCTTTAATGCTCTTTCTATATGAAACATCCACCTATACTGAACAGGACCACCGACCTTAGCCTCATATGGAAGATGTATAAAGAGATGCTGCATAGGATTGAAGAAACTCAGTGGAAATATTTTTTCCAATTTGCACAAAAGCACGGGTGCCTCTTTCTCTAGCTGTTCCATCACATCTCTTCTGATTTCTTTAGCACACAACTGTCTGTAGAAATAGCTAACTTTAGCTAACGTTTTCCACACAGCTTCAGAAATGTACCCACGAAACATTACAGGCATGAGCCTCTCCATAATTATGTGGAAGTCATGGCTCTTCAGTCCATTCATCTTCTTTGTCTTCAAGTTCACAGATCTTCTAAAACCAGCGGCATAACCATCGAGGAATTTAATATCCTTCATCCACTTCATCACTTCTTTCCGTTGCTTAGATTTCAGACAATAGTCAGCTTTTGGTTTGCCTCCGTTTTCTCTAAGCACTTGGGTTGGACGATCACATATCACTGCTAAGTCCATGCGTGCCTTGTCATTGTCTTTCGTTTTATTAGGGAAATCCATGCATGTATTTATTAGGGCTTGGCAAAAGTTACTCTCTTGATGCATGACGTCGATGTTGTGCATCAAAATCAATGACTTAGCATAAGGAAGTTCCCACAAGCCACATATGTGAGTCCAGTTATGCTCCTCACCAAAACCTTAATACCTTTTCCCACTCTCGTCTAGGACAAGTTTCATATGCTCTTCTGTAATTTCTATCCCACTACGTCGCTTGGGCGGTCCCTTCATGACGATGGTGTCCTTCCTAAATTCCTTTCTCTGCCTTCTGAAGGGGTGATTGAAGGGTAGAAAACATCTATGGCAACCAAAGTAACATATCTTGCCACCAGCACTAAGACAAAAACAATCTGTATCTTTAGCACAATAAGGACACGTCAATCTACCATGCACGCTCCATCTAGAGAAAATACCATACGCCATAAAATCATGAACCAAGAACAGATATGCAACACGAAGATTGAATTTCTGCTTCTTGAAGCAGTCATAGGCTTCCACACCTTGCCATAGCTTCTTTAACTCTTCAATCAGTGGTTGAAGCATCACATTGAGGCGTACGCTAGGATGCTCAGGCCCAGGTATAACAAGACATAGGAACATAAACTCATATTTCATGCAAAGAGCAGGGGGAAGGTTGTACGGTATGGCAATGACAGGCCAACATGAATACGACGCAGCGGTCATATTGAACGGCGTGAAACCATTAGTTGCCAAGCCGATACGAACGTTTCTTGCATCGCTGGCAAAATCTGGATTAAATTTGTCAAGAGCCTTCCATGCATCACCATCTGATGGGTGCACCATTAACCCCATCTTGTCTGTCCGTACAATCTTTATGCCAGCTCATGTGCATAGCGGTCTTCCTCGAGAGAAACAAATGTTTCACTCTAGGAGTGAGAGGCATGTACCGAAGTTGTTTATGTGCAACCTTTGTCACCACCTTCTCCCCATCTTCATTTACAAGCTCCACGTACCTCGACTTCCCACATTTTAAGCATTTCTGTTCTCTGCCATGTTCCTTCCAAAAAAGCATACAGTTGTCTTGACAGACATCAATCTTCTCATACTCCATACCAAGACCTTCAAGCAATTTCTTGAACTGGTACATGTCTTTGGGCATCTTGTGACCTATAGGAAGAACCTCACTAATCAAATCCACAAGCTCCTTGTAACAATTAATTGAAAATGCAAACTTGGACTTGATTGACATTAGTCAGGTCACGAATTCGATGACGGTCACGTCAGTGTGCCCATGAAGAGGCTCTTCTGACGTTTTGAGTAGGTCGAAGAACTTCTGAACCTCCGGTGTAGGTGAATCATGATGATCTGGTGCCAGTTCAGGCTGCAGATCCCCAAGCATCTAGTCCATCCTATCAACATCATCTTCACCATCATCAACTTCTACTTCTGCTGCTCGTTCAACATCTTCACCGTGGAGATACCAGACCTTATAGCCTGGCATGAAACCATGCGAGCACAGGTGTAGTGTGACCTGCCTCTTGGTGTGGCTCGTCATATTTCTACATTTATTGCATGGACACCTAATATTATCTATTTGTGACAAAGCAGCTGCATGGTCCAGAAACATCTGCGTCTTGGCAACCATTCACTTGTGTAACACCCACCCTTCTTGAAACCTTCATACATCCAATCACGTCTATCACCCATTATTGCGGCTGTGTGTACCAGTAAAGAGTGTGTGTGAGACAATATCACATTTCTAAACGTAACACATACATCTATAGGTAAGTAGTAAAACTATATATATACATAAATAACTATATATATACATAAATAACTATATATATACATAAATAACTATATATATACATAAATAACATTAAATTTATCAATAGTGAAACCTTCATACAACCTAATATTATAAGTTAAATCTAATCAATAAATAACATCAAATTCAACAATTTAATAGCATAAGTTAAATATATTATAATAATAGAATTAATACTTATACCTAACATCAAGGCACACATGTGATATTAAACTAACTCTAATCACATGTTATATTAAACTAACTCTAATCACACTCTAATCACACCCTAATCTAACTCTAATCACATAAAAGTTAACTCCCGTCGGCCATAAAAAAAACCGACGAAAATAAACATTTATACACACATTTAACAATAACACTCGCATTTACATTAAATAATTCAAAAAATTATATACCTCAACGGTCCGGGGCGGCGGCGGCGCTCCGAGGCGGCAGCATTGGTGGCGGCGCTCCGGGGGTGAGCGGCGGGCGGCGCTCCGGGGGCGGGGGCGGGCGGCGAGCGCGCTCCGAGGCCGCGGGCGGCGGGTCGGGGCGGGTGTGGGCGGCGGGCGGTGCTCGGGGGCGGGCGGCTCTCCGGGGCGGCGGCAATGGCAGCGGTGGTTTGGAAAGCGAGAGGGAGAGAGGAAATGAGCCGCGCGGGATGACCGCCGGCCCATAAAGCAGTAATCCCCGTCGATTGGCGTCAGGGCCGACGGGAGTTAACATAAAGCCTGTCGGCTGGCGGCTGGGCCGACGGGAGTTAACCAAATCCCGTCGGCTAGAATCAGGGCCGACAGGAATTAACGTAAGGCCCGTCGGCTGCTTTTTTAGCCGACGGGAGTTATCTAATTCCTGTCGGCCTTTGCTCGGGTCGACGGGAATTAAAATGGCCGACGAAAATGTTCAGTATTCCTGTAGTGAGAATAAGATAACACGCAATGGGAGTTGAGAGATGGCGAGAGTAGCGTGTAATCTCCGTGGCAAGACGCTAGACGGTGGTGTATCTGTGCTCTCGGTTGGCGTGAACCTGATCTGGTCTTAAGAACCCTGGTGGCGAGTTGACATATGCAAGGGTTAAGTGCTACATATGTCGTGTGATTGGAGATCCTCAGCTGAGTATTAATCGATTCAGATCGTTGTTACATCTCGGACATGAAGACTTGGTCACTGGCCTACACGCAGCATTCCAGTGAATAAGAAGGGTTGAAAAGAAATTGGCTATTATAGGTCAAGTGATTGAACTAGGGTAGAAAGAACTCTAGATGCAGGTAACTTTACTTAACCTGACAAATAAAACTGGATTTTAAAGGATCCACTATTAGTAAACATTTCTGCAAACATAGTCTTTGATCATTGATAAGTCATACCTTGATTCCCAAAGGGCAGCATATCCTTGAGAGTCTTTCATTTTGATGGGTAAGACTTGCGAAAGTACACTTCGTACTCAGGGCTTTGTCCCATGTTATTTTAGGTGAGGAAGTAGCAACTTTTTATTGCTTTTATTTCAAGATGGTGCCTAAAGAAGAAAATCAAGACTGAAGCCTCGGGAGCAAGTGTCCTCCTTTAAGAAAAAGTTTTACTGTTTATCGGGAGGGGTTTTTGCCTCCCAAGTTATTAATAATATTACTCCAGCACTCTTATATTTGCTCTGGTCTGTAATAATACTACTCTTTCTCACTTTAAAATAAAGTAAGTTATTGTAACTGCTTCCGCATTCTCGTTCCTTCGATGTGTTGTAATGTCTGCGTGACGAGTGAAACGCTCTTGGCAATATAAAGAATACAGATACCGAACTTGTCAAGTGATCAGGGGCACCTGTAGGGTTGTCTGAGGTCCGTTGAACAAGGACAATTATAGGTGGTCCTAATGACTTGGAAAGTTCCGTCACAGAAAGCGTCTCCTGATCCTGATGAAGAAAAATCTAAGGCGGCATGGCACACAACCAGATACACGGAATAATCCGGGCAGTGGCAGCATGCATTATTGCAGCAAAGAACAAAACAAAACAAAAGAATATGCTATTTTTTTATAGGGTACACGGACGCCACACACTCACACCACTACACATGTACACATCAACACACTGAATTGATTGAGAGATCTAAATCTCTAATACGTGGTCACACACAATATAACTAAACACACAAACGTCTGGATATTTTTTTATGATCAGACTACAATATACCCGCAAGCACCAGCAATTAATTAATGTGTATCATTTGCTGGACCAGCATCGGCTGCACCTAGCTTAGTTTCCAGGCTTTGCCTCCTTTCATGCCGAACTTGTTGAGCCTCCTAAAGAACATGACAACGATGAGAATGAGTTTGCCGGAGTCGCTCCACCTGCCGGCAAAGCCCGTCCATCTGTCTGTACAGAGTCCATCTGGATTGATCTGCCTGCTGCAGCTGTATCCCATCGAGAAGCCACTGCATGCAGAACGTAGCGAATGCAAGACATGTCAGATCGTCAGAGGTCGCAGACCTTCCAAGAAACAATTGCAATGTGCATTTTATTTCTTCATTCTCACATATATTGTCGATTCGTCGTTTATATATATACCTGACGACTTCGACAACAATGCTGAGCACGTTGAAGTTGAGGGGGTCTTCTTTGAGCTTTCTCCTCTCGGTGATGCAGATGGCGATGACGAAGATGGTCAAGTAGGAGAGTTGTGACAAGACTGTGCTCCTGAGCAGCCTTACTCCTTGGTCCTCCGTGGAATGCTCCATTTTGGAACTCTCTTCAAATGGAAACCATGTCGTGTACGGAGGAAGATACCTAAAAACAAGCAGACTTGATATGAGAAAGACTAGACAAACAAAACGACCTCCTATTTACCACTAGTTGAGTACCTGTGCGTTGCAACGGGAACACATAATACCATGATAATTTATATACAAAATATGTCTTATATTGTTATAAGAAAAATATTTCATAATCCATTTGTGATTCTAGCTGTCGGCGTTTCGAGACCGGGGGGTCCCCGAGCCGACGAGTGAGAGTGCCGCGTGCCCCAGCCCAGATGGGTCGAGCGCGTGGGCGAGCGCGAAGGGGGGAACAGAGAGAGAGGTCGGTGGCCGGAGCCGGGTCGTGAGGGAGTCGGAGAATTCCCGCGGCCTTCGTGTTCGTCCCGCGCCCAGGTCGGGTGCGCTTGCAGTAGGGGGTTACAAGCGTCCGCGCGAGGTGAAGGGAAGCGAGCGGCCCCGAGAGAGCGCCTGCCCCTGCCCTTCGTCCCCGCGAGGCCAACCTTCTCTAAGAAGGCCCTGGTCCTTCCTTTTATAGTCGCAAGGAGAGGATCCAGGTGTACAAGATGGGGGTGTAGCAAGGTGCTACGTGTCTAGCGAGAGAGAGCTAGCGCCCTATGTACATGCCAAGGTGGCAGCCGGAGAGATCTTGGCACCCTGTTGGTGTGGCGTCGTGGCTGTTGGAGGAGCAACGGAGCCTGGCGGAGGGACAGCTGTCGGAGCGGCTGGGCCCTTGCTGACGTCCTCCTGCTTTCGTAAGGGAGCTGAGAGTCGCCGTCGTCATGGTCTAGCGGGGCGCCATCATTTGCCTATCTGGCGTGGCTGGCCAGATGGGACGCCGGTCTTGTCCTCTGCGACCCAAGTCGGCTCAGGGCAGGGTGATGATGACGCTTCCTGTTGACGTGGCGGTCTCGTGTCCTAGGTCGGGCGTCGTGGAGGCTCCTCCGAAGCCGAGGTCGAGTCCGTCCTGCAAGACAGAGGCAGAGTCCGAGCCCTAGGTCGGGCGAGGCGGAGATCGTTCGGTCAGAGGCCGAGGCGGAGTCCGAGCCCTGGGTCGGGCGAGGCGGAGTCCGTTGTCTTCCGGGGCCTTAGCCCGAGTCCGAGCCCTGGGGTCGGGCGGAGCGGAGTTCGCCGTCTTCCGGGGCCTTAGCCCGAGTCCGAGCCCTTGGGCGGAGCGGAGTTCGCCGTCTTCCGGGGCCTTAGCCCGAGTCCGAGCCCTGGGGTCGGGCGGAGCGGAGTTCGCCGTCTTCCGGGGCCTTAGCCCGAGTCCGAGCCCTTGGGCGGAGCGGAGTTCGCCGTCTTCCGGGGCCTTAGCCCGAGTCCGAGCCCTGGGGTCGGGCGGAGCGGAGTTCGCCGTCTTCCGGGGCCTTAGCCCGAGTCCGAGCCCTGGGGTCGGGCGGAGCGGAGTTCGCCGTCTTCCGGGGCCTTAGCCCGAGTCCGAGCCCTGGGTCGGGCGAAGCCTCCTATGGCGCCTCTGGCGAAGTCTGGTCGCCCGTTGGTCTTACCTTTTGCGTTAAACGCCCTGGTGACTCGGTCGGTTGGCGCGGTGATTTAGTCAGGGTTTCTTCTTATCGAAGGCGGGGCCTAGGGCGAGCCGGAGATGCGTCTGCCGTGAAAGAGGAGGCCTCAGGCGAGACGGAGTCATCTTAGGGTCGGCTGCCCTCGCCCGAGGCTAGGCTCGGGCGTGGCGTGGTCAAGTCACTCGTATGGACTGATCCCTGACTTAATCAAACCCATCAGGCCTTTGCAGCTTTATGCTGATGGGGGTTACCAGCTGAGAATTAGGCGTCTTGAGGGTACCCCTAATTATGGTCCCCGACAGTAGCCCCCGAGCCTCGAAGAGAGTGTTAACACTCGCTTGGAGGCTTGCGTCGCACTTTTTTGCAAGGGGACCAGCCTTTCTCGGAGGTACTTTGTTCCGGTGGGTGCGCGCGAGCGCACCCGCCGGGTGTAGCCCCCGAGGCCTCGGAGGAGTGGTTTCACTCCTTCGAGGTCTTAATGCCTCGCGCAATGCTTCGGCTGGACTAGCGGTTCCCTCATGCGAGCAGGGCGTAACCCAGGTGCACTGTCGGGGCCCAAGTTCTCGGGCTGGTATGTTGACGCTGTCAACGGTTCGGCCGGAGCCGGGTTTGCGAGAGCAGCCCCCGAGCCTTCGCACGGAGCGAGAGGACGATCAGGGACAGACTCGACTTTTTATATACGCCCCTACGTCGCCTTTCCGCAAGGAGGAGGGGGGGAGTGCGCCATGTTACCCTCGATGGGCACCGAACATGGTGTCTCCGGTGAGCTGCAATCGGGTAATCCGAGTGGACGTCCGTGCCCCGTTCGTTGGGGGTCGGCTAGGGGCCCGGAGGCACGCCCAAAAGTACCTGCGGGTGATCTGCCGGACCCGGTCCCCTAGCGACGGGGTCCGAGGGCTCGTTGCCTCCCTCCGATGGGATTCCGTTACAGAGTCGTTCCCGCTGGTCTCGGAAATGTCCTAGGGTACCTCGGGAGCGCAGCCCGAGCCTTGGTTATGTATCGAACGTACCCCTGGTCATCCCTCGCTCGGCGTCTGAGGCGGCTGTGAACCCTTCGACAGGCCAGCCTTCGAACCCCTGATCAGTAGGGGGCACGGAGCCCGAATAGCCTGAGGCGGTCATGGAACCTTTCGGGGGCCGACCTTCGAACCCCTGACCAGTAGTGGGTGTCGGGCCCACGCGATCTGAGGCGGCTGTTGAACCCCTCGGGGGGCCAGCCTTCGAACCCCTGATCAGTAGGGAGGCTTGGAGCCTAGTTCCTTCACGGGGAAGGATCCCTTTGGGGTTATCCCCCTTCTCGGTCCCTGTTGCAAGAGATAGAGAAAGGAGGAAAAGGGAAAAAAGGATTCGAAATTGAACGTCGTGGCGTACCTTTTTCGGCGTGGTCGTTTTGGCGGAGGCGAAGCGTCGCCAGCTGCCCCTGCCAGAAACGTTACCTGTTTCGCCGCGAAGTTAATGCGCCCGGGTAAGCGGTCGGCGAAGCCGCCGTTGCGTGTGCGCGAGCCGTTCGAGGTACGGGTCACGGGCGCGTCGTCTTCACGCCGTGAGAGGGGGCTCTCTTGCTGCCTCCGGATGGGACATGAGCTTGGCAGATGGCGTGACCGCTGCCTTCGCGCGCCTGCCGCCGTCATTACTGCCGGCCCATTTTTGACCGCTTTTGACCGCTGCGCCAGGCTGGCGCTGCTGGGTCGCGGGCTGGGTCGCCTCGAATCGCGGTATCGGTTCCGCAATCGAGGAGGCGCAGTGGTGGAGCGAGTGGCATAGCGGTTCGCATGCAACGCCCGGCGCGCCAGTTGCACGACGCGTGGGCTTGAGCCGTCGCGCTGGCCTGTCAGGAGTCGGAGAGGCGCGTCCACTTGGCGCGGCTGCATGCCGCCTGCATGGCCGCTTGCCCCCTTTGCCCGCTGGTCTGGGCAAAAGTGGAGGGTTACTTGTAACCGCTAGGTGGTTGCGTGCGTCGTGCGCGGCGGTTCGGCTTCTTCTGCTTAGAGCCGGTCTTCATGACAGGCGGGTCCCAGCCCCCGCGCCGCAGAGAAGGGCTTTGGAGGCGTGTTGGAGAAGACTCAGCCCGTGACGGTTGAGGGCGCAAGCGGGGGGAGTTGCCTTTAAAAGGAGGGCGACCCCCTTCGTGAGGTAACCATGTCTCCTTCCTCCCCAATGCATTGTGTCCCTCCATCTTCCGAGCCCCCGGATGGGGGGAAACCGCCATCTTTTCGCTCCATCGCTGGAGGAACGCAACTCCGTGGGAGTTGGTACCTTTCAGCCGTCGTTCGGCTTCAAGGATTTTCATCGTGCAGCCCGGTTGCCCCCCTCGGCTGGGGGTCACCCGAGACGGTGACCACCAGCTCCTGGGTGGGGAGGAGCAAACCGGACTGCGATCTGGGTCCCACCCTCAGCTTCAAGGATGTTCATCATCCTCGCTGGGGTGGGTGCCGGACTGAGCCGGCGCTCCACCTCCCGCACGGGTTCGTGGGTCATCCTCTCCCACGATATTCGAGGGAGAAAGCGCTCCTTGGCCCTGCGGGCGGCGCGGACTTCGACAACGTGGGATGGATCGGCGGCGAACGCCGTCGCCTCCAGCGTGTCGGGTCCGCTAGCTCGGCTCCGGTGGCCCCTTTTGTCGGGGGGCGGCTGCCGCGCCGTGTACACGGGAGGTCCACCCTAGACGCCGCACGCCGCTAGGGCGGCGCTCGTGTTCTGGGGTGGCCCTGCCTTTGCACCAGGGCGGCGCCTTCGCGCGGAGGCCGGTGCCCCACTCATCGGGGAGGATTTGAGTGGGGATCTGCCGGTGGGCCGATGGCTCCTGGCGTCGGTGCCGAGGTGGAGGCGGCTCGAGAAGTCCCCGTCAGCGACGGGATCACCGCCACCATCGGCGCTTCGGACCTCCGGCTCTTTATACTTGTCCTCGCCCCTCGGGTGGCGTTATAGGCGAGGGCAAGACAGCAGCTGTGCCTTCTCCTGAGGCCTGCGCTGCGGCGGAGGGAGGAACCGGAGTTCCGTTTGTAATGGCACTTCGAGTGCCGGGTTTTTTGTTCATTTCGGCTTTCGGGGCCTGAACATGTATGTAACTTCGGCACAGAGCCATGTTTTTTTCCTCGTTTCCGAGCACTAAGACTCGTCTGCTGTTTGCCTGAATCGCTTCACCAAGCGTGAGTCGCCCCGTGTCAAGGTGACGAGTGAGGTATCCGTATCCCGGAGGCGTAGGAATCCCTCGGCTCGATCGGACCTGTTGTCCGAGGCTCCTCTAGCTTAGTTAAAGAGACCCCTCGGCCGCTCTTCGATGAGCTGAGGCCAGGGGTAGCGATATCAGCACGAGCAGAGGCGGAGTGGGCTCGGAAACGAAACCTGGTTGGCCGGAGCCTAGCCGGGTTGTTTGTTGGCAGGATCGACGTCGGAGCTGTTCAGCTGAGGCTTCGAACCGAGCTGGCGCCCTCGGAAGGAGGTCAGCCGAGGCCCCGGAGGTGGCCGGCCGAGCCGTCCGCTCGGGCCGGGTTCTCGGAGAAGTCCCTGGCAGAGATTGCTCGAGCGTGATGATGACGTCGTCCTTCGGAGCGGAGGCCCTCGGACCGCGTCGCCGTCCGAGGCTAGGTCGGGCCTTGCCGAAGGTGCTGTTGATGTCGAGGATGTCTTCGCCCTCTTCCAGCGTCAAGATCCGAGCCTGTAGGGTCAAATCGTCTTGTAGCGTGGGCCTTGCGCGGCCGTTGAGGCCAGAACACATACCCTTGTTGCGTTATAAAGCTGCGTCTCTTTTCCTCTCCTTTCGAGTATCTGGACTTCTTGTCGGTAGCAGGGATGTTAGTGCGAGCAAGAGTTGCTTCTCGCGGAAGGTGACGAGTGAGGTATCCGTATCCCGGAGGCGTGGGAGTCCCTCGGCTCGGTCGGCCTTGCCGCTTACGCGTACTTTTACCCGCCCATGAAGCCCTGTCACCGACTCGGTCGAGAAGGCTCGAAGAATCGCTTCGACAGAAGAGCTCCCGTACGTAAAGACTCGTTCGATCCGCGGATTCGCCTTATCCGAGCGCGAGTTACTTATCGCAGAAGGTGATGAGTGAGGTATCCGTATCCCGGAGGCGTAGGAGTCCCTCGGCTCGGTCAGCCTTGACTGCTTACGTGTACCCCGTCGTTTCCAGGACCCGCTTTTCGAAGTAGTCAAAAAGCACGAAAGATGTTCTGGTGAAAGAGATTTTTTGTTCGAGGAAAATTTTGACGCAGAGGGGGTTTCCCCCCTTTTAGCCCCCGAGGGAGGGTCGGGCTCTGCCGAGGCGAGGCTGACCCTTCCTTGTTGACTAAATTTTTGCGTGGGTGCGAGGTATATAAACAACTTGGAAACATCTTAAGGGTAGAAGCGACGTAGCTGTTGGATGTTCCAAGCGTTGCCGTAGACCTCGCCTTGACTGTTGGCCAGCTTGTACGTTCCGGGCTTCAGTACTTTGGCGATGATGAACGGCCCTTCCCAGGGGGGCGTGAGCTTGTGCCTCCCTCGGGCGTCTTGCCACAGCCGAAGCACCAGATCGCCCACCTGGAGATCTCGGGGTCGGACCCCTCGGGCGTGGTAGCGTCGCAGGGACTGCTGATACCACGCCGAGTGTAGTAAGGCCCTGTCCCGAGCCTCGTCCAGCTGGTCCAGCGAGTCTTCTCGGCTAGCTTGGTTGCTTTCTTCGTTGTAGGCCCTCGTCCTCGGGGAGCCGTATTCCAGGTCCGTGGGCAGGATGACCTCGGCCCCGTAGACCAGAAAAAACGGTGTGAAACCCGTGGCCCGGCTTGGCGTCGTCCTCAGGCTCCAGACCACCGAGGGGAGTTCCTTCATCCACCGCTTGCCGAACTTGTTGAGGTTGTTGTAGATCCGAGGCTTGAGCCCTTGTAGGATCATGCCATTGGCACGCTCTACTTGCCCATTCGACATGGGATGAGCTACGGCGGCCCAGTCCACCCGGATGTTGCGATCCTCGCAAAAATCCAAGAATTTTTTGCCGGTGAACTGGGTGCCATTGTCGGTGATGATGGAGTTCGGGACCCCGAAGCGATGGATGATGTTGGTGAAGAACGCCACCGCCTGCTCGGACCTGATGCTGTTCAGGGGTCGAACCTCGATCCACTTGGAGAATTTGTCGATGGCGACCAGCAGGTGCGTGTAGCCCCCGGGCGCCTTCTGCAGAGGGCCGACGAGGTCCAGACCCCACACAGCGAAGGGCCAGGTGATGGGTATCGTCTGCAGAGCCTGAGCGGGCAGGTGGGTCTGCTTCGCATAGAATTGGCACCCTTCGCAGGGCGGACAATTCTAGTGGCGTCAGCCACCGCCGTTGGCCAGTAGAAGCCTTGGCGGAAAGCGCTCCCGACGAGGGTTCGAGGTGCTGCGTGGTGACCGCAAGCCCCCGAGTGTATTTCCCGCAGGAGTTCCTGACCTTCGGTGATGGAGATACATCGCTGAAGGATGCCCGAGGGGCTGCGGTGGTAGAGCTCCTTCTCATCGCCCAGCAAGACGAACGACTTGGCGCGTCGCGCTACCCGCCGAGCCTCGGCTCGGTCGAGGGGCAGTTCTCCTTGGCGGAGATATTGCAGGTACGGGGTTTGCCAATCTTGATCTGGCACGACCCCGTTCTGCTCCTCCTCGATGCGCAGCGCTTCGCCCTCGGGCTCCGAGGGTTCCTCGGGTTGAGCCGAGGATGGCTCGGGCTGGGCCGAGGTCACCTCGGACGAAGCCGAGGGTGCCTCGGGCTCGGGCGCGTCATCTATCTTGACGGAGGGTTGGTGCAGATCCCGGGAGAAGACGTCCGGGGGAACCGTCGTTCGCCCCGAGGCTATCTTCGCCAGCTCGTCCGCAGTCTCGTTGTAGCGCCGGGCGATGTGGTTAAGCTCGAGCCCGTAGAACTTGTCTTCCAGGCGTCGAACCTCCTCACAGTAGGCCTCCATCTTCGGGTCGCGGCAGAGAGAGTTCTTCATGACTTGGTCGATGACGAGCTGCGAGTCGCCGCGTGCATCGAGGCGTCGGACCCCTAGCTCGATGGCGATTCGCAATCCGTTGATCAGAGCCTCGTACTCAGCCACATTGTTGGACGCCGGGAAATGGAGGCGAAGCACGTAGTGCAGGTGTTTTCCGAGGGGCGAGACGAAAAGCAGGCCCGCGCCAGCTCCCGTCTTCATCAGCGACCCGTCGAAAAACATGGTCCAGAGCTCTGGTTGGATCGGAGCCGTTGGTAACTGGGTATCGACCCATTCGGCTACGAAATCCGCCAGTACCTGGGACTTGATGGCCTTCCGAGGGGCAAACGAGATTGCCTCGCCCATGATTTCCACCGCCCACTTCGCGATCCGTCCGGAGGCTTCCCGGCACTGGATGATCTCCCCCAGGGGGAAGGATGACACCACAGTCACCGGATGGGACTCGAAGTAATGTCGCAGCTCTCGCCTCGTCAGGATCACTGCATATAGCAGCTTCTGGACTTGTGGGTAGCGGATCTTGGTTTCGGACAGCACTTCGCTGACGAAGTAGACTGGCCTCTGAATGGGCAAAGCATGCCCCTCTTCCTGCCTTTCGACTACAATCGCGGCGCTGACCACCTGAGTGGTTGCGGCGACGTAGACCAGGAGGGTTTCTCCATCAGCTGGGGGTACCAAGATGGGCGCCTGGGTGAGGAGCGCCTTCAGGTTCCCGAGGGCTTCCTCGGCCTCGGGAGTCCAAGTGAAGCACTCGGCCTTCCTTAAGAGGCGGTACAGGGGCAGGCCTCTTTCGCCGAGGCGCGAGATGAAACGGCTCAAGGCCGCGAGGCATCCCATGACCCTCTGTACGCCTTTTAAGTCCTTGATGGGCCCCATGTTTGTGATCGCTGCGATCTTCTCCGGGTTGGCTTCGATGCCCCGCTCGGAGACGATGAACCCCAAGAGCATGCCTCGGGGCACCTCGAAGACGCACTTCTCGGGATTGAGCTTGACGCCCTTCGCCTTGAGACACCGGAATGTCAGTTCAAGGTCGGAGAGAAGGTCAGAGGCTTTCCTCGTCTTGACTACGATGTCATCGACGTAGGCCTCGACCGTGCGACCAATGTGTTCGCCGAACACATGGTTCATGCACCGCTGGTACGTTGCACCCGCGTTTCTCAACCCGAACGGCATTGTGACATAACAGTACATGCCGAAGGGCGTGATGAAAGAAGTCGCGAGCTGGTCGGACTCTTTCATCTTGATTTGATGATACCCTGAGTAGGCATCGAGGAAAGACAGGGTTTCGCACCCTGCAGTGGAGTCCACAATTTGGTCGATGCGAGGTAGAGGGTAGGGGACCTTCGAACATGCTTTGTTGAGACCAGTGTAGTCTACGCACATTCGCCACTTCCCCCCTTTTTTCCTCACAAGTACAGGGTTGGCAAGCCATTCGGGATGGAATACCTCTTTAATGAACCCTGCTGCCATCAGCTTGTGGACCTCCTCGCCTATCACTCTGCGCCTTTCCTCATCGAATCGGCGCAGAGGCTGTCTGACCGGCCGGGCTCCGGCCCGAATATCCAGCGAGTGCTCGGCGACATCCCTCGGTATGCCAGGCATGTCCGAGGGACTCCACGCAAAAACGTCGGCGTTTGCGCGGAGAAAGTCGACGAGCACTGCTTCCTATTTGGGGTCGAGCCCGGAACCGATCCGGATCTGCTTGGAGGTGTCGCCACTGGGGTCGAGAGGGACGGCCTTAACCGTCTCCGCTGGCTCGAAGTTGCCGGCATGCCGCTTCACGTCTGGCACCTCTCGGGAGAGGCTTTCCAGGTCGGCAATGAGGGCCTCGGACTCGGCGAGGGCCTCGGCGTACTCCACGCACTCCACATCGCATTCGAATGCGTGTTTGTACGTGGGGCCGACGGTGATGACCCCGTTGGGGCCCGGCATCTTGAGCTTCAGGTAGGTGTAGTTGGGGACGGCCATGAACTTCGCGTAGCATGGCCTTCCCAACACTGCGTGGTAGGTTCCTCGGAACCCGACCACCTCGAACGTCAAAGTCTCCCTTCGGAAGTTGGAGGGTGTTCCGAAGCAGACAGAGAGGTCGAGCTGTCCGAGGGGCTGGACGCGCTTCCCCGGGATGATCCCGTGGAAGGGCGCAGCGCCTGCTCGGACGGATGACAGATCGACGCGCAGGAGCCTGAGGGTCTCGGCGTAGATGATGTTGAGGCAGCTGCCTCCATCCATCAGGACCTTGGTGAGCCTGACGTCGCCGATGACGGGATCGACGACGAGCGGGTACTTTCCTGGGCTCGGCACGTGGTCGGGGTGGTCGTCCCGGTCGAAGGTGATGGGCTTGTCGGACCAGTCTAGGTAGACTGGCGCCGCCACCTTGACCGAGCAGACCTCCCGACGCCCTTGCTTACGATGCCGAGCCGAGGCGTTTGCCGCATGCCCTCCGTAGATCATGAAGCAATCGCGGACCTCTGGGAACTCTCCTGCTTGGCGATCCTCCCTTTTGTCGTCGTCGCGGGCCCTGCCTCCCTCTGCGGGTGGCCCGGCCCTGTGGAAGTGGCGCCGAAGCATGACGCACTCCTCGAGGGTGTGCTTGACGGGCCCCTGATGGTAGGGGCACGTCTCCCTGAGTG
This sequence comes from Zea luxurians, assembly GCA_029449295.1. Classification (NCBI taxonomy): domain Eukaryota; kingdom Viridiplantae; phylum Streptophyta; class Magnoliopsida; order Poales; family Poaceae; genus Zea; species Zea luxurians. The sequence continues at coordinate 22,936,253 of JAOPSE010000009.1, read as the reverse complement.
CCTTGTCGAAGAGGTTAGCACCTCCGGGGGGCTTCCGAGGGTTCTTGCGCTCGGCGGCGGCGACAAGGTCTGCATCGGGAACGTCGCGTTTCGCTTGCGACTTCCTCCCGCCTTTCTTCTTGGCGCCGCGCGGAGCAGACGCCTCGGGAGAATCTTCCGACGGGCGGCCCTGGGGCTGCTTGTCCTTTCGGAAGATGGCCTCTACCGCCTCCTGGCCGGAGGCGAACTTGGTGGCGATGTCCATCAGCTCGCTCGCCCTGGTGGGGGTCTTGCGACCCAGCTTGCTCACCAGGTCGCGGCAGGTGGTGCCGGCGAGGAACGCGCCGATGACATCGGAGTCGGTGATGTTGGGCAGCTCAGTGCGCTGCTTCGAGAATCGCCGGATGTAGTCTCGGAGAGACTCTCCCGGCAGTTGCCGACAGCTCCGGAGGTCCCAGGAATTCCCGGGGCGCACGTACGTGCCCTGGAAGTTCCCGGCGAAAGCCTGGACCAGATCTTCCCAGTTGGAAATCTGCCCCGGGGGCAGGTGCTCCAACCAGGCTCGAGCGGTGTCGGAGAGAAACAGGGGGAGGTTTCGGATGATGAGGTTGTCATCGTCCGTCCCACCCAGTTGACAGGCCAGGCGGTAGTCCGCAAGCCACAATTCCGGTCTCGTCTCCCCCGAGTACTTCGTGATAGTAGTCGGGGGTCGGAATCGGGGCGGAAACGGCGCCCGCCGAATGGCTCGGCTAAAGACCTGCGGACCGGGTGGTTCGGGCGAGGGACTCCGATCCTCCCCGCTGTCGTAGCGTCCCCCACGCCTGGGGTGGTAGCCTCGGCGCACCCTTTCGTCGAGGCGTGCTCGACGGTCGCGATGAGGGTGCTCGTCGCCGAGGTGGCCCGGGGCCGCAGGCGCGGTGTTGCGCGTGCGCCCGGTGAAGACCGAGGCTTCCCGCGTGAGCCGGGAAGTCGCGGCACGAGGTTCCGAGGGGTATCCCTGCCTTCGGGAGGCAGAGCTCTCGGCCCGCCGGGCCGCAGCGCCTTCCAGGAGATGCTTAAGTTCTCCCTGGATTCGCCGACCCTCGGTGGTTGATGACTCCGGCATCGCGCGGAGGAGCATCGCTGCAGCGGCCAGGTCCTGACCGGTTCCGCCGGATGCGGGAGGCGGTCTGTCCCTGGCATCGTTGGCGATGCGGTGCCGGAGACCTTGGGGCAGGTGACGTATTCCTCCGGCCGGGGGTTGGCTCGCCCACACCTGCCCGATGTTCTGGCGGATTGCCTCGAGCGCTCCTGCTCCCTCATCGAGCCCGGCCTGCGCCCCGCGGACTTGCTCGAGCTGTGGGTCGTGACCCCCCGCCGGGACGGGGACCACAGCTAGCTCCCGCGGGATGTCGGCGCGAGGCGCTGGCCTAGGGGGATCACCATCCTCCGGCATGCCGAGGCAGCCGCCTCCGGAGGGATCCCCCAACTCGATGTGGAAACATTCGCGACTCGGGCCGCAGTCCTTGTCGCCAAGGCTGCGGCTGCCGTCGGAACAGTCGGAGAGGCAGTAGTCACATGCGGTCATGAAGTCCCGCATGGCACTAGGGTTGCCAGATCCGGAGAAATCCCAGCAGATGCTGGGGTCGTCATCTTCCTCGGACCCAGAGGGTCCGTAGGTCGAGACACCCGTCAATCGGTCCCAAGGCGACCGCACACGAAACCCCAGAGAGGTTGCACTCGCCTCAATGTGAGTGCCCGCCAAAGCGAGATCGCCAGGCGGGCTGAGGTCGAGTCGAAATGACGAAAGATGGGGAGCAGTCGGTACCTTTTTGTCGACGAGGAGCGATGAAGTCACGTCGGGGGCTGACCGCGCCGTCGTCTTGGGTACGAGGGCGACGTCCTGCAGGCCCTCCGTGAGCGTGCTGGCGTCGTCCACTTGCTCGGAGTCGACGTGTTGCGGGGGGATGGCGCTCGCGTTTGCCTTGAACGCGAGGGCGACGCTTGGCATGTCCTCCGTTGAGGCGCCGGGGATGTCGATTTGCTCGACAGCCGTCGGAGCGCGATCTCCCGCTCGGCCCCGGTTGCCCCGCCTCCTCCTCCTCCGATGGCGAGGGAGAGGATGGGGCGAGCTCGAAAGTTGTCCTTCCCCTACGCGGGAAAGACGTCGTCGATTCCGCCGCCGGCGGGCGGGCTGTCCGCCACCATTGTCGCTGCCGCGCGGTGGTGGAAGGAGTGCCATGTCGTAGTTGCCGTCGAGAGACATGAACTCAAGGTTCCCGAAACGGAGCACCGTCCCGGGCTGAAGAGGTCGTTGGAGACTGCCCATCTGGAGCTTGACGGGAAATCGGACGTCAACACGCAGCAGGCCCCTACCTGGCGCGCCAACTGTCGGCGTTTCGAGACCGGGGGGTCCCCGAGCCGACGAGTGAGAGTGCCGCGTGCCCCAGCCCAGATGGGTCGAGCGCGTGGGCGAGCGCGAAGGGGGGAACAGAGAGAGAGGTCGGTGGCCGGAGCCGGGTCGTGAGGGAGTCGGAGAATTCCCGCGGCCTTCGTGTTCGTCCCGCGCCCAGGTCGGGTGCGCTTGCAGTAGGGGGTTACAAGCGTCCGCGCGAGGTGAAGGGAAGCGAGCGGCCCCGAGAGAGCGCCTGCCCCTGCCCTTCGTCCCCGCGAGGCCAACCTTCTCTAAGAAGGCCCTGGTCCTTCCTTTTATAGTCGCAAGGAGAGGATCCAGGTGTACAAGATGGGGGTGTAGCAAGGTGCTACGTGTCTAGCGAGAGAGAGCTAGCGCCCTATGTACATGCCAAGGTGGCAGCCGGAGAGATCTTGGCACCCTGTTGGTGTGGCGTCGTGGCTGTTGGAGGAGCAACGGAGCCTGGCGGAGGGACAGCTGTCGGAGCGGCTGGGCCCTTGCTGACGTCCTCCTGCTTTCGTAAGGGAGCTGAGAGTCGCCGTCGTCATGGTCTAGCGGGGCGCCATCATTTGCCTATCTGGCGTGGCTGGCCAGATGGGACGCCGGTCTTGTCCTCTGCGACCCAAGTCGGCTCAGGGCAGGGTGATGATGACGCTTCCTGTTGACGTGGCGGTCTCGTGTCCTAGGTCGGGCGTCGTGGAGGCTCCTCCGAAGCCGAGGTCGAGTCCGTCCTGCAAGACAGAGGCAGAGTCCGAGCCCTAGGTCGGGCGAGGCGGAGATCGTTCGGTCAGAGGCCGAGGCGGAGTCCGAGCCCTGGGTCGGGCGAGGCGGAGTCCGTTGTCTTCCGGGGCCTTAGCCCGAGTCCGAGCCCTGGGGTCGGGCGGAGCGGAGTTCGCCGTCTTCTGGGGCCTTAGCCCGAGTCCGAGCCCTTGGGCGGAGCGGAGTTCGCCGTCTTCCGGGGCCTTAGCCCGAGTCCGAGCCCTGGGGTCGGGCGGAGCGGAGTTCGCCGTCTTCCGGGGCCTTAGCCCGAGTCCGAGCCCTTGGGCGGAGCGGAGTTCGCCGTCTTCCGGGGCCTTAGCCCGAGTCCGAGCCCTAGGGTCGGGCGGAGCGGAGTTCGCCGTCTTCCGGGGCCTTAGCCCGAGTCCGAGCCCTGGGGTCGGGCGGAGCGGAGTTCGCCGTCTTCCGGGGCCTTAGCCCGAGTCCGAGCCCTGGGTCGGGCGAAGCCTCCTATGGCGCCTCTGGCGAAGTCTGGTCGCCCGTTGGTCTTACCTTTTGCGTTAAACGCCCTGGTGACTCGGTCGGTTGGCGCGGTGATTTAGTCAGGGTTTCTTCTTATCGAAGGCGGGGCCTAGGGCGAGCCGGAGATGCGTCTGCCGTGAAAGAGGAGGCCTCAGGCGAGACGGAGTCATCTTAGGGTCGGCTGCCCTCGCCCGAGGCTAGGCTCGGGCGTGGCGTGGTCAAGTCACTCGTATGGACTGATCCCTGACTTAATCAAACCCATCAGGCCTTTGCAGCTTTATGCTGATGGGGGTTACCAGCTGAGAATTAGGCGTCTTGAGGGTACCCCTAATTATGGTCCCCGACACTAGCCATACATAAATTTTGTTATTTTAATTTAGCTGTTTTACCACTACATTGCAACCATCAGTGTCATGCAGACTTGCAGACTTCGATATATGTCACGATTTACATAGTCTCATCATTGGAGAGCACGTGCCACACCTGCCGTCGTACATCGTTAGTCATCAGGCACGCACCACCATACACTCTTGCTTAAACAAAAAGGCAAATGTGTATTTACGAAGAGAATTAAAGGCAGGCCGACAAAACCTACCCCGACGATGACTAGTGGTCATTGTTGTCGGTCCTCCTCTGCGTTACCTCCGGCGCCGAGATGACGCCATAATCCTTGATATAGTAGTCGTCGAATGCGCGTGACATGGTGAGTACCGATGACTCTTGATTGGGCTGCCAAATGAAGTGCACCCCGGGCTCATCAGCGAGGTAGTACACCTGGTCGTTGCACCACTGGATGTGCTACTCCTCTACATAGATCTTGTTCGAGGACACTCACACAACAGCAGCAATGGCTGTCATCCCAGCGCACAACAATTCATGGCCAGTCAGTAGCGACTTACGTGGCATGTTGGTCTTCAGGTGGATGATGAGCTGGACCCTGATGGCGCCGTCGTCGGTTGTTGTGCCCAGAACAACCCGAGAGTCGTCGGCATTGGAAACGACCATGAGGTCCCCCTGTTTGACGATGGACAGCGCGGTACAGCCGCTCTAGACCGCATCCAAGCGGTGGCTGCGCCGGAGCTTGCCGTACACAGCGGCGCATGCGGCCACGTAAGACTGCTTCTAGAGGTCGAACTGGCAGTCGCAGAGCTTATTCTCGTCGTCGATGAGCGACGCCAACGCGAGCACCTCGTGCTAGTGGTGTTTGTTCGGGTTTTCCAAGTAAGAAACATGGATTCATCTTTGACATTGGTTTATGAAAATGACTCATAAGTCAGATCCATGGAAAAATATTACGGAGAATAAATGTCACTCATGCAAAAAAAAAGGAATTTAAGTTAAAAACATTTTTCAAACAAAATAAATTGCATACAAGGCTCTTCTTTAAATACTACTCCCTCAATCCAAAAATATAATTTAATAATCTCGGTGATACTTATCTACTACTACACATTGTGCAAGGGTAGCAGGTGGGCTTCGGGAGAGATGTAGTATATGTTTTTACTATAATAGATGTAGACATAAACACATGTGTGGTGTAGTGGTAGCTACGAGCACATTTGCTTGAGGGCCATTTGTGTTTTTTTTAATTTAATTTTAGCTAGGCATGGGATGTACGTGGGAATGAGAATGAGATTTGTGGGGAGGGGGGAATGAGAAAGGAAACAGGGAATGGTGACCGAACATGAGAATGGATTGTGTGGGGAGGGAGGAATCGGAAAGGCAGAACAGGGAATGGTGAGAATGGACTGTGCGGGGAGGCGAATCGAAAATGCAGAACAGGGAATAGGAATGGCAGAACACGGAATGGCAGCCTACCCCTTACTACCTTAATAAGTAGTAGAGATTTATTTCTATACTATACATAAGTCACCAGTTTCAACAATCGTCCCGCGTCATCTTTTTACAAATAATCTCTCACAGCTATTTCAAATTAATCCGTTGTACGCTTATAGATGGTCAAATGGCAGCCCGGCATAGGCCAGACGCCCGCGGGCCACAACTCTGGCTCAGGCACGTCATGCCAGCCTGCTGACTATGCCGGACCAGCCCGTTAGCCCGTCGGCCCATTTGATTAAATCAGCATAAAATGTTAAAAACGGTGCAGGAGGTGAGGTTCGAACCATGCCCTAATGGAAGAAGGACGGAAGACACTGGTTAAAGTTGTCTAACCAGTAGAATATAATGATCAGATGTTTTTAATATTAAATATAAATTATATATATGTATATACTTTTTTGTAAAAAAATATAATCGTGTCGGACCGGACCAGCATTACGGGCTAAGGCTACAGCACAAGCATGACACGACGTTTTTGGCTCTTATAAGCATTAGGTCGTTTCTGAGACCACATTGGCGCAATGGACTCCATGATGTTTAAGGTTGCTGAATTGGATGGAGCAACAATGATTTGTCACACTAACAGTAAAATGAAAGGCTATTTGTTGGTTTTTAAACGTTAGTAATTGCTACGAAGTAGCATAATTTATATGGAGCGCATCCAGTTTTTATTAATGTCTCACTTTAGCAATCACTCCATATTTTGATATATATTTTTTTATAAGTTTGAGTTCATATGACTTATTTTAGAAACTTGAGATCACAAACTCTCTTATTTGGTCTCTGTATGGTGGAATTATGTCATTTTATAATCTCTGTTCGTTCAGTCAGTCTTTGTGAACTCTTAATCGCTCACTTAATTGGTCGTGTTATACCAAGACATAATGGATGTAGTAAATAATAACATCAGTTAGCCAAATTAAAAAAAATATTATACGGAGAGCGGAGACAATCAATAAAAAATCTTGAAATTTTTTGGTGGATAATTTACATGGGTATTGTTGTAAGCCGTCGCAACAGACGGGCAACCGACTAGTATTTATTTATCTATACAATACTTAAAGCACACGTTTCAACGGTCGTCCCGCGTTATCTTTTTACAAATAACCCTCACAGCTATTTCAAATTAATCCACTGCACGTCTATAGATGGCCAAACGGCGCCTGGCACGGGCTAGACGCCCGCGGGCCACAACTCTGGCCCAGGCACGTCATGCCGGGCTGCTAACTGTGCCAAGCCAGCCCGTCAGCTCATTTGATTAAATCAGCGTGTAAGGAAAATGGACCCCGACCATTTGGCTAATTGAGTTTTGGTGTTTGATGAACAACACAATCCGTGAACTAATAAGTTTTCTAGTGTTTATCATTGTAGTTCTCAGGATGCAAGAAATACTTGGACTAAGGAATTGAGGAAAGCAACACCTCAAAAGAAGATATTAAGAAGATTCAGGAAAAGTCCAAGTGTGCTGCTGCGGACTGTCCGGTGCCCACACGCCGGACTGTTCGGTGCACCAGGGAACAGTAGCTCAACGGCTAGTTCCAGGTGGCACTCGGAGAGAAGACCACCGGACTGTCCGGTGGCGCACCGGACATGTCCGGTGTGAAAAGCCTGCGCGCCCAACGGTCGTCTGCTCTGTCAGAGCAACGGATAGGCGCACCGGACATGCTACAGTGCAGTGTCCAGTGGTGCACCGGACTGTCCGGTGCACCCGACGACAGAAAGTTCCAACTTTCTGTCCAACGGCTAGTTTGGGATGTGGAGGCTATAAATACCATCCCAACCAGCCATTCTCAAGTGTGAGAGCCCAAGCAACATACCAAGGCACATAGTGCACATTTCTAAGAGCTCAAACACCCAAGTGCTTAATAGAATCACTCGGTGATTAGCGTAGGTGCTTTGCGAAGTGCTTAGGTTAGTTAGACCGCTTTAGCGCTTGCTCTAGGTGAATCCTAGTTAGTTGAGTGAGTTTAGATAAACCACACAACACCTCGGCTCTTGCGTGAGCCGTTGTAATTGTACCGAGTGGGGCGAGAGTCTTGCGAGACCGTGACAACCGCGTTTGTGTCACGGCCGCCACCGTGTACCGGAGGGAACGAGGCCCGCGGCGTTTCGGCCGGAAGCTCGATAGTGGAGACGGCGGGGAGCGTCCGAGTGGAGCCGGAAGCGGAGCACCACTTGCGCGTGGAGAAGGCTCGCGGCTCTCTACGGAGTTACTCGACCGTGGTGCTTGGCCCTCGCGTGGGCTTCCCTTTGCGTAGGGGCACCAACGAGGATTAGTCGGGACCTTGCGCGGTTCCGGATACCTCGGTAAAAATACCGGCGTCATTCACGAGAGTTTGCATCTCTACTTGGCTCTTTAAGATTCCGCATTTACATTAAGCAATTAAGTTTCAATCTTGTATTCATACTTATCTAGTGTAGATTGAAACTTAACCTTTGCGGTAGAGATAGCAACACTTAGACAAAACCTAGTTTGCACATTCTAGTTTGATTATTTGCATAGGTTGTGCTCTAGGGATTTTATTGTGCCCTAGTTTAGAAATAGTTTTTAGAAGTCCTAATTCACCCCCCCCCCTCTTAGGCGTCACCCGTTTCCTTCAATTGGTATCAGAGCCCGGTTTGGCTCATTTGAAACGCTTTAGCTTCACCGCTAAAAGAGCCGACGCTTTTTAGAGGAAGGGATGGATACCCATAGGCCACCACACTTCAACGGCACTAACTTCCCCTATTATAGTGCTATAATGGCTTGTTACCTAGAGGCCGTTGATCTAGGTGTTTGGAGAGTCACTCGTGACGGGATGAAACCCCTCAAGAATCCCGAGAAACCCACCACGAGTGAAGAAAAAGAAATTCATTTAAATGCTAGAGCCAAAAATTGCTTGTTTGAATCTCTTAGCATGGATATTTTTAATCAAATATTTACCTTGAAAACTGCTAATGAGATTTGGCTAAAATTGCATGAGCTCCATGACGGCACATCCAATGTCCGTGAGCAAAAACATTGCCTAGTCTTAAATGAGTATAATTCTTTTGCCATGAAAGATGATGAGCTTGTTAGAGACATGTATTCTCGTTTGAATCTAATTATCAATGAGCTCAATTCTATTGGCATTAATAAGCTAGGTGATGCGAACATTGTGAGAAAGATTATCTCCCTGCTACCACAAGAAAGATATGGGAGCATCATCACCATCCTTCACAACATGGAGGACTTGAGCAACATGACCCCGACCATTGTGATTGGGAAAATCGCGGCCTTTGAGATGTCGCGAAAAATGAGTCGGGGAGAGGAGCCAACTTCCTCAAAGCCATATGCTTTTGCATGTGATGAAAGGAAGGGGAAAAAGAAGGCTCCCACTCCGAGTTCCTCAAGTGGAGAAGAGGAAGAAGAAGAATGTGATGATGATGAAGATAATCAACCATGCACATCATCCTCCGAGGACGAAGAAACAATCTGACGCGTCAGAAAGGTAATGAGGATGATCCGCAAGATTAATCTAATGGGTGTGCCCCTGCAGGTCGAGGATCTTCTCTTTAACATTGACAGGAAAAAGCAAAGAAAGAGAGGATGCTTCGCATGTGGGGAGAAGGGCCACTTCAGGGACAACTGTCTAAATATGGCCAAACCCAAAAAGGAGAGGAGCAAAGGCCAGGCGCTAACAAGTGTTAGAACTTGGGATGATTCTTCAAGTCAAGATGAACCTCCAAGAACGCGCAGCCGCCGGTCCTCATCACGATCATCACGGACATCACACAAATGCCTTATGGCAAGAGGTAACAAAAGCATTCCATCCTCTAGTGATGAAAATAGTAGTGATGATGAAGGTGAGAGAAAGACCTCTCTAGATGAGCTTGCGGAAGCCGTTAATTTTTTCTAGGATGTTTGCACTAAGCAAAAATCTTAACTTAAAACTTTGAAAAATAAGTTGATTAGCTCTCAAAATGATTACAAAGGTTTGCTAGAAAAATTTGAAACTTTTGCAAACTTAAATTGTGAGCTATCAACTAAAATTGAGCTCTTAGAATCTAGTGCTCCATCCACTGCTACCGATGATAGCCTTATTAAAAAGAATGAAAAACTTAAGGCTAAGTTAGCTAGCTCCCAAGAAGCTATTGAAAATTTGCTAGAGAAAATGGAAATTCTTAGCATTCACAATAATGAGCTAACTTCTAAGCTAGAGAACATTGGTAGCACCCCAGCAGCATCTTTAGTTGAGATACCTGAAATAATTAAGAAAGATGCTTCTACTTCCTGCTTTGATTTAATTGATGACTCTAACCCTGCAACCAAGTCTTTGTTGAGAATATTGTTGTAGAAACATGTTCGGATGAGGTTGCAAAGGAAAATGCACAATTAAAGCAAGAAGTGGCTCGCCTTGGCAAGGCTTTGTATGACAAGAAAGGCAAAGCAAAACAAATCCAACCTCCACAGGATAACACCACTGTGGGAGTGAACAAGCCTATGGAGGGAGAAACTGTGATTTGTAGGCTATGCCACAAGGAAGGACACAAGTCTTTTCAATGCAAGGCGATAACCGGGGATAAGCAAAGGCAAAAGCTCAAGCAAAAGCCAACAAGCAAAATCTCCAACACCTACATCACAAAGGTGAACAAGAAAGATGCTACACCATATTTGATCAAGAAGAAAAAGAATGGAAAGGTGATAGCAATCAAGGCCAACAAGCAAGCCAACAAAGGAAAGGGGGCCAAACGCATCTGTGTGCCAAAGGAAATAATTTCAACCATGAAGAGCACCAAGAAAGTTTGGATCCCGAAAGGGAAGTGAGTGGACCGAAGGACTTCGGGAAATTTGGAGACTTGGCAAAGTTGGGATGTATATCATGGGATACATCATATTGGATCAAGTTTATTGCCAAGTGGGTTAGTGAAAACTTTGGACCCAAATTTCCCACCCATGACTAAGGTAACTAGATTTATTGTATTTCTTGCTTTTAGATATGTGTATCTATTTACCTTGTATCTAGTTTACCTTTCTTGCCTAGTATTACATTTGTTATTCACTCTTGTTTAAAATCATGCATACTAGGTAAATCATATGGTAGGATTGCTCGTTTTCAATTCATATACTTAAGCAAACCTACATGGTTTAAAATGTTTAAGCACGGCACATAGCTTACTTAACATTCCCAAAGTAAATGACACTAATGCATCAAAAGCTTATATCTTACATTTGGTATCATTTATCTTATATGTGCCAAAGTTTGGATTATGGATAATTTGCCCCTCTTGATATCAAATCAAAGTGCATGTCTCCTACAAGTATTCAAAACTTGTGTGCACACCTTCAGGGGGAGGTTACTCCATAATCTAACACTTTGAGACTAACACCCTTTCAAGTTTATTTCATGTGATAGTCTCATTGTAAGGAAAATAAGGTCCCCGGAGAAAGACAACAATCTTCCACTGCAAAATCTCCAAGAACTCTCATGTCTCTCAAGCTCGCCATTGACTTTCAATTGGTATCTTTTGAGACTACTTTGTATATCATTTACATGTCTTCTCCAAACATTTGATTAGACTATATTTCATATCATATGCTTCCATGTTGCTAAAAATGCATAAGTACTTAACTCATATTCTGTTACCTATGCATAAGGGAAGCCAGTCTTTTCAAATCATGTCTTGCACCTTTAATTTTCACATGCTTTTTCCTAAGTAGAGGATCTCTGTCAAAGGGAGTATTTCTTCATCTCTAAAAAGGGGGAGAAACTTCTTTCTAAAGAGAACACTCGTTTAGGGGGAGTAATCCTTTCAACTGATATCATTCATTTGGTTTAATTCAGTATCCTTCAAATGGTATCATCTTAATGAGGGCAAGCTTTTATTTACTTCCTACATGCTTTTAATGTCTTCCTTTTCGGTGGTTGATGCCAAAGGGGAAGAAGTTTTAGGGACCAAAGCAATGAAAACTATATCAAACACCAAACACCACCAATTTAAAATTTTATATCTACAAATGGTTTTTCAAGTGGTTTTGGTTATTTGGTCCAAAAATAGGAAGTAAGTGAATTATGGAGTTAGGGGGAGGCTTAAGTCCATAATATCACATTGTGGGGACAATCATGCATCCTAGCAAGTAGATTGCATATTTTAATTCAAATACTTGTATTATTTGCTTGCTTTGGTTGTGTTGTCATCAATCACCAAAAAGGAGGAGATTGTAAGGAAAATGGACCCCGGCCATTTGGCTAATTGAGTTTTGGTGTTTGATGAACAACACAATCCGTGAACTAATAAGTTTTCTAGTGTTTATGATTGTAGTTCTCAGGATGCAAGAAATACTTGGACTAAGGAATTGAGGAAAGCAACACCTCAAAAGAAGACATTAAGAAGATTCAGGAAAAGTCCAAGTGTGCTGCTGCGGACTGTCTGTGCGATGGCGCACCGGACATGTCCGGTGGCACACCGGACTGTCCGGTGCCCACACGCCGGACTGTCCGGTGCACCAGGGAACAGTAGCTCAACGGCTAGTTCCAGGTGGCACTCGGAGAGAAGACCACCGGACTGTCCGGTGGCGCACCGGACATGTCTGGTGTGAAAAGCCTGCGCGCCCAACGGTCGTCTGCTCTGTCAGAGCAACGGATAGGCGCACCGGACATGCTACAGTGCAGTGTCCGGTGGTGCACCGGACTGTCCGGTGCACCCGACGACAGAAAGTTCCAGCTTTCTGTCCAACGGCTAGTTTGGGGTGTGGAGGCTATAAATACCACCCCAACCGACCATTCTCAAGTGTGAGAGCCCAAGCAACATACCAAGGCACATAGTGCACAATTCCAAGAGCTCAAACACCCAAGTGCTTAATAGAATCACTCGGTGATTAGCGTAGGTGCTTTGTGAAGTGCTTAGGTTAGTTAGACCGCTTTAGAGCTTGCTCTAGGTGAATCCTAGTTAGTTGAGTGAGTTTAGATAAACCACACAACCCCTCGGCTCTTGCGTGAGCCGTTGTAATTGTACCGAGTGGGGCGAGAGTCTTGCGAGACCGTGACAACCGCGTTTGTGTCACGGCCGCCACCGTGTACCGGAGGGAACGAGGCCCGCGGCGTTTCGGCCGGAAGCTCGATAGTGGAGACGCCGGGGAGCGTCCGAGTGGAGCCGGAAGCGGAGCACCACTTGCGCGTGGAGAAGGCTCGCGGCTCTCTACGGAGTTACTCGACCCTGGTGCTTGGCCCTCGCGTGGGCTTCCCTTTGCGTAGGGCACCAACGAAGATTAGTCGGGACCTTGCGCGGTTCCGGATACCTCGGTAAAAATACCGGCGTCATCCACGAGAGTTTGCATCTCTACTTGGCTCTTTAAGATTCCGCATTTACATTAAGCAATTAAGTTTCAATCTTGTATTCATACTTATCTAGTGTAGATTGAAACTTAACCTTTGTGGTAGAGATAGCAACACTTAGACAAAACCTAGTTTGCACATTCTAGTTTAATTATTTGCATAGGTTGTGCTCTAGGGATTTTATTGTGCCCTAGTTTAGAAATAGTTTTTAGAAGTCCTAATTCACCCCCCCCCCTCTTAGGCGTCACCCGTTTCCTTCACAGCGTAAAATGTTAAAAAATAGTGCAGAAGGTGGGGTTCGAACCCATGCCCTGATGGGAAAAGGGCATGCCTTGATGGGAAAAGGGCGGGAGACACTGGGTGAAGCTGTCTAACCAGTAGAACATCATGCTCAAATATTTTTAATATTGAATATAAATTGTATATATGTATATACTTTTTTGTAAAAAAATATAATTGTGTCGTGTCGGGTCAGCACTACAGGGCGAGGCTACAGCCAAACACGACACGGCGTTCTTGGCTCTTGCAAGCATTAGGTCGTTTCTGAGACCATATTGGCGCAATAGACTCCATGGTGTTTGAGGTTGCTAAATTTGATGGGCGAACTATGATTTGTCACACTAACAGTAAAATGAAAGGTTATTTGTTGGTTTTAAACGTTAGTAATTGCTATAAAGTAGCATAATTTATATGGAGCGCATACAGTTTTTATTGATGTCTGAATTTAGCAATCACTCCATATTTTGATCTAACTTTTTTATAAGTTTGAGTTCATGTGACTTATTTTAGAAACTTTAGCTCATAAACTTTCTCTTATTTGATCTCTATATGGTGGAATTATGTTATTTTATAATCTCTGTCCGTTCAGTCAGTCGTTCTGAAACTCTTTTATAATCGCTCACTTCATTGGCCGTGTTGTACCAAGACATATTGCATGGAGTAAACAATAACATCAGTTAGCTAAACCAAAAAAAATATTATACGGAGAGCGGAGACAATCAATAAAAAATCTTGAAATTTTATTGGTGGATAGTTTACGTGGGTATTGTTGTAAGTCATCGCAACGAACGGACAACCGACTAGTTTTACTTAAGTTTGCAGCGCATAACCGGCAGTTAGTTTTACTTGAAATTTCATTGTATTCAGAAGATTTCAGATTGGCTGAAGGATCATACATCATCACCAAAAAAAGTTATTCTATACCTTATATTCCATGATAATATATAGCATGGCTTACTCTTTCCGTCCAAAAAAGTTATCGCTATAGTATTCGTGTCTATCAAAGATTTTAAAATTTGACTAGATTTATAAAAAAAATATTAAAAGAACTTATATCTTAAAATAAGTAATTTATTGTAAAAATACACTCTACTAGTAATATTAATTATATACTATTTATATTTTTCTTATATATATTTAATTAAGGTTAAAAATAGTTGTTTGGAAAACTAGAACGTCAGCTATTTATATAGGAGGAAGGGAGTTGGTAAAACTTAGCCAAATTTTTACCAAAGTGATTAAAAAGAGAAAGAAACAACACGTTTTATGGGTAAAACCCGTACCTAAAAACTAGAAAAAATTAGTCCACACCATCCTCAGATTTCAGTACCATTGCCAACCAATTAATAAGTCAAAACGTCACTGCTCGCACAAATAATGAGCCAACCTCACTTAATTTTGTTCACCAATGATAATATAAGATCATTTTGCAGTTTTTCAGGCGAATGGAGGTACTGTCTAGGACTTGTTAAAATTCAGGTGTCTGAATTTTAGTTTTCCTTGAGACAATGATTATTGCATGTATTACTGTGAGGGACCATAATTAGGAATACCTCCAAGACTCTTAATCTCAGCTGGTAACCCCCATCAGCACAAAGCTGCAAAGGCCTGATGGGTGCGATTAAGTCAAGGCTCGGTCCACTCAAGGGACACGATCCCGCCTCGCCCGAGGCCAGCCTCGGGCAAGGGTAGCCGACCCCGAAGGATTCACGCCTCGTCCGAGGACCCCCTCAAGCAACGGACACACCTTCGGCTCGCCCGAGGCCCAGTCTTCGCCAAGAAGCAACCTTGGCCAGGTCGCCACACCGACCGACCGTATCGCATAAGCATTTAATGCAAAGGTGGCCTGACACCTTATCCTGACGCGCGCCCCTCAGTCGACAGAGCCGAAGTGACCGCAGTCACTTCGCCGCTCCACTGACCGGCCTGACAAGAGGACAGCGCCGCCTGCGTCGCTCCGACTGTTGTGCCGCTCGACAGAGTGAGGCTGACAGCAGCCGAGTCCGGCTTCGGGCGCCATAGGAAACTCCGCCTCGCCCGACCCTAGGGCTCGGACTCGGCTTCGGCCCCGGAAGACGACGAACTCCGCCTCGCCCGACCTCAGGGCTCGGACTCGGCTTCGGCCCCGGAAGACGACGAACTCCGCCTCGCCCGACCCCAGGGCTCGGACTCGGCCTCGGCCCCGGAAGACGACGAACTCCGCCTCGCCCGACCCGGGGCACAGACTCGACCTCGACCTCGGAAGACAGACTCGACCTCGACCTCGGAGGAGCCTCCGCCTCGCCCGACCCAGGGCTCGGACCGACCACGTCACAGGGGGGGCCATCATTACCCTACCCCTAGCTAGCTCAGGCTACGGGGAACAAGACCGGCGTCCCATCCGGCTCGCCCCGGTAAACAAGTAATGATGGCGTCTCACGTGCTCCATGACGACGACGGCTCCCAACCCCTTACGGAAGCAAGAAGACGTCAGCAAAGACTCGATAGCCCCGACAGCTGTCCTTCCGCAAGGCTCCAGCGCTCCTCCGACGGCCACGACATCACATGAACAGGGTGCCAAGACCCCTCCGGCTGCCACGACGGCATGTACTTAGGGCGCTAGCTCCTCTCTGCTAGACACGTTAGCACACTGCTACATCTCCTATTGTACACCTAGGCCCTCTCCTTACGTCTATAAAAGGAAGGCCCAGGGCACTCATACGGAGGGTGGGCCGCGCGGGGAGGACGGGACGGCGCGTGCAGGCCTCTCGCTCCCTCCCACGCGGACGCTTGTAACCCCCTACTGCAAGCGCACCCAACCTGGGCGCGGGACAAACACGAAGGCCGCGGGTCTCCCCTTTACGCCCGTCTCCTTGTCTCCCCCCTCCGTGCTCCGTCTCGCGCGGACCCATCTAGGCTGGGGCACGCGGCGACAATTCACTCGTCGGTCTAGGGACCCCCCGGGGTCGAAACGCCAACAGTTGGCGCGCCAGGTAGGGGCCTGCTGCGTGTTGACGAACAGTTTCCCGCCAAGCTCCAGATGGGTAGTCTCCAGCAACCTTTCCAGCCCGGGACGGTGCTCCGTTTCGGGAGTCTCGAGTTCATGTCCCTCGACGGCAGCTACGACATGACACTCCTTCCTCCGCCGCGCGACAGCGACAATGGCGGCCGACAACCCGCCCGCCGGCGGCGGAATCGACAACGTCTTCCCCACGTGGCGGAAGAACAACATTCGGGTTTGTCCCGTCGCCTCCTCCGCCGATGGAGCAGGAGGCGGGGCAACCAAGGCCAAGCAGGAGGTGGCACCTCATCGGCTGTCGAGCGAGTCGACGGCGCCGGCGCCCCAACGGGGGACACGTCGAGCGTCGCCCTCGCGTCTGAGACGAAGACGAGCGCCGTTTCCCCGCGACACGCCAACTTCAAGCGGATGAACGACGCCAGCACGCTCGCAAAGGACTTGCTGGGCGTCACCCTCGTACCCGAGACGTCAGTGCAGTCTGCCCTGACGCGACTTCGTCACCGCCCGTCGACCAGGAGGTACCGACCGATTCCCATCTCGTGCCTTTTGGATTCAGCTTCGACCCACCAAGCGACTTCGCTTCGGTGGAAGCCTTCATAGAGGCATGTCCAAGCCCTCCGGGGTACGGTATGCGGTCACCCTGGGACCGGCTGACAGCCGTCTCGACCTATGGGCCCTCGGATCCTGAGGAAGATGATGAGCCCGACTTCTGTTGGGATTTCTCCGGACTTGGTAACCCCAGTTCCATGCGGGACTTCATGGCCGCTTGCGACTACTGCCTTTCCGACTGTTCCGACGGTAGCCGCAGCTTCGACGACAAGGACTGTGGCCCAAGTCGTGAATGTTTCCACGTCGATCTAGGGGGTCCCGGTGAAGGCAACCATCTTGGTATACCGGAAAATGGTGATCCCCCTAGGCTTGCGTCTCGCGTTGACATCCTTCGGGAGCTAGCTGTGGTCCCAGTCCCTGCGGGGGGGTCAGGACACACAGCTCGAGCAAATCCGCGAGATGCAGGTCAGGCTCGACGAGGGAGTAGGAACACTTGAGCCGTTCCGCCGGGACATCGGGCAGGAATGGGCAGGCCAAGCTCCGGCCGGAGAAGCACGTCATCTACCCCAGGGCATCCAGCACCGCATCGCCGACGATGTCAGGGCGAGATCGCCACCGGCTTCCAGTGGGGTCGGCCAGAACCTGGCTACAGCGGCAATACTTCTCCGCGTGATGCCGGAGCCATCAACCACCGAGGGGCGGCGCATCCAGGGAGAACTCAAGAATCTCCTGGAAGATGCCGCGGTCCGACGGGCCGAAAGCTCTGCCTCCCGAAGGCAGGGGTACCCCTCGGAGCAACGCGCCGCGACTTCCCGGTTCGTGCGGGAAGCCTCGGTCCACACCGGGCGCACGCGCAACACAGCGCCTGCGGCCCCAGGACGCCTCGGCAACGAGCACCATCACCGCAACCGTCGAACCCACCTCGACGAGAGGGTGCGCCGAGGCTACCACCCCAGGCATGGGGGGCGCTACGACAGCAGGGAGGATCGGAGTCCCTCGTCTGAACCACCCGATCCGCAGGCTTTCAGCCGGGCCATACGACGTGCGCCGTTCCTGACCCAATTCCGAACCCCGACTACCATCACAAAGTACTCGGGGGAGACGAGGCCGGAACTATGGCTCGCGGACTACCGGTTGGCCTGCCAACTGGGTGGAACGGACGACGACAACCTCATCATCCGCAACCTCCCCCTGTTCCTCTCCGACACCGCTCGAGCCTAGTTGGAGCACCTGCCTCCGGGGCAGATCTCCAACTGGGACGACCTGGTCCAAGCCTTCGCCGGCAACTTCCAGGGCACGTACGTGCGCCCTGGGAACTCCTGGGATCTCCGAAGCTGCCGCCAGCAGCCGGGAGAGACTCTCCGGGACTACATCCGGCGATTCTCGAAGCAGCGCACCGAGCTACCCAACGTCACCGACTCGGATGTCATCGGCGCGTTCCTCGCCGGCACCACCTGTCGCGACCTGGTGAGCAAGCTGGGTCGCAAGACCCCCACCAGGGCGAGCGAGCTGATGGACATCGCCACCAAGTTCGCCTCTGGCCAGGAGGCGGTTGAGGCCATCTTCTGGAAAGGCAAGCAGCCCCAGGGCCGCCAGCCGGAAGATGTCCCCGAGGCGTCCGCTCAGCGCGACACCAAGAAGAAAGGCAAGAAGAAGTCGCAAGCGAAACGCGACGCCGCCGAGGCGGACCTTGTCGTCGCCGCTGAGTACAAGAACCCTCGGAAACCTCCCGGGGGCACCAATCTCTTCGACAAGATGCTCAAGGAGCCGTGCCCCTATCATCAGGGGCCCGTCAAGCACACCCTTGAGGAGTACGCCATGCTTCGGCGCCACTTTCACAAGGCCGGGCCACCTGCGGAAGGTGGCAGGGCCCGCAACGGCGATAAGAAGGAGGATCACAAGGCAGGAGAGTTCCCCGAGGTCTACGACTGCTTCATGATCTACGGTGGGCGAGTGGCGAACGCCTCAGCTCGGCACTGCAAGCAAGAGCGTCGGGGGGTCTGCTCAGTAAAGGTGGCGGCGCCAGTCTACCTAGACTGGTCCGACAAGCCCATCACCTTTGACCAGGGTGACCATCCCGACCGCGTGCCGAGCTCGGAGAAATATCCGCTCGTTGTCAACCCCGTCATCGGCAACGTTAGGCTCACCAAGGTCCTCATTGACGGAGGCAGCAGCCTCAACATCATCTACGCCGAGACCCTCGGGCTCCAGCGGATCGATCTGTCCTCGGTCCGGGCGGGCGTGGCGCCTTTCCACGGGATCATCCCCGGGAAACGCGTCCAGCCCCTCGGACAACTCGATCTACCCGTCTGCTTCGGGACTCCCTCCAACTTCCGAAGGGAAACCCTCACGTTCGAGGTGGTCGGGTTCCGAGGAACCTACCACGCATTGCTGGGGAGGCCATGCTACGCCAAGTTCATGGCCGTCCCCAACTACACCTACCTCAAGCTCAAGATGCCGGGCCCCAACGGGGTCATCACCGTCGGCCCCACATACTGACACGCGTACGAATGCGACGTGGAGTGCGTGGAGTACGCCGAGGCCCTCGCCGAATCCGAGGCCCTCATCACCGACCTGGAGAGCCTCTCCAAGGAGGCGCCAGACGCGAAGCGCCATGCTGGCAATTTCGAGCCAGCAAAGACGGTCAAATCCGTCCCTCTCGGCCCCAGCAACGACGTCTCCAAGCAGGTCCGGATCGGCTCCGAGCTCGATCCCAAATAGGAAGCAGTGCTCGTCGACTTTCTCCGCGCAAACGCCGACGTTTTCGCGTGGAGTCCCTCGGACATGCCTGGCATACCGAGGGAGGTCGCCGAGCACTCGCTGGATATCCGAGCTGGAGACCGACCCATGAAGCAGCCTCTGCGCCGATTCGACGAAGAAAAGCGCAGAGCCATAGGCGAGGAGATCCACAAGCTGATGGCAGCAGTGTTCATCAAAGAG
The DNA here is from genome assembly GCA_029449295.1 of Zea luxurians. Taxonomy (NCBI): domain Eukaryota; kingdom Viridiplantae; phylum Streptophyta; class Magnoliopsida; order Poales; family Poaceae; genus Zea; species Zea luxurians. The sequence continues at coordinate 22,916,743 of JAOPSE010000009.1, read as the reverse complement.
GTATTCCATCCCGAATGGCTTGCCAACCCTGTGCTTGTGAGAAAGAAAGGAGGGAAATGGCAGATGTGCGTAGACTACACTGGTCTGAACAAAGCATGTCCGAAAGTTCCCTATCCTCTGCCTCGCATCGATCAAATTGTGGATTCCACTGCTGGGTGCGAAACCCTGTCTTTCCTCGATGCCTACTCAGGGTATCACCAAATCAGGATGAAAGAGTCCGACCAGCTCGCGACTTCTTTCATCACACCATTCGGCATGTACTGCTACGTTACTATGCCGTTTGGTTTGAGGAATGCGGGTGCGACATACCAAAGGTGCATGAACCATGTGTTCGGCCAACACATCGGTCGAACGGTCGAGGCTTACGTCGATGACATCGTAGTCAAGATGAGGAAAGCCTCCGACCTCCTTTCCGACCTTGAAACGACATTCCGGTGTCTCAAGGCGAAAGGCGTAAAACTCAATCCCGAGAAGTGCGTCTTCGGAGTACCCCGAGGCATGCTCTTGGGGTTCATCGTCTCCGAGCGGGGCATCGAGGCCAACCCGGAGAAAATCGCGGCCATCACCAACATGGGGCCCATCAAGGACTTGAAGGGCGTACAGAGGGTCATGGGATGCCTTGCGGCTCTGAGCCGCTTTATCTCGCGCCTCGGCGAAAGAGGCCTACCCCTGTACCGCCTCTTAAGAAAGGCTGAGTGCTTCGCTTGGACCCCTGAGGCCGAGGAAGCCCTCGGGAACCTGAAGGCGCTCCTCACGAACGCGCCCATCTTGGTGCCCCCCGCTGCCGAACAAGCCCTCTTGATCTAAGTCGCCGCTACCACTCAGGTGGTCAGCGCCGCGATTGTGGTTGAGAGACGAGAAGAGGGGCATGCATTGCCCGTCCAGAGGCCGGTCTACTTCATCAGTGAGGTACTATCCGAGACCAAGATCCACTACCCACAAATTTAGAAGCTGCTATACGTGGTGATTCTGACGCGGCGGAAGTTGCGACACTACTTCGAGTCTCATCCGGTGACTGTGGTGTCATCCTTCCCCCTGGGGGAGATCATCTAGTGCCGAGAGGCCTCAGGTAGGATTGCAAAGTGGGCAGTGGAAATCATGGGCGAGACAATCTCGTTCGCCCCTCGGAAGGCCATCAAGTCCCAAGTCTTGGCAGACTTTGTGGCTGAATGGGTTGACACCCAGCTTCCAGTGGCTCCAATCCAACCGGAACTCTGGACCATGTTTTTCAACGGGTCGCTGATGAAAACAGGAGCGGGCGCGGGCCTGCTCTTCATCTCACCCCTCGGGAAACACCTCCGCTACGTGCTGCGCCTCCATTTCCCGGCGTCCAACAACGTGGCCGAGTACGAGGCTTTGGTTAACGGGTTGCGCATCGCCGTTGAGCTAGGGATCCGACGCCTCGACGCTCGCGGTGACTCGCAGCTTGTCATTGTCCAAGTCATGAAGAACTCCCACTGTCGCGACCCGAAGATGGAAGCCTACTGCGACGAGGTTCGGCGCTTGGAAGACAAGTTCTATGGGCTCGAGCTCAACCACGTCGCCCGACGATACAACGAAACTGCGGACGAGTTGGCTAAGATAGCCTCGGGGCGAACAACGGTTCCCCCGGACGTCTTCTCCCGAGACCTACATCAACCCTCAGTCAAGACCGACGACACGCCCGAGCCCGAGAAGGCCTCGGCCCAGCCCGAGGCACCCTCGGCTCAGCCCGAGGCACCCTCGGCCCCCGAGGGTGAGGCACTGCGCGTCGAGGAAGAGCGGAGCGGGGTCACGCCTAATCGAAACTGGCAGACCTCATACCTGCAATATCTCCACCAAGGAGAGCTACCACTCGACCGAGCCGAAGCTCGGCGATTGGCACGGCGTGCCAAGTCGTTCGTCCTACTGGGGGGCGGGAAGGAGCTCTACCACCGCAGCCCCTCCGGTAACCTCCAGCGATGCATATCCATCGCCGAAGGTCAGGAGTTATTACAAGAAATACACTCGGGGGCTTGCGGTCATCACGCAGCGCCTCGAGCCCTTGTCGGAAAAGCTTTCCGACAAGGTTTCTACTGGCCGACCGCGGTGGCCGACGCCACTAGGATTGTCCGCACCTGCCAAGGGTGTCAATTCTACGCAAGGCAGACCCACCTGCCCGCTCAGGCTCTGCAGACAATATCCATCACCTGGCCGTTTGCTGTGTGGGGCCTGGACCTTGTCGATCCCTTGAAGAAGGCACCCGGTGGCTACACGCACATGCTGGTCGCCATCGACAAATTCTCCAAGTGGATCGAGGTCCGACCCCTAAATAGCATCAGGTCCGAACAGGCGGTGGCTTTCTTCACCAACATCATCCATCGCTTCGGGGTCCCGAACTCCATCATCACCGACAATGGGACCCAGTTCACTGGCAGAAAGTTCCTGGACTTCTGCGAGGATCACCATATCCGGGTGGACTGGGCCGCCATGGCTCACCCCATGACGAATGGGCAAGTAGAGCGTGCCAACGGCATGATTCTGCAAGGACTCAAGCCATGGATCTACAACGACCTCAACAAGTTCGGCAAGCGATGGATGAAGGAGCTCCCCTCGGTGGTCTGGAGTCTGAGGACGACGCCGAGCCGAGCCACGGGCTTCACACCGTTCTTTCTAGTCTATGGGGCCAAGGCCATCTTGCCCACGGACTAAGAATACGGTTCCCCGAGGACGAGGGCCTACAACGACCGACGCAACCAGACCGACCGAGAAGACTCACTGGACTAGCTGGAAGAGGCTCGGGACATGGCCTTACTACACTCGGCGCGGTATCAACAGTCCCTGGCGACGCTACCACCCCCGAGGGGTTCGGTCCCGAGACCTCTAGGTGGGCAACTTGGTGCTTCGGCTGCGACAAGACGCCCGAGGGCGGCACAAGCTCACGCCTCCCTGGGAAGGGTCGTTCGTCATTGCCAAGGTTCTGAAGCCCGGGACGTACAAGCTGGCCAACAGTCAAGGCGAGGTCTACAGCAACGCTTGGAACATCCGATAGCTACGTCGCTTCTACCCTTAAGATGCTTTCAAGTCGTTCGTACACCTCGTTCACGCACAAAGTCTAACCATCAAGGAAGGGTCAGCCTTGCCTCGGCAAAGCCCGACCCTCCCTCGGGGGCTAGAAGGGGGGAACCCCCTCCGCGTCAAATTTTTCCTCGGAAAAGATCTTTTCTGCCAGAACATCTTTCGTGCTTTTCGACTACTTCGAAAGTGGGATCCTGAAAACAACGGAGTACACGTAAGCAGCCAAGGCTGACCGAGCCGAGGGACTCCTACGCCTCTGGGATACGGATACCTCACTCATCACCTTCTGCGATAAGTAACTCACGCTCGGATAAGCGATTCCGCGGATCGAACAAGTCTTCACGCTCAAAAACTCTTTTGCCAAAATGATTTTTCGTGCCTTCTCGACTATATCGGTAGCAGAATCCTACGGACGAGTAAGAGTACACGTAAGCGGCAAGGCCGACCGAGCCGAGGGACTCCTACGCCTCCGGGATACGGATACCTCACTCGTCACCTTCCGTGAAAAGTAACTCTCGCTCGGGCAAACAATTCTGTTACCGACAAATAAGTCCAGATACTCGAAACAAGAGGGAAAGAAACACAGCTTTACAATACGATGACAGTATGTTTGGGCCACGGCGGCCGCAGAAAACATACGCACACTACAAGGTGAGCCGATCCTGTAGGCTCAGGCGTCGACGGAGGGGGAGCAGCAGCACCCTTGGTGTCAACTCCACCCTCGGCGAAGTCTGACCGAGCCTCGGACGGCAACACGGTCGGAGGATCTCCACTCCGAAGGACGACGTCAGCATCGCGCCCGGGCCATCGCCACCAGGGCCTCCTCCAGGAATCCGGCCCGAGCAGATGGCTCGGCCGGCCGCCCCGAAGCCTCAGCCAGCTGTCCTCCGAGGACACCGGCCCGGCTCGTGGCTTCGGCAACTCGACTCCGGCGCTGGTCCCTCCAGTGGACGGTCCGGCCAGGCTCTGGCCGACGAGGTCTTCTTTTCGAGCCAACTCTCCCCACTTGCGTTCTCAGCCGTCGCGGGCTGAGTCTTCTCCAACACGCTCCAAGGTCCTCCCCCTACGACACGGGGGCTGGGCCCCACGCGTCATGCAAGCTGGCTCAAGGCGAAAGAAGCCAAACCGCCACGCGTGGTGCGCGTAACTGCCTAGCGGTTACAAGCGCTTCTCCACTTTTGCCCAGACCAGCGGGTGAAAGAACGGACCGCCATGCAGGCGGCATGCAACCGCACCAAGGGGGCACACCCTTTCGACTTCGACGCGTCCAGCGTGGAGGCCCAGGCCCACACGTCATTTAACCGGCGCGCCGGTTACTACGTGCAAGAAACTGCACCGCCACTCACGCCACTACCGTGCCTCCTCGACTGTGGAACCAGTACCGCGACTCGAGGCAACCCTGCGCATGACCCAGCAGTGCCAACCAGGCGCATCGGTCACGGGTCAGCCAGCCACGGGAGAAGGCGCGACGGTCGATATGGCCAGAAATGGGCCGGCAGTAATGGCGGTGGCAGGAAGGCGAAAGCAGCGATCAAGTCGTCAGCCAAGCTCGCGTCCCCTCCTGGGACAGTGAGAGAACCCTCTCCCACTGCATGAAGACGACGCGCCCGTGTTCCGTTCCTTGAACGGCTTGCGCACGCGCAACGGCTGCCCCGCGAACCACTCGTCCCGTCGCATTAACTCTGCGGCAGGACAGGCGGCACCTTTGGCAGGCGAAGCAGGCGACGCTTCGTTTCCGCCGTATTGACCGCGTCAAAAAAGGTGTGCCACGTCGTTCGATTTTGTATCCTTTCCCTTTTTCTCTTTCTCTCTCTTACGACAGGGATCGGGAAAGGGGATACCCCAAAAGGGATCCTTCTCCGCGAAGGAAACAGGCCCCGAGCCCCCTACTGATCAGAGGTTCAAAGGCTGGCCCCTCGGAAGGGTTCAACAGCCGCCTCAGAGCACTCGGGCTCCGCGCCCACTACTAGTCAGAGGTTCGACGGCTGGCCCCTCGGAAGGGTTCAACGGCCGCCTCAGGCTACTCGGGCTCTGCGCCCACTACTGATTAGGGGTTCGTAGGCTGGCCCTCGAAGGGTTCGACAGTCGCCTCAGACACAGAGTGAGGGATGACCCTGGGTACGTTCGATACATAACCGAGGCTCGGGCTACGCTCCCAAGGTACCCTAGGACATTTCCGAGACGGACAGGAACGATTTTGTAACGGAATCCCACCAGAGGGAGGCATCGAGCCCTCGGACCCTGTCAAAAGGGGACCGGGTCTGGCAAATCACCCGCAGGTACTTTTGGAGCGCTCCTCCGGGCTACAGCCGACCCCTAACGGATGGGGCATGGGCGTCCACTCGGATCACCCGTTAGCAACTCACTGGAGACACCAAGTTCGGCGCCCTCCGAGGGCAACATGGCGCTTTCCCCCTCCTCCTTGCGGAAAGGCAACGCAGGGGCGTATGTAAAAAAGTCGAGTCTGTCCTTGATCGTCCTTTCGCTCTGTGCGGAGGCTCGGGGGCTGCTCTCGCAAACCCGGTTCCGGCCAAACCGTTGACAACGTCAACATACCAGCCCGAGAACTTGGGACTCGACTGTGCACCCGGGCTACGGCCAGTTCGCATGAGGGAACAACCAGACCAGCTGAAGCATCACGAAACGCATTAAGACCTCGAAGGAGTCTAACCACTCCTCCGAGGCCTCAGGGGCTACACCCAGCGGGTGCGCTCGCGCGCACCCACCGGAACAAAACGCAACCGAGAAAGGCCGGTCCCCTTGCAAAAAAGTGCGACAAAAGCCTCCAAGCGAGTATTAACACTCCCTTTGAGGCTCGGGGGCTACTGTCGGGGACCATAATTAGGGGTACCCCCAAGACTCCTAATCTCAGCTGGTAACCCCCATCAGCACAAAGCTGCAAAGGCCTGATGGGTGCGATTAAGTCAAGGCTCGGTCCACTCAAGGGACACGATCCCGCCTCGCCCGAGGCCAGCCTCGGGCAAGGGCAGCCGACCCCGAAGGATTCACGCCTCACCCGAGGACCCCCTCAAGCAACGGACACACCTTCGGCTCGCCCGAGGCCCAGTCTTCGCCAAGAAGCAACCTTGGCCAGGTCGCCACACCGACCGACCGTATCGCAGAAGCATTTAATGCAAAGGTGGCCTGACACCTTATCCTGACGCGCGCCCCTCAGTCGACAGAGCCGAAGTGACCACAGTCACTTCGCCGCTCCACTGACCGGTCTGACAAGAGGACAGCGCCGCCTACGTCGCTCCGACTGTTGTGCCGCTCGACAGAGTGAGGCTGACAGTAGCCAAGTCCGGCTTCGGGCGCCATAGGAAACTCCGCCTCGCCCAACCCCACGGCTCAGACTCGGCTTCGGCCCCGGAAGACGACGAACTCCGCCTCGCCCGACCCCAGGGCTCGGACTCGGCTTCGGCCCCGGAAGACGACGAACTCCCCCTCGCCCGACCCCAGGGCTCGGACTCGGCCTCGGACCGGAAGACGACGAACTCCGCCTCGCCTGACCCGGGGCTTAGACTCGGCCTCGACCTCGGAAGACAGACTCGACCTCGACCTCGGAGGAGCCTCCGCCTCGCCCGACCCAGGGCTCGGACCGACCACGTCACAGGGGGGCCATCATTACCCTACCCCTAGCTAGCTCAGGCTACAGGGAACAAGACCGACGTCCCATCCGGCTCGCCCCGGTAAACAAGTAATGATGGCGCCCCGCGTGCTCCATGACGATGGCGGCTCCCAACCCCTTACGGAAGCAAGAAGACGTCAGCAAGGACTCGACAGCCCCGACAGCTATCCTTCCGCAAGGCTCCAGCGCTCCTCCGACAGCCACGACATCGCATGAACAGGGTGCCAAGACCCCTCCGGCTGCCACGACGGCATGTACTTAGGGCGCTAGCTCCTCTCTTCTAGACACGTTAACACACTGCTACATCTCCTATTGTACACCTGGGCCCTCTCCTTACGCCTATAAAAGGAAGGCCCAGGGCACTCGTACGAAGGGTGGGCCGCACGGGGAGGACGGGACGGTGCGTGCAGGCCTCTCGCTCCCTCCCACGCGGACGCTTGTAACCCCCTACTGCAAGCGCACCCGACATGGGCGCGGGACAAACACGAAGGTCGCGGGTCTCCCCTTTACGTCCGTCTCCTTGTCTCCCCCCTCCGTGCTCCATCTCGCGCCGACCCATCTGGGCTGGGGTACGCGGCGACAATTCACTCGTCGGTCCAGGGACCCCCGGGATCGAAACGCCGACAATTTTATACATAATTATAGAATCGGCTCGTTGTAATTTATGTAGACATACGAGGCTGTTCGATTACATGGGCTAAATTAGAGTTAATGTCATATTGAATGTTTGATACTAGTTACATATATTAAATATAGTTTAATTACAACATTAATTATATAGACGAGAACTAGATGACAAGAGAAACATATTAAGCCTAATTAGTCATTGATTCGTTCATGTGGTGCTACAGTAAATATTTCCTAACCATGAATTAGTTATGCTTAAAAAATTTATCTCGGTGTTCAGTCTTTTAGTTGTGTAATTATTAGTTTTATAATTAAACTATATTAAGTACTCGTAATAGGTATTAAACATCTAACGTGACACGGACTAAATCCCTAAACCAAAACTCTACGAATCGGACAAAATCTGATCCGTGTTGATACAGAGATGGTTAACAATTATTTCTATAGTCATACAAGGATGAAAAATCAACCTATTATAATAAGAAATATAAATCATAAAATAAAGGAGTAATTATTTACTCATAATAGTTGGTTGTATATAAATGTTATCTGAGATCATCTAAAAATTCAAACACCTAGACAAATGGTGACTAGAACGACTTACGATTTATGTGAAAGTGCAACGAATGAAAAGGGATACGTCATATGACGCATTCTCGGAGGCATCGGCAACTGATACCGATAGCACCGCTACCTCGTCAGCTCCAAATTAATCATAACGTGAACTGCGATGTACAGTGAGTGAGAGAGAGAGAGACTCACATCATGAGGACGAAGAGCACGAGGATGGCCGTCGCCAGTGTGGAGAGGTCGAGGGTGGACTCGCCGGTGTGCCGAGAGTTCACGGCGAGGAATAGCGCGTTCGATACCTTCTCCCCCGCGCTCAGGCCGCGCAGCGCGCCGCCCCACTCCATCGCGCACACCAGCGCCACCTGCACGGCGAGGAAGCAAACCACCGTCCCGGCGAGCATCCAGCACCGACGCGCAGGGAACAGGTGGTAGTACCCCGTCGCCTCCCTGCCCTTCCTAGCGATCTCCACGATCTCCTCTCGCCGCGTGGCCGCGGCCGCCGCCCACACGCACGCAGACAGCAGCGGAGGGAACAGCGTGTTCCCCACCAGCGCCTGCGGCACGAGCAGCAACTGCAGCGGCACGTCCCGGCTGAACACCATCATGTTCTCGTTCGTCGGCATCAACCCGCAACTGGAGAACGTCGACACCGTCGTGAACACCGAGAAGATCCACACGTTCAGGGCCTTGCGCCGCAGCGTCTGCCTCGCGCCGGGCGCGGCGTAGACATACGCCGCGACGGCGATGGCGCCCACCGTGTGCACCACCACGAGGATGGCCAGGACGATGAAGAACAGAGAGCGCACCGCATTGCGCCGCAGTATCTTCGCGTCTAACGGGATGTCGTCGTTCTCTTCGGTGACCGTACTAGTTATCGACCTCGAGACGGCGTCGGCGTCATCGCCGGTGGTCGCGAGCTCGATATCGCCGTCGTGGCTCTCAACGCGCCGGGACCTGTTTTTGATCTGCTTCCTCATCGTGGACCACTTGGACGCGAGGCCTACGAGCGACACGAACACCTCGCCGCCGCCGAACATAAGAGCTGTGAGGACCAGGAGCTGACCGCTGGAGAACACCTCCATCTCGACGGTTGACATGCTGGACACCGTCGCGGCCGACACGGCGGTGAAGAACATGTCGATGCCGCGGGGTCTCCTGTTGGGCGCCCGCACCTTGAGCGCCACGAGGAGCCCCCATCCAGCGCAGGACAAGGCAACGAAGTAGACGACGTGGACGAGGAGAGAGCTGAGGCGCGCGGCGGCGGCGTGGCGCCACACCTGGCTCGCGCTGCACCGGAGCGTGCGCCGCGACCGTGCCACGCGCTCCGTGACCTGGTGGTGCGCGTAGGCCTTGGAGACCGAGCACACCAGGGACATTGCCCTGCCGAGCACCGCCGCCGAGCACCGATGCAGGTGCTGCAGGAACCCGGCGAGCTTTCGGGCTCTGGCCATTGTAGTATTGGCGCTGTTATGTGGGATTAGCCGAGCTAGTACCTAGTGCATGTGCATGCGCGTTCTGCACCTTGGGTACCTTGGTCACACCTGCACCTATATATATATATATATATATATATATATATATATATATATATATATAGTATTTAGAGCCCTGGGCTCTATTTAACTAATGGAAGCCCCGACCAGGTGCGCTGACCGCACCGTACCGACCAGGCGCGCACGCTTTTTTGGCCGACTGTACCACCTAGTTACGTCAATTATAACTACGCGTTATGCTCAATCTTGTTACGTTTTACACACTTTTGGTGTGCGCATGTTTCGCGGCATCAGGGCTCACGAAAAGATCGTGTCCCCGCAATCTGGGCAGCTTACGTCTATCGGACCCACGAATCAAAGAACCGAGCACTCATTTTTTAGCTCATCTCTCCCGTAACTCTCGCGGCGGTCGAACCCTAGCGTCTGCGTCCTTGCCCAGCCGCCGGCCACCACCTCCATCCTCGCTCAGATCCGTCCGCGTCCTCGCCCCCTCTGAACTCGCCCAGCCGCCGGGCACCGGTGATGCGTCCGCGTCCTTGCCCCCTCCGGGCTTGCCCAGCCGCCGGGCACCGGCGATCCGTTCGCACCCTCGCCCCCTCCGGACTCGCCCAGCCGCCGACAACCAGCGATCCATCCACGCCCTCGCCCGCTCCGGACCACGCCCGCGCCGCCTCCGCGCCCTACGAACTTCCCATCACGGGCCCGTACACCGTTTCTGTCTTCCTCGAGAAGGGCTTCCTCTCCATCCCCGGGTTCATCCTCACCGGCGACAACCTCATCGCCAAGTGCCCCTCCTGGTTCTGGTGCATTCTTTACTCATCTCGCCCTGCTCTTGTGATTTTTATTCCTAAATACGTCTTTTATGCTAATTTGAATGTGTTATTATGCTCAATTACCAGATCTCATGTACGCTCCGCATTATAAACACGTAGACCACCAGTTCTATATCATTTTTATGTTCTTTTGGTAAATACGTAGATCCAAGTTATATTTCCCCTAAATAAACTGGACAAACCTAGGAGCAACTACATGATTTATATAAAAAAGATATAGGCACCCCAATTCTGTATCGGCTATAACTCTGATTTGGGTAGTCTGTGTGTACATCCACACTTTCAATCAGCTCAGTTGTCGCGACCCTGTATCAGTTATGATAATGTGTTTTGAAGATGCTTGAATGGTTTCTTGGTTTTCTGGAATCGGAATAATTGTTCAAACTTTTATTAGCATGGTGTAACCTAATTTGATCAATTTTGAGGAATTATTGCCTCTCCTAATAGACTTTTGCATCTTTCATGTATGTGTACAGGTTCAATTATCAATACTATTTTTAGTTGTGATCGACAATGCCGTATGCTATAGTAGATAGACTTTTACCAATTACTACTATTTATGATCACTGCCTGATTCTAATTTTCTAAACATTTCTTTGCTGGAATTTGAGAGGGCCTTCATTGATTTCTATAACTCAATATTGCATAAAAATGAAACCGTTTTTCAAGTAATTGGATGGAGAGGGGCTTATAGCCATATGCATCTGTTTGTTTGCATAGTCTAAAACTGAAGTGAACTTAGGCAAGCAGGAGATTCAGTGTAGCATGGCTTTAGATTAAGGATTCAGATGAAAAGAGAGCTGAGTTTTAATGTAGCAGGGTGTGTATATTTGCACCTTTTCATCGTAATCTGATCTTCTAACTCAAGAGATTTTTCTTTTGGTAATCTGATCTTCTAACTCAAGTGTGCATTCAGTTTAGACTGTAGGTTATGTTAGTCATAACAAGCTAGAAAAGATGATCATATTAACAAGGAAAGATCATATTAACAGTTCATGTTTCGTTTGCAGATATGGACCTCGATGGTTTTCTCCACATTAGGAAAGCTGGAAGAGCCTTTTGAACTCACTTTTTTTTGCTAACAATGGTGTTACGGTGGAACATAGTTTTGCGTGTATGTACCAACAACTAAAATGTAAACACGACATTACCATAGTTGAGTACAGGAATAATTATCTCTTATATCTTATTGTAAAATCTAAAACAGTTCTCCTGTAGATGGTTAGCTTGCATTTTACGCCACAATTACCTCAGATCACTTCTTGTTGTATTTACTCCAATTTACGATTTTTCTTGATGCATTTTATGACAACCTCGTGCGCAGAGAGATATATTCGGTCTACATTCGTTATTATGAAACAGTTGAATGATTTACGCTAAAATTCATACTCATTTACGTTGTTTTGGTTCACGTTTTACGCATAAGTCCGTCCGAGCCAAAACCCGCTTACGTCCGGTGACGCGCGATTTTCGCGGCGTAAATTTCGGCTCCATTCGCCATTACGAAACAGATATACGATTTACGCTAACATTTGTACTAATTTACGATGTTTAGGTTCACGTTTACGCTAAAATCCATTCGAGCCAGAACCTGCGCACTCGGCCGCACATAATTTTCACGTCGTAATCTCGGGGCCTATTTGTTGTTACGAAACAGATAAATGATTTACGCTAAATTTCGTATTAATTTACGTTGTTTTAGCTCACGTTTTACGCTGGAATCCGCCCGAGCCAGAACCCGTGCACGATCGGCTGCACACAATTTTCACGCCGTAATTTTAGGCTTCATTTGCTGTTACAAAACATATATAAGATTTACGCTAAATTTTGTACTCATTTACGCTGTTTTAGCTCACGGTTTACGCTGGAATCGGCCCGAGCAAGGACCCGCGCACGATCGGTTGCACGCGATTTTCACGCCGTAATTTTAGGCCCCGTTTGCTGTTACAAAACAGAAATAGGATTTACGCTAAATTTCGAACTCATTTACGCTGTTTTAGCTCACGGTTTACGCTGGAATCCGCCCGAGCCAGAACCAGAACCACATACTGCATGATTTATGCTGTCAAGTACATGTCATTATGCAGTCGTAAACGCTGTCCACAGTGTCATATTCATTCCACGTGTTTCGGGCGTCAAAAGATTCCTTTATGCATGGTTTACGCATCTTTATCCACATATATATGCATTCGTATATTGCCTTACGCGCTTATTGTCCTGGATTCCTGGCTGTTGACTGCATGGCTGCGCGGGTGCTGGGTTGACCGCGTCCTGGCTGGGGCTTCCATTAGTAGGGGAAGCCCAGGGCTTCCATTACCTCTTCCCTATATATATATATATATATATATATATATATATATATATATATATATATATATATATATATATATATATATATATATATACTAGGTGAGTGCCCGTACGTTGCAACAGGACCACTACATTGCAACCTTTAAGTACAAGGATTTTTCGCTTGCAACGGGGCCAGAACCTCCAATATCTAGGAACATTTCAGAAGAGGCAGAAATCAGAAAGTGGATCGAGTCCTTTGGAAGGGCAACAGATTATTGGTTAGGTTGCTTCTTGCTTGTGAAATTGATCGAAAAGCAAAGAAGGGCATTGACTTGAGACAATAGGGAAGCGAGGCAGAGCGTTAAGCGGCCTCGCGAACGCCTGCTTTAGAGCTCAATGGACGTTCTTCTCGTGCCATAACTTTTTCCTCAGCTTGTCCACCTGCAGAACAAAATCGAAAACGTTGGATGTCCTCAACAGAAATGCAAGAGGCTTACAACTAAACACCAAGTAGAACAATACACACACGTCTTGTTGCAGTGCAGTTTTCCTGTCCCTTCGAAAATGGCTTCTGTTCTTCATGCCTTGAAGCGTCGCATTTGGGGAGGACGCCTTCATGGACACTGGCACCATCTTCGAGCTAGGTGGCCTCCTTTGCTCCTCCATGGCCATGGATAGAGGAAACAACACAAAAAAATTACTCACCCCAAACACATTCCTCTAATCTTCATAAGAACATATATGTCGGCGTTTCGACCCCGGGGGGTCCCTAGACCGACGAGTAAATTGTCGCCGCGTGCCCCAGCCCAGATGGGTCGGCGCGAGGCAGAGCACGAAGGGGGGAAGAGACAGGCAAAGGAGAATCCCGCGGCCTCCATGTTGCCCTGCGCCCAGGTCGGGTGCGCTTGCAGTAGGGGGTTACAAGCGTTCGCGTGGGAGAGAGAGACTGTCCGCCAGCCCGTCCTCCCGCGCGGCCAACCTTCTCGTACGAGTGCCCTGGACCTTCCTTTTATAGGCATAAGGAGAGGGTCCAGGTGTACAATGGGGGTGTAGCAGTGTGCTAACGTGTCTAGCAGAGAGGAGCTAGCGCCCAAAGTACATGCCGTCGTGGCAGCCGGAGAGGTTTTGGCACCCTGTTCCTGTGATGTCGTGGCCGTCGAAGGAGCGCTGGAGCCTTGCGGAAGGACAGCTGTCGGGGCTGTCGAGTCCTTGCTGATGTCTCCTTGCTTCCGTAAGGGGTCGAGAGCCGCCGCCGTCATGGAGCACACGGGGCGCCATCATTACCTGTTTTACCGGGGCGAGCCGGATGGGACGCTGGTCTTGTTCCCCGTAGCCCGAGCTAGCTAGGGGTAGGGTAATGATGGACCCTCCTGTGACGTGGTCAGTCCGAGCCCTGGGTCGGGCGAGGCGGAGGCTCCTCCGAGGTCGAGGTCGAGTCTGTCTTCCGAGGTTGGGGTCGAGTCCGAGCCCTAGGGTCGGGCGAGACGGAGTTCGTCGTCTTCCGAGGCCGAGGCCGAGGCCGAGCCTGGGTCGGGCGAGGTGGAGTTCGTCGTCTTTCGAGGCCGAAGCCGAGTCTGAGCCCTGGGGTCGGGCGAGGCGGAGTTCGTCGTCTTCCGAGGCCGAAGCCGAGTCCGAGCCCTGGGTCGGGCGGGGCGGAGTCCGTCGTCTTCCGAGGCCGAAGCCGAGTCCGACCCTGGGGTTGGGCGAGGCGGAGTTCGTCGTCTTCCGAGGCCGAAGCCGAGTCCGAGCCCTAGGTCGGGCGAGGCGGAGTCCGTCGTCTTCCGAGGCTGAGGCCTAGTCCGAGCCCTGGGTCGGGCAAGGCGGAGTTTCCTATGGCACCCGAAGCCAGACTTGGCTGCTGTCAGCCTCACTCTGTCGAGCGGCACAGCAGTCAGGGCGACGCAGGCAGCGCTGTCCTCTTGTCAGTCCGGTGAAAGGGAATTAGGCTTACACCTAGTCCCCAAATAATTTTGGTGGTTGAATTGCCCAACACAAATATTGGACTAACTAGTTTGCTCTAGTGCATAAGTTATACAGGTGCAAAAGGTTCACATTTAGCCAATAAAAAGACCAAGTGTTGGATTCAACAAAGGAGCCATGAGGCAACCGAGGGCACCTCTGGCTGGAGGCACCGGACTGTCCGGTGTGCACCGGACATGTCCGGTGCGCCCAGAGGACTCCGACTCAAACTCTTCGCCCTCGGGATTTCTCGGAAGTCGGCGCGCTATAATTCACCGGATTGTCCGGTGTGCACCGGACATGTCCGGTGCTCCAAGGAAGCGCGGTCTCCGGAACTCGCCAGCCTCGGGTTCGCGCAGCAGCCGCTCCGCTAAAATTCACCGGACTGTCCGGTGTGCACCGGACTGTCCGGTGTGCCAGCGGAGCAACGGCTCTCTGCGGCGCCAACGGCTCCCTGCGGTGCATTTAATGCGCGCGCAGCGCGCGCAGACGTCAGGATCGCCCATACCGGTGCACCGGACATCAAACAGTACATGTCCGGTGTGCACCGGACACCCAGGCGGGCCCAGAAGTCAGAAGCTCCAACGGTCAGAATCCAACGGCAATGGTGACGTGGCAGGGGCACCGGACAGTCCGGTGTGCACCGGACTGTCCGGTGCACCATCGAACAGACAGCTTCGAGCAACAGTCACTTTTGGTGGTTGGGGCTATAAATACCCCAACCACCCCACATTCATTGACATCCAAGTTTTCCACTTCTCAACTACTACAAGAGCTCTAGCATTCAATTCTAGACACATCAAATAGATCAAGTCCTCTCCAATTTCCACACAACACCATAGTGACTAGAGAGAGTGATTTGCTTGTGTTCTTTCGAGCTCTTGCCCTTGGATCGCATTCTTTTCTTCCTCACTTATTCTTGTGATCAAACTCAATTGTAACCAAGGCAAGAGGCACCAATTGTGTGGTGGCCCTTGCGGGGAAGCTTTGTTCCCGTTTGATTGAGAAGAAGAGAAAGCTCACTCGATCCGTGGGATCGTTTGAGAGAGGGAAGGGTTGAAAGAGACCCGGCCTTTGTGGCCTCCTCAACGGGGAGTAGGTTTGCGAGAACCGAACCTCGGTAAAACAAATCCACGTGTCACTCTCTTTATTTGCTTGCGATTTGTTTTGCGCCCTCTCTCGCGGACTCGTTTATATTTCTAACGCTAACCCGGCTTGTAGTTGTGTTTATATTTGTAAATTTCAGTTTCGCCCTATTCACCCCCCCTCTAGGCGACTATCAATTGGTATCAGAACCCGGTGCTTCATTAGAGCCTAACCGCTCGAAGTGATGTCGGGAGATCACACCAAGAGGGAGATGGAGACCGGCGATAACAAGCCCACTACAAGCCAAGGGAGCACTTCATCGGAAGAGTCCCGCACCAAGAGAAGGGAGAAGAAGAAGAACTCCTCCAAGCGGAAGGAGAAAAGATCTTCCTCTTCTCACCACAAGGAGAAGAAGGAAAAATCTTCTTCTCACAAGCCGCATCGGAGTGGGGACAAGCACAAGAGGATGAGGAAGGTGGTCTACTACGAGACCGACACTTCATCGACATCTACCTCCGGCTCCGACGCGGCATCCGTCACTTCTAAACGCCAAGAGCGTAAGAAGTATAGTAAGATTCCCCTACGCTACCCTCGCATTCCTAAACATACACCTTTACTATCCGTTCCATTAGGCAAACCACCAACTTTTAATGGTGAAGATTATGCTATGTGGAGTAATTTGATGCGATTTCATCTAACCTCTCTCCACAAAAGATTATGGGATGTTGTTGAGTATGGTGTACAGGTACCATCCGTAGGGGATGAGGACTATGACACGGATGAAGTGGCCCAAATCGAGCACTTCAACTCCCAAGCCGCAACCATTCTCCTTGCCTCACTAAGCAAGGAGGAATACAACAAAGTGCAAGGGTTGAAGAACGCAAAGGAGATTTGGGACCTACTCAAGACGGCGCACGAGGGTGATGAACTCACCAAAATCACCAAGCGGGAAACGATCGAGGGGGAGCTCGGTCGCTTCCGTCTTCGCCAAGGGGAGGAGCCTCAAGATATGTACAACCGGCTCAAGACCTTGGTGAACCAAGTGCGCAACCTCGGGAGCGCAAAATGGGATGACCACGAAGTGGTTAAGGTTATTCTAAGAGCCCTTATTTTCCTTAACCCCACTCAAGTACAATTAATTCGTGGTAATCCTAGATATCCACTAATGACCCCCGAGGAAGTCATCGGGAATTTTGTAAGCTTTGAATGCATGATTAAGGGCTCGAAGAAGATCAACGAGCTTGACGAGCCTTCCACATCCGAGGCGCAACCGGTGGCCTTCAAGGCAACGGAGGAGAAGAAGGAGGAGTCTACACCAAGTAGACAACCAATTGACGCCTCCAAGCTCGACAACGAGGAGATGGCCCTAATCATCAAAAGCTTCCGTCAAATCCTCAAGCAACGGAAGGGGAAAGACTACAAATCCCGTTCCAAGAAGGTTTGCTACAAGTGTGGTAAGCCCGGTCACTTTATTGCAAAATGTCCTATGTCTAGTGACAGTGACAGGGGCGACGACAAAAAGGGAAGAAGAAAGGAGAAGAAGAAGTACTACAAGAAGAAGGGCGGCGATGCCCATGTTTGTCGGGAGTGGGACTCCGACGAAAGCTCAAGCGACTCCTCCGACGACGAGGACGCCGCCAACATCGCCGTCACCAAAGGCCTTCTCTTCCCCAACGTCGGCCACAAGTGTCTCATGGCCAAGGACGGCAAAAAGAAGGTAAAATCAAGGTCCTCCACTAAATATGAAACATCTAGTGATGAGGATGATGATAAAAATGAGGAGGATAATTTGCGTATTCTTTTTGCCAACCTTAACATGGAACAAAAGGAAAAATTAAATGAGCTAATTAGTGCCATCCATGAAAAGGATGATCTGTTGGACTCCCAAGAGGACTTCCTAATCAAGGAAAACAAGAAACATGTTAAGGTTAAAAATGCTTATGCTCTAGAAGTAGAAAAATGTAACAAATTATCTAGTGAGCTAAGCATATGCCATGACACTATTGCCAACCTTAGAAATGAAAATGTTAAATTAATTGCTAAGGTTGATTCTCATGTTTGCATTGATCCTAGAAATGATAATGTTGATTTGCTTGCTAGGATTGATGAGTTGAATGTTTCCATTGCTAGCCTTAGAAATGAGAATGAGAAACTAATTGCTAAGGCTAAGGATTTTGATGTTTGCAATACTACTATTTCCGACCTTAGAACCAGAAATAACATGTTGCATGCTAAGGTTGTTGAACTTAAATCTTGCAAACCCTCTACATCTAATGTTGAGCATGTTTCCATTTGTACTAGATGTAGAGATATTAATGTTGATGCTATCCATGATCACCTAGCCTTAATTAAAAAACAAAATGATCACATAGCACAACTTAATGCTAAAATTAGAGAGCATGACTTAGAAAATGAAAAATTTAAACTTGCTAGAAGCATGCTCTATAATGGGAGACGCCCTGGCATTAAGGACGGCATTGGCTTCCAAAAGGGAGACAATGTCAAAATTAATGCCCCTCCAAAGAACTTATCTAACTTTGTTAAGGGCAAGGCTCCCATGCCTCAGGATAACGAAGGTTACATTTTGTACCCTGCCGGCTATCTGAGAGCAAGATTAGGAAAATTCATTCTAGGAAGTCTCACTCTGGCCCTAATCATGCTTTTATGTATAAGGGTGAGACATCTAGATCTAGGCAACCAACCCATGCCAAGTTGCCTAGAAAGAAAACTACTAATGCATCAAATGATCATAGCATTTCATTTAAGACTTTTGATGCATCTTATGTTTTAACTAACAAATCCGGCAAGGTAGTTGCCAAAATAGTTGGGGGCAAACACAAGGGCTCCAAGACTTGTGTTTGGGTACCCAAAGTTCTCGTGTCTAATGCCAAAGGACCCAAAACCGTTTGGGTACCTAAAACAAAGAACTAAACTTGTTTTGTAGGTTTATGCATCCGGGGGCTCAAGTTGGATACTCGACAGCGGGTGCACAAACCATATGACCGGGGAGAAAAGGATGTTCTCCTCCTATGAGAAAAACCAAGATCCCCATCGAGCTATCACATTTGGGGATGGAAATCAAGGTTTGGTCAAAGGTTTGGGTAAAATAGCTATATCACCTGACCATACTATTTCCAATGTTTTTCTTGTAGATTCTTTAGATTACAATTTGCTTTCCGTATCCCAATTATGTCAAATGGGCTACAACTGTCTTTTTACTGATACTGGTGTTACTGTCTTTAGAAGAAGTGATGATTCAATAGCATTTAAGGGAGTGTTAGAGGGTCAGCTATACCTAGTTGATTTTGATAGAGCTGAACTCGACACTTGCTTGATTGCTAAGACTAACTTGGGTTGGCTCTGGCACCGCCGACTAGCTCATGTTGGAATGAAGAATCTTCACAAGCTTCTAAAGGGAGAACACATTTTAGGACTAACCAATGTTCATTTTGAGAAAGACAGGATTTGTAGCGCATGCCAAGCCGGGAAGCAAGTTGGCATCCATCATCCACACAAAAACATCATGACTACCGACAGGCCACTGGAGCTCCTACACATGGATTTATTCGGCCCGATCGCTTACATAAGCATCGGCGGTAGTAAGTACTGTCTTGTAATTGTGGATGATTATTCTCGCTTCACTTGGGTGTTCTTTTTACAGGACAAATCTTATACCCAAGAAACTTTAAAGGGATTCTTGAGACGGGCTCAAAATGAGTTCGGCTTAAGGATCAAGAAAATTAGAAGCGACAACGGAACGGAGTTCAAGAACTCTCAAATTGAAGGTTTCCTTGAGGAGGAGGGCATCAAGCATGAGTTCTCTTCTCCCTACACTCCACAACAAAATGGTGTAGTGGAGAGGAAGAATCGAACTCTATTGGACATGGCAAGAACCATGCTTGATGAGTACAAGACACCGGATCGGTTTTGGGCCGAGGCGGTCAACACCGCCTGCTACGCCATCAACCGGTTATATCTTCATCGAATCCTCAAGAAGACATCTTATGAACTCCTAACCGGTAAAAAGCCCAATATTTCATATTTTAGAGTTTTTGGTAGCAAATGTTTTATTCTTGTCAAAAGAGGTAGAAAATCTAAATTTGCTCCTAAAACTGTAGAAGGCTTTTTACTAGGATATGACTCAAACACAAGGGCATATAGAGTCTTTAACAAGTCCTCCGGACTTGTTGAAGTTTCTTGTGACGTTGTGTTTGATGAGACTAACGGCTCTCAAGTAGAGCAAGTTGATCTTGATGAAATAGGTGAAGAACAGGCTCCATGCATAGCGCTAAGGAACATGTCCATTGGGGATGTGTGTCCTAAGGAATCCGAAGAGCCTTCAAATGCACAAGATCAACCATCCTCCTCCACGCAAGTATCTCCACCAACTCAAGTTGAGGATGAGGCTCAAGATGTTGAACAAGAAGATCAAGAAGATGAGCCACCTCAAAATGACGGCAACGATCAAGGGGGAGATGCAAATGATGAAGACAAGGAGGATGAACAACCAAGGCCGCCACACCCAAGAGTCCACCAAGCAATACAACGAGATCACCCCGTCGACACCATCCTCGGCGACATTCATAAGGGGGTAACTACTCGATCTCGTGTTGCACATTTTTGTGAACATTACTCGTTTGTTTCCTCTATTGAGCCACACAGGGTAGAGGAAGCACTTCAAGATTTGGATTGGGTGATGGCAATGCAAGAGGAGCTCAACAATTTCACAAGGAATGAGGTATGGCACTTAGTTCCACGTCCTAATCAAAATGTTGTAGGAACCAAGTGGGTCTTCCGCAACAAGCAAGACGAGCATGGTGTGGTGACAAGGAACAAAGCTCGACTCGTGGCCAAGGGGTATTCACAAGTCGAAGGTTTGGATTTTGGTGAAACCTATGCACCCGTAGCTAGGCTTGAGTCAATTCGTATATTATTGGCCTATGCTACTTACCATGGCTTCAAGCTTTATCAAATGGACGTGAAGAGTGCCTTCCTCAATGGACCAATCAAGGAGGAGGTCTATGTTGAGCAACCTCCCGGCTTTGAAGACAGTGAGTACCCTAACCATGTTTATAGGCTCTCTAAGGCGCTTTATGGGCTTAAGCAAGCCCCAAGAGCATGGTATGAATGCCTTAGAGATTTCCTTATTGCAAATGGCTTCAAAGTCGGCAAAGCAGATCCTACTTTATTCACTAAGACTCTTGATAATGATTTGTTTGTATGCCAAATTTATGTTGATGATATCATATTTGGGTCTACTAACAAATCTACATGTGAAGAATTTAGTAGGATCATGACACAAAAATTCGAGATGTCAATGATGGGGGAGTTAAAGTATTTTCTAGGATTTCAAGTCAAGCAACTCCAAGAGGGCACCTTCATTAGCCAAACGAAGTATACTCAGGATATCCTAAGCAAGTTTGGAATGAAGGATGCCAAGCCCATCAAGACACCCATGGGAACAAATGGGCATCTCGACCTCGACACGGGAGGTAAGTCCGTGGATCAAAAGGTATACCGGTCGATGATTGGTTCATTGCTTTATTTATGTGCATCTCGACCGGACATTATGCTTTCTGTTTGCATGTGTGCAAGATTCCAAGCCGACCCTAAGGAATCACACCTTACGGCCGTGAAACGAATCTTGAGATATTTGGCTTTTACTCCTAAGTTTGGGCTTTGGTACCCTCGGGGATCCACTTTTGATTTGATTGGGTATTCGGATGCCGATTGGGCAGGGTGTAGGATTAATAGGAAGAGCACATCGGGGACTTGCCAGTTCTTGGGAAGATCCTTGGTGTCATGGGCTTCAAAGAAGCAAAATTCGGTCGCTCTTTCCACCGCCGAAGCCGAGTATATTGCCGCAGGCCATTGTTGCGCGCAATTGCTTTGGATGAGGCAAACCCTGCGGGACTACGGTTACAAATTAACCAAAGTCCCTTTGCTATGTGACAATGAGAGTGCAATCAAAATGGCCGACAATCCCGTCGAGCATAGCCGCACTAAGCACATAGCCATTCGGTATCATTTTCTTCGGGATCACCAACAAAAGGGGGATATCGAGATTTCTTACATTAATACTAAAGATCAATTAGCCGATATCTTTACCAAGCCTCTTGATGAACAATCTTTTACCCGACTTAGGCATGAGCTCAATATTCTTGATTCTAGGAATTTCTTTTGCTAAACTTGCACACATAGCACATGAATATACCTTTGATCATGTCTCTTTTATATATGCTATGACTAATGTGTTTTCAAGTGTATTTCAAACCAAGTCATAGGTATATTGAAAGGGAATAGGAGTCTTCGGCGAAGACAAAGGCTTCCACTCCACTCTACTACTCATCCTTCGCCGTCGCTCCGCATCATCTCTCCAACTTTGGTATAATCTTCACTCATTTATTTTATGACCAAAGGGGGAGAAAGTACTTCATAGGGCTCTAATGACTCCGTTTTTGGCGATTCATGCCAAAGGGGGAGAAAGTATTGCCCAAAGCAAAAGGACCGCACCACCACCTAATTTTTTAAATTTGATGATTTTCAATGGTAAATTTCAAAATCGGTATCTCTTTGTGTTCTAAAGGGGGAGCAAGTAGTATTTTCAAAATTGATGGAAAACCCTCTTGAACACTAAGAGGAGACCTTATTTGAGGGGGAGTTTTGTTTAGTCAAAGGAAAAGCATTTGAAACAAAGGAAGAAACTTTCAAAACTTGAAAATGCTTAAGCAAAATCTTATTCATTTACCTTTGACTATCTTGCAAAATGACTTTGAAAAGAATTTACAAAAGAGTTTGCAAAAACAAAACTTGTGGTGCATATATGGTCCAATATGTCAAAAACAAAGAAACAATCCATGCGCATCATATAAGTATTTATATTGGCTCAATTCCAAGCAACCTTTGCACTTACATTATGTAAACTAGTTCAATTATGCACTTCTAGATTTGCTTTGGTTTGTGTTGGCATCAATCACCAAAAAGGGGGAGATTGAAAGGGAATTAGGCTTACACCTAGTCCCCAAATAATTTTGGTGGTTGAATTGCCCAACACAAATATTGGACTAACTAGTTTGCTCTAGTGCATAAGTTATACAGGTGCAAAAGGTTCACATTTAGCCAATAAAAAGACCAAGTGTTGGATTCAACAAAGGAGCCATGAGGCAACCGAGGGCACCTCTGGCTGGAGGCACCGGACTGTCCGGTGTGCACCGGACATGTCCGATGCGCCCAGAGGACTCCGACTCAAACTCTTCGCCCTCGGGATTTCTCGGAAGTCGGTGCGCTATAATTCACCGGACTGTCCGGTGTGGACCGGACATGTCCGGTGCTCCAAGGAAGCGCGGTCTCCGGAACTCGCCAGCCTCGGGTTCGCGCAGCAGCCGCTCCGCTAAAATTCACCGGACTGTCCGGTGTGCACCGGACTGTCCGGTGTGCCAGTGGAGCAACGGCTCTCTGCGGCGCCAACGGCTCCCTGCGGTGCATTTAATGCGCGCGCAGCGCGCGCAGACGTCAGGATCGCCCATACCGGTGCACCGGACATCAAACAGTACATGTCCGGTGTGCACCGGACACCCAGGCGGGCCCAGAAGTCAGAAGCTCCAACGGTCAGAATCCAACGGCAATGGTGACGTGGCAGGGGCACCGGACAGTCCGGTGTGCACCGGACTGTCCGGTGCACCATCGAACAGACAGCTTCGAGCAACGGTCACTTTTGGTGGTTGGGGCTATAAATACCCCAACCACCCCACATTCATTGCCATCCAAGTTTTCCACTTCTCAACTACTACAAGAGCTCTAGCATTCAATTCTAGACACACCAAATAGATCAAGTCCTCTCCAATTTCCACACAACACCATAGTGACTAGAGAGAGTGATTTGCTTGTGTTCTTTCGAGCTCTTGCCCTTGGATCGCATTCTTTTCTTCCTCACTTATTCTTGTGATCAAACTCAATTGTAACCAAGGCAAGAGGCACCAATTGTGTGGTGGCCCTTGCGGGGAAGCTTTGTTCCCGTTTGATTGAGAAGAAGAGAAAGCTCACTCGATCCGTGGGATCGTTTGAGAGAGGGAAGGGTTGAAAGAGACCCGGCCTTTGTGGCCTCCTCAACGGGGAGTAGGTTTGCGAGAACCGAACCTCGGTAAAACAAATCCACGTGTCACTCTCTTTATTTGCTTGCGATTTGTTTTGCGCCCTCTCTCGCGGACTCGTTTATATTTCTAACGCTAACCCGGCTTGTAGTTGTGTTTATATTTGTAAATTTCAGTTTCGCCCTATTCACCCCCCTCTAGGCGACTATCATCCGGTCAGTGGAGCGGCGAAGTGACTGCGGTCACTTCGGCTCTGCCGTCGGGGGGGGGCACGTCAGGATAAGGTGTCAGGCCACCTTTGCATTAAATGCTTCTGCAATGCGGTCGGTCGGCGTGGCGATCTGGCCAAGGTTGCTTCTTGGCGAAGACTGGGCCTCGGGCGAGCCGAAGGCGTGTCCGTTGCTTGAGGGGGGTACCTCGGGCGAGGCGTGAATCCTTCGGGATCGGCTGACCTTGCCCGAGGCTGGGCTCGGCCGAGGCGGGATCGTGTCCCTTGAGTTAATCGCACCCATCAGGCCTTTGCAGCTTTGTGCTGATGGGGGTTACCAGCTGAGATTAGGAGTCTTGAGGGTACCCCTAATTATGGTCCCCGACAGTAGCCCCCGAGCCTCCAAGGGAGTGTTAATACTCGCTTGGAGGCTTTTGTCGCACTTTTTGCAAGGGGACCGGCCTTTCTCGGTTGTTGTTTGTTTCGGTGGGTGCGCGCGAGCGCACCCGTCGGGTGTAGCCCCCGAGGCCTCGAAGGAGTGGTTAGACTCCTTCGAGGTCTTAATGCGTTTTGTGATGCTTCGACCGGTCTGGTTGTTCCCTCATGCGAACTGGCCGTAGCCCAGGTGCACCGTCGAGTCCCAAGTTCTCGGGCTGGTATGTTGACGCTGTCAACGGTTTGGCCGAAGCCAGGTTTGCGAGAGCAGCCCCTGAGCCTCCGCACGGAGCGAGAGGACGATCAAGGACAGACTCGATTTTTTTACATACGCCCCTGCGTCGCCTTTTTGCAAGGAGGAGGGGGGGAAAGCGCCATGTTGCCCTCGATGGGCGCCGAACATGGTGTCTCTAGTGAGTTGCAAACGGGTGATCCGAGTGAACGCCCGTGCCCCATCCGTTAGGGGTCGGCTGTAGCCCGGAGGCGCGCCCAAAAGTACCTGCGGGTGATTTGCCGGACCCGGTCCCCTTTCGACGGGGTCCGAGGGCTCGATGCCTCCCTCTGGTGGGATTCTGTTACAAAATCGCTCCCGCGGGTCTCGGAAATGTCCTAGGGTACCTCGGGAGCATAGCCCGAGCCTCGGTTATGTATCGAACGTACCCAGGGTCATCCCTCGCTCAGCGTCTGAGGTGGCTGTGAACCCTTCGGGGGCTAGCCTACGAACCCCTGATCAGTAGTGGGCGCGGAGCCCGAGTAGCCTGAGGCGGCCGTTGAACCCTTCCGAGGGGCCAGCCGTCGAACCTCTGACCAATAGTGGGCACGGAGCCCGAGCGCTCTGAGGCGGCTGTTGAACCCTTCCGAGGGGCCAGCCTTCGAACCTCTGATCAGTAGTGGGGGCTCAGGGCCCGTTTCCTTCGCGGAGAAGGATCCCTTTCGGGGTATTTCCTTTCTCGGTCCCTGTTGTAAGAGAGAGAGAGAGAGAGAGAGAGAGAGAGAGAGAGAGAGAGAGAGAGAGAAAGAGAAAAAGGGGAAAAGATATGAAATCGAACGTCGTGGCGCACCTTTTTTGACGCGGTCAATACGGCGGAAGTGAAGCGTCGCCTGCTTCGCCTGCCAAAGGTGCCGCATGTCCTGCCGCAGAGTTAATGCGACGGGACGAGTGGTTCGTGGGGCAGCCGTTGCGCGTGCGCGGGCCGTTAGAGGAACGGGACACGGCGCGTCGTCTTCACGCCGTGGGAGAGGGCTCTCTCGCTGTCCCTGGAGGGGACGTGAGCTTGGCTGATGACTTGACCGCTGCTTCCGCCTGCCTGCCACCGCCATTACTGCTGGCCCATTTCTGGCCATATCGACCGTCGCGCCTTCTCCTGCGGCTGGCTGTCCCGTGACCGATGCGCCTGGTTGGCACTGTTGGGTCATGCGCAGGGTTGCCTTGAGTCGCGGTACTGGTTCCGCAGTCGAGGAGGCGCGGTAGTGGCGCGAGTGGTGGACTGGCGGTGCAGTTTCTTGCACGTAGTAACCGGTGCGCCGGTTACATGACATGTGGGCCTGGGCCCCCATGCTGGATGCGTCAAAGTCGAAAGGGCGCGCTCCCTTGGTGCGGTTGCATGCCGCCCGCGTGGCGGTCCGCCCTTTCGCCCGCTGGTCTGGGCAAAGACGGAGGAGTGCTTGTTACCGCTGGGCAGTTACGTGCACCACGCGCGGCGGTTTGGCTTCCGCCTTGGCCAGCTTGCACGACGCGTGGGGCCCAGCCCCTGTGTCATAGGGGGAGGACCTTAGAGCGTGTTGGAGAAGACTCAGCCCACGACGGCTGAGAACGCAAGTGGGGGGAGTTGACGCCGAGGGTGCTGCTGCCCCCTCCGTCGACGCCTGAGCCTGCAGGACCGATTCCTCTTGTAGTGTGCGTATGTTTTCTGTGGCCGTCGAGGCCCAAACATACTGTCGTCGTGTTGTAAAGCTGCGTCTCTTTCCCTCTTGCTTCGAGTATCTGGACTTATTTGTCGGTAACATAATTGTTTGTCCGAGCGAGAGTTACTTATCGCAGAAGGTGATGAGTGAGGTATCCGTATCCCGGAGGCGTAGGAGTCCCTCGGCTCGGTCAGCCTTGGCTGCTTATGTGTACTCTTACTCGTCTGTAGGATTCTACTACCGATATAGTCGAGAAGGCACGAAAAATCATTTCGGCAGAAGAGTTTTCGAACACGAAGACTTGTTCGGTCCGCGGAATCGCTTATCCGAGCGTGAGTTACTTATCGCAGAAGGTAATGAGTGAGGTATCCATATCCCGGAGGCGTAGGAGTCCCTCGGCAAGGTCAGCCTTGGCTGCTTACGTGTACTCCGTCATTTTCAGGATCCCACTTTCGAAGTAGTCGAAAAGCACGAAAGACGTTCTGGCAAAAAAGATCTTTTCCGAGGAAAAAATTGACGTGGAGGGGGTTCTCCCCTTCTAGCCCTCGAGGGAGGGTCGGGCTTTGCCGAGGCAAGGCTGACCCTTCCTTGATGGTTAGACTTTGTGCATGAACGAGGTGTGCGAACGACTTGAAAGCATCTTAAGGGTAGAAACGACGTAGTTGTCGGATGTTCCAAGCGTTGTTGTAGACCTCGCCTTGACTGTTGGCCAGCTTGTACGTCCCGGGCTTCAGAACCTTGGCGATGACGAACGGCCCTTCCTAGGGACGCGTGAGCTTGTGCCGCCCTCGGGCGTCTTGTCGCAGCCGAAGCACCAAGTCGCCCACCTGGAGGTCTCGGGACCAAACCCCTCGGGCGTGGTAGCGTCGCAGGGACTGCTGATACCGCGCCGAGTGCAGTAAGGCCATGTCCCGAGCCTCTCCCATCTGGTCCAGTGAGTCTTCTCGGTTGGTCTGGTTGAGTCGGTCGTCGTAGGCCCTCGTCCTCGGGGAACCGTATTCTAAGTCCGTGGGCAAGATGGCCTCGGCCCCATAGACTAGAAAAAATGGTGTGATGCCCGTGGCTCGGCTCGGCGTCGTCCTCAGACTCCAGACCACCGAGGGGAGTTCCTTCATCCATCGCTTGCCGAACTTGTGGAGGTCGTTGTAGATCCATGGCTTGAGTCCTTGCAGAATCATGTCGTTGGCACGCTCCACTTGCCCATTCGTCATGGGGTGAGCCACGGCGGCCTAGTCCACCCGGATGTGGTGATCCTCACAGAAGTCCAGGAACTTTCTGCCGGTGAACTGGGTGCCGTTGTCGGTGATGATGGAGTTCAGGACCCTGAAACGATGGATGATGTTGGTGAAGAAGGCCACCGCCTGTTCGGACCTGATGCTGTTTAGCGGTCGGACCTCGATCCACTTGGAGAATTTGTCGATGGCGACCAGCAGGTGCGTGTAGCCCCCGGGTGCCTTCTGCAAGGGACTGACGAGGTCCAGTCCCCACACAGCGAACGGCCAGGTGATGGGTATTGCCTGCAGAGCTTGAGCGGGCAGGTGAGTCTGCCTTGCGTAGAATTGGCACCCTTGGCAGGTGCGGACAATTCTAATGGCGTCGGCCACTGCGGTCGACCAGTAGAAACCTTGTCGGAAAGCTTTTCCGACAAGGGCTCAAGGCGCTGCGTGATGACCGCAAGCCCCCGAGTGTACTTCTTGTAATAACTCTTGTCCTTCGGCGATGGATATGCACCGCTGGAGGATGCCTGAGGGGCTGCGGTGGTAGAGCTCCTTCCCATCCCCCAGTAGGACAAACGACTTGGCATGCCGTGCCAATCGCCGAGCTTCGGCTCGGTCGAGTGGTAGCTCTCCTCGGTGGAGATATTGCAGGTACAGGGTCCGCCAGTTTCGATTAGGCGTGACTCCGCTCCGCTCTTCCTCGACGTGCAGTGCCTCACCCTCAGGGGTCGAGGGTGCCTCAGGCTCGGCCGAGGGTGCCTCGGGCTGGGCCGAGGCCTTCTCGGGCTCGGACGTATCGTCAGTCTTGACTGAGGGTTGATGTAGGTCTCGGGAGAAGACGTCCGGGGGAACTGTTGTTCGCCCCAAGGCTATCTTAGCCAGCTCATCCGCAATCTCGTTGTATCGTCGGGCGATGTGGTTGAGTTCGAGCCCGTAGAACTTGTTTTCTAGGCGCCGAACCTCATCATAGTAGGCTTCCATCTTCGGGTCGCGGCAGTGGGAGTTCTTCATGACTTGGTCGATGACAAGCTGCGAGTCACCGCGAGCGTCGAGGCGTCGGACCCCTAGCTCGATGGCGATGCGCAACCTGTTAACCAGAGCCTCGTACTCGGCGACGTTGTTGGACGCCGGGAAATGGAGGCGTAGCACGTAGCGAAGGTGTTTCCCGAGGGGTGAGATGAAGAGCAGGCCCGCGCCCGCTCCTGTTTTCATCAGCGACCCGTCAAAAAACATGGTCCAGAGTTCCGGTTGGATCAGAGCCTCTAGAAGCTGGGTGTCGACCCATTCAGCCACAAAGTCCGCCAAGACTTGGGACTTGATGGCCTTCCGAGGGGCGAACGAGATCGTCTCACCCATGATTTCCACTGCCCACTTTGCAATCCTACCCGAGGCCTCTCGGCACTGGATGATCTCTCCCAGGGGGAAGGATGACACCACAGTCACCGGATGGGACTCGAATTAGTGTCGCAACTTTCGCCGCGTCAGGATTACCGCGTACAACAGCTTCTGAATTTGTGGGTAGCGGATCTTGGTCTCGGACAGTACCTCACTGATGAAGTAGACCGGCCTCTAGACGGGCAATGCATGCCCCTCTTCTCGTCTCTCAGCCACAATCGCGGCACTGACCACCTGAGTGGTAGCGGCGACGTAGATCAAGAGGGCTTCTCCGGCAGCGGGGGGCACCAAGATGGGCGCGTTCGTGAGGAGCGCCTTCAGGTTCCCGAGGGCTTCCTCGGTCTCGGAGGTCCAAGTGAAGCACTCAGACTTTCTTAAGAGGCGGTACAGGGGTAGGCCTCTTTCACCGAGGCATAAGATGAAGCGGCTCAGAGCCGCAAGGCATCCCATGACCCTCTGTACGCCCTTCAGGTCCTTGATGGGCCCCATGTTGGTGATGGCCGCGATTTTCTCTAGGTTGGCCTCGATGCCCCGCTCGGAGACGATGAACCCCAAGAGCATGCCTCGGGGTACTCCGAAGACGCACTTCTCGGGATTGAGTTTTACGCCTTTCGCCTTGAGACACCAGAATGTTGTTTCAAGGTCGGAAAGGAGGTCGGAGGCCTTCCTCGTCTTGACTATGATGTCATTGACATAAGCCTCGACCGTTCGACCAATGTGTTGGCCGAACACGTGGTTCATGCACCTTTGGTATGTCGCACCCGCATTCCTCAAACCAAACGACATAGTAACGTAGCAGTACATGCCGAATGGTGTGATGAAAGAAGTCGCGAGCTGGTCGGACTCTTTCATCCTGATTTGATGATAGCCTGAGTAGGCATCAAGGAAAGACAGGGTTTCGCACCTAGCAGTGGAATCCACGATTTGATCAATGTGAGGCAGAGGATAGGGAACTTTCGGACATGCTTTGTTCAGACCAGTGTAGTCTACGCACATCCACCATTTCCCACCTTTCTTTCTCACGAGCACAGGGTTGGCAAGCCATTCGGGATGGAATACCTCTTTGATGAACCCTGCTACCATCAGCTTGTGGATCTCCTCGCCTATGGCTCTGCGCTTTTCTTCGTCGAATCGACGCAGAGGCTGCTTCACGGGTCGGGCTCCAGCTCGGATATCCAGCGAGTGCTCGGCGACCTCCCTCGGTATGCCAGGCATGTCCGAGGGACTCCACGCGAAAACGTCGGCGTTTGCGCGGAGGAAGTCGACGAGCACTGCTTCCTATTTGGGGTCGAGCTCGGAGCCAATCCGGACCTGCTTGGAGACGTCGTTGCTGGGGTCGAGAGGGACGAATTTGACCGTCTCTGCTGGCTCGAAATTGCCGGCATGGCGCTTCACGTCGGGCACCTCCTTGGAGAGGCTCTCCAGGTCGGCGACGAGGGCCTCGGATTCGGCGAGGGCCTCAGCGTATTTCCCGCACTCCACGTCGCATTCGTACGCGTGTCGGTACGTGGGGCCGACGGTGATGACCCCGTTGGGGCCCGGCATCTTGAGCTTGAGGTAGGTGTAGTTGGGGACGACCATGAACTTGGCGTAGCACGGCCTCCCCAGCACTGCGTGGTAGGTTCCTCGGAACCCGACCACCTCGAACGTGAGGGTTTCCCTTCAGAAGTTGGAGGGAGTCCCGAAGCAGACGAGTAGGTCGAGTTGCCCGAGGGGCTGGACGCGTTTCTCGGGGATGATCCCGTGGAAAGGCGCCGCGCCCGCCCGGACCGAGGACAGGTCGATCCGCAGGAGCCCGAGGGTCTCGGCGTAGATGATGTTGAGGCTGCTGCCTCCGTCCATGAGGACTTTGGTAAGCCTGACGTTGCCGATCACGGGATCAACAACGAGCGGGTACTTCCCCGGGCTCGGCATGTGGTCGGGTTGGTCGCCCTGGTCAAAGGTGATGGGCTTGTCGGACCAGTCTAGGTAGACTGGCGCCGCCACCTTTACCGAGCAGACCTCCCGGCGCTCTTGCTTGCGGTGCCGAGCCGAGGCGTTCGCCACTCGCCCTCCATAGATCATGAAGCAGTCATGGACCTCGGGGAACTCTCCTGCCTTGTGATCTTCCTTCTTGTCGTTGTCGGAGGCCCTGCCACCTTCCGCAGGTGGCCCGGCCTTGTGAAAGTGGTGTCAAAGCATGGAGCACTCCTCAAGGGTGTGCTTGATGGGCCCCTGATGATAGGGGCACGGCTCCTTGAGCATCTTGTCGAAGAGATTGGCGCCCCCGGGAGGTTTCCGAGGGTTCTTGTACTCAGCGGCGGCGACAAGGTCCGCGTCGGCGGCGTCGCGTTTCGCTTGCGACTTCTTCTTGCCTTTCTTCTTGGTGCCATGCTGAGTAGACGCCTCGGGGACATCTTTCGGCTGGCGGCCCTGGGGCTGCTTGTCTTTCCGGAAGATGGCCTCAACCGCCTCCTGGCCAGAGGCGAACTTGGTGGCGATGTCCATCAGCTCGCCCGCCCTGGTGGGGGTCTTGCGACCCAGCTTGCTCACCAGGTCGCGGCAGGTGGTGCCGGCGAGGAACGCGCCGATGACATCCGAGTCGGTGACATTGGGTAGCTCAGTGCGCTGCTTCGAAAATCGCCGGATGTAGTCCCGGAGAGACTCTCCCGGCTGCTGGCGGCAGCTTCAGAGATCCCAGGAGTTTCTAGGGCGCACGTACGTGCCCTGGAAGTTGCTGGCGAAAGCTTGGACTAGGTCGTCCCAGTTGGAGATCTGCCTCGGAGGCAGGTGCTCCAACCAGGCTCGAGCGGTGTCGGAGAGGAACAGGGGGAGGTTGCGGATGATGAGGTTGTCGTCGTCCGTTCCACCCAGTTGGCAGGCTAGCCGGTAGTCCGCGAGCCACAGTTCTGGCATTGTTTCCCCCGAGTACTTTGTGATGGTAGTAGGGGTTCGGAACCAGGTCGGGAACGGCGCCCGTCGTATGGCTCGGCTAAAAGCCTGTGGACCAGGTGGTTCGGGCGAGGGACTCCGATCCTCCCCGCTGTCGTAGCGTCCCCCACGCCTGGGGTGGTAGCCTCGGCGCACTCTCTCGTCGAGGTGGGTTCGACGGTTGCGGTGATGGTGCTCGTTGCCGAGGCATCCCGGGGCCGCAGGCGCTGTGTTGCGCGTGTGCCCGGTGTGGACCGAGGCTTCCCGCTCGAACCGGGAAGTCGCGGCGTGATGCTCCAGGGGTACCCCTGCCTTCGGGAGGCAGAGCTTTCGGCCCATCGGACCGCGGTGTCCTCCAGGAGATTTTTGAGTTCTCCCTGGATGCGTCGCCCCTCGGTGGTTGACGGCTCCGGCATCGCGCGGAGAAGTATTGCCGCTGCAGCCAGGTTCTGGCCGACCCCACTGGAAGCCGGGGGCGGTCTCGCCCTGACATCGTCAGCGATGTGGTGTTGGATGCCTTGGGGTAGACGATGTGCTTCTCTGGCTGGAGCTTGGCCTGCCCATTCCTGCCCGATGTCCCGACGGAACGGCTCAAGTGTTCCTGCTCCCTCGTCGAGCCTGGCCTGCACCTCGTGGATTTGCTCGAGCTGTGTGTCCTGACCCCCCGCAGGGACTAGGACCACAGCTAGCTCCCGAAGGATGTCAATGCGAGGCGCAAGCCTAGGGGGATCACCGTTTTCAGGCATACTAAGATGGTTGCCTTCGCTGGGACCCCCTACATCGACGTGGAAACATTCACGACTTGGGCCGCAGCCCTCGTCGCCGAAGATGCGGCTTCCGTCGGAACAATCGGAAAGGCAGTAGTCGCATGCGGTCATGAAGTCCCGCATGACACTAGGGTTACCAAGTCCGGAGAAATCCCAACAGAAGTCGGGCTCGTCATCTTCCTCGGGGTCCGAGGGCCCATAGGTCGAGATGGCTGTCAGCCGGTCCCAGGGTGACCGCATACCGTACCCCGGAGGGTTTGGTCATGCCTCTACGAAGGCTCCCACAGAAGCGAAGTCGCTTGGTGGGTCGAGGCTGAATACAAAAGGCACGAGATGGGAATCGGTCGGTACCTCCTGGTCGACGAGCGGTGACGAAGTCGCGTCGGGAGCAGACTGCACCGTCCTCTCGGGTACGAGGGTGATGCCCAGCAAGTCCTTTGCGAGCGTGCTGGCGTCGTCCGTCCGCCAGGAGTTGGCGTGTCGCGGGGAAACGGCGCTCGTCTTCGTCTCAGACGCGAGGGCGACGCTCGACGTGTCCCCCGTCGGGGCGCCGGCGCCGTCGACTCGCTCGACAGCCGACGAGGTGCCGCCTCCTGCTTGGCCTTGGTTGCCCCGCCTCCTCCTCCGTCGGCGGGGGAGGTGACAGGACAAACCCGAATGTCGTTCTTCCGCCACGTGGGGGAGGACGTCGCCGATTCCGCCGCCGGTGAGCGGGTTGTCGGCCGCCATTGTCGCTGTCGCGCGGCGGAGGAAGGAGTATCATGTCATAGCTGCCGTCGAGGGACATGAACTCGAGATTCCCGAAACGGAGCACCGTCCCGGGCTGGAAAGGTTGTTGGAGACTACCCATCTGGAGCTTGACGGGAAGCTGTTCGTCAACACGCAGCAGTCCCCTACCTGGCGCGCCAACTGTCGGCATTTCGACCCTGGGGGGTCCCTGGACCGACGAGTAAATTGTCGTCGCGTACCCCAGCCCGGATGGGTCAGCGCGAGGCGAAGCACGAAGGGGGGAAGAGACAGGCAAAGGGGAATCCCTCGGCCTCCGTGTTGCCCTGCGCCCAGGTCGGGTGCGCTTGCAGTAGGGGGTTACAAGCGTTCGCGTGGGAGAGAGAGAGAGACTGTCCGCCAGCCCGTCCTCCCGCGCGGCCAACCTTCTCGTACGAGTGCCCTGGACCTTCCTTTTATAGGTGTAAGGAGAGGGTCCAGGTGTACAATGGGGGGGTGTAGCAGTGTGCTAACGTGTCTAGCAGAGAGGAGCTAGCGTCCTAAGTACATGCCGTCGTGGCAGCCGGAGAGGTTTTGGCACCCTGTTCCTGTGATGTCGTGGCTGTCGGAGGAGCGCTGGAGCCTTGCGGAAGGACAGCTGTCGGGGCTGTTGAGTCCTTGCTAACGTCTCCTTGCTTCCGTACGGGGTCGAGAGCCGCCGTCGTCATGGAGCACGCGGGGCGCCATCATTACATGTTTTACCGGGGCGAGCCGGATGGGACGCCGGTCTTGTTCCCCGTAGCCCGAGCTAGCTAGGGGTAGGTAATGATGGCCCCTCCTGTGGCGTGGTCGGTCCGAGCCCTGGGTCGGGCGAGGCGGAGGCTCCTCCGAGGTCGAGGTCGAGTCTGTCTTCCGAGGTTGGGGTCGAGTCCGAGCCCTGGGGTTGGGCGAGACAAAGTTCGTCGTCTTCCGAGGCTGAGGCCGAGTCTGAGCCCTAGGTCGGGCGAGGCGGAGTCCGTCGTCTTCCGAGGCCAAAGCCGAGTCCGAGCCCTGGGGTCGGGCGAGGCGGAGTTCGTCGTCTTCCAAGGCCGAAGTCAAGTCCGAGCCCTAGGTCAGGCGGGGCGGAGTCCGTCGTCTTCCGAGGCCGAAGCCGAGTCCGAGCCCTGGGGTTGGGCGAGGCGGAGTTCATCGTCTTCCGAGGCCGAAGACGAGTCCGAGCCCTCGGTCGGGCGAGGCGGAGTCCGTCGTCTTCCGAGGCCGAGGCCTAGTCCGAGCCCTGGGTCGGCGAGGCGGAGTTTCCTATGGCGCCCGAAGCCAGACTTGGCTGCTGTCAGCCTCACTCTATCGAGCGGCACAGCAGTCGGAGCGACGTAGGCGGTGCTGTCCTCTTGTCAGACCGGTCAGTGGAGCGGCGAAGTGACTGCGGTCACTTCGGCTCTGCCGTCTGGGGGGCGCACGTCAGGATAAGGTATCAGGCCACCTTTGCATTAAATGCTTCTGCAATGCGGTCGGTCAGCGTGGCAATCTGGCCAAGGTTGCTTCTTGGCGAAGACTGGGCCTCGGGCGAGCCGAAGGCATGTCCGTTGCTTGAGGGGGTACCTCGGGCGAGGCGTGAATCCTTCGGGATCGGCTGACCTTGCCCGAGGCTGGGCTCGGGCGAGGCGGGATCGTGTCCCTTGAGTTAATCGCACCCATCAGGCCTTTGCAGCTTTGTGCTGATGGGGGTTACCAGCTGAGATTAGGAGTCTTGAGGGTACCCCTAATTATGGTCCCCGACAATAACAAAGTCCAAATCAACCCAAACTCTACCCAAGGCTTCTAAATAATGTATAGGACTCATACAAAAAGTTTGGACATTTTTGGAATTACCATTTGTTTTCTAAAAACCCAGAACTAATACTTTAAACTACTTTAAATGCCTTAAAATTTCTTATTTAACCTAAAAATCATGATACTATTTTTATTAAATTCTAGGGAAAATAAAAAGTCTAGAAAAATTGGTTTCACAATTTTAGGATTTTTCTACAATTTTCCACATATTTCTAAAGCTCTACTGTAAAAGAAAATAAAAAAGGTTGCAACAGTGATGGGCTGCTTTCAGCCTAGCGGCCCATGTCCACGCAGAATCGCGCCTGCGCCCGCGCGCGTGATGGCAGCTTTGTGAAAAAGCCCTCGGGTTTCTGGCTAACCGAAAACAGGCTTTACTACTGTTTAACAGAGTCGCTGACGTTTACAGATAGACCCCCGCACTTTCATCTATTCTCGGTTTAAAGTCCACGACGGCGTTCACGCCCAGCCGAGCTCCGGCGAGCTCATACGCCGGCCGATTGGGGCAACGGCTAGGTTCTCCGAGCGTCAGACATCAAATCGGACCTACCCTAAACATTTCTCCTAGGTTAATTGCACGAATAATCAACTACTAAGCTCTGGCCACGATGACCGTGAACGGTGTGGCAAGATCGTCGTGTTCCCGGCGACTGGGGGTCTCTTGGTTCAATTCAGTGGCTCGGCAAGCATCACAGGGTTAATAGAATCCTCAAACGAGGGAGCAGTTGGTATGAACAGACCTGGTTCACGCTGGCCGCGGCGAACTCAGTTCTACGGTGGCAGAAATTCGATTTGGGGGAAATGAGAAATTCAAGCTCGTCGGTGATCAACTGGAGACAATACTGGGTGTCGAGGTACTTGACTACCTTATGGAGCTTGCGGTGGCTTCAATTTATAGAGCTAGCGGGCGGTGGTCACGAATTCGGGCGAGACACGCGGTTGCCGGAGATAAAGAAGAATACTAGCGCGCGTGAATTGGTGTCCCATGTCGTGGCAACCTCACCGGCGTTGATTAGACCACAGTGGGGAGTTACGGCGACGCGGTGGAAAGGTTGAGCCACGCGGCACATGGCCGGGAGGCGGCGTTCACCGGCGAGCTAATCCGCTCTAGCCGCAAAGCAGAAGGGCAGCCACGGTGAGTCACCGGAGTTATCCCCAAGGGGTGGCTTTTACCTGGCGGCCATATCGGGTCATCGGTGACGCGAACTCTACGGCGGTGGCGTGAATCACGGCGCGGATAGGTCGCCGGCGGTGAGGACAGCTGCGCTGGCGGTCTGATCCACGCGAGTGCACTGTACCATCAGAGCTACATTCAGACAGTCTGACAGAGATAGTTTGGGCCAAGTTTTCTCTCAAATTTTTATAAGAACTTCATCAACTCTCTATAGCAAAGTTGCAGAGTTATAAACCAGCTACAATTCAACTATAGAGATCAAACTTGGTTGAGCACTGGATCATGCTCAGAATTGATCTTGAAGTTGATGTCAGTCCTTTGTTAGTCTGAAAATTCAGACAATAACATCCTGACAGCCAGACTTCTGGCTTGATTATCTTCAAATTTCACACAAGAACATGGCTTGCACTCTTAAGCAAAATTGTTCTCCTATAATTGAGCTACAATTTTGATGTGGTGACCTAGGGTAAAAACCCTATGATTTAAAAGTTACAAGGCTCCAAAGTTTAAGAAAACACACTGATTTCAGACTTAGGTTCAATAGAGCTAAAGGGGTGATTTTTGCAATTTAGTCCAAAACTTAGGGTTTGGCTTGTAAATCACCCTAAATGTGAACCATGGGACTTTATATGTTTTGACATTGTAGTTTTTACACTTTAGTCCAAATGTGCACAGTTTTTGCACATAGGCCCCTAGGGTTTGGTTTTCCAAGGTTCAAATGGGGATTTTCGGTATCCCAGGGGTATAAAAGTAATTCAGGTTCATTCTTGGGAACATTTTGTGGTTATTTCCCTAAGGCTTTTAGGTTTCCTTAACTTGAGCTAGGTTTTACCCCTTTAATCCCTATTTAGGGTCAAGTTCCCTTTCCAGGGGTCTATTTGCAAAGTGCTGTAACAATACAACTTGTTTGAAATTTTTACCTAGTGAATGCACTCTAGGTGTGTCAAACATATGCAATGCCAATGTTTATGATGCCATGCTCAAGTTTTAGTTGCAGTAACACCAGGTGTGTTACACAGGCTGTCCAAAATACGTGGACAATTCCGGAACGGCGAACCTCACAAGCCAATGTGACGTTCGCCGTTCCCGAACGGGTGACGCATACGATTCGCTACGGTTAACGATTAAAACTAAACTCTAAACATTAAAAAATAACTCGGAGACAAATATGAATTTGAATTAAAGCAATCAACAGTTAAACTCGACAAGTTAACTAAAATCTTAATCACAAGATGACAAGATAACAAGATAACAATTAATGAAAATAAAAAAAGACCAAGTAAGTACCTTGTTACTGGCTGGTGTGTTTGTGTCTGACGACCTGGGTGATGATCTTGCAGAGCCGGGTTCTTGCGGATGGCAGATTCTGATGTTTTTCACGCTGTAAAAAAACTCGTTGCGCACACGGTTAAGAGACACTAGTACATGGCAAGGCTAACATGCATAGAACAAACTAATTAAACTACATGGGTCGCCGATCAAAGGCTGTGTTCTTGTGTGTGACCTGCCGATGACGCCGAAGAGGCAAGTTCTCGGCAATGGGGCATGGCGAGGGCCGGGCGCGGCGAGGGGCGGCGCGGCGATGGGGCACGGCGAGGAGGCGGGCACAGCGAGGGGTGGCGCGGCGATGGGGCACGGCGAGGAGGCGGGCATGGCGAGGGCCGGGCGCGGCGAGGGGCGGCGCGGCGATGGGGCACGGCGAGGAGGCGGGCACAGCGAGGGTCGGGCACGCCGATGGGGCACGACGAGGAGGCGGGCACGGTGAGGGGCAGCGCGGCGATGGGGCACGGCGAGGAGGCGGGCACGGCGAGGGGCGACGTGCGTGCGTCGCGGCACGGCGTGCGTGCGTGCGGGCGGGCGGCACGGCGCGGGCGTGCGGGAGGCGCGGCGAGGGGAGTGCGGGCGGCGCGGCGGCGGCACGGCGATTCAAAATAGTGAAACGGGCGAGAGAGAAGCTGCGGGCGCGCGACCGGGACGATTTAGGGCCTCTATTTTCGTCGGCCTCACTGAGACCGACGAAAATAGTGGTCGGTCAATGACTTATTTTCGTCGGTATGGCCCCGGCCCACGAAAATACTCCACATTTTCGTCGGTCACGAGGCCGACGAAAATAACTTCCGTATTTTCGTGGGCCTGCCGACGAAAATATTCTCCAGCCCACGAAAATACTCCACATTTTCGTCGGTCACGAGGCCGACGAAAATAACTTCCGTATTTTCGTGTGCCGGCCGACGAAAATATCCCGGCCCACAAAAATTTATGCGTTTCCTGTAGTGCACCTTCATACTATAGTAACGGGTACCCCTGTTCTAGGGTACTGACAGTACCAATTTACATCCCTAGTGGTACTTGCATTGGCTCATTATACAGTAGTAACTTCTTTGATTATTGGTCGTCTTTGGAAGAGCCACGGTTTCGGGGAAAAAAATATAGATTCGGAACAATAGACCTATCTAACACCCATACGTGTTTGGTAGAGCTCATAGACTTACATATTTTTTTTCTTAAAAAAATCTAGTGGCAAAATGGGAAGAAAAAAAAGCCCGTCTTCCTCCTCGGAACCGATCTCCATCCAGATGCATGGTTGTACCCTCGTTGCTCACGGCGACTGGCTGACGAGGGGCAATGGCAGAGAACGCCATGCAGCTCCTGCATGATCATCCACACGCACAGCTTGGCGAGAGCTGAGAGCTCTCGCACGCATCGCTGGGTGGGGGTCACACCAGCGCTCTCTGTGTGCGTCAGGATATATGGGCGAGCTCATGCACCGGATATGATCACTAGTACACAGAGTCTCTATAGTGGCGGCCCTAAAATTATTTTTACTGGCGTTTTTCAGTGCCGCCAGTACTAGGTACCGGTGGAAATCGTCATTTTCACTGGCGGTTATTCAAGAACCGGAAGTGGAAATAGCATTTCCACTGGCGGTTTTCTTAAGCAACCGCCAGTGAAAATAGCATTTCCACTGGCGGTTTTCTTAACAAAACCGCTAGTGGAAAAGTTCTCACCTTTTTTTAAATTTTCGTACTGAAATTTATATATTTACACACACAAACATATATATATATATTGATATTGATAAACATGTAGTATTGATATTAAAAGCAACGTATAATTAAATTCTATCATACATTTATATACATCAAAGTCTTGTTTACAACCATGTATGCATCACACATTATATACATCAAAGTTTTCACTTAAGCTCTAATAACTATCTCGGCTAAGAGATAGTCTACTAATTTCTGTTAGTATTCTAAACTCTGGCAAAGCTAATGTTTCGGAAGCATCGTGATATTTCCCTTCTGCGGGAATGACCTCTTTCAATATGAATGTGCACAGGTCCTCAACTATGCCATACAATGCACCTTCAGTCAAGTTCTCCGGGCTTCCTTGTTGAAATTGTTGTAAAGGAAGTTTATAAACATCAACTATTTATACTCAATAATAACACATTTGCATCTTTAATGACATAAATACATACGTGACTATTACTAATAATACCTCGCCAGGGTTCGTGATGTATCGTCCGTTCATTCTCATGAACTCGCACACGTAGAACCCACATAAGACCGATCTGGGTGGTTGCTTGTGGCACTACATAACGAGAGATCGGTTATTTAGTTGCAACATTGTCCTATGTACGTACATGTATGATATGTATTCATAAATTCACATACTTACCGGCCAGTTATAATGGATGTCTAGTGGCACGCCTTTTTTGGACGTGTCGTACTTTCCACCTCGTAGCTTATAAAACCTAAATGCCCTGTGATCTCAAATAGAATCACCATGTTATTGTACAATTCTCATCGATATAAGTATGCATGCATAGAAAAGGCTTACAGCTCTAAGATGCCGAGGAATTTTGAATAGTCCGAAGGCTCGGTGTGCAAGGAGTCGAGCACCAGCACCTTTCTAACCTTAGGATAAATGAAGAAGCATATACAGTGGTCCCTGTACGAATCAAACTTGTGATACATGTGTATTGAAATTATTAATTTTATTTATGTAAAATCACACTTACTTAAAGTTGTACGGGGCCACTATGGATTCCCTGTCTTGAAATTGAAGCATTGCGTGTCCTATGTAGGTGGCATATCTTGCTTCAAAATCCTTCTTCAGATCCTGGATACGCACCTCAATTTCTTCGTCTGTTAGCCCCTGTAATGCTTCGTTGCCTTTTCCGATTCTAAAAGTGTGGCTATCCTCGCATATCTTTATTGGGTTCAGATACCCAACCCTTTTACTGGCACTAGCATTGAGATTGGTACCATAAAGGATCTCCTGCTGATCATATTGCATTCTGCAACGCACACATGCATGTCAGATATTGAAAAATTATACAACTCACTAATAATAACACATATATGTGGAGTATGAGTGACACTTACAATGCAAATATGGTTACAAGTTGCACGTCGAGTCTCTGAAGGTTCATCATTAACCACATGTCCTCGAATGCAACAACGACTTTTTGATTTGAACCAATAAAAGCATGGGCTGGTATATTAACACTGATGGTGTCGATGCCAACTGAAGATGCATAGGCGGTTGGATCGATTAGGCAACAACTGCTGATTTCTACTGGCGGTTGTCATAGAGAACCGCTAGTAGAAATGCATCCAAAGACTGTGGAGGCCATTTATACTAGCGGATGTCATCGAGAACCGCCAGTAGAAATGATTTCTACTGGCGGTTTTCGTTGTGAACCGCCAGTAGTAATATTTTTAGTATATTATTTTTTATTGTATATTCATACATTAAGTATATAAATTTTATACATATTAAATATTTTTAGTATACATAATATATATATTTATATATTACTTCTCTCTCTCTCCTCTCTCTCTCCCCTCTCCCTCCTCTCTCTTCCCTCTATCTCCCTCCTCTATCTCTCCCTCTCTCTCTCCTCTCTCTCTCTTCTCTCTCTCTCCTCTCTCTCTCCTTTCTCTCTTCTCTCTTCCTCCTATCTCTCTCTCCTCTCTCTCTCCCTCTCTCTCTCCTCTCTCTCTCCCCTCTCCCTCCTCTCTCTTCCCTCTCTCTCCCTCCTCTATCTCTCCCTCTCTCTCTCCCCTCTCTCTCTTCTCTCTCTCTCCTCTCTCTCTCTTCTCTCTCTCCTCTCTCTCTCTCCTTTCTCTCTTCTCTCTTTCTCCTATCTCTCTCTCCTCTCTCTCTCCCTCTCTCTCCTCTCTAGAAACTCACTAGAATGCGCATTCTTGCAGTGTTTAAATACTACGTCGTCTCCTGGCTTCGCGTCTCTCGTCACTATTGGTGTGAAGTTCTTTCACAAGTATCAGATCTGGTAAACATCTTTCCAAGTTCTTTCACAGCATGTTCTTTGAAGATGCTTGTTTCTTACTGCCTGATATATATATATATATATATATATATATATATATATATTAGTCAAATAGTCCTCCCTGCTTTTATTTTACCTCGCGTTCTAGGTGATAAACCATGACCGGGAAAAAGACCACGGCTTCCTCTGACGGCGGCACTCCAAAGAAAGCCAAGGTGGTGGTGGAGGATGAGAAAGAGGCGGGGTTGGAGGATGAGGAAGAGGCGACTGTGACACTATCCGTGGAGAAGGACGCGCTGGAGTGCGACATCTGCTGCCTACCCTTCCAGTCCGAAGTTTTCATGGCAAGTCAGATTACCATGCATGTATATATACAGTACATATTGATCGGTAGCCTCCAGCATGATGCTCTGCTCTGTGTAAAATCAGTGCAAGGACGAGCATTCTGGATATGCAAAGTGTTGCATCTGCACGGACGGTAAGTGCTGGACCTGCTCCGAGCGCATTGGCAACAATTGCTCTCTCTCCCTCTCCCTCTCCTCTCTCGTCACCATTGGTGTGAAGTTCTTTCACAAGTATCAGATCTGGTAAACATCTTTCCAAGTTCTTTCACAGCATGTTCTTTGAAGATGCTTGTTTCTTACTGCCTGATATATATATATTAGTCGAATAGTCCTCCCTGCTTTTATTTTACCTCGCGTTCTAGGTGATAAACCATGACCGGGAAAAAGACCATGGCTTCCTCTGACGGCGGCACTCCAAAGAAAGCCAAGGTGGTGGTGGAGGATGAGAAAGAGGCGGGGTTGGAGGATGAGGAAGAGGCGATTGTGACACTATCTGTGGAGAAGGACGCGCTGGAGTGCGACATCTGCTGCCTACCCTTCCAGTCCGAAGTTTTCATGGCAAGTCAGATTACCATGCATGTATATATACAGTACATATTGATCGGTAGGCTCCAGCATGATGCTCTGCTCTGTGTAAAATCAGTGCAAGAACGAGCATTCTAGATGTGCAAAGTGTTGCATCTGCACGGACGGTAAGTGTTGGACCTGCTCCGAGCGCATTGGCAACAATAGCTCTCTCTCCCTCTCCCTCTCCTCTCTAGAAAGTCACTAGAAAGTCGTGTAAAATTACATGCTTCGGTTTGTCGCTAACAATAATCAATTACATGACATGTCCTAACAATAATCAATTACATGACAACTATATAATCTAGGGAGCTATTGTTCTGCCTTGTCCATCGTGGCGTACCCAGGGCATCGAATT
Source organism: Zea luxurians (assembly GCA_029449295.1). Classification (NCBI taxonomy): domain Eukaryota; kingdom Viridiplantae; phylum Streptophyta; class Magnoliopsida; order Poales; family Poaceae; genus Zea; species Zea luxurians. The sequence continues at coordinate 22,874,018 of JAOPSE010000009.1, read as the reverse complement.
GCGTGGGATGCTTCGCTCAACGTTCCTTATCTTGGTTGGATGGTCTATGAAAAGAGACATGTCGTTGAACTGGTTAAAATCCTCTAAATCAGATACACCATCAACTCCTATAGCTTGTTGTTTTCCAGGAAAAACTACATGCTTCGGTTTGTCGGTGCTTTTCTTCTCATTGTTAGAAATGATCTGTTCAGCATAGAAGACCTGTGCAGCACGATTAGCAAGGATCCATGGGTCATCTTTGTAACCTACCTTACTTAGATCAAGAACTCTGACCCCATAGTTGTCTACCGTGACATGTTTGTCTTCAACCCATTGACATCGGAAAACCGAGATCTCAAATATACCATAGTCTAGTTCTCATATGTCCTCAATAAAGCCAAAATATGTAATAATCTCACCAGTTTCATCATCTATGGCCTCACATCGAACACCACTATTTTGTGACATGCTCTTTTTGTCCTTGGACTTTGTACAAAATGTGAATCCACTAATGTCATAGGTTTGCCATGTTGTGACCTGACGTGATGGTCCAGATGCCAACCCCTTGATGGTTTTTTCTTCTATTGTTTCTCCACATGGAATGTCCTTCACCATTAGCCATGTGTTGAACCGTTGCTTATGTTTCTTCATTACCCAATCAGCCGTATGCCCAGGATTTTACTCGTGAAGCTCATTGATGTGTTGTTGGATAAATGGCTCTATTATCGCTAGCTGATGTAGGATGCTGTGATGTGCCTCAAGTACTGTATTGTAATCTGGTGGGATGAAAGATTTCCGTCCCATCCTCCCGCTTCCATACAATCTACCCTCGTGTCGTGACGGAGGCAGACCTATTGCAACCTGGTCTTTTAGGATACTATTGCAGAATGGACCTCCAGACTCAATGGCCTCTTCGGTACAGTACCCCTCTATCATGGATGCCTCGGGACGAGCACGGGTTGATACATAGCCATTCAGTATTGACATGAAACGCTCGTACGTCCACATTTCATGCAAGTACATAGGACCCAATGCCTCTATTTGTGGCACCAAGTGCACCACAAGGTGCACCATAATATCAAAGAACGATGGAGGGAAACACATCTCAAACTGTGATATTGTCTCCACTGCGAATTCCTGAAGAGATGCCAACTCATCACGGTAAATTACCTTTTGTGAAATTCTGTTGAAAAAGTAGCACAACCGTGTGATTGCCATCTTTAAAAACAAAGGATTTATAGCCCTGATGGAAATAGGTAGGAATGTAGTCAGCATGACATGACAATCATGTGAGTTGTAGTTGGTGACTATCAGGTCTTTCATTGACATAATACTTCGTATGCTAGAGCAGAATCCGGATGGGACTTTTAAATTCTTAAGCCAAACACACATCGCATGTTTCTCATCTACATTGAGATTGTAGCTTGCTGCTGGGAGATGATACTTCCCATTTTCTTGAAGAACAGGATGTAGTTCCTTTTTTATGCCTAAATTTACCAAGTCCATGCGTGAATTGAGCCCTTCTTTTGTTTTGCCCTTTATGTCTAGGAAGGTTCCAATTATGCTTTCAAACACATTCTTCTGAACGTGCATACCATCGATCGCATGTCGCACATCTAACTCTTTCCAGTAAGGCAAGTACTCGAAGAAAATAGACTTTTTCTTGAATATAGCCCCCGGAGCTGGTTTGACATCCTTCCTTGTTTTTCCGTCTTTTGTCTTCTTCCCGAAAACAAACTTGATATTCATAACTATTTCAAAAACTCTATGACCTTTATTGTTACCCGATGGAGCAGTAGAATGTAGTTCACCATTATTGTCAAAGTACTTATCCATCTTTCGCATGCGGTACCTGTGTCCTTCCAATAAAAAGCGTCTGTGCCTCATGTACACTATCTTCTTAGATGCAGTAAGGGACACGTAAGCAGTTTCATCAATGCATGCTGTGCAGCCAACCTTTCCCTTAAACTGGCCTGATAATGTGAAGAGTGCAGGGTAATCGTTGATCGCAACAAAAATAATTGCTCTCAGCGTGAATGAATCTTTACGATACTCATCCAACATTTGAACACCCGTTACCCACAATATTTTCATATCCTCCATTAAGGGCTCTAAAAATACATCCATATCAACTCCAGGTTGTGTAGGTCCAGAAATAAGCATGGTTAGCAAAATGTACTTCCGTTTCTGCATCAACCATGAAGGAAGGTTGTATATGGTGAGGATCACTGGCCATGTGCTATGCTTGCTGCTCCTTTCAGCAAATGGATTCATTCCATCAGTACTCAGTGCGAACCTAACATTTCTTGGTTCATCGGCAAAGTCTCGGTGGTTCTTATTGAAATCTTGCCACTGCTTCCCATCGGCTGGATGTCGAAGCTTCCCATCATTTTTGTGCTCATCAGAAGCATGCCAGCTCATAAGTTTGGCATCCTCAGGGTTAGCGAACAAACACCTCAATCGATCGACAACGGGGAGGTACCACATCACCAAAGCAGGAATCTTTTTGAGCGCATAATAGTCTACTTCTTCTTTTTCTTTGCTTGTAGATTTTGAAGTCTTCTTTTTGGCTTTCTTTCGCTTCTTCCCTTTAGACACAGATGCAACACACTCTTCCTCTCGATAGTCTTTATTCGTCTTGTACCTACTTGCACCACACTTTGGACAGCTCTCCAAGTCTTTATAATCATCACCTCAATAAAGGATACAGTGATTTCTACACGCGTGGATCTTCTCCACGCCCATAGTGAGTGGACTGATTAGTTTCTTTGCATAGTACGTGTTAGCAGGCACTTTGTTCTCCTTTGGAAGCATGTCTGCGACAATACTCAAGAACGCATCAAAGCCAGCATCAGACAGACCATATCTAGCTTTTACATCAACAACTTTAACACAGACCGGAGCGTCATGAACTCTTTGGTACAGCCCTTAGACTCGTCGTACAAAGGCTCTTCTGCTGCCTTCTTCAGGGACTCCATACCTTTCATGAAGAACATCGATGGATCTGTATGACGACGCAACATTGCCTCTAACAACTCTGCATCTTCCTCGTCCATAACATTTGGCAGAACATGGGTTCTTTCACGTTCATTTCCTCCGGCGTAACCATGATCAGTAACATTTGGCACTACATGTTCGCTCTGTGGAAGAGGTTGTTGTGTCTCGTGAACGAACTGAAAGCTGTCGTCGATGTTCGCAGGGTTTCCAGCTGTATAAGGCGAAGAGCTACCCTCTCCATGCTTTGTCCAAATTATGTAATCCTTCACAAATCCTCGACATACCAGATGAGATATGATTTGTTCTGTGTCATCAAATATAACAGCATTTTTGCAGTCCATGCATGGACAATATATGTGCTTTGTCTTTGTTCTCCAAGCATGGTTCGTAGCGACAACAATAAACTTATGGACCTCAGATATGTATGATGGATCTAGCCTTGATAAGTTATACATCCAGGATATCCTCTCCATCATCACCTGTAAAAAAAGAAACATGAACAACCTTTCTTAGCGACCTTCTTCCAAAAAATAAAGATCAAAACATCCCCTTGTATTTTGTGAAATATGGCCTTCCAATAAAAGTTGGGCTGCGCGCGAGCTACAAAATGAAGGATGAAGCATAGGCGGTTGGATCGATTAGGCAACCTAACTACTTTATCTCTAACACATGGTGAAACCCTAGATCCAAAATGTGGCTAAAATGGAGGAAAAATTAACAAAATTTGGCAAAAGAAACATAAGCCAAACTTTCCTAACAACTAATAAACAAAAATTTTAAATACCCAAACCTATCTCTAACACATGGTGAAAGCCTAGTTTCAAAATGTAGTTAAAATTGAGCAAAAATGAACAATAATTGACAATTGAAACATAATTAAACCAACCTTTCATACAACACATTCAGCATTCATTAAGCAACTAAATATGTGTTATGGATAAACTTATTTGAGAACTAAACATGAAAAAGGAGAGAGAATAGACAAAATCTAACCATCTTAAGCAACCTCATTTGAGGAAATATAGAAAATAACCTAGCTATACTCTTCTCTCTCACATGTAAAACCCTATATCCAAAATGTGGCTAAAATTGAGCAAGAATGAACAAAAATTGACAAAGAAACATAAACCAACCTTTCTTATCCACCTTCTTCCAAGAAATGAAGACCAAAACCTCCCCCTTGTATTTTTATGAAATCTGGACCTCCAAAATCGCCTCCAATTGAAGTTGGTTGCGAGCATACAGCTCCTGTTGGGGAGAAGAAGAAGGGTATTTATAACAGACAGTTCACTGGCGGTTGGCTTGAAAAACCGCCAGTAGAAATCTATTTCCACTGGCGGTTATCTTAACACAACCGCCAGTGAAAATAGGATATTTCCACTGGCGGTTGGTGTAACAGAACCGCCAGTGGAAATTATTTCCACTGGCGGTTGTGTTAAGATAACCGCCAGTGGAAATAGGTTTCCACTGGCGGTTCCAAAGCCGGGTCCACCTCATTGTTTTTACTGGCGCGCGATAACTGAAACCTCCAGTGATAATTTATGGGTGCCGCAGGCTTTGAGCTCTTTTTTAGTAGTGGATGATGGGCTCATGAGCGTGCGGTGGGGTTGTGGGCGTGTGATCTTAGATATACGACCAAACAGGCGGTACGTCTTCGTGGTGATCTCTCGTAGTCGTAGGCTTCCGTTAGCCCAATCATGCCGTTTGAATATGGCACCCCGTCCGGTGGGGTTTATCTGATGAAGAAGAAGAAATCAAAGGCGGCAGGCAAGCACATAACTCCGATAGTGGACGTGGTGTGGCTTACGGATACGTCGCAGTTCCACTGCAATGCCATATGCATGGCTGGCTAATCTGTTTTCAAATCGCGCATTATGAAGGCCTAGAATAAGATCAATCAATACTGCATATATATATATAGAGGCCCCTAGCAGCTGTAATATTGATGATGTAAAAAAATAGGTTGCGATGAGAAAAACAATTTAAAGTTACCTCTTTGGTTTGGCTTCTAGTTTTTTTAAGCAGAATCATCAGCCTCAGAAGCACAACGAAACGCACCCTAATACGCATGATATGATGTACACACTGAGACCTCTCTCAGGATTATTAAAGACCGCATTATTTCAATGTTAATGATGATAGACTTGGACATTTGAGGGCATGCATTACGTGTACATTTTACTAGTAATAATCATTGTGTTGAGGACTTAACTACTACTACAAGCTTATATATCGTCAATAATGTGAGAGTTTTTTATGGTATCTCGATGAACAACCTCGAACATGCATGTAACTAATTAAAAGCTTAAACACCTTAAAAAACTAGAAGCTTCAACTGTCAAAGGGGAAAATGCTTTAGCTCCGCGCCAGTTGCGCCACGCGGAATTAATGGACAAACTCTCTCGACCAATAATGATATTATTTGTGTACTTGTGTTCATGTATGACGTATATTTTTTTTAGGAACAAAATTTGGTTTGGAGCCTGTTACTTTTGTTGGGCAATTTGGTTATATAGAAATGATGCTATTTTTAATAATATACAAGTATCTATTCATGCAGGTAGTCTTTAGGAGAACATACTGTATTAGACAGTGGACAATATTGTTAAAGGAAGCAGACGAATAGCAGGATTACATTATAGTAGACTGATGTGTTTCATGTCTACCTTGATTTGGAGTTAAATTGTGCGATTGAAGGGACATTTGTAACGTTGCATGTTGAGCAGCTTCATGCATATTTACATGCAGTGCCTGGGATAAGATATTTATTCCCTTTTCTAAAAAAATTATATTGTGGATATATTTGATACACACACAGCTAGTTACTAGCTGGGGCGAAAAATTAATCTAGAGTAGGTCTATGGTTGGCTAGCTAATTGACTAATAACTAGGATCACCATATATTAATTGAACTTGATTAGGATTACGAAATACGAGTGATCTAAAAATAACCTTGACCATTTCATGATCATCCCATTTTGTGCTCCCGAGGTTGCACACTTGATTCATCAAGGTCTTGAGCCGGTTGTACATAGCTTGTGGCCCATCTCCTTGGTTGAGGACGAATCGACCGAGCTCCCCCTCGATCGTCTCCCGTTTGGTGATTTTGGTCACCTCATCCTCTTCGTGTGCGATCTTAAGGACGTCCCAAATTTCTTTGGCCGTCTTTAACCCTTGCACCTTATTATACTCCTCTCGACACAAGGAGGCGAGAAGTATAGTTGTGGCTTAAGAGTTAAAGTGCCGAATTTGGTCGGCCTCATCCGAATCGATCCTTGTCCCCCACCTTAGGTACCTGCACTCCATACTCAACAATATCGCAAAGACTTTTGTGGAGAGATGTTAAATGGAGCATCATTTTATTACTCCACATAGAATAATCCTCACCATCAAAGGATGGTGGTTTGCCTAAGGGAACGGAAAGTAATGGAGTGCGCTTAGAAATACGAGAGTAGCTGTCGGCGTTTCGGACCCGGGGGACCCTCAACCGAGCCGACCAGTGAATTTATCGCTATGTGCCCCTGTCCGGATGGGTTGGCGCAAGATGGAACACAAGGGGGAATGCGGCTTGTTTTATCTCGCACCAGGGGTGTGCTTGTAGTAGGGGTTACAAGCGTCGCGAGAGAGAGAGAGAGTGAGCCTATTCGTTAGCTCGTCCCCCACGCGACCCCCCCCCGCAGGAAGGCCCTGGACCTCCCTTTTATAGATGCAAGGAGAGGGTCCAGATGTACAATGGGGGTGTAGCTATGCGCTAACGTGTCTGGCAGAGGAGTGCCTGAGCCCTATGTACATGCCAACGTGGTTGTCGGAGAAGTGCTTGAGCCATGTGTACGTGATAACGTGGCCGTCGGAGAAGCGCCTGAGCCCTGTAGAAGCACAGCTGTCGATGCTGCTGGGATCCTGCTGACGTCTCCTTGCTTCCGTAGGGGGCTGAGAACCACCGACGTCATGGACGCACGCAGGGAACCATCATTACCTGTTACCGGGGCGAGCCAGATGGGACGCCGGTCTTGTTCTCTCGTAGCCTGAGCTAGCTAGGGTAGGGTAATGATGTATCCTCTGTGGCGCGGTCGGTCCGAGCCCAAGGTCGGGCGAGGCGGAGACTTCTCCTGAGGTCGAGGCCGGGGTCGAGCGAGGACGCGATTCCTCCCGAGGCCGAGGCTAAGGCCGAGCCCTGGGGTCGGGCGAGGCGGAGACCTCCTTTCGAGGCCGAGGCCTAAGGTCGGGCGAGGCGGAGCTTCCTGTTGTGCCCGAGGCTGAACTCGGTCGTTGTCAGTCTCACCCGGTGGGTGGCACAGCAGTCGGAGCGGGGTGAGCGACGCTGTTTTCCTGTCAGGTCGGTCAGTGAAAGGGCAAAGTGATTGCGGTCACTTCGACCTTGCCGACTGAGGCACGCGTGTCAGGATAAGGTGTCAGGCGATCCCCGCATTAAATGTGCATGTGATACGGTCGGTTGGTGAGGCGATTTGACCAAGGTTGCTTCACAATGAAGCCTGCCCGAGCTGGGCTTCGGGCGAGTCGAGGGTGCGCCCACCGCCTGAGGAGGCCCTCGAGCGAGGCGTGAATTCGTCCGGGACTACTGTTCCCGCCCGAGGCCGGGCTCGGGCGAGGCGAGATCGCGTCCCTTGGTAGACGAGGCCTTGACCTGAACCGCGCCCATCAGTCTTTGCGGTTTGTGCTGAGGGTGGTTACCAGCCGTGTTTAGGAGTGTTAGGGGTACCCCTAATTACGGTACCCGACAGTAGCCCCCGAGCCTCGAAGGGAGTGTTGGTGCTCGCTTGGAGGCTTTGCCACATTTTTTGTGAGGGGACCGGCCTTTCTCGGTTATATTTTGTTCCGGTGGGTGTGCGCGAGCGCACTCGCCGGGTGTAGCCCCCAAAGCCTCGGAGGAGTGGTTTGACTCCTCTGAGGTCTTAATGCTTTTCGTGATGCCTCGGCCGGCCTGGTTGTTCCCTCATGCAGACTGGCCGTAGGCCGGGTGCATGGTCAGGTTTCGAGTTTTTAGGCTGGTTTGTTGACGCTGTCAACAGTTTGGCCATAGCCGAGTTGCGAGAGCAGCCCCCGAGCCTCTGCACGGAGTGAGAGGACGATCCAGGACTGTCTCTGTGATACCCCAGGTGTCTATTTCGCGTTATGTCGGGAGATTTATCCAAATCTCGGATGCTCAGTGAAAATTTCTATTTCTCGATCGTGCCTATCTCTGTTTATCAGGCTTTCTCTCGGAAGTTCACCGAATTCAGAGTTATTCGATCGTGAGAAACAACTAATTTTGGAGCGTGTTAAAACTTTTATTTCTCGGCACGGATACAAACTCGATAATCAATCTCGAATTATAAATCTCATCTGAAGCTCATTTAATCAAACTCTCGATGACTGTTATTTGATCTGAGCCCGAGTCTAATTTCTCGAACCTCGATCGATGTCCGACTATTTTATTCGAGTCCGTACTCTCAGACGGAATACTCGATATGTCATCCTCTAATCAAATTTATCCGACTCGGCCAAATGTCTTTTGTCCGAACTGAATTTAAAACCCCGTATAGGTAGCAATTTTAAAATGTCACGATTCGCCTTCTCTGACTAAAAATCCAAAGCCGATCAAGTCTCAGGATGATTTATTTTCGAATCACGCGTAGGTAATTATTTACGAGCGAAATCAAATTAGACTCTCGGCCGAATTATTCGCTCAATCTTCCGTTCGTTCGAACTCCAGCTCGCTCTATTTTTACACAGACGAATTCCGCACGAGCATTTTTATTCCGGAAAAATAATTAGCACAGCCCGGTTTAGCGTTTTGGGCCAAGTCCATTCCAGCCCATTTGGCCCATTTGAAACCCTAACCCTAGAACTCTTCTATAAATAGAAGGGCCCCTCACTTGCACTTGGCATTTATTCACCTACCCCCTAGCCACCACCTTCTTTTTTTTCCTCCCTGTCTCCTTCCTCACGGCTGTAGCAGGGAGAGCACACATGGAGCTCCCTAGGCTCCCTCGCTTGGAGCTCGACCAAGGCCGAGCACTCCACTGTTGCAGCCCCTTGCCGACGCCCAGGCCTGCTCCCTCCCCTACTCCATGGGCGCGAGTTCCTCCCTACTTGGCCAGCAGCCCGGCCATGGCGTCCAGAGCCCATGTGCTCGGCGCCCTTCTCCACCCCCTGGTCGGCTGCCTCGCACAACAGCATCCAGCGCCTCCCTCTGCTCTAGTCGGCCATCTCCCACAACACACGCCAAGCTCCCCTCCGATCCGGTTCAGCGCAGGGAGCAGTAACTACCATCTCCCTGCAGCGCCCCCTTTCTTCCACCTCTGACAGCAAGCTGCGCGCTCCAACTTTGGCCAGTGCTCTCTGCTTCCTTCCATGGCGTCCGGCCCTACATTTTCCTCCCATGGCCGAGCTACCACACAAGCAGCGGCAGAAGGCTCCCCTTCCTCCTTCCCCCTTCTTTCCCATGGCCATGGTCTGCAGCAAGGAGTCGTGCGCTGCTGTTCGAAGTTTTGCGCAGCAGCCTCGACACCTCCGCGTGCTGCCGGGTCGCTGTTTTGTGCTGCGCAGTGAACAGCACACCGGGATGCCCACCGGGTGTTCGCTGTTTTTGTGCAGCCCCGAACATCGTCGATGTTCACCCCCGGTGAGACCACGACGATTGTTGTTCGATTCCAGATCGACGTTATTTTCATATGATTAAATGTGAATGTGTGCTGTTTTGTTTTTGGTTTTGTGGAGGAGAAGCACCCCATGTTTTGCGAGAAGGCAAGCCGCTCAACGCTCGTCGATGTGTGAAGCTATGCACAAATCGGAATCGCCATCGTTCTTGCAAACGCCGTTTGGGTTTGTTTATGGTGAGCCGATGCATGTCACTCTCGATCGACTCGATTGATTATTTTGAATGGATGTGTGTAAAATGTTTCGATTATGCGCATTGGTAGGATCACGTTTGCGATTAGAGAACAAGAGGTTAATTGATGTGCATGATTTGTAGTTGTCTAATTACGTTTTGGTCGATGTGGTGTGTATTGGTGTTTGAATATATGTGGCTACGATGATTCATTTATGTGTCACGAGGATGGTTCGTGGATGGTATTAATCGTTTGTTATACTTCGTCATAAAACAGTGTGTTAGTCGTGGTAAATCTAATAAAGCGTAAAGCGAGTTTGGTGGTTCCCACAGTCGGCTAATCTATGTAAATATATTTTATGTATTCATCATGGTGTAGGTTAGAGTGGGTTGAAAATATAAATTATGTCACATATGATTAGTGTTTTAAAGGCGGATGTACGAATAGTTAGTTGGTGTTTCACTCGTCTAGTCGCTAAGTGTTGTCCTAAATAATTGTGCAAAAATTGGTTACGAGAATGCAGTGGTCACGTGGTGTGGGTGGATGCGATAAGTAGACTGGAAGTGTGGGTTTGTCTGAGCACGATGTTGTCGAACGTGTGTATCGAAATGCGATGTAGTAGTGATTGCGTTAAATTAAACGGTAATGTCTCGGGTGCACGCCGCAATATGGTTGTATGCGAGACAGGCTAAAATAAAGTGTGCTCGACATAAATGTTTGGTCGTTGTAGGTAGAAATTGTCTCGGCTTAAGTAGAGAGGTGATGACATGCCGTAAGTAGTCATCACTCCCTCTATAATTATAAGTCGAGTCTATATGTGTTAGGCGTTCCTCGAATTATGCTTCGCATATAGTGTATGATTGTGCTCACGATTTTGAGTAGACACTTCAAGTAAATCAAGTAGGATCGTGATACAAGTTGTGTAATGAAGTTAGTTGCTTTAGAATAATTATTGAAATGATCTGTTCTTATGATAAACGTGTATGTGTTCACAGTTTGAGAAGTAAATGCCTAGTGATTGCGAATTAGAGATTAATGGTCTACGATTCGTATGAGTTGGTCGGTGTGCGAAAATACTTGTGAATATGTGTGTTCATAAAAATGTTGTAGTGTATATTGTGTCTCGGATTTCGATAATAATAGGCTAGCCGACGAGTATGTTGTATAGCGGTCTAGGTTGCTGCTTTGATTAACCAACTTGTTAGATGGCCTTAGTTAAGCTCGTAGTCGCGATGAATTGCTTGTTATGATCTAAATGTGTATGGTTATGGTCGTGAATGAAAAGTATTAGTGCTCATGTGATGTCTAAGTTAAATTGCAAACTATTGGGTAAAAAGCGCTTCGATATTGATTATCGTAGAGAATGCGTTGTTAAATGGATGTGATAATTTTAGTGCACTAAATGATTTGGATAAAAAGTAGTAAGTAGACTTGTTGGTCCTAATTTGATTAATTTAACTCTAACAAGTGGTAAAGCGTTAGAATAATTCTAGTCTCTAGAACGCGGCAATTCTTGAATTGTATAGGAGCTGAAATTTATTAAATGCTGTTTTGGGCTGCACGCGCTGTTTTTGTCGTGCTGTATGTTTGATGAACTAAACTGTATTTTCTGTAGATATGTGCTATAGAAAAGTGGTAGATAACTTTATTATCTTGCTGGTGTTAAAATTTGACAGACATAAGTCTGATCGTTTAGGAGTTATGATTTTTACAAATTCAGTGACTGAATCTGACCAAATTCTGTACAGATTTTAGAAACTACATTGTTTGCCTAATGTGATTTTAGAATCAGTCCTTGTCGATTATAAGGAAGTTGTAGATGTTTTTCTGATCTTGCTTGTGTTAAAATTTCATAACCACAGGCCTGATAGTTTAAGAGTTAGGAATTTTACAAACTGCTTGCTGTGTTCTGTCCACTGACAGAACAAATTCCGAAAACTGAATTGTTTGATTCAGTTCAACATAGAATCAATTCTTGGTGATTATAGAAGTTACGTAGTTCATTTGTCAATCTTTCCAAAAAGTCTTGGATCACTATTTTTGGTAGTCTGAAGATTAAGTTATGGATGTTTAAAGTGTGAAGACTGAATCTATCCAGTTCTGGACAGCACAGCCTTCATAGTGTATACTACCCTTGATACATGTTAAACCAGCCAGTGATGTTTATAAATAATTTGTAGAACATTTAATTAGCTTTCCAGAAAGTCTAAGATCACTTTGTTTGGATGTCTGAATCTTCAGTTATGAATTTTTAAAATCACCAGTCTGAATCTGTCCAAATCTGGACAGCGCTGTTGTGTTAACACCATTTGACCTTGCTAAGTGTTTAATCACGTTGTGATTACAATACTAAAGTTGTAGAGAACTTTCTAAACTTTCCAGAAAGTTTTAGTTTGCTATTTTTGGAGTAATATTTGAAAAGTTATGGTTAAAACGAGTAGCTGCTGTGCTGCTGTCCTAAAAATCTGCACGTGCTCAAATGAATATTTAGTTCACCATTTTGGCTAAAAAAATGCTTAGTTAGCACTTAACGGATATAGACTTGTGATGGCTAAACATAGACTAACATGTATTCCATGATTAAGATGCTTGCTTGCTGTAGTTGATTGTGATAGATGAGTCCATCGACATTGATGCATCGGCCCTCTGTTAAACTTGTGTTGTGATGCTTTTGTGTAATCAATAGAACTAATGCAAAGTCGTAGCAATTAAATAAATGCGTGTACCTGTGATATCGTAATTGTGTTGCGTAAATAAATAAAATATGGTCGTCTTGTTAATGGTGTTAATGCTGAACGCTGATAACGTACGAATAGCTAGCGCTTGTGTATAGTCGTTGCGGTGTCTTACTACTTGGTGTTTAGTTTGCTACCGTGTATTGTATATCTTGTGATAACTTTTCATTATATTTATACATATGCACCTTGCATCTCATTTAGGACCGAGAGATGATCGTGCAAGTGATGTGGTGCCAACAACAAGGTGCAGTCGGAGGACGACCTGCAGAATGATGGACATAACCAGTGGATGCTCGCCAAGCGAGTACCCTCCCCCAGCAAACACTACCTAAGTGTTAAATTAAAGGCAAGCCCCGGTTTTATGCATAACCTGTTCTATATGCTGTTTTACTACACTTAATGTTTGTAGGCTTGTATTGTGCACTTAAGTGTAGGAGTTGATTGAAACCCTAGTTGCATGAATTCAGGAATCCTTTTTGAGATGGATACTAGTATGCTAGGTCGAGTAACTGCTTTGCTAATTAGGGATCTCGGTAGAAGTCGAGTGATTTTTCTAGCACTCGCGCGAGGTCAGGACATTGATTGTACCCACTTTCATATCATAGTGATGTTGGTCTGTGGACACGGATCCATGGGGATGCGTGGTCTACGAGATGAAATTGGAATAAGGATTAACGTGCGGATACCTGTGTCAAGCGTTTGAACGTACTAAACACATGCCGAGAAATATGGTAAATCGGTAAGCCTAGTACCTGAGTGAACCTGCCCGCAGACTTTACCCCTCACGCGACCTGAGACGTGGTCTCCCATTCCGGTTATGGTGGGTACAAGTGCGGTCACTACACGACGGCAGTCGGGGTCAGTGAGGCATTGTACGCCAAGGCGGTGAGCCCTGATCTGTTGCCAGGGAATCGATGGGGACGGTTGATGTGTGGGGACGGAGTGCCACGCCACGTCGTTTGTTTAGGTTTACCTTGCAAGGATAAAAACTCGATTTGAACCGTCTGCTTCTCACAGCTAATGAGACTGCTTGATCCATTGTACTGCATTGAGTAATAAGTGGAAATGAGGTGACTGGCAAAAGATGTTGATTGATAAAATGTTTGATACCATGGATGACTAGCTAGGTACACATCTAGTTAAAAGGATCATACTAAAACTTGAAAAGCTAAAACTTGATTTTAGACTCAGCTAGTGTTTTTGGCAAACCAAACCCCTCAGCCAAACAACTGCATGTCTAGAGGTAGAGGAGTAGACTCCTCACACCAGGTAAGTCTAGCTGAGTATTAGTATACTCAGCCTTGCTTGTGGCATAATTTTTGCAAGTACTCCTTAGGATGATTGGTTGATGGTGTGACTTGGCCTCCATCCCTGCCACCGGGATAGACGGTCGAGTGGGTTACTGCTTCCACAGGAGAGGACCAGGAGGAGTAGCGTGGCTAGGCTTCGCCATGTTACTCGGTTTTCTCCGTTAGTTATTTCCGCTGCATTAAAATTTATGGTTATTATTTCTGAAACTCCGATAATGTAATCACTAATGATACTTATTAAATTTGTGGTATTATGTTTTATTGTATTTCTCTGTGTCTCACCTTCGAGTGAGCTAGTGGTATTCGATCCTGGTTAAGTGGCTTTATCGGACTAGATCCGAGGGACTGACGGTTTATTCCTATTTAAGTGTGGTCTAGCCTCTAAGGCGGGACTTAGGCACTTAAGTTGGAATAATTCGGGCGGTTCCGCCACAGCTGGTTTCGGAGCGAATACCATCACAGAGAAGTCAATAAGTCATGATTACCAACCTTTTCTAAAAGTAAAACTTGCTAGAAACCAATGTTGGATAGATGTCAGGACGACAAGGATAGACCTAGGACGTGAAGCCTTAGGAAATAGATGGGTAGCTAGGTGGCTATTTATATAGGCCATAAAGGCTACTAATACTATTAAGGAGGATGCTGTATAAGCACCCGAAAAATTAGTTAGTTCTGAGAAGACGACTAGAATGAGCATGCATCATGATTGTCGCATTATAATTGTCTCTTATGCATCAACATGCTTCTCTTACCTTTATTCCAATAATAAGAAATTATGAATAATGTGTTGTATTGCTATGAACTGAAAAAAATGTCTTACCTCGTGTCAGATTGGTAAGTCTTGTTAGGTCGTGTTGTGTGTTCCTCTTGTCTTGCTATCTAGGTGGCATTGTAATTGTTCAACCCTTTTTGCAAAACATTTTGTTGCTTGTTTTGTTCATAAAAAAAGACCCCCTCCAAACAACCTTGAGTTTAGCAAGTGAAACCTCAAAAAAAATGCTTGTGTTGATATTTTCTAGCCCTCGCGTGTTTACCCTTGAAGATGCACCTGCATAACTTGTAGACCCCCATAGCTTGACCGCTAGACCAACCCAAGTCCCCTTGTGCACTTGTTGTGTCAAAAAATTGTTGTTGGTGTCTAGTTGCGCAAACCCTATCAAGACCATGTTTCTTTCCATAAATCCTTGCTCCTAAAACTTCGTAGCATTTCTGTAAATCATCCTAGCTGATCCTGTTTGCCTTTCTCTCCTTTTGCCTGGATCTAGTAATCCTTTTTCTTGTGAATCATGCTAGCTTTATCATCCGAATCTCCGGATCCTTTAATGATTCTGCCCTATTATCTGGTTATCTCCTATAACCCCTTTCACAAGCATCGGATGTTGATCTACCTAAGTCTCTCATTTCTGATCATTCTCATACTCCATCTCCTAGGATCGTGACGTTGTTTTATCAATTTTATCTCTAAACAGTGTATCCATTTGGTTCAATGGATGTTGCTGTTATCTTTGGATCTCTCATGTCTTTAAAAACTCAATGATCTTGATCTCATGGTTAGTTCCTCCTCATATCAAATGTCGTGTCAATCTTGGACTGATAATCCCCGTGTTGATCATAAAACAATTCGCGGAGTTGAAGAGTTCTCATGTGATGCTCTTTTTGTCAGCAATCTCTGCTTCAACTCCGGTCACATTCTTATTTTCTGGGCCATACTCTCATGGGCTCCATCTACTTATACCAAGTGAATTTTTCATTGGTTACGTTTGGTAATGGTGTCATGACTAACGACTAATGGTGCCACTACGAAACCGAGAGCCTACTATGGTGCACACATGGTTGAGCTGCTCGGCACGCGCTGGTATCACGGTTAATAGTTGTGATCTATTATGAGACTATACTGATGTACTATCTTTTGTGGACATTCTCTCAGAGTGATCGCTGCATTTTGTCTCGATATGTCGCGATATTCTGCCCAAATCTATCTTCCATATCCATCTGATGACATCTTATGAATTGGCATCTATCATCAGTCTGGGAGTTACATGCTTCTTCCCCCTTAAATATCCTCATTCGAATCTCGGGACGAGATTCTGTTTAAGGGGGGGAGGCTGTGACACCCCAGGTGTCTATTTCGCGTTATATCGGGAGATTTATCCAAATCTCGGATACTCAGTGAAAATTTCTATTTCTCGATCGTGCCTATCTCTGTTTATCAGGCTTTCTCTCGGAAGTTCACCGAATTCGGAGTTATTCGATCATGAGAAACAACTAATTTTGGAGCGTGTTAAAACTTTTATTTCTCGGCACGGATACAAACTCGATAATCAATCTCGAATTATAAATCTCATCTGAAGCTCATTTAATCAAACTCTCGATGACTGTTATTTGATCTAAGCCCGAGTCTAATTTCTCGAACCTCGATCGATATCCGACTATTTTATTCGAGTCCGTACTCTCAGACGGAATACTCGATATGTCATCCTCTAATCAAATTTATCCGACTCGGCCAAATGTCTCATGTCCGAACTGAATTTAAAACCCCGTATCGGTAGCAATTTTAAAATGTCACGATTCGCCTTCTCTAACTAAAAATCCAAAGCCGATCAAATCTCAGGATGATTTATTTTCGAATCACGCGTAGTGTCGGGGACCATAATTAGGGGTACCCTCAAGACGCCTAATTCTCAGCTGGTAACCCCCATCAGCATAAAGCTGCAGAGGCCTGATGGGTTTGATTAAGTCAGGGATCAGTCCATACGAGTGACTTGACCACGCCACGCCCGAGCCTAGCCTCGGGCGAGGGCAGCCGACCCTAAGATGACTCCGTCTCGCCTGAGGCCTCCTCTTTCACGGCAGACGCATCTCCGGCTCGCCCTAGGCCCCGCCTTCGATAAGAAGAAACCCTGACTAAATCACCGCGCCAACCGACCGAGTCACCGGGGCGTTTAACGCAAAAGGTAAGACCGACGGGCGACCAGACTTCGCCAGAGGTGCCATAGGAGGCTCCGCCCGACCCAGGGCTCGGACTCGGGCTAAGGCCCCGGAAGACGGCGAACTCCGCTCCGCCCGACCCCAGGGCTCGGACTCGGGCTAAGGCCCCGGAAGACGGCGAACTCCGCTCCGCCCGACCCCAGGGCTCGGACTCGGGCTAAGGCCCCGGAAGACGGCGAACTCCGCTCCGCCCAAGGGCTCGGACTCGGGCTAAGGCCCCGGAAGACGGCGAACTCCGCTCCGCCCAAGGGCTCGGACTCGGGCTAAGGCCCCGGAAGACGGTGAACTCCGCTCCGCCCAAGGGCTCGGACTCGGGCTAAGGCCCCGGAAGACGACGAACTCCGCCTCGCCCGACCCAGGGCTCGGACTCCGCCTCGGCCTTTGCCGAACGATCTCCGCCTCGCCCGACCCAGGGCTCGGACTCTGCCTCTGTCTTGCAGGACGGACTCGACCTCGGCTTCGGAGGAGCCTCCACGACGCCCGACCTAGGACACGAGACCGCCACGTCAACAAGAAGCGTCATCATCACCCTGCCCTGAGCCGACTTGGGTCGCAGAAGACAAGACCGGTGTCCCATCTGGCCAGCTACGCCAGATAGGCAAATGATGGCGCCCCGCTAGACCATGACGACGGCGGCTCTCAGCTCCCTTACGAAAGCAGGAGGACGTCAGCAAGGGCCCAGCCACTCCGACAGCTGTCCCCCCGTCCGGCTCCGTTACTCCTCCAACAGCCACGACGCCACACCAACAGGGTGCCAAGATCTCTCCGGCTGCCACCTAGGCATGTACTTAGGGCGCTAGCTCTCCCTCGCTAGACACGTAGCACCTTGCTACACCCCCATCTTGTACACCTGGATCCTCTCCTTACGACTATAAAAGGAAGGACCAGGGCCTTCTTAGAGAAGGTTGGCCTCGCGGGGACGAAGGGCAGGGGCAGGCGCTCTCTCGGGGCCGCTCACTCCCCTCACCTCGTGCGGACGCTTGTAACCCCCTACTGCAAGCGCACCCGACCTGGGCGCGGGACGAACACGAAGGCCGCGGGAATTCTCCGACTCCCTCACGACCCGGCTCCGGCCACCGACCTCTCTCTCTCTCTGTTCCCCCCTTCGCGCTCGCCCACGCGCTCGACCCATCTGGGCTGGGGCACGCGGCACTCTCACTCGTCGGCTCGGGGACCCCCCGGTCTCGGAACGCCGACAGTTGGCGCGCCAGGTAGGGGCCTGCTGCGTGTTGACGTTCGATTTCCCGTCAAGCTCCAGATGGGCAGTCTCCAACAATCCCTTCAACCCGGGACGGTGCTCCGTTTCGGGAACCTCGAGTTCATGTCTCTCGACGGCAACTACGACATGGTACTCCTTCCACCGCCGCGCGGCAGCGACAATGGTGGCGGACAGCCCGCTCGCCGGCGGCGGAATCGACGACGTCTTTCCCGCATGGGGGAAGGACAACTTTCGAGCTCGCCCCATCCTCTCCCTCGCCATCGGAGGAGGAGGAGGCGGGGCAACCGGGGCCGAGCGGGAGATCGCGCTCCGACGGCTGTTGAGCAAATCGACATCCCCGGCGCCTCAGCGGAGGACACGCCAAGCGTCGCCCTCGCGTTCGAGGCAAACGCGAGCGCCATCCCCCCGCAACACGTCGACCCCGAGCAAGTGGACGACGCCAGCACGCTCACGGAAGGCCTGCAGGACGTCGCCCTCGTACCCAAGACGACGGCGCGGTCAGCCCCCGACGTGACTTCATCGCCCCTCGTCGACAAAAAGGTACCGACTGCTCCCCATCTTTCGTCATTTCGACTCGGCCTCAGCCCGCCTGGCGACCTCGCTTTGGCGGGCACTCACATTGAGGCGAGTGCAACCTCTCTGGGGTTTCGTGTGCGGTCGCCTTGGGGCCGATTGACGGGTGTCTCGACCCTCGGACCCTCTGGGTCCGAGGAAGATGACGACCCCAGCATCTGCTGGGATTTCTCCGGATCTGGCAACCCTAGTGCCATGCGGGACTTCATGACCGCATGTGACTACTGCCTCTCCGACTGTTCCGACGGCAGCCGCAGCCTTGGCGACAAGGACTGCGGCCCGAGCCGCGAATGTTTCCACATCGAGCTAGGGGATCCCTCCGGAGGCGGCTGTCACGGCATGCCGGAGGATGGTGATCCCCCTAGGCCAGCGCCTCGCGCCGACATCCCGCGGGAGCTAGCTGTGGTCCCCGTTCCGGCGGGGGGTCACGACCCACAGCTCGAGCAAGTCCGCGGGGCGCAGGCCGGGCTCGATGAGGAAGCAGGAGCGCTCGAGGCAATCCGCCAGAACATCGGGCAGGTATGGGCGAGCCAGCCCCCGGCCGGAGGAATACGTCACCTGCCCCAAGGTCTCCAGCACCGCATCACCAACAATGCCAGGGACAGACCGCCACCCGCGTCCGGCGGAACCGGTCAGGACCTGGCCGCCGCAGCGATGCTCCTCCGCGCAATGCCGGAGTCATCAACCACCGAGGGTCGGCGAATCCAGGGAGAACTCAAGCATCTCCTGGAAGGCGCTGCGGCCCGGCGGGCCGAGAGCTCTGCCTCCCGAAGGCAGGGATACCCCTCGGAACCTCGTGCCGCGACTTCCCGACTCACGCGGGAAGCCTCGGTCTACACCGGGCGCACGCGCAACACCGCGCCTGCGGCCCCGAGCCACCTCAGCGATGAGCACCCTCATCGTGACCGTCGGGCGCGCCTCGACGAAAGGGTGCGCCGAGGCTACCACCCCAGGCGTGGGGGACGCTACGACAGCGAGGAGGATCGGAGTCCCTCGCCCGAACCACCCGGTCCGCAGGTCTTTAGCCGAGCCATTCGGCGGGCGCCGTTTCCGCTCCGATTCCGACCCCCGACTACTATCACGAAGTACTCGGGGGAGACGAGACCGGAATTGTGGCTTGCGGACTACCGCCTGGCCTGTCAACTGGGTGGGACGGACGATGACAACCTCATCATCCGAAACCTCCCCCTGTTTCTCTCCGACACCGCTCGTGCCTGGTTGGAGCACCTGCCTCCGGGGCAGATTTCCAACTGGGGAGATCTGGTCCAGGCTTTTGCCGGCAACTTCCAGGGCACGTACGTGCGCCCCGGGAATTCCTGGGACCTCCGAAGCTGTCGGCAACTGCCGGGAGAGTCTCTCCGAGACTACATCCGGCGGTTCTCGAAGCAGCGCACCGAGCTGCCCAACATCACCGACTCCGATGTCATCGGCGCGTTCCTCGCCGGCACCACCTGCCGCGACCTGGTGAGCAAGCTGGGTCGCAAGACCCCCACCAGGGCGAGCGAGCTGATGGACATCGCCACCAAGTTCGCCTCTGGCCAGGAGGCGGTAGAGGCCATCTTCCGAAAGGACAAGCAGCCCCAGGGCCGCCCGTCGGAAGATACTCCCGAGGCGTCTACTCCACGCGGCGCCAAGAAGAAAGGCAGGAGGAAGTCGCAAGCGAAACACGACGTTCCCGATGCAGACCTTGTCGCCGCCGCCGAGCACAAGAACCCTCGGAAGCCCCCCGGAGGTGCTAACCTCTTCGACAAGGCACTCAAGGAGACGTGCCCCTACCATCAGGGGCCCGTCAAGCACACCCTCGAGGAGTGCGTCATGCTTCGGCGCCACTTCCACAGGGCCGGGCCACCCGCAGAGGGTGGCAAGGCCCGCGACGACGACAAAAGGGAGGATCGCCAAGCAGGAGAGTTCCCAGAGGTCCGCGACTGCTTCATGATCTACGGAGGGCATGCGGCGAATGCCTCGGCTCGGCATCGTAAGCAAGAGCGTCGGAGGTCTGCTCGGTGAAGGTGGCGGCGCCAGTCTACCTAGACTGGTCCGACAAGCCCATCACCCTCGACCGGGACGACCACCCCGACCACGTGCCGAGCCCGGGGAAGTACCCGCTCGTCGTCGACCCCGTCATCGGCGACGTCAGGCTCACCAAGGTCCTGATGGATGGAGGCAGCTGCCTCAACATCATCTACGCCGAGACCCTCAGGCTCCTGCGCATTGATCTGTCATCCGTCCGAGCAGGCGCTGCGCCCTTCCATGGGATCATTCCCGGGAAGCGTGTCCAGCCCCTCGGACAGCTTGACCTCTCTGTCTGCTTCGGAACACCCTCCAACTTCCGAAGGGAGACTTTGACGTTCGAGGTGGTCGGGTTCCGAGGAACCTACCACGCAGTGTTGGGAAGGCCATGCTACGCGAAGTTCATGGCCATCCCCAACTACACCTACCTGAAGCTCAAGATGCCGGGCCCCAACGGGGTCATCACCGTCGGCCCCACGTACAAACACGCATTCGAATGCGATGTGGAGTGCGTGGAGTACGCCGAGGCCCTCGCCGAGTCTGAGGCCCTCATTGTCGACCTGGAAAGCCTCTCCCGAGAGGTGCCGGACGTAAAGCGGCATGCCGGCAACTTCGAGCCAGCGGAGACGGTTAAGGCCGTCCCTCTCGACCCTAGTGGCGACGCCTCCAAGCATGTCCGGATCAGTTCTGGGCTCGGCCCCAAATAAGAAGCAGTACTCGTCGACTCCCCTCGCGCAAACGTCGACGTTTTTGCGTGGGGTCCCTCGGGCATGCCCGGCATACCGAGGGATGTCACCGAGCACTCGCCGGATACCTGGGCAGGAGCCTGACTCGCCAAACGGCCTCTGCGCGAACGACGCCCGGGGGCTGCGCCCTTCCCCCACTCACACATAAGAATTAGTCATCAAGGAAGGGTCGGCCTCGCCCCGGCAGAGCCCGACCCTCCCTCGGGGGCTAAAAAGGGGGAACCCCTCTCGTCGAGTTTCGACGTACCGTTCCGCGTCAGAAAAACTCTTTTTCGGTCAAGAAGGGTTTTTTGCGTTCAGCCGGATGCGTCAGAAGCAGGGTCCTGAGGAGCGAACTTGGGTACGAGTAAATGGCGAGACCGACTGAGCTGGGGAACGCCTATGCCTCCGGGCTAGGGACACCTCACTCGTCGCCTGCCACGAAAAAGGACCCAGCTCGGGAAATCACCCTGTTGTCGACACTACGGGCCAGGCGCGAAAATCGAAACGAAAAGGAGCATGACTTCACGGAAGAGAAGTAAAATGTCCAGGCCTCGGTGGCCGCGGCAAATCACACATCCAACAGAAATTGTCCCAACAAGAATCAGGCGTCGCCTCGGGCAGGAGCCGCGCCCTCAACTCCACCCCCGCCGTCGGTAAGGTCCACCTCCGCTTCCGGCGGCGGCGCAGGAGGAAGAATCTCCGCTTCAAAGACGGTCGCCAGCGTCGCGCTCGGACCCGCAGCGACCGCGTCGAGCCGCTGAACCTCCGCCAGGGCCGCCTCGTCTTCGTCAGGCAGGCAGTACCCCTCGCTGACCCGCTCCAAGTCCACGACGTAGTGGGAAGCGAGCACGGCGAAGGCCCGCCTGACGCCGTGGTGCAGCGCCCCGCGGACTTTATCGCGCGCGTAATCACCTAGGGCTTGAAGACGGCTTTGGGGAGAGCTCCCTGAAGGGACGTCGCCGGGACCGAGTTTCCGATAGACCTCCGAGACGGCCTCGGACATGGCCGCGAGATCGGCCTCCCTTTGCTCAGCAGCCCCGTCGAGCGCCTCGGCAAGCGCCCTGGCAGACTCGTCGAGGGCAGACTCGAGCTCTGCGAACAACCAGAAGAAAGACCTCAGACCCAAGCGGGAGAAACGGACAAGATCGAGAACCGAGGACGGTCGAGCCATACCTCTGGCTCGGACGTGCTGCTCCGAGGCTGCGACTTGGGCTGCGGTCAGATCGGCCGCAAGGATCTTGGCCCGGCTCTCGGCCTCGGCAGCCTGGCCCCGAGTTTGGTCCCGCTCCTCGGCAACCTGGGCAAGCTCCGACCGCCGTTGTAGCACCTCCGTGCGCGCTGCCGCCGCCTCGGCCTTCAGGTCAGCGCAGAGCAACTGGAGGTCCGCTATCTTAGCGTCTTGCTGAGAAAGGCGCGCGGAAGCCCCGGCGAGCGAAGTCCTCAGGGACCGCAGCGAGCCCCAGACGACGGCCTCGCGGCGAATGAACGACGACTTGGCAGCGCTCCGATCCGTCAGGTCCTGGAAAGGAAAACAAGATATCACGACAAACGCCTCGCTCGCGGAAGCAAGAAGGTATGCCTGAAACCGTTACCTGGAGGATCTTGGGGACATCCCCGCAGAGAACCTCCAGCGACGATCGGAGCAACCCCACTGTCGCCTCCGCACGCTCGCGGAGCTCGTCCCAGGACTGGTCCTCCTCTTCGTCGTCAAGAACGAAGATAGGGCCCGAAGCCTCACGGGTCCGGAATCAGAGCAACTGGCCCCGGGCCTCGGGGCTCCGCCCCACAGCGACAAGGCTGCCGCCCGCCCGAGAGCACTGCGCATCCGCGCCCACCTCTTCCGAGGCTCCGGGCGCCGACGCCGCGGCCGTCTCGACGCCGGCGGCAACCGCACGCTCTCCGACTGGGACGGTGCCAACTGCGGTAGCGGCGGACGCCGGCATGGCCGACATGGCAGGCGAGCTCGGGACCACGCCGGCGCCGGCCGCCTCCCCGATCACGATGGCCACCTCGGCAGAGGAGCCCGCCTCGGGGACCTGCTCCCCCAGAACATGTGACGCCTGAGCCCCGTGCGGCGGAGCACCCTGCGAAAGGGTCGGCCGAGCGACAGGGCCCGAGGTGGCGCCAGCTGCCTGGACCAACGCCGTCTTGAGGGCCTTCCGAGGCGCCAGGTCAGTAGGGCCATGGCTCCGCTTGCTGGAGAAAACAAGAAAGGGAAAATCACGGCCCAGACATATGAATGAAGCGCCGGGACGGAGACATTCCGAGGTACCTACCCGCTCCGGATCATGATCCACGGTGTCTGGGGGGAGGTCTCTTGGCTCCCGCTTCCTGGAACCACCGCCGAGGTCCGCCTCACCAACGGCCCCGGCGCCGCCCTCGCCTCGGACGCCCCTGAGGCCCGGGAGGCGGACTGCCCAGGCGCCGCCATGGCGACCTGAGGACCGCTCCCCCATGCTGCCGGCGCGGGCGACGGTTCCCGAGGAACGGACCCCTCGGCCCGGCTCCCTGGAGTGGCGTCAGCTCCTCCAGCCGAGGGGTCAAGAACCCTCTCGGGTTGCCCCCGCTCCTCAGGTCGGGGATCCGGCACCTCGGCTCCAGGGACCGATGACGTAGGCCCGCTCGGGGGCTGGCTCGACGACCCCCGGCCACATCCCAAGCCGGGGCTGAGGCCGAGACGGGCGGCCATGTCGTCCTCCTCCTCTTCGTCGTCGTCGTCGTCGTCATCATCGGACGTCTCCGGCGACAGCTCCCTGGGAAGTCCTTCCCTCTCCTGCTGACGACGGCGTTTCTCCAGGGCGTCCCGAGCCCGCCTCCGCCTGCGGGCCCGGGCCTTCTCCGCATCCTTTTTCTTCTTCTCCTCCTCCGCGGCGACCCGCCGCGCCGCCCGACCCACCGCGTCCTCTGGGACCGGCGGCAGGGAGGGTTTGTGCCGCCCCACCTCCTAAAAAGGGGGGAGAAAGAAACCCGATAGTGAGAATCAGGAGCAACCCGGTATGTGAAGAAGGGAGGGACGAACACTCACCAGAGCGACGCACCCCTGGTCGGGGCGCATTCGAGGCTGGGAGAGGGCGTGGGGGTCCGGCTTCCCCATCGCGACCGACACCCTCCGGTAGAGGGCGTCGTGGGGAAGAGGATCAGGGGACATCCGTGACCCCTCCCAGTCGGCCTCCTGGGACATCT
This sequence comes from Zea luxurians, assembly GCA_029449295.1. Taxonomy (NCBI): domain Eukaryota; kingdom Viridiplantae; phylum Streptophyta; class Magnoliopsida; order Poales; family Poaceae; genus Zea; species Zea luxurians. Next base: position 22,849,460 of record JAOPSE010000009.1, on the reverse strand, counting down.
CCCAAAGCGACAACCGCCGCTCCGCCAGGGGGAGCACCCTCCGGCGATGGATGGCGGCGACCACTCCCGCGGCGGTGAGCCCTTCCTCCCGCAACGCCTTCAGGGCCTGGAGAAGAGGTTCGAGTTTCTTCTGCCTCTCGTGTGGAGTCCCGTGACGCCAGGCGTCGGGGGCGACGGTGACAACCCGCTGAGAGAACGGCGGGAGCGACCCTCCGTCATTCCGGAGGTAGAACCACCGGCGCTGCCAACCCTTGTTTGAGGGTGAAAGGACGGCAGGAATATACTGCAACGACCGCGACTGCCTCAGCAAGAGGGTGCAGCCGCCGGCCCGCACCGCCGCACGGACCTTCCTCTCCCCCGTCGACGAAGCAAAAAGCTCGGCAAAGAAGAGGTGAGTCCACAAATCCCAATGGGGGGCGATCCCCAGGTACCCCTCGCACACCGCTACAAAGATAGCGGCTTGCGCGATGGAGTTGGGGGTGAGGTTGTGCAGTTCCACCCCATAGTGGAACAGGATGGCCCGCATGAAGCGGCTCGACGGCACTCCAAATCCCCGCTCATGGAAGGAGATGAAGCTCACGACATACCCCGGCGGAGGGGATGGAGCGACTCCGCCTGCGGGAGGAATCCATTCCGGCCGCTCCTTATCAGTGAGGGGGCGGAGCAAACCCTCGTCGACGAGGCCCTCCAGGTCACCCGCCGTCACCGTGGAGAAGGGCCACGGGTCGCGCGGCGAGAGGATGGTCACCCGGTCAGCCATCGCCAAGGCAGAAGGGATGGCGGCGTGAAGGGCAGGGGAGGGCGGTTTCCTTTCCCTGGCTGGATCTCTCAGGCTGCAAAAAACCTGAGAAGGAGGCGAGAAGTGGAGTCGAGAACCGTCACTGGACCCTCTCCGGGGCACATAAAGGCCAAGGTCGAGACGGTTCCAACGTACCGCCCGAACCGGGCGCGGGGTTCAAAAAACGCGAAGCGAAACAACCGTTCCTCGAACGGCTCGCGCACGCGCAACAGCAACCTCGTCAACTACTCACCCTGGCGCATTAACTCCGCGGCTTGACGGACAGCGCTACGGGCGGAGCGGCTGGTGACGTTTCGCCTTCGCCAAAACGACCACGCCGAAAAAGGTACGCCACGACGTTCAATTTCGAATCCTTTTTCCCTTTTCCTTCTTTCTCTATCTCTTGCAACAGGGACCGAGAAGGGGGATAACCCCAAAGGGATCCTTCCCCGTGAAGGAACTAGGCTCCGAGCCTCCCTACTGATCAGGGGTTCGAAGGCTGGCCCCCCGAAGGGTTCAACAGCCGCCTCAGATCGCGTGGGCCCGACACCCACTACTGGTCAGGGGTTCGAAGGTCGGCCCCCGAAAGGTCCCACGACCGCCTCAGGCTACTCGGGCTCCGTGCCCCCTACTGATCAGGGGTTCGAAGGCTGGCCTGTCGAAGGGTTCACAGTCGCCTCAGACGCCGAGCGAGGGATGACCAGGGGTACGTTCGATACATAACCAAGGCTCGGGCTGCGCTCCCGAGGTACCCTAGGACATTTCCGAGACCAGCGGGAACGACTCTGTAACGGAATCCCATCGGAGGGAGGCAACGAGCCCTCGGACCCCGTCGCTAGGGGACCGGGTCCGGCAGATCACCCGCAGGTACTTTTGGGCGTGCCTCCGGGCCCCTAGCCGACCCCCAACGAACGGGGCACGGACGTCCACTCGGATTACCCGATTGCAGCTCACCGGAGACACCATGTTCGGTGCCCATCGAGGGTAACATGGCGCACTCCCCCCTCCTCCTTGCGGAAAGGCGACGTAGGGGCGTATATAAAAAGTCGAGTCTGTCCCTGATCGTCCTCTCGCTCCGTGCGAAGGCTCGGGGGCTGCTCTCGCAAACCCGGCTCCGGCCGAACCGTTGACAGCGTCAACATACCAGCCCGAGAACTTGGGCCCCGACATTGCACCTGGGTTACGCCCTGCTCGCATGAGGGAACCGCCAGACCAGCCGAGGCATTACGCAAGGCATTAAGACCTCGAAGGAGTGAAACCACTCCTCCGAGGCCTCGGGGGCTACACCCGGCGGGTGCGCTCGCGCGCACCCACCGGAACAAAGTACCACCGAGAAAGGCTGGTCCCCTTGCAAAAAAGTACGACGCAAGCCTCCAAGCGAGTGTTAACACTCTCTTCGAGGCTCGGGGGCTACTGTCGGGGACCATAATTAGGGGTACCCTTAAGACGCCTAATTCTCAGCTGGTAACCCCCATCAGCATAAAGCTGCAGAGGCCTGATGGGTTTGATTAAGTCAGGGATCAGTCCATACGAGTGACTTGACCACGCCACGCCCGAGCCTAGCCTCGGGCGAGGGCAGCCGACCCTAAGATGACTCCGTCTCGCCTGAGGCCTCCTCTTTCACGGCAGACGCATCTCCGGCTCGCCCTAGGCCCCGCCTTCGATAAGAAGAAACCCTGACTAAATCACCGCGCCAACCGACCGAGTCACCGGGGCGTTTAACGCAAAAGGTAAGACCGACGGGCGACCAGACTTCGCCAGAGGTGCCATAGGAGGCTCCGCCCGACCCAGGGCTCGGACTCGGGCTAAGGCCCCGGAAGACGGCGAACTCCGCTCCGCCTGACCCCAGGGCTCGGACTCGGGCTAAGGCCCCGGAAGACGGCGAACTCCGCTCCGCCCGACCCCAGGGCTCGGACTCGGGCTAAGGCCCCGGAAGACGGCGAACTCCGCTCCGCCCAAGGGCTCGGACTCGGGCTAAGGCCCCGGAAGACGGCGAACTCCGCTCCGCCCAAGGGCTCGGACTCGGGCTAAGGCCCCGGAAGACGGCGAACTCCGCTCCGCCCAAGGGCTCGGACTCGGGCTAAGGCCCCGGAAGACGACGAACTCCGCCTCGCCCGACCCAGGGCTCGGACTCCGCCTCGGCCTTTGCCGAACGATCTCCGCCTCGCCCGACCCAGGGCTCGGACTCTGCCTCTGTCTTGCAGGACGGACTCGACCTCGGCTTCGGAGGAGCCTCCACGACGCCCGACCTAGGACACGAGACCGCCACGTCAACAAGAAGCGTCATCATCACCCTGCCCTGAGCCGACTTGGGTCGCAGAAGACAAGACCGGTGTCCCATCTGGCCAGCTACGCCAGATAGGCAAATGATGGCGCCCCGCTAGACCATGACGACGGCGGCTCTCAGCTCCCTTACGAAAGCAGGAGGACGTCAGCAAGGGCCCAGCCACTCCGACAGCTGTCCCCCCGTCCGGCTCCGTTACTCCTCCAACAGCCACGACGCCACACCAACAGGGTGCCAAGATCTCTCCGGCTGCCACCTAGGCATGTACTTAGGGCGCTAGCTCTCCCTCGCTAGACACGTAGCACCTTGCTACACCCCCATCTTGTACACCTGGATCCTCTCCTTACGACTATAAAAGGAAGGACCAGGGCCTTCTTAGAGAAGGTTGGCCTCGCGGGGACGAAGGGCAGGGGCAGGCGCTCTCTCGGGGCCGCTCACTCCCCTCACCTCGCGCGGACGCTTGTAACCCCCTACTGCAAGCGCACCCGACCTGGGCGCGGGACGAACACGAAGGCCGCGGGAATTCTCCGACTCCCTCACGACCCGGCTCCGGCCACCGACCTCTCTCTCTCTGTTCCCCCCTTCGCGCTCGCCCACGCGCTCGACCCATCTGGGCTGGGGCACGCGGCACTCTCACTCGTCGGCTCGGGGACCCCCCGGTCTCGGAACGCCGACACGTAGGTAATTATTTACGAGCAAAATCAAATTAGACTCTCGGCCGAATTATTCGCTCAATCTTTCGTTCGTTCGAACTCCAGCTCGCTCTATTTTTACACAGACGAATTCCGCACGAGCATTTTTATTCCGGAAAAATAATTAGCGCGACCCGGTTTAGCGTTTTGGGCCAAGTCCATTCCAGCCCATTTGGCCCATTTGAAACCCTAACCCTAGAACTCTTCTATAAATAGAAGGGCCCCTCACTTGCACTTGGCATTTATTCACCTACCCCCCTAGCCGCCACCTTCTTTTTTTTCCTCCCTGTCTCCTTCCTCACGGCTGCAGCAGGGAGAGCACGCATGGAGCTCCCTAGGCTCCCTCGCTCGGAGCTCGACCAAGGCCGAGCACTCCACTGTTGCAGCCCCTTGCCGACGCCCAGGCCTGCTCCCTCCCCTACTCCATGGGCGTGAGTTCCTCCCTGCTCGGCCAGCAGCCCGGCCATGGCGTCCAGAGCCCATGTGCTCGGCGCCCTTCTCCAACCCCTGGTCGGCTGCCTCGCACAACAACATCCAGCGCCTCCCTCTGCTCCAGTCGGCCATCTCCCACAGCACACGCCAAGCTCCCCTCCGATCCGGTTCAGCGCAGGCAGCAGCAACTCCCATCTCCCTGCAGCGCCCCCTTTCTTCCACCTCCGACAGCAAGCTGCGCGCTCCAACTTTGGTCGGTGCTCTCTGCTTCCTTCCATGGCGCCCGGCCCTGCATTTTCCTCCCATGGCCGAGCTACCACACAAGCAGCGGCAGCAGGCTCCCCTTCCTCCTTCCGCCTTCTTTCCCATGGCCATGGTCTGCAGCAAGGAGTCGCGCGCTGCTGTTCGAAGTTTTGCGCAGCAGCCTCGACACCTCCGCGTGCTGCCGGGTCGCTGCGCAGTGAACAGCACATCGGGATGCCCACCAGGTGTTCGCTGTTTTTGTGTAGCCCCGAACATCGTCGATGTTCACCCCCGGTGAGACCACGACGATTGTTGTTCGATTCCAGATTGACGTTATTTTCATATGATTAAATGTGAATGTGTGCTGTTTTGTTTTTGGTTTTGTGGAGGAGAAGCACCCCATGTTTTGCGAGGAGAAGGCAAGCCGCTCAACGCTCGTCGATGTGCGAAGCTATGCACAAATCGGAATCGCCATCGTTCTTGCAAACGCCGTTTGGGTTTGTTTATGGTGAGCCGATGCATGTCACTCTCGATCGACTCGATTGATTATTTTGAATGGATGTGTGTAAATGTTTCGATTATGCGCATTGGTAGGATCACGTTTGCGATTAGAGAACAAGAGGTTAATTGATGTGCGCGATTTGTAGTTGTCCAATTATGTTTTGGTCGATGTGGTGTGTATTGGTGTTTGAATATATGTGGTTGCGATGATTCATTTATGTGTCACGATGATGGTTCGTGGATGGTATTAATCGTTTGTTATACTTCGTCATAAAACAGTGTGTTAGTCGTGGTAAATCTAATAAAGCGTAAAGCGAGTTTGGTGGTTCCCGCAGTCGGCTAATCTATGTAAATATATTTTATGTATTCATCATGGTGTAGGTTAGAGTGGGTTGAAAATATAAATTATGTCACATATGATTAGTGTTTTAAAGGCGGATGTACGAATAGTTAGTTGGTGTTTCACTCGTCTAGTCGCTAAGTGTTGTCCTAAATAATTGTGCAAAAATTAGTTATGAGAATGCAGTGGTCACGTGGTGTGGGTGGATGCGATAAGTAGACTGGAAGTGTGGGTTTGTCTGAGCACGATGTTGTCGAACGTGTGTATCGAAATGCGATGTAGTAGTGATTGCGTTAAATTAAACGGTAATGTCTCGGGTGCACGCCGCAATATGGTTGTATGCGAGACAGGGTAAAATAAAGTGTGCTCGACATAAATGTTTGGTCGTTGTAGGTAGAAATTGTCTCGGCTTAAGTAGAGAGGTGATGACATGCCGTAAGTAGTCATCACTCCCTCTATAATTATAAGTCGAGTCTATATGTGTTAGGCGTTCCTCGAATTATGCTTCGCATATAGTGTATGATTGTGCTCACGATTTTGAGTAGACACTTCAAGTAAATCAAGTAGGGTCGTGATACAAGTTGTGTAATGAAGTTAGTTGCTTTAGAATAATTATTGAAATGATCTGTTCTTATGATAAACGTGTATGTGTTCATAGTTTGAGAAGTAAATGCCTAGTGATTGCGAATTGGAGATTAATGGTCTACGATTCGTATGAGTTGGTCGGTGTGCGAAAATACTTGTGAATATGTGTGTTCATAAAAATGTTGTAGTGTATATTGTGTCTCGGATTTCGATAATAATAGGCTAGCCGACGAGTATGTTGTATAGCGGCCTAGGTTGCTGCTCTGATTAACCAACTTGTTAGATGGCCTTAGTTAAGCTCGTAGTCGCGATGAATTGCTTGTTATGATCTAAATGTGTATGGTTATGATCGTGAATGAAAAGTATTAGTGCACATGTGATGTCTAAGTTAAATTGCAAACTATTGGGTAAAAAGCGCTTCGATATTGATTATCGTAGAGAATGCGTTGTTAAATGGATGTGATAATTTTAGTGCACTAAATGATTTGGATAAAAAGTAGTAAGTCGACTTGTTGGTCCTAATTTGATTAATTTAACTCTAACAAGTGGTAAAGCGTTAGAATAATTCTAGTCTCTAGAACGCGGCAATTCTTGAATTGTATAGGAGCTGAAATTTATTAAATGCTGTTTTGGGCTGCACGCGCTGTTTTTGTCGTGTTGTATGTTCGATGAACTAAATTGTATTTTCTGTAGATATGTGCTATAGAAAAGTGGTAGATAACTTTATTATCTTGCTGGTGTTAAAATTTGACAGACATAGTCTGATCGTTTAGGAGTTATGATTTTTACAAATTCAGTGACTGAATCTGTCCAAATTCTGTACAGATTTTAGAAACTGCATTGTTTGCCTAATGTGATTTTAGAATCAGTCCTTGTCGATTATAAGGAAGTTGTAGATGTTTTTCTGATCTTGCTTGTGTTAAAATTTCATAACCACAGACCTGATAGTTTAAGAGTTAGGAATTTTACAAACTGCTTGCTGTGTTCTGTCCACTGACAGAACAGATTTCGAAAACTGAATTGTTTGATTCAGTTCAACATAGAATCAATTCTTGGTGATTATAAAAGTTATGTAGTTCATTTGTCAAGCTTTCCAAAAAGTCTTGGATCACTATTTTTGGTGGTCTGAAGATTAAGTTATGGATGTTTAAAGTGTGAAGACTGAATCTGTCCAGTTCTGGATAGCACTGCCTTCATAGTGTATACTACCCTTGATACATGTTAAACCAGCCAGTGATGTTTATAAATAATTTGTAGAACATTTAATTAGCTTTTCAGAAAGTCTAAGATCACTTTGTTTGGATGTCTGAATCTTCAGTTATGAAGTTTTAAAATCACCAGTCTGAATCTGTCCAAATCTGGACAGCGCTGTTGTGTTAACACTGTTTGACCTTGCTAAGTGTTTAATCACGTTGTGATGACAATACCAAAGTTGTAGAGAACTTTCTAAAATTTCCAGAAAGTTTTAGTTTGCTATTTTTGGAGTAATATTTGAAAAGTTATGGTTAAAACGAGTAGCTGCTGTGCTGCTGTCCTAAAAATCTGCACGTGCTCAAATGAATATTTAGTTCACCATTTTGGCTAAAAAATGCTTAGTTAGCACTTAACAGACATAGACTTGTGATGACTAAACATAGGCTAACATGTATTCCATGATTAAGATGCTTGCTTGCTGTAGTTGATTGTGATAGATGAGTCCATCGACATTGATGCATCGGCCCTCTGTTAAACTTGTGTTGTGATGCTTTTGTGTGATCAATAGAACTAATGCAAAGTCGTAGCAATTAAATAAATGCGTGTACCTGTGATATCGTAATTGTGTTGCGTAAATAAATAAAATATGGTCGTCTTGTTAATGGTGTTAATGTTGAACGCTGATAACGTACGAATAGCTAGCGCTTGTGTATAGTCGTTGCGGTGTCTTACTACTTGGTGTTTAGTTCGCTACCGTGTATTGTATATCTTGTGATAACTTTTCATTATATTCATACATATGCACCTTGCATCTCATTTAGGACCGAGAGATGATCGTGCAAGTGATGTGGTGCCAACAACAAGGTGCAGTCGGAGGACGACCTGCAGAATGATGGACATAACCAGTGGATGCTCGCCAAGCGAGTACCCTCTCCCAGCAAACACTACCTAAGTGTTAAATTAAAGGCAAGCCCCGGTTTTATGCATAACCTGTTCTATATGCTATTTTACTACACTTAATGTTTGTAGGCTTGTATTGTGCACTTAAGTGTAGGAGTTGATTGAAACCCTAGTTGCATGAATTCAGGAATCCTTTTTGAGATGGATACTAGTATGCTAGGTCGAGTAACTGCTTTCATATCATACTGATGTTGGTCTGTGGACACGGATCCATGGAGATGCGTGGTCTACGAGATGAAATTGGAATAAGGATTAACGTGCGGATACCTGTGCCAAGCGTTTGAACGTACTAAACATATGCCGAGAAATATGGTAAATCGGTAAGCCTAGTACCTGAGTGAACCTGCCCGCAGACTTTACCCCTCACACGACCTGAGACGTGGTCTCCCATTCCGGTTATGGTGGGTACAAGTGCGGTCACTGCACGACGGCAGTCGGGGTCAGTGAGGCATTGTACGCCAAGGCGGTGTGCCCTGATCTGTTGCCAGGGAATCGATGGGGACGGTTGATGTGTGTGGGGACGGAGTGCCACGCCATGTTGTGTGTTTAGGTTTACCTTGCAAGGATAAAAACTCGATTCGAATCGTCTGCTTCTCGCAGCTAATGAGACTGCTTGATGCATTGTACTGCATTGAGTAATAAGTGGAAATGAGGTGACTGGCAAAAGATGTTGATTGATAAAATGTTTGATACCATGGATGACTAGCTAGGTACACATCTAGTTAAAAGGATCATACTAAAACTTGAAAAGCTAAAACTTTATTTTAGACTCAGCTAGTGTTTTTGGCAAACCAAACCCCTCAGCCAAACAGCTGCATGTCTAGAGGTAGAGGAGTAGACTCCTCACACCGGATAAGTCTAGCTGAGTATTACTATACTCAGCCTTGCTTGTGGCATAATTTTTGCAAGTACTCCTTAGGATGATTGGTTGATGGTGTGACTTGGCCTCCATCCCTGCCACCGGGATAGACGGTCGAGTGGGTTACTGCTTCCGCAGGAGAGGACCAGGAGGAGTAGCGTGGCTAGGCTTCGCCATGTTACTCGGTTTTCTCCGTTAGTTATTTCCGCTGCATTAAAATTTATGGTTATTATTTTTGAAACTCCGATAATGTAATCACTAATGATACTTATTAAATTTGTGGTATTATGTTTTATTGTATTTCTCTGTGTCTCACCTTCGAGTGAGCTAGTGGTATTCGATCCTGGTTAAGTGGCTTTATCGAACTAGATCCGAGGGACTGACGGTTTATTCCTATTTAAGTGTGGTCCAGCCTCTAAGGCGGGACTTAGGCACTTAAGTTGGAATAATTCGGGCGGTTCCACCATAGTCTCGACTTTTATTATACGCCCCTTCGTCGCCTTTCCTCAAGGAGGAAGGGGGGAAAGCGCCATGTTGCCCTCGGAGGGCGCCGAACATGGTGTTTCCAGTGAGTTGCTAACGGGTGATCTGAGTGGACGCCCGTGCCTCATTCGTTATGGGTCAGCTAGTGGCCCAGAGGCGCGCTCCAAAAGTACCTACAGGTGATTTGCCGGACTCGGACCCATTCGATAGGGTCTGAGGTCTCGATGCCTCCCTCTGGTGGGATTCCGTTACAAAATCGCTCCTGTTGGTCTCGGAAATGTCCTAGGGTACCTCGGGAGCGTAGCTCGAGCCTCGGCCATGTAACAGACGTACCCAGAGTCATCCCTCACTCTGCGTGCTCTGGGGCGGCTGTCAAACCCTTCCGAGGGGCCAGCCTTCGAACCCCTGATCAGTAGTGGGCGTGGAGTTCGAGTGCTCTGGGGCGGCTGTCGAACCCTTCCGAGGGGCCAGCCTTCGAACCCCTAATCAGTAATGGGCTTGGAGCTCGGGTGCTCTAGGGCGGCTGTCAAACCCTTCCGAGGGGCCAGCCTTCGAACCCCTGATCAGTAGGAGGGCTCGGGGCCCGCTTCCTTCGCTGAGAAGGATCCCTTTCGAAATATCCCCTTTCCCGGTCCCTGTAGCAAGAGAGAGAAAGGGGAAGAGGAAAAGTATATGAATTTAAATAGTGTGGTGCACCTTTTTTGACGCGGTCATCATGGCGGAGGTGAAACGACGCCCGCTTCGCCTGCCAAAGGTGTCGCTTGCCCTGCCGAGGAGTTAATGCGACGGGACGGGCGGTTCGTGGGGAGGCCATTGCGCGTGCTCGAGTCGTTCGAGGAACAGGTGTTTCACCTTCGATTTGAATTTCGCGGCGAGTTCGGGCGAAGTTTTGAATAGATCTCGTCCGGGCCTTTATATACCCAGAAGAGGGGCCGGCGGTGGTTCTTTACCCTACCATTTGTGCTCGCCTTCTGCTTTGGTTTCTGCAACCTAAGAGAATAGCCAGGGAAAAGAAAACCGCGCACCTCATCCCCTCCGCCTCCACCACCTTCGTTCGGCGATGGCTGACAAGGTGACCGTCATTCCGTCGTGCGACCTGTGGCCTTCCTCTACCGTCGTCATGGAGGATCTGGAGGCCCTTGTTGCCGATGGTTTGCTCCGTCCCCTCTCCGGTGGGCCACAGCCGGAGTGGATGGCCCCGAGCGAGGCCGACCCGACTCCGCCGCCGGGGTACGTGGTCAGCTTTATCCCCTTCCATGAGCGGGGGTTTGGAGTGCCAGCGAGTCGCTTCATGCGGGTGCTTCTGCACTACTATGGGGTGGAGCTACACAACTTCAACCCCAACTCTATTGCGCAAGCGACCATCTTCGCGGCGGTTTGCGAGGGTTTTTTGGGGATTGACCCCCACTGGGATCTGTGGAATCATCTCTTCTTCGCGGAGCTCTTTGCCTCAACGACGGAGGCAAAGAAGGTCCGTATGGCGGTGCGGGCCGACGGCTGCACCCTCCAGTTGAGGCAGGGGCGTGCGCAGCAGTACATCCTCGCCACCCTTATGTCTTCGAACAAGGGGTGGCAGCGCCGGTGGTTTTATCTCCAGAACAACGACGGGAGGCTTCCGTCGTTTTCTCAACAAGTGGTGACTGCCGCCGGCAGTAATTGGCACTAGGGGGCCACGCGCGAGAAACAGGAGATGCTCTAGCCTATTCTGTAGGCCTTGCAGAAGTTACGAGATGGGGGCCTTACCGCTGCGGGGGTCGTTGCCGCTATCCATCGCTAGAGGGTGCTTCCTTTAGCGGAGCGGCGGTTGCCGCTTTCGAAGATGAAGCCGGGGTCGATTTGGAGGGCTCGCAGATGTTTTCAGCCTCCCTCTCCGCCGACGACCTCCGCAGGCGGGTAGCGGGTACGGTAGGGAGGTTGGATGCCAACGCCCAACGGAGCACCAAGGTGGCGGACCTTCGGCTGCTCCGTGATGAGCTGAAGTCGGAGGCAGTGGCGGCGCGGGCAGAGGCGGCGTCGGCACGGACGAAGCTGCAACAGCGGCAGCTAGAGCTTGGCGAGGTCATCGGTGAGCGGGACCAATCTCGGAGCCAAGCTGCCGAGGCCGTGGGTCGGGCTGAGGCCCTTAGGGGTCAGCTGGTAGAGGCTACAGAGCGGCTGGCCGAGGCGTCTGCTCGGGCCGGGACCCTTACGAAGGACCTGGTCGTGGCCGTCGGATCTACCCAGTCCGCCCAAGCCGTGGCTTCACAGCAGCGTGCCTAGGCCGAAGGTACGTTTCGACCGCTTTGTGACTTCGATTCAGCTTCATTCTTCAACTCGTGTCTGAAGAATTTTGTTCGGCTTTCTGCAGAGTTCGAGACGGCTCTTAACGAGTCCGTTAAGTCGCTTGCCCAAGCGGCCGAGCAGAAGGAGGCCAACCGCGTGGCTATGTCCGACACCATCTCGGACTTTTGTCGGGCCTTTGGCCTCAACGACGTCCCCTCGGGTAGCTCCACCCAGAGTCACCTGCGGGCCTTGGGCGGCCATGTGCGCAGCAGACTCCGCGGGGCGCTGCACCACGGTGTTAGGCGGGCCTTCGCCGTGCTCGCTTCCCACTACGACGTGGATCTGGAGCGGGTCAGCGAGGGGTACTACCTACCCGACGAAGATGAGGCTGCCTTAGCCGAGGTCTAGAGGCTTGACGCGGCCGTGGCAGGCCCAAGCGCGGTGTTGGTGTCCTCCTTTGAGGTGGAGATCCTTCTGCTCACGTCGCCGTCTAGGGCTGGGCCAGACCTTGTCAAGGGTGGAGACGACACCGAGGGTGGCCCTGCTAATGTCTGATCCTGTCGGAACAGTTTGCTTGGAGTATGCGTATGTTTTTCGCGGCCGCTGAGGCCTAAACATCTTATTGTCGTGTTATAAAGCTGCTGTCGGGGACCATAATTAGGGGTACCCCCAAGACTCCTAAAACTCGGCTGGTAAACACCATCAGCATAAAGCTGCAAAGGCCTGATGGGCGCAATACAGGTCAAAGCTCCATTCGCTCAAGGAACGCAATCTCGCCTCGCCCGAGCCTAACCTCGGGCAGGAACGAAAGACCGAGGCAGATTCACGCCTCGCCCGAGGGCCTCCTCAAGCAACGGACGCACCTTCGACTCGCCCGAGGCCCAGTTCGGGCAGGCTTCGTGGAGAAGCAACCTTGGCCAGATCGCCTCGCCAGCTGACCGGATCGCAGGAGCATTCAATGCAAGGATCGCCTGACACCTTATCCTGACACATGCTCCTCAGTCGACAAGGCCGAAGTGACCGCGGTCACTTCGCCCCTCCACTGACTGACGTAATAGGAAAACAGCGTCGTCTGCACTACTCCGACTGCTGTGCCACCCACCAGGGTGAGGCTGACAGCAGCCAAGTCCAGCCTCGGGCGCCATAGGAAGCTCCGCCTCGCCCGACCCCAGGGCTCGGACTCAACCTCGACCTCGGATGACGGTCTCCGCCTCGCCCGACCCTAGGGCTCGGACTCAACCTCGACCCCGGATGACAGTCTCCGCCTCGCCCGACCCCAGGGCTCGAACTCAACCTCGACCTCGAACAACGGTCTCCGCCTCGCCCGACCCCAAGGCTCAGACTCAACCTCGACCCCGGATGATGGTCTCCGCCTCGACCGACCCCAGGGCTCGGACTCAACCTCGACCTTGGACGACGGTCTCCGCCTCGCCCGACCCCAGGGCTCGGACTCAACCTCGACCCCGGATGACGGTCTTTGCCTCGCCCGATCCCAGGGCTCGGACTCAACCTCGACCTCAGACGATGGTCTCCGCCTCGCCCGACCCTAGGGCTCGGACTCAACCTCGACCCCGGATGACGGTCTCCGCCTCGCGCGACCCTAGGGCTCAGACTCAGCCTCAACCTCGGAGGAGCCTCCGCCTCGCTCGACCTTGGGCTTGGGCTGACCACGTCACAGGGGGGTACATCATTACCCTACCCCTAGCTAGCTCAGGCTACGGGGAACAAGACCACTGTCCCATCTGGCTCGCCTCGGTAAAACAAGTAATGATGACACCCCGCGTGCTCCATGACGACGGCCGTTCTCATCCCCCTACGGAAGCAAGGAGACGTCAGCAAGGTCCCGACAGCCCCGACAGCTGTGCTTCTACAGGGTTTAAGCGCTCCTCCGACGGCCATGACATCACATGAATAGGGCACCAACACCTCTCCAACAGCCATGTTGGCATGTACATAGGACTCTGGCTCCTCTCTGCCAGGCACGCTAGCACACTGCCACACCCCCCCATTGTACACCTAGGCCCTCTCCTTACGTCTATAAAAGGAAGGTCCAGGGCCCTTGTACGAGAAGGTGGCCATGCGGGAGGACGGGCTGACGAGCAGGCTCTCTCTCTCTCTCTCCCTCGCGAATGCTTGTAACCCCCTACTGCAAGCGCATCCGCCCTGGGCGCAGGACAACACGAGCCGCGGTTCCCCTTATTGTTCTTCCCCCTTGTGTTCCGTCTCGCGCTGACCCATCTGGGCTGGGACACGCAGCGACAATTTACTCGTCGGTCTAGGGACCCCCTGGGGTCGAAACGCCGACAGTTGGTGCGCCAGGTAGGGGACGGCTGTGTGTTGACGAACAGCTTCCCGTCAAGCTCCAGATGGGTAGTCTCCAGCAACCTCTCCAGCCCGGGACACTGCTCCGTTTTGGGAGTCTCGAGTTCATGTCCTTCGATGGCAGCTACGACATGGTACTCCTTCCTCCGCCGCGCGACAATGACAATGGCGGCCGTCAGCCCGCCCGCCGGCGGTGGAATCGACGACGTCTTCCACGCATGGTGGAAGAACAGCATCCAAGTCTGTCCCGTCATGTAACACCCGGATTTTAGGGGTCCAAAACCCGGGGTTAACATAAACACCAGGTATGCTGGGACCAAGTCTCATACATATGATGTATAGTGGCACAGGATCGAATGTCACAACTTTATATATAACAGGAGTTCTATACAAAATAAATAATTACATTATAAGGAGACAACGGTCCAGCAACCCAAAGTTGACTGGGAGACGACGACCTAGACCTCTCACGAACTCATCGCAGCATCCTCCATGAGCATCATCCTGCAGAACCTGGTCTTGACCTGTGGTGTATGTGAGACAGCAAGAGTGAGCTCACATACGTTCATCGCTCAACAAGTTGTGGGGAATAATGTGCATGAACTCACCAAAGGTGGGAGCTCATAAAGTGTAAGGCTTACCAAAGAAGATGGTTAGAGCTGAGCATTGCTTTTAAAGTTGGTCAAAATTTTATTAGCAATTACTAAGTATAAGTAAATACCAACCCAATTAAATAGTAGAACAAAAGTAACCACTTCACCTGCGATGCAATGCATATGACAAATTGAATTTAGTTCCATCATTTAATCATGTGAGGGTCCGAGCTGCTCATGACCGTGAGCACGGCTAGTATACCAGTTTTACACTCTGCAGAGGTTGCGCATCTTTACCCACAAGTCGTGTATCCCATGTCGCCAGGGTTTGCAAGGCCCTTAGACACTTCCGAGGTGAATGGCTAGGGATCCACTACGAGGCCTTTACAAAGTTCCACTAGCTTCCGAAAACCCGCTACAGTTTATAGGAAGATCCAGTGCAGGAATCCCTTGCAGGACCGCCATCGCAGCAAAATCCTCCCGAGGGCCTCCCTACACTGACCTCTTCCCTACTGCCCTTGCCCCTTTCGGGTAAGGTAGTCTTCCACTAGCTTTCCTAATTAATCAGCCAAGGGCATCCCATACTACCCTTGTGGTAGCACTGTTTTCCCGGGTGGTCGCTCCATGTTCCAATTAACATAATGATCTTAACATGAACAATAAATAACAACTGATAACAAAAGTGTAATCATGAATAATGTATCTCCATACCCAAAACCACATATAGCACTAGCAAGTACTACCCAGAAAGATCAGTGGTAAACAAGGTATAAAGATAGACAAACTAGGGTAACCTATTGGGTCCCATCAAAATTAACCTATGCAGATCATTATGATTAATCAGAACATGGCTGGGTAAAAAGAAGTGATCAAGGGCACAACTTGCCTGGGCCTTGAGAATCCAGGTACCAGGATGATCTTCAGGTGACTCGTGACCTCACTGCTAGTCGTAGTAATTCAAACAAACATAGTATAGGCAAATTTAACATTACACCAAACATGTAAACAAAATACATAATAATAATCTACACATTAAAATAAGATTCTAGGAACAGGAATCATTAATTTTGGAGTTATAGATTTTAAGTTATGAATTTTCAAAGATTTTATGCATTTAATATAGGGTCAAGTGAGAAATAAATTTTAATGTGTACTTTATGTAAAAACAGTGGTACTATCTAATAGAGAATATTATTACAAATTCATAGGAACTGAAATGGATTAATTTGGACTAAATATGGATTTTCTATGAATTAAATAAGATTCTGGAATTATTTTAACAATAGAAATCATTTTCTAATTGAATTTTCTGAATTTCCTCGGATTCTGGACTGGGCACCAAAATTCAGGAACCGCAGGGGCTACAGCGCAATTATACCAAGGCTCAGTGCACAGCGACAAGGGATGGCGGGTTGATTCCACAAAACCCCGAGGGGTCATACGCAAAATGGCGCTGCGAAGCGGTATCGGCCGATTTCGACCGCCCGATCTAGAATCAAGGGCCCAGATTAGATTAGAGAAGTGGCATTTGATGAAGCCGATCCAGATCGTTGGCACATGGATCAACGGTCAAGATTTTATGCGGCCATGATCAAATCCCATACGCTCAATCTGGAATCAACGGTCCGGATGCAACATCCGAAAGGGTATCATCTATTCTAATCGCAGCCGTCCGTATTTCGATCGACGGTCAGGAGCCGTTCTCCCTCCCAGGTCACTCCCCAACCCGGCCGCGTGCTCACCGCGGCGGAGCGCCATGGCTGGAGCTCCCCAACCCCACGCCCAGGCGCTAAGTTCTCGATTCCTTGACGCTACACATAGAGGAGGTTAAGGGGAATCCGGTGGTGGGCTTTTTACCTTGGTTTGATGCGACGTCGACACTGCCCACGTGTGCAGGCGGACAGACAGTCGATTCAACGGTACGGCGAGCAATTGGAGAAGCTCCGATCAACCGTTTGTCAAATTCGTGGCGGCCCAAGCTTCCAAGCGTCCCTGCGCTCGATCCGAACCCCATGTCGAGGTCCAGGAGGTGGCCAATCGTGCCCTTGACGGCGGCGGCAGACCCCTCCCACGACGACGGCTTCTTGTCTGTAAGGATCGCTGGCTTAGCATGATGCCATTGGACGGGCGGAGGAGGTCGGGCTTTATAGGTCGCCCAGCGAAGATCTCGGTCGGAGGTGGTGTAGCGGTCGTGGATCCGTTGGCCGAGCTCGCGCGATTTCTGTGCGTTTCTGTTCACGCGCGAGTCCGCGGAGAGGATACGACTGACGACGCGGGCCCACACGTCAGGGAGCACGGGGAGGCTGGCCGAAGGGCCCCGCATGTCAGGTGCAGGCCCAACGGTGGAAGGCGCGCGGTGGAGAGATTGATCCCGCGCGCGCGGCCGAGGAGGGACCGACATATGGGCCCCGCACGCAAGCGACTCAGTATGAGAAGAGGGGAGGGAAAGAGAAATGGGCCGCGCGGATGAAATGCCCATTTGGGCCGATTTGTTGGCCTGCGGCCCATCAGGTATAGTATCCCTTCTCTTTTTCTTTTATATTTTCTTCTTTCTCCTTTTAGTTTCCAAATTCCATTTTCAATTCAGATTTTAAATTCAACATTTTGTGTCAGTTTATCCTCAGTTTATATTTTGTGAAATAAAATATAAATTTTGGAAATATATAAATTTCCTTTATATTATGTATATATATCTTCTCTCTTTCACTTCCACATAATATTTCCTAAACCCTAAAGTGCAACTTTGGGTTAACTTCAAATTCTCCATTCCATTATTATATTTTATTATCATTTTAAATGCACATACAATTAAAACTCCATCATGAGGGCCAAATATGGTTTTATTTATTATTTTATTCACTTAAGCAAATGCTTTTAAATAGGGAGATGAGTCTTCAAATGTTATAAGAGTTCTAAAGAGAGAGAAAAAGAAAAATTCTAATGCAAGATCTTTGAAAAATTTTTACTATATTCTCAAAATGATATTTAGGGTGTTACAAATCCTACCCCCCTTAAAAATAATCTCGTCCTCGAGATTTGTAAGAAAAAGGACTATACCAAGATTGGTTTGTAATTGAGGTGGTAGTTTCTAATTGATTCAAACATTAAGGGTCTCTCTTTTTATTATTAGTAAGTGATAGGAGAGCATGGGTATTATATGTATGTCCACTTTATTATGTAGGATAGAAGATGTCTTTAGGGCATATATAGGTTTGGGTAAGAAAGAGTAGGATAAGAAAAAAAAACTCCATCCAAGATTGTGGATCTTGACTCATCTTGGTGACCTTACTTAATCCTTGAAGACTTGGGTTGGTGTTCATCCTTCCTTGATGAAGTTGATCATCTTCTTCTCCAGTCTTGGTCTTATTGATTCATGGTTAGTGTATATCATCGGTTGGGAATATGGTTAGAATAGTTATGGATGAGATAGACTACATGATGTAAGTCACAAGTTCATTTTAGGTAGGGGTTGATAGACTATGCAATCCATCATTACTCTATTGGTTTATGTAACTTGTTATATGGGTCAAGTTGTTGGGTAGGGATTAGTGGCTCTAAGTCACCAATTTAGACTTAAGTGAATGTGGAGTATGGCCTTATCCATTGTACCAGCACTAAGTAACTCAATCCATCTTAGATCATATTGGATTAGATAGAATCCAGATTAGGTTGGTATGACTAGATTAAACTAGTTAAGATTTAGCTAGATCTACCAGGGTAGGATAAATATTATTAGGATATGTTAGAATCTTTTAAGATAGGATGGATTATACGGTGTAGGTAGGTCAGAAGCTCTATTAGGTTAACACCGAGGGATTATGCAACTATTGGATGGGTAAGGTAGTTGCATATGATCAGATTGTTGTATGTAGTCAAGTTAATCTAGGGCATCAATTTAGCTTAAATCATTTTTATAGGAGTGAGGTCTAATCCATTTCACTAGTACTAACTAATTTATTAAATAACTCACTTTGGATCATATTAGATTAGATGGGATCTAGATTGGTATCACCGGATTAGTCTAGACAATATCTAATTACTTTAAATTAGATCATGGTTGATATTTTAGACTAGGATAAATATGCTAATTAGGGTAAGATGAATCCATGAGGATAAGGTAGAATCTTGTGAGGTCAGTTAGATTTATTGGGATAAGGATAAAATCTTTTCAAGATAAGATGAGTATCTTTTAAGATGAGATGGATCTATTAAGATAAGGGAGAATCTTTTAAGATAAGATGAATTGGTTAGAATGAGATCTTTTAGGATAAGATAAATCTCTTATGCTAGATATGTTCCAATGGGGATAATCTAGGTTGTCTAGTTATTTTATAAATATATTTTTATACCTATGTGTATATACAGATGCAATTGTGGACATTACTCCACAATTCATCACACTCAAACAAAGATCAGACAAGTATCATAAGAACAAACATTCAGGTCCATAGATAAAAAAAAAATAGTTTTGTTTTTGGTTCCTAAGAATAGGTCTCCTATTCCTAAAAGTTACTTTAGGTACAGGATTTCAAAATGTGAAATCCACATTTGTCTTTAGAAAGAAAAGGTAAGAATAATCAGAGTAAAGCGGAAATAGATGAGAAAAGATTAAGATAAGTTTAGAAGAATCAGAGTAGCAAAGATAAGTATGTAGGGGTTGTCCAGTTCTATCTAGGTTTCGTCTTACAGTCAACATTCCTCTGATACCACTTCTGTAACACCCGGATTTTAGGGGTCCAAAACCCGGGGTTAACATAAACACCAGGTATGCTGGGACCAAGTCTCATACATATGATGTATAGTGGCACAGGATCGAATGTCACAACTTTATATATAACAGGAGTTCTATACAAAATAAATAATTACATTATAAGGAGACAACGGTCCAGCAACCCAAAGTTGACTGGGAGACGACGACCTAGACCTCTCACGAACTCATCGCAGCATCCTCCATGAGCATCATCCTGCAGAACCTGGTCTTGACCTGTGGTGTATGTGAGACAGCAAGAGTGAGCTCACATACGTTCATCGCTCAACAAGTTGTGGGGAATAATGTGCATGAACTCACCAAAGGTGGGAGCTCATAAAGTGTAAGGCTTACCAAAGAAGATGGTTAGAGCTGAGCATTGCTTTTAAAGTTGGTCAAAATTTTATTAGCAATTACTAAGTATAAGTAAATACCAACCCAATTAAATAGTAGAACAAAAGTAACCACTTCACCTGCGATGCAATGCATATGACAAATTGAATTTAGTTCCATCATTTAATCATGTGAGGGTCCGAGCTGCTCATGACCGTGAGCACGGCTAGTATACCAGTTTTACACTCTGCAGAGGTTGCGCATCTTTACCCACAAGTCGTGTATCCCATGTCGCCAGGGTTTGCAAGGCCCTTAGACACTTCCGAGGTGAATGGCTAGGGATCCACTACGAGGCCTTTACAAAGTTCCACTAGCTTCCGAAAACCCGCTACAGTTTATAGGAAGATCCAGTGCAGGAATCCCTTGCAGGACCGCCATCGCAGCAAAATCCTCCCGAGGGCCTCCCTACACTGACCTCTTCCCTACTGCCCTTGCCCCTTTCGGGTAAGGTAGTCTTCCACTAGCTTTCCTAATTAATCAGCCAAGGGCATCCCATACTACCCTTGTGGTAGCACTGTTTTCCCGGGTGGTCGCTCCATGTTCCAATTAACATAATGATCTTAACATGAACAATAAATAACAACTGATAACAAAAGTGTAATCATGAATAATGTATCTCCATACCCAAAACCACATATAGCACTAGCAAGTACTACCCAGAAAGATCAGTGGTAAACAAGGTATAAAGATAGACAAACTAGGGTAACCTATTGGGTCCCATCAAAATTAACCTATGCAGATCATTATGATTAATCAGAACATGGCTGGGTAAAAAGAAGTGATCAAGGGCACAACTTGCCTGGGCCTTGAGAATCCAGGTACCAGGATGATCTTCAGGTGACTCGTGACCTCACTGCTAGTCGTAGTAATTCAAACAAACATAGTATAGGCAAATTTAACATTACACCAAACATGTAAACAAAATACATAATAATAATCTACACATTAAAATAAGATTCTAGGAACAGGAATCATTAATTTTGGAGTTATAGATTTTAAGTTATGAATTTTCAAAGATTTTATGCATTTAATATAGGGTCAAGTGAGAAATAAATTTTAATGTGTACTTTATGTAAAAACAGTGGTACTATCTAATAGAGAATATTATTACAAATTCATAGGAACTGAAATGGATTAATTTGGACTAAATATGGATTTTCTATGAATTAAATAAGATTCTGGAATTATTTTAACAATAGAAATCATTTTCTAATTGAATTTTCTGAATTTCCTCGGATTCTGGACTGGGCACCAAAATTCAGGAACCGCAGGGGCTACAGCGCAATTATACCAAGGCTCAGTGCACAGCGACAAGGGATGGCGGGTTGATTCCACAAAACCCCGAGGGGTCATACGCAAAATGGCGCTGCGAAGCGGTATCGGCCGATTTCGACCGCCCGATCTAGAATCAAGGGCCCAGATTAGATTAGAGAAGTGGCATTTGATGAAGCCGATCCAGATCGTTGGCACATGGATCAACGGTCAAGATTTTATGCGGCCATGATCAAATCCCATACGCTCAATCTGGAATCAACGGTCCGGATGCAACATCCGAAAGGGTATCATCTATTCTAATCGCAGCCGTCCGTATTTCGATCGACGGTCAGGAGCCGTTCTCCCTCCCAGGTCACTCCCCAACCCGGCCGCGTGCTCACCGCGGCGGAGCGCCATGGCTGGAGCTCCCCAACCCCACGCCCAGGCGCTAAGTTCTCGATTCCTTGACGCTACACATAGAGGAGGTTAAGGGGAATCCGGTGGTGGGCTTTTTACCTTGGTTTGATGCGACGTCGACACTGCCCACGTGTGCAGGCGGACAGACAGTCGATTCAACGGTACGGCGAGCAATTGGAGAAGCTCCGATCAACCGTTTGTCAAATTCGTGGCGGCCCAAGCTTCCAAGCGTCCCTGCGCTCGATCCGAACCCCATGTCGAGGTCCAGGAGGTGGCCAATCGTGCCCTTGACGGCGGCGGCAGACCCCTCCCACGACGACGGCTTCTTGTCTGTAAGGATCGCTGGCTTAGCATGATGCCATTGGACGGGCGGAGGAGGTCGGGCTTTATAGGTCGCCCAGCGAAGATCTCGGTCGGAGGTGGTGTAGCGGTCGTGGATCCGTTGGCCGAGCTCGCGCGATTTCTGTGCGTTTCTGTTCACGCGCGAGTCCGCGGAGAGGATACGACTGACGACGCGGGCCCACACGTCAGGGAGCACGGGGAGGCTGGCCGAAGGGCCCCGCATGTCAGGTGCAGGCCCAACGGTGGAAGGCGCGCGGTGGAGAGATTGATCCCGCGCGCGCGGCCGAGGAGGGACCGACATATGGGCCCCGCACGCAAGCGACTCAGTATGAGAAGAGGGGAGGGAAAGAGAAATGGGCCGCGCGGATGAAATGCCCATTTGGGCCGATTTGTTGGCCTGCGGCCCATCAGGTATAGTATCCCTTCTCTTTTTCTTTTATATTTTCTTCTTTCTCCTTTTAGTTTCCAAATTCCATTTTCAATTCAGATTTTAAATTCAACATTTTGTGTCAGTTTATCCTCAGTTTATATTTTGTGAAATAAAATATAAATTTTGGAAATATATAAATTTCCTTTATATTATGTATATATATCTTCTCTCTTTCACTTCCACATAATATTTCCTAAACCCTAAAGTGCAACTTTGGGTTAACTTCAAATTCTCCATTCCATTATTATATTTTATTATCATTTTAAATGCACATACAATTAAAACTCCATCATGAGGGCCAAATATGGTTTTATTTATTATTTTATTCACTTAAGCAAATGCTTTTAAATAGGGAGATGAGTCTTCAAATGTTATAAGAGTTCTAAAGAGAGAGAAAAAGAAAAATTCTAATGCAAGATCTTTGAAAAATTTTTACTATATTCTCAAAATGATATTTAGGGTGTTACACGTCACCTTCCCCGCCAATGGAGGAGAAGGCGAGGCAACCATGGCCAAGCAGGAGGCAGCACCTTGTCGGCTGTCGAGCGAGTCGACGGTGCCGGTGCCCCAGCGGGGGACACGTCGGGCGTCGACCTCGCGTCTGAAACGAAGACGGGCGTCGTTTCCCCGCAACACGCCAACCCCAAGCGGACGGATGACGCCAGCACGCTCGCGAAGGACCTGCTAGGCGTTAGCCTCGTACCTGAGATAACGGTGCAGTCCATCTCCGACGCAACTCTGTCACCATCCATCGATCAAGAGGTACCGTCCATTTTCCACCCTTTGCCTTTTAGATTCAGCTTCGACCCACCAAGCGACCCCGCTTCGGTGGACGCTTTCATAAAGGCATATCCGAACCTTCCGGGGTATCATATGTGGTCAACCTAGGACCGATTGATGGCCGTCTCGACCTACGGGCCCCCTGGTTCTGGGGAAGATGACGAGCCCGATTATGGTTGGGATTTCTCCGGGCTCGGGATCCCCAGTGCCATGCGGGACTTCATGACCGCATGTGACTACTGCCCCTCCGATTGCTCCGATGATAGCCACGGCCTCGGCGACGAGGACTGTGGCCCAAGTTGCGAATGTTTCCACGTCGATCTAGGGGGTCTCGACGAAGGCAACCACCTTGGTATGCCGGAGGACGGCGATCCCCCTAGGCCTGCGCCTCGCGTTGACATCCTTCGGGAGTTAGCTGTGGTCCCAGTCCCTGCGGGGGGTCAGGACACACAGCTCGAGCAAATCCGCGAGATGCAGGCCAGGCTCGACGAGGAAGCAGGACAACTTGTGCAGCTCCGGTAGAACATTGGGCAGGAGTGGGCAGGCCGAGCACCAGCCGGAGAAGCGCGTCATCTGCCCCAGGACATCCAACACCGAATCGCTGACGATGCCAGGGCAAGGGTGCCCCTGGCTTCCAGTGGGTTCGGCCAGAACTTGGCTGCAGCAGCAATACTACTCCGAGCGATGCCGGAACCATCCACCACTGAGGGACGGCGTATCCAGGGAGAACTCAAGAATCTCCTAGAGGATGCCGCGGTCCGACGGGCCGAAAGCTCTGCCTCCCGAAGGCAGGGATACCCCCCCGGAGCATCACGCTGCGACTTCCCGATTCATACGGGAAGCCTCGGTCCACACCGGGCGCACGCGGGACATAGCGCCTGCGGCCCCGGGCCGCCTCGGCAACGAGCACCATCGCCGCGACCGTCGAGCCCGCCTCGACGAAAAGGTGCGCCGAGGCTACCACCCCAGGCGTGGGGGACGCTACGATAGTGGGGAGGATCGGAGCCCCTCGCCTGAACCACCCGGTCCGCAAGCTTTCAGTCGGGCCATACGACGGGCGCCGTTCCCGACCCGGTTCCGGACCCCGACTACCATCACCAAGTATTCGGGGGAAACAAGGCCGGAACTGTGGCTCGCGGACTACCGACTGGCCTGCCAGCTAGGTGGAATGGACAATGACAACCTCATCATCCGCAACCTCCCTCTGTTCCTCTCCGACGCCGCCCGAGCCTGGCTGGAGCATCTGCCTCCTGCGTAGATCTCCAACAGGGACGACCTGGTCAAAGCCTTCGCAGGCAACTTCCAGGGCACATATGTGCGCCCTGGGAACTCCTGGGACCTCCGAAGCTGCCGCCAGCAGCCGGGAGAATCCTTGCGGGACTACATCCGGCGATTTTCAAAGCAGCGCACCGAGCTGCCCAACATCACCGACTCAGATGTCATCGGCGCGTTCCTCGCTGGCACCACTTGCCGCAACCTAGTGAGCAAGCTGGGTCACAAGACTCCAACCAGGGCGAGCGAGCTGATGGACATCGCCACCAAGTTCGCCTCTGGCCAGGAGGCGGTCGAGGCCATCTTCCGGAAGGACAAGCAGCCTCAGGGACGCCAGCAGGAAGACGTCCCCGAGGCATCCGCTCAGTGCAGCATAAAGAAGAAGGGCAAGAAGAAGTCACAAACGAAACGCGGCGCCACCGACGCAGATCTTGTCGCCGCTGCCGAACACAGGAACCCACGAAAGCCTTCCGGAGGGGCCAACCTGTTCGACAAGATGCTCAAGGAGTCGTGCCCCTATCATCAGGGTCCCGTCAAGCACACCCTTGAGGAGTGCATCATGCTTCGGTGCTACTTTCACAAGGCTGGGCCACCGATGGAAGGTGGCAAAGCCCACGACAACGACAAGAAGGAAGGGCACAAGGCAGAGGAGTTCCCCGAGGTCCATGACTGCTTCATGATCTACGGTGGGCGGGTGGCGAACGCCTCGGCTCGGCACCGCAAGCAGGAGTGCCGGGAGGTCTGCTCGGTGAAGGTGGCGGCGCCAGTCTACCTAGACTGGTCCGACAAGCCCATCACCTTCGACCAAGGCGACCACCCCGACCGCGTGCTGAGCCCGGGGAAGTACCCACTCGTTGTTGATCCCGTCATCAGCAACGTTAGGCTTACCAAGGTCCTCATGGACGGAGGCATCAGCCTCAACATCATCTACGCCGAGACCCTCGGGCTCTTGCAGATCGATTTGTCCGCGATCCGGGCCGGTGTGGTGCCCTTTCACGGGATTATCCCCGGGAAGCGCGTCCAACCCCTTGGGCAACTCGATCTGCCCGTCTGCTTCGGGACTCCCTCCAACTTCCGAAAGGAAACCCTCACGTTCGAGGTGGTCGGGTTCCGAGGAA
Source organism: Zea luxurians (assembly GCA_029449295.1). Taxonomy (NCBI): domain Eukaryota; kingdom Viridiplantae; phylum Streptophyta; class Magnoliopsida; order Poales; family Poaceae; genus Zea; species Zea luxurians. The sequence continues at coordinate 22,824,179 of JAOPSE010000009.1, read as the reverse complement.
CCTACCACGCAGTGCTGGGGAGATCATGCTACGCCAAGTTCATGGCCGTCCCCAACTACACCTACCTCAAGCTCAAGATGCCGGGCCCCAACGGGGTCATCACCGTCAGATCCACATACCAACACGCGTACGAATGCGACGTGGAGTGTGTGGAGTATGTTGAGGCCCTCGCCGAGTCTGAGGCCCTCATTGCCGACCTGGAGAGCCTCTCCAAGGAGGTGCCAGATGCGAAACGCCACGCCGGCAACTTCAAGCCAGCAGAGGTGGTTAAGTCTGTCCCTCTCGACCCCAGCAACGACGCCTCCAAGCAAGTACGGATCGGCTCCGAGCTCGACCCCAAATAGGAAGCAGTGCTCATCGACTTTCTCCGCGCAAACACCGAGGTTTTTGCGTGGAGTCCCTCGGACATGCCTGGCATACCGAGGGATGTCGCCGAGCACTCGCTGGATATCCGAGCTGGAGCCCGACCCATGAAGCAGCCTCTATGCCGATTCGACGAAGAAAAGCGCAGAGCCATAGGCGAGGAGATCCACAAGCTGATGGCTGCAGGATTCATCAAAGAGGTATTCCATCCCGAATGGCTAGCCAACCCTGTGCTTGTGAAAAAGAAAGATGGGAAATGGCGGATGTGTGTAGACTACACCGGTCTGAACAAAGCATGTCCGAAGGTTCCCTACCCTCTGCCTCGCATTGATCAAATCGTGGATTCCACTGCTGGGTGCGAAACCCTGTCATTCCTTGATGCCTACTCAGGGTATCACCAAATCAGGATGAAAGAGTCCGACCAGCTCGTGACTTCTTTCATCACACCCTTTGGCATGTACTGCTATATCACTATGCCATTCGGTTTAAGGAATGCAGGCGCGACATACCAAAGGTGCATGAACCACGTGTTTGGACAGCACATTAGCCGAACGGTCGAGGCTTACATCGACGACATCATAGTCAAGACGAGGAAAGCCTCCGACCTCCTCTCCGACCTTGAAACGACATTCAAGTGTCTCAAAGCGAAAGGCGTAAAACTCAATCCCGAGAAGTGTGTCTTCGGAGTCCCTCGAGGCATGCTCCTGGGGTTCATCGTCTCCGAGCGGGGCATCGAGGCCAACCCAGAGAAAATCGCGGCCATCACCAACATGGGGCCTATCAAGGACTTGAAAGGAGTACAGAGGGTCATGGGATGCCTTGCGGCTCTGAGCCGCTTCATCTCGTACCTCGACGAAAGAGGCCTGCCCCGATACTGCCTCTTAAGGAAGACCGAGCGCTTCACTTGGACCCTCGAGGCCGAGGAAGCCCTCGGGAACTTGAAGGCGCTCCTTACAAGCGCGCCCATCCTGGTGCCCCCCGCTGCCGGAGAAGCTCTCCTGATCTACATAGCCGCAACCACTCAGGTGGTCAGCGCCGCGATCGTAGTCAAGAGACGAGAAGAAGGGCATGCATTGCTCGTCCAGAGGCCGGTCTACTTTATCAGTGAGGTACTGTCTAAGACCAAAATCCGCTACCCGCAAATTCAAAAGCTACTGTACGCGGAAATTCTAACGTGACGAAAGTTGCGACACTACTTCGAGTCTCATCCGGTGACTGTGGTGTCATCCTTCCCCCTGGGGGAGATCATCCAGTGCCAAGAGGCCTCGGGTAGGATTGCAAAGTGGGCGGTAGAGATCATGGGTGAGACAATCTCGTTCGCCCCTCGGAAGGCCACCAAATCCCAAGTCTTGGCGGATTTCATGGCAAAATGGGTCGACACCTAGCTTCCAGCAGCTCTGATCCAACCAGAACTCTGGACCATGTTTTTCGACGGGTCGCTGATGAAAATAGGAGCAGGCGTAGGCCTGCTCTTCTTCTCACCCCTCGGGAAGCACCTCCCTACGTGCTGTGCCTCCATTTCCCGGCATCCAACAACGTGGCCAAGTACGAGGCTCTGGTTAACGGGTTGCGCATCGCCATCGAGCTAGGGGTTCGGCGCCTCGATGCTCGTGGCGACTCGCAGCTTGTCATCGACCAAGTCATGAAGAACTCCCACTGCCATGACCCGAAGATGGAAGCCTACTGCGACGAGGTTCGGCGCCTGGAAGACAAGTTCTACGGGCTCGAGCTCAACCACATCGCCCGATGCTACAACGAGACTGTGGACGAGCTAGCTAAAATAGCCTCGGGGTAGGCAATGGTCCCCCAGGATGTCTTCTCCCGAGACGTGCATCAACCCTCCGTCAAGACCGACGACACGCCCGAGCCCGAGAAGGCCTCGGCCCTGCCCGAGGCACCATCGGCTCAGCCCGAGGCGCCCTCGATCACCGAGGGTGAGGCATTGCCCGTCGAGGAGGAGCGGAATGGGGTCCCGCCTAATCAAAACTGGTAGACCCCGTACCTACAATACCTCCACCAAGGAGAGCTACCCCTCGACGGAACCGAGGCTTGGCGATTGGTGCGGCGCGCCAAGTCGTTCGTCTTGCTGGGTGACGGAAAGGAGCTCTACCACCGCAGCCCCTCAGGCATCCTCCAGCGATGCATATCCATCGCTGAAGGTTAGGAGTTATTACAAGAAATACACTCGGGGGCTTGCGGTCACCACGCGGCGCCTCGAGCCCTCGTTGGAAATGCCTTCTGACAAGGTTTCTACTGGCCAACTGCGGTGGCTGACACCACTAGGATTGTACGCACTTGCCAAGGGTGTCAATTCTACGCAAGGCAGACCCACTTGCCCGCTCAGGCTCTGCAAACAATACCCATCACCTGGTCGTTTGCTGTGTGGGGTCTGGACCTCGTCGGTCCCTTGCATAAGGCACCCAGGGGCTTCACGCACCTGCTGGTCGCTATCGACAAATTCTCCAAGTGCATTGAGGTCCGACCCCTAAACAGCATCAGGTCCGAACAGGCGGTGGCGTTCTTCACCAACAACATCCATTGCTTTGGAGTCCCGAACTCCATCATCATCGACAACGGCACCCAGTTCACCGGCAGGAAGTTCCTGGACTTCTGCGAGGACCACCACATTTGGGTGGACTGGGTCGCTGTAGCTCACCCCATGACGAATGGGCAGGTAGAGCGTGCCAACGGCATAATTCTACAGGGACTCAAGCCGAGAATCTACAACGACCTCAACAAGTTCGGCAGGCGATGGATGAAGGAACTCCCCTCGGTGGTCTGGAGTCTAAGGACGACGCCAAGCCGAGCCACGGGCTTCACGTCGTTTTTTCTAGTCTATGGGGTCGAGGCTATCTTGCCCATAAACCTAGAATACGGCTCCCCGAGGACGAGGACATACGACGCCCGAAGCAACCAGACCAACCGAGAAGACTCACTGGACCAGCTGGAAGAGGCTTGGGACATGGCCTTACTACACTCGGCGCGGTATTAGCAGTCCCTGTGATGCTACCACGCCCGAGGGGTTTGGTCCCGAGACCTCTAGGTGGGCGACTTGGTGCTTCGGCTACGACAAGACGCCCGAGGGCGCCACAAGCTCACGCCTCCCTGGGAAGGGCCATTCATCATCGCCAAGACTTTAAAGCCCGGAACATACAAGCTGGCCAACAGTCAAGGCGAGGTCTACATCAACGCTTGGAACATCCGACAGCTATGTCGCTTCTACCCTTAAGATGTTTTCAAGTCGATTATATACCTCGTTTACATACACAAGTAAAGTCTAACCATCAAGGAAGGGTCATCCTTGCCTCGGCAAAGCCTGACCCTCCCTCGGGGGCTAGAAGGGGGGAACCCCCTGTGCGTCAAAATTTTCCTTGGAAAAAGTCTTTTGGCCAGAACATCTTTCGTGCTTTTCGACTACGTTGATAGTGGGATCCTAAAAATGATGGAGTACACGTAAGCGGCAAGGCCGACCGAGCTGAGGGACTCCTAAGCCTCCGGGATACGGATACCTCACTCATCACCTTCTGCGATAAGTAACTCACGCTCGGATAAGCGATTCTGCTAACCGAACGAGTCTTAACGCTCGAAAATTTCCCCGCCGAAACGATTTTTCGTGCCTTCTCGACTATACCAATAACAGAATCCCGCGGACGAGCAAGAGTACACGTAAGCGGCGAAGGTCGACCGAGCCGAGGGACTCCTACGCTTCTGGGATACGGATACCTCACTCATCACCTTCCGCGATAAGTAACTCTCTCTCGGATAAACGATTCTGCTACCAACAAGCAAGTCCTGATACTCGAAACAAGAGGAAAAGAAACGCAGCTTTATAACACGACAATAACATGTTTGGGCCTCGGCGGCCGCAAAAAGCATGCGCACACTACAGACAAACTGTTCCTGCAGGTTCAGACATCAATAGGGGGAGCAGCAGCACCCTCGGCATTGTCTCCACCTTCGGCGGAATCCGGCCCAGCCTTGGACGGCAACACGGGTGAAAGATCTCCACCTCGAAGGAAGATGTCAGCACCACGCGTGGGCCATCGCCGCTAGGGTCCCCTCCAGAAACTCGGCCCAAGCAGACGGCTTGCCCGGCCGCTCCGTGGTCTCAGCCAGCTGTCCCCCGAGGACACCAGCCCTGCTCATGGCCTCGGCAGCCCGACTCCAGGGTTGGTCCCGCCAGTGGACGACTCGGCCAGGCTCCGGCCACCGCTGCTACACCTCCCCGGCCTGGACCAACGAAGCCCCCTTTTTCGAGCCAACTCCGCCTCTGTCCATGCTGACACCACTGCCTCCGGCTCTGGCTCATCGCAGAGCGGCCAAGGGTTTCTTTAACTGGGCAAGAGAAGCCTTGAGTGGCAAGGCCAACTGAGCCGAGGGACTCCTACGCCTCCGGGATACGGATACCTCACTCATCACCTTCCGTGCAGGGCAACTCACACTTGGTTAAGCGGTTCAGCTAGCCGACAGGCGAGACCTGGTGCTCGAAATGGGGAAGAAACACGGCTTTACGCCCAAGTACACAGATGTTTAGGCCCCGACAGCCGCAATGAACATACACCAGCACTCAAAATGCCATTACAAACGGAACTCCAGTTTCACTCCTGCGGGTATGAACAACCTCCATACCAGGAGGGCCTGCGGGACGACGAACTCCAAGCGGCTCACCGGCAACCGCTCTGATAGCAGTGACAACGACCTCCGCTCCGGGCAGCCAAACAGAAGCAGCGATGACCTTAGGGCAAACGCTGCTGCGATAAGGCCCTCGCCCACGTCCCCACTCGAGGGGCAAGGACAAGCTATCAAAGACAAAGAGCTGGAGGCCCGGAGCGCAGATGGTGCCGACGATCTCGGCGGCAACGAGGACTTCTCCAGCTGCCACCACCTCAGCTACAACAACGGCAGCCACCTGCCTACCGGCAGATCCCCACTCAAGTCCTCCCAGACGGGCGAGCACCGACCTCCGCACGGAGGCATCATGCCGGAGCGCGGGCAGGACAGCCCAAGAACACGAACGCCACCCTAGCAGCGCGTGACGTCTTGGACGGTCCCCCGGTACACACGGCGCGACAGCCGCCCGTACGGCGGCTAGATAGCCACACTCCGCCCGACGGCGGGCGGGGGCGCCGGAAGCTGAGCTAGAGCCAGCTGAGCCAGCGAGCCCAACACGCTGGAGCTGACGACGCTCGTGGCCGACCAGCCCCGCGTTGTCGAAGTCCGCCCCCTCCACTAGACCGGTGGGCGCCCTCTCCCCTGAAGGCCGAAAAAGAAGGTGGCCCACTAACCCGTGTGGGAGGTAGAGCTCCGGCTCAGCTCGCCCTCCGCCCCAGCAAGGATGATGAAGATCCTTGAAGCTGAGGGCGGGGCAGAGGCCACAGCCCGGCTCGCTTCTCTCCACCTAACTGCCCATTGGTGAGGAGATGCAGCCGGGCTGCCTGACGAAAATCCTTGAAGCCGAACGATGGCTGAAAGGTGCTGATCTCCACGAAATCGCGCTCCCCCAACGGCAGTAAGAGCAAGACGACGCTGGGGCACCCCATCCGGGGGCTCGGAAGGTGGAAGGGCGCAATGCATGAAGAGAATGCGGAGGCATGACTGCCACCCAGGGAGCCTTTCCCTTTTTAAAGGCGACTCACCCCACTCGCGTCCTCAGGTGTCGCGGGCTAAGTCTTCACCAACGCGCTCAAAGATCCTCCCCCTACGACACGGGGGCTGGGTCCCACACGACATGCAAGCTGGCCTAGGACAGAAGAAGCCAAACCGCCGCGCGCGGAGCGTGTAACCGCCCAGTGGTTACAAGCATTCCTTCGTCTTCGCCTAAACCAGCGGGTGAAAGGGTGGACCGCCATGCAGGCAGCATGCAACCGCGCCATGGGGATGCACCCTTTCAACTTCGACGCGTCCGGCATGGAGTCCTAGGCCCACACGTCATGTAACCGGCGCGCCGGTTACTACGTGCGAAAAACTACAGCGCCACTTGCGCCAGCGCCGCGCCTTCTCGACTGCGGAACCGGTGCTGCAATTCGAGGTAACCCTCCGTGTGGACTAGCAGTGCCAGCCAAACACGCCGGTCACGGGTCAGTCAGCCGCGAGAGAAGGTGCGACGGTCGATATGGCCAGAAGTGGGCCGATAGTAATGGCGGCAGCAGGCGAGTGGAAGCGGCGGTCAAATCGTCTCTAGGCTCACATCCCCTCCTGGAGCGGTAGGAGAGCCCTCTCCCGTGGTGTGAAGACGATGGTCCCGTGTTCCATTCCTCGAACGGCTCACGCATGCACAACGGCTGCCCCACGAACCACTCGTCCCGTCGCATTAACTCCACGGCAGGGTAGGCGATACCTTTGGCAGGCGAAGCGGGCGACGCTTCACCTCCGCCATAATGACCGCGTCAAAAAAAGGTATGCCACGTCGTTCAATTTCGTATCCTTTTCCTCTTCCCCTTTCTCTCTCTTGCTACAGGGACCGGGAAAGGGGATACTCCAAAAGGGATCCTTCTCCGCGAAGGAAGCGGGCCCCGAGCCCTCCTACTGGTCAGAGGTTCGAAGGCTGGCCCCTCGGAAGGGTTCGACAGCCGCCTCAGAGCATTCGGGCTCTGCGCCCACTACTGGTCAGAGGTTCGAAGGCTGGCCCCTCGGAAGGGTTCAACAGCCGCCTCAGGCCACTCGGGCTCCGCGCCCACTACTGATCAGGGGTTCGTAGGCTGGCCCCCCGAAGGGTTCGAAAGTTGCCCCAGAGCACGCAGAGTGAAGGATGGCTCTGGGTATGTTCGATACATAACCAAGGCTCGGGCTACGCTCCCGAGGTACCCTAGGGCATTTCCGAGACCAGCAGGAGCGATTCTATAATGGAATCCCATCGGAGGGAGGCATCGAGCCCTTGGACCCTATCAAATGGGACCGGGTCCGGCAAATCACCTGCAGGTACTTTTGGAGCGCGCCTCTGGGCCACTAGCCGACCCTTATCGAATGGGGCACGGGCGTCCACTCGGATCACCCGTTAGCAACTCACTGGAGACACCATGTTCGGCGCCCTCCGAGGGCAACATGGCGCTTTCCCCCCTCCTCCTTGCGGAAAGGCGACGAAGGGGCATATGAAAAAAGCCGAGTCAGTCCCTGACCGTCCTCTCGCCCTGTGCAGAGGCTCGGGAGCTGCTCTCGCAAAACCCGGCTCCGGCCAAACCGTTGATAGCGTCAACATACCAGCCCAAGAACTCAGAACCTGACTATGCACCCGGGCAACGACCAGTTTGCATGAGGGAACAACCAGACCGGCCGAGGCATCACAAAAAGCATTAAAACCTCGAAGGAGTCAAACCACTCCTCCGAGGCCTCGGGGGCTACACCTGGCGGGTGCGCTTGCGCGCACCCACCGGAACAAAATGCAATCGAGAAAGGCCGGTCCCCTTGCAAAAAAATGCGACAAAGCCTCCAAGCGAGTGCCAACACTCCCTTCGAGGCACGGGGGCTACTGTCGGGGACCATAATTAGGGGTACCCCCAAGACTCCTAAAACTCGGCTGGTAAACACCATCAGCATAAAGCTGCAAAGGCCTGATGGGCGCAATACAGGTCAAAGCTCCATCCGCACAAGGAACGCAATCTCGCCTCGCCCGAACCTAGCCTCGGGCAGGAACGAAAGACCCAGGCAGATTCACGCCTCGCCCGAGGGCCTCCTCAAGCAACGGACGCACCTTCGACTCGCCCGAGGCCCAGTTCGGGCAGGCTTCGCGGAGAAGCAACCTTGGCCAGATCGCCTTGCCAGCCGACCGGATCGCAGGAGCATTCAATGCAAGGATCGCCTGACACCTTATCCTGACGCACGCTCCTCAGTCGACAAGGCCGAAGTGACCGCGGTCACTTCGCCCCTCCACTGACTGACCTGATAGGAAAACAGCGCCGCCTGCACTACTCCGACTGTTGTGCCACCCGCCAGGGTGAGGCTGACAGCAGCCAAGTCTAGCCTCGGGCGCCATAGGAAGCTCCGCCTCGCCCGACCCCAGGGCTTGGACTCAACTTCGACCTCGGACGACGGTCTCCGCCTCGCCTGACCCTAGGGCTCGGACTCAACCTCGACCCCGGATGACGGTCTCCGCCTCGCCCGACCCCAGAGCTCAGACTCAACCTCGACCTCGGACGATGGTCTCCGCCTCGCCCGACCCCAGGGCTCGAACTCAAACTCGACCCTAGATGACGGTCTCCGCCTCGCTCGACCCCAGGGCTCGGACTCAACCTCGACCTCGGACGACAGTCTCCGCCTCGCCTGACCCTAGGGCTCATACTCAACCTCGACCCCGGATGACGGTCTCCGCCTCGCCCGACCCAGGGCTCGGACTCAACCTCGACCTCAGACGACGGTCTCCGCCTCGCCCGACCCCAGGGCTCGGACTCAACCTCGACCCTGGATGACGGTCTCCGCCTCGCCCGACCCCAGGGCTCAGACTTAGCCTCGACCTCGGAGGAGCCTCCGCCTCGCTCGACCTTGGGCTTGGGCCAACCACATCACAGGGGGGTACATCATTACCCTACCCCTAGCTAGCTCAGGCTACAGGGAACAAGACCGGCGTCCCATCTGGCTCGCCCCGGTAAAACAAGTAATGATGACACCCCGCGTGCTCCATGACGATGGCAGTTCTCTGCCCCCTACGGAAGCAAGGAGACGTCAGCAAGGTCCCGCCAGCCCCGACAGTTGTGCTTCTATAGGGTTTAAGCGCTCCTCCGACGGCCACGACATCACATGAACAGGGCACCAACACCTCTCCAACAGCCACGTCGGCATGTACATAGGACTCTGGCTCCTCTCTTCTAGACACGCTAGCACACTGCTACACCCCCATTGTACACCTGGGCCCTCTCCTTATGTCTATAAAAGGAAGGTCCAAGGCCCTCATACGAGAAGGTGGCCACGCGGGAGGACGGGCTGACGAGCAAGCTCTCTCTCTCTCCCTCGCGAACGCTTGTAACCCCCTACTACAAGTGCATCCGCCCTGGGCGCAGGACAACACGAGCCGCAGTTCCCCTTATTGTTCTTCCCCCTTGTGTTCCGTCTCGCGCCGACCCATCTGGGCTAGGACACGCAGCGACAATTTACTCGTCGGTCCAGGGACCCCCCGGGGTCGAAACGCCGACAGCTACGTTTCCTTTCCTCCCGTTTCGAGTATCCGGACTTATTCGTCGGTAGCAGAATCGCTTATCCGAGCGAGAGTTACTTTTCGTGGAAGGTGACGAGTGAGGTATCCGTATCCCGGAGGTGTAGGAGTCCCTCGGCTCAGTCGGCCTTGCCGCTTACGTGCACTCTCACTTGTTTGCAGGATTCCGTTATCGATATAGTCGGAAAGCACGAAAGTTGTTTTGGTAGAAAACCTTTCTTGGTAGAAAACTTTTCCGAGGAAAATTTTGACGCAGAGGGGGTTCCACCCTTCTAGCCCCCGAGGGAGGGTCGGGCTTTGCCTAGGCAAGGCTGATCCTTCCTTAACGGTTAGACTTTATTTGCGTGTGTAAAGAAAAACGAGGTACATGAACGACTTGAAACATTTTAAGGGTAGAAGCGACGTAGCTGTTGGATGTTCCAAGTATTGCTGTAGACCTCGCCTTGATCGTTGGCCAGCTTGTATGTCCCGGGCTTCAAAATCTTGGCAATGATGAACGACCCTTCCCAGGGAGGAGTAAGCTTGTGGCGCCCTTGGGCGTCTTACCGCAGCCGAAGTACCAAGTCTCCCACCTGGAAGCCTCAGGGCCAAACCATTCGGGCGTGGTAGCGTCGTAGAGACTGCTGATACCGCGTCGAGTGTAGTAATGCCACGTCCCGAGCCTCTTCGAGCTGGTCCAGTGAATCCTCTCGGCTGGTCTGGTTGCTTCGGTCGTCGTACACCTTTGTCCTTGGGGAACCGTATTCTAAGTCCGTGGGTAGGATGGCCTCGGCCCCATAGACTAGAAATAATGGCAAGAAACCCGTGGCTCGACTTGGTGTCGTCCTCAGACTCCAGACCACCGAGGGTAGCTCTTTCATCCACCGCTTGCCAAACTTGTTGAGGTCATTGTAGATCCTCGGTTTGAGTCCTTGCAAAATCATACCGTTGGCACGCTCCACCTGCCCATTCGTCATGGGGTGAGCTACGACAGCCCAGTCCACACGGATGTGGTGGTCCTCGCAGAAGTCCAGGAACTTCTTCCCAGTGAACTGCGTGCCATTGTCGGTGATGATGGAGTTCGGGACCCCAAAACGATGGATGATGTTTGTGAAGAACGCCACCGCCTGCTCGGACCTGATGCTGGTTAGGGGTCGGACCTCGATCCACTTGGAGAATTTGTCGATGGCGACCAGCAGGTGCGAGAAGCCCCCGGGTGCCTTCTGCAAGGGACCGACGAGGTCCAGACCCCACACGGCAAACGACCAAGTGATGGGTATTGTCTGCAGGGCCTGAGCGGGCAGGTGCGTCTGTCTTGCGTAGAATTAACGCCCTTGGCAGGAGCGTACAATCCTAGTGGCATTGGCCACCACGGTCAGCCAGTAGAAACCTTGTCAGAAGGCGTTCCCCACAAGGGCTCAAGGTGCTGCATGGTGACTGCAAGCCCTCGAGTGTATTTCTTGCAACAGCTCCTGTCCTTCGGCGACGGATATGCATCGTTGGAGAATGCTTGAGGGGCTGTGGTGGTAGCGCTCCTTTTCATCACCCAGTAAGACGAATGAATTGGCGCGCCGCGCCAGTCGCCGAGCTTCGGCCTTGTCGAGGGGTAGCTCTCCTCGGAGGAGATATTCCAGGTACGCGGCCTGCTAGTTCGGGTTAGGCCTGACCCCATTCCGCTCTCCCTCGACGCGTAGGGCCTCACCCTCGGCGGCCGAGGATACCTCGGGCTAGGCCGAGGCCTCCTTGGGCTCAGGCGTGTCGTCGATCTTGATGGAGGGTTGATGTATGTCTCTGGAGAAGACGTCCGGGGGAACCGTTGTCCATCCCAAGGCTATTTTAGCTAGCTCATCTGCAGTATCGTTGTACCGTCGAGCGATATGGTTGAGTTCCAGCCCGTAGAACTTGTCTTCCAGGTGCCGAACTTCGTCGCAGTAGGCCTCCATCTTCCGGTCGCGGCAATGGGAGTTCTTCATGACTTGGTCAATGACAAGCTGCAAGTCACCACGAGCGTCGAGGCGCCGGACCCCTAGCTCGATGGCGATGCGCAACCCATTAATCAGAGCCTCATACTCGGCCACGTTGTTTGACGCCGGAAAATGGAGGCACAGCACGTAGCGCACATGTTTCTCGAGGGGTGAGATGAAGAGTAGGCCAGCACCTGCTCCTGTTTTCATCAGCGACCCATCGAAGTACATGGTCTAAAGTTCGGGCTAGATTGGAGCTGTCGGCAATTGGGTGTCAATTCATTCCGCCAGGAAATCCGCCAAGACTTGGGATTTTATGGCCTTCTGAGGGAGGAATGAGAGTGTTTCGCCCATGAGCTCCACTGCCCACTTTGCTATCCTACCCGAGGCCTCTCGGCACTGGATGATCTCTCCTAGGGGGAAGGATGACACCACAGTCACCGGATGAGACTCGAAGTAGTGTTGCAACTTTCGCCGCGTCAGAATTACTACGTATAGTAGCTTCTGAATTTGTGGGTAGCGGATCTTGGTCTCGGATAGCACTTCGCTGATGAAGTAGACCGGCCTCTGGACGAGTAGTGCATGCCCTTCTTCTCGTCTCTCGACTACGATCGCGGTGCTGACCACCTGAGTGGTTACGGCTACATAGATCAAGAGGGCTTCTCCTACAGCGGGGGGCACCAAGATGGGCGCATTGGTAAGGAGTGCCTTAAGGTTTCCGAGGGCTTCTTCAGCCTCGGGGGCCCAAGTGAAGCGCTCGGCCTTCCTTAAGAGACGGTACAAGGGCAGCCCTCTCTCGCCAAGGCGCGAGATGAAGCGGTTCAGAGCCGCAAGGCATCCCATGACCCTCTGTACTCCTTTCAAATCTTTGATCGGTCCCATGTTGGTGATGGCCGCGATTTTCTCCGGGTTGGCCTCGATGCCCCGCTCAGAGACGATGAACCCCAGGAGCATGCCTCGGGGGACTCCGAAGGCACTTCTCGGGATTGAGTTTCACGCCTTTCGTTCTCAGACACTTGAATGTCATTTCAAGGTCAGAGAGGAGGTCAGAGGCTTTCCTTGTCTTGACAACGATGTCATCGATGTAAGCCTCGACCGTTCGGCCGATGTGCTCTCCGAACACGTGGTTCATGCACCTTTGGTATGTCACACCTGCATTCCTCAAGCCAAATGGCATAGTAATATAACAATACATGCCAAAAGGTGTGATGAAAGAAGTCGCGAGCTGGTCAAACTCTTTCATCTTGATTTGGTGATAACCTGAATAGGCGTCGAGGAATGACAGGGTTTCGCACCCAGCAGTGGAGTCCACAATTTGATCGATGCGAGGCAGAGGGTAGGGAACCTTCAGACATGCTTTATTCAACCCGGTGCAGTTGACGCACATCCTCCATTTCCCACCTTTCTTTTTCACAAGCACAGGGTTAGCTAACCATTCAGGATGGAATACCTCTTTAATGAACCCTGCAGCCATCAGCTTGTGGACCTCCTCACCTATGGCCCTGCGCTTCTCTTCATCAAAGCGGCGCAGGTGCTGCTTCACGGGTCGGGCCCCAGCTCAGATATCCAGCGAGTGCTCGGTGACATCCCTCGGTATGCTCGGCATGTCCGAGGGACTCCACACAAAAATTTTGGCATTTGCGCGGAGAAAGTTGATGAGCACTACTTCGTATTTGGGGTCAAGCTCGGAGCCGATCTGGACCTTCTTGTCGGTGTCGTTGCTGGGGTCGAGAGGGACGGACTTAACCGCCTCAGCTGGTTCGAAGTTGCCAGCGTGGCGCTTCGCATCAGGCACCTCCTTGGAGAGGCACTCTAGGTCGGCGATGAGGGCCTCGGACTCGGCGAGGGCCTCAGCGTACTCCACGCATTCCACGTCGCATTCATACGCGTGGCGGTACGTGGATCCAAACGATGATGACCCCGTTGGGGCCTGGCATCTTGAGCTTGAGGTACGTGTAGTTGGGGATGGCCATGAACTTGGCGTAGCACGGTCTCCCGAGCACCGCGTGGTAGGTCTCTCGGAACCCGACCACCTCGAACGTGAGGGTTTCCTTTCAGAAGTTGGAGGGAGTTCCGAAGCAGACGGGCAAATCGAGTTGTCCAAGGGGCAGGACGCGCTTCCCGGGGATGATCCCGTGAAAGGGCGCCACACCAGCCCGGATCGTGGACAGATCGATCCCCAAGAGCCCGAGGGTCTCAGCGTAGATGATGTTGAGGCTGCTGCCTCCATCCATGAGGACCTTGGTGAGCCTGGCATTGCCGATGATGGGGTCAACAACAAGCGGGTACCTTCCTGGGCTCGGCACGTAGTCAGGGTGGTCGCCTTGGTCGAAGGTGATGGGCTTGTCGGACCAGTCTAGGTAGACTGGCGCCGCCACCTTCACCGAGCAGACCTCCCGGCGCTCCTGCTTGCGGTGCCGAGCCGAGGCATTCGCCACTTGCCCACCGTAGATCATGAAGCAGCCGTGGACCTCGGGAAACTCCTCTGCCTCGTCGCCCTCCTTCTTGTTGTTGTCTTGGCCTTTGCCATCTCCCACCGGGGACCCGGCTTTATGGAAGTACGCTGAAGCATGACGCATTCCTCAAGGGTGTGCTTGACGGGACCCTGGTGATAGGGGCACGACTCCTTGAGCATCTTGTCGAACAGGTTGGCCCCTCTGGGAGGCTTCCGAGCGTTCCTGTGCTCGACAGCAGTGACAAGATCTGCGTCAGTGGCGTCGCGCTTCGCTTGCGACTTCTTCTTCGCCTTCTTCTTCATGCCACGCTGGGCGGACGCCTCGGGGATGTCTTCCTGCTGCCATCCCTGAGGCTGCTTGTCCTTCCGGAAGATGGCTTCGACCGCCTCCCGACCAGAGGCGAACTTGGTGGCGATGTCCATCAATTCGCTCGCCTTGGTGGGAGTCTTGCGCCCTAGTTTGCTCACCAGGTCGCGACAAGTGGTGCCGGCGAGGAACGCCTCGATGACGTCCAAGTCGGTGATGTTGGGCTGCTCGGTGCGCTGCTTTGAAAACCGTCGGATGTACTCTCATAGGGATTCCCCTGGCTGCTGGCGGCAGCTTCGGAGATCCCATGAGTTCCCAGGGCGCACGTACGTACCTTGGAAGTTTCCCGCGAAGGCCTTGACCAGGTCGTCCCAGTTGGAGATCTGCGTAGGAGGCAGATGCTCCAGCCAGGCCCGGGCAGCATCGGAGAGGAAGAGAGGGAGGTTGCGGATGATGAGGTTGTCGTCGTCCGTCCCTCCCAGCTGGCATGCTAGCCGGTAGTCCGCAAGCCACAACTCCGGCCTCGTCTCCCCCGAGTACTTGGTGATGGTAGTTGGGGCCCAAAACCGAGCCGGGAACGGCGCCCGTCGTATGGCCCGACTGAAGGATCGCGGACCTGGTGGTTCGGGCGAGGGGCTCCGATCCTCCTCACTGTCGTAGCGTCCTCCACACCTGGGGTGGTAGCCTCGGCGCACCCTCTCATCGAGGCGGGCTCGACGGTCGCGATGGTGTTGCTCGTTGCCGAGGCGACCCAGGGCTGCAGGCGTCCTGTCCCGCGCGTGCCCGGTGTGGACCGAGGCCTCCTGCATGAGTCGGGAAGTCGTTGCGTGATGCTCCGAGGGGCACCCTTGCCTTCGGGAGGCAGAGCTTTCGGCCCGTCGGACCGCGGCATCCTCCAGGAGATTCTTGAGTTCTCCCTGGATACGCCGCCCCTCGGTGGTGGATAGCTCCGGCATTGCTCGAAGTAGCATTGCTGCTGCAGCTAGATTCTGGCTGACCCCGCTGGAGGCTGGGGACAGCCTTGCCCTGGCATTGTCAATGATACGGCGTTGGACGTCCTGGGCCCGATGACGCGCTTCTCCGGCGAATGCTCGGCCTGCCTACTCCTGCTCGATGTTTTGCCGGAGCTGCACAAGTTGCCCTGCTTCCTCGTCGAGCTTGGCTTGCATCTCACGGATTTGCTCGAGCTGTGTGTCCTGACCCCCCGCAGGGACTAGGACCACAGCTAGCTCCCGCAGGATGTCAACGCGAGACGTAGGCGCAGGGGGATCGTCATCCTCTGGCATACCGAGGTGGTTGCCTTTGTCGTGACCCCCCAGATCGATGTGGAAACATTCACGACTTGGGCCACAACCCTCGTCGTCAAGGCTATGGCCATCATCAAAGCAACCGGAGAGGCAGTAATCACATGCGGTCATGAAGTCTCGCATGGCCCTGGGATCACGGAGCCCGGAGAAATCCCAACAAGAGTCGGGGTCGTCTTCTTCCTCGAAACCCAGAGGCCCGTAGGTTGAGACAGCCGTCAGTCGGTCCCAAGATGACCACATATGGTGCCCCGGAAGGTTAGGATATGCCTATACGAAAGCGCTCACCGAAGCGGGGTCGCTTGGTGGATCGAAGCTGAATCTAAAAGGCACAGGGTGGAAAACGGATGGTACCTTTTGATCGATGGACGATGGTGAAGTCGCGTTGGGGACATAATGCACCGTTATCTCAGGTACGAGGTTAACGCCCAGCAAGTCCTTTGCGAGAGTGCTGGCGTCATCAGTCCGCTCGGGGTTGGCATGTCGCGGGGAAACAGCATCCGTTGTTGTCTCAGGTGCAAAAACAACACCCGACATGTCCCCCGCTAGGGTGCCGGCGTCGTCGACTCGCTCTGGACCGACAGCGGATGAGGTGCCACCTCCTGCGTGGCCACGGTTGCCCCGTCTCCTCCTCCTGCGACGAGGAGGGTGGCGGGGCAAACCCGAATGCTGCTCTTCTGCCACGGGGGGAAGACGCCGTCGAGTTCGCCACCGCCGGGCGAGCTGACAACCGTCGTTGATGCTATCACGCTGTGGAGGGAGGAGCACCATGTCGTAGCTGCCGTCGAGGGACATGAACTCGAGACTCCCGAAGCGGAGCAGCGTCCCGGGCTGAAGAGGTTGCTGAAGACTACCCATCTAGAACTCAACGGGAAGGTGTTCGTTAACACGCAGCATGCCCCTACCTGGCGCACTAACTATCGGTGTTTTGGACCCGGGGGACCCTCAACCGAGCCGACCAGTGAATTTATCGCTGCGTTCCCCTGCCTAGATGGGTTGGCGCAAGATGGAACACAAGGGGGAATGCGGCTTGTATTATCTCGCACCAGGGGTGTGCTCGTAGTAGGGGTTACAAGCGTCGCGAGAGAGAGAGAGTGAGCCTATTCGTTAGCTCGTCCCCCGCGCGACCCCCCCACAGGAAGGCCCTGGACCTCCCTTTTATAGATGCAAGGAGAGGGTCAAGATGTACAATGGGGGGTGTAGCTATGCGCTAATGTGTCTGGCAGAGGAGTGCCTGAGCCCTGTGTACATGCCAACGTGGCTGTCGGAGAAGTGCTTGAGCCCTGTGTACGTGATAATGTGGTCGTCGGAGAAGCGCCTGAGCCCTGTAGAAGCACAGCTGTCGATGCTGCTGGGATCCTGCTGACGTCTCCTTGCTTCCGTAGGGGGCTGAGAACCACCGACGTCATGGACGCACGTGGGGAACCATCATTACCTGTTACCGGGGCGAGCCAGATGGGACGCTGGTCTTGTTCCCTTGTAGCCTGAGCTAGCTAGGGTAGGGTAATGATGTATCCCCTGTGGCGCGGTCGGTCCGAGCCCAAGGTCGTGCGAGGCGGAGACTTCTCCTGAGGTCGAGGCCGGGGTCGGGCGAGGACGTGATTCCTCCTGAGGCCGAGGCTGAGGCCGAGCCCTAGGGTCGGGCGAGGTGGAGACCTCCTTCCAAGGCCGAGGCCTAAGGTCGGGCGAGGCGGAGCTTCCTATTGCGCCCGAGGCTGAACTCGGCTGTTGTCAGTCTCACCCTGGTGGGTGGCACAGCAGTTGGAGCGGGGTGAGCGACGCTGTTTTCCTGTCAGGTCGGTCAGTGAAAGGGCAAAGTGACTGCGGTCACTTCGACTTTGCCGACTGAGGCACGCGTGTCAGGATAAGGTGTCAGGTGATCCCCGCATTAAATATGCATGTGATACGGTCGGTTGGTGAGGCGATTTGGCCAAGGTTGCTTCACAACGAAGCCTGCCCGAGCTGGGCTTCGGGCGAGGCGTGAATTCGTCTGGGACTATTGTTCCCACCCGAGGCCGGGCTCGGGCGAGGCGAGATCGCATCCCTTGGTAGACGAGGCCTTGACCTGAACCGCGCCCATCAGTCTTTGCGGTTTGTGCTGAGGGTGGTTACCAGCCGTGTTTAGGAGTGTTGGGGGTACCCCTAATTACGGTACCCGACAGTAGCGGAGGGGCATCTTACTATACTTCTTGCGCTCATGGCGCTTAGAAGTAGTGGACGACGAGTCGGAGCCGGAGGTGGAAGGCGACGAAGAGTCGGTCTTGTAGTAGACCACTTTCTTCATTTTCTTCTTCTTATCACCTCTCCGTTGTGACTTGATGGAGGAAGAGGATTCCTCCTTATGCTTGTGGCCGGACTCCCTCGAATGGGTTCTTCCCGAGCTTGCGGACTTGTCACCGCCGGTCACGATCTCCCTCTTGGCGTGATCTCCCGACATCACTTCGAGTGGTTAGACTCTAATGAAGCATCGGGCTCTGATACCAATTGAAAGTCGCCTAGAGGGGGGTGGATAGGCGAAATCTGAAATTTACAACTTAATCCACAAACTACAAGCCGGGGTTAGCGTTAGAGCGAATATAAAGTCCGGGAGAGAGGGGAAAACAAATCAACCAAGAAAATAAAGCGGATGACACGGTGATTTGTTTTACCGAGGTTCAGTTCCAAAGAACCTAGTCCCCGTTGAGGTGGTCACAAAGACCGGGTCTCTTTCAACCCTTTCTCTCTCTCAAACGGTCACTTAGACCGAGTGAGCTTTCTCCTTAATCAAACGGGTCATTTAGACCCCGCAAGGACCACCACACACTTGGTGTCTCTTGCTTTGATTACAAGTCACTTGAGAATAAGAATGGGAAAAGAAGAAAGCACGATTGCAAAAGCCAAGCGACAAGAGCGACAAAAAACACACAGATCACTCTCTCTCTCTCTCTCTCAAGTCACTAATCACTAATGATCATTTGTCTCAATTATGAAACTTGGAGAGATTGGAAGTTTTGATTGTGTTTTGGAATGGATTGCTAGCTCTTGTATTGAATGTGAAAGATTGGAGTGCTTGGCTGAAGTGAATGGAGGTGGTTGGGGTTGTATTTATAGCCTCCAACCACTTCCTAGCCGTTGCTCCTTTCCTGCCAACTGCGGACGGTCCACGCCCCTGGTCCGGACGGTCCGGCCCTGCACATCAACGGCTGAAATCGCAACGGTCAGCAGTAATGGCTATATCAACGGCTATATAACATTTAATGCGTCGTCAGATGTCAGATAAAGCAGTCGCGGACGGTCCGGTCGTGCACCCCGGATGGTCCGCGAGGACGCTAAAAATACATTTTACCGAACCCGTCACCTTCAGGTTTTTCTGGTTTTCACCGACCGGACGGTCCGCGCCTGAGGCTAGACGGTCCGCGCTTGGTCTCGGACGGTGCTCGCTTCTCCATCGGACGGCCCGTAGTGTAGACTTGTGTTTTTGCAGTGTTCCTGTCTGAGGGTCACCTTGATGCCGTGGACGGTCCGCCGTAAGGGCCCGGACAGTCCGCGCTTAGGTGTTTTTTCAAAAAGCTTCTCCTATCCAAAATAATCTACGGTATTCCGGACAGTCGATTTAGAATAGTTGTAGATAAATTTATGGTCCTGTGAAATGATCAACTAGGCAAATTGGTTAGTACAAAAGGTTTGTGATGGTCGTCAAACACCAAAATCGATTATAGGAAATATTGAGACTATTTCCCTTTTACGATGTATTGTTCGCCGAGCCCTCTTTGTCGAGTGTAACACTCGGTAAAGTCTTTGCCGAGTGTTTTTCAGGATTTGCCGATTGCTTTAGGGTCATAACACTCGGCAAAGTACAAATACCTGGGCACCGGTATAGCTTCTTTTCCAAGTGTCGTGGACCTATCACTCGGCAAAGAGACACGCTTTGCCGAGTGCCACAGAGAGCACTCGGGAAAGAAGCTGACAAAGGGACCCACTGACAGATCCTTTGTCGAGTGCTAGTCGGCAGACACTCGGCAAAGACACCGTCTCCGTCACTTTGGCGCCGTGACGGCGACTTTTCTTTGCCGAGTACTGCCTGTCACTCGGCAAAGTCTGTGTCGAGTGCCCGAAAAAAAGTACTCGACAAAGAAGGCTTTACCGATGTACTGTTCACCGAACCCTCTTTGCCGAGTGCGACACTCGACAAAGCCTATGTCAAGTGTTTTCTAGGCTTTGTCGAGCGAGGTCGATTTCGGTAGGTGAAAGCACATGTGCGTAGGACGATTATTTGGCCGATAGCTAACACCTGACGCCCTATCATCATGCATGATTGCCGTATTATAGCTAGCTAGGAAGAAGATGCCAAATCATCGATCAGGCACAAAGCGCAAAGTATTGATTGATTCATGTCATCCGTGGTCTAATTAGTGTCCTTAATTCTTTGTTTTATGAGCTTGGGATAATTAATTGCACGGGGTCGATGTACGGTCTAGGACATGCTGACTTACTTGTACAGCTAGCTATTTTGCTCCTGCATGCATGGCTGCATGGAGTAATCACGGGTTGCATCATCATAAGCACAAGGTACTCTTCTTCTGTGCATAAATACATGCATGCTCCGTAACGCTAATTACCATGCGTAAGTTGCATTTGGAGCGCACATGCAATGCATATCGATGGTCGCTGATGAGAGTAATTTAGCAGCCAATATTATAATGCAATGCAAAGCCCCTCTTTCACCCGATATGTTAGTGGTTGGACTCGATGGTTCGCCAGCAACCTCTCCCAATGATATGTTAGACGGAAAACGACCACAGGTTGACAAAGAAATCGGCTTTCAGCTCTCAACTGAGTGGCCGCCGCGGGTAAGACGCGTCGGGTCATCCAAACCGCCGCGCCACCGGGCGACTGGCGCGTAGCATGCGCAGGTGTTGGAATCCGTCCTGGTCTCGTCTCTCGTGGACAGCGATCGAGTGGGGCTGGTAGGATGAGAATGAGGTCGCGGCCGGCGATACCCGCGCCGCCACCCGCCAGGCAGGCACGCACGCACGAACAGCGCGCCTTGCCAACCAACGACAAGATCATAACTAGGTTTTTCATAATCATCTCAATTTGTTTTTAGCAAAAAAAAAAAATTAAAAAAAACTGTTCTTCCTCGACTCTCTATCTCACTCTCTCAGATCTTAGTTTTGAAACTTTGTCCAAAACTCCTGACACCAGAATGTCTTCTATATTTTATATATGAGCTAGATTTTGAAAAGGCTATAGTAGAGAAACCCAGCAAATATACGCTCAACACATTATATTCGTTAGTCACTTAGAAAACTTGTTACTTTACTATTCCTGTAACTATATATACCGAAGATGCTGGCTTCGTTGTGCCAAATAATTGCGGGCTATTTATTTAATTAAATCAGATAATCATGGTTTTCTGTTAATTTCTAGAAGGTAATAGATGAAGTATATATATTTATTTGATTTTAAGTTTTATAAAATAAGATGAATAATAGAAGTTCTAGATGTAATTTTTTCTAATTCAATTTTAAATTTTATAAAATAATATAAATAATATAAGTTTTAGATGTAAAAACTTTTTCCCCTAATTCATTATGCTCTATTAGATATGGTAAAAAAACCTTTTATTTTGTGATATTGGATTGGAAATGATATGATTTGGTCAACATATAGCTTATATGACAACTAATTTGATTAGCGTAATTTGGATATGACATGACATAGCATCATTGAGTAAAATTCAGGCCACGGGAATCATCCTCGAACTTTTAAAGTGATAATTATTGTCATTGATATGGCACCAAGATACACAAGGGTACCAAAGGAATTTATACATGAAATGAATGATGATGCCTAAGAAGGGTGGTGAATTAGCCGATCTAAGTTTTCTCTAAGCTAAGACCTATATTTTTGTCTAGTCAAAACCTATGCAATAGAAACTATCTTACATGCAGATACGTTTTTTACTAAATGTTGCTATCTCTACCGCAAAGAGTTTCTCCCTCATCAAAAAAATTTACTCCCTTAGTTGCTTGATGAAAGTCCCTTCCTTTAATTGCTAGATTTTAAATACAAGAAAGAACTTAATTCACCCATCATGGACATCTCAAATCTCTTGGTCATGGTCCTACCAACCTCCTCACAAGAACAATGATTAATACTACTAAATATTATGTCATCGACAAATATTTGGCACAAAAAAATCTCCGTTAATTTTGTGAGTGAGAAGAGAATGATAAACTTTCCCTATGTCAAAACCTTGTTTGAGTTAGAATTTCTTAAGGCATTCATACCATGCCCTTGGTGATTGTTTAAGCTTGTAGAGCGACATATGGAATTTGTAGACATGGTGGGGAAACTTTTGGTCTTCAAAACCCGGCAGCTGCTCAACATGTACTAGTTCTTGAATAGAACCTTGAGAAATGCACTTTTCATATCCATTTGATATAGCTTGAAGTTGTGATGTGCAACATAGACTAGAAGCATCAAGATTACTTCAAGTCTAGCCACTTATGCATATGTTTCTTCAAAATCCAACCCTTCTATTTGAGTGAGTTCTTAAGCAACCAATCTTCTCTTATTCCTAGTCACCACTTCATGCTCATATTGTTTGTTTTGAAAGACCTGTTTGGTTCCAACGACATTGCTCTTAGGTCTTTCTACTAAGGACCATACTTTATTTCTCTCAAAAATGTTGACTTCTTCTTGCATTGTCATCACCCAACCAGAACCGCCAGGTGCATTATCTACCTTAAGAGATTCCAAGGAGAAAACCGACTAGTAAAATTGGTAGAAATTTGCATGGCTAGAAAACAGACTAGAAAACAGACTAGAAATTGGTAAAGTTGTAACATGTTCTATTTTTCTTGTTGGGAAACCTTTTCTTCACTACCTTGTAACCTTCCTTCTTGAGCCCCTCATGTTATCTCTTCACAAAGAGAGTGATGTCACCGATTTCTTCATATTGTTCACCATCACTTCCACTCATTTGATGATGATGTTATTTCTATATATTCCTTGATCTTCTTGTGTGCCTTCAACTTGTTAGTTAGTGCTTCTTTGTTGGACTTGAACTTGCTATTACAGGGTTGCTTTGATGATCTGGCCTGATAGAAGGATTAGGCTCGATCTTTTGAAAGGTAAGTCAATTATAAAGGAAATCTCAATGTTGATGATCCAAGGTTCCGAGCGAACGATTTCTCATAATTACTACACACTACTCTGTTGGTTATCTCTCGTGCCATACAGATGACCTCGCCAAGAAGGTTATTCCTACAAGCATAATCGAGAACACGAGCAAAAACATTGAAGTTGCAATGAATTGAATTAATTACAAAGGTGGGGTCAGCAAATCGATGATCGACGATACTATTCTTGACATATTGAATCCAAAACTAAACTCGAGATCTAGCATAAGCAGTGGATGAATATAATAGTCTAAAGGGTGTGCAAGAACTCTGGACGCGTGCTTGACGGACTCTAACACGATACCTGGTCCAACGAACCAAAAATATGATAATGCAGTACTAGGACAGAATCTGCATAATGTCTTGTTTTGGCGATTCATGTTGGTTCCAAAAAGAATTAAGAACTCAAACCAACATCATTGGTTAGATAATGAAATTATCCACATGTGGATCGTAAAAAATGGAGTATGTATGCATACTAGGCATCAGTTTTGGACTGGTCTGTTCCTGGAGTTGAAGTTGAGTTGGGCTTGGACTTTCTTGTGATGTCAACATCGTAGTTGATTGTCCTCGACTCTTTAGCCTTTTCCAAGTCTGTTTTGATCCTCTCCTAAGTTCCTAATAAACAAAACATGATCTCCATTGATCATAAGGTTAGAAAAATAATTGACTAAGAAATAATACACCTAGAGATTGAATTGACATGCTCACTCTCTTATAACTAGACCTCGTAATGCATCCAAGGAAGTAATGTCCTCGTCGTTGCCTTGGGATTTATTTTCTTGATCTTCATGCTATCCAGTCTTGCTTGCAACTCACCAAGGTTTCTCCACTCAAGTGCTTCTTCTCTTTGCATGTTAAAGGTCATAATCCTTTCAATCACGTCACTTGGTGTGAAATGCTCAAACTTCTTGTCCCTAATCAATATCACAATCATCTTATTTCTTGGTGAACAAGTCTCTAACATGATCTTGACAACCTTGTGATCATCAATTTCATTTTCCACCAAGACCTCTAATCTTTCCAACAATCACCATTATGCTATCAAGCATCTTTTGTGTCCCTTCACTATCCACCATCACAAACTGATTGAGCTTTGCCATTAATAAATCAAATCTTGATTTCCTTACTCTCAACCCCTTCATGAGAAACGCACACCCATATATATACTAGTCGGTTGCCCGTGCGTTGCGACGGCTTACAACAATACCCACGTAAACTATCCACAAAAAATCTCAATATTTTTTATTGATTGTCTCCGCTCTTTGTATAGTATTTTTTTTATTTGGCTAACTGATGTTATTGTTTACTCCATCCAATATGTCTTGGTACAACACGACCAATGAAGTGAGTGATTAGAAGAGAGTTCACAACGACTGACTAAACGAACAGAGATTATAGAATGACATAATTCCACTATACAGAGACTAAATAAGAGAAAGTTTGTGAGCTCAAGTTTCTAAAATAAGTCACATGAACTCAAACTTATAAAAAAGATAGATTAAAATATTGAGTGATTGCTAAAGTCAGGCATCAATAAAAATTGGATGTGTTCCATATAAATTATGCTACTTCGTAGCAATTACTAACGTTTAAAACCAACAAATAACCTTTCATTTTACTATTAGTACGACAAATCATTGTTGCTCTATTCAATTCAGCAACCTCAAACACCATGGAGTTTATTGTACCAATGTTGTCTCAGAAACGACCTAATGCTTGCAAGAGCCAAGAACGTCGTGCCGTGCTTGGGCTGTAGCCTCGGCCCATAGTACGACCCGACCCGACACGATTATATATATATATATATATATTATTTTACAAAAAACGTATATACATATATACAAATTTAGGAACAATTGGATCTATACCATTAAAAGATCCAAACTTTAGATATATACCATGGACCCCACATGTCATTGACTCATGTGGACCCACATGTAAGTGAGATAGTAATGGTATGGATCCAAAGTGGTGATCTTTTAATGGTATGGATCCAAATTTCCCTATAATTTATATTCAATATTTAAAATATCTGAGCTTGATATTTTACTGGTTAGATAGCTTCACCTAGTGTCTCATGCCCTTCTTCCATCAGGGTATGGGTTCGAACCCCACCTCCTGCATCAGGGGCGGACCCAGGTCCATGGCCACCTGGGCCATGGCCCAGGGCGCAGGCCCAAAAAGATTTTAGAACTTCTTCGCAGCTCATAGCTTCTTCACAAACTGTCACGCTCTGGACACTGGTGAACCCTAGCCTGCTAGCCGCCGCGGCGCCGCCTTTGCCCTCGCTCGGCCACACGTCGTCCCGTCCGCCGTCGCGCCCTCTGGCCTCGTCCGCCCGCCCGGCCACGCGCCGTCCGTCGTCGCGCCGTCCGCCGTCACTCATCAGCAGTTCATCTGTTCATGTACTGATGTACAGACCTAATAACTTTGGCTATTAGTTATCTTCACGTCCATTGTTTACTTACTATATGAATTAGCAAGGATTCAATTATCTGGCTATTCTGACTGCTTGATTGCTTCTAGTTTTGTATGGTTTATTTGTCTGTCGAACATGTACTTTTGATGTTATTTATAAACGGGGCATGAGCTTTACTTATGATCCAGATATTCTAAGTTGCAATGACTTAGGTGATCTTGCTGTGAGAATGGTTCAGAGTGACAGGCATGTTGTTTTTCCATTTGTATATCGTCTTATTGAACTAGCTTTGGTTTTACCAGTGACAACAACATTTGTGGAGAGAGCTTTCTCATCTATAAATATCATTAAAACTAAGTTACGGAATAAGACAGTAGACGAATGGCTTAACCATTGTATGATGTGTTATATTGAGAGGGATATATTTACAAGCATTGAGGATGCAAAGATATTGGATTATTTTCAAGACATGAGAACCCGTAGGGTGAATCTATCTCGTATTAGTGGTATGTACCAATTACTAATATTATTAAATTTATTCAACATTACCTTTCAATTCGTGTTCTTAATACGATTTTCCTTCAAGGTTCTAGAGCAAGAAGCACTGATGTTGATGTTGACATGATACATTTGGAAGGAGCTACATCATAAATTTTATGTCATTAACACCTATAATAACGTTGTTTCACCTTACAATTTTTTTATATGCTATTATTAGAGTTTATGGTCGATTTGGTCCGGGCCTTGGCTAATTCCTAGGTCCGCCACTGTCCTACATCGGACCCCACCTCCTACATCGTTTTTCGTTTTTAACATTTTACGCTGATTTAATCAAATGGGCCAACGGGCTAACGGGTGTTTGGCCCATGCCAGACCGCCATTTGGCTATCTATAGGCGTGCAGCGGGTTAATTTGAAATAGGGGTTATTTATAAAAAAGATGACACGGGACGACCGTTGAAACTGGTGCTTTAAGTATAGTAGAGAAGTAGATAGATATTATATACTTTTATCTAAAAAAGCTAGAACCTTATATAAAGTTTACAGAAATTAATTTATTTTTATTAGAAACAATAAAGGAAAGGAAAATATCCGATGCTCAAAAGGGGCTTAACTAAAAATGAATCCAAACGCAGCGAATGGACTAGTAGAGTCATCATTCCGTCTGTCCGGGCCACGAAATGGCATCAGGAGCTCAGGTGAGGATCAGGCAATATGACGCGCGCGGAGTCCCCGGGCTCGCAGACCAGAACACGGCGATCCGCGGGGATCCTGGAGACCAGCTCGGGCTGGGCCTTTTCGTACTCGGCACGGACGTATGCAGCCGCATCCTCCGCGCGGTCGCTCTCCACGATGGCCAGGCAGCAGCCCCTGAAGCCGGCGCCGCTGAACCGGGCGCCGAGGGCGCCGGGGGCCTTCAGCAGGATCTCGTACAGCTGGATCATCTCTTTGCTCCCTGCAATTTCAGATAAACCATTGCATCACGTACTGTTTACCTGACGATCAACAAGAACGATGGCACTAACGAGACGATTAAAACTTCAGAGTGAAGCACGTGGGGCGAAGTGTTTCGAGTACAACTGTACAAGTAGCAATGTAGCATACCACATTCGTAGTTGAGTATGGAGCTGCGACCAGATTCAGAGATCAGCTGTCCAAGTTCTTGTAGGTTCCCATGAGCCCATGCATCCCTGCCTGAACAAAAACGACTATGGACTATCAGGACATTGCACAGCCATTTCACACTTTCGTGGAGATGCATTGCACAAGTAAGAGTGAAGTGTTAACTGTTTCTGGATAGCATTAACATAACCAGTGAGACTGGATTATCAAAGCAAAACCTACGTGGTCAATAAGATTAAACTAGTATAGAAAGTAAAACTTGTTTCTTCGTTAAAAGTGTTGGTGAGTGGTTCAAATAAGGTGAAATGATCTTTCAAACAATGAACAAACACTTTGTAGTCGTGAGCATGGAAACATGTAATGAACAAGTAATTTACATACTGCAGGAAGACACACACACAATATGTGATTAACTCACCCTTTGTAACCCGCTTCATTTCAAAAAAGTAGTGTTCAGCTCTCCTGGAAAGATTTTCTTCCAATACACACTGCAGGAATAAATTGTGTTAGAATGACATGAAAACGATAAAAAAAATGGACCTAAATGTGATAATTACCTTCTGGGTCTCATATACAACTGGGTCAACTATAATAACAAAGAAAATGTCAGACAAATTATACTTTTACATTGAGTCACGACAAGAAATATTACATAGAACATGTACCATTGCAAAGTATATTTGGTGTATCTTCACAGCCTGAAGCACTAAGGGTTCAAACAAAAACATAATCAATGAATCAGAGTATCAGACTACATATTGGATATGACAAATGAATAACAAATACTGTAGAAGAACTACAAATGTGGACCCATATAAAGATGGGAAACATAAGAGTATATTTGTCCGCATGATTAAATACAGCTATACAGGTTATTAACAGGGAACTCACTGCAAAAGAGCACGGGCAGCCTCTTTGCACTCAGAAACTCGTGTATTATATCCACGCTTCTTTGGCAGATTATGTTGGAGTCCTGAAAATGCCAACAAAATCTTGAATGGTAGCTGTCCCTGAGGCTGTTGGCTTTTATTCAGCTCCGAGAAGCAGACGTAGGAAGGTGAAGCAGTCTATTCAAGTAAGAGAGTCTCAGTCACAACAAATGCAAATACCCACTCCAATCACAAATACTTGACACGTCTTCGCACGGTTCCATGCATATCTTTGACCACTGATTACTTGTAGAATAATATCTTTAAATCCTTATGAGATTTTGCAAGTATTCTGAACCCAATCAACACATATCAATTTCATGCTTCGAAACTAAATAACGTAATAATTATTGATGTTTGTAGTAGTTTTCAGGGTATGACCAAATCTTGGCCTAAACAACAAACTCCTTGTAACTGGAGGTAGTAGAGAAAGAGAACAATGCAATGAACACTATCTAACAAAGTATGTGCATGCACAGAACAAACAAAGGGACACTTGGCAGAGATGACGCAATTAAAGGGGCTCAAAGTTTAGTTTTATCAACAAGTGAACTTATGGGAACATATATACTCATGTTTTTATGGCACTAGTTCATCATGCAAACATAAACTCACATGTGTTTTATTAAATAACTCAGTGGCCTTCAAATATTCTAGGGAAGAAACTCTTCATATCAATAAGAAATTTGATAAGCTCCGTATAAAATGCAAAAGTACCTTGCAGTCCATGAAGGTGAGATAGCCATACCGTGAAAGCAAAATGGCAGATGGATCTAGAATGCCATTTTCGAGACCCAAGTATTTATTTTCAATGTACCTGACATATAGGAACAGATTTAAGCGGACAGCTGAAATCCAAATAACCATGAATATCCTTCTAAGAGGGTTACCACAATTAATTTAGTATAAAGCAAGTAGTAAAGTCTAAAGTACAAACAGAACATTCTTGCATTAGGACATGTTAGCTTATGGTAGCAGGCTTGCAGTGACTTCAACAAAGCTGTTTGTAATTATAACAGGTACCAATCAGGTGCATGCACCCATGAAATTTATCTAACTAGAACACTTACTTGTCTAACTGAATGTTATCTACTGGTGATATAACCAGATCATTTACATGTTCTAAAGCCAGCAAGTAGGCGATGCCAACCTGTTGAAGCGAACAGACAAACAATTATCTTATAATCAATATCATTGGTCAATTTTTCTTGAAATGCATCTTGAGATTGTGGGGTAATGGAAGACATACATCAATAATTATCAGTGATCTGGGACATACACTAGAGAAAAAAAACCGTGATCTGGGACAAATTCCAATCTATATGTTTGTGAAGTTAATCAGGTTATATATCAGAGTTTCATTGAGATGAAAACAGATAAATATTTACTGACGCCTTCCAGCACCTAACATGACCAACAAACAATAGATATGCCTAGAAGTAACATCAACTCGGTAAATGTATACAATATCAGTAAACTTACCGCCGCAGAAGAACTGAGCCCTGAACTATCAAGACCTTTCACACCAGAAATATATCCTATGATACCCTACAAGAAATCATTTGCCAAAATTTTTGAAGTACAACACAATCTGTACTGTATAAGAGATAAACATGATGGATTACCTTCCTTAGATCATATCCACTATTCTGCAGTGCACTAACAGCACCTTTTGCATAACTTCCCCAGTTTATGTTCTCAGGTTTATCAATAGGCTTTTGCAAGTCATCAACTCTGTTGGGAAAGAAAAGGATTGAATGTGTATGATCATCTTAGCTTGGTGTTATTGGAAATTGGGAAGCTTAAATAAGCAAGGATTCAGGTATAAGAACTACAGTGTAACACAGAGTGATCTAGAGTATTTCTTAGGCAATGTTGTCCCACAGATGGGGCTAGTTTTCAATGTTAGGAGCACTGAGACACAGTGAAAACTTTGATCAAGGAAAACATATTTTTTACGGTGTTACCTGAATCTTATAGCACCTTCAAACTGACCAGAATGAAGTAAAACCTGAAAGAAAAATAAAGGTTGCTGACATTATAGATAATATAGCACTGTCCTGAACCATGAATGATAGTGCACAAGATAGGTTCTGCTTGCGATGCATTTTTACCAAACAAGTAAATAAGCAGACATGAATACCAAACCACGGAGTGACGAGGAACCAAGGCAGTGTAATATATTATTTCAGGACAAAGAAGCTAACTTGATTTTTTTTATGAGAAAGTTAGGTAAAATGTAGTAATTTACCAACCTCAGAACCATTAGAGGGAACGAAACCAAGGAGTACTCCATAATTTATGGTCATAGCTGTGACTACTCCACCCTGCCAGATTGCAAACAAGAATGTAGATAACAATTATGCTGTGATGACTGTCTAGACACTGTTTGAAGTTACTAATCAATTATTATTGTAATAGTATAACACTCGAGCATTATCAAACTGAATTTATGGGTTCATGCACTATAGTTAGATTAACTTTGCCTTAAGTCTTGAAAACATTTTACCAAAATTACTATAAGGCATAGTGTATTCAGGCTTCATATTCTAAATGAAAATACCAGAACATATTCTAAACAATACTCAAGTGGTTTTTTTATTATTGGCACTTGGCAGTGATCAATTGTCACCACTATGTCAAGCCATAAAGCTTGTTCATTACTGAACATAGCTTGATCCAACTTGCAAACATTTGCCCAGGGAGTGTCCTAATGATGTCCTGGAAGTCATCTAAAGCCTGGTCAATGTTGGAGGTGGTACCATGTCAATATCTATATACAGAATAATACTGCAATATTACCATTTATATGGAAACAACGTGGTCTCTGGAACATGCTACGTGTAACTGTGTTGCCTGAATTACGATTGAATTAATATCGATGGCCACACTGGGATAAATTAAACTAAGATGTACTTTAATTGTGACTTTATCTTCTGATAAAATATGAACAAGATAGTAACACAAGGTCACCTGATGATCAATATGAGCCCCCAAAGGGCAAATTCTGTAGGGGCAAGCAGCAACCATAACCTCTTGTTCATCCCTTCCACTAATCTCCACCACCTTCTTCC
The DNA here is from genome assembly GCA_029449295.1 of Zea luxurians. NCBI lineage: Eukaryota > Viridiplantae > Streptophyta > Magnoliopsida > Poales > Poaceae > Zea > Zea luxurians. The sequence continues at coordinate 22,793,452 of JAOPSE010000009.1, read as the reverse complement.
GTACAGTGTCAAGCTGCAATACCAGCAAACATATGTAAAAGGAAAAACAATGCAATAGACTAACTAACAAGATTAAGTTAAGGTCGGCCACCCTACACTAACATGGGGTTTCCCATTTGAGATCATGCAACTTTGACAAGATCAGTTCCAGTCCCATTTGTTCAGCTAGGTACATGATCAGGTGGGGTCATCGGAAACTAATATGCACGCATCCTTCCTGTCCACAGAAATGGCCAGTCATATCGTTGTTGCTTACTTGAAAGTTGAAACCAGGAAAATTCAGGCTGTTCTGAGACCAGATGAAAGCTACAGGTCATTATACCCAGACTCGAACCAACAATGAGAACCCATTATCCCAACAAAAGCATAATGAATATATATCCTCTCCTTTTGTTTTATCAATTAAAAGGGAAATAATGGAACCTTACTTTCCACTACTAGACACGTCATCAGAAAGCAAAAGCGGGGTACGATATTATCCCAAATCAGTCGAGTATCACTAACTACCACCCAGCATTTTCCCAATCAACTCGAAGCTAAGAAAGACGTCTCAGGAGCATAAGCTTAATATAATCAAAAGAGATGCATCTGGAACAAACAAAAAACGGCATGAACGGATCCAGATAAACTACTCCGTGATTAATCAAGTGACGAGTAAATCAAGTAGTGTCTGCCAACTGGAGCCGCCTTCGATGGGCGTCCCCGGCCATAAACAATCTGAAATCGCCGGCCGCGGCTTCACCTCTGGATCCCCCGAGGCGGCAAAACCCACGCCGCCGATAGATCGCAACCCAGCAACGCACGCCCGTCGCCCGCAGCCGGCAGCCCCATGCGAATCCCCACCCACATGTCGGTGCAATGCCGCACGCAACCTCTCACCTCCTCCGCCGCCGGCCACCGCGACGGACCTCCTCCTGCTCCTCCCCCCGGCGCCACCATTCCTATTCCGCCCACCGGTGGCTGCGGCTGTGGTCTCTGTCTCCCGCGCGCGTGGTGGCGGCGCCGGCGCGGCTCGTGCGAGAGAGAGAGAGAGAGAGCGGCGCGGTTGGCGAAGGCGATCGTGCGTGGTGCTTTAAAAAAACGTACGTGGTGGGATCGGGGGATTTGCTTTGCCCCCGTGCGTTTCGACCGTCCGGTCGGCGTGTCGTTTTGCTATAGGTCGCCTGAACTCGTCGGCGTCTCCGGAATCCGGATTGGGTCGAGGTGACCATGGCTCCAGTGGAGGCTGCTGCAGTGCTGCCTGCTGTGAGTAATTTTTTACTCCCGCACCGGCGCACCGCGGGTGCTTCTCTTCTTTGGTGGCCTGTGGGGTCTATTGGCGATGTACTATTGGATCACGGGCACGGGGACAAATGACAGAGCAAACGGTTGGTTTTGGTTCTTTGTGCAGTGAGCTCGTGATCTGCCGCCGTCGCGTACGGCGATGCTTGGTTTTTTCTTCTCTTTTTAGAAGAGGTCAAGCACGCGTCAAGAACCGCTCACGTTTGCTCGTTGCCACGGAGGCCCGCTCCAGGTTTGCTTTGACGCAGTCATGGCCCAGTTGGACAGAGATTGTTCTGAGCCGTCACGGGTCTAGTCGACCCCATCCGACGGCAGCATACGCAGGGAGCGCTAGTCTGGTTTGGCCCACAACAAGCGTGACGCCCAGATTGCTTGAGAAATAAGGCCCAAGCGGCAAGCGCTGGACGGTCGTTGCAGATCGACTGAATTACTCAGTCAGCAAACGAAGACCTAAACAAGAGGTAGAAAGCTCATTTCTCGTTTACTTTTCACGGCGGCATATGCACAAAGATACAGGATTGATATAGGATATAATAGTAAATTATCTCTTCTCATATTTTTCATTATAAGAGATATCCCTTCGTCTCAAAATATAATTTGTTCTAAATTAATTACATATTCATTAAGTAACATGTAGATATAGTTGGTATCTCTACTAATCCTTAAGGGGCAACGGAGGGCGTCCACCAGCGAATCCATGCCCCCGCCCGCGATGTTTTAGCCACCGCGCGCGTCTTCCCCCACACCCGCGAATCACGCCCGCTCACGTCGCGCCGCCGTGTATCCCGTCCGCGCGCGTCTTCTCTCCCCCAACTCCCGCGCGCCGTGATGACCGCCGCCAGCGCAGGCCACACCGCCACCCATCCCACGCGCGCGCGTCTTCATCCCACGCGCGTCGCTCGCGCCGCGCGCAATCCCGCCCGCGCGCCGTGATGCCCGCCCCACCACCCCGCCCACCATCCCGGCGAGGAGAACATCCCGCGCGCGGCGCCCGCGCCAGGCACCCTGCCCCACCACCCCGCCCGCGCGAGCCCCCCCCCCCGCCCGCCATCCCCGGCCACCCCGCCCTGGCCCGCCATCCTCGGCGAGGACAGCATCCCGCGCGCGTCGCCCGCGCCAGGCACCCCGCCTCCCACCCCCCTCCCCCGGTGCGCCGTGATGACCGTCGTGGGGTATCCCGCCCACAGCAAACCGCGACGGATTACATGAAATGGAAGGCGAGATTCGCGGACTAATCTGACAGCGACGACATTTCTAGAGCCCCTTACTCGCCGTACAAGAATGCTATTAAAAGGATGGACAGAGGTACCGTCTGCAACCCATCCCCACTCTCCTCAGATTCACCGATTCAATCACCCTCATCCATCTTATTGTGTTTTAATTCGTGCCGGTATTGCAGTCTGTAGATCTTGGTTGCATCTGTTTATTGGCTAGGTATTTCACCCTCATCCTTGCATCTGCTTCAAGGTTGCATCTGTTTATTTCAGGTAGGATGCTCTCGCATGAACTTGTGAACAACATTCTTGGAGTGACTGAGTAAGCTTGGCGAACTTCCCTGACCAATCAAAGGTACAATTTTTCCACTTCCTAATAATATTGCTGGCTACATATTTTTACATCTTCTCATCATGCACAATATTATTTGGGTTTGCATGGTGCACTGAACTGGGTTGTGCTGCAGATTGTGTTGAGAGTGTGGCAATGAATTTTAGTGTTCATGTTAATTCAGTGTCTATGTGTGTATTAACATAGACACTGAATTAACATAGAGCTGCCAGCACAAGCTAATTTTTATGTGTGTATTAACATAGACACTGAATTTTAGAGTGCCTAATAATATTGCCTTCACTGAATTTTAGTGTTCATGTGGATTCAGTGTCTATGTTAATTCAGTTTTGTGTTGAGAGTGTTCATGTTATTTGTACTTCAAATTTCTCGTCAGTTTAAATGTTTAATGTAGTGTTGAGTGATTGTTACTTGTAGCTGATAGTTTTGGGTGAGTGCCACTTCAGTTTATGTCATATTTTGGTGACCGTTAGTTTTGGATGACTACCACTGCAGTTTATATGCTTCATACGAGAAATTTACATGATATATATTTCTTTACTGTGCGTAGGCCATTTGATTTGAGAGCTGGAGGAGACAAGATCATGCATGCTCTATATGCTGGAGGAGCAAGGCCATCCAAGTAGAGGTACTTTTGCTGTGACATTCTTTTATTTTTTCAGATGTTAATTTAGACTGTATGCCAAAATCCATAGCAAACCTCTTTATCTTCAGTTCATGTTTTGTTCTGCTCGGTGGATGAATCCATGTCTTGCCATGCTATTGTTACAGAAATCGAGAAAATGATTCTTTTTTGGGGGTTTGGATTTAGATTTGTACTGTTTTTCATCTTATTTCAAGCCTGATTAGAACTCTTTATCTCCTGCTGCTTAAGTTCAGTGTTTTTGTGAAGTTTGAATGTTCGAAATCTGCTTAAATTCAGCTGGTATATGCCCGAGGAGATTCCGAAGGTCTTGGAAATCAGCGGCGAGCGCAGCCTCATCTACAACATCTTCTCCTACCCCGTGTATTAATCACGGTACACAAGTTTTCCTCAAATTTTTATTCTATGCTTTGTTTTTTGGTTTATTTTTATTTTTGTTTCATACTTCCTGCAAAAGAAAGCTATATATACTTGGTAGGAGAAACATTCACTATACATGGTTTTGATTTATTTCATGATTAAGAAAGCATATTTCATGTTATAAACCTCAAATCTATGTTTTTTGGTTTATTTTTCTACTTTGTTTCATACTTCCTTCAAATGTGGAGATTTACATGGCTTTTTTATGTTTTGATTTATTTCAAACATATTTGTAACTATGATCAATACTATAAGATCAATGGCACCATCTACACTTAACCAACATAGGTCGGTTGCAGCCCTACATCACGTCCCTACAAAGTTTCCGTAAGTACACAGTTCACTTGTCGCATATATATATATGCGTGGACAAAAGAATCTAAACTCACTTTTAATGTAGTTTCGTGTTATTTGATGACGTTGAGAGCGATGACTTACCAAAATTTAAGAGTATCGTAGCCAGAATCGTTGTTAAGTTCCCTAGACGTCATGACAGCCAACATTTTATTCTACAAGACATCACTGTAAGTCACTGGGTCAAACATTAAAACAAAAATAAATGACGTCAACGTATTTCTCTTACTCATACGACGTGCATTCTGAAATGACTAGGGGTAAAAAATAGAAGCAATTTCATACCGCGACAATGTCCAAAGATTTGACACCTTACTCCAACAAGGATCTACATATACATTATATGGAGTGGCGTTCTATGTAAGCTGGGGGCCGTATCTATTTCGGAATTTTGGACATAGGCTAGAATTGACCTTGGCATCTCGGACTGTTGTGGAACCATTCCACTTGCCAATTCAGTTCCCGCCTTATCCAAAACATCTTATGCCATTTCATGAGGTCCTCCAACAACCTCATAAGAGGTTTATAGGTATGTGCCCGTCTTTCTATATGGAGTATATTATACCGCACTAAACCATAAAAAAATTTAATCCCTCATATATGAATGTCTCAGATGTAATAGGAATTGTCATTCATTTGGCGCCGTTAGAGCACATCGGTGGAAGGCCGTACAGAGAGGCCATACTAATGGATTCCAGGTCATTAATTTATAACTACAATCTTTTTTAAACTGCAGACGTGTTATATTTTATTCAAACAATACAATCTTTATTTATAGGTGGGATATAATCGTCGTGGGTATATGGCCTGAACTGTTGCAAAGAAATGCTCTACGGTGGGTGTTAGCTAGAGAAAACAAGAGCATAATTATCGGAACTATGCTGCGTCGTAACAAACTACACAGTAAATTATATTATATTATCCTTAAACATCTTGTTGGAGTAAACTCAATGACCTTCTTTAGTAACTAAGTCTACTACTATAACAATAGGATGCTTGCAAACCTCGGACCATAGCACTGTTGAATTCGATCCAGATCATCACACCACACAACGGTTGCAGAGTGAGTGTTTCTTGCAATAATTTAGAAATTATAATTAAGTAATCATGTTATTACATATCATTTACTAAATTGCAGCAATTCGGCGCTCCATGATCCAAAATCCGAGGAGTGCTTTAATCAACAATTATCTAGAGAGGAGACGTGCTTATCTGGCAACAGTGGTTCCGGATGTGTAGTGTGATAGCTTGTTACATTATAGGATTTGAAGTTATGTATCAACTAAAGATGGTCACAATTATTTGTATTTCGCCGCTTATGTATTACAAACCGACTCTTTGCTCTGTTGAATTCGATACGTATAATGTTATCAAACCATCGCAGTCAGAAATAAATTATGTTATCATTCCTTGTAAGATCTCAAAAAACAGCAATAAAGCATGAGCATGACCAGGCAACTTTCACTATACATGTCATATTTTGACAGATTAAGAACACATGTGACATGTAGGTCTGAATGGAAGTGGTTCAGAGTTATGTCCTTGCTTCAGTTTTAAGAGAAGTTCTATTTGTATGCATGAGTTGGCTTCGAAATTGTGAGTAAGCACTATTTAATCATATTTTCGAAACCATACTACTACTAAATATTAGAAATTATTACCTTAGAAGGAGATGTTGTATCAGAAATGGATGCCCTTTTTTTGTTCCTTAAAAACTTCCTATCAGATGATGATCTAACTTCTCCGCTGCTATGAATACCAATGTCGTGTGTCTGTGCCTGTATATGTGCTTTGATTATTCAGTTTGGGTTCACTCTCAAGCCTCAAGGGACATTTTTATTTTAACAGAAATTCAATTCAAAATGAAAACGTTCCATGATGCAATATTGAGACATAATTTTCCCTAAATTACCCAAGCCTGCCCAACATGCACGACAGGTCAAGTCATGCATTGCAGCCACCAAATGCTTTTGCCCTCGCCATGGACAATGACTGCATATGTCAGTTTCTATGTGGAACTATCGCTAAGGCTCTGCTCGATCGTGCATATGGCCTATTTTGCAATGCACTGTTCGCAGAGTTGGAGCTTGAAATGGAAGATGAGTAAGGCTGCTAGAGATAGACTGCGCTAATCAAATTAATCCTGTTATAATTAATCCTCGATTCGGCCTACAATGCCTTCTTGGCTGCGCTGCCCGCTGCTGGTATGTAACCGGGCAAGGATCTACCACCTTGATTTTTATTTGGTTGGTTCGGTCTATTATGCTTTTGACACTGGAGCACTACTCTCCACTACTGTAGTACTATAGATATCTGTAATTTCGGTACTGCTATTTGTTGTCAATAAGAAAGTTTTGTTTTCCTTTGTATACAGTAAATATTTTCTTCTTTGGGTTACAAACAATATAAATGAAGAAGAATGGCATAGTTGACAACTTGGGGTGTTCTTTGAGTGGTTGAAGCTCATTTGATTTGGGAATTAGCTGTTCATAAACAGTGGGCACATTATGCTCACTACCTTGTACTTCACTTGCTAATAATCATGTGCAACAGCTACCACCTTATCTATTATTCAATTGTATTGATCTTGTTGATAATAAACAGAAAGTATAATTCAAACTACTATTATTTCAGTTCCTGACACAACTTCATAATAGCAAAATCTTGTGTTTGAGTTTTTGACTGCAGATCAGTAACGCTCTGCTCTAGATGTGCATTTTTTATTGTGCTATTTTGTCTGCTGATGACAAAAGTGCTGAGTTTATACTGACCTGTTTCTTGTCAATATATAGTTGTTTCCTGTAGGCCTCATGATCTTTCTATTTGTAAGAATGATGCAGTTGCTATTGTGGATATGTGCTATTGGTTTTGTCGATTCCTTTTTGTTCTCCAGATCAGTTGTAATGAAAATAGAGAACCTATACCTGCAGTTGTAATCAGCACAGTTCGCAACTGCATATGTCAGTTTTCTGTTGATTCACTTGTAATTAAACTGTTTGGGCCTGAATTTTGCACAAGATTCGACTGCTCATTTGGTTTGAATCTTTGCTTCTGAACTACATTTGTTGGTCAATGAGTTCTTTACTTTCTTTAGTACTCTCGTGGTCCTTTGACGGACTGCACTTCTGAACTACATTTTTGTCTGTCTGTGGACATGTTTGTTTGAATAGTCTGTGAACCTTGACGGCCTTGAAAATTATTTAAAAAGTCCATTGCCCCTATTAGGTTTTCTTTATGGAGAACAGAGAACAAACACAAACAAATCAGATGGCACATAATGTTGCTCGCACACCATGTGCAGACATCTCAAACACCATTAATACAGGTAAAGCTTAGTACATGCGTGTATATTAATGAATGCAACATAGTATGTAATAGAACACTAATATCCAAAGTTACATTGTAGGTGATCAAAATGGATCAAACTCGTTACGACCAATTGTTGATGCTAAGGAACGTAAGAGGCAAAGAGATAAGGAAAGATATGCCACGATGTCCGATGAACAGAAAAACGAGAAAAACAAAAAGCGTCGAGAAGCACGTCTATGAAATAAAGAGTTGAATAAGAAGTGTCCTGAAGCAAGTCAACGAAACAATTGCCAAAATATGATGCCCAACGCGCCAAGAGGTGATGAAATTTGTCAACTTTAGAGTAATGTTTTTGTGTATAAACCTACTACTGAAAGTAATGTGTTCATATTTTGTAGGTGGAGACGAAAAAGTAAATGTTGATCCAGATGATGATTCCGACTGGTTGCATATCAATTATACATTACAGTCAAACGACATTGATGCAACGACAGAAGTTCTAACACCAGGTACATGACTGTTCATTAGACTAAACATGCAAAAAAATATAAAGTTTCATACGGTTTAACGTAGTATGCCTTATTACAGGCAGTGTGCACGAAAATGTTGGCCACACACCTAAGCATACTAGACAGAGGACCGCCTACTTTAGCGAGCGGTACAAAAACTTAACTCCCGTCGAGAGGGAGTTTAGGCGTGAACGCCTTAGGTTGTATAATAGAACACCAAGGCGAAAAGAGGCAAAGGTAGACCACAACAGGAGACGTAGAGTTATGCAAGCCGACACTTTGAATCCCACATCCATCGCCATGGAGGACCCAACATATACCCCTGAGTTGGTACACCCTACAGCAGATGTAAAGGGATCTGATGGATCCATATTAACTGTCTGCGACTGGGTTATCCCTGAATTCGTCAACGCACCTTTCTTGCCATCTCCAACCCAGACCGAGGATGTCGCTTCGCCCGATATGTCTACCGATACACTAAAGCGTAAACATCATGTTCCTCGTGGGGAAAGACAAGCTATATTAGCTCGTCGAAACCAGCAATTTGAATCAGCCATATCAAGGAAGGTGGGTACTTCGATTGAGGATACTAGCGGTGACGCTGTTGAAGGGGACGATTGGACACAGCGCCATACGCCTATGAAGATCACCAACAATGGTAATTACTATCCAAGTTTATATGGATCTTGCAAGACATAGATAGTATGTAGTCTGACTAAACATGTGCTTACATCATCTTGGATCCATTTAGGTGATGACGATGAGGGTGTCATATTCGAAGACGACGATGATGAGAACGAGGGATACCTATTCGCTGCGCAATGTACTATTTTCGATTTTTATTATCCTAGCAAGGCTTATGTAAATATTCATGTCTTACTCATTGTTTTCAAAAAAATATCAGATGAGGATACCGATGAGGATATCGAGATCGATGGTACTCAAGAAGAATCTACTGCCACTTATGTTTCTGACCCGTACGACAAGGTGTACAGCAACATCCCTGAAGAAACACATATGCTCAAGCTTGTTCCCAACTACGGTTATTGCACCGCGAAGAAGTTTGAGTATGAGCCACCTGGGTTTTGTTGTCGTGGTGGGAAGGTTGAGCTAGCTCCAGTGGAGACCCCTCCCCAACTCAAGAGGTTGTGGGATAGTGCAGACTCTGATGCTAGGCACTTTCGTGGTAACATTAGGTTTTTCAATGGCCATTTCTCTTTCACTTCCCTATACTGTTGCCTCGATAGTATGACAACTAATGTAAGGGGTTCTGGTATATACACGTTTCGAGCACAGGGCATGATGTACCACAATATCAAGTCATTTGGTAGGGAAGGTGGGGCAGAGCATAAACACCTTGAGCTTTACTTTTATGATGACGATCCCAGCCTCGAGCATCGGTACCATAAGTGCCGTGAAGAGCATCAACAGAAAGACAAGGAGGTTATCAAACAGATAGTCGACATACTACGTGGAAACCCGTACTCCGAGCACCTTAGGACCATGGGCCACGTTGACAACCTTGATGACTATCGTATCGCATTGAACCTTGACCAGACGTTGAACCAGAAGACATATAACACACCTCTCACTTCGGAGGTGGCCGCTGTCTGGATCGAAGGGAGCGAAGGGCGAGGCCAATTCAGCAAGAGTGTTATAGCGCCATGGATGATCCCCATAACTACTACCCACCCGAGTTCCTAAACACACTGACGCCTAATGGGTTGCCACCACATGTTTTGAAGCTCAAGATTGGATGCCCTGTTATATTGCTTCGGAATATAGACCCTGCGAATGGACTTTGCAATGGCACCAGGCTGGTCGTTCGTGGTTTCCAAAGAAATAGCATTGACGCAGAAATTGTACTGGGTCAACACGCTGGAAAACGCATTTTCCTGCCGCGTATACCTCTGTGTCCCTCCGATGAAGAGATGTTCCCTTTCCAGTTCAAAAGAAAGCAGTTTCCTGTACGGCTTAGCTTTGCAATGACGGTTAACAAAGCACAGGGTCAGACTATTCCCAATGTTGGTGTATACTTGCCCGAACCAGTGTTCTCTCATGGCCAACTATATGTTGCTCTATCTAGAGCGACTGCCCGATCAAACATAAAGATTCTTGCAATCCCACCCGTTGATGGGAAAAAAACGTCGAGGAAGGGTGTAATAAAGAACCCCACAGTAGATTGTGGGACATATACTAAGAACATCGTCTACAAGGAGGTCCTAACAAACTAGACCTACGGTAAGTCTGTCAAAACTCAATTGTTTGTTTCAATAAAAATACACCGACACAAGACTAACACTCAAATGTAATTGTGACGTTTTGATGAGGAGATGTTAATGAGCTTTATAAAATAATATTGATTTGTTTGTAACTGTTCTGTTTGATAGGTTGGGACTTGGGGTATTCATGCTTCACTTCTTGAGCTTGGTATATATTGCTTCCAGATGCTACGATCTCCTGTGCTTGGTATGTTGCTTCCAGACACTACCGCAAGCGTAATCTAACCCATTTTAACTAAAATACTCTTGCGTGGACATGAAGATGATAGCTAGCTAAACACTTTTTACGATAATTTTTAGATTCATCAGTAGAACTGCTCTATGATAAATTTAGATCTAGATTCAGTTTCTAAGCGGTGATAGGTTCATGTTTATGCTTGTACATTCAAAGGACATATGCTGTTACTCTGAAACTTATGTCTGCCTTCCTGCCCATGTGCCCATCGGAACTGGGACCCTTCTATTGTTCTTGCCTTTTTTATTACCTTTTTACTTGCCCTCTCTGCATGTTTGTTCCTTTTACTACTGCTTCAGTCATAGTTCAGTTCATCACTCTCCCGCTGTTCACTTTCAGACTTGACACAAGCACGGATCGGAGCACTCGAGTGTTTTTGCGCTTGTGCAGCACATATCTTTTGAGCAAATATGACAGAAGAAAGTTGTATATAGGAATGGTAATGATATAGAACATTGATGTATAAACTAATGTAGCCATATGTGGAACTTACCAAGCTTCGTTGGGCATGCCTGGCATACTATAGAACCACAGTTTTCTTATGAAGACTATCACAAGTGATATTTTGAGTTAGACTGATGCTTAACCATAAATCTCAGTAAGTCCAGAGCAGCACTGGTATCTGGCATATACACATGCGCCTGTGTCTAGGATAAATCTCAATACTTCTGTGTCATTTATTGGTGTCACTCATTTATTGGCGCCTGATCTGAGATTGTTGGTGTCACTTATTACTATGTTGGTGTATTGTGTTTCTGTGCCGATTTCAGGATAACTGTCCGGATAGGAACTCCTTGCAACATATCACTGTACCCGTCCCCATGGAGAGGAGCGAGAGGAGCAGGAGGGCGAGGCAGGACAACAAGTGGCGCTCTCGACGGGGACGAAGTCGGTCATGTACACGCAGGAGCTGCTGGACACGGATGACGCTGACGGCACCCCAGACTCAGCGGCTCAACTGGATAGACTTCCTAGAGCGGCTGCACGGCAAGCGGATGCTGCTCATGGACAACTCGATGAACTGGAACCAGTTCGAGTCCATGCTCTATGCGAGGCTTTACGGAACAAGGCCAGATGTTCGAGATGCACTAGCATTGTCAGGTTCCATTTTTTTACATTTAAAGCTGTAATAGAAGTCATGTCCTTGACCAGCAGAACTATTGAATCAATGATTATGGATTCATGTGATTTTGGCATAATGACGCCACGTGATCTTCATGAAGCTGTGGCCTGTGAGTGTCCCACACTGAAGGTGATCAGAATGGAGCACTGTGAGAGAACTATCTTGTAATGGGTCAACATAGTGTGTCGAGGGCTTAAGGAGCTTAGGCTTGTTGGCTTTCCAGCATCTGTTCAGGCTTATCACATGGAACACATTTTATGTGACATATGTGACATCCTGCACTACAATGGGATCAGAAAGGTTGAGCTGCAATCCTACCATTTTACAGACACGCATGTTTGCACTGTAGCTCGTTCATGCCAGGGAGCTCTGCAGGAACTTATATTGGATGAGTGCCCGAACGTCCTGGGCAACTTTGTGGTGTGCCTTAGAGAGTCTTGGCCCAACCTAACCAAGTTGACCTTGAATCGTATTGGAATCAGTGATGTCCAAATCAGGATCCTTGTGCTTGTAGGATTTGACCAACTTGAGGAGTTTAATTTAACGTGGTGCTGGTGCCCCTTGATCACTGACAGGTTACTGGCTATCTTACATGCATCAACATTGCCTAATGTCACCCAGGAGTCTGTTGACTACTACCAGCATCGCTGTGAAGTCGAGTACTAAGCGAGAGCTGAACCTCAAGAAGGAAAATAAACTTGGCTGCGTGCTTCTGTTTGCTTGCAGGTAATATATTGTAGGGCCATCGTAAAGTTAAGATTTCGCCTTTGAAGTTTTGTCGCCTTTTGGAACCAAAGCATGTGGTATATAGTACTTGACAATGTCGGTCCTGTTGCTTCTTATGTTCATCTTAGATGCTGTGCTGCTTGCTTCTGTTTCCGGAGTGGTGCGGTGCTGGACTGCTTAAATCAGACAATTAGCTGAGGATGGAGCTTAGCTTAGGTCCTAGGCCTGTTGATTAGTTGATCTGACTGAACGTTTCGCGTTACAGCGATGCGGTTGCCTGGTCCGGTCAGTCACTCTCTCCTTCCTTAACGCAGTGGTCGAAGATTATTCTTCTTTAGCGAAAAGCCATAACCTTTTGGCAATTCAGCTTACTCAAATACTCAATTGAAACCAACTACAAAAAATGATCCGTCTTCTCTACCAATCCACCCCATTTTGATTACAAACACATCAACATATGGAGAAAATAGTAAACAACTGCAATTTGCAAATCTCAACAGTGATTACGAATTAAAAGTTCTCTGACCAAACTATAGAGTAACGGCCAATGATACTACATAACTACGAATAGCACGAGTAGCAGTTTTAGTAAGATTTACATGGAGAAGTACATGTGAGTACCCATAGCACGAGTAGCATTTATATACTACAAAATGAAAAATGAAAATGTACGTAGAGCCGCCCACTGGCCTCCTGAGGCCTGAGCACTATTGTGTTGGACGGTAGGCCTAATTTCTGACAGGTAGGCTCGCACACTTCTGAAAATGCTGCTCCCACCGTGCGCTTAAGGCCGAAGAGCCGCCCACTGGCCTCCTGAGGCCTGAGCACTGCTCGACTGAGGCTTGACCACCGCCCATCGCGCCGCCGAGCACCAGCTTCTGAAAATGCTGCTCCCACCGTGCGCTTAAGGCCGAAGAGCCGCCCACTGGCCTCCTGAGGCCTGAGCACTGCTCGACTGAGGCTTGACCACCGCCCATCGCGCCGCCGAGCACCAGCTTGACCAAACAAACTCAATTCACTAAGTAAACAATGGGACAGGCACGGGTGGGGCCTTACCTTAGAGTCATGAATCCTAGCAGGCGATTTAGTGGTGGTGGTTGCCGGAGGGGCGCTTAAGGATCACCAATAAATGAGTAGGTGAGCATCTTCGCTATCCTCTCATTGAGCATTTTTCATTCAAATAGATGATGTGTGATCTCTTTTAGTTCAGTTTCTGTTTGTGCTCCCACCTGTCAAGCAACACTATACATGAATTATGGTTATCCACCATACCTGCAACATTGAATGATGAAAAGAACATTGAACAAATAACACATTGCGATCCCTGGACTTCACATTACCTGAATGACAGCAACACCACCAGCAAGCTTCACTATCCTCTCATTGAGCTTTTCCTTTTCGTATTCTTGTTCTGCAGCCTGCAAATTTAGGTTCAGAAAAACAGAGCTTCAGACTTTCACCTGAGCAGTAAAGTCAAGTGAGCAAATAGAACAGGAAAAGGTCAGACCTCAATGAGATTTTTAATCTGTGCAACCCTCTTAGTAACTTCTTCCTGGGTGCTGCCATCACCAACAATTGTTGTCGACTCTTTCGTAAGGACAACCTTTGCAGCTGTTCCAAGAACTGATTTGTCGGCCTTGTCAAGTGACAGCCCAACTTCATCTCTGATTACAGTTGCTGCAGAAACAAAGTATGTTTATGGATAAGGTGCATACATGATCAAAATGAAGCTTTAGAATGGAAGTTTAGCTGACCTCCAGTAAGGATGGCAATATCATCCAAGTACTGAGTCTTGCGCTCTCCAAAACCAGGGGCTTTGATGGCAACGATCTTCAGTGATCCTCTGAGCTTGCAACGTCCAAATGGAGGTCACTGAAGATCGCTGTCATAACTAAATGATGTGTGACCAAATTATTAGAGCGAAGATATCATGATATAAATAATTCGGTTCAGTTGAAAATGCTGCTCCCACCGTGCGCTTAAGGCCGAAGAGCCGCCCACTGGCCTCAGGGGCCTGAGCACTGCTCGACTGAGGCTTGACCACCGCCCATCGCGCTGCCGAGTACCAGCTTGACCAAACAAACTCAATTCACTAAGTAAACAATGGGACAGGCACGGGTGGGGCCTTACCTTAGTGGTCAATACAATCGCCTTTTCAGATGTTTGATAATTCAGTTATAGTTTGATTATTCTCAATTGTTTTAGTTCAGTATAGATACATTTTCCCAAAAAGTCTAAAACCCATCAAAACATGCAATTTACTCACGTCCCAACCATGGAAGGAAATCCACCAAACCGCATTGACATCACGATTCGCGACATTGCTCATTTACTTACAGTGATTATACTCGATAACGAACTGCCCACTGTCCTCCAACTAACCACATAGTGCTAACACATGTTACATCCTTGAAAATTAAGCTAACTCAAATTTGCTACTATTTCATATCACCTCCCAATCCACCTATTCAAAACAAGCAGTGAAAGAGCATCATATATAAATGACGCATTGCTGAATCCTATACAAAAATGAACAAAGAGATAGATGGAGAGCACAATTAATAAGCAGGGATGCAACAAGCAAGCACATAGACACAATTGTGCAGAAAACTAATCTTATCAATCTCTTGTGTTGATTTTCTCTTCCAAGCAACAATCTCTTGGTCTAACTTTCTCCATATGGTCTCTAGAAAAGATACTAAGGATAGCTCACTTGAAACTGAAGATGCCAGAAAAGTACTATCTCCAGAAAGTAAGAACACTTTGCTAAACTACTTAAGCAAGCAGACACTTGTAATTGCTGCACAGGAGAGTGCAAAAACTTGCATATTGATTATATCAAAATGCTTTTGCCTTGTTAGGAAGAGATGTGGCTCAAGGATCTCTAGGTGCAGCGGCAACTTCTACACCACCAGCAGCACACATCATACTTGTTGCCATGTCTCGTCTGAGAGCTTTCTTAGTTGTCTCTGTCCAAAACTTGAACCTAGGGATCCGTAGGGGATCAAACCAGCTCCTATAAAAATTGAAGAAAACATGTTATCGAAGACTTAAACTAACACAAATTGTGTTTGTGGTTCATTATCCCGTTTCCCAAAGCCAATTGTGGCTAGGACAATACAAGGCTACCAGCTCAGACTCTATGTAGGCAAGTTGTCTAAACATGAAGGCTGAAACTTAGATAGGATTCTGTGGAAGTGGAACCGAATAGTTTTGGATGGCCCCTAAAAAATGGCAAGATATGGTATTTTACTCTTTTTATATTTTCTCCAATACTATTAATATAGTGTACTTATGTGCAAAAATAACACAATCATGTCCAAATTAATTGTAGCATTCTAGAAAGGATACTGGACAAGATTATCACATGAGAATTTCGAGCACATTTCGGAAGGTGGTCGACCTCTAATGTATTGATCAATGTATTATGTCGAGCCCGGGTGTGGTGTGGCGCAGTGGGTTTCCCACCATCGGGTGCCTCCTCCACTTGTCCCTCCGCGGACTGCTGGTGTGTGCGCGGAGGTGGTTGAGCGACAGTCGCGGAGGATGCGGACGGGCGGATGACGCTGAGATGGCGCGAGCAGCGGAGCGGAGGATGCGAGCGGGCGGGCAGGAAGCGTGGGGCGAGGATGGCAGGGCACGACCATGGAGGATCCCTGGGATGCGCCTTCCGTCGAAGGTCAGCGAGGCGGGGGCGAGAGGATCCCTGGGATGCGCCTTCCATCGACCGAGCGTCGACGCGGGGCGAGAATGGCGGAGCGACCAAGAGTGGATTTCCCTTGCTGGATTTAGAGCTCAGCTACCTATGTTAAGTCAAAAAAAAGGAAACCCAACGATCGTCAATCTCGTCATGTCTCTGCCGCACCTCAGTCTTCGCCGCACAGATCGGCATGCCACCGTGCGCCCTGGACTGCAGCCCGTGCACCTCCCTCCATCGCCCTCGTCAATCTCGTCATGGAAGGCCCGTCCTCGCCTCCCCGCGCGCGGCGCCTCCCTGGATCTTCCCCACCATCCTCGCCTCTCGGCGCGCGGCGATTCCCTGGATCTTCCTCACCTTCCGTCAACAAAACAAAAGGAAACACAACAGCCTCTTACCATCTTTTTCCTCGCCTCCCGTTCCTCCTCCTACCTTGTACGGCGACTCCAAGCAGCAAAAGTGAGGAGGAAGATAGTGGTACTGCATGTAATAAGCGCTCGTGGAAGAAGAAGCGGTGAAGCAGGCAGAGGGGTTTGAGGCTGTGGAGGCAAGGGCAAAGAACGACGACAAGTTTGATCTCAGCTACCTTGACAACCAAGTCTTCTTTTGGTCTGTCCGCGACATCTTCAACAGGGATCTCCTCAATAAAAAAGGTGCTCATTGCCTTGCGCCTTTATTTTTTCTTGTATTCAGATTCCATTTTGACTTGCCAAGGTGTCGTAGTTTTCCTTGCGTTTGGTTAGTTCTGTTTCAGCATGTGTGGTCCTCTGCTGAATGAAGCCAGCAACTTGTCTGCTCGCATAGACAAGAACTAACCTTGATTTTGAGCAGACGCTTTTATCAGGTTTTAATCTCATGCTTCAAAATTGTTGGGTGTTTTTTGTGTGATACCCCCGGATTATATACGAAATCCGAGAATATATGTGTTCATATGTTATAGCCAAATCAAGCAGACTCAAAGAATATACTTATCACTTAGGTACGAAGTCACCTTCTAAACTGCAGCTAACAATTTAGAAACTAGGTGATTTATTTATTACTAGGTGATATGAAACAACTAAAGGGGGTTTCCATTTCCCGAGTAGGCCTGTACGTATATGAAACTAGGTGATTTATATTTATTAGTTTATTATGCATCATATCTAACAATTTGCTATGCATGTTGGCTTACTATCCTAAATCGTCATTTATTTTTTCCACTAACATGGCAAAGCATGGACACTGGCCTACCTTACCTTATAAAATGTAGGTTTTTGTCCCGCGAGAATGGAATTTCTATCTGTAGGCTTGTGTCATAACAAGCCAAAAAAATCGGTGGCAACCGCAATAGTTCCGAAAGGTATTATAATTTTCGTAGTTCTGTATGGATTAATTTGTATTTTATTGTAATAACTAATTTTAGTTGTATCTCATGATTGTTTGCTCTAGACTATATTTGCACGCAGGGCGACCTTGCACTCATCGATTTTATTAAGGAAATCCCTTGTGAACCAAGGGTGGAAGTCGTGCTTATTGATGATGCCTTTGTTGAAAGAAAGTCGATGGAATGTTTATTTCAGCCGAATGCATATCTAGGTGACGAGGTAATCCATGCTTAGTTTTTAAATTTGGCGACCTTGTTATGTATAGATTTTTTTACTCATCTTGGTATTTTTAACCACAACTTACACACTTACAGGTTATAGACTGTTATATAAATTTGATAAAAGCTCAAAAGCATCTAAAGTGCCGATCTGGAGGTCGCGTTCACATAGAAAATGCTTTCCAGTTTAATTTCTTGAAGCGAGATGGCGATGTTGACATTAAAACAGAGGAGCTATATCCAATTGAAGACATGACACAAATATGTAGCGCTGAACGAAGGGTGTTACTTTACCTAGACCATGACATGGTACATATGAGTTTAAATCTAAACAAAACAGTTAGTGTTTACATGTATTTTATTCTTATGCAAGTATTTATAACTATTTTGTAGGTGTTTATTCCGATAAACATCCGAGAGACGCACTGGTATCTTGTCGTGATCCATGCAAGAAATATGGAGATACAAGTGCTCGATTCACTTGGTACTTCACAAGATCGTAAAGACCTCGCTGACTCTGTGAGTATGCACAAACTAAACAATTATGAATTCACTATTAACTTATCCCAATCTCTAATTTTGTTTTACAATATATAAAGATTAAAGGACTCCAAAGACAAATTGATATGATATCTCAACGTAAGGAGTTAAAAGACCACAGGTGGCCAAACCTCCAAGTTGCTTCTTGGCCGCTCAGAGAAATAGACATGGGATATGCAAAGCAGACAGATAGGTACGTCCTAAAATCTTCTTTACCTATTTTTTCATTCATACTAATCTTTATGTTGATATTAATGTATATGTAGCTCTTCATGTGGCCTCTTTCTTTTGAACTATATCGAATACTGGACAGGGGATGAACTGTCTGACAGTTTTACCCAGGTATATTATTACTACTACGACATATATGCACATCTACAGTCAGTGTTACATATATAATGCTAATATAATAATTATTCCTTATTTGTAGGATGACATGTCACACTTTAGAAAGAAAATGGCTGCTATATTACTATCTTCAGAACTGAATAAGAGAAGGGGGTGTCTGTTATACAAAAATGATAAAGAAGTTGACTTTGGAAGCCCATCGGATGTTGAGATATTAGAAAACCCAACAGATTCTAAGAAGAGGAAGCTACTCCACGTGCTTGATGATAACGAAGTAGTGTATGAAGATGAGGAAGGCCCTATTACTCAAGCAGACTTGCAAAAGTGGTTTGTTGATGATTGGGATAAAAGAACTCCTGTAAAAGTATCTAACGATGGGTGCACCAATGACTTTTTAATGGTTGGTCTTTCCACAAAGGACATGCCAGTGACCAAAGCCGATTCAATAGATGTTTTATGTGATTATATCATGGCAATAGAAGACGATACGACACTAGAGTAAGTGCTCATTGATTTATATATTTTATGTATATCAGCTACTTAGATTCTTGATATAGACTTTCGTCATGCTACATTACAGGATGACATGGGTGCGAAGTTTCAATCCTTTTAAGATAGAAATATCTGTTAAAGACCTACAAAACATATTAACGATAAATAAAGATATGACTCTAAGATGTTTTGACATGGCTGTTCGGCTGCTTGCCAATAAAGAGTCATGTAGGCCGAAAGGAGAAATCATAAATAATAGAAAGCATTATATGGACATGCGTTTCTGGGTAAGTTTGTTTCCAATCATTAATCTATTAATATATAGTATCTACATCTAATCCTCATGTGGACATGTATATATACTCTCCAGAGAATGGTTGGTTTTGGTAAACTTCCAAAGTACCATCAGGATCCTACAGCAGAAGAGTTAGCCAAAACACTCGATTGTTGGCCATCAATGAATTATTATATCACGGGTTGTAGATATGTAAGTATGTGTTCATTTAGAATGTACTTATAAAGGACACTTCTTTGCAATCCTAATGACTGATATTTTGCAGGTTCTTATGCCATGGAAATTCAACGGATGTCACGCCCTTTTCGTAATAGATCATGTTAAAAAGCATGTGACTTTTATCGACTTTACACCGACTCAAGATTGGTGTAAACACATGCCATACAAGAGGTTTGCGGAAGCAATTATCATGGCCTCAAAGAAATATAAGATTGCTTACAGCAAAAAACGTTCTGGATGGGCGGAGGATATCTTTAAGTGGGAACATACAATTCAGACTGATGTTCCAATTGACTTAAGAGGGTATTTTCTTCGTACCACCTTCTCAGCAGTTTAAATTTTTTCTATGATAATCATTGTATAAAACATAGTTGCCTAAACATTATATATATTATAGGTTTAATACCAGCTACCTCGTTCTACAAGCTATGGCCATGTGGGGGAATGACAGATGTATGAAATTTGTTGGGGTAAGTGTAGTATGTTCGTTCTATGTTCAAAACATATATTCCAGTTATCTCTTTTTACAATATAATATGTTTTGTTCTCTTATGTCTTTGTCTGTAGGATGCAAAGATTGTTCGAAGGAGCTTTGTGATTGATCTGTTAAGTTATGAGGATAATTCGTGCCGATATGCCATCCCTGCAAACATACAACAGAGACTTATCGATATCGCTAAAAAGGATTAGCTGATTAGTGTGATATTGATAATGTTTTCCACACGGATTTTGCATGTTATAGTGATGTTTGTCGTTCCGTATTAATGTTTCATACAAATCTTTTACTTCCGTCGCAACGCACGGACACATATCTATAACATACAACAGAGACATGTAAGTTATCGTGTTATAATTCGGTTCCGTTGCAACGCACGGGCACTCTACTAGTGTATGTTTATATTCATTATCATTTGAATGAACGTGGACAGAAAAAATGGGCTCGAAAGAATTATATTTGAGGATGGAGGGAGTATATGTTTATTATATAGAAAGGTAGAAACCAGGAATATGTTTGTATTAGCCTATATATTCCTACGCAGAGTTTCTTTAACACTCTTCCTTGCACAAATACCACAACTAATTCATGCCACGGTAAAACTCTAAAAAACTTGGTGGCAAAAAATAGAGAAAGAGTGCATAGTATCACCCTATGCATTGCACTTATTGCCTCGTTAAAGACCATCTGTGATAAACTACAGAAAAAATATTACAGTGAAAAGATGAGTACAATAGTTATCTTCTGGACAACTACGGCCTTCAGGGTCATATAACTTACGATCTTAAGAACTGTATAGAAAAGACTAATATTCAGGGGTGTCCTCTCTCTGAGCCCTACAAGTCTCTTAATCTCATACCTTAGAACACATGTTCTGAATATAGTTTTTATAAATAATATTTATATAGGGTCATATGATAAAAAATATTTCTTTTAGAGATGTGTTATACAAGCGAGTAGGCAAACAAAGGACTTTTTATTAGATATACCCTACATAGCAAATATCCAAAAAAAATACAGCTTATTTATATGACTCCGTATGAATATAAAATTTATATAAAAATTACGATATTTCATTAGGTCTACAACTTATGGCCTTTTGTGTGAGGCTATTTTAGTGGCAAAATAATTGACACAATGTTTAGAGTTCCAAACATGTGTTTATATATATAATATATATCAAGGTGACCCCTAATGAAAAGGTAGTAAGCTACAAAACTATATATAGATTCGCAATTGTCATACCTATTATATGAAAAAAATGTGAATCCTTTTATGATAACACGTAGTGCAGAAATGAGAATTTCTGCTCATTGAATTAGCAAAAAAATCCACCAATTTCATTGATGCAATTAAAATATATATGACCAGTTCAATTGGATCACATGAGTATATTTCTGTATTTTCTACTCAGACAATTAATTTTTAAAATATAAGAGAATGGATTGATGAAAAAAATGTAAAAGTCATATATTATATGGGCGTCTTTTATTTTCAACAAAATAACAAACAGGCATGTCGTCGGCCCAAATCCACCGCAACTCCTCCGCGAAAGGGAGCCCACAGCCCAGACCGAAAGTGGATGTTCCGTGACCAAGTCAATACAGATTACAGTACTGTCTGAAGAAGCGTCGACAGAAACAGGTACGTACACCACTAATCGGTTCGACGGCTTATATAAATTATTCACTAAAAAGATCTCAAGATTTTTTATTAATTATCTCCGCTCTTTGCATAATATTTTTTATGAACGCACGGGTACCATAAGCAGCAAATCAGAGACCCATATCTCTCCTCTATCACACTTCCAAGGTTTCGTAGAGCAGAAGGGGAAGAGAAGAGGCAGACATACATGTTCGTTGCCGGAGAAAGACACGACGAAGACCTAGGCACCTAGAGACGACATAGCTAGTATACCGCTAGAAATCCTTCTATGGTGAAAGGCAAACGGAGAAAGAAGTCCAGCTGGAGCAGCTCCAAACCGAGAGGCACCCGCACCAGACGTCAATTCGAGAATGGGCGAGAGAATGCGAGTGTCTTTATAGCCATGGACCCGCCGAAGCGACACAGCACCACCACCAACTCTGTAGCATATGCCGACTACTGCCACGCTACAGGCCTTTGTTGTCCAATATCTCAGACCTGGACTCCTCATCGCCAAGATAACCTAAGTGTGCCAAGCGCCATCATGTTCTCCGTGAAGGCACACATGAAGAAAGGACAGGAGCATGATCGACTCATGTTGTACCCGCATCGACGAGCGTCGGTGGGCTCGCGGCTGCGACCGTAGGTGGGAGCAGCAGGTTGTGGAGGAAGAACAGGGCGAAGGCCGGGAAGACGAATGGGACGTCCGACGACGGTGAAAACGATGGTGCACGCATGATGTAAAACGTCCCCGTAGACGTGCAATAGCCACTGCGTGAGTCGGTGTCGGGACTAGTGTCGGACGAATATGGGGAGGAGGCGCATGCTCTTACGCCCTCTGCCGAGAATGGGTGGCGCGAAGGTGGAGACATGAGGGGAGAGAGAAAAGAAGTATAATGGTGAACGAGGTGGTGACAACTGAGGCGAGGACCGTCATTATCGTGCGGAAGTATAGATGGTCAAATGAGTTGTGTCTGACGAGCCGGCCCGAGACACGACCCTTTTAATAGTGTCTGGGCCAACCTAGCACGAGCGTCGTGCGGTGTTTGAGCCGTAGGCTCAGCCCGTAGTGCTAGTTTAGCCGACACGATTATTTTATCATTTTACAAAAAAAATCATACATACATATGTATAATTTATATTCAATATTATAAAGATCTATGTATTATGTTTTACTGGTTAGACAACTTCGTTCAGTGTCTCTCACTATTTTTTTTATTAGGATGTGGGTTTAAATCCTACCTTCTGCACCACTTTTTAATATTTTAAATCCTACCTTCTGCACCACTTTTTAATATTTTATGCAAAAAAATAATGACGCATGATAACCATTGAAACTGTCGCATAATTCTCTCGGGCGCCGCGGAGAAGAAGCTAGCATCTCAGAGACTCAGACTCAGAAGCGGCGGACGTTCTACGCACGGGCACGCTGCGGCGACTGACTATGACGAAGACGAAGTTTCTTCGGCTCTTTGCAGCTGCCCGCCGACGACCGGCTCGCTTTCTATCCCAGAGCCCCAGGGTTAGACGGAGAATGATGCCGGCCGGTGAGAGCACGCGCGGCCAGCTGGCTGATGTCGACGGACATTTTTACCAAAGGTGGTCCGAGAAGATGGTGAGCTCGCAGAAGCCTCGCATGCCAAGCTATAGCCATGGAATCTGTGGTCTGCATTCCATGTTCATACCATCATGCATGCTAGTCCCAAGTTTTACCAGTCTTGGTCCGCCGCCGCCCCGACGTGTCGACCGGGGTCACTGGTAGGTAGTACGTGTGATTGTTGCACGTACGTTATTTGTACAACTCGATGTATCCGTGCGGGGCCTGACTTCATTCGTAACTTGGTGGCCGCTTACCAAACTTGTTTCTGTTTGATCCAATTGGTAGTACAGCCTTTCACTGGTAGTACAGCCTTTCACACTAGATCTCTGACTTCAAATGACTTGTTTTTAACTTTCTTATTGTATGCTCTAGCAACCCGAGCCTTAATTGTCCTTCTATATATAGCTCTATATCCTTGAGTGCCTTTAATCGATCTCTTGTAGCAACCAAGACAAAGTGATGTCCCTTTAATGATGGGGTGTTTGGCCAATGAAATCAACTATGGAAAGGCCATGCATAGACCCATAGTTTGGTGATATATGATGTAGCATAGCAGTACGTAGGCATAGTTGAATATTCCCAAACCGCTGTGACGACTCTTCATAACCTTTATTTATAGCAGCGAAAATAATCGACCATCATAGTATATATTCCAATGAAATCTAACTCTATACAATAACCATTTCATTCTCGGATCCAGTACGTATATATGGATGTGGAGCACAAATATCTGCATGGAATTCTCCCAAAACCACTCAGGTTAGAGTGCTGCCGGTCTAAGTACTTACGCTAGACGGCTAGATATATGTGTGACCTACAGAATTCCTGACCAACGACAACGACTCTCAGTCGGCCGCCGATGCTGTGGTGGACTGTTACTAGCTAGCTAGTACAGGTTTTGAAGGTGACAGTGAAAAAAGCGAAAAGGTAATAAAGCTGGTGCAAAGATCACAAATGAGTGACAGCCACCACCAGTTCTTGCCTCCGTGCGCTTTTTCCGTGCTTCTACTACTCCGTCAGTCTCCAAATAAAGTAATTTCTAGAACCAAAAAAAACTAAATACCTTAAATTTTACTAAACTTATAGTAAAAAAAACAACAATACATATAGTATAAAATAAGTATAATGTAGAAATATATCCTATAGTATATCTAATTATATTAGTTTAATACCATAGCTTTCAATAGATTTTTTTTAAAAAAAAATAGTTACAAATTTAAAAAGTTTATCAGTCGAAACTCGACGAAAACGAAGACCGCTGAAGGACAAGGACTGAAAGACGACGGAGCATGCGGCATGCGAAATGGCCCTGCCTGCCTCTGCATGCGGACCAGCGACACGCGCCCGCGCGAGTCGTCGGCTCCTCGCAGGTCGCATTTTCCGCTGTGTTCGCTGCGGCTTAAAGCGGCTTTAATCCGGCTGCGGCTGCGGCTTCTACAGTATTTTGTCTCTACTGATTGCAGCTGCAGCAGTACAAACAGCCGTAACAGTACGGCTTTAAGCCGTAACAGTACGGAAGAAAGCTCGCTCGTCGCTCGACAACTATTGCCCGCAAAATCAAACGCACATGCTGGACATTGCAATTGCATTGCATGCTTGCTTTCGGGGTCGTCGTCGTCGCGTCAATTGGCCCCCAAAAAGCACGAGAATTAAATTTGGTGCGGCCCAAAAAATTTTAGTTGTTAAGTTAAATAATTCCGCTTCATCACATTTTCAAAATTCAAAGGCTTCATTTTCTAATGACCAGGTGGATTTGGTTGAGCAGCTTGCGAGGCATTTTTCTAGGCCTCTAACCAAGGAACAAATGGAGACAATTATGGAGCTGGCAACTCAGGGGAACTCAGGGGAAGGAAAAGGAAGGGATCAAGAAGAAGGGCAGCAAGGTGACACCCCTCCAGGCTCCTATCATCGAGGCTTCTGAGATGCGCTGAGTTATAATCTGAGAGGTGTGGGTAGTTCTAGTGCATCATGTTATGTCACCGGTGTGCTTGCCTGTGGGTCGCCCAGGATCTTTTGTTGTTAGCTTTGTGTAGCAGGTTGTTGCCTGGGCAGTGGTGTTGGTTTCTTTGCCTGGCATTATCTGTGTCTCTGTCTATCTTATTTTCTGTTGTAAGACGCTGGTTATTAGCTTCTGAAAGTATGTTATGGACGGTGGAAGGCTGGTTGGTTCCTATCCTCCTTTCCTATCCTGTGTACCTCATGTGTGACATTTATTTAAGTAGGGGAGCTGGTTTTGATTAATGAATATCAACTGTTGTATTCTGTCTTGGAATGTGAGGGGTCTAAATGACCCAGCTAAGAGGGAAAGTGTGAATCAATTGGTGCAACTATTGTTTGTCTTCAAGAAACAAAGATAATGAGCTGGAATTGTAAGTTATTAAAGGAAACTCTCGGGTGTAAGTTAGCAACTCAGACGACTCATTTACCTTCACTTGGAGCCTCAGGTGGGATTCTAATCGCTTGTGATGCGGATTTTTTCGATATGGTTACGATTCCATACCCATCTGTATTTTCGTTATCTGTCAGGGTTTGCTCCCGTCTTTGCGATGTGGCGTGGGACCTTACAGGAGTTTATGGCCCTCAACATGAGAACGAGAAAATGACTTTCTTAACAGAGCTGCGCAATATTCGACATATGATGAAGCATGAATGGTTGATCTTAGGTGACTTTAACATGATAAGGAGAGCAAGGGAGAAAAACAAAGGTTCAGTAAATAGAAGAGTGATAAGGCAATTCAATCACACAATTGACTACCTTCAACTTTTAGAGATTGAGCTCAATGGTAAATTATTCACTTGGTCAAACGAACAAGACGACCCTACGATGTCTAGAATTGACAGATTTTTGGCGACTACGGAGTGGCATGATACGTTTCCTCAGGCCGATCTGCAAGCCTTTGGGACCATGACCTCAGATCATTGCCCTCTTGTTATGCAAGGTTGCTCGGATTTTGGTTTCTATAGGGGTTTTCGATTTGAGGCTTTTTGGACAAAAATTGATGGGTTCAATGAGGTGGCCCGTACGGCTAAAGCTCTAAAGATCTGGAGTCGAAAGACTGTAGGCAATTTTAAAGTGCAACTAGCAATTATTCAGACCGTCCTTACCTTCCTTGAGAAAGCGCAAGAATTGAGACAACTCTCTGGTGATGAGCTAGAATTCAGGAGAAGCCTAAAATTGAAAATCCTCGGATTAGTGTCAGTTCAAAAGGTAAGAGCTAAGCAACATTCAAGACTCGACTGGATGCGCCTGGGTGACGCAAACACAAAAATTTTCCACTTGATGGCAAATAACAGAAGAAGAAAAAACTTTATTAGATCGCTGGTTCGAGACGGCAGACTGCTCACTAGTCAGGAAGATAAAGTGCTCGAGGCCCATAATCATTTCTCTACAGTTATTGGTAGGACGGGTGCTAGACAATTTGTTGTTCGTTGGGACAACTTAGGCTATAGCCCTTTTGAGTTATCAGATCTGGACTCTACGATCAACGTGGATGAGATTAAAAATGTGGTTATGGGGATGCACTCTGAAAAGGCGCCGGGTCCAGATGGGTTCATAGGATTATTGTCACACCCGGATTTAAGGGACAAAGCCGGGTGCATCTCATACATGCGCCAAGAAGACAACATATATAATAATAGAGTATATAGAGATAAATGTCACGATACATCAGAGTATTTATTACAAAGCGGAAGACTTATTACAAAATAAAAGAATAAATATAAAATGAACTAAGGATCGTCGGCGCCAATGTCAACTGAGAAACGCCACCTAGATCAAGTCGAATGCCTCAGTGTTAGGCGGCTCCTCTTCGACCACCTGTTCTTCTCCTGTGGGGGGTGTGAGACAGCAAGAGTGAGCTCACATACGTTCATAGCTCAACAAGTCGTGGGGAATAATGTGGCATGAACTCACCAAAGGTGGGAGTTCATGAAGTGTAAGGCTGATCAATGAAATAGAGGCTGAAGCTGAGCATTGCTTTTAGAAGTTGGTCAAAATTTTATTAGCAATTACTAAGTGTAAGTAAATACCAAACCTTAATAATAATAAGGAAAAATAATAGTAAAATAATCCCAAATGCGATGCAAATGTCAAATTAAATTTAAGTTCCATAATTAATCATGTGAGGGTCCGAGCCGCTCATGACCGTGAGCACGGCTAGTATACTAGTTTTACACTCTGCAGAGGTTGCGCATCTTTACCCACAAATCATGTTACCCATCTGCCAAGAGACGACCAATCCCATACACCTCTACCGAAGAGGCGAGGCAGGGTAACACTATGAGGCCTTTACAAAGTTCCACTAGCTTCAGAAATCCCGTTACAGTTTATAGGAAGCTCCAGTGCAGGAATCCCTCGCCTGACCGCCATCGCAGCAAAATCAACCCAAGGACCTTCCTACACTGACCACTCCCCTACTGCCCTTGCCCCTTTCGGGTAAGGAAGACCTCCACTAGCTTTCCTAGTTAATCAGCCAAGGGCGTCCCATTAAACCCTTGTGGTAGCACTGTTTTCCCGGGTGGTCGCTCCATGTTCCCATTAATTTAATGATCTTAACATGAACAGTAATAATAATAAAAAAAGATAATAAAAGAGTAATCATGAATGTTGTATCTCTATACCCAAATCCACATAAAGCAATAGCAGATACTACCCAAAAATATTTCATGGGTGAACAAGGTATAAAGATAACCAAAACTGGGGTAACCTATTGGATCCCATCAAAATTATCCTATGCAGATCATTATAATTAACAAGAACATGGCTGGGAAAAGTAAGTGATCAAGGGCACAACTTGCCTTCAATGAGCTCCTCCTCAGCTATCTCTACTTGCTGAACCTCAGATTCCACGGTAGCTTGCTCGTCTACTCGCATCAACACAATACATACATAGTATAGCATAAATTAACATCACATCAAACATGCAAATAAAATATACAGTAAAAATCTACACATTAAAATGAGATCATAGGAACTAGAATCACTAGATTTGGAGTTATAGATTTCAAGTTATGAATTTCCTAAGGTTTAATGTGATTAAAATAGGATTAGATGAGAAATTAATTTTCTTACTGTTTTCATGTAGAAACAGAGACTCTAGATGATGGAGAATATTATTACAAAATTTTAGAAATTGGAATGGCTCAATTTGGAGCTAGAATGAATTTTCTATGCAATAAACAAGTTTTAGGAATTCTTTTTATATTAAAAATCAATTTCTGTATTTATTTACCTATTTTATATGTTCTCTGGACTGGGCCTCATTTCCTGGAAAGTTCAGGGGCCCTGGCGTAAGTTTACCGAGACTCAGGGAATAGGGTCCATGGACTGTGGGTTCTATTCTCTAAAACTGTAAGGGTTCTTTAATAAAATTGTGTCACGAAGGGGTATCCTTAGATGTGGGTCGTTGGATTAGATCCGAACGGCGCAGATGAATCTATCATCATACCGAACCTGCATGCTACGCTAGCCGTTGGATCTAGGACCGATGATTCGGATTTAATTATCCCGAGATCACGACCCAACTGTACGATGCGAGATCAACGACTTGGATCGACACGAGGCGAAACGGTATCGCTGGACCTAATCGGGACTGTCCGTCAACGATCCGACGGACCAGGGGCCATCACCTACCTCCCGACCAACGACGGCGACTCACAGCATCGCGTCGCGGCAAGGCCATGGCCGGGGCGACCAATTTGCCCACACGATGAGTCGATTGCTAAATTAGTTGGTGCAAAATGAAATTAGGAAGGTGGCGAACACAGAGGTGGGAACTTTACCGAGGATTAGGTCACCGGGAGGCTCGCCCACGGCGCACGACGGAGGTTTGCGGGTCAACAACGACGGTGAGCAATTCGGGCCGCTTCCCCGACCGACTCCACTTGGCTCACCCACGGAAAGCTCCACCGCGAACCCGCGACGATCACCAACCCAAACTTCAGCTCACACGCGGCCCGGACGCCAAGATGGTCGTGCGGCCGTCTCTCTTCTCCCTGTTTCTCAACTCTCTGCGGAATGTGGTAGTCGTCGCGGCGCGGAGTGGCTTGCGGGTGGAGGAATAAGCACGACGACTCTGCTTTTATCCGCGAAGTACAGGTCTCCCGAGGATCCCGCGGTAGCTGTTGAGATCTGATGCCCACGGAGCCTGCGCCGTCCGTGGCCATCAACGGAGGGAAGGTGGCTTCCTGCTCCTGGCAAACCGGGCCCACATGACAGCGTCCGCATTTTCCAGGGCGCGCGCGGGGAAAGACTGACGAGCCGAGCCCACGAAATCAGTGAGAAGATAGGAGTGCACGCGCGCGAAGGATCCGCGGTATGACATGGGGGCCCTATGTGACAGAGCAGCGCGCACGGGGGGAATGGAATTCGGGCCTGCGCGAGGTGAGAAAGAGATAATGGGCCAGAAATGAGGTGGGCGGCCCATTTAGGTCGGTTTTGCTTTATTCTTTTCCTTTCTACTTCTTTTCTAGGTTTAAATTTGAATTTGTATTTTGAAGTCAAACTTGTGCTCCATTAATCTTTATTACTTTTGTGAAGTTAAGAATACCAATTCTTGAAATATAATTATATCATTTATATTTCTATTACCTTTATTTATAATATTCATTTTGTATATATATATATATATTTCCTTTTCTCTTCTTGGTTTCAATTCTAGAATTTCTTTTAGGGTATAAATTCTAATTTAGGTACTATTAATAATATTATTATTTTATTTAATGCACCAACACATAAACTCCAACATGATGCATTTTTTATCATTTGTTTGAATTAATCTCTAAATTTTGTGTATGCTCTTTTTATGATGCAAATGAGGCACATCAAATAAGGGAATCACTATATATTCTTTGTATACAATTTTTAGTGTTACAGTTATTTTATAAGTGTTGCTTTAAGCTGATTAAGGATGTTCTCTCCAATGCTATTCATGATTTCTATAATCATAGATGCAAAAGCGTGCATCTGGTTAATGAGGCAAATATCACACTTTTGCAAAAGAGGGAGGGGGCTGACAGGATTGGCATGTTTAGACCGATCAGTCTCATCAACAGTTTTATGAAAATTTTAACCAAAATTTTAGCAAATAGACTTGCGCCAAGAATGAATGAGATTGTCTCCACAGCCCAAAACGTGTTCATTCAGAAACGTTCAATTCATGATAATCTCCTCTACGTTCAAAAAGTTATTCAGAAACTTCATAAGAGCAAACAGCCAGCACTTTTGTCAAGCTCGACATATCAAAAGCGTTTGACTCCGTCAACTGGGCATATTTGTTAGAGGTTTTGAGAGCTTTAGGATTTCCTCAGAAGTGGAGGAATTGGATCGCCACAATTTTGGGCTCTTCCTCCTCCAGAATCTTAATCAATTGCCAACAAACAAATGCAATCAGGCACATGCGTGGCGTTCGTCAAGGGGATCCGCTATCGCCGTTCCTGTTTATTTTAGCTATGGACCCGCTACAGAGGATGATTGAGATAGCGGCAGATGTTGGGTTTCTGGGGCGGGTTCTGCCAAGAGCGGCAAAGCTTCGCTGTTCTCTTTATGCTGATGATGCTGGAGTGTTTGTTAAAGCAGATAAAGAGGATTTGAAAGTTCTGAAAAGGTTTCTGGAAGTTTTTGAAGGATGTTCAGGGCTAAAGATCAATTTTGATAAAACTGAAATTTTCCCAATTCGTTATTCCGAGTCTCTCTGGCCAGAACTGATGGAGGTGTTTCCTGGCAAATACTCAAAATTACCGGGGAAGTACCTTGGTCTGCCGCTTCATTTCAGGACCGTTAGGAGAGTGGACTTTCAACCTTTAATTGATAAAATTACTAATAGGATAGCAGGATGGAAAGGCAGGTTGCTCTCTAAGCACTACCGGAATTTGGCTCTTTGCCGAGTGTCATATTCTTTGCCGAGTGTTTAAATTCGGGCACTCGGCAAAGAGCTCTTTACCGAGTGCCACGCAAAAAAACCCTCGGTAAAAGAAAACACTCGGCGAAGAAGCTCTTTACCGAGTGTTTTATTTTTGACACTCGGCAAAGAGTTTCTTTGCCGAGTGTCTTTTTTTGACACTCGGCAAAGGGCTCTTTGCCGAGTGTCACAAATACAACACTCGGCAAAGAGCTCTTTGCCGAGTGTTTTTTCTCCAACACTAGGCAAAGACAATTTTAAAATCACATTTTAAAGTAGTAAATTAATTCAAATAAAAAAGTTTTCAACTACAAATTTGTATAACTCATCATGATGTACAATTTATATATTGAACATTTCTTCATATGACAAAATAAAAATAAATTTGTTCATAAAACCTATATCTCTCTCGTAGTTTATGAAACTACGAGAGAGACATATAGAATTTGTGTATATTGTTAGAACCATCATCTGAGATAAACAAATTACCAAACAACCAAAATAAACTTTGTAGATCTTGAGAAGTTATAGAAGTTTATAGTTGACAACTTTTTCATTTGAAGTCATATTGTCAACGAAAACTACGTCTAAATTTAAAAAATTTAAAATTTGAATTTTGAAAACGTCTTCGAAAGGAAAAACCACCAACATGAAAGTTGTAGGTATTGAAGAGTTATGAAACTTTGTAGTTGACAATGTTTTAGTTTGAAATCATCTTGTTATGCAAAACTATGTTTGAATTT
The DNA here is from genome assembly GCA_029449295.1 of Zea luxurians. Taxonomy (NCBI): domain Eukaryota; kingdom Viridiplantae; phylum Streptophyta; class Magnoliopsida; order Poales; family Poaceae; genus Zea; species Zea luxurians. The sequence goes on along the minus strand of JAOPSE010000009.1, from coordinate 22,761,450 downwards.
TGAAATTTGAATTTTTCAAACTGTCTCGGATGGAAAACCCACCAAAATAAAAGTTGTAGGTCTTGAAATGTAATGAAACTTTGTAGTTGACAATTTTTTGATTTGAAATCATCTTATCATTGAAAATTTCGTGTGAAGTTTTTAAATTTAAAATTCAAATTTTATAAACGGTCTCGGATGTAGAAACTATTAAAATAAAACTTTTAGATCTCAAAAAGTTATGCAACTTTATAGTTGGTCACATTTTCAAATGAACTCATTTAGTGCCTTAAATAATCAAATTACTCTCGATTTGTTATAGTACATGGGGAATGGAAACGTAATATAAACATAATTGGTGTAGTAGTGTAGTGGTATAGGAGGGTATACGCGAGAGAGAGGTTGCGAGTTCGAATCTCACCATTTACAAAACATATAAGTTTGATTCAAAATAATAGTGAAAAATGATAGGGCAACGGGTAAGGTAATAGGGTAGGGTTGGAGAGTTGTTCCTAGAATTTTAAAAATGTTTTGCTGTTTTTTTTTAAATTTTTTCAATTCTTAATTTGCCGAGTGTTTTTCTTTGCCGAGTGCTTTTTGACACTCGGCAAAGTCTTTGCCGAGTGTCCGAAAAAAGCACTCGGCAAAGAACCCTTTGCCGAGTGTTCTTTGCCGAGTGTTACACTCGGCAAAGCCTTTGCCGAGTGTAAAATAGCCTTTGCCGAGTGTCTAAGACACTCGGCAAAGAACGCGATTCCGGTAGTGAAGGCAGGTAGGGAAACCTTGGTTAAAGCGGTGCTATCTGCTCAGCCTATTTATCATCTGACGATCTTTCCGGCGCAGAAGTGGCTTCTTAAAAGAATTGACAAATTAAGAAGAAGCTTTCTTTAGAAAGGGAATAGCCCAGAATTTTGCAGTGGGGGTCATTGCTTGATTAACTGGCCCACAACTTGTCTGCCAAAGAATAGGGGGGTCTAGGAGTTCTGGACCTTGAGCGTTTTGCGAGAGCGCTAAGACTGAGATGGTTGTGGCTACAGTGGACGGTTCAAGAAAAGGCATGGGCTGGCATGCCATTACCATGCGACAAGGCGGATGTGGATCTCTTCAACGCTTCAACAACTGTGACCATTGGGAATGGGAAGATGGCGGATTTTTGGGGTTCCAGTTGGATTGAAGGGCAGGCTCCAAAGAATATGGCACCAAATCTATACAAGAAAGCAAGAAGGAAAAACATCACGGTGTTCAAGGCTCTTCGAAATAATTACTGGATACAGTTCTGCGCGCCGTTCACTCGGGAGGAGGAAGTGAGAGAATTCGTCTCACTTTGGCATTCAATCAGCAACACTCACAGTCTCAATGATCTCGACGACACCATTTCTTGGAGATGGTCGGCAGATGGGAAATACAGTTCAAGTAGTGCTTACAAAATTCAGTTCTCAACAAACTTCTGTAAAATTAAATTCAATCCCATTTGGAAAGCAAAAATAGAACCTAAGTGTCGTTTCTTTGTTTGGACTTTGTTGCACAACAAAATCTTAACTGCTGACAATTTGCAAAAGAGGGAATGGCTCTGCAATCTTAATTGTTCTCTTTGTACCCTGTCTTTGGAGACAGTGTCGCATCTTTGTAAGGATTGCCCTTTCGCTGCGGAAGTGTGGAGCATGATTTTGTCTTGGGCTAATCTCCGGGTCCTTGTAGGTATTTCAAAGACGGGAACACTTAGCGAATGGTGGTTCAGGCTGAGGTTGCGCTGTAGCAAGCATTCAAGAAAAAGTTTCGATGGCCTTCTATTTTATTTCTGGTGGAGCTTATGGTTGGAGAGAAACAACAGAATCTTCAAGGGTCAACAGAGAACGCCAGAACAAGTGGTGTAGATGGTGAAAGATCTTGTGAGTCGTGGTCTGGCCTGCTAGTAGTGTCTGCGGGCCTGGCCATTTTTTTCAGTGGTGCTAGCTAGGTATTGCTTGTCTAGTGGTTTTGGTGTTGGCGCCATTTTTAGTACTAGTTTTTGTACAGTGTTTTCTTCTTTTATCTAATATATTGGTAGGCAATTCTTTTACCTTTCCCTTTCAAAAAAAAAAATTGGTGCGGCCGCGCAAGGTTTCCAACGGACGTCAACATTCTATCGCAGCAAGCTAGCTCGTCCTCGTACTTCCTATCGACGACGGCTCCACTCACCAAGGCTCGACGACCAGTCGCAGCAGGCTCGTCCCGGTCCTTCTAATCGACGACGACGACGACGACGGCTCTACTCACCGGGTCGGCCTGGCTAGCTGTAGCTGTGGAACGTGGAATCGTGGATAGCTACAGCTAGCATTTGGGGGTCAGCTTGAATCCACTAATTTATAGTGTTTGGTTCGAGGTTAAAGTGGGACGAGGCGGGAGCGACACCGCCCCCTCGATTTTTTTAGGATCACACCGCCACCAAAAATTACTCCGATGTTTATCTCGCTTCTATACATGACTCTCATCCAAACACTATAAAAACTGTGGCCGCCCCCTTCCTTCCCTCTTTATACATCCAACCAAACGCACCCATCCCTCTGTCCTAATATATTGTTCGTTTTAGTATAACCATATTCAAGTAGATAATAATATATCTAGACATATATATAATACACATATATTAAATATCGTATGGATCCGTTAACACTCTAAAACAAATATTATCTCCAATTTTTTTATTTGACGTTCTTAGTTCAAATTTGAACTGTACAACATCAAATATTAACGATCGGATAGAGTACTATTTTGGGACGGAGAGGGTAGTATTAATTTTTAGCTAGCTAAATTTTTTACTATAATTTAGATCTAACTATTAATAGCTGATTGCATAGCAAGTTAGTTGAAGATGTATATTAGTTATTCGCACCTATTAATTAGCTAGCTAAATATTTGTCTGGATCACCTTTAATTTTAGAAGGCAGACTGTTGACGCTTTTTTGGAGCGCCAATCACTCAACAAGAACCGTGGCGGTGCACTCTGCACAGGGGCGGACGGTCCGCGCGCAGGGCCGGACGGTCCGCGGCCTGGTGCGGGGCGCGGTGGTGCTCTCTGCGCAAGGGCGGACTGTCCGCGGCCTGGGGCCGGACGGTCCGCGACCTGATGCGCGGCTGGGGCTTCTGCCTGACGGCCGGACGGTCCGCGCCCTGGGGCCGGACGGTCCGCGCGTACGCAGGAACGGCGGGAGATCGCCGACGGCGCCTGGATCTCGCTCCCGGGAGGGACCCCGTCGGGGAGTAGAGATCCTAGGTTGTGTCTAGGCTCGGGCTGGCCGACCTAGACTCCTCTAATCGATGTAGAGCCGAAGAGAGACGAAGAATTTGGGGATTGAATATCTAAACCTAAGCTAGACTAGAACTACTCCTAGGATAAAATGCGAAATAGAAGTTGTATTGATTCGATTGTTGATGATTACAAATCGGCCGTAGACCTCTCTATTTATAGAGGAGGGGGGCTGGACCCTTTACACAACTGATTCCGAGCTAATCCCGCGAATATAGCTAACAACCGTAGCACAAAACTCGGAACCCTAATCTGTTCTGCGCACGCGCGGACCGTCCGGCCCACAGGCGCGGACCGTCCGGACCGCGGACCGTCCGGCCTCAGGGCCGGACTGTCCGCCGGCTCAAAACCGGTTCGAACATATGCCCCCCTGCCTTTTGGTGGAGCTGAGCGAACTAAAAGCAACTAACTCGATGTGATCACATCGGTTTTCTTAGGCATCTTGCCACATACTAGGATGGTACTGTTTGAGGAAACGCCCATTCAAAGCCTTAGGTAAATCCTTGCCTTGTAATGTTTGTAGTAAATAAGCGTTACCAGACATCACCTGTTTCACTTTATAAGGACCCTCCCAGCTTGGCGACCATTTCCCGAACTTTCGGTCTTTATTCCTTAGAGGTAGAATGGTCTTCCACACCAAGTCTCCTACTTGGAATGATTTTGCTTTGACCTTCTTGTTGTAGGCCCTGGCTACCATGATCTTGTCCTTTTCTATTGCTCCCAAAGCTATCATCCTCTTGTCGGTCACCTCATCAATATTATCCATCATTGAATTATAATAATCAGTAGCAGTTAGATCATTTTGTCTGGCAAACCTGACAGCATTCAAACTTATTTCCACAGGTAACACTGCTTCCTGCCCATAGACAAGCTCAAAAGGAGATACTTTAGTAGCACTATGCTTAGATATTCTATGAGCCCATAAAGCTTCAGACAAAATCTTATGCCAATGTCTAGGATTATCAGATACCTTTTTCTTTATCAAATTAATCAACGTCCTATTACTAGACTCGGCCTGTCCATTGGCCTGAGCATAATATGGAGACGAATTAAGCAGCTTAATTCTGTATAATTCAGCAAATTCACGTACCTCCTTTGACATAAAAGAAGTACCTTGATCTGTAGTCAAGGTCTGGGGAATGCCGAATCTATGAATAATATGCTCAGTTATGAACTCAATTACCTCCTTGTGCGTCATGTTCTTTAGAGCAACGGCTTCAGTCCATTTGGTGAAATAGTCAGTGGCAACTAACACAAACCGATGCCCCTTTGATGACGAAGGATGAATTTCTCCAATAAAGTCTAATCCCCATCCTCTGAATGGCCAAGGCTTGATGATAGGATGTAATTCGGCTGCAGGGACCAACTGTAGGTCGCCGAATTTTTGACACACTTGGCACCCCTTGTAGTACTTGAAACAATCAGCTGTCATACTAGGCCAATAAAAACCAGACCTTCGCAACAACCACTTCATCTTTGGAGCTGATTGATGGGTACCACAAATTCCTTCATGTACTTCGGCCATGGCTAATATAGCATCATCTGGGCCCAAGCACTTAAGCAGGATATCATTAACCGTTCGGCGGTAAAGTTCATCACTCATCAACACATACTTGAAAGCTGTTCGCCGAATGTTCTTATCTGTCCTGATATTGGGATTTTGCAAATAATTAAGTATAGGTGTCCTCCAATCACTTGCATCGGCTTCATTGTCAGCCGAATCAATTAAGAGGACGTTTCTGGTAACCCCGGACGGTCCGGCGTCGTCACGCGGACGGTCCGCGACCTAGGAATTTGGCTCTGCACTGGTTATCAGATTTTCAGTTTTGTGAAATTTCCCTCTCTTTATCCGATAACCTGATGCATCTTGTGCCAAATCGTTAGCTCTATGATTCTCAACTCTAGAGACATGCTGAATACTGAATTCGTCAAAAGAATGGATTATGCTCCAACATTTCTCAAGATAACTATTTAGAGTACCATCAAAACATTGATATTCCTCTAACACTTGTTGGACAACCAGCTGAGAATCACCAAATACCTTCACATGTTTTACTCCCATACTATTTAAAAGTTCTAAACCGAATAAGAGGGCCTCATATTCAGCTTGATTATTAGTGCAATAAGTTTTTAATCGGCTAGAGAAGTCAAAGGAGACATTACTTGGTGAAACAAGTACAATGCCAATTCCTTGCCCTTCATTGCAAACCGATCCATCAAAATATAAAGTCCAAGGAGTAATAGTGAGGTATGACATGTCTAGTTCATGAATATCATTAACCCGATGTTCTACAATAAAATCCGCTACGACTTGGCCTTTCATAGATTTCAATGGTTCATAGGCCAAGTCATATTCTATGAGTGCATAAGCCCACTTACCAATTCTACCACTCATAATTGGGTTATGCAACATGTATTTGATTACATCGGCTTGACCAGAAACAGTGCAATGACTAGACAGTAAATAACATCTACATTTGGTGCATGCATAAAACAAGCATAAGCATAACTTTTCAATAAAAGTGTACCTTGTTTCAGCATCCACCAACCTTCGGCTTAGATATGTCACCACATGCTCCTTCCCCTCAGCTTCTTGTGTTAGAACAGCCCCAATAACCTTGTCTTCAGCTGCAATGTATAATCTGAATGGTGCTCCTACTTGTGGTGCTTTTAACACGGGAGCCGAAGACAAGTATTTTTTAATGAGATCAAATGCTTCCTGCTGCTCTGCCCCCCAAGTGAATTCAGCATCATTCTTAAGCCGAAGGATAGGGGTGAAGGCATCAATCTTCCCGGCTAGGTTAGAAATAAACCTTCGTAAATAATTCACCTTGCCGAGAAACCTCTGCACTTCGACCTTACAAGTCGGAGGCCCCACATTCCGAATAGACTTGATTCGGTCAGGGTCTATTTCTATACCATGTTCATGGATGACAAATCCTAAAAACTTACCAGCCGACACCCCAAAAGCACATTTACGTGGGTTCATTTTTAAACCATACCGACGCATTTTATCAAAGGCTTTGCGCAAATCAGCTATATGAGAACTAAACTTAGCCGATTTGACTACAATATCATCAATGTAGACTTCCACAGTGTTTCCTAACAACTCATGGAAGATCAGATTCATAGCCCTCTGATAAGTAGCACCAGCATTTTTAAGACCGAATGTCATGACAACCCATTCAAATAAACCAATGAAGCCTGGACATATAAAGGCCGTTTTAGACGCATCTTCTTCGGCCATGAAAATCTGATTATATCCGGCATTACCATCAAGAAAGCTAATAATTCTATTCCCTGATGCATTATTGATTAATGTGTCGGCTATGGGCATGGGATATTCGTCTTTAGGGGTTGCTTTATTTAAATTACGAAAATCAATGCATACTCTAAGTTTACCTGACTCCTTCTTCTCCACCGGCACAATATTGGATACCCACTCTGCGTATCTGCAAGGTCTAATAAAATTAGCTTCTAGCAGCCGGTGGATTTCGTCCTTGATTCGTGGGAGAAGATCTGGACGAAACGTTCTGGCTTTCTGCTTGAAAGGTCTGAAACCAGACTTAATGGGCAGCCGATGTTCGACAATCTCTCGGCTTAGTCCAGGCATTTCAGTGTAATTCCAAGCAAAACAATCTGAATACTCCTTCAATAGACCGATCATCTCATCTCTAGGATCGGCCTCCAGGGTCTTGTTTACAAAAGTTGGCCTTGGAGTTTTACCATCTCCTATGTCAATCTCCTCCAATGGATCGGCCGATGTAAACCCCTGTCCTAGTTTATCAAGATCTCTGAATTCCTCTATCATGTCCCCCACAGAGGAATTAGATGATCTTTGTGTGATGGCGGGCTTTCCGGTCTCGGGGACCGGATCATCCGTAATATTGTCTTTTCGCTGTGGTAGATGTTCGGTCTTAAAGCCCGAACTGTTTTGTGAAAGACCAGACCATCCGGCTTTGAGAGTCGAATTGTCCGTGATCAACGACTCATGAACTTCATGTGTATTCATCATTTAAACTTTATTTAGGATTTAGCCGATTCTCCATCGGCTCTAGCATTACAGGAATGAAACCTTTCTTATCTATACTTATGAACTGATAATCAGAAAAATCTACTCCTGTGAGACATGTAGCAGTCTCATAAGTCCAGAGTACAGGGGCATCGGCCACAGCGATGCAGGCCGATACATCAGCATGTACTTGTTCTACCTCATCGCCTACCCATTGTATTAGCATTTGATGTAATGTAGAAGGTATACATTGATTGGCATGAATCCAATCTCTGCCTAGAATTAAACTGTAATTCCCTTCTACATCAGCAACGAAGAATGCAGCAGCAAGGGTCTTAGTCCCGATGGTTAATTCAACGGACGTGACTCCCCTGGCTTTAATCGAACTATTCCCAACACCACTGAGGGTCATGTTGGTTTTGACAAGTTCGTCATCTTGTTTACCTAATTTTCTGTATAATGAATAAGGCATTAGATTTACAGCCGCCCCTCCATCTACCAACATCCTAGCAATCGGCATCCCATCAATGTGGCCGCGCACGAAGAGCGGCTTTAAATGGTTTACCGATTCCTTTGGTTTAGTAAAGGCGGCTTCTTTAGGACCAAAATCAAACTGGGCAACAACAGGTTCATCGTCGCCGATAATAGTACAATCGGCAGAAAATGTAATGATATTTACATCCATACCTGGGCGTTCTGGAGAAGCCTCGTAGTCGACCAGGTCTTCTCCCAGCAGGTCATCATCCTCCATTGATGTTGTCGTATCGTCGGAGGCCTCCTGGTGAACAGCGGACGGTCCGCGCACGGAGGCCGGACGGTCCGCGCCTGTTGCAGGTTGTCCAGACGCTTCCTGGTGAGGGACGGACGGTCCGCGCGCAGAGGCCGGACGGTCCGCGCTTGGTGCAGGTTGACTTTCTATTTCCGTGGCCGTTTGTTTTTCCTCGACGGCCTTCGGTCTCCATTTCTTTTGCGGTGGCGGGTATAGTGGATGCGTGTCATTGAATATCTTTTCCGCCTCTTTCTCCTGGCTCTCCTTCACTCTTAGGCGCTGTAATTTTCTTTTTTGGGATCGTGTCAATCCCGCCGGGCACCATCGAGGCATGGAGTATTTTGGATCGGCTGTTTTGACGATAGCCGTATCCTTTTTGGTTGTGTTGGCCGATCTACCAAAAATCATCGGCCCTTTATTATCTTCTTGTATGACAACATCTGCAGTGCCTATTTTGATGATGTCCTTTTTTGTTGTTTTTTGAATTGCTGCAGGCATATGCCCCCCTGCCGGATTGGTCGGCCTTGAAGGCCGAGTAGTTCGGCAATCCTGTTGGGTTTGTGCCTGGTGACCGGATTGAGCAGTGCTCAATCGGTCTTGTACTGGTGGCGTCAATCTGTTGAAAATAGATGTTTGGGGTGCCCCCCAGGCGGGGTACTGTGGCATCCCAAATAGATATGGTGGCATGCCCCACATTTGATTTGGGACATATGGCGGAGGTAAATATGTGTACGGATATGGCATAGGTGGATATGGAGGTGGAGGTGTCCATGCAGGTATGTTAGGTCTCACTTGTATAGTATGACCTTTCATTTCTTCCGATTGGTGGGGTGGTCCAATCGGCCTGACCTGGCGCTGCTCATGAATGGGTGAACGGGGTCGCTTCGGTGGCCGGTCACTGGGGCCGGCCTTCTTTTTCACATATTTAGACAACAATTGATCGAAAGTCGGGCCAGGCTTGATCAGCCGACCAGCTGCTTTAAATGTATTTGTTTTCCACGTACCTATCTCCGGCCGTCGTGGTTTGAAGGTACGTGGTCGCTGCGAGTCCTGAGCATGGCCGGACCGTCCGCCAGAGCTCTCCGGACCGTCCGGTGGGGTACTGGACCGTCCGCGCCTACGTGCCGGACCGTCCGGGATACGCAGCACGGGTTCCTGTATCTGTCTCCCTGTCTGCGCTTGCCCCCCAGTACTGGAGGCTGTGATGGTCACCTTTAGAGTCTCCCCTCCATCGGGAGTCTTCTCAGCTACCACTTTCCTGCAAGAAATTTTATGATTCTCATCGGCCTTTTTTGCATTGCCGATGACTATTTCTTTGCCTTTGCCTTCATCAGCTGTGTTTGGCCGAGTCAGGACTTTCTTGCCCTCAAAGTCGATCATGTTCATTGGAAAGGGCTCCGTGTCCACCTGCATTTCCTGAAATTTCAATCGTCCTTCGTTAATGGCCGATTGAATCTGTCGACGGAATACATTACAATCATTAGTGGCATGAGAAAATGAGTTATGCCACTTGCAATATGCACGACGTTTTAGCTCGTCGGCGGATGGAACAGTGTGATTTATTTTAATGTTGCCATTTTTGAGTAATTCATCAAATATTCTATCACACTTACCAACATTAAATGTAAACTTAACCTCCTCTTGCCGTTTCTTTTGAACCGGCTGTAAGGAGGCACAAGCCGAAGATTTGGCCTGTTTTGGCCAAACCATTTCAGCAGCACACACTTCTGCTGATTCGTCTTCTGAGCTACTTTGGTCGCATTCTACTACACGTATGTTGTGACGAATTGTTTTAGCAGTTTCTTTGCTTCGGCTTTCACAAGCCGAAGCTCTCTGGTGTAGTTGTGCTAGCGTAAAGAATTGGATGCCTTCTAATCTTTCTTTTAAATAATATCGCAGACCGTTAAAAGCTAATCCTACTAGCTGTTTCTCTGCTAAATAAATTTGAAAGCATCGGTTTCTTGTATCTCGGAATCTCCGGATGTAATCATTAACCGATTCATCTTTTGTCTGTCGCAACGACGCTAAATCTACCAAATCCAATTCATAGTCACCGGAGAAAAAATGGTCATGAAATTTTTGTTCTAAATCCCCCCATGATGAAATGGAATTAGGAGGTAAAGTGGCGTACCATGCAAACGCAGTTCCTGTTAAAGATAATGAAAACAAGCGTACGCGAAATGCCTCTGTGTCGGCCAACTCTCCTAATTGTGCTAAAAATTGGCCTATGTGTTCACGTGTGTTCTTTCCTTGATCACCCGAAAATTTTGTGAATTCGGGTATCCTGGTTCCCTGTGGGTATGGGTGGTGATCAAATCGGCTGTCATAAGGTTTCCGATATGATTGCCCCCCAGGGACCATGCTTACTCCGAGCTTATCTCGGAACGCCCCGGCTATTTCTTCCCTTACTATATCAATGGCAGCCGGTGCGAGACCACCGGCTCTCTGGTCAAACATAGGTGGGGTTGGCTGGATATTAGCATGTTGTCTTTCCCCCCATTGGTTTGAGTTACGTGGTGCATTTCCATTTGTTCTATATGGCTCATATGTTTGATCGTTTCTTTCCGGCCTTCTAGGTGGGGCCGGAAAGCTTTCCTGGGCTTTGGATCCTGAATTAGTGGGCTGGTGCATTGCATAGTGTGATGGGAAGTGTTGCTGGGACGGGCGAGGATTCATGTAATAATTCTCCTCAAAAGACTCATGCGCGGACTGTCCGGATACGTACCCGGACCGTCCGTGGTCATATGCGGACCGTCCGTCATTGTATGCGGACCGTCCGGCTGGGTAGTTTGGGTTCTGTGTCATATGTGGTGGCTCGGGCGCATATCTAGGTAACTCATTAAAAATAGGCCCGGCTGCTGTTGGCCCGGACGGTCCGCGCTCACGTGCGGATGGTCCGGGCATGTGCAGATCGGCTGGTTTGCTGCCGATTTGCGGTTGCTTAGGGTACGTGTCCATCGGCATCCCATAAAGGGGTTGTGACTGGTCGTGACAACCTGTAGCCGATGTGTTACGCGCGTTATCTCCTAACTCAACCTCGTGCGAAGGAAAATTTGCGGTATTAGATTTATCAAATGCACGTACTAGTCTCTTAAGATCGCTTTGCATACCCCCTATGATGTTCTGCATTTGTTCACGCTGATCTTCTACATAATTTCTAAGAGATTGCAGATCGTTGGTATTACTTACATTGGGGATATCTGGCGTGGGTTGGAGCGAAGCCGGATCCGTCGCCCGATGTCGGACGACCTTGTTGTTCCTGTCCACTTTGAAGTTGGCCAAGAACTTTGCTTTCGCCTCCTGGATCATCCGCTCCTTGTGCTCCTCAAACTGGAGCTGCTCGTCAGCCGGCAAGGTTTCCCAAGTCGGCTCTATGATGTTGCTTAGAGAAATATCAGAGCTATCCTTTGAACCGGCCATTGAGGGCCGATCTGATGAGCTTAGATGTGTTTTCCCCAGCGGAGTCGCCAAAAAGTGTGTTGACGCCTTTTCGGAGCGCCAAACACTCAACAAGAACCGTGGCGGTGCCCTCTGCACAGGGGCGGACGGTCCGCGCGCAGGGGCCGGACGGTCCGCGGCCTGGTGCGAGGCGCGGTGGTGCTCTCTGCGCAAGGGCGGACTGTCCGCGGCCTGGGGCCGGACGGTCCGCGGCCTGGTGCGCGGCTAGGGCTCCTGCCTGACGGCCGGACGGTCCGCGCCCTGGGGCCGGACGGTCCGCGCGTACGCAGGAACGGCGGGAGATCGCCGACGGCGCCTGGATCTCGCTCCCGGGAGGGACCCCGTCGGGGAGTAGAGATCCTAGGTTGTGTCTAGGCTCGGGCTGGCCGACCTAGACTCCTCTAATCGACGTAGAGCCGAAGAGAGACGAAGAATTTGGGGATTGGATATCTAAACCTAAGCTAGACTAGAACTACTCCTAGGATAAAATGCGAAATAGAAGTTGTATTGATTCGATTGTTGATGATTACAAATCGGCCGTAGACCTCTCTATTTATAGAGGAGGGGGGCTGGACCCTTTACACAACTGATTCCGAGCTAATCCCGCGAATATAGCTAACAACCGTAGCACAAAACTCGGAACCCTAATCTGTTCTGCGCACGCGCGGACCGTCCGGCCCACAGGCGCGGACCGTCCGGCCTCAGGGCCGGACTGTCCGCCGGCTCAAAACCGGTTCGAACACAGACCAACCAAATTCTCACAAGACCGAAAGCCTCTATCATCTACACAGAGAACGTGAAGTCTCCCTATCCGATACTTAATTATATGGATCTAATTAAGCATGGCTTTGAAAGTCTACTACTACTGTGTATTTTCAAGAAACTAAGCTACACATGCTTTCTGCATAAATTGATTAGCAAACAAACAAACAAACACGCGTCAGCTGAAGAAACTAGCAGCAACAATGGCGCGCGTCTCGGTAGCCGCCCAAACATATTCACCTTTCAGATTTGACACATCGTTTTCGCTCGTGCGCAACCACCTCTCGCTAGCTGAACGTACGTACACACAGTTGGACACATTATTTCCAGGAGGAGAATAGTATATATAAAGATGTCTCTTGTATGCTAACTCCTTAGAAAAAAACACTTTAAATTTATCCTAAATCACAAACTATTTTGAGTCTACTCAAGTTTACAGATTACGGAACCAAATATGTACAACATCGTCTATATTTCATGACAAACGACGAATATAATAACCCTCGTTTAGTGCTTTCTTTGTTTTAAATTATAGCTTATTTCTTATTAGTCTTTTTAGATATATTATTTTTACCTATATATCTAGTCATATGTATATTCAAAAATAAACTCTCTTATAATCAAGAATAGAGGAGGTAATAATATATCAATATTCGTATTTATAAACGTAAATGAATCAGCTGATATTAATGTTATACTATATATGTGGTTGGACACACAATAATAGACAAAACGGGCTTAAATTATATACTACTCCAGCTTGCTATAGGGTTTGACTGTGCCAACTAATTTAACCGCCAGTAGTTTAGTACGTAGATTGCTGCATATATATACGCATGCTCTTGCAGTCTCCAATTTCGATGCTTTGCGTGGAAAGTACTGTCATCTTTGCATGCAGCGTGCACCGGCCTAGCAGTAGCAGATCAAAGTCAAACTAGGCCAGGCAAGAATCTCAGCCAGCGTAGTAGGACGTACAAGTACCGGCGCGCTCATCAGTACGTACGGATCAAATAATGTAGATTAGCATCGCTGCCTTATCGAGGAAAGCTGCCTTTTATCGAAGAAATGGGTTTCGGATCGGACCCTATATACAGTACCGGTTGATTATTCTCACCGTTAGCGCTTTAGAGTAAGCAAGCATTAATATCAGTTGATGATTCGAACCGATATTAATATTCTGACTTTACTCCCTCCGTTTGAAAATAATAGTTGTTTTAGTTCTTAGTTTTTTTTGTCTATATATATTTAAATGGATGAAGATAAACCTATACATAAATATAAAACATATACATCAAACATTTTATGAACCCCTATTAATTAACTAAAATGAATTTTAATTTGTGATAGAGGGAGTAGTAGTTGTTGGAGCTACTAATTGGTACTAATATATGCTTGAGAGGTTAGTACTTGTTAGAGCGATCAATTGGTACCACTATTTTAGTCCATTATTTGAGAGCTTCTTAATTTCTTTGACACCATTAATAACAGAGAGATGCTTTTCACTCCTCGGACTTGTGGATCTTGAGACTGTCGAGCTAGTCCTATTTACAGAGCAGTGACCCTAGTCGTCGAGGGGGGGCATCGGCTTGTGCCCTTGCTCTCGAGTCTGGACGATATGCAGCGTGTTGATCACCTCCTCAACAGAGATGTTGTTGATGACGATTAGGGTCTTGATGGGAACTGTCACCTAAGTCAGATGCTCTGGATCGACTTAATTGTAGCATCTTCCGCACTACCTTGACATCAGTGATGTTGTCACCGAGGAGACGCAGATCAACAAGCCTAGTGATGTTCAAGAAATCTTCTATGTTCGTTCCTCCTTCCCACTAAGAGACTCTGAATTCACAACAAAGCTATGTGTGTACCATCCCATGCCCCTTATATATCGTGACCGTGATACAAGGAAGCACTCAGGAGAATAACTTCTTAAGCCCAGCACAATGATACCTTTGTATAAAAGAGAGAGAGAAATAAGAGAATCACATGTCTTGACAAGAGACAGCCACATGTCAATGCAAGTTGCCATGCATCAGCCATTCTAGCTAGTGTCGATCAGCATGTTACCTCTTTGGAGTCTGGAGTCGATCGATCTGGGTTCAGGCAAGAAGACGAACACAGATGCTTTGATCCATCAGTTGTCGTGCTACGGGCTGGGGTTATGTTATCATTTAGGCGTTGGCAGATGAACAAATACGTACGTACGTATACTACTTGCAGACTGTATTGTAGTAGCTCTTACCGATCGATCAATAAAAACCGAGAGAGCAGACGACTAACAACAATCACGCAACGAACACGAACACCTTTTGGCATTATTGAGATTTGGAGCACTAGCTTGTTTTAAAAATACCAGCAATTGCATGGTGGTCAGGTTCAGACTTTGATCATTAATTAACCACACCCGATCTGAGCAGCCGATCATGTGGTGTGGTACGTTTTTTTGTACGGGACAACACGGTCGGTAGGGGTGAAGGATGCGAAGGACGATCGACACCGTAGATGCCGAAACCTGATGGGCCGGGGAAAATTAAAAAAAAAATAAACACGAGCGCAGGCCAACTTTTTTCCCCCTTTATCCAAGTCAACGCTAGCTGCCATGCATTGCCAACCGCGCCAAAATGATTAGGGCAAGGTAATCACAGGCAGCTGGTTGGCTAATTGAGGTTAGGAAATTAGCGCTGGTATAATGCTTTGGCTTGGCTGGTAAAAAAGGCTTGTTGTGGTATAAGGGCTAATTATGAGCTAGCTAGCTAAAGATTGGCTCAAGTGTGTGTCGAAATAGGGGGGAAATATTGGTGTTCTAATTTTTTTTTACAAGTTTTCAGCTAGTTGCTAGCCAGCTAACTAAGCGGTTTTAACTAATTTAACATTTTTTAAGCCTAAATATTATGGTTTGTCTAGATTATCACATGTAGTATATAGCAGCTAGTATAGTAGCTTATTTCAACCGGCATGTTCACATTCTGATGGCCGGACTCCGGCCTCTCTTTCAATGCGTACATCCAGCATCAAATCCAGTCCAGAGATGAATATATATACATAATAATATGGAGGAACAAGAACTTTTAACGAGGCCTACGCTGGAGCGACCACGCACGCCGCATATGCAGAGCAGAGTGCATGCAGTTCTCGCTGGATTCCTGGCCGCCCAAAGCGCAGAGACAGAGAGGCTCTGACACGCCCGACCTGCTGTAGATCTGTTGCAGTTGCCGCAGAAGAGGGGGGGTGGCTGGTGGTCAGGTCAACTGGCGGTTTTGGGAGAACGGCCGTTGCTTGTTGGCAGACCAGAGAAGGAAGCTCTGGAGATCAGCATTCAGCAGCGCGCTTTGTTTGACTGGATATTTCAGCCCAGGTGACGGTAGATTTTCGAGCCCGATAGCTGTCAGAAAAGAAAATCAACAATAACTTCTGCACATCCATGGACTGGCGCGTGCAAAAGGCAGCATTTTGTCCAAGATAAGATGAGAGAAATCTACCCAGCGTCTCCAGCACGCTTACCTGTTTCTTCGCGCCCGGTGGCCGTGGCTCGTCGGGTGCAGGAACGGTTGCCTGCGCGAGCGCCGGAGCCCGGAGGCGAAAGGCATGCAAACGTTGCCGCTGTGGGCCTGGCTTCCGCGGGCGCGCGCGAGTGGAGACGCCTCGTGCCTCGTCTCAGAGACAGCTACAAACCAAAGAACAGGCAATTTGTCTCCAAAAATTTAAAGTGAACTATATATTCGCACTCTCAAAATTTAAAACTCTCCACAAATACGTCAAGGCAATTTGTCTGAAACCCACTACAGATCGAGGGAAAAATGAAGCTTCAGAGCATCACCAGGATGATATATGCGGGCGACATCTAAAACTATTTTCAGATTTAAAGCTCTGTAGACATGTACGGCCAACCAATGCTGACATAAAGCTAGTATTTTGGTATGAGCCTCTTGAGTGGCGGATCAATAAGGACTTCAGAAACCAGAATACTATGGTTACATAAAAATATTTATCTAGAAGAAAAAATGTAATGTTCCTTTTGGAAAAAAGATCATTTGCGCTTCACCGTGTCTTAGGCGGCGTTTGGTTTCTAGTGACTAATTTTTAGTCACTCCATTTTATTTAATTTTAGTTCTAAATTGTTAAATACAGAAACTAAAATATAGTTTTAGTTTCTGTATTTTTTAATTTAGGGACTACGATAGAAAAATTTTGAGTGACTAATGATTAGTCTCTATAAACCAAACATCCGTGGTCATCTAAGGACGTCGTGAGGTGGATCCACCACCGTCTGCAACACAAACATGGCAAGCGCTTGTCGGTCTACAGCAGAAAAAACGGCGCAATTAGGGCGTCTCTAATGTCTAATGGTAAAGTCATTATCTATAAGAAACATACAGTTTACCTGAAGATGGCATAAATAGACAGACTCGTTCTTAACATGGGTCCGGCTGTTGCAGAGCTTTATTAATTACTTCCTTACTTCTAGAATATATATATCTTTAGTTATCCCAAGTCAAAATCATTATAACTTTGACCAAGTTTGTAAACACAAGCAATAATATTTGTGAAATCAAATGTGCTTCATTAGATACACTGTAAGGTATATTTTCATGGTTAATCATTTTAAATATGATAAATTTTAATAATATTCTATAGAAATTCGACCAAGTTTGGGATATTATTACATTCTTTGGATTTGAAACTTCTGACAAAATCCTAAGAAGATGAAGAAAAGAGCACTTTATTGACCAGTTAAAACTAGTCGACAGTTTGCTTGAATCAGTATTTTTTAAGATAATAATCGAGAGAGAAACTCACCCCCAAAAAATATATTGAAGTGGGACCTACCCAAGAAAAAAGGCCGCTGGGGCAGTGGGGCCCATCGCTCCCCTGCCTTTAAAACCCCCTCGATGCGCGCCGCAGAGCTCCATCCACCACACCATCAAAATCAACTCGTTGAGAGCGGCCTCCTCAAACTCAAAGCCAGCAGAAAAATTTCCCAAGATCGTCGTCGTCCCCAGCTCAAACAAGCGCAGATGGAGCAGTCCGGCGCCAAGAAGTCGAACAAGATCACCGAGATCGTGCGGATGCAGCGGATGCTGAAGAAGTGGCGCAAGCTATCGGTCACCCCCAAGGAGCCAAGCTCGCCCACCGCCGGCGGCGGCAATGCCGTTGGCGAGAGCAAGGCGAAGAAGTTCCTGAAGCGGACGCTTTCTTTCACGGACGCACCGCCCTCGGGGTCCCCGCCCAAGGGCCACCTCGCCGTGTGCGTGGGCCCCGCGGCGCAGAGGTTCGTGATCCCGACGGAGTACCTGAAGCACCGCGCCTTCGCGGCGCTGCTGCGGGAGGCCGAGGAGGAGTTCGGGTTCCAGCAGGAGGGCGTGCTCCGCATCCCCTGCGAGGTCCCCGTCTTCGAGTCCACCCTCAGGGCCGTCGAGAAGAACAAGAAGGACGCCGCCGCCTCCTGTTACTGCAGCGCCGAGTACGCCGCCGACGAGGTCGGGCGCGGCACGCCCAACAACCCGCTCTGCAGATAGGTGGAGCTCGAGGACAGAACAAAAAATGTCTTCTTCCTCTTCCCTTTTTTTGGTTCTTTCTTCTTGCTCTATGTAACGTGGTGTGGTGAGGGATTGAGCCGATAGCATCTCCCCCCGCGGATTACAATTACTGCTCCGATTTCTCTCTCTCTCTCTCTCTCTCTCTCTCTGCTGAACCGAGCTGATCTTGACTGGGTAATGCAGCCCTCGTGGATGCAACGAATTATGGAAAAAATGATGTGGAAACGACGGGTGTTACGTGTTCTATTGAAAGGCAATGAGGAGGAGCTACCTCTGACTGAAAGATTCGATTTTGTTTTTCCTTTCCGACTGTCCTTTGTCATCCTTGATTTGCAGTAATTGCTCTCCTATCTTTACGTAGTGCATCACAGTTATTTATGAAGAATCTTGACTAGTTGCGCATAATCTATAAAATATAATGTACATTATGTACTTCATCAGTACATTTGTCTAGTACTCTAATGAAATGGTTGCTGCTTCAAAATTAATCTGTGCATAGTTTGATGGACTCTGGAACATCAGTTGTTTAGACTGAGAACCAATAGCTGACATTTTTTTTTATTCGAACGATGAGAGCTGTTGACTACTACTTCACATGAAAGCAAAGTATGAGGTCTGCATCACTGCATGAGTCAAGACCTACCTGAGCGAAGAATGAGCAACAGCTTGTCGACGGTACGGGCTAGATCGCCAAGGCCGCACACGACCCAAACATACAGCGTATGGAGGTCTTAACGGCGAGGTCGATATGATCGATTAAACGCTCATTTTTTTGATCCCACAAATGATAAAGAGTTAGATCGCCTGAAGTCGCACACTCTCTACCATATAGCAGAGGAAGGCCTCACTAGCGAGGTGGATGAGGCTGATTAGACGCTCGCTCTTTCTCTTAGGGACCCACGAAAGTCTTCTCCGTCCACATGAGCCTTTGTTTGTCCTAATTCATCACTATTAATTTTAACCGATTATACCGGTTCTTTTATAAAATTTTACAACATAAAAGTACTTTTGAACTGTCATAATATATAATTCTTTTAGTTTAAAATAATTTGTCAGTTAAAGTTTAAATAGTTTGTCTTGAGCACCATTTGTGGCACTAGGTACGGCCGGACCGTTGGACGGTCCGGTTCACTAAGGACCAGACGGTCTAAAGACGCGGATGGTCCGCGAATAGATCAGACGATTAAACTTCTATTGCTCGCGCGCGTGTCTATCCCTCTAATCTCGCAGGAGCTGTTGGAAGACGCTTAGGAACGGGCCTAGACCTCCCTCCCTTATATATTTGAAGAGGTACAGCCGATTGAAGAACCAACAATCGAATCAACAATCAATTTATCTTCTATTCTTTACCTTTTGCCCTAGGAGTAGACAGTAACATAGATTTCTCACTCTAATCTTCACTCTCTCCGGCTCTACGTCTTTTAGAGATGTCTTGGGTGGCCTGTTGACCCAAGACAAACCCTAGGATCTCTCCTCCTCGACGAGATCCCTCTCAGGAGCAAGATCCAGGTGTTGTTGACAAACTCCGACGTCTCTGCGCACACGCGAACCGTCCGGCTCGTCGGGCAGAAACCCTAGCCTCTGCACCAAGACGCACCGTCTGGCCACCAAGCGCGGGACCGTCCGACTCGTCAAGCAGAAACCCTAGACTCTGCACCTGGTCGCGCACCGTTCGGCCCTCGGTCGCGGACCGTTTGCGCTGTCATAGAGAGCACTGTTGTCAGTACTCATCGCGGTGATTGGCGCCCAGATTGGCGCTAACAGTTTGACTTAGGACAAACCTAGAAAGACATATGGAGGAAGTAGTGTATATCGAGAGTGTTTTATGATCTATAAGACCACTTTACCTACAAATCACGTCAAGGGACACATGGGATAACAAGAGAGTTCAAATAGTGCAATATGGACATGGACCAAGGTAAAATGGTGATCAAGAAGATCAACACCTCAATTAAGACATTTGAAGACTTATTGAAGACCTGCAAAGATCATGTAAGAATCCAAGCCACAAGATGCAAAACCCCAGATGAAGAGTAGCATCAGACGTGTCCGATAAAGCACTAGATACGACTTGCACTGTAGTGAAAAAGGCTATTGAGATAGAGTATCCCGGACACATAGGTGTGCATCGGACATCACACCTAAAGGTTAACCAGATATGACACTCAAAGAAGTCTCAAACATGTTTGTGAGATACATAAGATACATGACGTGTCCAATGTGCCATTGAATACCCCACCGAGCAGGATAGTCAGAGAGATTGCACATTGACCGGAGAAAGAATATAACACACTAGATGTATCTGGTGTAACACTAGTCAAAACACGAGATGTTTGCACTCAAACACTAGTCAATGGTTAGTTCTAATTAGGGATGGCACAATGGAGAATTCCTTGTCGGTGAATGACTCCCCATCCCCATCCATGTGAGGAGAAAAATCCTCGTCCATGTCCCCACGAACGCTCATAGAGAAGTTTTTGCTCTCGTTCCCGTCTAGTAATTTATCCCCACGGATAATCTGTCGCCACTTTAAAATACAATAGTTAGAGACAAATTCAAACTGATTATATTAAAATTGAATAAACAAAATTTAAAATTACACGAGATATCTAGTTTAGATATTAGTTTGCTATTTTATAATAAGCTATGTATAAATTTTTAGTATAGTTTTAAAATATTAATGGTCTAATTTAGATGAAGGGAAGATCGCTTGCAGGGAATGATTCTCCATCCCATCCTCGGGAACCCGACAGGACAAAAAAATCCCCATTTCAATCCCCGTGGGGACTAGAGACTAGATTACCCCTATTCCCGCCCCTAAGGGCTTGTTCGATTAGAGGTGGATTGAGGGAAATTGGAGGTGTTTAAATCCACTTCTATGTACAGAATTAGATTTAAACCCCTCCAATCCCTCTCAATCCACCCCTAACCGAACAAGCCCTAATAGAAGAATTTCGTGCGGGAATCGGAGATCGGGTCCCCATTGCCATATCTAGCTCTAATGGCTAGCTGACGTGTACGCGTCAGTCTATCTGGTGACTACACCGAACATGTTCGTTGAGTACGCAAATTTCTGTGTTATTTTCAATGTACAGTTTTAGACTTGGTGGCTTTATATACCCACCCAACCTATCATTTGAGAGGTGTGGGCGTTAAGGAAGATAACCATTGAGTTGAAACTCAAATACAATATTTCTAGACACTAAAGTGCTTAAGAAATCATTCAGTAATTAGTGTAGGTGCCTTGTGAAATGTTTAGGTTAGTTAGATCGCTATCATTAGCGTTTGCTCTAGGTTTTGCCTACTGCTTAGAAGCGAGAAATAGACACATACCCTCTGGTGCTTACATACATCATTGTTTGGTTGTACCGAAGGCATTGTAAGACTTATGAGATCACATTACACTGGGGCCGCCACCGTGTACTGGAGGGAACGAGGTCCACGATGTTTAGGTTGGAAACTCAATACTGGAGATGATAGAGAGCTTTCAAAAGATACCACAAGCGGAGCATCACGTGCTTGTAAAGAAGACCTAGAGCTATTTAAGGAGTTGTGCTTGACCCTCGTGTGGGGCTCCAATGGTGTTTAGGAGAAACTTACGTGTTTGTCGATACCTCGGTAAAAAATAACGACACATAAACATGAGTTTATATCTCAATTAGATATAAGCTTTCACATTTATATTATATTATTTTGGGTGCGTGATTTACCTTTCTAGCTTATCTATAGGCTAGTGGATAAGTTTCGAACCTAGGTTGTATACCTTTTTTATGACAGGGTTAGCAACACTTAGTTAAAACTGTAATCACATATAAGATAACTTAGTTATTGCATATATTTTGACTAGGAAAAATAGATGTCATAATTTAGGGATAAATTGGATTGTCTAATTCACCCCCTCTTAAGCGTCAAGTGTTCCTACAATGTAGTTGGATGCCTTAATTGGCTATGTATATATACTATATTTTATATGGAATCGATGGACTTGTTATGTTGGAGAATTAATATGATATTATTTATGTATCTTTTCGTAGGGTTTTTAACGTAGATTTAGTCAAAACTAACATGAGACAATTCTAAGACCGGTCAGGTCTAATTTAAACGTCAACATCTGATACTGATATATTCATATATATGCTGCAAATTGGCAAGTTGTTTGATGTAGAAAAACACAGCTTTTGAATTCCTGAAGCAATACCTTATGTATGCATGTTCCCATGACCATGAGGCCATGGCACGCCTAGTATGTTTTCTGAGAAAGGTGTGAACGCCGAGGTTGCGTGAGATTTCAACCCCTCACACCCGGACACCCCCACCCCCTCTGGTAAACCTATTCAACCTCCACATTCCTGGTGAATGCATATTTGTTTTTTCAGGATTTCAATCTATTTGAAAGAAATCCTTTAAAAGTTTGAATTCATTGAGTTGCTGTTAGAAAAGTTCTTGCTCCTCATATGCCATTGCTTGGGAGTTGGGACTGCACTTCCCTTATATGCCACTGTCGCTATGACGGGCTTAACGCCAATGACGCATATAGGGGGTAAAAAGGCTTAATTCTTTCCATCGCTTGTGCGCCATTAATTGCTAACTACCCCGTATGCTACATGAGAAGGAAAAATTGAAGTGGTAGCATATAATTAAGGGCTAGTTTTACAACCTCATTTTCTCAGAACTAATTATACTTAAAAAAATGGAGTTGCCAAATTAGTCCTTAGTAATGAAACTTTTCCGTTGGTAACCAAGGAATGGTGCATAATAAATTATCTCAAGACGATTGGCACAATACCTTCACTTCGAAAATGGAGAAAAAAAGAACTTTGTGAGCACAAGACATCTGAGAAAATCCACTCTTGTCAAAGTATGATGGGGTCTTTTCCCCATCTAGAACACTTAGGAGATCTGAGTTTGATGCTTGTTTGACCTTGTTTTGTTACATTCTTGCTGATTTCTTTGTCCTCTTATCATCTCAGTGGTGATACTACTGTTGATCGGGCGACGGTGGAGTCGTACATGTCCATGAGAGTTGTGTACTAGTCCTGCACTTTTTCAGGTCTCAATGCTTGGCCCGCCGTTTTCCTCGCTCGTTGTGGTTTGAACCCAAAGGGGAAAAAAAAGCGAAGGTCCTTTTTTGTCCCAATTAAAACGAACGACTTTAATGATTTCATCTTCCATCTTACCATTTCATTGCGAATACAGTAAATTATAAATCTTCGCCTTATCGAAAAGGTCCATCCATCCATCAGCTGGTCCAACAGCAACTCATCTCGATAAGGTGCGGCTTCGCCTCCCAATGCAGACGCACCACCTCACCGGAGGTCTACTACTACGCCTACGTTGAAATTCGGTCTAGAAGCACAACAAGGTCGTCCGGCCCGAGGAGCATACATTACATAGATCATGTCGATCCCCTCAAGTCCAACCCAATTATATGTATAATATCGCAAACCGTGAACAAATCAATGCGCCGTTTTGTCAAAAACTTGGCCCAAATTCTTCGCACATCCATCCACCTCATTGAGCAAGAGGATTTCACCTCGGTAGGGAAGGAATGGGCTGTGCCGGGTCAATTATCATTCGTCGAGACTGAACGGCCGGCGAAGCTGTCAAAGAATTCTTGAACCATTCAGATCTGTTACTCGAACGCACGCACCGTGAGTCTTCCTCTCTCTCTCTCTTTTTTTACCCGGTTCTTGAATCACCGCCATCTTGGAGTATTTCGAACTGCAAGAATAATCAGCCGCGCGAGCATGTGGGATGGGTCGCCAGCCAAGCCAAGCCATTGCGCCAGGTACCTGCAGCTGCAGGTGCGTCTTCGCGTTGGATCCCACGGATCCATTGAATCGCGTTTACCAAGGTGGCGCATGTGGGATGGGATGGGAGAACCGGCCGGGCCGGCCTATGCGGTCACCATGGACAGTAGGACTGAGTCATCTGCTCTAGCCGTCGCTGCCTGAATACAGCAGATGACAGGGATACAAGAGCAGCGTTGCTCGGCTGAACAAACAAGCATGATTAGACAGTGTCTGCCTTCGTTTTCTTGTGCGGCCAGAGAAAAGTATGGTCTGCGATATGGTTCCCAGTATGAGATTCTTTTTTTTTAAAAAAAAAGGGAATACTAGGACATCTCTGAATTCTGAAGAATTCAGAATTCAGAGCTAGGAAGTTAGACCGAGCATTCGGTTGTTTTCTGCCGCTGTCGATAGTGCCTTCGTTTTCTTATGCAAAGCTGTTGCCACTCGTTCGTTCGCACGTGACGGGATATGGAGAAGGATTTTGCGCCTGAGTAGTTGCCGCTTGCAGAACGAAGATCGACAGCTGAAGAATAAGAAGAACATGCGTGTGTAAAAAAAAAAGAAGAATAAGAACGAAGATCGTGTGAGATTCTGAGACGAAGGTTTCAGAACATGTCTGTTGTCTGGTACGGTATGGCCAGTAGTATGTCTCTGCCAATGGAATACAAGTATTGATTACGACGACCGCAGTTTCCATGGTTGCCTAGCTAATAATACTGATACTGTCATTCATGTGACAAGGTAGCTCATGTTTTCTGCATCTTCCTGTCGTAGGGTAGGGACGCCTCAAAACCCTTCAGACATGGATGATCGATCTGTGCCGTCATGAAGAACTGAAGGTGACGAAGAGTAGGAGACTATCATACCTTCTTGTTTCCGTTTGTTTTTCCTATACTATGTAAATGTTCATGTGTTGCAACAACAACAACAACAAACAAAACATAACACCATAATAACATATATGTTATACTGTTATCTAAAAAAAGATAGTGCAATTGTGATATTTAAAATATCAATATTCTATAAGTCTTGTAAAGGATGGATAATTAAAATATAACTCTTAAGCTTTACTGTGAAGCTTGTGGTTTAAAATATTATTGCTGCTACTCGAGGAGAATTTCAGAGGCCCTGACATCTTGCCTATCCATCGACTCTTTGGCTCCAGCTACATGGCCAGACTCCACTTGGATCAAGCAGTGGTGGCTACTCATCCGCAGTGCCGAAAAAGGGGACCCGCTCCCTGCTACTTCTGGTGGGCTGGAAAATCTGGATGGAAAGAAACATCCGCACTTTCCAAAGGCGAGAGAGGTCAGTGGTAGACCTGTTAGCACCAATTAAGACGAAGGCAAGGCTATGAGATGTTCCAGGTGCTAAACACATTTTTACGCTTTTACCTCCTGATGTAATTATATAACTTATTTATACTCTCGCTGTGGGGCTTCTTGGCTCCCGCTTGATTCTCTTCTTTATTGATAGAAGCGAGCACATCCTCGTGCCGTTCGTTATAAAGCCATAGTTCTTTCAACTAACAAAAAAAGATAAAAACCCAAAAATGTAAACGTAGACGACTACTCACTATTTCTTACCTTACAATGAAATATATACGTGAATACATAAATATATAATGTACAATTAAGAATCTAGCCTCTCAAATAGTTTGATCCAGTGCTTTACACGGGCACCAAGCTGTAGCTAGTCACCAATCAAAAATGACCCAGAAGATCTTCAAGTTGAAGATGCCGCATCTGACTTCTTGCAGCTGAAGCACGCAGAGGGCTAAAGCTGCAGTTGGAAGTGTCCTGCATGCGTACAAGTTCTTTATAAATTGTTAAAGCTAAGGTATTGTTGACTATATTAAAAAAATGCATCAGCGCGTGAGACATTACCTCTTTTACGGAGCTAGAACCTCTGTGTATATTATATTCTTCATGAATATATCTTTTGTCGTTTCTTCTTGCTCTTCTCCTTCCCTTTCCCCTTGTTCATGTCCTTAACAGCTGACATGGCCAAGATCCTAATGTTCGATCTTGTCATCAGGGACGGGCCCAGCATAAGTTGTCATGGATCTTGATAACGCTACGTACAATTGGTCGTACAAGAATACTGGTTCTGATAAGTACTGTATCTCAGTCCAGCGACCGGGCCTTCGTTAGCACCAAAAGAAGGCTATACTGTTGGATGTCGCCAAGATGCATTCAAAGATTCTTGTATAGCAAATCATCACGAAGCCTAGCTACTAGGACCACTATTCTCGAGGATCCATGTCCTCGGAACTATCCTGGGACTGACCCGGAATCCGGATAGGGGCCTAACCCTTCGGGAAACTTGATCTAAGGTACTTCAAATGAATAAGGCATCTATACTGTAATTTCTCGGCAGAACAACCAAGGGTCCAAGGACTTCTAAGTTCTAGGGTACTCTAAATAAAAAAATAGTTATTTATAGTCAAAATTTATAAGTTTGACTCGAACATGGTTTAAAACGATAAAATAGTAGGATACCGGATGAAGTTGCTTGAGGGCCTCTTTTGACCTTGGATCCTAAGGTCTCTGGTTTCAAGTATATGAACAGTTGGGCCCCAAGCCCCCTAGGGCCTAGGCTCTCCTAGGATAGCGTGTTCGGCTGCAGCTGTTCATACTGTTGCAACTGTAATTTATAGAGACAAAATATTATAGTAGTCGTAGTCAGATTAAAGTCGTAGCAAGCCACATTAAACAAGTCGTAAGTATAAAGCCACCTGCAAGACAGAAGGGTATAGTTAGCCGCCCCCACCAAAGGTATTGTAGCCCCCAAGACAGAGATGCCACCTTTGAGACCTACTTCTGACAAGGCCATAACACTATGATTTTAGATAAGACTACCGTGCGATACATTAAGGGTGTGTTTGGTTACAATGACAGGATGAGACGATCCCTTAAATAAGGTTATTTAGTTCAGAGACAAGGGTTATGACAGAACTATTCCAGGTGAGAACTATCCCAGTTGTCCCAAAAAATTGAAGGGATGAGAGAGGACGCCAATGGACATCTCTATCCTGGCTGTCCCACAACCAAACACACTATAAGGGTACGTTTGGTTGCAATAACATGACGGGATGGGATGGGATGGGACGATCCATCAAATTAGGTTGTTTGGTTCTGAGTCAAGGGTTGGGACGAAACTATTCCAGTGTTGTCCCTCAAAATTGGAGGGACGACAGAGGACGCTAGGGGACATCCCTGTCCTAGCTGACCCGCAACCAAACGCACCATAAGTGTGTGAGGCGTGATGTTACAACCTGACAGGTGAGATGTGATATCATAATGTGACAGGTGCACTATCACCACAACTTAGAATCGACAACATGGTACTCAAGACCACTATCCTGTACGTACATCGACCCTGTAGCTATGTATCGGCATACCGGTGTACCCTGTACGTACATCGACCCTGTAGCTATGTATCGGCATACCGGTGTACCATGAAATATTATTAAATATAGATTATTACATCGATTACCAGCTATGTCATACTAGACATCGTTGTTTGTTGATACAACATAATATACATGCCCATGTGGTAGGTATGATTGCCCCTAAAGAACACCTCCGTTGGTCGTCGGACTGTAGTAGCTGCAATCTATGAAGACAAAATATTATAGAAGCTATAGTTGGATTAAAACCGCAGCAATGAATAACCCAGATGAATAACCCAGGCTCTATGTATGACTTCACGGCTAGGATAAAATCAGGGTTGTTGGGGCTTAGCTATAAGAGCACCCAGATTCTCAACGATGATCCTATAGAGCCGACTCAAGTATAATTCTCGAGCCTACAAAAAGTCTTCCAACCAACAACAAATTTCCGCACACTACATACTCAGAAAGTAAAAAAAAAAAAAAGATAACAAAAGGTATAGAAAGGACGAGGGGAATCGCAAGTTCAGACCACCAACACAACCCTCTACGGACCCAGGTATCTACGCTTATGAGGAGTACTCAAAGGGTTGCGGCGGTTGTGGCTCGTCGTCAACGGCCATGGCAGATGATCCGGATCCCTGTTGGCTTGCAGCTGTGGCAGTGTTGCCGGTGCTTCCTCCAACTGCTGTGGGAGCATCGGTCAGTGCAAGGTCCTCGGCCTCAGTGGGCTGAAGGTCTCGGAGGAGGATGAATCCAGAAGGCGCTGGTTTCACAGGGACGTATCGGCTGTTTTCAAGAAACTTGATGAACTTCTCCTGTGCAGGGATCACCCGAGCTGGGTTCGTCAGGAGTTGATACGTTGCTTCTGGTTCAGGAGCTTTCTTTTCAGTGGCATTATCAACCTTGAAACAAAAAATCGAGTCTGGTAAGTTTATGGTCTAACTTGAAATAGCTCCAAGCCAGCATCTAGATTATGCATCATGGCAGTAAATTATAACCAAATGACTAATAAAAAAATACATTGAATGTTTACAAGCTTATCAGAGTGGCCTCCACAGGCACTGCAGTGGCTTTTCAACAATACTTTTTCCCCTAGATTCAGTAAGTTCATTGAACTTTTGGGCAGACATGATCAGTGAAGAGTAAAGACTTCCCCAGGTATGCAAACCCTAGCCCCTAGGCGACAGTATATAACATGACTAGATGTTTAGAATCTAGATGTAGAAATATTTAGGTGCAAATTAGTTAAATTGATTGATGGGTACATTGTTGATGCATTATGTACTTCCTTGGATTGTGAAGAAGGATTGAGATATGAAAAGACAGTAAAGTTTCCGCGGTTCCGCGGTCACCCTTCCACTTCCCGCTTTATGCAGCAAAAATAAGGTAAAATTGCTTTATGCAGCAAAAATAAGGTAAAATTGTGCACAACTGAGGAATCAAAACTTGGTGGTTGGCTCCACATTCACACCTATCTAACCAACAGAACAACACATATTTTTGTGTTTTATTAAAACAAAGTCTACTCATGTGATATATAAAAATCATAGCAATGTACGGGCATCTAACTAGTATTGTGTTATTTATTAGTACTCCCTTGGTTCTAAACTATAAACTTTCCTAGATACGTAGCTTTTTTTATGCACTTACATATACACTGTCTATAATCTGTCTAGATACATTGCAAAAGTAATGTATCTAGAAAAAACAAGCGTCCTATAATTTCGAACGCATTATCTGTGTAGTGAATTGTCGGCAAATACTTTGTTTGTTCATCGATTTCCTAAATGTCTTTTACCGAATTACATGTGGAAAAATTGAGCATACCCCATGAAAAAATCATAGGCCCGCCACTGCTCGGGGATGTTAATACAATTAAGAGAAAGACATAAAGTTGTTACCTGCATGACATCAGCATCCTTCTCTTGAGCTTTAGCCGCCTTGCTTGAGGTAGAACCAGAAGCCTCCTCTGTTGCTTTCTCCTGGTTAGCTTTGCTTTCTGCGTCCTTCTTTGCCCTAGATTTTGCCTTCGCATAAGTTGACAAAATGGCTGTTGGCAGTTTCACTGTCGAAGTAGTAGTCTGTTGAGTTGTCGGTTTGGGATACTCGAAGAGAGACGGTTTAGCATGTGACAGGAACTCAAACTTTGGCACTTTCAAATCAGAGTTGAGCCCAATGAAGGCTGTTGGTGAGAAGGCCAGGCTGATAAAATATAAGAGAGGATACCAGTACCAGAACTGACTGAAAACGGCAAGACCAATCACAGCAGTGAGTTTGTCATGCTTGTTTCTTGAAAGGAGCTTGATTGTAACATTCCTACCACCAGCATCAAGGACACCAGAAGCTAGTATGGCACCCATCTTGCTCATGGTGTCCTCATGTTTGTCAAGAATGATCTTCTCCAACTGACGCCTAAATGCTCCAACACGAGAATCAAAGGATTCATTCGTTTGGATCATTACCATTGCCATGGCAATGAGAGCTCCCTGACGCACAAAGTCAACAACATCTGATGTAAGAGGCTCCAACAAGGAAATTGCATCACTTAATCCAGACCCTGCACATGATATCCCAACAGCTAAGGCTGCACCATAGCGAACATGTGGGTTGTATGATTCAGAGAGCAGGGATACAATTCTTGGAGTCTGCAAAAATACAGATGTAATGTGTGGGTTAAAAAATGGCATTGATGTTTGTCAGTCAAATTTCATGTATGATAATAATTAATAAATGAAACAGAATTTCAACAAAAGGCATCTAATCTAGTTAAAATAATACTCCTTCCGTTCTTTTTTATTTGTCGCGATTTAGTTCAAAAATGAACTAGCCGGTGACAAATATTCGAGAACGGAGGTAGTATAATGCAATCTGGCGATTGATTCCAGTATTCGACAAACCTGCTCGGGCTCATTGTACAGAACAAAACCAAGAGCCATAACTGCAGTCCTCCGAACATCATCACTGACATCTGATACAGCAAAATGCAGCAGCTGGTGGATGGCTTTGTTGTTGGCAGTTCCCCTGTAGGCTAGAGCCAATGCATACATACCGCCATAACGTAATATGGGATCTTGATCTCTAGTCATTTGTTCAATCAAGGTGTCTGCTTCCTCTTCTCTGCCATATACTGTCAGTGCAATTCCCAGTGACAAACCCCTGGAGAAAGAGAGAATTGTCAGAGGATTGTTCTTAAGATCAAGTGCATAAGCACTGTACAGCAATCAAACAGCACCAACCTTATAATCTTTTCATGCTGTGTATCATGTGCATAAGCAAGCATCTCACTAGCCTTTTCACTAGCGGTCCCAACCATGAGCAAGCCCATGCCAATACCAGCTGCCTCACCAGCAACAGCACTGTCTGTGTAAAGGACATTCTTTATGTCCTCATATATTTCCTCATCTGATGTGCCCAAAGCTGCAAGCCCAAGCCCCAAACATGCACCATGCTGGATGACCTGTATGACATTGGGGGTTGGGATTAGCACAATATGCATGAAATGGATAACAAAACAAAGGGATAGAAATAAACGATAATCACCTCTGCACTGGTGTTGCGAAGACTTTCACGGAGGAATTGTTTGATTCCTTCACCATGATTGGCATGAATCAGACCTAGTGCGTAGAGGGCACCACCTTCTGAATATGGACTGCCACCGCCAACTGCACCACTTTGAGGTAGGTAGGGGGCCATCAAAGCCCGGCCTTGTTGAAGGTGACCTCTATGAATGACACCTAGTCCAGCAGTTGCACTGAATTTTGCCCAATTGGTTGCCCTGCTTAACCACTCCTGGAACACAATGGCTTTATGAAACGGTGCAACAGCTAAACTTAATGCAGAGGCAGTAGAAAAGTCATATACCAGGTTCTCTCTTAGAAAGGTATCTACAGTAGTTCCCGCATGCATGATTGCATTGGCACATATTGTTGAACTGTGACAAACACTATTCCTCATTTCCACAGCTTGCTTTATTGTCTTCAGAATTAAAAGATCAGATCTGTTGAAACAAACAACCACACGACATCAGTATCTGGTGAAGGCATATGCTCAAGGACAGTTGCCACCATTTAGCAAGAAATAATTGATTTACCTGTTGTGGCTATATAGAAATTGCAATGTCAGCTGAATAGAAGTCTCCCCTGACAGTATTCCTTTAATTTTTTGAAGCCGGTCAGCATGTGCTACCTCATTTGGATCCACAGTGTGAGCATTTCCATTTGGTGCTGTATCATCTCTCATCTGAACATCTCCAGCTGCTTCTGTGCCTGTACCCACAGTGCTGGCAGTTTGATCATCTTGCACAGCTGGCTCGCTGTCAGGGTTGGATGGCACAGGAGTCGGTGAGGCCAAACGATTCCTCACATTCAAAAGAAAAGCTTGGTTTTCATTCTCAACAAGATCGAAGGCAGTTTGATATGCAAGTAGAGCATCATCCTGGAGACAGAGCATGGCATCTCATGTAAGCAACTACAAATGCCATTAATAATGCAGCAGAAGAAAGAACAAAAATGTACCTTGTTTCCAGAAAGCAGCGTGTCCAATATGCTTGCAACAGTTTCTGGCTCACCCAAAAACATAAGACACTGGCAAATGCTCTGATAATCTGGGTTTGGCAAAGTTTGGTATATTTTAACAATACAACCGAGAACCTGCGAAAAGTGTAAGATATTTGATAAGTCAGTTAATTTCATTTTAGCAGCATGTACTATATGCCAGAAACAGACACAAAATTCTAAAAAGATCCATGCATTTGCCTCCAACTAGACCTAACAATGGGTTTGGATTATCCAAAATAAAAAAGGATTTAACCTGAGTTGGAATTAATTGGATGGATTAGTTTGGAGCCCAATATCCAGTACGATGAGATCCAAAATACAACGGATTGGTTTAAATTCTAGAACCTAGATATCCAGAAATCCATTGGATTGGTTCAGATTCTGGCACCTCCAGGGGCCATGTCATTCTGGAACATGGCCATAGTCGTCACCTACATAGGTAACATTGGCAGCGGCCTCCTCGACATCCTTCCTAACCCGCACACCCCGCAAAGACTTGAGGCCATGGAAGGTCAACATGTTGTCCTGCTCCCCACTCCAGCCGTGGTCCGCATCTGTGGGCGCCACCTCCTGCTCCAACGCCACATCGTCCACCTCGACCTTGACCTCGCTAACCCACCACAATGGCCAAGGACTTGAGCCTCTCGCCGACATCACCCATGTCTTCTACATCGCCTGACCACCATGCCACGGTGCGACCGAGGACGAGGCTCCCAAGGCCAGCTGCGACATGCTCCAAAACGTCCTCACTGTCATCATCCCCAACTGTCCAGCAGACAGCACTCGTCCATGTCTGCGTCCAAATTGGCCACAAGCATTTTGTTGACCTGTTGGAGCCCTTCACCGTCTGGTTTGTGGTCTCAAGTCTGTTCATGGCCTGTAGATTTTTGGACGTTTGGAACTTTGGATTGGTTTGGATTATTGTGTATTTGGCCAGATTGAATTGGATACTACAGGGATGCTATTGGTTTGGATTGTACCGGGGGGTGGGGACATTTTAGTTTTTTTAATTGGATATGGGTCTTAATCCATTGTCAGCCAGGTCTACCCCCAACAAAGCAAAATGACTAAATACCTCAAAGCGATATTCACGGTGATTAACATATTGATGAGAAAGATTGATGCAATACGATAGAGCCCCTTGAATATTATCACACCGAACAATTGCTTCCTCCAGCTTATCCAACCTTCTGCATTCAACAGCCATACCCATGGCCTGTTGATATTTCCCATCAAGAATACACCTGAGTCAAAGAATTTGTATTAGATTCATAACCCATCCGCCAAATTGACGGTGCCAGACAATATAATCTTATCATACTTTTCAAGCATCCTCTCCACTATGGCCTCTAATCGAGGATCAATGTTCTCTTCCTCCTTTGCAGCTTTAGAGGCTCTGGTCTTGATACTGGCATATTCATCTAATGCTTTGGCTGAAAAAGAACAACCAGCAATTCAACATGATGACCAAAAGATATCATAATAAAACTATCATTCATATAAGCTCAAAACTTATGACCCTTTTCACCTAAAAGAGCATGGGCATAGTCTGAATCATCGGAAACATCAAATAGGGACCCAGCACCAAGTGCATATGACAGTGAATCATTTAACTCGCCCAGGTAGTAAAATACCTATATGATATACAACACACTTCAGTATTAACATTTAACAATACAGAAGAATGATCTTTTCATAGAAATAAAAAAAATTGAGGCATAATACCTTAGAAACAACAAGTGCTGCAAGCTGCCTCTGCTCAAACTCTTCATCTTCATACAAGCTCTCGCTGCAGGAAATAGATAACAGCTAGAAACTAATTAGTGACTTAAATTATTGGAAAACAGGAAATACAAGAAAAGGCACACTTTGTGTGCTTCTGCAGTCATGAACTTTAATTGATGGTCCAATCATCTTCACCATGAAAAATATGGGGCAGAGTAGCTCCACAAACTAAATGAGAATTAAAATTAAGCTACATTTGTATCAAAAAGTCTGATAGCTACCATGAAACAAACATAGGAATGTAATGAAATCTAACTAGCTATATATCAATTAAAAATAGAAATTGAGATTAATAAAAACAGAAATTGAGGTTAATATTTCAAACAAAGGGTGCTCCATGCGGAACAGGCATTCCAGAAACAAGAGGTTTATAATATATAAGAAAGCAACTACTATCGAGATACATAAGCACCAAAAACAAGCTTATCATACTGCAACTGAATTATACATAACGGAACCGAACAGGGAATACCCTAAACAAAATTGTTGAAGGGAGATAATGCATGCATTCATTTTTCCTTTCATCTGTAAAGACTAAGCCTTCACATTCTCACTTCACAGTTTCACACAATATTTCCTATCAAGACATAACCACAATCGTAAATGTACACCTGTCCACCCATGAAATTTCAAAAACAAAATCTGAAGTACCTACACTCAGCTCACTCCTACTGGGTACTGTACCCTTCCCTTATAGGTTGCCTCGAATAGCTTAGCCTTCCCATCAAAACTCAAGCTAAATCCAAGTAAGGACAGAAGAAGTACAAGAGTGGCACACCAGTTCAGCTACAATCAATGTACGAAAGTATAGTTATCACACTCTTGCACACGGACGCGAATTGGGCCTCTGGAATCCACGTGTCAGAACCAACCCGTGACCTACGACGTTCAGCTTGCACAGACGACTGACTCTGAAGAAATTGCGCAAAAAAGACGGTATCTAGGTCAAGGTCTCTTCCAGAGTCATCATCATCAATAAGAGAAGCGGATCGAAACACTTCAGAAATTCAGCCAAACCAACGCCTGAACAAATCGCGCAAACACTGCAGCTACAGCGGCGGCAACCGCGTACGCCCAGAAGAAGCGAGGAGGGGGGAGGCCGGGCTCACATGGTGGGAACACTGGTGGAGATCTCGGGCCAGAAGAGGTGGACGACGGAGTTGAGACTGTCGAGTGCGTGCAGCTTCAGCTCCGGCGCCGGCTCCTGCAGCATAGCAAGGAGCCCACTGGCAGAGCTCACCGTGGCCACCGCCGCCATGGCCACCTCTGCTATCCCGTACGCCGCCGCCGAGAAGGACCGAGGGTTTGAGTACCGCGGGTCCTGCTTGGATGAGTCGACGACAACTGATGAAAACAATAAGAAACGAAGGTGCGGTAAACAAATAAAGGATACAATACAAGGGTTTATGTGTCAATGGAATTCTGGTTCTTTAGTAATTTCTTCTCTGTTCCAAATTATATACGCCTCTATCTCTTTAAAATGACGTCTATATCTTTATGTCAGTTAAATTTTCTGAAATGTGACTAGATTTATAAAAAAATATTAGTGTCAGATAGATTTTTCAAGTATAACTAGCTTTTTAAAAAAATATTTATATCTTTTAAATAAATGTCTTATACAAATATATGTTTAATGAAATTTATTATACAGTATAAGTATTAGTAATTTTTTTACATGTAATTAAAATTAAATATGTTTGACTATTCGATATAAAAAATGGTAGTTAAAGGGGAATAAATATAGTACTTCAATTTAGATTTGGCCTATAAGTCAAATAATTTAGACCAAAATTATATAAATTACTCTCAAGGAAACTTAGAGAATCAATTAGAGGGGGTATACTAACATCTAAAATATCAAAATGTATTATTAAATTGTTTTTTGGTGTAACTAGTTAGAGCATGTCTAGATTCTCTCCTCTAAATTTTAAAGTTAAAGCTCCAAACAAGTTATCTAAGTTATCTTTAAACTCTAGTCCATCTCATGATAGAGTTTTAGAGCTCAAAAGTGTTAGAGAATTAGGCATTATCTGTTTTAATTTAATCCAAAAAATTAGTGTGATGTATGTGACGACATGCATGTGCATGTGTGTATGAATACTTACATAAGCAGTAAAAACAGTAAAACATGCACAATTACTAAGAACATAATATACCCTACGGAGGGACCGATGCTCAAGGCACTAGTGGCTCCATTCACACGAGACATCTCGTATGTATGTTCGATGTAGTCATACGCAGTCGATGCAGACAAATGTAAGCAGTACAGTTCAAGAAGTCCCTTGAACGGCGCCGACGACGAGGAACTTGGTCGAGCGGACGAAGCGAGCAGTCGCTAGTATGCTCCCCGAAAACCTGATTGCCCGCACACCCACGCAAGTGTAGCTCTGCGGACGGCGATTGCGGAGGCTTGCTCTTCCACTCTCTCTGTGCTCGCAGAAGGTGGAACGATGATGGGCTGAGTGCAATGCGTCAGAGAGATGTTCGCGTGCGTGACTAGAAGCAGCTTCACCTCCTCCGTCTCCTCCGTATTTGTACACATCCAGAGGGAAGCAGCTTCACCTCCTTCATCTCCTCCATATTTGTACACGGCCAGATGGAGGGGAACGGAGAGTAACGGTCGCCATTAGGGCCAGAAACTGACATACATTACAAACCGTCTGTTAGTAGCCATAACACGGGAAACGGACAATAGTCATCACTCTAGGCAAAATGTGTAACCGTTAGGAAGGAATATTCGGACCAATGTTCGATCTACCACGAGCCACAACCATGGCCTGGCCTGACCGGCGACGCGCGCATGTGTGGCAGTCCTTCATACTTTTCTCAACTTCTCAATAGATGCACCAATGATCCACCTATTTAAGTTGATTGATTTGTCCCTTGAACTTTCGATATTGTATTAAAGTATTAGTACACCGTAGTATTAAAGTGTGCCTTTAGCATTGACTATTATTGAATATTAATTTATGTCAGACCCACGTTAATCCAACAAAAAGTAGGCTAAAGTGATCTAGAACTTTTAGAGCCCTAAGCTCAGAGTAATATAGATCCAAACATGCCATTTTAATCTAGTTTGATGTTGCAGTGATTATACATTTTATACGACTTTGGTCAAAGGCTACAAAGTTTAACTTGGGTGAAAACTATAAATGACTTATAATTTAAACTCAGTGAAAAATGACTTGCAATTTAAAACCAACTCTAGGCTATGTTTGGTCCAATAGAAACATGCCATTAATCTAGTTCTTATGTTGTAGTGCTTATACATTTTATACAACTTTGGTCAAAGGCTACAAAGTTTAACTTGGGTGAAAACTATAAATGACTTATAATTTAAACTCGACTAAAAATGACTTGCAATTTAAAACCAGCTCTAGGCTATGTTTGGTCCAATAGAAAAAGGTTTCTACTGCTAAAAATATAGTATGCAACTTTCTAAAAGCGTATAGTTTATAATATTTTTTTTATAGTTGTGACGGCAAGCTGAGGCGAGGCATGAGAACACGACTAAGGAGGTGTTTGCATTGGTTTGAGGAATCATTCTATCCAAGATAAAGCGGTACATCATGAGTCTATTTCTCAAAATTTAGTAGAATGGCCTCATTATTCATGTTATTACTAACTAACTATAATAAATAAGGTGTTGATGGATCAACCCATTGTATTCCACAAGCCAAACAAAAAAAGTAAGTAGCGAGAAGATGTTAGACTAACTTATTACTTAAACCAACCAAACACCCTGTAAGAGTTTGTGCTCATCCTCCAACTAGCATGGATGCCGATGATGCAGACCACAAGGTGCTCCACCCCGTGCAAACTCCTTTCACTGCGGTTGCTGTCATATGCTGTGTGCTGCCGCAGAGTTGCCCTTGCTATATTACTTTACTTGCAGTGCAGTTTTTGTAGTTTGATTATACAGTATCACACAGTCGCAAGCCCCTTGTGGAATTTCTGCCATTGGAACGCTAGCTTGTGTCGTCTGTGTGTGAGTGTAAATGTGAATGAATTGGCACCTGGTTGCGTATCTTCGGTGGTTGAACGTTCTGGTCTGTTTTCAGATAGATGGCAAGATGAGCAGGCGTCAGTATTCCGCCCAACGCTAACCTGTATCTAGTTGACGTTGCAGCTTCACCTTGTCAAAGCTTTTTTGTCTGAGGCTGTGTTCGCTGCGGCTTAAAGCCGTACTGTTACGGCTGTTTGTACTGCTGCAGCTGCAATCAGTAGAGACAAAATACTGTAGAAGCCGCAGCCGCAGCCGGATTAAAGCCGCTTTAAGCCGCAGCGAACACAGCCTGAATTTGGGTGCGGTCGCAGCTGAAACGGCACCAGTGGCCCAGTGGCATTCTGCACAGACCACAGACTCACACGTAGGGTTGACAATGAGCCTCAAATTTTACACTATAAAACTTAAGGATCAAATCGGATTAGGATCAGACTTTGTTTCTATTCATTTTTGAACTATAAATAAGTTAGGGCCCTACCAAATTGTGAAGAGTCATTTGAATCGCGATCCATTACCACCCCTACTCACAGAGCAGCGATCGCGGTCTCCCACTCTCCGCACCGCGGTCTGTCATCCTCTCCCACTCTCCGTACACACGCCGCGACCGCGCGATCGTGTATCGGGCCTGCGCCGCGCGACGACGCGAGTGCTCCCGCACTGGCTCAGTGTGTCACTCCGCCGCCTCGTCTCCGTCGTGGTCGTGGCCCGGCTCAGATGTAGAGAAAATAATGAGGTTAGATGAGAAATTACTAAATTTAATAACTTTATTTAGGGAAATGTTGGAGAGAAGTTTTATGTTAGAGAAAGAGAGTTATCTAAATTATTGATTTAGAAAGTTAGCATAGAACTAGTGAAGTTGCTCTCACCACTAGCCACAACGCGGGCAGAGGTCTCTCCTCTCCTCTCTCCATATCTATAGTCAAGGTCCCAAGGACGACGAGGAGTCACACAGCTAAGCAAAGGTTTCCACCCTGGCTGCCTTAGCCTCTAATCAACCAAGTTGTTCTCTACGTCGCGAGGAAACCGCGTATACGCGCGCGTTCCCTGCGCTCTGGCTCAGCGAGCACATGCGATGCGAAGCCTGCTCGCTTTTGAGCTCCCAACCCAAACTTTCTTCCCAAGAATGAGGGTCCGCGTCAGCACGTACGTCGCCGT
This sequence comes from Zea luxurians, assembly GCA_029449295.1. Classification (NCBI taxonomy): domain Eukaryota; kingdom Viridiplantae; phylum Streptophyta; class Magnoliopsida; order Poales; family Poaceae; genus Zea; species Zea luxurians. Next base: position 22,722,979 of record JAOPSE010000009.1, on the reverse strand, counting down.
GTCGAGAACTCGAGATGGTTTGGACGGAGAAAGGTGAAAGTGACAAAAGGACCGAGCAAGGCCACGAGTGACCGTTGCCGCGCACATCTTTTGCCTGAGGGCTTTTTCACATGGGACTCATGCATGAGATGAGATGAGATTCGCACAACTTCTCCACGTACGGTTCACTTGCTAAGAACGTACGAATGAATTCCACAGAACACGTCCAGTTCAATTACCAAGGATTTAGCCGCGCTAGAAGAAGAAAAATAAAAATCCAGCGTTTCAATCGTTGGTTTCGACCGGAATTTAACCCACCAGCATACGTACTAGATTGGACCTAATTTGGGTGGCTAAAATGACATCCAGGATGCCATCTCTCCAGCCCGTCCGATCCTACGTTTAATAATAAACATGAAGAATCACGCAAAACTGTCTGCAGCCACCTTTTTTTCTACTCGGCCACGGGCCACCCACGAGTTCAGTACTCGTTCAGAGACCACTCGCAAAACCCCCGTCTCCCACTCTCTCCCTCGTCTCGTTCCGCTCCCGTCCCCAACTCCTGCGTCGGCTGCGTCCTCTTCCTTCCGCTTCCGCTGCTTCTGCTGGAGTCGGTATCCGTCTGGACCTGGAGGACTGGGCTCTCCTTTCGCTGGTAAGGAGAGGTCTCTTCTGTTTGCCCGCCGTGATCTCTCAACTCCAAACGCTACTCTGTCCGATGGACGCTTGGTTCCGCTCAGTTCGTGCCGGATTATTCGTTTGGCGGAGTGCTAAGCGGTAGCTTATTTGTCCGAAATTCCGGAGGGGTTCAAGTTCAGTCGTCGAACTCGAACCCCCATGCCCGACGTGAAGTTCGCCTGCCATCAGCTTTCTAGGGACGGGACGCGACGGGACGGGAGTTCCTGTGTGCTACTCCAGATGCTTCGCCGCCAGGGCATTTGATCATTTGTGTTTGAGCAAATGTCTAGGACTTGTGAAACTTCGGCCATACATAGGTGTCGTCGCTTCATGGTGTGTGTGTCCCTGTGTTCAAGTGCTCTTCTGTCTTCCCTGAAGAATCGGCATTGTTTTACTGTACGGCGTATAACGGGAGCTCGTCGCCGATGTCCTATTCACATGAAATCGGAACCCGTCTTTGTTTATTTATTCAGTATCATGAGGAGAACTTCTTTAACCAGTTCGTGCGTGGTTTGGCATGTTAGTGGCATCCTAATCCTATTATTGGTTTACTTTGCGCTCATCACAATGCACCTTATACTGCTCACTCAACTTACACATGGCTGTTCCTTTTCGTCAGGTCATATGGTGCCATCGGAACCACAGACTGTAGTTGAGAACAACCATTCCACAAGTGTGGGTGCCGAAGAGGTTATAGTAGTACAGTAATGTTTGTTCCTTGTTTTCTTCGTCTTTGCCAAACATGAAGTTTGATTGACGGTAATGTTTCTTGTCTGTCAGCTTGTTTTGACAAAAGATGAAAGCACATCTACTACCACTGTCGTCCAAGGTGCAGGCTCCTTAATGTCACCAAAAGATGTTCAAGAGGAGGCTAGCTTTATGGGTAAGGGTAAAGGTGGAGAACAACAGTTGGGCTACCAGCCCAATGTGTATGCTTCTCAGCCACACACACCCTTTTCTGGAGGTTAGACTTTTTTTTTGTTTCCCTGTGTTGATGCTTACACCTACCTGTACATTGTTGCACGAGATAGAATGCACTAATGCTGCATAATATGGTCTGACTATAATCTGCCCCCCCCCCCCCAACCACCACACACACACACACAAATAAAAGACAAATTCATGCATTTACCTCTATAAGAATTACCTATTATTTGAGTTTTCTCTTTTTTCCCCTTTTGATTTGTTAAGCATATTGTCCTGTTCATGATTTTCTACTTTTTAGCACCCATGATAGTTTTTTCTGCGTGACTTGATCTAAGCTTTTGATTTCATGACTTCATCTACAGGATACTCGAACCATTTGGATCAATGGGAGGGATACCCTTACGCTGTGAGTGCAGAGGGACTTGATGCTGCATACCCTGTAAACCTGTTTCTTAATTTTCTTGAACATGTTTACTGAAGTGATTTTACTGCAAAACTAGCTACTCATGTATCTCCTCAATATGCAAACAATTCACAGGTGACGTATGGAGCTTATTCCCCTTTGTCAGCCATTGGAGATAGGCAGACATATTTCTCTTTGATCTGCCCCTTGTCAAGCCCTTGCTACCAGCCACCTGCTTCTCCAAACATGAGATATTCAAGTCCTGGTACTGGAATATCTCAATTTGATCCTAACCACCAGTATTACAGTCCTGACGAAGTTCATTACTCAGTGACTCCTAGCTTCTATCAGCCTTTTGGTTCTTTAAACGGAGGTAAGAATTCATTTTGTTGATACCTTTGTGGCTGTTTATAGTATATATGAAATTTCATTTCTTTTACTGTATTATTCCCATTCCATTTTGGAAATTTGTTGCAGTTCCAATGCAACCGAGTAGTTTTACTGGATTTTTTGGGCAAGGAAACATACCCCTGACTTCTAGAATGGTATGTGGTCATTTAATTGCATTTTAGCATGTTCTTGTGAATTGATATATCAGTGACTATGATCCAAATATGGTTCTATAACTAGATGGATTTTTAATTATACTTTCCCTGCACTTTCCATGCCAGTTTTGTTGTTTTGGAACTGATGGCATGCATTATTTTGGCATCAGGAGTCCATGTCTAATTCTGGATCATACAAGGCATTCCAGCAAGGTGGTAAATTTGGAGGCAGTAGACAAAGTTGGAGCACTGCTAGTTGCAGATTCGGTACCTTCAACATGGGCTTCAAGGATGACAAGCGCTCTCCTGACTTTCTGAATGAGCAATGCCGTGGCCCAAGGGCCACCAAAACAAAGAAAGAAGTGGGGAGCTCTTCAACCGAAGACAAAAATAAGAATGTCTTGCCAATAGCTGATTCTGATAAATACAACCACCCTGGTTTTGTGACTCAGTACAAGGATGCCAGATTTTATGTAATAAAATCCTACACTGAAGATCACATTCACAAGAGCATAAAGTATAATGTTTGGGCCAGCACTCCCAGAGGGAACAGAAAGTTAAATGCTGGTTATCATGAGGCAAAAGCGAAGGAAGATCATTGTCCTATTTTCTTGTTTTTCTCGGTATGTTTATTCGCTTTATCGTTATATTTTTTTAACCATTTGCATTCTTGCTGAGGGAGAAACAAGACAATCTCCATGCCCACGAGTGCCCGGTTACCATATGATTTGGCTTGGAGTTGGTCACTGTGCTAAACGAAGATGACTTATCAATTTACGACTATTTTTTGCAGGTTAATAGCAGCGGTCATTTCTGCGGTGTAGCTGAGATGATTGGACCTGTCAATTTTGACAAGAGTGTTGATTACTGGCAGAATGAAAGATGGAATGGCCAATTCCCTGTCAAATGGCACATTGTTAAGGATGTCCCAAACAACATTGTCCGGCACATCATCCTAGAGAACAATGAGAACAAGCGAGTTACAAATAGCAGGGACACACAGGAGGTGCAAATACAACTGATGCACATAGTCCCCATCTAGCTTTATGTTTCTGGGCAATTTTTGAACAATAGTTCCATTAACTTGACAAGCTAACTTGCAGGTGAAACTGAAGCAGGGTCTCCAGATGTTAGCCATCTTCAAGAACCATGAAGCCGAGACAAGCATCCTTGAGGACTTCGACTTCTATGAGCAACGAGAGAAAGCTATGCTAGATGACAGGCAACAACAGAAGCCAGAGTGTTCCGAGACTGGCAAGCAGGTGCAGGCCAGTGCACCGGTGGATATTGTGACTGGTATGTCGGACGCATTTGCACAGGCAGTTCAATTGGAAGAAACCAATGACAAAGAAAATAAACCAAGGATTGAAGATGCTGATGCTGCTGATAATGCTCCCGCTGCTCCTGTGAAGATCGAAGAGGACATGCTGAAAACAGCGGAAGTGGGAGGCCTCTTGAAGGAAAGCGGGTGATTGCTCGTTCTCCATTCATGACTAATCCAGAGCAGCAGCTGGGCCCATTTCTGAAGCCATTTCAGGGAGGAGAGAATGAGAGTTATGCAAATATTTGCAGCCACAGTTTCAAAGCAGCCTCTCCGCATTTGTTGCTCAGACCTCTTATGTGGAGTCTGACACTGGGCCCTTTTGTACAGCATGGTAGGCTAGAGACATAGGCTTTGTTTTACCTTCAGTTAGCTTTGTTTTTTACCTTCAGTTAAACAGACTACAGCTAGTTACAGAGATTCCTAAATTGTCACCGTTTTCCTCCGCTCACTGCTTTGTTAACTTTTTTTCCACTGACCCCCTGAAGAATTGTGCTCAATGTAGCCAATTAGCCAGGAAAAAAAAGAAAAATACTATTTTCTATTAGTCCCGACCAAATTCTACATGTTAGCTTGGACTGACGCTATCAGAACTATTGCCATTGGAACAATTCATTGTCAGGAAATTATACATGCTATATGCTCAAGCAACGAAGTATTTGTGCATATTCCAGTAGGAGGGTTATAACATGAACAGACCACCTCCAGTAGGAGGCACATTCCAGTAGCAGGATCACAAGAACATTACAAGAATAGGAACCCTGCATGATGTTTCGACAGGACATAGACTAGCCCTAAAACATCTCAAGAGTCTGAAAACGCGAACTAGGTATATTTCTAAGTGCAGGAATATTTCAAAGACAACAAGGCTTACACCTGAGTATACACACATACAGCCATAAACTCAGGTGTGCTTTCTACTTCAGCTGAGCGAAGTTTGGACACATGATAAATACACTCAATTACGCTTCCATGGAGTTCATTTCAACTCTCTTGAATGATTCAGTCGGTAGTCATCGGTTGGGACATGCAACACCGAAATCGGGCCTTGCGGACAGTGCTCAGGATCTCCATCTCAGCATGCTCCAGCATCCTCACAACTTCAGTGAATGGCGGACGGACATCAGGATTTGGATCCCAGCACCTGGTCATGATCTCAGCAAGGGTGGGCAGGCAGTCATGGGGTATAGCTGGGCGGACACCCTTGTTCACCACAGCGAAAGCAGCCTGCACTGCTGTCATATTAGCAAAAGGGAGCATGCCAGTTATGAGCTCCCACAGCACAATGCCAAAGCTGTAGACATCAACTTTTTGGTCATATGGCCTGTGCTGAATCATCTCTCTGCAAGATTAAAAAAAACAATATGTAAACATCTTCAGTCCTTTTACAACTTGTCAATTGTGTATGCATGACTGACTTAGCTTCAAACAAGAAAAACATTCGGCCAACAGCTGGACCTTATACAGTCCACCCAAAGCATCATAATCAACCTTACATAAGTAAAATAACAAAATACATAAGTTACTACTCCCTCCATTCCAAACGCCGTTCAATTTTATTCTAAGTCAAACCTATCTAACTCTGACCAAGTTTATAGAAAAAACATACCAACACCTATTAAATCGAACTGGTTTCATTAAATCCACCATGAAATGTGTTTGAACTTTGAAGTGCATTGCTTTGGTATTATGGATTAGTGAATGTTATCTTTTCTACGAACTTAGTAAAAAAAGAGAAGTTTGGCTTAAAAAAATAGAGCTAAAACAACCTACAATAAGGCCCTGTTTGTTTCCTTCCAGGATTATATAATCCAGCTTATAGATTATATAAGCACCTGATGACCTGCTTATGGATTATCATAATCTAGGCATCTAGATTATGACCTGTGTTGTTTGTTTGTCTCTTAACTTATTTAAGCTGGATTATATAATTTAGAGGGTAAACAAGGGGCCTAACTACTGTGCAACAACTGTTTTAGAACACTGGTGCAAAAGCTACTAATTATTAATGAACACTGGTCACTCGTGCGGAAAAACTGTTTCTATAAAGTTTACAGCAGGCAGTATTTTTAGAGCAATTAACATTCAAAGACAAAGCATCAATTTACATTCCGATGCAGCTAAAGAGGTAAATAAAGCCAAAAAAGTAGTAAAGCTATGCATAAAAATAATTCCTGGATAGCATCATACGAGAAACCTGCAAACACCTTAATGTCCAGTATATGAAAAAATATATGTGCAATTACTTGACCCACATTTTTGTACTATTGATTGACATAAATGTTCAATATATGATGTGACTTCTAATTTTAATAAGTAACACCAGCAATGTCAGTGTTCAACTTACGGTGCCATCCAACGGTAGGTTCCCGTTTCAGGTGTCATCCCCTCAGTTTTTACTTCAATCCGAGCTACTCCAAAGTCAGCTATCTTGATAGATTTATCACCAGATATCAAGAGGTTATCTGACTTAAGATCCCTATGAATGAAGCCAAGACCATGAACATACGCCATCCCCCTTGCAACATCCAGTGCTTGCTTAACCGCCAGTTTTAGTGGAACTGACCTATTCTGCCTCTTTGCCAGAAACTGCCTAACTGATCCGCCCTTGGCATACTCCGTAACAATGCACCAAACCACTGGCTTCCTGCATGCTCCAATAAATTTAACAATATTCTGGTGCCTCAAGGTTGCAAGCATCATAACTTCTTGCACAAACTGCTGTTCCATTAACCCGGCTCTCTCCGGATCTGCCTCTGGCCTCTCCAAAAGCTTAATGGCAACATCCTCACCGTTGTAGGTACCCCTGTAGAGCTTTCCAAAGGCGCCCTGTGCAAAGGGCATTCCCATGTGGAGCTTAGCTAAATCAATCGTCCACTCCTCATAATCCTTGAGTGTCTCAGTCGGGTACCTTGGGTCCATCAACGCCTGTGCCAGCGCATCGTCGCTCAAGGCGTGAGACACCCGTCCATGACGGAAAATGCTGTGCCCACCGACCGAGTAATTGCCAACGACAGGTCCCTTGAGGCCAGGGTGATTGAGCATCCTAGTATGGGAGTCACAGGACCCTACGCTGCTGTTGTCCACAGACATTGCAATGGAGCCACCATGTGTGCTGGTCTGCATGCTATTAAGGTTGTCTACCGACATGTTTGAGCCCTCACCAAGCTTCCGGTAGTATGCCATGTCGCAGAAATCCCCACCATTGTCATGGCCACCAATCATGCCAGCGAAATTGGGGCCTTCCGCCATCATGCAGCGACCAAATGCCCCCCCCCCTTCTCTCTGCAATTCACCTGTCGCACTGTTATGTTATCTACCGCTTGGACGAAGAGAGGCAACCTGCACAGCGAGAGTGCGTCAGAATTAAGAGCTAAATTCTAGGAACTGCAAGCAGCTGTAACACGAAAGCTGCACGCTCTCTAACAAATCATCAAGCCCCGCTCCGCACCAGAGAAACAAAGGGGGAAAACGAAAAAAAACGCGCAAAATCGGACCATCTTTCTTCGCCAGAGGAACCTAGAAACCAAATCAATCGCAAGGTAGCAACCAAAGACCTACACCAGAACCCTACCCGGACCAAATCCCAAGCTCAGGCCGCCTCCAGAAACTGAATCAAGCTCAGACGCGGCCCAAGAAATCGCACCTCGCGAAGCCCACGGTTTCCGGCGTTTCGGGGGTCGATCGGAGCGAGGCGGCGGCGACGGCGGCGGAGATGAAGCCTGGGGGCCGTGCCGGGAGTCGGCGGCGCGGGCGGAGTCAGAGCGGGGAGACGGGTGCGATGACCAGAGGAAAGGGGGAGGGAGAGAGAACGCCTCTGGACGGGAGGACCAGACGGACGAGAGAGGGGAGACCAGACGAGTCACGAGTGGAGGCGCCTCTCTCTTTTCTCTCTCCTGGTATGGTGGTGGTGGTGGGTTAGCCAGGGTGAGCTGGTTAATTGCGGTTTTTTTAAACTTGTTCTCTCCTAGTCTGCTTGCTGCCTTTGAGAAAAATTCTGAACGGTCCTGCCGTAGAGGGGTTGAGCTGCGGCACCTCTCCGTCTCCGGATTGAAAACGCTTGGTACGGAACGGAAGCGCATCTCACGACCAAGGGACATGTCTTTCTTGGATAGTTCGGTGACACCGCCGGCTTGCTTGACGATTGCGTGACGCGCGAGTGCGAACCTGGCGTTGAAGTCCGGCTCACTCTCCTTCAGGCAAGCCGTAGTTGAAGGAGGGAGCGCTCGCAGCGGCGCACAAGTCTGAGATGTTGCCGACCTGCCGTCGTCTGTGCCACAACGTGGTGGCGGAGGCCATAGCCCCGTGGTACGCATTCGCGCCCACGTCTCCATCCTCGTCGCACTCCTCCATCGCCGGCAGCCTCCTGCCTCCCTGGCGAGCAAGCCGGCGCAGAACGGAGTTGAGTCCAACCGAAGAAATCGAGTATAGCGATCTCGCTGAGCTATCCAGGAGCGATGTGTTCCTTGGCCGTAGGATGCACTTCCGTGCCACGTGTCTTCAATCCAGAGAGGTGTCGCAGCCCAACCCCTATATCGCACGCCAGAGCGCACAGCGACAACGACAGTGGACGTTGGTCTGCTTGCGCACGGAAGAAGGATGGAGACCAGCTATAGTTGGAGATATAAAAAATATGGTCATTTTTTTTTGTATTTTGGTCTTTTTCGAAAAAATTAAGTTTAGACCCTTGAACGACTTATTTTTGTGTTTGAGTCGTTTGTTCGTTGCCATAGGTAGTGGCGCCGAGGTATCTGACCCGCTGACATGTGAGGGCTGACGCGGCGCGACGTGACATTTAGCTTGGCGTCACGTATCTCATATGGATAGGTGTTATAGAGTTGCTCTAAGACTGTTTCCAATAATTTAAGTTTACACATATGATCACCTAAAAATATTGTTTTACGATTGTCGAGTACCATAATTAGGGGTACCCCCAACACTCCTAATCATGGCTGGTAAACACCCTCAGACCAACTGACGTGCGCGGTTTAAGCCAAGGCTTCGTCTACCCAAGGGACGCGACCTCGCCCGAGCCCAGCCTCGGGCTGGAGCAGTAGTCCCAGACGAGTTCACGCCTCGCCTGAGGGTCTCCTCAGGCAGCGGGCGCCTCCTCGGCTCTCCCGAAACCCGGCTCGGGCAGGCTTCGTTGTGAAGCAACCTTAGCCGGACCGCCTCACCAACCGACCGCTTCGCAGGCGCATTCAATGCAGGGGACGCCTGACGTCGTATCCTGACACACGCGCCTCAGTCGGCCAGGCCGAAGTGACCGCAGTCACTTCGCCCCTCTCTTTTTCTGTCCGATATGACGGGAAAACAGCGCCGCCCGCCCCGCTCCGACTGTCGTGCCAACCACCCAGGCGAAGACTGACAACAAGTCACGATCAACCACCGAGTTCGGCCTCGGGCGCAACAGGAAGCTCCGCCTCGCCCGACCTCAGGCTCCGGCCTCGGGAGGAGGTCTCCGCCTAGCCCGACCCCCGGACTCGGCCTCGACCTCGGCCTCGGGAGGAATCGCGTCCTCGCCCGACCCCGGCCTCGGCCTCAAGAGAAGTCTCCGCCTCGCCCGACCTCAGGCTCAGGCCTCAAGAGGAGGTCTCCGCCTCGTCCGACCCCTGGACTCGGCCTCGACCTCGGTCTCGGGAGGAAACGCGTCCTCGCCCGGCCCCAGCCCCGGCCTCGGCCTCAAGAGAAGTCTCCGCCTCGCCCGACCTTGGGCTCGGACCGACCGCGCCAACAGGGGATACATCATTACCCTATCCCTAGCCAGCTCAGGCTATAAGGAACAAGACCGGCGTCCCATCTGGCTTACCCCGGCGACGGGTAATGATGGTGCCCCGCGTGCAACCATGACGCCGGTGGCTCTCAGCCCCTTACGGCAGCAATGAGACGTCAGCAGGATCCTTGCCGCGCTGCCAGCTATGCTTCTACAAGGCTCAGGCGCTTCTCCGACGGCCACGCTATCACGTGTACATGGCTCAAGCTCCCCCCCGACAACCACGTTGGCATGTACACAAGGCTTAGGCATTTCTCTGCCGGACACGTTAGCGCATAGCTACACCCCCCTATTGTACGACTGGACCCTCTCCTTGCGTCTATAAAAGGGAGGTCCAGGGCCATCCTGGAGGGGGGTTCGCGCGGGGGAAGGAGCGAATGAACAGGCTCTCTCTCTCTCTTTCCCTCTCGCGACGTGCTTGTAACCCCTACTACGAGCGGCACCCCTGGTGCAGGATAATACAAGGATTGTCCCACCTCTTGTGTTCCATCCCGTGCCAACCCATCTGGGCAGGGGCACGCAGCGACAATCTCACTCGTCGGTCCAGGGACCCCCGGGTCCAAAACACCGACAGTTGGCGCGCCAGGTAGGGGCCTGCTGCATGTTAACGAACACCTTCCCGTTGAGTTCCAGATGGGGAGTCTTCATCAACCTCTTCAGCCCGGGACGGTGCTCCGCTTCGGGAGTCTCGAGTTCATGTCCCTCGATGGCAGCTACGACATGGTACTCCTCCCCTCGCGGCGCGACGACAGTGACGGTCTTCGACTCGCCCGGCGGTGGCGAGCTCGGCGACAACATCTCCCCGCGGCGGAAGAGGAGCACTCCGGTCGTCCCCGCCACCCTCCTCGCCAGAGGAGGCAGAGACGGGGCAACCATGGCCACACAGGAGGCGGCACCTTGTCAGCTGTCGCACCAGAGCGAGTCGACGACGCCGGCACTCCCCCGGGGGACCTGTTGGGCATTGTCCTCGCACTTGAGACGACGGCGGGTGTCACTTCCCCAGAACGTGTCAACCCCAAGCAGACTGATGACGCCAGCACCCTCGCAAAGGATCTGCTGGGCGTTACCCTCGTACCTGAGATGATGGTGTGCTCTGCCCCCGACGCGACTTCACCACCGTCCATCGACCAAGAGGTACCGTCCGTTTTCCATCCCGTACCCTTTCGATTCAACTTCGCTCCACCTAGCGACCCCGCTACGGTGAGCGCCTTCGTAAAGGCGTATCCAAACCTTCCGGGGTACCATATGTGGTCGACCTGGGACCGACTGACAGCCGTCTCAACCTTTGGGCCAGCGGGTTCCGAGGACGAGGACGACCCCGACTTCGGTTGGGAATTCTCTGGCCTCAATGACCCTGGTGCCATGCGGGACTTCATGTCCGCATGTGACCACTGTCTCTTCGGTTGTTCTGACGATGGCCACGGCCTTGACGACGAGGGTTACGGCCCAAGTCGCGAATGTTTTCACGTCGATCAGGGAGATCACAACGAAGGCAACCACCTCGGTATGCCGGAGGTTGACGATCCCCCTGGGCCCGCATCTCGCGTTGACATCCCGCGGGAGCTAGATATGGTCCCAGTCCCTATGGGGGGTCGGGACATACAGCTCGAGCAAATCCGTGAGATGCAGGCCCGGGTCGACGGGGAAGCAGGCCGGCTTGTGCAGCTCCGACAGAACATCGAGCAGGAGTGGGCAGGCCGAACACTCGCCGAAGGGGCCTGTCATCGGGCCCAAGACGTCCAGCACCGCATCGTCGACAATGCCAGGGCAGCGCTGCCCTCGGCCATCAGCGGGTCCGGCCAGGTCCTAGCAGCAGCGGCGATGCTACTTCGAGCCATGTCGGAGCCATCCACCACCGAGGGACGGCGTATCCAGGGCGAACTCAAGGATCTCCTAGAAGGCACCGCAGTTCGACGAGCCGAGAGCTCCGCCTCCCGGAGGCGAGCTGACCCCTCGGGGCATCACGCGGTTGTAATGCCCAAAATTAGTGCAAGAGGAAGATACTAGAATAAATAAATAAATATACTTATATGCTAGAGTTTTGGGGATTTCTTGATTTTTTTTCTTCGTGCATATTCAACTAAAGGAATTAAAGTAGTCAAATGACAAATAAATAAATACATAAATGTGCATTCCATGCTGGATTCTTGTATGTTTGCATTTGTATTCAGATTTGTGAGACAAGTTTAAGTTTGAAAATTTAGAATATGGGAAATAAAAGAGAAAAGAGAAGAAAAAGAAAAGAATACACATTATAAGATAACAATAATAAATAATATTATTTCAAACAGTAGAATTATAATTCATGTATACTTTTTCTTGATATTTGGAATCTGGAGTTCAAAACAAGAATTTGAATTGAGTTTGAATAATTGGAATTTGAAATAGAAAAGAAAAGAGTGAAAAAGAAAAACATAAGCCTCACTTGGGCCTAATCCCTCACTTCTAGCCCATATGCACTTTGCCACCCGCCAGCCCACTCCTGCTCTAGCGCTGGCGTATGAGCCCCACTGGCCAGCCTCTCACTTTCACGCGCGTATCAAACACGGTCACTGGTTTGTGGGACCCACTATCAGCCCTATCCTCTTCCTCAAGTCCGAACGGGGGGGCGCTAAAACAGAAATCGCGAGCGCCTCGGCCGATTCACGGACTCTTGTCGTTGGCCGGATTTTTCTCGCCGATCGTTTCCCTACATCGGACTCTACCGCTGCACTATAAAATCGCGTGGTCTCTGGCTCCCTTGCGGCATCCATAACGCTGCTTCTCTCCCTTTGCCTGAGCGGCGTTCGCCATCGCTAGATTGGAGACGATCTCCAGGTACTGGGAGAAGGAAAGGTACGCCCGTGCGTGGCGGCTCTGGCGAGCTACTGGCGGTGACAGGGGGCCGCGGCTCGGATTGCTGGGGTGGCTGAAGTCACCGCATCGGAAATTCAGAACACCAGCGTCGTTCGCAGGGCGCCTCGAGGTTAGTTGAACCCTGAACCCAGATTCTCGTGTGTATGGCGGAGAACTTATCGTGGCGAGTAGAACTTTTTCTTCCCTTCGTCTAGCTAGGCTCGGTTCTGTTCCCCGCCACGTACCAAACACCATCGTGGGCCATGGCGCGCCGCTCAGGGAAGGAGGAAGACGGGTCCCTGGCCGTAGGATTGAGATGGACGGCTGGGATTAAAAGTAGCATTTACCCCTTCGCGTATTGAATCCAAGCCTTTGGCGCCTGATCGAGTGGATGGGGTTTGAAATCGTCTGGAACCGTGGATGCCGCATCCAAGGGTTGTGGGTGATTCCTGTTCACTTTAGGGGGGGAATCTAATCCCGTCGGTTGATGGGCGATCGGATGGCTCACGGTGGCTGATACCCCTTCGGCCATGACAAATTCTTAAAGAGCCCCTGTCCTTTTATCAAATCAACCCGCCGTCCTCATGCGTGTAAAGGAATTATAAAACAGGCCCAGAATTTTGCACAAAGCACCCTAGGCTTAGTTAAAATAGTGTCCACAGTCCAGAATCCTTGGGAAATTCAGAATTTATTTAGAAAAAGGATTTTTAGTGCAAAAATAAATCTAGGAATTTGCTTAATTCATATTAAATTCATTTTAGCTCCAAATTAATTTATTCCAGAGACATTAATTTTGTTTTAATATTGACTACCACTTAGTAACTCCATTTAGCAATGAAATATGAATTAACATTATTCATCTGAATTAATCTATACCATGTACTCAATAACTCTAGAAATTCATAAGTCAATAACCGTAACTCCGTTTTGATCCATTCTAGTTTCATTAGTCTCACAATAATATTTATTAACATCTGGTAACTTTGTTTTGTCATGAAATATAGGTTAAAAAGTTGCACTTAGTCTATTCTATATTTAACCACGTGGATCTTCGGAAAACCATAACATCACAACCGTAACTCCGATTGTAGTGATTCTCGAGCCCACGATCTCGTAGTAATGCGTAGGTTATTATTATGTAGTGTATTATTATGTTTGGTGTGATGTTAATTTTGCATATACCATGTTTGTATGTATTGCTACGATTAGCGCGAGGTCACGAGTCACCTGAAGATCATCCTGGTACCTGGAATCTCAAGTCCCAGGCAAGTTGTGCCCTTGATCACTTCTTTTTACCCAGTCATGTTCTGATTAATCATAATGATCTACATAGGTTAATTTTGATGGGACCCAATAGGTTACCCTAGTTTGACTATCTTTATACCTTGTTCACCACTGAATTTTTGGGTAGTACCTGCTATTGCTTTATGTGGTTTTGGGTATAGATATATTCACTACTCATGATTACACTTTTTATTATCTGTTTATTATTTACTGTTCATGATAAGATCATTATGTTAATTGGAACATGGAGAACCACCTGGGAAAATATTGCTACCACAAGGGTTTAATGGGACGCCCTTGGCCAACTAACTAGGAAAGCTAGTGGAAGACTACCTTACCCGAAAGGGGCAAGGGCAGTAGGGGAGTGGTCAGTGTAGGGAGGTCCTCGGGTTGATTTTGCTGCGATGGCGGTCAGACGAGGGATTCCTGCATTGGAGCTTCCTATAAACTGTAGCGGGTTTTCTGAAGCTAGTGGAACTTTGTAAAGGCCTCGTAGTGTTACCCTGCCTCGCCTCCTCGGTAGAGGTGTATGAGATTGGCCGTCTCTTGGCAGATGGATAACATGACTTGTGGGTAAAGATGCGCAACCTCTGCAGAGTGTAAAACTGGTATACTAGCCGTGCTCACGGTCATGAGTAGCTCGGACACTCACATGATTAATTTATGGAACTAAATTCAATTTGTCATATGCATTGCATCGCAGGTGATGTTGTTACTTTTGTTCTACTTAATTGGGTTTGGTATTTACTTATACTTAGTAATTGCTAATAAAATTTTGACCAACTTTAAAAGCAATGCTTAGTTTCAACCATCCTCTTTGGTAAGCCTTACACTTCACGTGAGCTCCCACCTTTGGCGAGTTCATGCACATTATTCCCCACAACTTGTTGAGCTATGAACGTATGTGAGCTCACTCTTGCTGTCTCACACCCCCCACAGGTCAAGAACAGGTACCACGGGATGAGGCGCATGAAGGATGCTATGATGTGTTTGTGAGAGGTCTAGGCCGTCGTCTCCAAGTCAACTTTGGGTTGCTGGACCGTCGTCTCCTTATAATGTAATTATTTATTTTGTATAGAACTCCTGTTATATAGTAAAGATGTGACATTCGATCCTATGCCATGATTCATCATATGTGTGAGACTTGGTCCCAGCACACCTGGTGATTATGTTTGCGCCCGGGTCTTTGTGCCCCAAAACCCGGGTGTGACAGAAGTGGTATCAGAGGAATGTTGACTGTAGGACAAAACCTAGATAGATCTGGACAACCATTATTTACTTACCTCTGCTACTCTGATTCTTTCTAAACTTTTCTTAATCTATCCTCATCTATTTCTGCTTTACTCTGATTATTCTTATCTTTTCTTTCTAAAAGATAAATATGGATTTTACACTTTGAAATCCTGTGCCTAAAGTGATTTTAGGAATAGGAGACCTCATCTTAGGGACAAAATCAAAACTATTTTTGTAAATATTTGTATGCTTGAATGTTTGTTCTTATGATATTTGTCTGATTTGGATCTTTGATTGAGTGTGATGGGTTGTGGAGTAATGTCCACAATTACATCTGCATATACGTATAGGCATAAATGGAATTCATAAGAAAACTAAGCAACTTAGATTACCCTCCATTTAAATGTATCTATCTCATAGAGATCCCTCTAATCTTAAAAGACTCTCCCATGCGCCTCATCGTATCTTATAAGATTCTCTCTTATCTTACTAGATCCACCTCATCTTAAAAGATTCTTCTTACCTTAATAAATTCATATTATCTTGAAGAGATTCTATCTTATCATAACATATCTAACTAATCTCAAAAGATTCTAACATATCTTAATAATACATATTCTACCCTATTAGACCTATCTAACCTAAACCAGTCTAATCTAGCCATATCCAATCTAATCTAGATCTTATCTTACCTAATGTGATCTGATCTAGTGTGGTCTAACGTAATCTAACCGAATGTGGTCCACTTAAACAGATTAATGACACTAGTAGAAGAAATTAGACCCTACTAGCCATATATTAACTTAACTTAGTGTATTGGATCAACTCAACCATGAGCTAATCCAACCCATAGAGTCACGATGAAAGGTATAATCTATCTGTCCCCACTTAACATCAAACAAACTTTTATCCTACACCATGTAGACTATCCCATCTTAACAAAATTCTATCCTACCTTGGATATTCACCTTATATGACTAGTTATCCCAAGCTTGGTATAAAATAAAGATTAAGTCGTGCCAAAGAATCCTCAGATCAACCAGTTATTGGCCTGTTCGTTTGCCTGCCAAATAATTTTCCTTGCAAAAAAAACTATATTCCCATATGCTTCTAACTTTCATGGTCAATACCAGGAAAGGAAAGATTATCACGCAACAACAAACAGAAATGAATCCTCCAAATCCTCCACCTGTTGAAATCGATCAAGTGGTTGCTGTTCAAAGACTGGTAATACAACAATTGACAGACCTAGTGACCGAAATGCAAAATCAGATAAGACAAGGACGCGAGGAAATACGTCAGGTCCGCCAAGAAATAAGCCAAGCACGGCTGGAGAGACAACGACAAACAACCTCCTCCACCACCACCAGTTCCACCAAGCTACATAAACATATATATAAATTACTATTATTTGTAAGATCTAGATGTTACTTTAGTTAGTGGATGATATGATATTATTTTAGAAGGAATAATAAGGTCTAATCGACCCCATGTCTTGCTAATGAAGTATGCATCATGCTAAGATTTTGTTTGCGTATATGTGTTGAGTATACACCCTTTCCTTGCAAATCTCGAGGACGAGATTATTTTTTTAAGGGGGTAGGATTTGTAATGCCCAAAATTAGTGCAAGAGGAAGATAATAGAATAAATAAATAAATATACTTATATGCTAGAGTTTTGGGAATTTCTTGATTTTTTTTCTTCGTGCATATTCAACTAAAGGAATTAAAGTAGTCAAATGACAAATAAATAAATACATAAATGTGCATTCCATGCTGGATTCTTGTATGCTTGCATTTGTATTCAGATTTGTGAGACAAGTTTAAGTTTGAAAATTTAGAATATGGGAAATAAAAGAGAAAAGAGAAGAAAAAGAAAAGAATACACATTATAAGATAACAATAATAAATAATATTATTTCAAACAGTAGAATTATAATTCATGTATACTTTTTCTTGATATTTGGAATCTGGAGTTCAAAACAAGAATTTGAATTGAGTTTGAATAATTGGAATTTGAAATAGAAAAGAAAAGAGTGAAAAAGAAAAACATAAGCCTCACTTGGGCCTAATCCCTCACTTCTAGCCCATATGCACTTTGCCACCCGCCAGCCCACTCCTGCTCTAGCGCTGGCGTATGAGCCCCACTGGCCAGCCTCTCACTTTCACGCGAGTATCAAACACGGTCACTGGTTTGTGGGACCCACTATCAGCCCTATCCTCTTCCTCAAGTCCGAACAGGGGGCGCTAAAACAGAAATCACGAGCGCCTCGGCCGATTCACGGACTCTTGTCGTTGGCCGGATTTTTCTCGCCGATTGTTTCCCTACATCGGACTCTACCGCTGCACTATAAAATCATGTGGTCTCTGGCTCCCTTGCGGCATCCATAACGCTGCTTCTCTCCCTTTGCCTGAGCGACGTTTGCCATCGCTGGATTGGAGACGATCTCCCGGTACTGGGAGAAGGAAAGGCACGCCCGTGCGTGGCGGCTCTAGTGAGTTACTGGCGGTGACAGGGGGGCCGCGGCTCGGATTGCTGGGGTGGCTGAAGTCACCGCATCGGAAATTCAGAACGCCAGCGTCGTTCGCAGGGCGCCTCGAGGTTAGTCGAACCCTAAACTCGGATTCTCGTGTGTATGGCGGAGAACTTGTCGTGGCGAGTAGAACTTTTTCTTCCCTTCGTCTAGCTAGGCTCGGTTCTGTTCCCCGCCACGTACCAAACACCACCGTGGGCCATGGCGCGCCGCCGTGTAGTCCCCTGTGCGGCGCCGCTCGGCCTGGCTCAGAGAAGGAGGAAGACGGGTCCCTGGCCGTAGGATTGAGATGGACGGCTGGGATTAAAAGTAGCATTTACCCCTTCGCGTATTGAATCCAAGCCTTTGGCGCCTGATCGAGTGGATGGGGTTTGAAATCGTCTGGAACCATGGAT
Organism: Zea luxurians; assembly: GCA_029449295.1. Classification (NCBI taxonomy): domain Eukaryota; kingdom Viridiplantae; phylum Streptophyta; class Magnoliopsida; order Poales; family Poaceae; genus Zea; species Zea luxurians. Next base: position 22,705,072 of record JAOPSE010000009.1, on the reverse strand, counting down.
GCCGCATCCAAGGGTTGTGGGTGATTCCTGTTCACTTTAGGGGGGAATCTAATCTCGTCGGTTGATGGGCGATCGGATGGCTCACGGTGGCTGATACCCCTTCGGCCATGACAAATTCTTAAAGAGCCCCTGTCCTTTTATCAAATCAACCCGCCGTCATGATGCGTGTAAAGGAATTATAAAACAGGCCCAGAATTTTGCACAGAGCACCCTAGGCTTAGTTAAAATAGTGTCCACAGTCCATAATCCTTGGGAAATTCAGAATTTATTTAGAAAAAGGATTTTTAGTGCAAAAATAAATCTAGGAATTTGCTTAATTCATATTAAATTCATTTTAGCTCCAAATTAATTTATTCCAGAGACATTAATTTTGTTTTAATATTGACTACCACTTAGTAACTCCATTTAGCAATGAAATATGAATTAACATTATTCATCTGAATTAATCTATACCATTTACTCAATAACTCCAGAAATTCATAAGTCAATAATCGTAACTCCGTTTTGATCCATTCTAGTTTCATTAGTCTCACAATAATATTTATTAACATCTGGTAACTTTGTTTTGCCATGAAATATAGGTTAAAAAGTTGCACTTAGTCTATTCTATATTTAACCACGTGGATCTTCGGAAAACCATAACTTCACAACTGTAACTCCAATTGTAGTGATTCTCGAGCCCACGATCTCGTAGTAACGAGTAGATTATTATTATGCAGTGTATTATTATGTTTGGTGTGATGTTAATTTTGCATATACCATGTTTGTATGTATTGCTACGATTAGCGCGAGGTCACGAGTCACCTGAAGATCATCCTGGTACCTAGAATCTCAAGTCCCAGGCAAGTTGTGCCCTTGATCACTTCTTTTTACCCAGTCACGTTCTAATTAATCATAATGATCTACATAGGTTAATTTTGATGGGACCCAATAGGTTACCCTAGTTTGACTATCTTTATACCTTGTTCACCACTGAATTTTTGGGTAGTACCTGCTATTGCTTTATGTGGTTTTGGGTATAGATATATTCACTACTCATGATTACACTTTTTATTATCTGTTTATTATTTACTGTTCATGATAAGATCATTATGTTAATTGGAACATGGAGAACCACCCGGGAAAATAGTGCTACCACAAGGGTTTAATGGGACGCCCTTGGCCAACTAACTAGGAAAGCTAGTGGAAGACTACCTTACCCGAAAGGGGCAAGGGCAGTAGGGGAGTGGTCAGTGTAGGGAGGTCCTCGGGTTGATTTTGCTGCGATGGCGGTCAGACGAGGGATTCATGTATTGGAGCTTCCTATAAACTATAGCGGGTTTTCTGAAGCTAGTGGAACTTTGTAAAAGCCTCGTAGTGTTACCCTGCCTCGCCTCCTCAGTAGAGGTGTATGAGATTGGCCGTCTCTTGGCAGATGGGTAACATGACTTGTGGGTAAAGATGCACAACCTCTGCAGAGTGTAAAACTGGTATACTAGCCGTGCTCACGGTCATGAGCAGCTCAGACACTCACATGATTAATTTATGGAACTAAATTCAATTTGTCATATGCATTGCATCGCAGGTGATGTTGTTACTTTTGTTCTACTTAATTGGGTTTGGTATTTACTTATACTTAGTAATTGCTAATAAAATTTTGACCAACTTTAAAAGCAATGCTCAGCTTCAACCATCCTCTTTGGTAAGCCTTACACTTCACGTGAGCTCCCACCTTTGGCGAGTTCATGCACATTGTTCCCCACAACTTGTTGAGCTATGAACGTATGTGAGCTCACTCTTGCTGTCTCACACCCCCACAGGTCAAGAACAGGTACCACGAGATGAGGCGCATGAAGGATGCTATGATGTGTTCGTGAGAGGTCTAGGCCGTCGTCTCCCAGTTAACTTTGGGTTGCTGGACCGTCGTCTCCTTATAATGTAATTATTTATTTTGTATAGAACTCATGTTATATAGTAAAGATGTGACATTCGATCCTGTGCCATGATTCATCATATGTGTGAGACTTGGTCCCAGCACACCTGGTGATTATGTTCGTGCCCGGGTCTTTGTGCCCCGAAACCCGGGTGTGACAGCGGTGTCCTCCCGACGCATGCGGGAAGCCTCGGTCCATCCCGAGCGCACGCGGGACGAGGCGCCTGCTGCCCAGGATCGCCTCGGCAACGAGCACCACCATCTCGACCGTCGAACCCGCCTCGACGAGAAGGTGCGCCGAAGCTACCATCCTAGGCGTGGGGGATGCTGCGACAGCGAGGAGGATCGCAGCCCCTCGCCCGAACCACCCGGTCCGTGAGTCTTCAGCCAGGCCATATGACGAGCGCCGTTCCCCGCCCGTTTCCGAGCCCCGACTACCATCACCATGTACTCCGGGGAGATGAGGCCAGAGCTGTGGCTCGCGGACTACCGACTGTAATGCCAGTTGGGAGGGGCGGATGATGACAACCTCATCATCCGTAATCTACCCCTTTTCCTCTCCGACGCCGCCCGAGCCTGGCTAGAGCATCTGCCCCCTACGCAGATCTCTGACTGGGACGATCTGGTCAAGGCTTTCGCGGGGAACTTCCAAGGCACGTACGTGCGCCCTGGGAACTCGTGAGATCTCCGAAGCTGCCGCCAGCAGCCTGGGGAGTCCCTCCGAGAGTACATCCGGTGGTTTTCGAAGCAGCGCACCGAGCTGCCCAACGTTACCGACTCGGATGTCATTGGGGCTTTCCTTACTGGCACCACTTGCCGAGACCTAGTGAGCAAACTGGGGCGCAAGACTCCCACCCGTGCGAGCAAACTGATGGACGTCGCCACCAAGTTCGCCTCGGGTCTGGAGGCGATCGAAGCCATCTTCCGAAAAGACAAGCAGCCTCAGAGAAAGTCGATTAAAGACGCCCCCGAGGCGTCCGCCCAGCGGGGCACGAAGAAGAAGGCCAAGAACAAGTCGCAAGCGAAACGCGACACCGTCGACGCGAATCTCGTCGCTGCGGCCGAGCACAGGAACCCTCGGAAACCTCCTGGAGGGGCCGGCGCGTTCGACAAGATGCTCAAAGAGCCGTGCCCCTATCACCAGGGTCCCGTCAAGCACACCCTCGAAGAATGTGTCATGCTCCGGCGCTACTTCCATAAGACCGGGCCCCCGGTGGAAGATGGCAAGGGCCATGACAACAACAAGAAGGAGGGCGGCAAGGAAGAGGAGTTCCCAGAGGTCCACAACTGCTTCATGATCTACGGCGGGCAGGCGGCGAACGCCTCGGCTCGGCACCGCAAGCAGGAGCACCGAGAGGTCTGCTTGGTGAAGGTGGCAGCGCCAGTCTACCTAGACTGGTCCGACAAGCCTATCACCTTCGACCGAGGCGACAACCCCGACTTCGTGCCAAGCCCAGGAAGGTACCCGCTCGTCGTTGATCCGATCATCGGCAATGTTAGGCTCTCCAAAGTCCTCATGGACGGAGGCAGCAGCCTTAACATCATTGTTGACGCCTTTTTGGAGGCGCCAATCACTTCAAAAGAACCAGCGGCGGTGCTCTCTGGTCAGGCGCGGACGGTCCACGGCACAGGGCCGGACGGTCCGCGACCTGGCGCAAGGCGGAGGTGCTCTCTGGTCAGGCGCGGACGATCCGCGGCACAGGGCCGGACGGTCCGCGACATGGTACAGGAGCCCGGGTTCCCTGCCTGACGGCCGGACGGTCCGCGCTCTAGGGCCGGACTGTCCGCGCGTGCGCAGGGGCGGCGGAAGATCGCCGGCGGCGCCTGGATCTCGCTCCCGGGAGGGACCCCGTCAGGGAGGAGAGATCCTAGGAGTTGTCTAGGCTCGGGCAGGCCGACCTAGACTCCTCTAACCGACGTAGAGTCGAGGAGAGACGGAGAATTTGGGGATTGGAAGACTAAACCTAAACTAGACTAGAACTACTCCTAGGATAAAATGCGAAATAGAAGTTGTATTGATTCGATTGTTGATTACAAATCGGCCGTATGCCTCTCTATTTATAGAGGGGGGGCTGGACCCTTTACAAACTAATTTCCGAGCTTATCCTGCGATTTTAGCTAACAACCGTAGCACAAAACTCGGAACCCTAATCTGCTCTGCGCCCGCGCGGACCGTCCGGCCCACAGGCGCGGACCGTCCGGACCGCGGACCGTCTGGCCTCAGGGTCGGACCGTCCGCACGCTCAAATTGGTGCTCAACATATGCCCCCTGCCTTTTGGTGGAGCTGAGCGAACCAAAAGCAACTAACTCGATGTTATCACATCGGTTTTCTTAGGCATCTTGCCACTTACTAGGATGGTACGCAGTCGTCTTGGTCTTGGACGTGACCCCTTTAGCTTTGATCGAACTGTCAGTCCCAACACCGTTGAGCGTCATATTGATCCTGACCAATCTGTCACCTAGCTTTTCCTAATTTTCCAAGTGTTCTAGCGTAGCTTCATAGTCGACCAGGTCTTCTCCTTGCAGGTCATCTTCCTCCATGGGTGTCGGTACATCGTTGGAGGTGTCTTGGTGTAGTGCGGATGGTTCGGCCTCAGGGGTCGGACGGTCCGCACCCTATACGGTTGGTCCGGTCTTTATAGCCGGACCGTCTGCCATACCTGCAAAGAGCTGCACAGTTGTTGTTTTTTTTTCTGTCTTTATGGCCGTTTGATTTTCCTCAACGGCCTTTGGTCTCCATCTCTTTTGTGGTGGCGGATACTGCGGATGCGTGTCATTGAATATTTTTTCCGCCTCCTTCTCCTGATTCTCCTTTGTCCTAAGGCGCTGTAATTTTCGCTTTTGCGATCGTGTCAATCCCGATGGGCACCATCGGGGCATGGAGTATTTTGCATCGGCTATTTTATTGACAGTCGTACTTTCTTTTTTGTTTGTGTTGGCCGATTCACCAAAAATCATCGACCCTTCGTTATTTTGTTGTACGACGACATCTGTCGTTCCTATTTTAATGACATCTCCCTTTTTCGCACTGTTGGAGGTTGTAGCTATATGCCCCCCTGCCGGATTAGTCAGCCTTTGGGGCCGAGTTGTTCGACAATCTTGTTGGGCCTGTGCTCGTGGACCAGATTGAGGGGCTCTCAATCGGTCTTGTACTGGAGGTGTCAACCTATTGAATACAGATGTTTGGGGTGCCCCCCAAGCGGGGTACTGTGGCATCCCAAATGGGTATGGTGGCATGCCCCACATTTGATTTGGGACATATGGTGGAGGTATGTATGTGTATGAATATGGCATAGGTGGATATGGTGGTGGAGGTGTCCATGCAGGTACGTTAGGTCTTAATTGAACATTATGACCTCCCGTCCTTTTCGATTGGTGTGGTGGTCCAATCGGCCTAACATGTCGTCGCACCTGGGTGGGTAAGCGAGGTCCCTTTGGTGGCCGGTCGCTGGGGCCAGCCTTCTTTTTCACATATTTAGACAATAATTGATCAAAGGTCGGGCTAGATTTTACCAACCGACCAGTTGCCTTGAACGTGTTAGTTTTCCACGTACCTATTTCTAGTCATCGTGGTTTGAAGGTACGCGGTCGCCGCGGCTCTTCGGCGTTGCCGGACCGTCCGCTGGAACGCTCCGGACCGTCCGGTGATGTTACGGACCGTTCGCGCCTGGACACCGGACCGTCCGCGATGCGTAGTATGGGTTCTCGCGCATATCCCCTGGTCTGCGCTTGCCCCCCAGTGCCGGAGTTTGTGATGGTTACTTTCAGTGTCTCTCCTCCATCAGGAGTCTTCTCGGCCACCACTTTCCTGCAAGAAATTTTGTTGTCTCCATCGGCCTCCCGTGAGTTGCCGATGATGACTTCTTTGTTTTTGCACTTATCGGCTGTGCTGGGCCAAATTAGGACCCTTTTGCCCTTGAAGTCGATCATATTCATTGGAAAGGGCTCCGTGTCCTCCTGAAATTTCAATCGTCCTTCGTTAATGGCCGATTGGATTTGTCGTCGGAACACATTACAATCATTAGTGGCATGGGAAAATGAGTTGTGCCACTTGCAGTATGCGCGACGCTTTAGTTCGTCGGCAGGTGGAACGATATAATCAATTTTAATGTTACCATTTTTTAGTAATTCATCGAATATCTTATCACATTTGCCGACATTAAATGTAAACTTAACCTCCTCCTGCCGTTCATTCTGAACGGACTGCAAGGAGGAGCAAGCCGAAGATTTGGCTTGCTCAGGCCAAACTATTTCAACAGTGTAAACTTTCTTTGGTTCATCGTCCGAACTACTTTGATTGTGTTCTACTATATGGACATTATGATGAACCGTTTTGACTAGTTCTTTGCTTCGACTTTCACAAGCCGAAGCTCTCTGATGTAATTGTGCTAGAGTAAAGAACTGGATGCCTTCTAATCTCTCTTTTAAATAATAGCGCAATCCATCAAAGGCTATTTCCGCCAGTTGTTTATCTGTTAAATGAATTTGAAAGCATCGGTTTCTCGTATCCCGGAATCTCCGGATATACTTACTAACCGATTCATCCTTTTCTTGTCGTAGAGCCACTAAGTCTACTAAATCTAGTTCATAATCGCCAGAGAAGAAATGTTCATGAAATTTTTGTTCTAAATCTCCCCACGACAAAATGGAATTAGGAGGGAGCATGGCATACCATGTGAATGCAGTCCCTGTTAAAGATAATGAAAATAAACGCACACGGAATGCTTCGGTGTCGGCCAATTCTCCTAACTGTGCTAAGAACTGGTCTATGTGCTCACGCGTGCTCTTTTCTTGGTCACCCGAAAACTTTACGAATTCGGGTATTTTGGTCCCCTGTGGGTATGGGAGTCGGTCAAACTTGCTATCATAAGGTCTCCGATATGACTGCCCCCCGGGGACTATACTAACTCCGAGCTTATCTCGGAACGCCCCAGCTATTTCCTCCCTTACTATATCGATGGCAGCCGGTGGGAGACCACCGGCTCTTTGATCCAATATGGGTGAGTTTGTTTGGATGTTGGTGTGTTGTTTTTCTCCCCATTGGTTTGGGTTTTGCGACGCGTTAATTCATGCCCTATGAGGCTCATAGGACTGGCCATTCCTTTCTGGCCTTCTAGGGGCCGGAAAGTTCTCACTCTCACGGGTTTGATAGATTATATTATGATGTTGTTGTGTCGTATGGTGAGATGGGGAGTCTAGCTAGGACGGATACGGAGTTGGATATCCATCCTCCTTAAAAAACTCAGTGCCGGACCGTCCGGTTAAATACGCGGACCGTCCGACATTATATTCGGGCTGTCTGGCGTCATACGCAGACGGTTCGAATGGGTTATCTAGGATTTGTACGACATGTGGCGGCTTGGGTGTAGGTCTCGGTAATTCGCTTCTAAAAATAGGATCAGCCGCCACTGGCCCGGACGGTCCGCGCCCATGTGCAGATGGTCCGGACATGCGCAGATCGGCAAATTTATCGCCGATGTGCGTGGGAGGCTGTCGTTGCCTAGGGTACATGTCCACCGGCATCCCATAAAGGGGTTGTGACTGGTCGTGCCAACCTGTAGCCGATGAATTATGTGTGTATTCCCTCCATTCAACCTCGTGCGAAGAAAGATTTGCCGTAGTAGACTTATCAAGCGCACGCACTAGACGTTTATGATCATTTTGTATATCCCCTACGATACGTTGCAACTGTTCTCGCTGTTCGTCTATGTAAGCTTTAAGAGATTGGAGTTCGTTGGTGCTACTTACATTGGGGATATCTGGTGTGGGTCGGAACGAAGCCGGATCCGTCGCCCGATGTCGGACGATCTTGTTGTTCCTGTCCACTTTGAAGTTGGTCAAGAACTTTGCTTTTGCTTCTTGGATCAGCTGCTCCTGGCGCTCCTCGAACAGGAGCTGTTCTTCAGCCGGCAAGGTCTCCCATGTCGGTGTGATGATATTGCTAGTGGAAACCTCAGAGCTATCTTTTGAACCGGCCATTGAGGGCCGATTTGATAGGTCTATATGTGTTGTCCCCAGCGGAGTCGCCAAAAGTATGTTGGTGCCTTTTTGTCACCAAACACTATAATGAACCGCTTGGCGGTACTTGGCACCTTTAGATGATGTAGGGCCAAATAAAGTGGTTATCCTAAATATGGGGCAACACCTCTATGATGGTCACCACCTATTTGGGACCAAATTGCAACAAACCCTATGACCTTCTCGTGATGAGCAATACCTTAGGTTCGGCTCCACGAGGTGAACAGTGGTGGCGGCCTGCGACAGGTCGCCGGGTTGCCTGATAGCGCCCTCTGCGGCGGCGTGGACGGTCCGCGACCTGGGCGCAGGAGCGGTGTCTTCCCTGCGTCACACTGGACGGTCCGCAGCTCTGGGCCGGACGGTCCATGACCTGGCGACAGGGTCGTCTTCCTCCTCCTTGCTGGAATCTAGATCTCGTCCCCTGGGGGGAAAAGATCTTAAGATGCTCCGGGTCGACAGGTCACCCACGATGTCCCCAGACGACATGGAGTCGCCTAGGAATTAAGAGATCAATTCGAGGAAGAGGTCTTGAGTGGACAACTAGATCTTGCCCCCCGAGAGGGGTGAGATCCTAGGGTCATCTTGGGATCGGCAGGCCACCCAAGACGGATCTAGATGACGTAGAGTCGAATAGGGGTGGAGGTGGATATGCGGAAGGCTACAACTAGAACTATGCTACATCTACTCCTAAGGCAGGAAAAGTAAATAAGGTAATTGGTTCGATTGGAATGTGTTCGGGGGTTCTCAATCGGCCGTGTCCCTTTATATTTATAGGGGAGGAGGTCTGGACCTTTTCCTAAGAGATAGCCAACAAACTCCCATGTGATTAGATGGATAACCACGCACGAGATAAGGATAAACATCCGAGTTTAATCTAATCTTGGGACACGCGGACCGTCCGGGCCCAAGGGCCGAACCGTCCGCTCATTTTGGTGTCCAACATATGCCCCCCTGCCTTTTGGTGGAGCTTGGCGAACCAAAAGCATCAGTGAAAACTTCGGAAACAATTGATCTCATAAGCTTTTGTTCCCGAAGTAGGGACTCAGCTCGATGCAAGTCATCGGCTCTTGCGATCAGATAATATAAATAATTGATGGAACTTTAATGCATAGAGGCCGTTTCAGATCGCATCCTCTTCGGCCATGTCTACCTGATTAACCTGTCAATAGGCAAAAACTTGCGGTGCCCCCAGCCCAAATAAGCAAACGAATTGGGCCAGTAATATGAATTCATCGCCGTACCACCCCACACATGAGCAGGACAACACATCGGCGATGGATAGAACGGGACACACCATGCTATCCCCGGAGGAGGATGACAAGGCGATCTTGGTTGTGCTACCTTTTGGGTCCGTTTCGTCGGCTTTTGCTTTCGCACAGATCACCCTTTTGACTTTGTCTGCTTTATTGGTCGGTTGTGTGGAACGGCCTTCTTCGTATATTTGGCAAGCAACTGACCAAAAGTAGGGCAGACTCTACTGAGTCGTCCAGACGTCTTAGTAGTATTTTGTTTCCTAACACTTGTTTTGGAACCTTGTGGTCCGGTGGTCTGAGGTTGCTGCTTCTGACTGTCTGCGGACCGTCCGACCATTATAGCCGGACCATCCGCTCCTGTCTCGGACTGTTCGGCCTTAGTACCCAGATCGTCCGGCGTACGTAGGACAGGTGACCGTGATCGGGTGTCTGATCGTGCTTGCCCCCCGATGCCTCCGGTCTTTCTTTTGTCCGGAGTCTTCTGAGTAACCATTCTGCGTGACATATTTGGTGTGTGGGGATCACCAATGACGATATTTTTATCTTTGCTTTTATCGGCCGCACAAGGCCGAATTATGGTCTTTTTGCTCGTCGTCTCTAATGTGGTGACAGGAACAGGTGGCCTGTCAATTTTCACCTCTTTTTGAAACCTCAACCAGCCTTCGTTTATAGCCGATTGTATTTGACGACGAAAGACAGCACAATCATTGATGTTATGAAGAAAGGAGCCATGCCATTTACAATATACACGCCCTTTTAATTCTTCAACCGGAGGAATTATATGTGATAATTTAATATTACCATGTTTAAGCAACTCATCAAATATTTTATCACATTTAGTAATATTAAATGTGAACTTAACCTTTCCCTTTTGTGTCAGGTGCGGGTGAGAGCGAACATAAGGTTTGGCCTTAGTGGGCCAAACAAGCTCAGGGACATGTGACCTTTTTGGTTCTTGGGGCTTGGGTGGCCGGTTATATTTATGCCGGCCTTCCGTACTAGGCAGATCACATGTGACTTCTGGTGCTCCGGACGGTCCGACCTGTACAGTTGGACGGTCTGCGGGTGGATCGGATGGTCCGGTACTATCCTCAGACTGTCCGGTCACGTTAGGCAACACCTGTGACCCTTGTGATGGGCTCTGTGTAACTCCGGACTGTCCGGCGTAGGGTGCCGGACGGTCTGACGGAGGGCCGGACGGTCCGCGATTATATGCGGACGGTCCGGCCGTGCTCAGAGTTGACTCACTATTTAGCGAAGATGGTGGTGACGGTCATCCTGGATATGAGTCCATCGGCATACCAGAATATGGTTGGGACTGAGAAGCCTCATTTGTCGCCGATGTTCTTGACGCGGTTATTTTAGTGCCCAATTTATGTGACAAAAAATCAGGTGTACGAGTATTTTCTAATGCATGCGTCATATTCTCTATATCCTCCATTATAATTTTAATCTGATTATCAAAAGAAATTTTAACAGATTGAATATCGGCTAATGGCGTGGTGTTACTTACAATGGGGAGTTGATGCAGCAAGGCTGACAGTGAATCGTACTTTACTTCCCTCTTCTTGACGACCTTCTGGTGGTGATCTACCTTGAAGTGCGAGAGGTACCACTTTTTCGCCACCTTGCTTATCTGAGCCTGTTGTCGTTGGAATTCCTCGTCCAGCCTTTTCATGTGGTCTTCTAATTTCTCATCCTCATTGGCCGGCGAGTTAGTTAGCCTTGTGTTAATGTCTAGGACGACATTATTGTGATCTTTGGGATTGGCCATTGCGACCGATCTGATAGGTCTAATTTAATAGATCTAATCTAATGGATCGGATTTAATAGATCCGATTTGAGGGCCAATTTGATAGGTCTATATGTGTTGTCCCCAGCAGAGTCGCCAAAAAGTATGTTGACGCCTTTTTGGAGGCGCCAATCACTTCAAAAGAACCAGCGGCGGTGCTCTCTGGTCAGGCGCGGACGGTCCGTGGCACAGGGCCGGACGGTCCGCGACCTGGCGCGAGGCGGAGGTGCTCTCTGGTCAGGCGCGGACGATCTGCGGCACAGGGCCGGACGGTCTGCGACCTGGTACAGGAGCCCGGGTTCCCTGCCTGACGGCCGGACGGTCCGCGCCCTAGCGCCGGACGGTCCGCGCGTGCGCAGGGGCGGCGGAAGATCGCCGGCGGCGCCTGGATCTCGCTCCCGAGAGGGACCCCGTCGGGGAGGAGAGATCCTAGGAGTTGTCTAGGCTCGGGCAGGCCGACCTAGACTCCTCTAACCGACGTAGAGTCGAGCAGAGACGGAGAATTTGGGGATTGGAAGACTAAACCTAAACTAGACTAGAACTACTCCTAGGATAAAATGCGAAATAGAAGTTGTATTGATTCGATTGTTGATTACAAATCGGTCGTATACCTCTCTATTTATAGAGGAGGGGGGCTGGACCCTTTACAAACTAATTTCCGAGCTTATCCCGCGATTTTAGCTAACAACCGTAGCACAAAACTTGGAACCCTAATCTGCTCTGTGCCCGCGCGGACCGTCCGGCCCACAGGCGCGGACCGTCCGGACCGCGGACCGTCCGGCCTCAGGGCCGGACCGTCCGCGCGCTCAAATTGGTGCTCAACAATCATCTACGCCGAGACCCTGGAACTCTTGGGGGTTGATCGGTCCGAGGTCTGGGCCGGTGCGACACCCTTTCACGGGATCGCACCTGGAAAGCGTATCCTCCCCCTCGAGCGGATCGACTTACCCATCTGCTTCGGGACTCCCTCCAACTTCCGAAAGGAAGCTCTTACCTTCGAGGTCGTCGGGTTCCGAGGAACCTACCATGCGGTGTTGGGAAGGCCGTGCTACGTCAAGTTCATGGCCGTCCCCAACTACACCTACCTCAAGCTCGAGATGTCGGGCCCGAACGGGATCATCACCGTCGGCTCCATGTACCGCCACGCGTACGAATGCGACGTGGAGTGTGTGGAGTACGCTGAGGCCCTCATCAAGTCCAAGGCCCTCATCGCCGACCTGGAACGCCTCTCCAAGGAGGCGCCCGACGCGAAGCGGCACGCCGGGAACATCGAACCAGTTGAGGCGGTTAAGTCCGTCTCTCTCGACCCCAGCAACGACGCCAGCAAGAAAGTCCGGATTGGCTCCGAGCTCGACCCCAAATAGGAAGCAGTGCTCGTCGACTTTCTCCGCGCAAACGCCGAAGTCTTTGCGTGGAGTCCCTCAGACATGCCCGGCATACCGAGGGATGTCGCCGAGCACTCACTAGACTTCAGAGCTAGGGCCCGACCCATGAAGCAAACCCTGCATCGTTTTGACGAAGAAAAGCGTAGGGCCATAGGCGAGGAGATCCACAAGCTACTCGCGGCAGGGTTCATCAAAGAGGTATTCCATCCCGAATGGTTAGCTAACCCTGTTCTTGTAAGGAAGAAGGATGGGAAATGGAGGATGTGTGTAGACTATACTGGTCTAAACAAGGCATGTCCGAAAGTTCCCTACCCTCTACCCCGCATCGATCAAATTGTGGACTCCACTGCTGGGTGCGAAACCCTGTCATTCCTTGATGCCTACTCAGGCTATCACCAAATCAAGATGAAAGAGTCCGACCAGCTCGCGACTTCTTTCTTCACACCTTTTGGCATGTACTGTTACACTACAATGCCATTTGGTTTGAGGAATGCAGGTGCCACCTACCAGAGGTGCATGAACCACGTGTTCGGAGAACACATCGGCGGAACGGTCGAGGCTTATGTCGATGACATCGTTGTCAAGACGAAGAAAGCCTCCGACCTCCTCTCTGACCTTGAAACAACATTCAAGTGTCTAAGAGCGAAAGTCGTGAAACTCAATCCCGAGAAGTGTGTCTTCGGAGTCCCCCGAGGCATGCTCCTTTGATTCATCGTCTCCGAGCGGGGCATCGAGGCCAATTCGGAGAAAATCGCGGCCATCACCAACATGGGACCGATCAAAGATTTGAAAGGAGTACAGAGGGTCATGGGATGCCTTGTGGCTCTGAGCCGCTTCATCTCATGCCTTGGCGAGAAAGGCTTGCCTCTGTACCGCCTCTTAAGGAAGGCCGAGCGCTTCACTTGGACCCCCGAGGCCGAGGAAGCCCTCGGAAACCTTAAGGCGCTCCTTACAAACACACCCATCCTGGTGCCCCTCGCTGCAGGAGAAGCCTTCTTGATCTACGTAGCCGCAACCACTCAGGTGGGCAGCGCCGCGATCATAGTCGAGAGACGAGAAGAAGGGCATACACTGCTCGTCCAGAGGCCAGTCTACTTCATTAGCGAAGTGCTTTCCGAGACCAAAGTCAGCTACCCGCAGATCCAGAAGCTGCTCTATGCAGTGGTTCTGACACGACGAAAGTTGCGACACTACTTTGAGTCTCATCCGGTGACTGTGGTGTCATCCTTCCCCTTGGGGGAGATCATCCAGTGCCGTGAGGCCTCGGGTAGGATAGCAAAGTGGGCGGTGGAACTCATGGGCGAAACGCTATCATTCGCCCCTTGGAAGGCCATAAAATCCCAGGTCTTGGCAGACTTCATGGCTGAGTGCACTGACACCCAGTTACCAACAACTCCAATCCAACCCGAGCTCTGGACCATGTACTTCGTTGGGTCACTCATGAAAACAGGAGCAGACGCTGGCTTGCTCTTTGTTTCACCCCTCGGAAAGCATCTTCGCTACGTCATACGCCTCCATTTTCCGCCATCAAACAACGTGGCCGAGTACGAGGCTCTAGTTAACGGGCTGCGCATCGCCGCCGAGCTAGGGGTTCGGCGCCTCGACGCTCGTGGCGACTCACAGCTTGTCATCGACCAAGTCATGAAGAACCCCCACTGCCACGACCGAAGGATGGAAGCCTACTACGACGAAGTCCGGCGCCTGGAAGACAAGTTCTACGGGCTGGAGCTTAACCATATCGCCCGACGGTACAACGAGACTGCGGATGAACTGGCGAAGATAGCCTCGGGGCGGACAACGGTTCCCTCGGACGTCTTCTCCAGAGACCTACATCAACCATTCGTCAAGATCGACGACACGCCCGAGCCTGAGGAAGCCTCGGCCCAGCCTGAGGTACCCTCGCCCGAGCCCGACGAGGCCTTGGCCGAGCCCGAGGTACCCTCGGCCATCAAGGAGGAGGCCTTGCCCGTCGAGGGGGAACAGAATGGGGTCACACCAGATCCGAGCTGGCAGATCCTGTACCTGGAATATCTTCTCCGAGGAGAGCTTCCCCTCGACGAGACCAAAGCTCGGCGACTAGCTCGGCGCGCCAAGTCGTTCGTCTTGCTGGGTGATGAAAAGGAGCTCTACCACCACAGCCCCTCGGGCATCCTCCAATGATGCATATCCATAGCCCAAGGACAAGAGCTGTTGCAAGAAATACACTCGGGGGCTTGTGACCACCATGCAGCACCTCGAGCCCTCGTCGGGATCGCCTTCCGACAAGGTTTCTACTGGCCAACCGCGATGGCCGACGCCACTAGGATTGTTCGCTCCTGCCGGGTGTCGGTGTTTTGGGTTCGACCGCACACCCGGGGTTGCCCCTCAAGGTGCTTTTAGGAGTAGGACGGTGTTATTGACTGTAGATCAATGGTTCGTGCTAGTTGCACGAGAGGCAGTAGACAATGATTTACAGGTTTGGGCCGCTTTGAAGTGCGTAATACTCTACGTCCTGGCGAGAGTGCTGTATTTGGTGATTTACAAGGTAATTCTCTAATGCGTAGGAAGTTGGGGTGGATGGCTAAGTAGTGAGTTCGATTCCTTCTGAAGGGGTGCCCCCTAGGCCTTATATGTTCGACCGTGGGGCAATACATGCAGATATGATAATCACGCGCACCTGAGAAATAGTGAACCGATTGAGTCTATCTCCCTATAGTTCCGCCGACCCATCCTCGCTCGGTTCTGTTGTACGGGCCTCCAGCGCGGGAATGTCGGGTCTCTGTTGTGATTACTCGTTCGAAGTCATTGGGTTGTCCGGGCTTGCTCCGATCCGGCCTTATGTCGATCTGCTTCACTGGTCGTTCCTCTCCAGGCCCACGAAGGGATGACCTTACGATTTATTGGGCCCTTGGTCCTTTCGTGAGGTCTTTTATCCTTCCAGTGGACCCGGGGGATATCTGTCCCCCACAAGCCCCCGATCTTTGGGTTGATTTTAAAATAATCGGCCCAAAGATCCTAAGTCCAGCTTGCGGTCTTTGTTTGTAACAAGAAGTACTTTCTGGGTAATCCGGTAAAAACGATTTCTTACTGTCTCCTTCTGCTTTTATCACTCGAAAATTGGTGTTCTGTCTCAGACTCTTGTTTTGGAGGTCAGCATTTCGTACTGCAGGACTTCAAACTTCATTAGGTGCACCAAAGGTGCACCCGATGGGTGTAGCCCCCGAGCTTCGAGTGGGTTTTTGAAAATAATCCACTCGAAGGTCTTCACTTTGAGTATTATCAGAAATCACCTTCATCTTTCATTTGTATTTTGTCGGAGGTCAACCTTGTATTAATCTTACCCTATGCTTTAGAGGTTAGCATTGTCTTGATCTGAGATGATGATTCATTGGGTGCGCCGAAGGTGCACCCGATGGGTGTAGCCCCCCGAGCTTCAAGTGGATTTTTGAAAATAATTCACTCGAAGATCGTCATTTTATGCCTTTTTCCGGTGATCTTCTTCCCTTTTTGCCGAATGCCTTGGAGGTTAGCACTATGTTATTGATATTATGCTTTAGAAGTCAGCGTATATCTTGTCTTTGAGGCCGAGTTCGTGATCTGCTCATATCTTGCTAGGCGGTGCAATTTATTTGATCTGTGATGGATTGGACGTTCGACAGGTGACCCTTGGCTAGTCTTTGTTATCACTTCTTGCTTCAATGCTTCTGCCGATTAGACTTGTACCTTGTTGGCTATATTTGGCTTTCCTTTGATCGTTGCTGATATCTCACTTTTGTCTTGAAGTATTCATTGCACGTGCTGCACGGATGTGACAGTTTTGAAAAATATACTGGTATTTCCTGGGCGTCCCCCCCAATGGGTGTAGGCAAGGGACGGCTTGGTACGCTAAGTGTTTTAGCAAAACTGTCTCTGAGTAGTAACTTGATGTGACCGCGGGTGTAATCATATCGCCCGCGCAGTTGACTGGAGTCCCAATGGGTGTTGTGTTGCGTGAAACGGCGTCAGCCGCCTGACGTGTCTTCAGACGATTTGAATTGCATATTGAATTTTCGCGACTGTTCAGTGGCCATGGTAGGAGGTGAGCGGTTGCTTCCTTCTTCTATAAATAGTGCTCTTGCTTCCCCGGCATTTTCACATCTCTTACTGCTCTCTGCTGTTTGCTCTCTTCTTCCTCCTTCCTTTCCACCATGGGCAAGAGTAAGAAGGGTAGCAGTTCCTCGCCTCGCTCTGGTGATAAGCGCAAACGTGAGCCGACTCCTCCCTCGGAGGACTTCGGCAACTCAGAGTACTCGGAGGAGGAGTTCTCCTCCGAGTCCGAGGGGTCCCCGGCCCCCGTCTCTCCCCCAGCGTCGTCTGACGATTCAGACGACTCCCAGGGGATTGCCGCGGAGGTCTGGACCTACATCCGGGCCGTCGAGCGTGCCAGGCTCGAGGGCTCGGATGAGTCGGAGTACTCCTAGGATGAGGAGGACTCCTCGGACTCGTCCGAGGAGGGCAGCGGCGACGATGGCGGAGACGACGATGACGACGGAGGCGACGGCGACGGCGGCGACGACAGCGGCAGGGGCGGCGACGACAGCGGCAAGGGCGACGGTGGCGACGGCAGCGGCAGGGGCGGCGACGGCAGCGGCAAGGGCAACAACTAGGCCAGTGGCTAGATGCCACTGGTTTTTTGATATTAGTATAGATTAGTAGTAGCAATAGTATTAGTGAAATAATGTAGTAGTAGTAGTATAAAATAGTGTAATGTAATGTAGTAGTAGTAGGGAAGTATCAACTCGTAGCGAGTTGATTTGTAAGTTCTGTAGCTTCCCTTCATGAAGAACGATTTCATCTCCTCCTGTGTTAAATACTTCACCTCCTGGTTAGTTTTCGAATTATTCTTCCGTTCATTTTCTCTGCGTCGTCAGTGCCTCAGAAGCAACGGCCAAGTTATTATTGACAGCGTTAGCACTTCTGAAGTAGCGTCCGAATGACGGCGGGGCCACGTCAGTGTTTTAGAGGTAACAGCCGAGTGACTGATGATAACGTCGGGGTTTTAGAGATAACAGCCGAATGACTGACGGCTACGTCAGCGTTTTAGAAGTAACAGCCGAGTGACTGACGGCAACGTCGGCGTTTTAGAAGTAACAACCAAGTGACCGATGGCAACGTCGGCGTTTTAGAAGTAACAGCCGAGTGACCGACGGCAACGTCGGCGTTTTAGAAGTAACAGCCGAGTGACTGACGGCAACGTCAGCGTTTTAGAAGTAACAACCGAGTGACTGACGGCAACGTCGGCGTTTTAGAAGTAACAGCCGAGTGACTGACGGCAACGTCGACGTTTTAGAAGTAACAGTCGAGTGAAGTCAGGTACTGTTAGCGTTTTTAGAAACCGCGGCTGAGTCAATTTGGGCCACGTTGGTCGTTTTGGAAATAATGGCCGAGTGATGACATGGCACGCCGACTTTTTTAGGAATAGCAGCCGAGTGATGACGTGGCACGCCAGTGTTTTAGAAATAACCGCTGGGTGATGACTGGGCACTTTTTGGAAACGGCATCTGGCCCGGGAAAACCCTATATGTACTGCATTGTTCTGTGCCTCCACATTCCGTGCCCTAGTTCTTGCTTTCCTGCATCCAGATCCTCTCTGCCGATTTGTAATTCTGCTCCCGCTCTGCTCGCCGGCGAGGTTGAGATGGCGCCTAAGCGGAAAGCTTCGAGTTCGTCCACTGCTGTCATTCCCCCCATTGATCCCAACAGTCAGTTGCCTTTCGCAGGTAACCATATGTCTGTTGTTTCTGAGTCTGACCTTCTCCATCTTGTGTCCCTCGGAGTTCTTCTTCCGAAAGAACTCTGTTCCTAGCGGATCTGCTGTGGGGTCACCGTTCCAATAGAAGACACCCATGAATCTGTTGTTTATGTTCCATTCCTCCTCCGCGGCCTTGCTCTTCCTATTTATCCCTTTTTCCGCGGTCTCCTTGATTTCTATCACCTGAATCTGACCCATCTGAACCCCAATTCCATTCTGCAAATCTCCATCTTTGTTCATTTATGTGAGGCTTTTCTTGGCGTCCTGCCGCATTTTGGCCTGTGGAAATATTTGTATCACTGTCGCCCTGGGATGGCCGGAGGTCAGCACCAACTGGTAGGGGGTGCGAGCTTGGAGATGCGCCATGGGAGGAAGACCGATTACCTTGACATCCCACTCAAAGACAACATCAAAGGATGGCGCTTAGAGTGGTTTATCGTGGAAAATCATGGGAATTCCCTCCCACCACGGTCAGGGAGACAACCGGATGTCCGCACTCCGAGCTGGACTGAATCCCCCACAGACCAAGAAGTGGCTGAGGCAGGGGCTCTGTTGGCTGAAGTTGGATTGTTGAAGGAAAGAGGTTTGGCTGTAGAGGCTGTAGTTGCTGACTTTGTCTTCAAGAATATTCAGCCGCTGAAGGACAGGGCACACCCGTCTTATCTGTACCGAGGCCTGACTAACTCAACCCGGGTTACCAACAGAAAAATTCCTGCTGTGGATTTGGTGAGCCGACTTGAAATGATACTCAGAGGCAAAGTATCGAATATAGGCGCCCCTGTTGCGTATTCGGCCTGGAACCTGCCTCCTTCTAAGGCCTTCACTCATTTTGTGTCAAATCCTCCTGCTGGTGATGGTGGTTTGGGCCTTAGAGTGCGACCCTCTGCCGAAGAAGTTAGTGCTTTGGTTGCTTCGCTTGAACAGATTCCTGACGATGAACGACAGGTTCATTTCGAGGTGCCTTTGGATCCTAGTGATGCAGAGATAGGTGCCATGCTGGATATGTTGGCTGGGGATTCTTCTGATGCTGCTCCTGCTGAAACATTGGTGGTGGTGCCCATCCCTGAAGCTGACAAAGCCTTGGACGCTCAGAAGCCTGTCAATGTTCGTCCAAAACGTTCTCGCCGAGTTGATCAAGCCTCTTTTGCTGCTGAGGGGGAGAAAAAGAAGAAGAGACGCCTTCGTTGGGTGTCTAGCTTGGATCAAGGTGTCGGTCCTTCTGCTCCTGTTGCTGAGGAGGTGCCAGTGCCTGAATTCACTGAAGCTGATCCCAATGGGTGTGACCCATCTGACGCTGATCCCAATGGGTGTGCTGTCGGTCTTGCTGATGATGATGGTGAAGAAGAAGACGAAATCCCCTTGATTCGGAAAAACAGCTGTCGTTACACTGCCAGTGGGGAAAGTAGCGGTGTTCCTTCTCCAGCCTTGTCTGCCCTCATTGGTATGCAAGAATTATCTCTGGCGAACTTTGATCAGACTCTCGAGAACATGATTCCAGAAGATCTGCTATCAGAACCGGCAGATGGTAGCACGATGGATGTTTGTGTTGATGTGCTCGACGCAGGGTTAGGGTCCTCTTGGGCAGCATCCCGCGCCTCATCGACCTTGGAGCGCGGTCTCAAGGGTCAGGAAGCTGGTTTGGATTCCCCTGCTCCCATGGAAGTGGTCGAGGGACCTTCAACCTTAGAGGCGGCTGCTGCAGAGAACTCGGCCCTCAATGACGGTGCTGGCCTTTACCCAGCCCCCGAGGGAGTTGCCGGAGATGATCCGGCTCGGATGGATAGCGCAAGCTACTACCCAGCCCCCGAGGGTGCCGCCGGAGATGATCCGGCTCGGATGGGTAGTGCAAGCTATGATCCAGCCCCCGAGGGTGTCCTAGCGGGTTCTCCCTCTTGCACTTCCATGGATGTTCACGTAGGGTCCTCTCCTCCACACTCTGGTTGCATGGTGACAGCCCAAGCCTTTGGTCAGGGGGTCGCTTTAGAGGCCAACGTACCTGATGGCAAGGTTTTGGGTTCTGCTGATGTCACTGAATTGGTCCCTGCTGAATCGTTGCAAGTTGCTCCGGGTGGTGATCCTTTGCCGAGCCATCAGTTGATCTCTCCCGATTTGGGAGTCGCTTCTTTCTTCTCCAACTTCCAGGTATTTTGGTTTCTTCTGGTCTGATTTTTACCCAAGCAGGTAATTATTCTCATGCTCGTCTGCTTTTTAATGTCAGGCGTTGGTCGATGAGATGTCTAGTCGGCTGAGGTTGCAGGGTGCTTCTGTCCCGGAAGGAGCTTTGTCTCTGGCGCGTTGGAATCCAGTGCTGCTTCAACGACGTGTTTCTGACTTAGAGGCGGCGAATGCTGGTCAGTGCTCTTTTGCTTCCTTTTGGCTACCTTATCAGACTGCTTCTTATTTTAACACCTTTGCTTGACTGCTTCTCGCCAGATATGACTCGGCAGTATTCTGCTCTTGAGGAAAAACGCTCTCAAGATCAAGCTGAACTGGTCCGGCGGTGCTCTGGTCTTGAGGAAAAGTATTCCCAAAGTCAGACAGAGCTGGCTCAGGTCTCTGCTTCTCTGAGTGACGCCAATACGCTGAACTCTACTCTCCGCGCTCAGCTCGACTCTGAGAAGGTGACCTGTGAATCCGAGTTTTGTTTTGCTGTGCTTTTATTGCTTGCTTGATGTTTGAAAAAGCTGATTCTTGCTTGCAGGAAGAAAAACATGCCCTTGTTACTTCTCGTGACAATCTTGACAGGCTATACCGTGACTCTAGCAACTCACTGACCATCTTGGAGAGGAGTCATCGCTTCACCAGGGAGGAGTTAGACAATCTTCGTTATAAGCTGCAGGAATCCTTGGATGATTTGATTCGCCTCAGGGAGTTGATATCGGCCAAAGATGTTGTCATCAAGAATCTGCGTGCTTCCAAGAAATCTGTCGCCCAGGAGCTAGAGACCGCTCAGTTGGCTGTCAAGGTTGCTGAAGAGACTTCCGCTACTCTGAGGGCCCAGCGCGATAAAGCTATGGATAAAGCTGTTCGCGCGGGGCGGATTCTGATGAGGAGACCTGGTGTGGTTGTCCCAGACAACATAGTGGCAGATGTGAACGCTGCTCCTGATTCCTCCAGCCGTCCTTCTTCATCGGTTGCTCCTGAGAAGAATGTTGCAGAATAGAAAAAACATTGTATACTTTGAGCGCGCGGTTAACGTGCTCGGATATTTTGTTAGAGAACACCTTTTTAGTATTGCATGCTACTATCATTCTCCTATTGTTTAGAATTCAACAGTATCTATATTTGTAGAAGTAAAATGCAACGTGGTGGTTTCAAGATTTCTTCATGGGACATAGAGGCCGCCCCTGGATGAGTAACCGTATACGTGCTGAGTGTGTTGCACCGGTTTGAGTTAGTATCAGCTTCCAACTGATTGCTTTGTTGATGTGGTATAGTGGTCACCCCGAGTTAAGTAAGAGTGAGCATGTCGCACCGTCTTAAGTCGTCGCTGACTTAAGCCGATTGCTCTGTTAGCAGGGCATAGTGGTCACCCCGAGTTAAGTGAGCGCGAGCATGTTGCACCGCCTTAAGTCGTTACCGACTTGAGTCGATTGCTCCGTTAGCAGGGCATAGTGGTCACCCTAAGTTAAGTAAGCGTGAGCATGTTGCACCGCC
This sequence comes from Zea luxurians, assembly GCA_029449295.1. Lineage (NCBI taxonomy): Eukaryota > Viridiplantae > Streptophyta > Magnoliopsida > Poales > Poaceae > Zea > Zea luxurians. Next base: position 22,683,284 of record JAOPSE010000009.1, on the reverse strand, counting down.
TTAAGTCATTGCCGACTTAAGTCGATTGCTCCGTTGGCAGGGCATAGTGGTCACCCTGAGTTAAGTAAGCGTGAGCATGTTGCACCGTCTTAAGTCATCGCTGACTTAAGTCGATTGCTCCGTTAGCAGGGCATAGTGGTCACCCTGAGTTAAGTAAGAATGCAGGTTGACAATGAACAATTTGAGCGCTCTCGAGGTCTTCTTTATTGATGATATATTTCCCAGTTTACAGAGTACATTGTCGTCCAAATAGCTTTTGGAATACAGCTAGGGGTAAAACTTCCTGAGATGTTCTATGTTCCATGAGATCCCGATTTCCGTGCCATCCATCTGAGTGAGATGATATGATCCCGGCCGAGTGACTTCTGCTACTATGAATGGTCCTTCCCATAGAGGTGACAACTTGTGTCGCCCCTCCCCCGTTAGAATTCGGCGGAGGACGAGATCTCCTACTGCGAAGGATCGATGTCTCATGGTCTTATCGTGATAACGCCTCAGGGTTTGCTGGTACCATGCTGATTGAATTACTGTGTTCAGTCGTTCTTCTTCGAGTACATCAACATCCTCCAGCCTAGTAGCCTCGGCTTCTGTTATGTTTTCAAAGATCAACCTTGGCGCCCCAAACTTGAGATCAGCAAGTAGCACGGCCTCTGAACCATAGACCATGAAGAAAGGGGTATTTCCACGCAGAACTCGACTGGGTTGAGTTCTTAAGCTCCAAACGACATAGGGCAACTCCCTTATCCATTTCCCTGCGAACTTTTCGTTTTTATCGAAGACTTTTTTCCTGAGGGCCTCCAATATCATCCCGTTAGCTCTTTCAACCTGCCCGTTGGCTCTTGGGTGTTCCACCGAAGCATATTTGATCTGAATGCTCTTCTGCTCACAGAAATCAAAGAACTCGGAACTTGTGAAGTTGGATCCCAAGTCAGTTATGATACTATTTGGTATTCCAAATCTGAATATTATGTCTTGTATGAATTCCACTGCTTTGGCTGAAGTTAAGGAAGTAATGGGTTTGAACTCTATCCATTTAGTGAATTTGTCGATAGCCACCAGCACATGAGTGTATCCTCCCTGAGCTTTTTTGAAAGGTCCAATCATATCCAATCCCCAACACGTGAACGACCAAGTTATGGGTATCGTTTGCAGTTGCTGTGCTGGTAGATGTTGCTGTTTTGACAGGTACTGGCAGGCTTCGCACCTCTGGACTAACTCGGCTGCGTCATTCTTCGCCGTTGGCCAATAGAAACCTGACCTGAAGACCTTCCCAACTAGGGTTCTGGATGCTGCGTGTACTCCACACTGTCCAGCATGGACCTCGTCTAGAAGTTGCTTTCCAGTAGTTGAGAGAATGCATTTCATGAGGACTCCTGATGCACCCCTTCTATATAGTGTTTCCCCAATGAGTGTATAGTGAGCCGATTGCCTTGCGATGCGCTCGGCTGCATTCTTGTCGTCTGGCTCCTCCTCAATTTTTATATATCTGATGATCGGCCTCCTCCAGTCATCAGAATCTGACTCTGGTTGGCTCAAAGTATCACATTTTTCTGCTTGATCCGGTGAGATGCTTGGGTGTGATATTTCCTGGACAAAGACTCCGGGCGGGACCTGAGTCCGACTGGACCCTAGCTTGGACAACATGTCAGCCGTCGTATTTCAATCTCTCTCCACATGGTGAAATTCCAGACCTTCAAATTTATCTTCTAATTTCCGGACGGCAGTGCAGTATTTTCCCATGGAATCATTCGAACAATCCCATTCTTTGTTTATCTGACTTATGACTACCATAGAATCCCCGTATACCATCAATCTCTTGATGCCCAGTGATATAGAAATGTTCAGTCTGTGAAACAGAGCTTCATATTCTGCCGCATTGTTAGAGGCTGGAAATAACAACTGTAGGGCATATCTGAGGTGTTCGCCTCCAGGTGCAGTAAAGAGGATCCCTGCGCCCGCTCCCTGCAGCTTTAATGAGCCATCAAAATACATTTGCCATACTTCTGCAGTTTCTGGGTTATCTGGTACTTGTTGTTCGGTCCACTCTGATACAAAGTCAACCAGTGCTTGAGTTTTAATGGCAGTACGAGGTCGAAATTCAATGTCGTGAGATCCCAGCTCGCAGACCCATTTGGCTATTCTCCCGATGGCTTCTTTGTTGTAAAGAATATCCCCTATTGGATAATCAGTGACTACTACAACTTTGTGGTCGTCGAAGTAGTGACGGAGTTTGCGTGCAGTTAGAAGTACTGCATATAATAGCTTCTGAACTTGAGGGTATTTTTTCTTCGAGGGACCCAGAACTTCGCTGATGAAATAAACAGGATGTTGCACTGGATAAGCATGTCCTTCTTCTGCTCGCTCGACTACCAACGCGGTGCTCACCACGTGAGTCGTGCAAGAGATATACAGCAGCAAGTCTTCGGCTGGTTGAGTCGGCGTGGCTCGTCGCGGTGGTTTCAACACTGGTGGCGACGTTAAGAACTTTTTCAACGCGTCTAGGGCTTCCTGTGCTTCTGAAGTCCACTGAAACTTGTCCACCTTCTTGAGTAACTTATAAAATGGTAGGCCTTTTTCTCCCAGCCTGGATATGAATCTGCTCAGGGCCGCCATACATCCGGTAAGCCTTTGAACCTTCTTCTGTGATCGCGGTGCCTCCATCCTCATGATAGCTTCGATCTTTTCTGGATTAGCTTCAATTCCCCGGTGGCTGACAATAAACCCGAGTAATTTTCCTGCTGGTACCCCGAAAACACACTTTTCGGGATTAAGCTTCCATCTATATCGCCGCAGACTGTTGAAAACCAGCTGTAGATCTTCGATAAAATTTTCCGAATTTTCTGTTTTGATTACCACGTCGTCCACATAAGCTTCCACACGCTTGCCCCAGTGATCGGCTAAGCATGTTTGAATAGCTCTCTGATAAGTCGCTCCAGCATTTTTGAGGCCAAACGGCATGGAGGTATACCAGAAAGCACCGAATGGAGTGACGAACGCCGTTTTTTTCCTCGTCTTCTTTCGTCAGGCTAATCTGGTGATATCTAGAGTAGCAATCCAAGAAGGACAGCATAGAACATCCAGCGGTGGAGTCTACCACCTGATCTATCCTAGGGAGCCCGAAGGGATCCTTCGAACAGTGTTTGTTGAGATCCGTATAGTCGACGCACATGCGCCAATCCACCTTATTCTTTTTGAGTACAAGAACAGGGTTAGCCAGCCACTCGGGATGTAACACTTCTCTAATAAACCCATCCGCGACCAAGCGGGCCAGCTCAGCGCGAATGGCTTCTCTCTTGTCGGGCGTGAAACGACGTAATTTTTGCCGAATCGACCTCGCCTGGGGGTAGACCTTCAGTTTGTGCTCGGCCAGTTCTCTCGGGACTCCCGGCATATCCGCAGGTTGCCATGCGCATACATCTCGGTTATCTTGCAGGAACCGGACGAGCGCGCTTTCCTATTTGTCATCCAGGCTAGAGCTGATGATAGCAGTCTTGCGTTCATCAGCGAACCCGAGGTTGATCCTTTTAGTTTCTTCGGTCGGCCACATAGAGGTCGCAACTTGAGCCTCGTTCACGGGTATCGTGAGGTCTTCTTCAGGCTTAGAGTCTGCCTGCACAGAAGAAGTCGTCGACGGTTTGGTGGTGAGGGCCGCCTGGATGGCCACTCGGAAACATTCTGTGGCGCCTTGGAAGTCAGCGCGCACAGTTATGATCCCTTGTGGTCCTGGCATCTTCAGTATCATGTACGTGTAATGTGGAATGGCCATGAATTTCGCCAGCCCAGGCCTCCCAATGATGGCGTTGTATCCGCAGTCGAAATTTGCCACCTCGAACCTTAGGTACTCGGTTCTATAGTTTTCCGGGATCCCGAAGGTGACCGGCATGTAGATGTGGCCCAGCGGATATTCTCCTTCAGTCGGCATGATGCCAAAGAAGGGTGTGTCCGACTCATGGAGCTCTTTAAGGTGAACTCCCAGCCCTTGGAGCGTCCGGGGGAAGGTGACGTTGATGCTGCTCCCCCGTCCACTAATACCTTCTTCACCCTGCTCTCTCGGATCACCGGATCAACGAGGAGTGGGTATTTGCCTGGGTGATCGAAGTTAAGCCACTGATCTGCCCGAGTGAAGGTGATCGGGTGCTCCGACCATCGGTACGGAGCGGGAGGACCGGTGGTCGCCACCAGTATTTGGCGATCGTTGAGCTTTTGTTGTCTCTTGTTCTCCTGCGATCCGTGTCCGCCGAAAATGACGTTGACCTCTCTGTTGACATGTGGGAAGGCTTCTCCTTCTCTCTCCTCCTGTGGCTGGGGTTGTCGTGGTTCTCCTGGTCCTCCCCGCGGCGGAGGAGGGGGTAGAGGTTGGAAGGGTCAGCCGTGCCCGACGGAGTGCTTGAAGTCTTTGCAGTTCCGAAGGGTGTGGCGCATGTCTTTGTGGTATGGGCACTGGGCGTCGAGGATGTCGTCCAGCGTGCGTTTGCCTCCCCGACGTCCTCCTCGGGCGCGAGAGGCGGGCGGTCCGGCTGCATGGACCTCTTCGCGAGGCCTCTTCTCCCAACGCTTGTCAGGCTGTTGGTTCGTGACGCGTCGCGGTGCTGCCAGTGCCGGCTTTGTTCCTCCGATGAGGTCCCGAGCTCGCTCGTCGGCGGTGATATAGAGATCGGCTTCTCGGAACAGCTGTTCAGAGGTAGTCGGCGCCTTCTGCAGTATGGTTCGGACGAAGGCCGAGTCATCGGATCCCCGGTAGAAATCTTCGATCACCGCCGCTTCCGCGACCTCGGGGATACGATTTCTCATGGTCTGGAATCTTTTGAGGTACGACCGGAGAGTTTCGTCCCCCTGACGCTTGATGGATTTGAGGTCCCATGGTTGCGGCGGCTTGTCGGAGAGAGACTGGAAGTTGGCGATGAAGCGTCGACTGAAATCGCTCCAGTCATCAATGCAATGTCGTGGTAGGTGTCGCAGCCATTGTAGTGCATCTTGCCCGAGGACGATGGGCAAGTACGCGGTCATCACGTCCTCGGTTGCTCCTGTGGCTCGGGCAGCGGTGGTGTAGACGGCCAGCCAGCCTCTCGGATCCTGCTTAGGTTCATATTTGTCAACGTTGGATACCTTGAAGTTAGGAGGCCATTGAATGGCTCTGAGGCGCGGAGTAAGTGCCGACACCCCACACGTGTCCTCCTGTCGCCAGGGATGATGTATGTCCCAGGGAGGGGAGTGGTCGTCGTGGTGCTTCGACCGTCCCAGGTGGTGCCGCCAGTCGAAGCCGTTGCCGACTCAGTCCTAGTGGCCTGACTCCGGGTGGGGATGTCGTGATCCCTGTCATATTCTTCCCGGCGACGGATCTCGCTCTCATGTCGTCGTTCGCGTGAAGCGTTGATGGAGCTCTGTGCGTCCCGCCGACTGTTGATGGCATGTCGTAGATCATTCGGCGGATGCGCGAGAGGTAGAAGATGGTTGGCCGCTCGAGTGAACAGTCACCGGTAGCCCTCGGCATCGGGAGTCCGAGGGATACCGTTGGCTATCCGAGCCAGTACTCCACCGACTTCACTCGGCGTGTTCAAGGCTCGGGCGAAGTCGGGGTTCAGGTTGCGCCCGAAGAGGGGATTTTCCCGACGTTGCTTTGTTTCTTGTTCGGCCTGTTCTTGAGCTCGCCGGCGATCACATCGTCGGGAATTACTCCTTTCCCAGAAGACACGCTCTTCCGGGGTTTCTCCCATATCTGAGGCCTCGTCTCGCGACACGGGCTGCGCCGGGTCCCGCTCTCCGGCCTCGTGATGTCTCTGGATATTTCGGCGTCGGTTCCTTCGTCGGCGGGATTCCCGCTGAGGAGGTTCCTCTCCGGGTACAGTCGGCTCGTCGTCGGAGATGGGGGGCGACTCCACTCTCCCGATGAAGAGGACGTCGGGTAGAATGGCGTGGCTGTCGTGACGATCTTCTTTCTGTCCTCCTTTGAGGGCGGAGGCGTGGAAAGAACAACTTGCTTCCTCCCGATTTTATTTGTTTCTTTCTTTCTTGTGATTTGTGTCCATTCTTTCGTCGGAGAGGTAGACAATGGAGTTTTCTGGGTTGGCGGGCCTCGGGCCTCTGTCCTGCTGGAGGCGATCTTTTTTCGAAGCATTGGAGGTTGCGCCTTTTCCTGCTTTTCCCCGATTTTCCCGGAGATTTTTGAGGAAGATCTTCTCTCCGTCGGGTCCGCAATGCGATGTAGAGTTCCCTCCTCATCCGCTACAGATGAGATGGTTCCGAAGCGGAATGTGGATCCAGGGCGGAAGATGATCTTGTGCAGGAAGGTGACGGCCATTGAGTTAGCTTGGATCGACGACACACCCCCTACCTGGCGCGCCAGCTGTCGGTGTTTTGGGTCCGACCGCACACCCGGGGTTGCCTCTCAAGGTGCTTTTAGGAGTAGGACGGTGTTATCGACTGTAGCTCAATGGTTCGTGCTAGTTGCACGAGAGGCAGTAGACAATGATTTACAGGTTCGGGCCGCTTTGAAGTGCGTAATACCTTACGTCCTGGCGAGAGTGCTGTATTTGGTGATTTACAAGGTAATTCTCTAATGCGTAGGAAGTTGGGTGGATGGCTAAGTAGTGAGTTCAATTCCTTCTGAAGGGGTGCCCCCTAGGCCTTATATGTTCGACCGTGGGGCAATACATGCAGATATGATAATCACGCGCACCTGAGAAATAGTGAACCGATTGAGTCTATCTCCCTATAGTTCCGCCGACCCATCCTCACTCGGTTCCGTTGTACGATCCTCCAGCGCGGGAAGGTCGGGTCTCTGTTGTGATTACTCGTTCGAAGTCATTGGGCCGTCCGGGCATGCTCCGATCTGGCCTTATGTTGATCTGCTTCACTGGTCGTTCCTCTCCAGGCCCACGAAGGGATGACCTTACGATTTATTGGGCCCTTGGTCCTTTCGTGAGGTCTTTTATCCTTCCAGTGGACCCAGGGGATATCTGTCCCCCACACCGGGGGTGTCAATTCTACGCAAAGCAGACACACTTGCCCGCTCAGGCCCTGCAGACGATACCCATCACCTGGCCATTTGCTGTGTGGGGTCTAGACCTCATCGGTCCCTTGCAGAAGGCACCCGGGGGGCTTCTCGCACCTGCTGGTTGCCATCGACAAATTCTCCAAGTGGATCAAGGTCCGACCCTTGACCAGCATCAGGTCCGAGCAGACGGTGGTGTTCTTCACCAACATCATCCATCGATTCGGGGTCCCAAACTCCATCATCACCGACAATGGCACACAGTTCACCGGAAAAAAGTTCCTGGACTTCTGCGACGACCACCACATCTGTGTGGACTGGGCCGCCATAGCTCACCCCATGACGAATGGGCAGGTGGAGCGTGCCAACGGTATGATCTTGCAGGAACTCAAACCGAGGATCTACAACGACCTCAACAAGTTCGGCAAGCGGTGGATGAAAGAGCTACCCTCGGTGCTCTGGAGTCTGAGGACAACGCCGAGCCATGCCACGGGTTTCTCGCTGTTTTTTCTAGTCTATGGGGTCGAGGTCGTCCTCCCCATGGACTTAGAATACGGCTCCCTGAGGACCAGAGCGTACGATGACCGAAGCAACTAGACCAGCCGAGAGGACTCGCTGGACCAGCTCGAAGAGGCTCGAGACGTTGCCTTACTACATTCGGCACGGTACCAGCAGTCTCTGCGACGCTACCACGCCCGAAGCGTTCGGCCCTGAGGCTTCCAAGTGGGAGACCTGGTGCTTCATCCGTGACAGGACGCCCGAGGGCGCCACAAGCTCACTCCTCCCTGGGAAGGGCCATTCATCATCACCAAGATCTTGAAGCCCGGAACATACAAGCTGGCCAACGACCAAGGCGAGGTCTACAGCAACACTTGGAACATCCAACAGCTACGTCGCTTCTACCCTTAAGATGTTTTAAGTCGTTCATGTACCTCGTTTTCTTTACATACACAAAGTCTAACCGTCAAGAAAGGGTCGGCCTTGCCTCAGCAAAGCCCGACCCTCCCTCGGGGGCTAGAAGGGGGGAACCCCCTCTGCGTCAAAATTTTCCTCGGAAAATTTTTTTCTACCAAAGCGACCTTTGTGCTTTCGACTTCCGTATCGGTAGCGGGATCCTGAGAACGACGAGAGTACACGTAAGCGGCAAGGCCGACCGAGCTGAGGGACTCCTACGCCTCCGGAATACGGATACCTCACTCATCACCTTTCGCGAGAAGTAACTCACGCTCGGGTAAGCGATCCTGCTACCGAACAAGTCCAAACACTCGGGTAGAAAATGACTTTCGTGCCTTCTCGACTGTATCAATAACGGAATCCTACGACCAAATGAGAGTGCACGTAAGCGGCAAGGCCGACCGAGCCGAGGAACTCATACGCCTCCGAGATACGGATACCTCACTCATCACCTTCCGCGAGAAGTAACTCTTGCTTGGATAAACGATTATGCTACTGACAGACAAGTCATGATGCTTGAAACGAGAGGAAAGGAAACACAACTTTTTAACACGACGATAAAGTGTTTAGGCCTCGGCGGCCATGAAAAACATGTGCATGCTATAGACAAACTGTTCCTGCAGGTTCAGGCATCGGCAGGGGAGCAACAGCACCCTCGGCGTTGTTTCCACCCTCGGCGGAACCTAGCCCGGCCTCGGATGGCGACCCGGGCAAAGGGACCTCCACCTAAGGGAGGACGCCAGCACCACGCCAGCGGATGTCTTGGCCAAGCTCCAGCTGCTGCTGCCACATCTTCCTTGATTTGGGAAGCCGCCAGCTCCTGGACCGACGAAGTCTCTTTTCGAGCCGACTCCGCCTCTGTCCGCGCCAACACCGCTGCCTCCAGCACCGGCTCATCGCAGAGTAGCCGAGGGTCCTAAAAACTGAGCAAGAGAGGCCTAGAGTGGCAAGGCTGACCGAGCCGAGGGACTCCTACGCCTCCGGGATACGGATACCTCACTCGTCACCTTCCGCGAAAGGCAACTCACGCTCGGTTAAGTGGTTCGGCTAGACAACAGGCAAGTCCCAGTGCTCGGAATGAGGAAGAAACAACAGCTTTATACTCGAATACCCAAATGTTTAGGCCTCGACAGCCACGAAGAACAAACACATATACTTGGGGTAACTATGCTACACAGACTTAGACATCGGTAGAACCCTTGGTGGTTCTCCCGACCTACGAAGAATGTCTAAGTACTTGAAGCGATTACATTTTGCTCCGGCAAAAACCCAGTATATCCCCTTACAAACGGGACTCTGGTTCCGCTCCCGCGGGTATGAACAACCTCCACACCAGAGGGCCTGCGGGACAACAAACTCCAGGTGGCTCGCCGGCGACCACTACACCAGCAGCGACGACGACCCCCGCTTCGAGCGGCTAAACAGCAGCAGTGGTGACCTCAGGGCAGACGCTGCTGTGACAAGGCCCTCGCCCACGTCTCCACTCGAGGGGCGAGGACAAGCCATCAAAGCCAAAGAGCTGGGGGTCCGGCCGCAGATGGCGCCGACGGTCTCGTCGGTGGAGAAACCTTCTCTGGCTGCCACCACCTCAGCACCGACGACAGCGGCCACCTGCGCGCCAGCGCCACGCCGAAGAATGGCGGATGCCCCAGCCTGCACCAACAGATCCCCACTCCAGTCCTCGCGGACGGGCGGGCCCCGACCTTCGCACGGAGGCGTCGTGCCGGAATGAGGACAAGACAATCCAAGAACACGAACGCCGCCCATGCGGCGTACAACGTCTTGGACGATCCCACGGTGCACACGGCGCAACAGTCGCCCGCGCGATGGACGGACGGCCGCGCCCGGATCAAGCGGCAGGAGGCAGCATCGGAGGCCGCGGCAGAGCCAGCTGAGCCAGCGAGCCAGGCACGCTGGAGCTGACGACGCTTGCGGCCGACCGGTCCCACGTTGTCGAAGTTTGCCCCCTCCGCAAGGCCGGTGAGCGCCCTCTCCCCTGAATGCTGAAGGAGGAGACGGCCTGCCGGCCCATGCGGGAGGTAGAACCCCGACTCAGCTTGCCCTCCGCCTCAGCAAGGATGACAAAGATTCTTGAAGCTGAGGGCGGGGTGGAGACCGCAGCCCGACTTGCTTCTCCCCACCAAACTGACCATTGGTGAGGGAATGCAGCCGGGCTGCACGACGAAAATCCTTGAAGCGGAGTGATGGCTGAAGGGCGCCGATCTCCACGAGGCCACGCTCCTCCAAAGACAGCAAGAAGAAGGCGACGTTGGTGCACCCCATTCGGGGGCTCGAAAGGTGGAAAGGCGCAATGCATGAGGGGAGAACGAAGGCATGACCACTGCCCGGGGGATCGATCCCCTTTTATAGGCAGACCTCCTCACTTGCACCCCTTAGCGTCACGGGCAGTCTCCACTGACATACTCCAGGGTTCTCCCCCTACGACACGGGGGCTAGGTCCCACGCGTCATACAAGCTGATCCGAAGCGCGAAGAAGGCGAGCCGCCGCACGCGAGGCATGCAACTGCCCCGCGGTTACAGGTGCTCTCCCATCTTCGCAGAAACCGGTGGCCGAAAGGGTGGACCGCCACGCGACAAGCATCCAACCGCACCACAACTGTGCGCCCTTTCGGCTTCGACCACATCCGGTGGACCAGCGCAAAGGAAGCAGGCCCGCATTTCATGTAACCGGCGCGCCGGTTACGACGTGCAAGAAACTACACCGCCACGTGCGCCAATGCCACGCCTCCTCGGCTGCAGAGCCAGTATCGCGACTCGAGGCAGCCCCGCGCGTGACCCAACAGTGACAATTGAAGGCGACGGCCATGGGATAGTCAGCCGCGGGGATAGGCACGACGGTTGGCATGACCAAAAGTGGACCGACAGTAATTGCAGCGGCAGACGAGCGGAAGCAGCGGTCAAATCGCCTGCAGGCTCACGTCCCCTCCTGAAGCGACGGGAGAGCCCTCTCCCACGGCGTGAAGATGACTCACCCGTGTCCCGTTCCTCGAACGGCTCGTACGCACAACGGGCGCCACGCGAATCGCCCGTCCTGTCGCATTAACTCCCCGACAGAGCAAGCGACACCTCTGGCAGGCGAGGCGGGCGTCGTTTCGCCTCCGTCATGACAACCGCGTCGAAAAAGGTGTGCCACCTTATTTAAATACATATCCTTCCCCTCCTCCTCCTCCTCCTCCTCCTCCTCTCTCTCTCTCTCTCGCTACAGGGACCGGGAAAGGGGATGTTTCGGAAAGGATCCTTCTCGGCGAAGGAAGCAGGCCCCGAGCCCTCCTACTGATCAGGGGTTCGAAGGCTGGCCCCTCGGAAGGGTTTCGACAGCCGCGCCCAGAGCACTCGGGCTTCAAGCCCATTACTAATCAGGGGTTCGAAGGCTGGCCCCTCGGAAGGGTTCGACAGCCACCCCAGAGCGCTCGGGCTCCGCGCCCATTACTGATCAGGGGTTCGAAGGCTGGCCCTCGGAAGGGTTCGATAGTCGCCCTAGAGCACGCAGAGTGAGGGATGACTCTGGGTACGTCCGATACATGGCCGAGGCTCGGGCTATGCTCCCGAGGTACCCTAGGACATTTACGAGACCGGCGGGAACAATTTGTAATGGAATCCCACCGGAGGGAGGCATCGAGCCCTCGGACCCTATCGAAGAGGTCTGGGTCCGGCGAATCACCCGCAGGTACTTTTGGAGCGCGCCTCTAGGCCACCAGCCGACCCCTAACGAACGGGGCACGGGTGTCCACTCGGATCACCCGTTAGCAGCTCACTGGAAACACCATGTTCGGTGCCCTCCAAGGGCAACATGGCGCTTTCCCCCCTCCTCCTCCTTGCGGAAAGGCGACACAGGGGCGTATGATAAAAGTCGGGAAAGTCCTTGATCGTCCTCTCACTCCGTGCAGAGGCTCGGGGGCTACTCTCGCACCCGGCTTCGGCCAAACCATTGATAGCGTCAACAAACCAGCTTGATAACTTGGAACCTGACCATGCACACGGGCTACGGCCAGGCCGCATGAGGGAACGATCAGACCGACCGAGGCACCACGGAAAGCATTAAGACCTCAGAGGAGTCAAACCACTCCTCCGAGGCCTCGGGGGCTACACCCGGAGGGTGCGCTCGTGCGCACCCACCAGAACAAAGCAAAACCAAGAAAGGCCGGTCCCCTCACCGAAAATGCGGTAAAAGCCTCCAAGCGAGTACCAACACTCCCTTTGAGGCTCGGGGGCTACTGTTGGGTACCATAATTAGGGGTACCCCCAACACTCCTAATCACGGCTGGTAAACACCCTCAGACCAACTGACATGCGCGGTTCAAGCCAAGGCTTCGTCTACCCAAGGGACGCGGCCTCGCCCGAGCCCAGCCTCGGGCTGGAGCAGTAGTCCCAGACGAGTTCACGCCTCGCCCGAGGGCCTCCTCAGGCAGCGGGCGCCTTCTCGGCTCTCCCGAAGCCTAGCTCGGGAAGGCTTCGTTGTGAAGCAACCTTGGCCGGACCACCTCACCAACCGACCGCTTCGTAGGCGCATTCAACGCAAGGGACGCCTGACGCCGTATCTTGACACACGCGCCTCAGTCGGCCAGGCCGAAGTGACCGCAGTCACTTCGCCCCTCTCTTTTTCTGTCCGGTATGACGGGAAAACAACGCCGCCCGCCCCGCTCCGACTGCCGTGCCAACCACCCAGGCGAAGACTGATAACAAGTCACGATCAACCACCGAGTTCGGCCTCGGGCGCAACAGGAAGCTCCGCCTCGCCCGACCTCAGGCTCCGGCCTCGGGAGGAGGTCTCCGCCTCGCCCGACCCCCGGACTCGGCCTCGACCTCGGCCTCGGGAGGAATCGCGTCCTCGCCCGACCCCGGCCTCGGCCTCAACAGAAGTCTCCGCCTCGCCCGACCTCAGGCTCCGGCCTCGGGAGGAGGTCTCCGCCTCGCCCGACCCCCGGACTCGGCCTCGACCTCGGTCTCGGGAGGAATCGCGTCCTCGCCCGGCCCCGGCCTCAGCCTCAGCCTCAGCCTCAAGAGAAGTCTTCGCCTCGCCCGATCTTGGGCTCGGATCGACCGCGCCAACAGGGGATACATCATTACCCTATCCCTAGCCAGCTCAGGCTACAAGGAACAAGACCGGCGTCCCATCTGGCTTACCCTGGCGACGGGTAATGATGGTGCCCCGCGTGCAACCATGATGTCGGTGGCTCTCAGCCCCTTACGGCAGCAAGGAGACGTCAGCAGGATCCTTGCCGCGCTGCCAGCTGTGCTTCTACAGGGCTTAGGCGCTTCTCCGATGGCCACGCTATCACGTGTACAGGGCTCATGCTCTCCCCCGACAGCCACGTTGGCATGTACACAAGGCTTAGGCATTTCTCTGCTGGACACGTTAGCGCATAGCTACACCCCCCATTGTACGACTGGACCCTCTCCTTGCGTATATAAAAGGGAGGTCCAGGGCCATCCTGGAGGGGGGTTCGCGCGGGGGAAGGAGCGAACGAACAGGCTCTCTCTCTCTCTCTCTCTCTCTCTCTTTCTCTCTCGCGACGTGCTTGTAACCCCTACTACGAGCGGCACCCCTGGTGCAGGATAATACAAGGCTTGTCCCACCTCTTGTGTTCCATACCACGCCAACCCATCTGGGCAGGGGCACGCAGCGACAATCTCACTCGTCGGTCCAGGGATCCCCGGGTCCGAAACGCTGACAACGATGTAGACTGAGTACAGTTTGAAATAGGTAACAGAGATGGTTAAGCTGCTAAAAATAGTCTAAGAGCTCGTTTTTTCGTGTTCTTCCTTTGTTCCTCCAAACTGTAAGGTATTTTTACTTGTTTATATAAAAAATTGCTATACATCTATACATATACTTCCTATACATATACTACCTTAAGATACGTAGTAAAAACTATATAATCTAGAAAAATCAAAATGATTTGTAATTTAGAATGAATTTGACATGGATGTAACAGCTACTATGATTAGCTCTCACGAATCTAAATACCTTCATCAACTAGTAGCAATTAATAACTTAACATGAAATGAAATACTAAGCTAAGGGATCATTCGGGCAAAGCTCTGATCAAAGTCTTTCTTCTCCTCATACATACTGTAGTATCTTTTTTTCTCTCAAAATGAACAATGAATCAGTGAATGTGTGACTGATAGGCGTATATTTGTCTAAACAGGCCATGTCCAATAGGCGCTCCGTAGCCCGGCACTGTTTTAGCCCATCACGAGCCTGGCCCAACACCATGAAAACTGGTCGTGCTTGGACGATGAACTGGTCTATTGGGTTAGCCCAAACATGGCGCACATAACGCAATAACGCACGACCCATTTAGCCCGTTATGTTGTTATAATCGATGCTGGCTCTTGAAAACCCTAAATGCCTCCCAGTCCTGAGTAGGGCTGGACAAAATAATCGTGGCTCGTTCAGCAGCTCGGCTCGTTTTAATTTTGTCATGAGTTGAGTTAACATCTTAGCTCGGTTTGTTAATGAGCCAGCTCAAGCTGAGCTCGAGCCAGTTCGTTAACTCAAATGAGTCACTGTTTGTCAACAAAACAAAGCCTCTACTTGCGTTGGATGAACTAATAAGTGATGGATTGTGTTAATTTATTATTAAATTGATGTGGTATGTAAAATTATGAATATTATTACTCTTTTTTAGTGTTAAATCAGTCTAAATTAATCAACAATTGATTATATTAATGTATGTATATATACATATTGTTTTTTGTTTGCTCGCGAGCTAAACGTACTAGGTCAAGCTCGTAAACGAAACGAGTCAAACTGAAACTCTGGCTTGGTTCCTTAACGAGCCGAGCCGAGCTGGCTCGATATCCACCCTACCCCTAAGCCCGGCGGTGCAATGACGGCGACGATTCGGACGACGTTGTGTTCGCCTCCCTCCGCAGCGGCGCAACAACGATTTGGCCCACTGTGTGGTCCTCTCAGGCTCTCTTCCCCTACCGCCTGCGTGGTACCTAGCTTCGACGCTGCTCTCCCTAGCTAATGGGCGGCCTGGCACGAGCGGGCTCAACGAGCCGTAAGCACGATCCGATTCGTATAAAGTTAGTCATCTCGTGTTTAGACCAGCTACGACGTGGGTTGACATAGCTCGGTCCATTATCTAAGGTCCCGTTTGGTTTGGGATGACTAAAATTTAGTGACTAAAGTTTAGTCACTTTTAGTCCCTAAAGAAGCAAACATGGTGACTAAAATGGGTGACTAAACTTTAGTTCTTTAGTCACCAAAGAGGTGACTAAAAGGGACTAAAGTAGTATTTTTACCTTATTTGTCCTCTCCACCTTTTCTTGTAGCAAATATCTATTAATTAATAGGGGTAAAGTAGTCACTATTTATAGCAATTAATGCTCTTTAGTCCGGTTTAATTATTGGAAACATATGGGATACTTTAGCGACTAAACTTTAATCACTAAAATTTAGTTTAATGACTAAAGTAACCAAACAAGGTCTAAGTCATGTCGGGCTTGACCCGTGCCAATCGTGTCGAGCCTAAGCAGGCTCAGATCAGACTGACCTTCCCCGTCCGTTTGAATATTTATGGATAGGCGTAAGTAGGTAGGGCTCTCCGTGGAGTGGGGAGTCAATGAGAATCATGTAGTATTGTTGATGTTGGGACATGTGATTTTTATGTGGTGTTTGGGATGGCTTCAGGTCCAATGTGGAGCTATAATTTATAATATTAATTTAAATAGTTTTAAAAATACTTTAAGTCTAAGTAATACATGAAATGACTTATCTAAATGTCTTATAAAAGGCTTACAGCTCCAGCTTCATGATATTCTGGAGCATCTAATTACCTGCTCCTCCAACTCCACCAAATTTTCTGGAACTGGAGCTTTTCCAAACAGAGCTTTAATACCGCAGCAAGCAAAATAAGGGCACCTACAACCCAATTAAATGAGGGAAATTTGCTATTTTGTCACTCTCAGTTGTGAACTTCTCTATTTTAGACCCAGGTCCACAAATCATAGACACAGATGGTCCCACAAGTCATAGACAGAGGGTCACATAATAGCGTTTAGCCCACATTAAAAAGGCTAAAATAGCAAATTTTTCATTAAATGAGGGGTTTTTGAAGGGTCTATAGGAGATAAAGCGAGAAAAAATAAAGTGACATGTCTTGGCTGTATTTATTATCTAGAGGCTTAAAATTATATCGTGCAGTCTTTTAGTTGTTTCTTATATTTAAAAAACCGTTGTAGGGCTTAAGATTGTGTGCCCTAAGATGACACTACGTGCAGCTTTGCGTCTTTAATTTGCTGGATTTAGTTTTGTATCGATGTTGCACTTGGTTTTGTATCGAGGAGCGTCTCGGGTACCAGCAATACGACAGAGGCCCATCTCTGCCTATGGAAAAAATGTTTTCAGTGTGGCCTGCTCACTGCTGCCTATGGACCGAGGCCCATCTATGCCCAGCTCGTGTATCGTTAAGTGGCCCGTTTGTCCTGGATCACTCTTCTAGACCTGGAAGCCACGGGAAACCGCGCGCCTCCCTATGTTGGCCTGTTGGGTTAGCCAATTATGTGTGAGTTGTAAACTTGTAATTCCTCAGTTTTTTTATTTATCGCATTTTAGTTTAAAAATAAACTATTAGACAATCTATCTATACTATATTTAAAGCACCAATTTCAACGGTCGTCGTGCGTCATATTTTTACAAATAACCCCTTACAGCTATTTCAAATTAATCCGCTGCACGCCTATAGATGGCCAAACGGCGGCCCGGCACGGGCCAGACACCCGCGGGCCACAACTCTGGCCCAGACACATCATGTCGGCCTGCTGACTGTGCCGGGCCAGCCCGTCGGTCCGTTGGATTAAATGAGCGTAAAATGTTAAAAAAACGGTGCAAGAGGTGGGGTTCGAACCCATGCCCTGATGGAAGAAGGGCGGGAGACACTGGGTGAAATTGCCTAACCAGTAGAACATCATGCTCAAATATTTTTTAATATTGAATATAAATTGTATATATATATATACATTTTTTTGTAAAATAAAAAAATATAATCGTGTTGGGCCGGACCAGCACTACGGGCCGAGGCTACAGCCCAAGCACGGCACGACGTTCTTGGCTCTTCCAAGCATTAGGTCGTTTTTGAGACCATATTGGCGTAATGGACTCCATGGTGTTTGAGGTTGCTGAATTGGATAGAGCAACAATGATTTGTCACACTAACAGTAAAATAAAAGGTTATTTGTTGGTTTTAAACGTTAGTAATTGCTACGAAGTAGCATGATTTATATGGAGTGCATCCAGTTTTTATTGATGTCTGACTTTAGCAATCACTCCATATTTTGATCTATCTTTTTTATAAGTTTGAGTTCATGTGACTTATTTTAGAAACTTGAGCTCACAAACTTTCTCTTATTTGGTCTATGTATGGTGAAATTATGTCATTTTATAATATCTGTTCGTTCAGTCAATTGTTGTGAACTCTTCTAATCGCTCACTTCATTGGTCATGTTGTACCAAGACATATTGTATGGAGTAAACAATAACATCAGTTAACCAAATTAAAAAAATATTATATGAAGAGCGGAGACAATCAATAAAAAATCTTGAAATTTTTTTAGTGAATAGTTTACGTGGGTATTATTGTAAGCCGTCGCAACGTACGGACAACCGACTAGTGAATATTCAAAAATAGAGAGGGGTAGGACGTTGATATCATGGATAGGCTAGGAAGTAGGAACCCATGCTCCTTCGCTGCTTTCATTATATAGAAAAAAAGAATTGCATACGTACACATTTATATACCTGCTTAGCGACTCAAAATACAAAAGGATTATTGTTAACTGTGACTATTAGATTTTTAACACTTGCCTATAATTCTTGTAAGCATGACGATGGAAACACAATTTAAGTCATCGGCGCCATCAAAGAATGAGAAACAAGTTGGCCAACAAAAAAGAGAGGGAGGGGTTGCACTTATTATAGACAACAGATACAAGTTTATGGTTGACATTAGCTTGTACTGTATTGGAATATTAATTATAGTATCGGGTATCATAATTAGGGATACTTGATTATGCCTCTAACCATATTTAACACACGAGTACCAGAAAATCATAAACCAAAAAACACGCTCCCCGAGGTCATGCAGGGTCGAATCACGATTCCGTTTGACGGCTGCCCAAAACTACGCCTCGCACGAGCCCATCCTCAGGCAAAGGTTGCGTCCGCGTGGATCTTCGACTCAAGCGAGGGGTCCCCTTTTTTGGGAAGCAAAAATTTACCACGTCCGAGGGCATCTCAGACGATGGGCGGCCCCGAGTCCGGTCTCGGCTAAAGTTCTCAAGAACCACAAGACGTGTGCATTAAATGCAAATGATACGAATGGGCCGCACGCGCCGCGAATATCGGGCACTGCTCCCCTTGGGAGGGAACTTCGCCTCGCCCAAGGTCGGCCTCGGCCTCGGGGGTGAACTCCGTCTCGCCCGAGCTCAGTCTCGGACAGCTGCCCCGGCAGTGGCACATTAAATGCCACCAAATCCCCGCGAAACCCGCAGGAGACCACTCCGACTACTGTTCTGACCACTCCCAGCATAACTACGTGTCTAGGCGCAGACCCGACAATGGCCTCGGGAGAAATCTCCATCTCGCCCGAGCATGGCCTTGGCCAACAACATCAACAGAAGAACACCCAACGCCACCAACCCTTCCGCAAAAACCGCTAACAACAGGATGGCTACAGAAACCATAGGGCTGGTATCAATTTCGTTTTATGCCATACAGGCTGGATTACCATGCACTTTTCACCATACTCATCGCTATTTCAACCACTACGGTTCAGACGTCTCGTCAACAAGATAGGCTCAAGTACGCATCCGAGCCCCCGACTCCGCTTGGTCAAAATACAAGATACAGGAGCCGGACATCTCCCTCCTGATTAAAGGCAACAACCAGGACAGGGCCATCCCGGTGGCCATACTGCTATAGGGGCTCAAGATCACCCCTCTCAACAACTACGATAACCCTTGTACTCATGGGCTCCCTCCTTGCGGCTATAAAAGGAGAAGTCCAGGGTCTCCACGGGAAGGAAACACGACACTTCACCGTTGGCCCCCACGTTCGATATTGGCACTAGCCTCAATCACTCACATGGACTTGGGATCCACTCCCTCTCTCGATTAGCTTGTACCCCTACTGCGACCACCTAGGTGCAAGATAATATAAGTCTCATCCCCCGCTGGAAGTAGGGCCTTCTATTGCTCGAACTAGGATAAATCTTGTGTCTTCTTGCATCACCCATCTGGACCGGGACACGTAGCACAAATTCACTGGTTGGTTAAGATCCTCGGGTCAAAACACCGACACATACTTATATTGCAAAAATGAATGCATTTCAAAGGAGGTAAAGAAGATATGCATGATACATAACTAGAAGAACATGGAAATCATGGGATTATGGTACCTTGAACACTATATTAAGAAAAACAATAGGATCGGCCCACACAATGTGATTGTACTTCAATACACCTCATTTTTTCCCTGAACTCCATTTTTTGAGTTTATGTGTGCTAGCGTCCAGAGAAAGATATAGTTGCCCTCCAAAAATTTATCTGTAGAAAATAGATTCATAGAAAACCAATCATGGCACCTACCTAGCATTCTCGGAGCCCTACTCTTGAAGGCCAAGCCTAGGCCGACCAGGCCCTAAGGCCCTATGAGCTGGAACCTTACATAAGATGCACCCAAACACTCTCCAAGACTCCCCAAGGTAGAGACATCAACATGGAGGATGAACAAGAAGAGGTCGATATCTCTAATGATTAGAAAAATGTAGTTGTGGAGTTATGGCCTGACAGAGCTACTTGAACATGCAAGAACATGCAGTGTGTTGGGGCGAAGGCGAAGACGCCACCCTTCGCTCGATGCCTTCGCCAGACTCACTGCAACAACGGAGACAAGACGACTGGCAGACTCTACCCTTTGTCCCACGCATCGAAAGACGAAGGCCTACGGCAAAGTCGTCTTGTCCCGCGGCCTCGTCCAACATGGAGGCCCACGTGTGATCCAGCCCATTATAGCAGGCCCTACGTGGCCGCTACGCATTACATGCCTAATTTGTAAAGGCTTCCCTGTAATTACAGTCTGTAACCCTGCTTTATGGGAATATTCTGGGGATAACCTGGGCGCCTGAGGGCACATGCGTCCTTAACTCAAGACGCTGGGCACTCAGGCACCTATAAATACCCCCGTACAGTGCCCTTGAGAGGTTGGATTAACAGAGCTATTGCCGTCTCGAGTTGAAACCTTGTTTACACTGTTTTTGCTCCCCCGTTGGATCAACTTGCCCAGGAGAGCAAGTTCCAACATTTGGCACCCACCGTTCGTGCTACGAAAACACCACCTGCGATGGCACCCAAGAGAACCACCTCGAAGGCTGACGAGGCTGCGAAGGCAGCACTGCTGGCCGAGAAAAAGGGCAAGGCCCTTGTCGACACCACCCACCAAGAGCCCTGCGAAGATGACGCAAACAACAAGAGGCAGCGCAACGAACAACCCACTACCGAAGGCAGCCTCCGCACCTGCAGCTCTGGAGGACAACCGCAACTTCCCCAAGGCTTCGCTCCACCGAAGGGCGCGGACGCCACCGAGGACGGTGAAGTCATCGGCGTTTCGACCGAAGAGCAGCTACAGCTGCGTGCCTTGCGCATCAAGAACCGCAACCTCCAGAAGCAAAAAGAAATCCTCGAGGCTAAGTGCCAACGTGTGTCTGCACAAGCCAAGGTGCGACAGATGATACGTGACGAAGAGCAGAAGGCTCAGAAGCTTGAACAAGAGATTGCGCTTGTCGGCGTTCCGAGACCGGGGGGTCCCCGAGCCGACGAGTGAGTGTGCCGCGTGCCCCAGCCCAGATGGGTCGAGCGCGTGGGCGAGCGCGAAGGGGGGGGGAGAGAGAGAGCGAGGTGGCCGGAGCCGGGTCGTGAGGGAGTCGGAGAAATCCCGCGGCCTTCGTGTTCGTCCCGCGCCCAGGTCGGGTGCGCTTGCAGTAGGGGGTTACAAGCGTCCGCGCGGGTGAAGGGAGCGAGCGGCCCCGAGAGAGCGCCTGCCCCTGCCCTTCGTCCCCGCGAGGCCAACCTTTCCTAAGAAGGCCCTGGTCCTTCCTTTTATAGGCATAAGGAGAGGATCCAGGTGTACAAATGGGGGTGTAGCAAGGTGCTACGTGTCTAGCGGGGGAGAGCTAGTACCCTAAGTACATGCCAAGGTGGCAGCCGGAGAGACCTTGGCACCCGGCTAGTGTGGCGTCGTGGCTATCGGAGAAGCAATGGAGCTTGGCGGAGGGACAGCTGTCGGAGTGGTTGGGCCCTTGCTGACGTCCCCCTGCTTTCGTAAGAGAGCTGAGAGCCGCCGTCGTCATGGGTCCAGCGGGGTGCCATCATTGCCTATCTGGCGGGGCTAGCCAGATGGGACGTCGGTCCTGTTCCCTGCGGCCCGAGTCGGCTCGGGGTAGGGTGATGATGGCGCTTCCTGTCGACGTGGCGGACTTGTGCCCTAGGTCGGGCGACGTGGAGGCTCCTCCGAGGCCGAGGTCGAGTCTGTCCTGCATGGCCGAGGCCGAACCTGAGCTCCCGGGTCGGGCGAGGCGGAGGTCGTTCGGCAGAGGTCAGGGTAGAGTCCGAGCCCTGGGTCGGGCGAAGCGGAGTTCGTCGTCTTCCGGGGCCTTAGCCCGAGTCCGAGCCCTGGGTCGGGCGGAGCAGAGTTCGCCGTCTTCCGGGGCCTTAGCTCGAGTCCGAGCCCTGGGTCGGGCGGAGCGGAGTTCGCCGTCTTCCGGGGCCTTAGCCCGAGTCCGAGCCCTGGGTCGAGCGGAGCGGAGTTCGCCGTCTTCCGGGGCCTTAGCCCGAGTCCGAGCCCTGGGTCGGGCGGTGCTTCCTCTGGCGCTTTTGGCCAAGCCTGGCTGCCCGTCAGTCTTACCTTTTGCGTTAAAGGCCCCAGTGACTTGATCGGTCGGCGCGGTGATTTAGTCAGGGTTACTTCTTATCGAAGGCAAGGCCTCGGGCGAGCCGGAGATGCGTCTGCCGTGAAAGAGGAGGCCTCGGGCGAGACGGAACCATCTCAGGGTCGGCTGCCCTCGCCCGAGGCTAGGCTCGGGCGTGGCGTGATCGAGTCGCTCGTATGGACTGACCCCTGACTTAATCAAACCCATCAGGCCTCTGCAGCTTTATGCTGATGGGGGTTACCAGCTGAGAATTAGGCGTCTTGAGGGTACCCCTAATTATGGTCCCCGACAGTAGCCCCCGAGCCTCGAAGGGAGTGTTAACACTCGCTTGGAGGCTTTCGTCGCACTTTTTTGCAAGGGGACCAGCCTTTCTCGGTTGTACTTTGTTCCGGTGGGTGCGCGCGAGCGCACCCGCCGGGTGTAGCCCCGAGGCCTCGGAGGAGTGGTTTCACCCCTTTGAGGTCTTAATGCCTTGCGTAATGCTTCGACTGGTTTGGTGGTTCCCTCATGCGAACAGGCCGTAGCCCAGGTGCACTGTCGGGGCCCAAGTTCTCGGGCTGGTATGTTGACGCTGTCAACGGTTCGGCCGGAGCCGGGTTTGCGAGAGCAGCCCCCGAGCCTCCGCACAGAGCAAGAGGACGATCAGGGACAGACTCGACTTTTTTACATACGCCCCTACGTCGCCTTTCCGCAAGGAGGAGGGGGGGAGAGCGCCATGTTACCCTCGATGGGTACCGAACATGGTGTCTCCGGTGAGCTGCAATCGGGTAATCCGAGTGGACGTCCGTGCCCCGTTCGTTGGGGGTCGGCTAGGGGCCCGGAGGCACGCCCAAAAGTACCTGCGGGTGATCTGCCGGACCCGGTCCCCTGGCGACGGGGTCCGAGGGCTCGTTGCCTCCCTCCGATGGGATTCCGTTACAGAGTCGTTCCCGCTGGTCTCGGAAATGTCCTAGGGTACCTCGGGAGCGCAGCCCGAGCCTTGGTTATGTATCGAACGTACCCCTGGTCATCCCTCGCTCGGTGTCTGAGGCGACTGTGAACCCTTCGGGGGGCCAGCCTTCGAACCCCTGATCAGTAATGGGCGCGGAGCCCGAGTAGCCTGAGGCGGTCGTGGAACCTTTCGGGGGGCCGACCTTCGAACCCCTGACCAGTAGTGGGTGTCGGGCCCACGCGATCTGAGGCGGCTGTTGAACCCTTCGGGGGGCCAGCCTTCGAACCCCTGATCAGTAAGGAGGCTCGGAGCCTAGTTCCTTCACGGGGAAGGATCCCTTTGGGGGTATCCCCTTTCCCGGTCCCTGTTGCAAGAGATAGAGAAAGAGGAAAAAGGGAAAAAGGATGCGAAATTGAACGTCGTGGCGTACCTTTTTTGGTGTGGCCGTTTTGGCGAAGGCGAAACGTCGCCAGCTGCTCCCGCCAGTAGCGCTGCCCGTCGAGCCGCGGAGTTAATGCGCCGGGGTGAGTAGTTGGCGAGGCTGCCGTTGCGCGTGCGCGAGCCGTTCGAGGAACGGGTCACGGGCGTGTCGTCTTCACACCGTGAGAGAGGGGGTTCCCTTGCTGCCTCCGGATGGGACGTGAGCTCGGCTGATGGCGTGACCGCTGCTCTTGCGCGCCTGCCACTGTCATTACTGCCGGCTCACTTTTGACCGCGTTTGACCGCTGCGTCAGGCTGGCGCAGCTGGGCCGCGTGCTGGGCCGCCTCGGGCTGCGGTATTGGTTCCGCAACCGAGGAGGTGCGGTGGTGGCGCAAGTGGCATAGTGGCTTACATGCAGCATTCGGCGCGCCGGTTGCGCGACGCGTGGGCTTGAGCCTCCGCGCTGGCCTGTCAGGAGTCGGAGAGGCGCGTCCACTTGGCGCGGTTGCATGCCGCCCGCATGGCTGCCCACCCCCTTCGCCCGTTGGTCTGGGCAAAAGTGGAGGGTCACTTGTAACTGCTGGGTGGTTGCGCGCGCGCCGCGCGCGGCGGTTCGGCTTCTTCTGCTCGGAGCCGGTCTGCATGACAGGTGGGTCCCAGCCCCCGCGCCGCAGGGGAGGGCTTTGGAGGCGTGTTGGAGAAGACTCAGCCCGTGACGGTTGGGGGCGCAAGCACGGAGAGTTGCCTTTAAAAGGAGGGCGACCCCTTTCGTAAGGCGACCATGTCTTCTTCCTTCCTTATGTATCGTGTCTTTCCGCCTTTCAAGCCCCCGGATGGGGGAAACCGCCGTCTCCGTGCCTCATCGTCGGGGGGCGCCACTCCGTGGGAGCGAGTACCTTTCGGCCATCGTTCGGCTTCAAGGATTTTCATCATGCAGCCCGGCTGCACCCCTCCACCGGCGGTCACCCAAGAGGGTGACTTCCGGCTTGATGGTGGGGGAAAGCGAGCCGGGCTGCGGCCTCTGCCCCTCCCTCAGCCTCAAGGATTTTCATCACCAGGGCTGAGGAGGGGAGTGTGCCGAGTTGGGGTCGGCTCCTGCGCGGGCGGTGGCCCGCTCCTTCCCTCAGTGATCGGGGGGAAGGGCGGGAGTCGTCCGTGGCGCCAACAGCTGCACCGTGCCCGGCTCTCTGAGCCGAGCAGTTTCGGAATCGCTCCCGGTGCTGCCTCCCGCCACGGCAGCTGGAAGTGGTTCTTCCGCCGGCGCGACAGCCAAGGCTGGCCATGGGCCGACCTCCAACTCTACGGCCTTCTGCCCGTCCTTGCCTCTCGAGTTTGGGCAAGGGCGGGGGCCTCCTAGCAGCAGTATCCGCCCTGAGGCCATCATTGCTGCTGTTCGGCCCCCCGGGGCAGAAGTCTTCATCGTCGCCGCTGTCGGGGCGGTCGGCGACATGCCGTTCGTCGGTCTTCTGTTGCCCCGCAGGCCCGCCCCCATCGAGTGGGGTTGTTCGTACCTGCGGAGGGGGAACCAGAGTTCCGTTTGTAATGGCACTTCGAGTGCCGGGTTTTTTGTTCATTTTCGGCTTTCGGGGCCTGAACATGTATGTAACTACGGCACGGAGCCGTGTTTTTTCCTCATTTCCGAGCACTAAGACTCGCCTGCTGATTGTCTGAACCGCTTCACTAAGCACGAGTCGCCCCGTGTCAAGGTGACGAGTGAGGTATCCGTATCCCGGAGGCGTAGGAGTCCCTCGGCTCGGTCGGCCCTGTTGTCCGAGGCCCCTCTAGCTTAGTTAAAGAGACCCCTCGGCCGCTCTTCGACGAGCCGAGGCCGGGGGTAGCGATATCAGCATAAGCAGAGGCAGAGTTGGCTCAGAAATGAAACCTGGTTGGCCGGAGCCTAGCCGGGTTGACCGTTGGCAGGATCGACACCGGAGTTGGTCAGCTGAGGCTTCGGACCGGGCTCGTGCCCTCGGAAGGTGGTTGGCCGAGGCCCCGGGGGTGGCTGGCCGAGCCGCCTGCTCGGGCCGGATTCCCGGAGAAGTCCCTGACAACGATCGCCCGGGCGTGGTGATGACGCCGTCCTTTGGAGCGGAGGCCCTCGGATCGCGTCGCCGTCCGAGGCTAGTTCGGGCCTTGCCGAAGGTGCTGTCGATGCCGAGGGTGTCGCCGCCCCCTTCCAGCGCCAAGACTTGAGCCTGCAGGATCAGCTTGTCTTGTAGCGTGTGTTTTGTGCGGCCGCTGAGGCCAGAACACACACCCTTGCCGTGTTGTAAAGCTGCGTCCCTTTTCCTCTCGTTCCAAGCATCTGGACTTTTTGTCGGTAACAGGGACGTTTGTGCGAGCGAAAGTTGCTTCTCGCGGAAGGTGAGGAGTGAGGTATCCGTATCCCGGAGGCGTGGGAATCCCTCGGCTCGGTCGGCCTTGCCGCTTACGCGCACTTTTTACCCGTCCATGAGGCCCTATCACTGACTTAGTCGAGAAAACTCGAAGAATCGCTTCGACAGAAGAGCTTCCGAACGTAGAGACTTGTTCGATCCGCGGAGTCACCTTATCCGAACGTGAGTTACTTATCGCAGAAGGTGATGAGTGAGGTATCCGTATCCCGGAGGCGTAGGAGTCCCTCGGCTCGGTCAGCCTTGGCTGCTTACGTGTACCCTGTCGTTTCCATGACCCACTTTTCGAAGTAGTCGAAAAGCACGAAAGACATTCTGATAAAAGAGATTTTTTGTTCGAGGAAAATTTTGACGCAGAGGGGGTTTCCCCCCTTTTAGCCCCCGAGGGAGGGTCGGGCTTTGCCGAGGCGAGGCCGACCCTTCCTTGTTGACTAAACTTTGCGTGGGTGCGAGGTATGTAAACAATTTGGAAACATCTCAAGGGTAGAAGCGACGTAGCTGTTGGATGTTCCAAGCGTTGCCGTAGACCTCGCCTTGACTGTTGGCTAGCTTGTACGTTCCGGGCTTCAGAACTTTGGCGATGACGAACGGCCCCTCCCAGGGGGGCGTGAGCTTGTGCCTCCCTCGGGTGTCTTGCCGCAGCCGAAGCACCAGATCGCCCACCTGGAGGTCTCGGGGTCGGACCCCTCGGGCGTGGTAGCGTCGCAGGGACTGCTGATACCGCGCCGAGTGTAGTAAGGCCCTGTCCCGAGCCTCATCCAGCTGGTCCAGCGAGTCTTCTCGGCTAGCTTGGTTGCTTTCTTCGTTGTAGGCCCTCGTCCTCGGGGAGCCGTATTCCAGGTCAGTGGGCAGGACAGCCTCGGCCCCGTAGACCAGGAAGAACGGCGTGAAACCTGTGGCTCGGCTTGGCGTCGTCCTCAGGCTCCAGACCACCGAGGGGAGTTCCTTCATCCATCGCTTGCCGAACTTGTTGAGATCATTGTAAATCCGAGGCTTGAGCCCTTGTAGAATCATGCCATTGGCACGTTCTACTTGCCCATTCGACATGGGGTGAGCTACGGCGGCCCAGTCTACCCGGATGTTGTGATCCTCGCAAAAATCCAAGAATTTTTTGCCGGTGAACTGGGTGCCGTTGTCGGTGATGATGGAGTTCGGGACCCCGAAGCGATGGATGATGTTGGTGAAGAACGCCACCGCCTGCTCGGATCTGATACTGTTCAGGGGTCGGACCTCGATCCACTTGGAGAATTTGTCGACGGCGACCAGCAGGTGCGTGTAGCCCCCGGGCGCCTTCTGCAGAGGGCCGACGAGGTCCAGACCCCACACAGCGAAGGGCCAGGTGATGGGTATCGTCTGCAGAGCCTGAGCGGGCAGGTGGGTCTGCTTCGCATAGAATTGGCACCCTTCGCAGGCGCGGACAATTCTAGTGGCGTCAGCCACCGCCGTCGGCCAGTAGAAGCCTTAGCGGAAAGCGTTCCCGACGAGGGTTCGAGGTGCTGCATGATGGCCGCAAGCCCCCGAGTGTATTTCCTGCAGGAGTTCCTGACCCTCGGCGATGGAGATGCATCGCTGGAGGATGCCCGAGGGGCTACGGTGGTAGAGCTCCTTCTCATCGCCCAGCAAGACGAACGACTTGGCGCGTCGCGCTACCCGCCGAGCCTCGGCTTGGCCGAGGGGCAGCTCTCCTTGGCGGAGATATTGCAGGTACGGGGTCTGCCAATCCTGCTCTGGCATGACCCCGCTCTGCTCCTCCTCGATGTGCAGTGCTTCGCCCTCGGGGGCCGAGGGTTCCTCGGGTTGAACCGAGGATGGCTCGGGCTGGGCCGAGGTCCCCTCGGACGGGGCCGAGGGCACCTCGGGCTCGGGCGTGTCGCCTATCTTGACGGAGGGTTGGTGCAGATCCCGGGAGAAGACGTCCGGGGGAACCGTCGTTCGCCCCGAGGCTATCTTCGCCAGCTCGTCCGCTGTCTCGTTGTAGCGCCGGGCGATGTGGTTAAGCTCGAGCCCGGAGAACTTGTCTTCCAGGCGTCGAGCCTCATCACAGTAGGCCTCCATCTTCGGGTCGCGGCAGTGGGAGTTCTTCATGACTTGGTCGATGACGAGCTGCGAGTCGCCGCGTGCATCGAGGCGTCGGACCCCTAGCTCGATGGCGATTCGCAATCCGTTGATCAGAGCCTCGTACTCAGCCACATTGTTGGATGCCGGGAAATGGAGGCGGAGCACGTAGCGCAGGTGTTTCCCGAGGGGCGAGACGAAAAGCAGGCCCGCGCCGGCTCCCGTCTTCATCAGCGACCCGTCGAAAAACATGGTCCAGAGCTCCGGTTGGATCGGAGCCGTCGGCAACTGGGTGTCGACCCATTCGGCTACGAAGTCCACCAGTACCTGGGACTTGATGGCCTTCCGAGAGGTGAACGAGATTGCCTCGCCCATGATTTCCACCGCCCACTTCGCAATCCGTCCCGAGGCTTCCCGGCACTGGATGATCTCCCCCAGGGGGAAGGATGACTCCACAGTCACCGGATGAGACTCGAAGTAATGTCGCAGCTTTCGCCTCGTCAGGATCACTGCATAAAGCAGCTTCTGGACTTGTGGGTAGCAGATCTTGGTCTCAGACAGCACTTCGCTGACGAAGTAAACTGGCCTCTGAATGGGCAAAGCATGCCCCTCTTCCTGCCTTTCGACCACGATCACGGCGCTGACCACCTGAGTGGTTGCGGCGACGTAGACCAAGAGGGTTTCTCCATCAGCTGGGGGTACCAAGACGGGCGCCTGGGTGAGGAGCGCCTTCAGGTTCCCGAGGGCTTCCTCGGCCTCGGGAGTCCAAGTGAAGCACTCGGCCTTCCTTAAGAGACGGTACAGGGGCAGGCCTCTTTCACCGAGGCGTGAAATGAAATAGCTCAAGGCCGCGAGGCATCCCATGACCCTCTATACGCCTTTTAAGTCCTTGATGGGCCCCATGTTTGTGATGGCTGCGATCTTCTCCGGGTTGGCTTCGATGCCCCGCTCGGAGACGATGAATCCCAAAAGCATGCCTCGGGGCACCCCGAAGACGCACTTCTCGGGATTGAGCTTGACGCCCTTCGCCTTGAGACACCGGAATGTCAGCTCAAGGTCGGAGAGAAGGTCGGAGGCTTTCCTCGTCTTGACTACGATGTCATCGACGTAGGCCTCGACCGTGCGACCGATGTGTTCGCCGAACACATGGTTCATGCACCGCTGGTACGTTGCACCCGCGTTCCTCAGACCGAAAGGCATTGTGACATAGCAGTACATGCCGAAGGGCGTGATGAAAGAAGTCGCGAGCTGGTCGGACTCTTTCATCTTGATTTGATGATACCCTGAGTAGGCATCAAGGAAAGACAGGGTTTCGCACCCTGCAGTGGAGTCCACGATTTGATCGATGCGAGGTAGAGGGTAGGGGACTTTCGGACATGCTTTGTTGAGACCAGTGTAGTCTACACACATCCGCCATTTCCCCCCTTTCTTCCTCACAAGTATAGGGTTGGCAAGCCATTCGGGATGGAATACCTCTTTGATGAACCCTGCTGCCATCAGCTTGTGGATCTCCTCGCCTATCACCCTGCGCCTTTCCTCGTCGAATCGGCGCGGAGGCTGTCTGACCGGTCGGGCTCCGGCCCGAATATCCAGCGAGTGCTCGGCAACATCCCTCGGTATGCCGGGCATGTCCGAGGGACTCCACGCAAAGACGTCGGCGTTTGCGCGGAGAAAGTCGACGAGCACTGCTTCCTATTTGGGGTCGAGCCCGGATCCGATCCGAATCTGCTTGGAGGTGTCGCCACTGGGGTCGAGAGGGACGGCCTTAACCGTCTCCGCTGGCTCGAAGTTGCCGGCATGTCGCTTCACGTCCGGCACCTCTCGGGAGAGGCTTTCCAGGTCGGCAATGAGGGCCTCGGACTCGGCGAGGGCCTCGGCGTACTCCACGCACTCCACATCGCATTCGAATGCGTGTTTGTACGTGGGGCCGACGGTGATGACCCCGTTGGGGCCCGGCATCTTGAGCTTCAGGTAGGTGTAGTTGGGGATGGCCATGAACTTCGCGTAGCATGGCCTTCCCAACACTGCGTGGTAGGTTCCTCGGAACCCGACCACCTCGAACGTCAAAGTCTCCCTTCGGAAGTTGGAGGGTGTTCCGAAGCAGACAGGAAGGTCGAGCCGTCCGAGGGGCTAGACGCGCTTCCCGGGAATGATCCCGTGGAAGGGCGCAGCGCCTGCTCGGACGGATGACAGATCGACGCGCAGGAGCCTGAGGGTCTCAGCGTAGATGATGTTGAGGCAGCTGCCCCCATCCATCAGGACCTTGGTGAGCCTGACGTCGCCGATGACGGGATCGACGACGAGCGGGTACTTCCCTGGGCTCGGCACGTGGTCGGGGTGGTCATCCTGGTCGAAGGTGATGGGCTTGTCGGACCAGTCTAGGTAGACTGGCGCCGCCACCTTCACCGAGCAGACCTCCCGACGCTCCTGCTTACGATGCCGAGCCGAGGCATTTGCCGCATGCCCTCCGTAGATCATGAAGCAGTCGCGGACCTCGGGGAACTCCCCCGCTTGGTGATCTTCCTTTTTGCCGTCGTCGCGGGCCCTGTCGCCCTCTGCGGGCGGCCCAGCCCGGTGGAAGTGACGCCGAAGCATGACGCACTCCTCGAGGGTGTGCTTGACGGGCCCCTGATGGTAGGGGCACGTCTCCTTGAGTGCCTTGTCGAAGAGGTTGGCGCCTCCGGGGGCTTCTGAGGGTTCTTGTATTCGGCGGCGGCGACAAGGTCCGTGCTGGCGGCGTCGCATTTCGCTTGCGACTTCCTCCTGCCTTTCTTCTTGGCGCCGGGCGGAGTAGACGCCTCGGGTGCATCTTCCGACGGGCGGCCCTGGGGCTGCTTGTCCTTTCGGAAGATGGCTTCGACCGCCTCCTGACCAGAGGCGAACTTGGTGGCGATGTCCATCAGCTCGCTTGCCCTGGTGGGGGTCTTGCGACCCAACTTGCTCACCAGGTCACGGCAGGTGGTGCCGGCAAGGAACGCGCTGATGACATCGGAGTCGGTGATGTTGGGCAGCTCGGTGCGCTGCTTCGAGAATCGCCGGATGTAGTCCCGAAGAGACTCTCCCGGCTGTTGCCGACAGCTTCGGAGGTCCCAGGAATTCCCGGGGCGCACGTACGTGCCCTGGAAGTTGCCGGCGAAAGCCTGGACCAGATCCTCCCAGTTGGAAATCTGCCCCGGAGGCAGGTGCTCCAACCAAGCGCGAGCGGTGTCGGAGAGGAACAGGGGGAGGTTGCGGATGATGAGGTTGTCGTCGTCCGTCCCACCCAGTTGACAAGCCAGGCGGTAGTCCGTAAGCCACAATTCCGGTCTCGTTTCCCCCGAGTACTTTGTGATAGTAGTCGGGGGTCGGAATCGGGGCGGAAACGGCGCCCGCCGAATGGCTCGGCTGAAGACCTGCGGACCGGGTGGTTCGGGCGAGGGACTCCGATCCTCCCCGCTGTCGTAGCGTCCCCCACGCCTGGGGTGATAACCTCGGCGCACCCTTTCGTCGAGGCGGGCCCGACGGTCGCGATGAGGGTGCTCGTCGCCAAGGTGGCCCGGGGCCGCAGGCGTGGTGTTGCGCGTGCGCCCGGTGTA
Source organism: Zea luxurians (assembly GCA_029449295.1). Classification (NCBI taxonomy): domain Eukaryota; kingdom Viridiplantae; phylum Streptophyta; class Magnoliopsida; order Poales; family Poaceae; genus Zea; species Zea luxurians. The sequence goes on along the minus strand of JAOPSE010000009.1, from coordinate 22,652,006 downwards.
GACCGAGGCTTCCCGCGTGAGTCGGGAAGTCGCGGCACGAGGTTCCGAGGGGCACCCCTACCTTCGGGAGGCAGAGCTCTCGGCCCGCCGGGCCGCAGCGCCTTCCAGGGGATGCTTGAGCTCTCCCTGGATTCGCCGACCCTCGGTGGTTGATGACTCCGGCATCGCGCGGAGGAGCATCGCTGCGGCTGCCAGGTCCTGACCGGTTCCGCCGGATGCGGGTGGCGGTCTGTCCCTGGCATCGTTGGCGATGCGGTGCTGGAGACCTTGGGGCAGGTGACGTATTCCTCCGGCTGGGGGCTGGCTTGCCCATACCTGCCCGACGTTCCGGCGGATTGCCTTGAGCGCTCCTGCTCCCTCATCGAGCCCGGCCTGCGCCCCGCGGACTTGCTCGAGCTGTGGGTCGTGACCCCCCGCCGGAACGGGGACCACAGCTAGCTCCCGCGGGATGTCGGCGCGAGGCGCTGGCCTAGGGGGATCACCATCCTCCGGCATGCTGAGACAGCTGCCTCCGGAGGGATCCCCCAGCTCGATGTGGAAACATTCGCGGCTCGGGCCGCAGTCCTTGTCGTCAAGGCTGCGGCTGCCGTCGGAACAGTCGGAGAGGCAGTAGTCGCATGCGGTCATGAAGTCCCGCATGGCACTGGGGTTGCCAGATCCAGAGAAATCCCAGCAGATGCTGGGGTCGTCATCTTCCTCGGACCCAGAGGGTCCGTAGGTCGAGACACCCGTCAATCGGTCCCAAGGCGACCGCACACGAAACCCCAGAGAGGTTGCACTCGCCTCAACGTGAGCGCCCGCCAAAGCGAGGTCGCCAGGCGGGTTGAGGCCGAGTCGAAATGACGAAGGATGGGAATCAGCCCGTACCTTTTGGTCGACGAGGAGCGACGAAGTCGCATCGGGGGCTGATCATGCTGTCGTCCGGGGCGCGAGGGCGACGTCCTGCAGGCCCTCCGTGAGCGTGCTGGCGTCGTCCACTTGCTCGGGATCGGCGTGATGCGGGGGGACGGCGCTCGTCTTCGCCTCAAACGCGCGGGTGATGCCCGACGCGTCCTCCGTTGGGGCGCTGGGGATGTCGATTTGCTCGACAGTCGACTGAGCGCAGCCTCCCGCTCGGCTTTGGTTGCCCCGCCTCCTCCTCCGATGGCGAGGGAGAGGATGAGGTGAGCTCGAAAGTTGTCCTTCCCCCACGCGGGAAAGACGTCGTCGATTCCGCCGCCGGCGGGCGGGCCGTCCGCCACCATTGTCGCTGTCGCGCGGCGGTGGAAGGAGTATCATGTCGTAGTTGCCGTCGAAAGACATGAACTCGAGACTCCCGAAACGGAGCACCGTCCCGGGTTGAAGAGGTCGTTGGAGACTGCCCATCTGGAGCTTGACGGGAAACTACTCGTCAACACGCAGCAGGCCCCTACCTGGCGCGCCAACTGTCGGCGTTTCGAGACCGGGGGGTCCCCGAGCCGACGAGTGAGTGTGCCGCGTGCCCCAGCCCAGATGGGTCGAGCGCGTGGGCGAGCGCGAAGGGGGGAGAGAGAGAGAGAGCGAGGCGGCCGGAGCCGGGTCGTGAGGGAGTCGGAGAAATCCCGCGGCCTTCGTGTTCGTCCCGCGCCCAGGTCGGGTGCGCTTGCAGTAGGGGGTTACAAGCGTCCGCGCGGGTGAGGGGAGCGAGCGGCCCCGAGAGAGCGCCTGCCCCTGCCCTTCGTCCCCGCGAGGCCAACCTTTCCTAAGAAGGCCCTGGTCCTTCCTTTTATAGGCGTAAGGAGAGGATCCAGGTGTACAAATGGGGGTGTAGCAAGGTGCTACGTGTCTAGCGGGGGAGAGCTAGTACCCTAAGTACATGCCAAGGTGGCAGCCGGAGAGATCTTGGTACCCGGCTAGTGTGGCGTCGTGGCTGTCGGAGAAGCAATGGAGCTTGGCGGAGGGACAGCTGTCGGAGTGGTTGGGCCCTTGCTGACGTCCCCCTGCTTTCGTAAGAGAGCTGAGAGCCGCCGTCGTCATGGGTCCAGCGGGGTGCCATCATTGCCTATCTGGCGGGGCTAGCCAGATGGGACGTCGGTCCTGTTCCCTGCGGCCCGAGTCGGCTCGGGGTAGGGTGATGATGGCGCTTCCTGTCGACGTGGCGGACTTGTGCCCTAGGTCGGGCGACGTGGAGGCTCCTCCGAGGCCGAGGTCGAGTCTGTCCTGCATGGCCGAGGCCGAACCTGAGCTCCCGGGTCGGGCGAGGCGGAGGTCGTTCGGCAGAGGTCAGGGTAGAGTCCGAGCCCTGGGTCGGGCGAAGCGGAGTTCGTCGTCTTCCGGGGCCTTAGCCCGAGTCCGAGCCCTGGGTCGGGCGGAGCAGAGTTCGCCGTCTTCCGGGGCCTTAGCCCGAGTCCGAGCCCTGGGTCGGGCGGAGCGGAGTTCGCCGTCTTCCGGGGCCTTAGCCCGAGTCCGAGCCCTGGGTCGGGCGGAGCGGAGTTCGCCGTCTTCCGGGGCCTTAGCCCGAGTCCGAGCCCTGGGTCGGGCGGTGCTTCCTCTGGCGCTTTTGGCCAAGCCTGGCTGCCCGTCAGTCTTACCTTTTGCGTTAAAGGCCCCAGTGACTTGGTCGGTCGGCGCGGTGATTTAGTCAGGGTTACTTCTTATCGAAGGCAAGGCCTCGGGCGAGCCGGAGATGCGTCTGCCGTGAAAGAGGAGGCCTCGGGCGAGACGGAACCATCTCAGGGTCGGCTGCCCTCGCCCGAGGCTAGGCTCGGGCGTGGCGTGATCGAGTCGCTCGTATGGACTGACCCCTGACTTAATCAAACCCATCAGGCCTCTGCAGCTTTATGCTGATGGGGGTTACCAGCTGAGAATTAGGCGTCTTGAGGGTACCCCTAATTATGGTCCCCGACAGCGCTCATGCAGAGCGAAGGCCAATTCGGCCTGCAACACGACCCACCTCTCCAACAACGCGCACAAATCGAAGACCTGTTCATCCCTCAGCGTGGACACGCCATCCCTCACGCCACGGCATTCCAAGGCGTCAACTACCTTGACGAGCGAAGTCCCCTGGCACCTCATCTGCAAGTGACACCATGGCCCGCCAACTTCAGGGCAGGGACCTGTCCCAAGTACAATGGCAGCACTGATCCAGCACAATACATCATGAGTTATCAAGTCGCCGTTGCATCATCCGGAGGGGACGCCACCACGATGGCCAAGTCATTCATCATTGCCCTCGAAGGCCCGCCCTCACCTGGTACACCAGGTTGCCCCCATTGTCCATCGACTCCTGGAGAAGTCTCTGGGACAAATTCTTGCTCAACTTCCAAGGGTACCGCCCAGACACCGACGCCTTGGCTGAACTCTCACTCTGCAAGCAGCTAGAACGAGAGACTCTGGGGGAGTATTACCGCAAGTTTTTGACCCTCAAGTCACAACTGCCTTCGGTCGATGACCAGATCGCCATCCACTACGCCATCAGTGGCCTTCGGGCCAGCGTCCTTTATAGCCACTGCATCAGGGATCCGCCCAGGAACCTCCAGGAGCTGTATCAGTTGTTCGAAAAATACGCCAGATCCGAAGAGCTCCACCAGCGCAAAGTCGAGTCTCAGAGGAAACCCAAAGACCCTCCGCAGTCCAGCCGCACATGGACGGGGCCCTCGTAGGCAGACTTCGGTCGGGACGGCCGCAATCAGTAGCAGGTGCACAACATCGCCAACCAGCACACCGCTGGTGAGGCCCCTCGCCGCCAGGAGTATCCCCCCAGGGCCGTGGAAACGGAACTCGTGGTCGGGGCCGGGGGCATGCGCAGCAGCCACGCAGATTTTACTGTCTGTTCCATGGTGAAGACTACACGCATCCTACAAGAGACTGCCCAGAGACGAAGGCCACCAGAGACAGGATGGCACGGGCGCAACCAGCCGACAACCCTAGAGTTGTCGCGCACACATATCAGCAACCCCCTCAGCCATACAACCACGGCCCCGCTCCGCTTCCATCGCACCACGCATACCAACACCACCAGGAGGTACAAATCGTACCTCCCCCACCCCCACCCCCACACCATCAACAGCAAAACATCCACCACCCCAACCACCCCCAAGCCCCAAAGCAAGAGGACTTCACCGATCAGCCGTATCGCAGAGTCATTCATATGATCACTGGGGGGTCCAATGCCGACTTCGACACAAAGCGGCAGAAGAGGGACCATTACCGCAGCATCAACCACATCGCTGTCACCGGTCCGGACGTGCAGACAAAGTGGTCCCATGTGCCATTGACCTTCGACACCCGAGACGTCGATCTGCGCAGCGCCCCCCACATCGATGCCATGGTCATCAACTGCAGCGTGGCAGGCTAGGACCTGCACAAAGTCTTGGTCGACAATGGCAGCCAGGCGGATATCATTTTCCTCCATGCTTTCGATCGCATGGGCATAAGCCACAGCCTGCTCAAGCCATCGGACAACCCCCTGTACGGCTTCGGCGGCAAGGGCACCTTTCCTATCGGCAAAATAGAGTTACCTCTCTCCTTCGGTGTAGCACCCAATGCCCGAAGTGAGCAACTCACGTTCGACATCGTCGACATGGTGTACCCGTATAACTCCATAATGGGCCGGGGCTCCATCAAAAAGTTTGAGGCAGCTATCCACGGACTTTACCTGTGCATGAAGATCCCAGGTCCGCAAGGCGCCATCACGGTCTACGACAACCAGCAGGTTGCGCATAACATAGAAAGAGACTTCGTCCCCGGACAAAGAAACGTACACTGCCTCACGGCCCAACGCGAGGTCCCCGGGTCTGCCAGTCCAACCGCCAAAGAACATGAAAAAGCACAGCTGCAGAGCAACGACGGGACCAAGACTGTTCCCCTCGACCAGGCAACGCCCAAGCAGACGGTCACCATCAGCGAAGACCTCACTTCACATGACGAGGAGAGACTCCTCTGCTGTCTGTCCAAGAATAAAGACGTCTTCGCCTGGTCTGCCCTCGACCTGGTCGGAGTCAGTCGTTCCATCATCGAGCACAGCTTAGGAATCGACCCTTCGGTGAGGCCGAAGAAACAGCAGCTGTGTAAGATGTCTGACGAGAAGACGGAAGCCGCCAAGGTCGAGGTGCATCGCCTGCTCGAAGCCAAATTCATCGAGCCAATTGCCTACCCCACATGGCTCGCCAACGTAGTGATGGTGCAGAAGAAGAGCAGCAAATGGCGGATGTGCATCGATTTCACCAGTCTTAACAAGGCCTGCCCCAAGGACAACTTCCCGCTGCCTCGGATCGACAAAATTGTCGATAGTGCGGCCGGGTGCGAAGTCATGTCACTCCTTGATTGCTTCTCAGGCTACCACCAAATATATATGAAGGAGGAGGACAAGGCAAGCACCAGCTTCATAACACCCTTCGACACGTATTGCTTCATCAGAATGCCGGAGGGACTTAAGAACGCCGGGTCCACTTTCTCCTGGCTCACTAAAACGGTGCTCGAGAGCCAAGTCGGCAGAAATATATTCACATATGTGGACGACATCGTCGTCGCCAGCAGAAGCAAGGAAGACCACCTGGCTGACCTCGCCGAAACATTCACAAACATGCGGGACGCACGACTTCGCCTGAACCCCAAAAAGTGCGTCTTCGGCGTTCGCCAGGGGAAAATCTTGGGCTACCTGGTGTCACACCGCGGAATTGAGGCCAATCCAACCAAAATCCAGGCTATCATCAATATGACGCCCCCGCAGTCAGCCAGAGAAGTAAAACGACTGACAGGCAGGTTGGCCGCCCTCAACAGATTCATCTCCAAGTTCGCAGAGCGAAGCCTCCCCTTCCTCAAAATGCTCCGCGACGCAAAAGACTTCGCATGGGGACCAGAGCAGGCGGCGGCCTTCGCTTCATTGAAGCAGTATCTGTCAGAATTAGCGATTCTTACAAGCCCCGACCCCTCGTTACCCCTGTTGCTCTATGTCGCGGCTTCGCCACATGCGGTCCGCGTAGCACTGGTTCAAGAGCAGACCAGAGAGGGCACGATCAGGCAATGTCTAGTTTATTACGTCTCTGAAGTGCTCACAACATCAAAATGTAATATGACGGAACTGGAAAAGATCGCCTATGCAGTCATGATGGCCTCACGCAAATTGCACCATTATTTCGAGACATTCAAGGTCCAGGTCACCTCAGATAGAGGACTCGGCGAATTGTTTAGAAATCCGGAGGCATCAGTACGGATTGCCAAATGGGCAGCCGAACTCTCCGGCTACCACATCACATTTGAACCCAGGACAGTCATCAAGTCACAAGTCCTGGCAGACTTTGTCGTCGACTGGACTGGGCCAATAACACAGCCAGACCCGTCCACAGAGAAAGTGTGGACAATCCATTGCGACAGCGCATGGTGCCATGCGGGGGCAGGCGCCGCGGCGGTCATTACTTCACCCACCGGGGTCAAGCACAGATACGCAGCACGCCTCAGCTTTGCTTTGGAGTCTGATAGGTGCACCAACAACATAGCAGAATACGAGGCTGTCATCCCCGGCCTTCGCAAGCTAAGGGCACTCGGTGTCACCACCTGCATCATCAGAACAGACTCCAAGGTAGTCAACGGTGAGGTCAAGAAAGACTATGCAGCGAAGGACCCCGCACTCATGCAGTACCTCGTAGCCATTCGCAGCCTCAAAAGACAATTCAAGGGTTTTACGTTGCAGCACGTGGACCGAGCCAAGAATGAGGAGGCCGACGCATTGGCCAAGGCAGCCGCCAGGGGCGAGGCCCTGCCCTCCGACGTATTCTACCATGTCATCGGCACGCCAGCCGTCCGCAGCCCAGAGGGGCTACAAATAACCAATGACAGCGAGGGCCACCGCATAGTCAACCTCATCATGACCGAAGACTGGCGGGCACCAATAACCCTGTTCCTGCAGGGGTACTATCATCCAACCGACATCAATGAGGCCAAGCACCTCAAACACCGAAGCCGTGACTTCGCACTGATCGAAGGCCAACTTTACAAGAAGGGGGTCAGTCAACCGATGCTTAAGTGTGTCACCGAGACCGAAGGCGTCCAAATTCTGCGCGAAGTCCACAGCGGTACTTGCGGCTCTCACGCAGGGCCTAGGGCCCTAGCTGCAAAGGTGATCCATCAAGGTTTCTACTGGCCCGCCATGATTTGCGCCGCAAATCGGGTCACAAGGTCCTGCAAAGCCTGCCAAAAATTTTCTCCACGAAAGGGAAGCCCTTCACAATTCACGAAGCTAATCGCCCACACGTGGCCTCTTCAGCGCTGGGGCCTGGACATTGTCGGGCCCCTGCCCACGGCTCAGGGGAACCTCAAGTTCACCTTCGTTGCCGTTGAGTATTTTACCAAATGGATTGAGGCGAGGGCTGTATCCACGATAACATCGAAGACTGCCCAGAAATTCTTCTGGCAAAATATTGTTTGCCGCTTCTGAAAGGGAATTAGGCGTACACCTAGTCCCTAATTAATTTTGGTGGTTAAATTGCCCAACACAAATAATTGGACTAACTAGTTTGCTCTAGATTATATGTTCTACAGGTGTCAAAGTTTCATCTACAACTATACTAAATCGACTGTCCGGAATACCGTAGATTATTCCGGACAGGAGAAGCTTTTTGGAAAAACAGGCCAAGCGCGGACCGTCCGGGCCCTTACGGCGGACCGTCCGCGACACAAGGATGACCCTCGAACAGAACCAATGCAAAAATCCGAGTCTGCACTATGGACCGTCCGGAGGATAAGCGCGGACCGTCTGAGACCTCGCTCGGACCGTCTGGCCTCAGGCGCGGACCGTCCGGTAGGCAAGGATCCGAAAAACCCGAAGGTAACGGGTTCGGAAGAATGAATTATAGCGGCCTCGCGGACCGTCCGGGGTGCACGACCGGACCGTCCGCGACTGGGTCTGTCTGACATCTGACGACGCATTAAATGCAATATAGCCGTTGGTATAGCCGTTACTGCTGACCGTTGCATTTTCACCTGTTGATCTACAGGGGCGGACTGTCCGGACCTGGCGGGCGGACCGTCCGCGCTCAGCAGGATGGAGTAACGGCTAGGAAGTGGTTGGTGGCTATAAATACAACCCCAACCACCTCCATTCACAACACCCCAAGCATTCCAATCTTCAACATTCAATACAAGAGCTAGCAATTCATTCCAAGACACATTTCAAGCATCCATCTCTCCAAGTTTCACAATTGAGAAAAGAGATCATTAGTGATTAGTGACTTGAGAGAGAAAGTGATCCGTGTGTTATTTGTCGCTCTTGTCGCTTGGTTTTTGCAATCGTGCTTTCTTTCAATCTTCATTGCGATCAAACTCACTTGTAACTGAGGCAAGAGACACCAATCTTGTGGTGGTCCTTGTGGGAACTTTGTGTTCCAAGCATTTGAGAAGAGAAAGCTCACTCGGTCCGAGGGACCGTTTGAGAGAGGGAAAGGGTTGAAAGAGACCCGGCCTTTGTGGCCTCCTCAACGGGGAGTAGGTTTAAAAGAACCGAACCTCAGTAAAACAAATCCGCGTGTCTCACTTCATTATTCGCTTGCGATTTGTTTTGCACCCTCTCTCACTGACTCTATTATATTTCTAACGCTAACCCGGCTTGTAGTTGTGATTATTTTTGAGAATTTCAGTTTCGCCCTATTCACCCCCCTCTAGGCGACTTTCAATTGGTATCAAAGCCCGGTTCTTCATTAGAGCCTAACCGCTCGAAGTGATGTCGGGAGATCACACCAAGAGGGAGATGGATACCGGCGACAAGCCCACTACAAGCCAAGGGAGCACTTCATCGGAAGAGTCCCGCACCAAGAGGAAGGAGAAGAAGAAGGACTCCTCCAAACGGAAGGAGAAAAGATCTTCTTCCTCACACCACAAAGAGAAGAAGGAAATATCTTCTTCCCACAAGTCGCATCGGAAAGGCGACAAGCACAAGAGGATGAGGAAGGTGGTCTACTACGAGACCGACACTTCATCAACATCAACCTCCGACTCCGATGCGCCGTCCGTAACTTCTAAGCGCCAAGAGCGCAAGAAGTTTAGTAAGATCCCCTTACACTATCCTCATACACCTAGACATACTCCATTACTTTCCGTTCCATTAGGCAAACCGCCAACTTTTGATGGCGAAGATTATGCTAGGTGGAGTGATTTAATGAAATTTCATCTAACCTCACTCCACAAAAGTATATGGAATGTTGTTGAGTTTGGAGCACAGGTACCATCCATAGGGGATGAGGATTATGATACGGACGAAGTGGCCCAAATCGAGCACTTCAACTCCCAAGCTACAACCATACTCCTCGCCTCTCTAAGCAAGGAGGAATACAACAAGGTGCAAGGGTTGAAGAATGCAAAGGAGATTTGGGACCTTCTCAAGACCGCGCATGAGGGTGATGAACTCACCAAAATCACCAAGAGGGAAACGATCGAGGGGGAGCTCGGTCGCTTCCGTCTTCGCCAAGGGGAGGAGCCACAAGATATGTACAACCGGCTCAAAACCTTGGTGAACCAAGTGCGCAACCTCGGGAGCAAGAAGTGGGATGACCACGAGGTGGTTAAGGTTATTTTGAGATCACTTATTTTCCTTAACCCCACTCAAGTTCAATTAATTCGTGGTAATCATAGATACACTCTAATGACTCCCGAGGAAGTAATCGGGAATTTTGTGAGCTTTGAATGCATGATTAAAGGATCAAAGAAGATCAACGAGCTTGACGAACCCTCCACGTCCGAAGCACAACCGGTGGCTTTTAAGGCGACGGAGGAGAAGAAGGAGGAGTCTACACCAAGTAGACAACCAATTGACGCCTCCAAGCTCGACAATGAGGAGATGGCTTTAATCATCAAAAGCTTTCGCCAAATACTCAAGCAACGGAGGGGGAAGGACTACAAACCCCGCTCCAAGAAAGTGTGCTACAAATGTGGTAAGCCCGGTCATTTCATTGCAAAATGTCCTATATCTAGTGACAGTGACAGGGGCGACGACAAGAAGGGAAAGAGGAGAGAAAAGAAGAAGTACTACAAGAAGAAGGGCGGCGATGCCCATGTTTGCCGGGAGTGGGACTCCGACGAGAGCTCCACCGAGTCCTCTTCCGACGAGGACGCCGCCAACATCGCCGTCACCAAGGGACTCCTCTTCCCCAACGTCGGCCACAAGTGCCTCATGGCAAAGGACGGCAAAAGGAAGAAGGTTAAATCTAAACCCTCCACTAAATATGAATCCTCTAGTGATGATAATGCTAGTGATGAGGAGAATAATTTGCGTACCCTTTTTGCCGATCTTAACATGCAACAAAAGGAAAAATTAAATGAATTAATTAGTGATATTCATGAGAAGGATGATCTCTTGGACTCTCAAGAGGACTTCCTTATTAAGGAAAACAAAAAGCATGTTAAGGTTAAAAATGCTTATGCTCTAGAGGTAGAAAAATGTAAAAAATTGTCTAGTGAGCTAAGCACTTTCCATGAGACCATTAACAACCTTAGAAATGAAAATGCTAAATTAATTGCTAAGGTTGATTCTCATGTTTGTATTGATTCAAATTCCAATCCTAGAAATGATAATGTTGATTTACTTGCTAGGATTGATGAGTTGAATGTTTCTATTGCTAGCCTTAGAAATGAGAATGAGAAATTAATTGCTAAGGCTAAAGAATTAGATGTTTGCAATGTTACAATTTCCGACCATAGAACTAAGAATGATATGTTGCATGCTAAGGTTGTAGAATTAAAATCTTGCAAACCCTCTACATCTACCATTGAGCACACTTCTATTTGTACTAGATGTAGAGATGTTGATATCAATGCTATTCATGATCACATGGCTTTAATTAAACAACAAAATGATCATATAGCAGTATTAGACGCTAAAATTGCCGAGCATAACTTAGAAAATGAAAAGTTTAAATTTGCTAGAAGTATGCTCTATAATGGGAGACGCCCTGGCATCAAGGATGGCATTGGCTTCCAAAGGGGAAACAATGTCAAACTTAATGCCCCTCCTAAAAACTTGTCTAACTTTGTTAAGGGCAAGGCTCCCATGCCTCAGGATAACGAGGGTTACATTTTGTACCCTGCCGGTTATCCCGAGAGCAAAATTAGGAGAATTCACTCTAGGAAGTCTCACTCTGGCCCTAACCATGCTTTTATGTATAAGGGTGAGACATCTAGCTCTAGGCAACCAACCCATGCCAAGTTGCCTAGAAAGAAAACTCCTAATGCATCAAATGATCATAGCATTTCATTTAAAACTTTTGATGCATCTTATGTTTTGACTAACAAATCCGGCAAGGTAGTTGCCAAGTTTGTTGGGGGCAAACACAAGGGCTCCAAGACTTGTGTTTGGGTACCCAAAGTTCTTGTTTCTAATGCCAAAGGACCCAAAACCGTTTGGGTACCTAAAGTCAAGAACTAAAATTGTTTTGCAGGTTTATGCATCCGGGGGCTCAAGTTGGATACTCGACAACGGGTGCACAAACCATATGACAGGGGAGAAGAAAATGTTCTCCTCATATGAGAAAAACCAAGATCCCCAACGAGCTATCACATTCGGGGATGGAAATCAAGGTTTGGTCAAACGATTGGGTAAAATTGCTATATCACCTGACCATACTATTTCCAATGTTTTTCTTGTAGATTCTTTAGATTACAATTTGCTTTCCGTATCCCAATTATGTCAAATAGGCTACAACTGTCTATTTACTGATGTACGTGTTACTGTCTTTAGAAGAAGTGATGATTCAATAGCATTTAAGGGAGTGTTAGAGGGTCAGCTATACTTGGTAGATTTTGATAGAGCTGAACTCGACACTTGCTTGGTTGCTAAGACTAACTTGGGTTGGCTTTGGCACCGCCGACTAGCCCATGTTGGAATGAAGAATCTTCATAAGCTTCTAAAGAGGGAACACATTTTAGGACTAACCAATGTTCATTTTGAGAAAGACAGGATTTGTAGCGCATGCCAAGCCGGGAAGCAAGTTGGCACTCATCATCCACACAAGAACATCATGACTAGTGACAGGCCACTGGAGCTCCTACACATGGATTTATTCGGCCCGATTGCTTACATAAGCATCGGCGGGAGTAAGTACTGTCTAGTTATCGTGGATGATTATTCTCGCTTCACTTGGGTGTTCTTTTTGCAGGAAAAATCTCATACCCAAGAGACCTTAAAGGGATTCTTGAGACGGGCTCAAAATGAGTTCGGCTTAAGGATCAAGAAAATTAGAAGCGACAACAGGACGGAGTTCAAAAATTCACAAATAGAAGGCTTCCTTGAGGAGGAGGGCATCAAGCATGAGTTCTCTTCTCCCTACACTCCACAACAAAATGGTGTAGTGGAGAGGAAGAATCGAACTCTATTGGACATGGCAAGAACCATGCTTGATGAGTACAAGACACCGGATCGGTTTTGGGCCGAGGCGGTCAACACCGCCTGCTACGCCATCAACCGGTTATATCTACACCGGATCCTCAAGAAGACATCCTATGAACTCCTAATCGGTAAAAAGCCCAATATTTCATATTTTAGAGTTTTTGGTAGCAAATGTTTTATTCTTGTTAAGAGAGGTAGAAAATCTAAATTTGCTCCTAAAACTGTAGAAGGCTTTTTACTAGGATATGACTCAAACACAAGGGCATATAGAGTCTTTAACAAGTCCTCAGGACTTGTTGAAGTTTCTTGTGACGTTGTGTTTGATGAGACTAACGGCTCTCAAGTAGAGCAAGTTGATCTTGATGAGATAGGTGAAGAACAGGCTCCGTGCATCGCGCTAAGGAACATGTCCATTGGGGATGTGTGTCCTAAGGAATCTGAAGAGCCTCCACATGCACAAGATCAACCATCCTCCTCCACGCAAGCATCTCCACCAACCCAAAATGAGGACGAAGCTCAAGTTGATAAAGATGAAAAAGACAATGATGAGCCACCTCAAGACGACGGCAATAATCAAGGGGGAGACGCAAATGATGAAGACAAGGAGGATGAACAACCAAGGCCGCCACACCCAAGAGTCCACCAAGCAATACAACGAGATCACCCCGTCGACACCATCCTCGGCGACATTTATAAGGGGGTAACCACTCGATCTCGTGTTGCACATTTTTGTGAGCATTACTCTTTTGTTTCCTCTATTGAGCCACACAGGGTAGAGGAAGCACTACAAGATTCGGATTGGGTGATGGCGATGCAAGAGGAGCTCAACAATTTCACAAGGAACGAGGTATGGCACTTAGTTCCACGTCCTAACCAAAATGTTGTAGGAACCAAGTGGGTCTTCCGCAACAAGCAAGATGAGCATGGTGTGGTGACTAGGAACAAAGCTCGACTCGTGGCCAAGGGGTATTCACAAGTCGAAGGTTTGGATTTTGGTGAAACCTATGCACCCGTAGCTAGGCTTGAGTCAATTCGCATATTATTAGCCTATGCTACTTACCATGGCTTCAAGCTTTATCAAATGGACGTGAAGAGTGCCTTCCTCAATGAACCGATCAAGGAGGAGGTCTATGTTGAGCAACCTCCCGGCTTTGAAGACAGTGAGTACCCTAACCATGTTTATAGGCTCTCTAAGGCGCTTTATGGGCTCAAGCAAGCCCCAAGAGCATGGTATGAATGCCTTAGAGATTTCCTTATTGCTAATGGCTTCAAAGTCGGCAAAGCCGATCCTACTTTATTCATTAAAACTCTTGACAATGATTTGTTCGTATGCCAAATTTACGTTGATGATATCATATTTGGGTCTACTAACGAATCTACATGTGAAGAATTTAGTAGGATCATGACAAAGAAATTCGAGATGTCAATGATGGGGGAGTTGAAGTATTTTCTAGGATTCCAAGTCAAGCAACTCCAAGAGGGCACCTTCATTAGCCAAACGAAGTATACTCAAGACATTCTAAGCAAGTTTGGAATGAAGGATGCCAAGCCCATCAAGACACCCATGGGAACCAATGGGCATCTCGACCTCGACACGGGAGGTAAGTCCGTGGATCAAAAGGTATACCGGTCGATGATTGGTTCATTGCTTTATTTATGTGCATCTCGACCGGACATTATGCTTTCCGTTTGCATGTGTGCAAGATTCCAAGCCGACCCTAAGGAATCACACCTTACGGCCGTAAAACGAATCTTGAGATACTTGGCTTATACTCCTAAGTTTGGGCTTTGGTACCCTCGGGGATCCACATTTGATTTGATTGGTTATTCGGATGCCGATTGGGCGGGGTGTAAGATTAATAGGAAGAGCACATCGGGGACTTGCCAGTTCTTGGGAAGATCCTTGGTGTCTTGGGCTTCAAAGAAGCAAAATTCGGTCGCTCTTTCTACCGCCGAAGCCGAGTATATTGCCGCAGGCCATTGTTGCGCGCAATTGCTTTGGATGAGGCAAACCCTGCGGGACTATGGTTACAAACTAACCAAAGTTCCTCTTCTATGTGATAATGAGAGTGCAATCCGCATGGCGGATAATCCCGTTGAACATAGCCGCACTAAACACATAGCCATTCGGTATCATTTTCTTTGGGATCACCAACAAAAGGGGGATATCGAGATTTCTTACATTAACACTAAAGATCAATTAGCCGATATCTTTACCAAGCCACTTGATGAACAATCTTTTACCAAACTTAGGCATGAGCTAAATATTCTTGATTCTAGAAATTTCTTTTGCTAATTTGCACACATAGCACACAAGTATACCTTTGATCATATCTCTTTTATATATGCTATGACTAATGTGTTTTCAAGTGTATTTCAAACCAAGTCATAGGTATATTGAAAGGGAATTGGAGTCTTCGGCGAAGACAAAGGCTTCCACTCCACTCTACTACTCATCCTTCGCCGTCACTCCGAGCATCTCTCCAACTTTGGTATAATCTTCACTCATTTATTTTATGACCAAAGGAGGAGAAAGTACTTCGTTGGGCTCTAATAATTCCGTTTTTGGCGATTCATGCCAAAGGGGGAGAAAATATGAGCCCAAAGCAAAAGGACCGCACAACCGCACCACCACCTAATTTTAAAAATTTGGAGATTTTCAATTGGTCAATTTCAAATTAATATCTTACTATGTTCTAAAGGGGGAGGAAGTAGTATTTCAAAAATGATATATCAAAACCCTCTTGAACACTAAGAGGAGGATCTCATTTAGGGGGAGTTTTGTTTAGTCAAAGGAAAAGCATTTGGATTAAAGGGAGAAAATTTCAAAATTTGAAAAAGCTTCTCAAAATCTTATTTATTTACCTTTGACTATCTTGCAAAAAGACTTTGAAAAGAATTTACAAAAGGATTTGCAAAAACAAAACATGTGGTGCAAATGTGGTCCAATATGTTAAAAACAAAGAAACAATCCATGCACATCATGTAAGTATTTATATTGGCTCAATTCCAAGCAACCTTTGCACTTACATTATGCAAACTAGTTCAATTATGCACTTTTATAATTGCTTTGGTTTGTGTTGGCATCAATCACCAAAAAGGGGGAGATTGAAAGGGAATTAGGCGTACACCTAGTCCCTAATTAATTTTGGTGGTTAAATTGCCCAACACAAATAATTGGACTAACTAGTTTGCTCTAGATTATATGTTCTACAGGTGTCAAAGTTTCATCTACAACTTTACTAAATCGACTGTCCGGAATACCGTAGATTATTCCGGACAGGAGAAGCTTTTTGGAAAAACAGGCCAAGCGCGGACCGTCCGGGCCCTTGCGGCGGACCGTCCGCGACACAAGGATGACCCTCGAACAGAACCAATGCAAAAATCCGAGTCTGCACTATGGACCGTCCGGAGGATAAGCGCGGACCGTCTGAGACCTCGCTCGGACCGTTCGGCCTCAGGCGCGGACCGTCCAGTAGGCAAGGATCCGAAAAACCCGAAGGTAACGGGTTCGGAAGAATGAATTATAGCGGCCTCGCGGACCGTCCGGGGTGCACGACCGGACCGTCCGCGACTGGGTCTGTCTGACATCTGACGACGCATTAAATGCAATATAGCCGTTGGTATAGCCATTACTGCTGACCGTTGCATTTTCACCTGTTGATCTACAGGGGCGGACTGTCCGGACCTGGCGGGCGGACCGTCCGCGCTCAGCAGGATGGAGTAACGGCTAGGAAGTGGTTGGTGGCTATAAATACAACCCCAACCACCTCCATTCACAACACCCCAAGCATTCCAATCTTCAACATTCAATACAAGAGCTAGCAATTCATTCCAAGACACATTTCAAGCATCCATCTCTCCAAGTTTCACAATTGAGAAAAGAGATCATTAGTGATTAGTCACTTGAGAGAGAAAGTGATCCGTGTGTTATTTGTCGCTCTTGTCGCTTGGTTTTTGCAATCGTGCTTTCTTTCAATCTTCATTGCGATCAAACTCACTTGTAACTGAGGCAAGAGACACCAATCTTGTGGTGGTCCTTGTGGGAACTTTGTGTTCCAAGCATTTGAGAAGAGAAAGCTCACTCGGTCCGAGGGACCGTTTGAGAGAGGGAAAGGGTTGAAAGAGACCCGGCCTTTGTGGCCTCCTCAACGGGGAGTAGGTTTAAAAGAACCGAACCTCGGTAAAACAAATCCGCGTGTCTCACTTCATTATTCGCTTACGATTTGTTTTGCACCCTCTCTCACTGACTCTATTATATTTCTAACGCTAACCCGGCTTGTAGTTGTGATTATTTTTGAGAATTTCAGTTTCGCCCTATTCACCCCCCCCCTCTAGGCGACTTTCAGCTTCGGAGTCCCGTCCAAACTCACAGTCGACAATAGCAAGCAATTCGACAGCCAAGACTTCAAGGATTTCTGCTTCTCCATCGGCACCAAGCTTGCCTTCGCCTCAGTATACCACCCGCAATCCAGCGGAGTCGTGGAACGCGCCAACGGTAAAATTTTCACAGCCATCAAGAAAATGCTCCTCCACGACAAAAAAGGCAAGTGGCCAGACCTGTTACCTGAAGTGGTCTGGGCGCTGAACACGACTGAGTGCAGGGCGACTGGGTTCACCCCCTTTCGCCTTCTATACGGATCAGAGGCTATGACTCCGCAAGAAATAAAACATGGGTTACCGCGAACAGTCGCGTCGGCCGTCCCCGACGTAGACGAGCCTACTTCGAAGGACCTCATCGACGGAGATCACGTCTTCGCCCTACAGGCTCTAAACAAATACCAAGCTCAAACAAAAGCATGGCGCGACCACACAGTCATCCCGAGGGAATTCAGTGAAGGAGACCTCGTACTCGTCTAGACAGCTCGGACAGAGTCCCGGGGCAAGTTGGAGCCAAAATGGGAGGGCCCTTTCATCGTCAAGACGAAGGCGTCCCCCAGCGCGTACAGGCTCACAACGCCATTCGGCGAAGACTTAGAACATTCTTGGAACATTGATAATCTTCGCAAATTTTTTGTTTAACTCCTCAGGGCCACTTTGCCCTTGTAATCCACAAAACAGTTTTATACCGGCCCGCACTCTTTTCCTCTCGGGGGGTGAGGTTTTTAACGAGGCGGAGCCATGTAATATACACGCGAAAAATCCCCCACAAAAATTACGTCGAAAAAGACCGCATCAACGGTCTTCGGCATTCGACCAACACAAAAGTCACCGTGAGGGGCAGCGCTGGCTACCTTCGCATGCGACAGTCTGCGTAAAAGTCGCCTAAGGGTGCAGCCGGACCAGCACAACAAGTGCGCAAATTCGAAGTCTTCTTCAAAAGACTATCCGTGCAAAAGTCGCCTAAGGGTGCAGCCGGACTAGCACAACAAGTGCGCAAAATCGAAGTCTTCTCCAAAAGACTATCCGTGCAAAAGTCGCCTAAGGGTGCAGCCGGACTAGCACAACAAGTGCGCAAATTCGAAGTCTTCTTCAAAAGACTATCCGTGCAAAAGTCGCCTAAGGGTGCAGCCGGACTAGCACAACAAGTGCGCAAAATCGAAGTCTTCTCCAAAAGACTATCCATGCAAAAGTCGCCTAAGGGTGCAACTGGACTAGCACAACAAGTGCGCAAAATCGAAGTCTTCTTCAAAAGACCATCCGTGCAAAAGTCGCCTAAGGGTGCAGCCGGACTAATACAACAAGTGCGCAAAATCGAAGTCTTCTTCAAAAGACCATCTGTGCGAAAGTCGCCTAAGGGTGCAGCCGGACTAGCACAACAAGTGCGCAAAATCGAAGTCTTCTTCAAAAGACCATCCATGCAAAAGTCGCCTAAGGGTGCAACCGGACTAGCACAACGAGTGCAAAAAATCGAAGGCGCATTACATCAGTGCAAAAGTCTACAGGCGCAGCCGGACCAACATAATAAACGTGCTAGACCAAGTGCGCAACACCCTATGAACATAGCCAGATGCGCGAAGGCACACAGCCTCACCATACAAACTATAGTTACACGCGTACAGCGAGGGCATCACACCTTACATTGTTTCAACCTTCAGAATAATTCCCATCTCCCTATAGTTAAAAAGCATTATCCTCAGCTCCTCACCCTCAAAAAGACTTCGCAACTCCCCCTCACCTATACTCGCCCCAACCGGCGAGGACAACAATTCCCGCCTGCCAGCCCTGCCCACACGAAGCCGACCACCATCCAATTCACTCACTCTACGCTTCGCCACCGCCCTTCACCGCCTACGCCCAACACTCGGACCAGGCAAAACTTCAGCATCCGTAACACGCGGAGAAGCCTCCGCCTCAGCCACATCCAAGGCCGCAAAGTAATCCAAGCTCTCATCCGAAGACTCTTCCATCCACACAACTGAACTCCCAGAGTCACAAACTCAGAAAACTTAGATGTACACTCATCCGATTCATTTCTAGCGACCACAGTCGAAGCCGCCACAAAATTAGCAGTAGCGGTTGCGTGCGCAGGCCCAAAATCCTGAACCTGTGCAGCAACCAAGGTTCAGTAACATAGACAAAATTCCCTAACTACCCCACACCCACTAAGCCACCTGCAAAGACCCAGCCGCCGCCACGGGATCCTCCGCTGTTGGCTCCGTCGCCGCCTTCGGGGGTTCCTCCACCATCGACACAGTGGCTGGCGGCGAGCCTCCACCAGTTGCAGTAGACGCAGGGGCAGCATGGGAACCTTCACCGGTTTCCGGGAGCGGCGCCGGGTCGACCTCAGCCTCGGCCACCACCGGGTTGACCTCCGCTCCGGGCAGCGCGCTGTTCAGATGTCCGAAGTCCTCCACGTCCTCAGCACGCGCCATCTACAACACAACACACCGATTCAGCAAACCCACGTATACCCACATTCAACAACACAAAACAAAAAACAAACTTTACCTGATCCCTCGCCGGATCAGCCCGTTCCCTACCCGCCTCCCGGCCGTGGGGGCCCCACATCCGGTCGAACAGGGCCCCACAGCATCCTTCACCATAGGGTCTTCGACCTTAAAAATCTCGCGCCCGAAGTCTTCATCGGATCGGTCGAAGCCCTCATAGTGACTGCACCCCTCGCGGGACAGCGCATTCATGGCCCCCTCGCAGGTGACGAGGGAGGCAAAGGACATGAAGCCCTCCACGATGGTCGGAAGCGCTAACAATTCCTCTTGCGGCCACTCGAGGAAGCAAAGGCCCACCTCTCGGTCGGGCACCTCGAAGTCAGCAGTCCGTGCACCCAGCTCGCGGTATGAGTCCACGAGCTGTTTGCGCGTCCGCTCAACTTCCGCGCGCGTAGAGGCCTCGGCCCTCTCCATGCGGGCCTGCAGAGCATTGAACCGCGCCTCCCATTCCTCGGCGCGCTGGCTGGCGAGACTCTCCTCCGCCCTCGCCAATTTGGCCTCCGTCTGCGCCTTGGTGATGGCTTGGTTGGCCTCCCTCCTTTCCTCCACCAGCCGACGCCGGAGATCCATCCTCTCGCCCTCTAGGGCAGCCACCTTCTCTGCCAGCCTGCGGCTTTTGCTCTCCGCAGCCGACTTTTCCCGGACGGCGTCTGCGTGCTGCGCCCGAAGTCTCTCGACTTCGGCAGCCACGTCTGCCGTAAGGGCACCCGACGCCACGCGGTCGGCGAAGTCGGCCGCCTAACAGACACACATGAGACCACAATCACCATGAAAGCGGCACACAACGAAGCCTACCTCAACTTACTTGATTTAGCTGCTGCGTCAACTGCAGTGACGCCTCCCGCAGCCGGCGGGACACAGTACCCGCTTCGTCCTTAACGGCAGTGGCCACCAAAACCTCGCCGCCAGCGCTGAAAGCGCCACCCTTCACCCCAAAAACCGTGGTAGACGCTGTGGTTGCCACCGCAGGCGAGACAGCAACAAGTTGCCCTTCGCCCGACCCTGCAACGTATCACCAGTCAAAAAAAAACTTACCAATGAGATAGTCGTCCATGCTAATATTTGTGCCGAAGTCGGCAACACGTTTCCCCGGCGAAGGCTGCTCCCGGACCTTCGCAGCTCCTTCCAGGGCGAACTTGGTTCCGCCAGCGCCGGCCGCCTTCGTGCTCTCCGGCAACTTGCTAGATCCAGGCGCGGCCGGCCTCGCAGCCAGCGAAGGCTGGCTACCGCCGGGGACGGCAGCCTTCGCACTCCCCCGCGCTCTCTTCGGCCTAGCCTCAGGGAGCCTGACGACCGCCTAACACTTCTGCACAGCATCCTGGCGATCCTTATTCATCACTGCCGACACAACAGCAGCAATATTCCGTCCGTAAGGAAACACTCTCAAGTCACGAGCCATGCGAGATGTAAAAAGTCTTCGCCAGCCGCGCGGGGGATAGGAACGTTCTTGGGCCATCGACCCCCGGTAACCTCCAGCATCCGCGCCGAAGACTCCCGGAGCTCGAGCGAAGACATCCTTCCCCTGGGGGCCGCGCATGTCCCCATCAACTCCATAGCAAAACTATCGGAGACCCCTAGTTTTCCCACCGCAGTACCTAGCTTCCTCTTCTTAGTGGATGGGGTGGCCTTCGGCGCGGGGTCGTCTTCGATCACTGCCGCTGGTTTTTTCCCCCGGCGGTCGACAACGTCTACCCCGGGATAACCGCCATACGACAAACCATTCAACTCAAAGACCCTATTCAGGCGGTCGTTGGATCCACGTATGTCCCAGCTCCGCTGGGCCTCCATCCTCGGCACGTAGCGACCAACAATTCGCACCGCCCCATCCTCCGCCTCACGCACAACCGTGGCAGGATCCCACCCTTGCACATCCAAAGCAAAAAGCGGACTTCGCACTTTCCGCCCACCTAGGGAGGGCATCTCGCGAGGGCATACTTCGCCCAACGTCCATCCATGCGCCAAGGGCCACACCCCATACCCTATGAATTCCTCAACCAGATCACGCCCGCTACTCCTACGGGCAGCGATCCGAAGGGCCCTTTCATTCTCATCATCCTCCGCCACTTAAAATGGTAGGTACGCCACATAATAATGAGAACACATGATGGCAGCAGGGAGCCTAGGGTGATCTTCGACTTCAGCCTCTGAAACATAGAACTAGTAGTCCCACCAGTTGCCCCACTTATTTCAGGCACAGGGGACCACCTCCACAACTTCCATCGAAGTCTACCCGGACTTCGGCGTGAAAGTGCACGATCCGAATTGCGCAATCTTATGTCCAATTCTTCTCTTCTGCCAGTGCAGACAGTAGTGCTTGGCGAAGACTTCCACCGAAGGCTGACCGCCATACGACGTTGTTGCCCAGACATACTTCGCTAATGCCACCACGGCGTTCGGTGTCAGCTGATGAACCTGGACTTCAAACTTCTGCAGAACCTCCGACACGAAACGATGCACAGGCAGACGAAGGCTGATAATGAAAAATGCCTCAAAGACAACCAATTCACCCTCGAGCTCGGGAATCTCCTCTGCCCCCGGCACACGCCCGACCCCGCCGCCAAAATACCCCAACCGTTGCATATCTTGCACGCGGACCGACGACATCCGTGAAACACCAAATTCCACCGTATCACCCGGTCGCAATTCCATCGCTGCCACACTGCCCGAGAGATCCTCGGAAGGCGTTTCGGCCGTCAGCGTGGTCGCAGTAGACGAGGAGGAAGACGACATGGCTACGTACCATCGACGGCGGTGTGCGGTCTGCTTCACGCGGGCCAGTTCTCCGGTGAACAGGAGCAAGGAGGGCAGACGAGCAGGCGAGCAGTTTGAACAAGGGAGGTTAGGGTTTTCGCGGCGCGCAGAAAGGTAAATTTCAATCCGTGCCACCCCCACCCCCTTTTTATACACAGGACGCGACGCTTTGGGAAACCCGCAATCCAACAGTGCGGTGTCAATCAACGGTCATGTCAAAAACCCCCGCGGAACCACTTCGAGCGAGGGCAGCGTCTCCACCATCTAGCGACGCCTTCGGCACCTGATGACTTAGTCGAACTGGTCCCTCGGAGGGCAAATATTGGGGCAAAGGCGAAGACGCCACCCTTCGCTCGATGCCTTCGCCAGACTCGCTGCAACAACGGAGACAAGACGACTGGCAGACTCTACCCTTCGTCCCACGCATCGGAAGACGAAGGCCTACGGTGAAGTCGTCTTGTCCCGCGGCCTCGTCCAACATGGAGGCCCACGTGTGATCCAGCCCATTATAGCAGGCCCTGCGTGGCCGCTACGCATTACAGGCCTAATTTGTAAAGGCTTCCCTGTAATTACAGTCTGTAACCCTGCTTTATGGGAATATTCCAGGGATAACCTGGGCGCCTGAGGGCACATGCGTCCTTAACTCAAGATGCTGGGCACTAAGGCACCTATAAATACCCCCGTACAGTGCCCTTGAGAGGTTGGATTAATAGAGCTATTGCCGTCTCGAGTTGAAACCTTGTTTACACTGTTTTTGCTCCCCCGTTGGATCAACTTGCCCAGGAGAGCAAGTTCCAACACAGTGCACACGATGACGTCTTCATGCCAACTTTGTTATAAAGCACTTGACCAACACTTAGCCAAAGAACAACTTCGTGAAGAGGCTAGACGACAACTCGGCAACCACTTGGGTGGCTCGGCAGCATGCAACCTTGACTCCATCTTCCAAAAAGCCCAAGGACATAGAATCTATAGTACTCTTAAGGTTAACATTATATATTTTTGTAGAAAATGTGTTATGTCAGGAGCCACGTCTGACTCATGAGAGACTCAAGTAATGATGGAATCGATAGCTTTGATGCTTCATAGAGCACAACAAAATTATACGCGAAATCCACCCGAATACATCAGAGTAGACAACCAAACTCAAGAAGACAAAGGAATAATGACCGTAAAAGGGAAGGCTTAGTGTACCCCTGTGGTGGTCAGCATCAAAACAGGGGAGACCTTGTATCTGGTGGATCATCCTGATCTCTACGGAGTTCCCTACCTTTCCTTTTGTATCCTAAGAAGAGACGTCGTTGGTTGCACGAAAGACACCGAGTTGTTACCAAGACTTGAAGGGTAGCCAGGTTTGTTACCAAGTCGTGTATGAGTATAACTCTATGTCTATAAGTTTATCTTTTATTCAGTCGAGATGTATCCCATATATACACTTATGAAAGGCTCTTCTATGGATGCCCTTCTAAGCTTGTAGTTGAGACCATGAGCTCACTGTTGGGTGTGTCCTCTACAGCTGATCATCAGTGACCGGATTGAGCTAAACCCAACTATCTTTCTCTTTAAATGGGCCATTGATTAGGAGGGCCCACGCTAACCTAGGTTGGAGCCCCCCCAGGCACACGATGCTATAAATATAGGACTAAGAGGTCGCAGGAAAAACTAACACTAGTACCTCACCCCAAAACCCTAGTCTCCAGAGGCCCCCATCGCTTAGGCGTCGAAGTGTCTGAAAACGCGACAACCTACAGTGGCTCAGATCCCGATGTCGGCTGCTTCTCTGCAGGGCAACGATATGAAGATAGCAACAACAACAACAAGGTGTGTTTCACCATTCCTCTCAGTAGATCAGATCTACTCGTCATCGAGGTTTTACTTTCAGTTATGGATTGATAAATCTAGGGACTTAGGAATCGATCTTAGACAATATAGATTCTAACAATGGAATCAAAGCCACCTAAGAACCTAGATCTCCTAATCCGCATCGATTTTATGAGATCACAGAAAGGTCTCAGATCAATGTGATTGAACTCATTTTTATCTTCGTTCATCACCCGAGAACAGAGAGATTAGAATAGAAGAAAGAATATTTTTATCTCTCGGGTTAGGGTTTACCTAACCATAAATCTAGGGTTTTGGCCACTGTCTGAGACTTGGTCTCGGCCAAACCCAGAAAATCCAAGATAGTAAAAACAGATCGATGTTTTAGGGTTATGGTTTAATAACCTAACCCTAGTCAGTTTTAAATCTGGGTCAACAGAGATCACAGTGGTGAAAGTGCATTCATCCCTTTTGTGAGTTTTGGTGATTTGGATAACAACACATTTAAAGGTCTAACAAGTTTGCTAAGTGTTGAACAGGAAATTCAGTATGATGAACATACTTGAATAGTGTATAATGATCAGTGAACAAGGTTCAACACAAGGTCAAATAACCAGTGAGACAATGCAAATGGATATAATATGGTCTCTATATTGGTTTGAATATATGGACAAGACCTAAGAAATCACTATGCATAAATATGATCATAATAGATGTTGAGGTGATTAAGAGGATTGGTCAAGCCAAAGTAAATAAGATATGAGGAACCGTGAATTGGCTTGACCATATTACTATTAGTCCATATATGAATATATGAGAATCAAACTAGAGCTTGATTGATCTTAGCAGTTATATCTAGATGACATTCAAGCAAGGTTCACAATATTGAAGAAATGATTCTCTCAATGGATGCTCAATAGGATGTGACTCAAGAATGGCTTGATAGGGTGAAGATAGCAAGGAAAGGGCTTCGAGGAACTAAGCAAAGGTGAAGGCCAAGCGACGACTTGTAGACCGAGGTACCATGGCTAAGGTGAAGAAGAGAGTACTTGCACTAAGTCGATGAACTAATCAGCTATGAAGAGTTACAACATGTTGATGCATCAGTAAGGTGACTTGAAGCCATGATTTGAACTCATATATGGTGAAATGGCACAAGTCACAGGCTCGATTTGTGTTTACTTCAAAAGGTGAGACAAAGATGTTTGTGATCCTTATGAAGCAACGCCATGGAGAAATCACACATGAGACACCAATTTCTCAAGGAGGTTACTTAATTATATTTTATTTAACTTGAGTATAGGAATCGTCGTACTATCAAGGGAGATCCAAAAGAAGGTTGGTGTTGGTACTAAAGCTCAAAATCCTTGATCCAAAACTTCCATTTTACCCTTGTTAATCCTTAGTGAAAGTATGTAGTACAACCTTTTTAAGTCTATCTTGGCCAAAATTGCTCTCTGGAAAATACTGGTTCAGTCGGACACTCA
The DNA here is from genome assembly GCA_029449295.1 of Zea luxurians. Classification (NCBI taxonomy): domain Eukaryota; kingdom Viridiplantae; phylum Streptophyta; class Magnoliopsida; order Poales; family Poaceae; genus Zea; species Zea luxurians. The sequence continues at coordinate 22,626,726 of JAOPSE010000009.1, read as the reverse complement.
ACCGGACACTCCACCGGTTTTGTCTGGTGGAACAGGTTCAACCGGTTTTAAAACAGGTTCAACCAGTTTTTGCACTGTTCACCTTTTTTGAAAATACTGGTTCAGTCGCACACTCAACCGGTTTTTGTCTGGTGGAAACAGGTTCAACCGGTTTTAAAACAGGTTCAATCGGTTTTTGCAGTGTTCACTTTTTTCTGCCAGTCTGCTGTGTCAGCCAAAAAGCTGTGCGCAGCTTTTTGAAAACCGGTTCGACCGGTTTTGGGACCGGTTCAACCGGTTTTTGGGCAGAAAAGTCAAAAACGGCTAGTTTTGGAGCACCACCTATATATACTCACTCCTACCTCTCTCCCCACAGTAGAGCATGACTTGGATTCCATTCCTAACCTGAGAAACACCTCCCACTCCTTCTCACACACCTCTTGCCTCTTCCATTTCAAATCTTTGGAGAGAAATCTTTGAGTGAGTTTGAGAGCTGCAGTTTTGTGCTTCATCTCCAAATCTCTCTTGCTCTTCTTGATTCGAGCTTTGGTACTACATCGAGTTCTTTGTGGATTCATTACTCTTGGAGCTTCTAGCTCCTAGACGACTAGGTGTCTCTTGTGAGTCTCCAAATCTTATGGAAGACCACAAGAAAGTTTGTATTATCCGCTCGTTTGAGCAAAGATTAGTGTGTGGGCTTGACCTTTGTGGTCGGCAAAGGGAGGATTAGGGTTGAAAGAGACTCGGCTCTTTGTGAGCGCCTCAACGAGGAAGTAGGGCACCTTGGTGGTGTGACCGAACCTCAGGATAAATCTTGTGTCTCTTGTGTTCTTGCTCATTGTGTTGGTTTGTGTTCTTCGTTCTCTCATCATTTTATGAAAGATTTGTTTATATATTTTTGGTGTGTGGATTTTGAGAAGTGCCCTTCTCAGGTCTACTACTTTGAACCCTGTGGATCATTTAGAACATCTCATTTCCAAAGTTAACTAGGTGAATTTTGAGATCAATTCAGTTTTACCCAGTTTGCTTCTAGTTTTTGTTGAAAAAGTTTTAACTTGCCTATTCACCCCCCTCTAGGCAACTTTCAAGTGGCTCGGGATCTTTTACATCCACGGCCTAGGAAGACAGAACAGATTAGGAATGGTACAGAAAATCATCACAGAAAAATAACAGAAATAACACAAGGTCTCGGATCTACGTTTTATCTACTCATAACTCGATCCCGAATATTACATTAGATTTATCTCATACATTCATTCACACAAAGTAAGGGATTCAAGGAAATGAGGACTAGATTCGAGTTTTAAAAGGTTATAGATGACGCCCCATAATCGGTCGACCATCACTGGTAAAGGAAAAGACCTGCCTGCGCTAGGCCAGGGAACTAGCGCCATATTCAAAAACAAGAAAAAAACAACAGGTCAAAAAGAGAGAAACGTTGCGTCCTGGCGGCCTAGTGACAGAGCTCCTCGGTGGAGGGAGCCGGACGTTTTCTCTGAGATTCAGCCGAACAAAGAAAATTTAAAAAAAACAAATAAAAGAGAGGTCATGAGGCATAGGAGCTTCATTTGGTTGAGGCAAGAAGCCAGCAAAGAGCTGTTTGCCAAGCCGTTTGCCAAGAGCTGTTTTGGCCGAGGCAAGAAACGGAGAGGGAGTGTAGAACGGCGGCGATCGGATTTTGGCTGACGGCCAAAGCAGCAGGGCACGGTCGGCCATGGCCTCCTGGCCGCCGGATGTGTTTTGCGGCTGGGAGAGGAAGAGAAAGAATTAGGGTTTGAATCCTTCTCCGATTTTTCAACCTTAAATAGAAACTGCATCAGTATGCGACTCAATCTGGACCGTAGGATCTCATCCTACGGTGCGCAAAAAGGCGGGGAAAGAGGCGCCCGTGTACGCTGGGCCAAATTGGCGGCCTAGGCCCAGGCCCACGTTGAGGCCTGCGAGCGCCCTCCCGCAGTCACGCCGCATGGGCCAAATGTGCAGCCCAGGCCCAGGTTGGGGCCTAGGCACACACTGCCCTCCCCTAGAGGCCGATTTGGGCCGCCAGAGACCAGGCCGAAAGACCGTTTTAAGGCCATAACGACCTTACTTTTTCCAGCGAATTTTAATTATTTTATTGATTTCCTAGGATTAGTAAACAAAAAAGGGAAAAAGAAATCAGTTAAATAGTAAAGAAAATACAGAAAATTATAGAATTTTTTTAGATGAAGAAAATTACAGAGATATTTTTGGACTATATTTTATTCCGCTGCGTACTTTGGTATTTTTCAGTATTTTATGCAGTTTTTTCAGTTTTATTATGAAACCAACGTGGATTAATTTATTGTTTAAATTGCATAGAATTCAGAAAATTTGCGGTAATTGAATATTCTAACCAATGTTAGATATTGTTACCACATTTTTGAACAGAAGTATATATATTCTAGATCATCCAACGATGGTTTTAGAATTTTAGAACCAGATTATTATTTGTTTTTCTATGCATTATTGTTTATTATGAAGCCTACGTGGATTAATTCTCTTTAAGTGCATAGAAATTCAGATTTTTGTGGTGATTGAATATTTTGACCATCGTCGAATATTGTTGCCACATTTTATATAAGATTTAAGTTTTCTAAATCATCCGACGATGGTTTAGAATTTTAGAACAAGAAATTTTGTAGATCAGACATGGTTATTATTTGACCAACGTCGAATATTTAATTCATGCAAGTTCTATGTTTTCAGTATTAATTTAGATATCCTAAATATTTTCTGTTTTACTTTGCAAAAGTGCACATTCTAGCTACTAGTTGGTTTGACAAGACAAATTAAATTGCTATGTGGTATTTATTGCCACTTATGGCGGGAAAAGATTGAAATGATAACTACAGTGGATGAAATAGATTCCTCGCTATGGTTTGAGAAACCCACTAAGCCTACAATAGGCTCATCTTAGGATGACCTTAAGATGGCACAGTACATCTATAAGGTCAACTACAAAATATCCAAGTGTAATGTACTTGATCACAATAAGAGTCTCATCCAGGACCCTATTGAGGGTGCTATTCCAGAATATGAGACATTTCATGATCAGTAAAACACCTGTCTAAATGGACAAGTGCTATATAGATCAACTCACGACATAATGTGTCTAGAAGGAGGAAAGGTTGATAAGTCAAATAAGTGATTCTATCAATCTTCCCAAACTAAGAATCCTTAAATAGAACAAGACCTCTAAGAAAGGTTCAAGAATAAGATCAAACATGATCACGATGTTTTCTACATGCAACAATCAGATTGTTTCTCATATCCCTCTGAGACCTGCCTCTATTGCAAGAAGATAGGGCATACAATAGAAAGTGTCCAGAATTCCTATAATAGATGCTACAGAATGCAATTCCGTACAAACCTAAGGCTCCCAGAGGGCTGAAAACAGTTATAGTGGTTAACGGAAAGCAAGCAGACACTTAACTTCAGTTTTGTGATTAGACAATCAGCACATCCACTATCACTTTAGTGACAGAGACTGTGTGTTATTCAGTTTTGATAATAAAGATGTTGGTCTCGCCATCTGACGAGACATGCTTTATTTATCTTCGCATAGTGGTGCTAGATACACCACAAAACAAACCAGCCAACATTGGCAGGAGTAAGAAAACAATGTGATGGAGAAACCTCGTCGAAATTATGGCACTATCGTTTGGACCATATTTCGAGGGGGAGAAAAGAAGTCTCGTTAAGGGACGGATTCTCCATCACCTAGACTTCACAGACTTAGAGCGATGCAGAGATTGCATGCACAGTACAAGAGTGTTAGAAATTATTCATATAGATATATGTGGTCCTTTTCTAGTTAGGACAGTAGATGGGTTTGACTTGTTCATAACCTTCACAAATGACTACTCTCGCTACGATTATATTTACCCTATTTTTAAGTGACAGAACAAGTTTAAAAAGTTCAAGGCTGAGGTAGAAAAACAACACGATTTGAACACAAAGATTGTCATATCAAATCGTGTGGGGGAGTACTGTGGGCACCATACTGAGTATGGACAGGTCCCAGGATCTTTTCGTGAGGTTCCTAAGTGAAAACAGTATTGTAGCTCTGTATTCAACACCTGGTGAACCGCAACAGAATGTGGGCCTAAAGGCGTAAGAAGAACACTGATGGACATGATAATGAGTATGCTTAGTTACTCTAACTTACCATTGGGTTTATGGATGAAGGCTTTAAAAACCGCTATGCAAATACTCAACAAAGTTCCTAGCAAATCAGTGGCTAAAACTCCATATGAGTTGTGAACTGGAAGAAAGCTCATGCTCAACTACTTCCACATATGGGGTTGTCCAGCAGAAGCTAGAATATTTAGTCCTGGGCAGGAAAAGCTAGATGAGAGAACCACTAGCTGCCATTTTATTGGCTCCTGAGAGATTGAAGGGTTACAGATTCTACTGTCCAGGCAGACAAACCAAGTTTATAGAAACCAGACATGCCATTTTCCTAGAAGATGACATGATCAAGGGGAGTAAGGTACTCAGAGAGGTTGACCTTCAGGAAAAGAGGACGTATGTCCCGATTCCGATGGTTGAAGAACCATACTTCTCGATACCCGCTGTGGTTCCACCAACGGTTGTAACGACTCGAGGTGAAACCCCTGCTGCAAATATTGTATCACCAAGTGCAACTACTACAGAGCAAGTCACTTCACCTTCTGCACAATCTGACTCTTCTAAGTTAGTTGCACAGGAGAGTTCACATGACAGTAGTAGTGTCGCGCCAAGTGATGCACCAATGCTGGAGCCCCTGAACGAACCAGAACAAGAAACAAGTTTATGAAGGTCTCAAAGGTCTATATGATCTGCGATTCCTGATGATTATGGAGTTTACACAAGTGTAGACATAGAAAATGATGAGATTTATATATCAGGACATCAATGCAGAAGGTGATCCCACTACATATGAAACATCTATGAGAAGCGCAAATTAGTGGGTCTAGAAGACCAAGCGTGACTCCAAAGGGAATATAGAAAGAGACAAGGACATGTGGCCAAGGCGTTCACACAGTGAGAAGGCATTGACTACCATGAAACCTTTTCACTTGTCCTAACAAAAGATTAATTTTGGATCATTATGGCACTAGTGGCTCATTTGATCTAGAGCTCCATCAGATGGATGTAATGACAACATCACTAAATGGAGAGTTAATAGAAAACGTGTTCATGGCACAACCAAAGGGTTTTTTTGTCATGAGCAGTAAAAGAAAAAACAAGGGATGTCACTTAAGGAGGTCCATTTATGGATTAAAACATTCCTCCAGACAGATGTACATCAAGTCTGATCAGACTATCAGAAAGTTTTGGTTTCGAGGAAAACGAGGAAGACAATTACATTTATGCGAAGTCTAAGGAAAGTACATCTTCCTTGTTTTGTATGTCGATGACATATTTTTTAGCTAGTAGTGATAAAGATCTACTGGCGGAAACATAAAGTTTTCTTTTCTCGACCTTCGATATAAAAGATATAGGAGAAGCCCCTTATGTTCTAGAATAGAATTTCATAGAAATAGACATAATAGAGTATTAGAACTCTCATTGAAGTCATACATAGAAAAGTACTAAAGAAGTATAGTATGCATCAGTGTAAGGCCACGCCTGCGCCAATAGTCAAGGGTGATAAGTTTGGGAATCATCAGTGTCCCTAGATTCAGTTTCAGAAAGATCAGATAAAGTCAGTACCATATGCTTCTACTATCAAAAGCATTTGTATGCTCAAATATATATTCGCCCTGACTTAGAATTTATTACCGGGATGTTTGGGAGATATCAGATCAACCCAGGCATAGACCACTGTTAAGCAGTTAAGAAGGCTCTAATGTACCTCCAAGGTACGGAAATGGCCTCATGCTAACAAACAGAAGATCTAGTTCCCTACTTTGAGGTATAAATTTACTATATCCGGGGGGAGTTATTTCTTATAAAAGTTGCAAACAGACAGCGAGAGCATCGTCAACAATGCACGCCGAGTTTGTAACCATGCATGAGGCAAATGGGCAGGCAATAAAGATAAAGAAATTTGTACCCGAATTAAGAGTGGTTGATAGCTTAGAGCGACCACTGAGAATTTACTGCGATAATGAGCCAGCGGTACCGTACTCCTATAACAACAAGTCATGTGGCGCTGCCAAGTTCATTGACTTTTAGTGTTATGTTGTTAAGGAGTAGATTCAGGATCAAACCATAAAAGATGAGCATAACAGAACATAGCAGATGCTAGCGGATCCGCTCACAAAAAGGTCTTCCACCCAACGTGTTAAGACATCACGTAGCCGGCATGGGTTTAAGGGAGTGCCTATGATCTTGAATCACAGGGGCTACAAATTGCAACCAATTAAAGTCTTTTTCCGTTCTGAAGCAGGCGAGCATGTTGTAGTCAATGAGTGCGATGATACTTAATAAGTCATTGTCACACATTGGTCTCTATGTGTAAACTTGTCAAGGGATGGAATCCAGAAAAGTTGAGAATAAGGAATGTAGAGAACAAAGGGGAGATTGTTAGGTGTGTCCTCTACAGCTGGTCATCAGTGACCGGATTGGGCTAAACCCAACTATCTATCTCTTTAAATGGGCCCTTGATTGGGAGGGCCCACGCTAACCTAGGTTGGAGCCTCCCAGGCACATGACGCTATAAATATAGGACTAAGGGGTCGCAGGAAAAAATAAGGCTAGTACCTCGCCCCAAAACCCTAGTCCCCAGAGGTCCCCATCGGCTAGGCGTTGGAGTGTCTGGAAACGCGACAACCTACAGCGGCTCGGATCCCGATGCCGGCTGCTTCTTTGCAGGGCAACGATATGAAGATAGCAACAGCAACAACAAGGTGGGTTTCACCATTCTTCTCAGTAGATCAGATCTACTCGTCATCGAGGTTTTACTTTCAGTTACGGATTGGTGTTCTAGGGACTTAGAAATCGATCTTAGACAGTATAGATTCTAACACTCACCTGTTCCGACTCTTCTTTATCATACTCGGCCTTGTACCCGTAGTATATAATATTCACAGGTTTATACTTGATGACCTTCCTACTTGCCATGAAAGGCATACACGCATCTCATGGGACATTATGAAGTTACCTAGCCTTTAGATAGCTTTAGTATTCGTGCTGTCAAAATAAGCCCAAAGTGTTCTTTTGGTTGTTCTTAAATAATGGCTGAATGCAAGGGAGCTCCTTCGCAGTAAGAACATGGACCTGCCAACATACACATGTGCATTATGCCCGAGCCCGAATGCTATCAATGAATCTGTGCCCAACCAATTCCTACAATGTCAGTTTGCAAATTCTTGTTGGATTTTCATTAGGTCATAACATGATAGGTTCATGGAGATAATTGTTCTAATGCGTTGGTCAATCTGGTCATGGGCGGAGGACCCAGTATGGCGATGTATGGCGCTCGGCGTACCTTGATTCTTCCGTGAGCAATCCTAGAAAATCGCTGGCCGGCTGCTCTCCTCCGATGTCCGCCATAGCATGCGGAATGAAGCAAGTATCTGGAGCTGGGCCAGCATGGGCTTCTATACGCTAAGTGCTTAATGGGCTTCCAAAGGCTGAATCATGTAAGCTAGATGAGGAGTCAAGCCGAACTATGTTGCGTGCGGAGATTTGCCAACGTGCTGCCAGGGGCCAGAGCCCAAGGGGCAAGGGCAAGCATGAGCAGAAGTCATCCAGCATGCTAGCAGAGCTGCAGCGATTAGCACCAGCACATAAATGATCTAAGATAACAAGTAACACATGCAATTGATTCGAGTAGCAAATACCCACATGGTGTGAAGTTCCTGTTTATTTTTGTAGTTGCTACTTATATTTCACTAGTCGGTAAATTCAGGAGGCTCGGTGATTTAGTGAAAGTTATTGAGTAATGATGGATCCAAACGGAATGAGAGACATGTATTGCAATTTGCAATGCTCTATCCACTATTTTACTTCATTGCCGCATTTGATTCTACCTGTCTCGATTCTTACTTTGTCATACACAGTTTCAACTTCGCCATACCTTAATTTGGTTCTGTCCTCCGCCACTGAATCTGGTGTACACGAAATGACCATATATTCAATGGAGTGCAGCCCTCGATTGAACGCTGTAAGCACAAATTCAGGTCGAAATTTGCTTAACACTACAATTGATCAATGGCTAGTTCTCCCTTATGTAATCCTTTTTTTTTCTTCCCTACTTTTTTTATCTTGACCTTGTACTTCAGAACTTCTTGTTTTTGTCAATAAAATTTCCAGTATGGGGCAACCCATCCTGTCACCATTAAAAAAAACATGTATGAATTTAATGCTCCACAACGCAATGACCATGGACCCGTACTCTGCGTTAAAAAGAGCATGGAGATGGTATGGCCTTTTCATGCGGCCAACCGAACCTAATATTTGGCATGCACAATGCAAGATAGTGCGTACTTTTTAATATGGTGGCTAGTTCTTGATTGATTTTGTATAGATACGCCCATTCATTCGTTGTAACCAACGAGATATCTCAAGGTTAAAGCCCAGTCCTCAACATAGATAAGTGAGGTTGCTTGTTAACTTCAGCTTGTTTGGTTCACCTTTCTCTGACCAACATTTATGAGAATCTAGAAGTAGAGAGAATCTGGAAGAATCTTGAGTATCGTGGGGAGTACGTACAGAGGAAGATGAAGTAGTCTGAAGGGTTCAGTATTTAGAAAGCGATAGATTCCTGCTATCGTGACGACTCGACTGATTCTGTGTTCATATTAATTTTAGACGGTTTTTTTTTATCAAAACGATTCTTATATAAGCAGGCTGAAAAGCTCGAACGTTTGACACTCCACAACAGCTTTTTGGTGGCTAGAATCTCAAAAAAAAAAAAAAACCTAAACAAACGGGGCCACGGCGAAGAAATTCTGTGGCTGGCTTCATGTAGTCTTTTTGTCTCCGTGCGATTAGGTATCTTGAGATTAGTTCAAGCGTCACTTTGTGTAGTTGGTAACCACCATTTGTTTTAAGAAATATTTTATTTCAGTATCTATAATAATTTTGTACAGCCAAAATATTGTTAACTTCAGCTTGTTTTCAGGTCCCTTTCTTTTGACGATCTCTTCCTATTCTATACGGAGTAACATGCTTCTATACGGAGTAACATGATATGGCGAACAAATTCTGTGGTTCCATGTAGTGTTTTTTTCTCTGTGCGGTTAGGTATCTTGAGATTAGGTCAAGCGTCACTTTGTATAGTTGGTAACCAACCAATGTATTTTTTTTAAGAAATATTTTATTTCAGTCTCTATAATAATTTCGTACAGCCAAAATATTGTTATAGTTTCAAACTTTGTCTAAGAACAACTCTCAAATAACAATACCAAGCCAAGATGCAACTACTTAAGTAGTAAGTTTCTTAAAGACGACCACTCATACTTGACAAAGATCTCTATGACCATAGATGTACTCTAGTGCGTGACATGCCCGCTTTAAAAGCAGCGCCGGCCCTGGCGGGGTGAGAGCACCTAGAGGGGGGTGAATAGGTGATCCTGTAACACTTCAAAAACTTAAGCCACAAAACTTGGTTACTTGTTAGCACAGTAATTTGCCAAGTGGCTAGAGAAGGATCTCAACACAACACAATAACCAAGAGATATCAATCACAGAGATGGCACAGTGGTTATCCCGTGGTTCGGCCAAGACCAACGCTTGCCTACTCCACGTTGTGGCGTCCCAACGGACGAGGGTTGCAATCAACCCCTCTCAAGCGGTCCAAAGACCAACTTGAATACCACGGTGTTGTTTTGCTTCTCTTAATCCCGTTTGCGAGGAATCTCCACAGCTTGGAGCCTCTCGCCCTTACACAAGATGTTCACGAAGAATCACAGAGCAAGGGAGGGATTAGCAACTCACACACAACACAAAGATCACAGCGAATACGCACACGCAAAACCCAGACTTGAGCTCAAGAGACTAGCACACTAGAACGGAGCTCAAATCACTAAAATGTCGAACAAGTGCGCGAGAATGAAGTGTGAGTGATCAATGATGCTCAAAGGATGCTTGGTGTTCTCCTCCATGCGCCTAGGGGTCCCTTTTATAGCCCCAAGGCAGCTAGGAGCCGTTGAGCACAAACTTGGAAAGCCATTCTTGCCTTCTGTCATCGGGGGCACCGGACAGTTCGATGCACACCGGACACTGTCCGGTGCCCGATTTCCTTCCTTAAATAGCGAAGCCGACCGTTGGTAGCCTGAGAGCCGTTGGCGCACCGGACATGTCCGGTGCACACCGGACAGTCCGGTGCCGTCTTCTAGCCGTTGGCTCGGCCACGTGTCCCGCGCAGATTGCGCGGCCGACCGTTGGCCCGGCCGACCGTTGGCTCACCGGACAGTCCGGTGCACACCGGACAGTCCGGTGAATTTTAGCCGTACGTCGCCGGTGAATTCCCGAAGCAGCCACTTTGCTCGAGCCAGCCTGGCGCACCGGACACTGTCCGGTGCACCACCGGACAGTCCGGTGCTTGCAGACTCAGCAGATTCTTGGCTGCTCGAGCCAAGACATTTCCAATTGGATTTTTCCTGTTTCCAGCACTTAGACACAATACATTAGTCCATAAAATAATGTACTAAGTCTGAGAAACATACCTTAATTCTTGATTTGTACTTTGTCCACCTTTTTACACTTAGGCACTTGTGTTGGACACTAAATCACCAAAATACTTAGAAATGGCCCAAGGGCATATTTCCCTTTCAATCTCCCCCTTTTTGGTGATTTATGCCAACACAACATAAAGCAAGTAGAACAAGTACAAAATCAAATCAAATAAGAACTCAAAATTGTTTTGATTCAATTTTGACATATATGGATCACTCTCTGCCACCACTTGGTTTGTTTTTGCAAATCAAATTCAAATTTCTATCTCTAAGTCAAACACACATGTTAAGACATAAAGAGAGTCATTCTAAGAGAAATTGATTTAAGATTTCAAAAACTCCCCCTTTTTCCCATAATCAATACTTCTCCCCACAAGAAGCCAACTTTTGACAAGAGAGACAACAAAAGAGTTTTGACAAACCAAAAGCTCTATTCTACTATTTTCAAAATCTCTCAAGTGGTAGTTGATCCATTTATCGCTTTGGCCTTTATTTTCTCCCCCTTTGGCATCAAGCACCAAAACGGGATCAATCTTGGCCCTTTAACCCCATTGCCTCACCAAAATCTTCAACTAAGAGCAAATAGGCAATAAGAGTATAACGATGAACTTGGAAGAGTTACTTTTTTCATCGGAGTGCAGTGGAAGTCTCGCATGGTCCAAGTCCACCTTTTCCCTTTCAATTTTCCTTGGAGACTAAAACAACCAAACTCAAGTACATGGTTAGCCACAAAGGGTCAAGTTGTAGCACAGCTCCCCCTAAATATGTGCATCACTTGCAAAAAGGACTTGTGAGGTCCAGGGAGTGTTTGTACAACTTGAGCACCACAATAAGCAACAATATGCAGAATGAACATAATCAAAAGCATAAACACATGTATGCTACATTTCAATCCAAGTTCCGCGAATCTAAGATATTGAGCTCACTACGCAGCCTGCAAAAGGTCTTCTCATCTAGAGGCTTGGTAAAGATATCGGCTAGCTGGTTCTCGGTGCTAACATGAAACACTTCGATATCCCCCTTTTGCTGGTGGTCTCTCAAAAAGTGATGCCGGATGTCAATGTGCTTTGTGCGGCTGTGCTCAACAGGATTTTCCGCTATTCGAATAGCACTCTCATTGTCACATAGGAGTGGGACTTTGCTCAGATTGTAGCCAAAGTCCCTGAGGGTTTGCCTCATCCAAAGTAGTTGCGCGCAACACTGTCCTGCGGCAACGTACTCGGCCTCAGCGGTGGATAGGGCAACGGAGGTTTGTTTCTTAGAGTTCCATGACACCAAGGACCTTCCTAAGAATTGGCACGTCCCCGATGTACTCTTCCTATCAACCTTACATCCAGCATAGTCGGAATCTGAGTACCCAATCAAGTCAAAGTTAGACCCCTTTGGATACCAGATCCCGAAGCAAGGCGTAGCGACTAAATATCGAAGAATTCGCTTCACAGCCACTAAGTGACACTCCTTCGGATCGGATTGAAATCTAGCACACATGCATACGCTAAGCATAATATCCGGTCTACTAGCACATAAATAAAGCAAAGAACCTATCATGGACCGGTATGCTTTTTGATCAACGGACTTACCTCCTTTGTTGAGGTCGGTGTGTCCGTCGGTTCCCATCGGCGTCTTTGCGGGCTTGGCGTCCTTCATCCCAAACCTCTTTAGCAAATCTTGTGTATACTTCGTTTGGGAGATGAAGGTGCCGTCCTTGAGTTGCTTCACTTGGAACCCAAGGAAGTAGGTCAACTCGCCCATCATCGACATCTCGAATTTCTGCGTCATTACCCTGCTAAACTCTTCACAAGACTTTTGGTTAGTAGAACCAAATATTATGTCGTCGACATAAATTTGGCACACAAAAAGATCACCATCGCAAGTCTTAGTAAAAAGAGTTGGATCGGCTTTCCCAACCTTGAAAGCATTAGCAATTAAAAAGTCTCTAAGGCATTCATACCATGCTCTTGGGGCTTGCTTAAGTCCATAGAGCGCCTTAGAGAGCTTACACACGTGGTCGGGGTACCGTTCATCCTCGAAGCCAGGGGGCTGCTCCACGTACACCTCCTCCTTGATCGGCCCGTTGAGGAAAGCGCTCTTCACATCCATTTGGTACAACCTGAAAGAATGGTGAGCGGCATATGCTAGCAAGATACGAATTGATTCTAGCCTAGCCACAGGAGCAAAAGTCTCCTCAAAGTCCAAACCTGCGACTTGGGCATAACCTTTTGCCACAAGTCGAGCCTTGTTCCTCGTCACCACCCCGTGCTCGTCCTGTTTGTTGCGGAACACCCACTTGGTTCCCACAACATTTTGCTTGGGACGAGGCACAAGTGTCCAAACTTCGTTGCGCTTGAAGTTGTTGAGTTCCTCCTGCATGGCCAACACCCAGTCCGGATCTAGCAAGGCCTCTTCTACCCTGAAAGGCTCAATAGAAGAGACAAAAGAGTAATGCTCACAAAAATTAACTAATCTCGAGCGAGTAGTTACTCCCTTGCTAATATCACCCAATATCTGGTCGACGGGATGATCCCTTTGAATTGTCGCTCGAACTTGGGTTGGAGGAGCCTAAGGTGCTTCTTCCTCTTGAACATCCTGTGCTCCCCCTTGATCATGTGCCTCCACTTGAGGTACCTGTTCGTCATCTTGGGTTGGGGGATGCACCATAGTTGAGGAAGACGGTTGATCTTGCTCCAAATGTTCCTGAGGCCGTACATCTCCAATCGCCATGGTGCGTATCGCGGCCGTTGGAACGTCTTCTTCATCTACATCATCAAGATCAACAACTTGCTCTCTTGGAGAGCCATTAGTCTCATCAAATACAACGTCGCTAGAGACTTCAACCAAACCCGATGATTTGTTGAAGACCCTATACGCCTTTGTATTTGAATCATAACCTAATAAAAACCCTTCTACGGCTTTGGGAGCAAATTTGGACTTCGTACCTTTCTTCACTAGAATGTAGCATTTACTCCCAAAAACACGAAAATACGATACATTAGGTTTGTTACCGGTTAGCAACTCATACGACGTCTTCTTGAGGAGGCGGTGAAGGTAGACCCTGTTGATGGCGTGGCAAGCCGTGTTTACAGCTTCCGACCAAAAGCACTCGGGGGTCTTGAATTCTCCAAGCATAGTCCTCGCCATATCTATGAGCGTTCTGTTCTTCCTCTCTACCACACCATTTTGCTGAGGTGTGTAGGGAGCGGAGAACTCGTGCTTGATCCCCTCCTCCTCAAGAAACTCCTCTACTTGAAGGTTCTTGAATTCGGACCCGTTGTCGCTCCTTATCTTCTTCACCTTGAGCTCAAACTCATTTTGAGCTCTCTTTAGGAATCGCTTGAGGGTCCCTTGGGTTTCAGACTTATCCTGCAAAAAGAACACCCAAGTGAAGCGGGAAAAGTCATCAACGATAACTAGACCATACTTACTTCCTCCTATGCTCAGATAGGCGACGGGTCCGAAGAGGTCCATATGTAGCAGCTCCAGGGGTCTTGATGTTGTCATCACATTTTTGGTGTGATGAGAGCCTCCCACCTGTTTCCCTGCTTGACAAGCTGCACAAGGTCTATCTTTTTCGAAATGAACATTGGTTAGACCTATCACGTGTTCTCCCTTTAGAAGCTTGTGGAGGTTCTTCATCCCCACATGTGCTAAGCGGCGATGCCACAGCCAGCCCATGCAAGTCTTAGCCATTAAGCATGCATCTAGACCGGCCTCTTCTTTTGCAAAATCAACTAAGTAAAGCTTGCCGTCTAGTACACCCTTAAAAGCTAGTGAACCATCACATCTTCTAAAGACAGACACATCTACATTTGTAAACAAACAGTTATATCCCATATTGCATAATTGACTAACAGATAGCAAATTATATCCAAGAGACTCTACTAAAAACACATTAGAGATAGAGTGCTCATTTGAGATTGCAATTTTACCTACCCCTTTTACCTTGCCTTGATTCCCATCACCGAATATTATTGAATCTTGGGAATCTTTATTCTTGACGTAGGAGGTGAACATCTTCTTCTCCCCCGTCATATGGTTTGTGCATCCGCTGTCAATAATCTAGCTTGAACCCCCAGATGCATAAACCTGCAAGGCAAATTTAGGCTTGGGTCTTAGGTACCCAACTCATGTTGGGTCCTGCAAGGTTAGCACAAATATCCTTAGGGATCCAAATGCAAGTTTTGTCTCCCTTGCATCTTGCCCCTAATTTTCTAGCAACTATCTTCCTATCCTTTCTACAAATAGCAAAAGAAGCATTTAAAGCATGATATATTGTAGAAGGTTCATTAACTTTCCTAGGAACATTTACGACATTTCTCCTAGGCATATTATGAATAACATTTCTCCTACCAACATTTCTATCATGCACATAAGAAGAACTAGAAGCAACCATGGCATGAGAATCAAAGGCATTATAAACATTACAACTCCTATAAGCATTTCTAGGTTGTCTTCTATCATAGTACATAAAGGCATGGTTCTTTTGCACACTACTAGCCATAGGGGCCTTCCCTTTCTCCTTGGCGGAGATGGGAGCCTTATGGCTTGTCAAGTTCTTGGCTTCCCTCTTGTAGCCAAGTCCATCCTTAATTGAGGGGTGTCTACCAATCGTGTAGGCATCCCTTGCAAATTTTAGCTTGTCAAATTCATTCTTGCTAGTCTTAAGTTGGGCATTAAGACTAGCTAATTCATCATTTAATTTGGAAATTGAAACTAAATGATCACTACAAGCATCAATGTCAAAATCTTTACACCTATTAGAAGTTTCAACAATTTCTACACAAGAATTAGATTTACTAGCTACTTCTAGTTTAGCATTTAAATCATCATTAAAACTTTTTAACTTAGCAATAGTTTCATGACAAGAAGATAATTCACTAGAGAGTATTTCATTTCTCTTAATTTCTAGAGCAAGAGATTTCTGTGCTTCTACAAATTTGTCATGTTCTTCATACAACAAATCCTCTTGTTTTTCTAAAAGCATATTCTTGTCATTCAAGGCATCAATTAATTCATTAATTTTGTCTACCTTGGTTCTATCTAATCCCTTGAATAAGCATGAGTAATCTATCTCATCATCATCACTAGACTCATCTTCACTCGAAGAAGCATAAGTACTAGTATGAGTGCTTACTTTCTTCTCTCTTGCCATGAGGCAAGTGTGACGCTCGTTGGGGAAGAGGGATGACTTGTTGAAGGCGGTGGCGGCGAGTCCTTCATTGTCAGAGTCGGAGGAGGAACAATCCGAATCCCACTCCTTTCCGATATGTGCCTCGCCCTTGGCCTTCTTGTAATGCTTCTTTTTCTCCCTCTTGTTCCCTTGGTCCTGATCACTATCATTATCGGGACAGTTAGCAATAAAATGACCAAGCTTACCACATTTGAAGCATGAGCGCTTCCCCTTGGCTTTGGTCTTGCTTGGCTGCCCCTTGCGACCTTTAAGCGCCGTCTTGAAGCGCTTAATGATGAGGGCCATCTCCTCATCATTGAGTCCGGCTGCCTCAACTTGCGCCACCTTGCTTGGTAGCGCCTCCTTGCTCCTTGTTGCCTTGAGAGCAATGGGTTGAGGCTCATGACTAGGACCGTTCAACGCGTCGTCCACGTATCTTGCCTCCTTGATCATCATTCGCCCGCTTACGAACTTCCCAAGAACTTCTTCGGGCGACATCTTGGTGTACCTGGGATTTTCACGTATATTGTTCACCAAATGAGGATCAAGAACGGTAAATGACCTTAGCATTAGGCGGACGACATCGTGGTCCGTCCATCGCGTGCTCCCGTAGCTCCTTATTTTGTTGATAAGGGTCTTGAGCCGGTTGTATGTTTGTGTCGGCTCCTCGCCCCTTATCATCGCGAACCGTCCAAGCTCGCCCTCCACCAACTCCATTTTGGTGAGCAAGGTGACGTCGTTTCCCTCATGAGAGATCTTGAGGGTGTCCCAGATCTGCTTGGCATTGTCCAAGCCGCTCACCTTGTGATACTCGTCCCTACACAAGGAGGCTAGCAACACAGTAGTAGCTTGTGCATTTTTATGAATCTGTTCATTAATAAACACAGGGCTATCCGAGCTATCAAATTTCATTCCACTTTCCACAATCTTCCAAATGCTTGGATGGAGAGAAAACAGGTGAGTACGCATTTTGTGGCTCCAAAATCCGTAATCCTCTCCATCAAAGTGAGGGGGCTTGCCAAGTGGAATGGGGAGCAATTGAGCATTTGAACTATGCGGGATGCGTGAATAATCGAAAGAAAAGTTTGAGTTAACCGTCTTTCGTCTATCGTAGTCGTCGTCGTCCTTTTGGGAGGAGGAAGATTCGTCGCTGTCGTAGTAGACAATTTCCTTGATGCGCCTTGTCTTCTTCTTCCTCCCGTCTTTTCTTTTGTGGCCCGAGCCTGAGTCGGTGGGCCTGTCATCATTGGGCTCGTTGACGAAGGACTCCTTCTCCTTGTCATTGATCACCATCCCCTTGCCTTTAGGATCCATCTCTTCAGGCGGTTAGTCCCTTTCTTGAAGAGAACGGCTCTGATACCAATTGAGAGCACCTAGAGGGGGGGTGAATAGGTGATCCTGTAACACTTCAAAAACTTAAGCCACAAAACTTGGTTACTTATTAGCACAGTAATTTGCCAAGTGGCTAGAGAAGGATCTCAACACAACACAATAACCAAGAGATATCAATCACAGAGATGGCACAGTGGTTATCCCGTGGTTCGGCCAAGACCAACGCTTGCCTACTCCACGTTGTGGCGTCCCAACGGATGAGGGTTGCAATCAACCCCTCTCAAGCGGTCCAAAGACCAACTTGAATACCACGGTGTTGTTTTGCTTCTCTTAATCCCGTTTGCGAGGAATCTCCACAGCTTGGAGCCTCTCGCCCTTACACAAGATGTTCACGAAGAATCACAGAGCAAGGGAGGGATTAGCAACTCACACACGACACAAAGATCACAGCGAATACGCACACGCAAAACCCAGACTTGAGCTCAAGAGACTAGCACACTAGAACGGAGCTCAAATCACTAAAATGTCGAACATGCTTGGTGTTCTCCTCCATGCGCCTAGGGGTCCCTTTTATAGCCCCAAGGCAGCTAGGAGCCGTTGAGCACAAACTTGGAAAGCCATTCTTGCCTTCTGTCATCGGGGGCACCGGACAGTCCGGTGCACACCGGACACTGTCCGGTGCCCGATTTCCTTCCTTAAATAGCGAAGCCGACCGTTGGTAGCCTGAGAGCCGTTGGCGCACCGGACATGTCCGGTGCACACCGGACAGTCCGGTGCCGTCTTCTAGCCGTTGGCTCGGCCACGTGTCCCGCGCAGATTGCGCGGCCGACCGTTGGCCCGGCCGACCGTTGGCTCACCGGACAGTCCGGTGCACACCGGACAGTCCGGTGAATTTTAGTCGTACGTCGCCGGTGAATTCTCGAGAGCAGCCACTTCGCTCGAGCCAGCCTGGCGCACCGGACACTGTCCGGTGCACCACCGGACAGTCCGGTGCTTGCAGACTCAGCATATTCTTGGCTGCTCGAGCCAAGACATTTCCAATTAGATTTTTCCTGTTTCCAGCACTTAGACACAATACATTAGTCCATAAAACAATGTACTAAGTCTGAGAAACATACCTTAATTCTTGATTTGTACTTTGTCCACCTTTTTACACTTAGGCACTTGTGTTGGACACTAAATCACCAAAATACTTAGAAATGGCCCAAGGGCATATTTCCCTTTCACGGGGTCGAGCAGTGCCCCCGACCAGGGCCCCCAGATCAGTGGGGCTTCATCTCATCTACTAAATATCAATATATATATATATATATATATATATATATATATATATATATATATATATATATATATATATATATATTGTCGGCGTTTCAAGACCGGGGGGTCCCCGAGCTGACGAGTGAGTGTGCCGCGTGCCCCAGCCCAGATGGGTCGAGCGCGTAGGCGAGCGCGAAGGGGGGAGAGAGCGAGGTGGCCGGAGCCGGGTCGTGAGGGGGTCGGAGATCCCGCGGCCTTCGTGTTCGTCCCGCGCCCAGGTCGGGTGCGCTTGCAGTAGGGGGTTACAAGCGTCCGCGCGGGTGAGGGGAGCGAGCGGCCCCAAGAGAGCGCCTGCCCCTGCCCTCGTTCCCGCGAGGCCAACCTTCTCTAAGAAGGCCCTGGTCCTTCCTTTTATAGGCGTAAGGAGAGGATCCAGGTGTACAAATGGGGGTGTAGCAAGGTGCTACGTGTCTAGCGGGGGAGAGCTAGTGCCCTAAGTACATGCCAAGGTGGCAGCCGGAGAGATCTTGGCACCCAGCTGGTGTGGCGTCGTGGCTGTCGGAGAAGCAATGGAGCCTGGCGGAGGGACAGCTGTCGGTGAGGTTGGGCCCTTGCTGACGTCCCCCTGCTTCCGTAAGGGAGCTGAGAGCCGCCGTCGTCATGGATCCAGCGGGGCGCCATCATTGCCTATCCGGCGGAGCCAGCCAGATGGGACGTCGGTCCTGTTCTCTGTGGCCCGAGTCGGCTCGGGGTAGGGTGATGATGGCGCTTCCTGTCGACGTGGCGGACTCGTGCCCTAGGTCGGGCGACGTGGAGGCTCCTCTGAAGCTGAGGTCGAGTCTGTCCTGCATGGCCGAGGCCAAGCCCTTCTCCTGGGTCGGGCGAGGCGGAGGTCGTTCGGCAGAGGCCAGGGCGGAGTCCGAGCCCTGGGTCGGGCGAAGCGGAGTTCGTCGTCTTCCGGGGCCTTAGCCCGAGTCCGAGCCCTAGGTCGGGCGGAGCGGAGTTCGTCGTCTTCCGGGGCCTTAGCCCGAGTCCGAGCCCTGGGTCGGGCGGAGCGGAGTTCGCCGTCTTCCGGGGCCTTAGCCCGAGTCCGAGCCCTGGGTCGGGCGGAGCGGAGTTCGCCGTCTTCCGGGGCCTTAGCCCGAGTCCGAGCCCTGGGTCGGGCGGAGCTTCCTATGGCGCTTTTGGCCAAGCCTGGCCGCCCGTCAGTCTCACTCTTTGCGTTAAATGCCCTAGTGACTTGGTCGGTCGGTGCGGTGATTTAGTCAGGGTTGCTTCTTAACGAAGGCAAGGCCTCGGGCGAGCCGGAGATGCGTCTGCCGTAAAAGAGGAGGCCTCGGGCGAGACGGAAACACCTCAGGGTCGGCTGCCCTTGCCCGAGGCTAGGCTCGGGCGTGGCGTGATCGAGTCGCTTGTATGGACTGATCCCTGACTTAATCAAACCCATCAGGCCTCTGCAGCTTTATGCTGATGGGGGTTACCAGCTGAGAATTAGGCGTCTTGAGGGTACCCCTAATTATGGTCCCCGACAGTAGCCCCCGAGCCTCGAAGGGAGTGTTAGCACTCGCTTGGAGGCTTTCGTCGCACTTTTTTGCAAGGGGACCAGCCTTTCTCGGTTGCACTTTGCTCCGGTGGGTGCGCGCGAGCGCACCCGCCGGGTGTAGCCCCCGAGGCCTCGGAGGAGTGGTTTCACTCCTTCGAGGTCTTAATGCCTTGCGTAATGCTTCGGCTGGTCTGGCGGTTCCCTCATGCGAACAGGCCGTAGCCCGGGTGCACTGTCGGGGCCCAAGTTCTCGGGCTGGTATGTTGACGCTGTCAACGGTTCGGCCGGAGCCGGGTTTGCGAGAGCAGCCCCCGAGCCTCCGCACAGAGCGAGAGGACGATCAGGGGCAGACTCGGCTTTTTTACATACGCCCCTACGTCGCCTTTCCGCAAGGAGGAGGGGGGGAGAGCGCCATGTTACCCTCGATGGGCACCGAACATGGTGTCTCCGGTGAGCTGCAATCGGGTAATCCGAGTGGACGTTCGTGCCCCGTTCGTTGGGGGTCGGCTAGGGGCCCGGAGGCACGCCCAAAAGTACCTGCGGGTGACCTGCCGGACCCGGTCCCCTGGCGACGGGGTCCGAGGGCTCGATGCCTCCCTCCGATGGGATTCCGTTACAGGTTCGTTCCCGCTGGTCTCGGAAATGTCCTAGGGTACCTCGGGAGCGCAGCCCGAGCCTTGGTTATGTATCGAACGTACCCCTGGTCATCCCTCGCTCGGTGTCTGAGGCGACTGTGAACCCTTCGGGGGGCCAGCCTTCGAACCCCTGATCAGTAATGGGCGCGGAGCCCGAGTAGCCTGAGGCGGTCGTGGAACCTTTCGGGGGGCCGACCTTCGAACCTCTGACCAGTAGTGGGTGTCGGGCCCACGCGATCTGAGGCGGCTGTTGAACCCTTCGGGGGGCCAGCCTTCGAACCCCTGATCAGTAAGGAGGCTCGGAGCCTAGTTCCTTCGCGGGGAAGGATCCCTTTGGGGGTATCCCCTTTCCCGGTCCCTGTTGCAAGAGATAGAGAAAGAAGAAAAAGGGAAAAAGGATACGAAATTTGAACGACGTGGCGTACCTTTTTTGGTGTGGTCGTTTTGGCGAAGGCGAAGCGTCGCCAGCTGCTCCTGCCAGAAGCGCTGCCCGTCGAGCCACAGAGTTAATGCACCGGGGCGAGTAGTTGGCGAGGCTGCCGTTGCGCGTGCGCGAGCCGTTCGAGGAACGGGTCACGGGCGTGTCGTCTTCACACCGTGAGAGAGGGGGTTCTTTTGCTGCCTCCGGATGGGACGTGAGCTTGGCTGATGGCGTGACCGCTGCTCTTGCGCGCCTGCCACCGTCATTACTGCCGGCCCACTTTTGACCGCGTTTGACCGCTGCGCCCGGCTAGCGCTGCTGGGTCGCGTGCCAGGTCGTCTCGGGTCGCGGTATCGGTTACCCGGCGGGTGTAGCCCCCGAGGGAGGGTCGGGCTTTGCCGAGGCGAGGCCGACCCTTCCTTGTTGACTAAACTTTGCGTGGGTGTGAGGTATATGAACAACTTGGAAACATCTTAAGGGTAGAAGCGACGTAGCTGTTGGATGTTCCAAGCGTTGCCGTAGACCTCGCCTTGACTGTTGGCCAGCTTGTACGTTCCGGGCTTCAGAACTTTGGCGATGACGAATGGCCCCTCCCAAGGGGGCGTGAGCTTGTGCCTCCCTCGGGCGTCTTGCCGCAGCCGAAGCACCAGGTCGCCCACCTGAAGGTCTCGGGGTCGGACCCCTCGGGCGTGGTAGCGCCGCAGGGACTGCTGATACCGCACCGAGTGTAGTAAGGCCCTGTCCCGAGCCTCGTCCAGCTGGTCCAGCGAGTCTTCTTGGCTAGCTTGGTTGCTCTCACCGTTGTAGGCCCTCGTCCTCGGGGAGCCGTATTCCAGGTCAGTGGGCAAGACGGCCTCGGCCCCGTAGACCAGGAAGAACGGCGTGAAACCCGTGGCTCGGCTCGGCGTCGTCCTCAGGCTCCAGACCACCGAGGGGAGTTCCTTCATCCATCGCTTGCCGAACTTGTTGAGATCATTGTAAATCCGAGGCTTGAGCCCTTGTAGAATCATGCCATTGGCACGTTCTACTTGCCCATTCGACATGGGATGAGCTACGGCGGCCTAGTCTACCCGGATGTTGTGATCCTCGCAAAAATCCAAGAATTTTTTGCCGGTGAACTGGGTGCCGTTGTCGGTGATGATGGAGTTCGGGACCCCGAAGCGATGGATGATGTTGGTGAAGAACGCCACCGCCTGCTCGGATCTGATGCTGTTCAGGGGTCGGACCTCGATCCACTTGGAGAATTTGTCGACGGCGACCAGCAGGTGCGTGTAGCCCCCGGGCGCCTTCTGCAGAGGGCCGACGAGGTCCAGACCCCACACAGCGAAGGGCCAAGTGATGGGTATCGTCTGCAGAGCCTGAGCGGGCAGGTGGGTCTGCTTCGCATAGAATTGGCACCCTTCGCAGGCGCGGACAATTCTAGTGGCGTCAGCCACCGCCGTCGGCCAATAGAAGCCTTGGCGGAAAGCGTTCCCGACGAGGGTTCGAGGTGCTGCATGATGGCCGCATGCCCCCGAGTGTATTTCCTGTAGGAGTTCCTGACCCTCGGCGATGGAGATGCATCGCTGGAGGATGCCCGAGGGGCTACGGTGGTAGAGCTCCTTCTCACCGCCCAGCAAGACGAACGACTTGGCGCGTCGCGCTACCCGCCGAGCCTCAGCTCGGTCGAGGGGCAGTTCTCCTTGGCGGAGATATTGCAGGTACGGGGTCTGCCAATCTCGATCTGGCATGACTCCGCTCTGCTCCTCCTCGATGCGCAGAGCTTCGCCCTCGGGGACCGAGGGCTCCTCGGGCTGAACCGAGGATGGTTCGGGCTGGGCCGAGGTCACCTCGGACGGGGCCGAGGGCACCTCGGGCTCGGGCGTGTCGCCTATCTTGACGGAGGGTTGGTGCAGATCCCGGGAGAAGACGTCCGGGGGGACCGTCGTTCGCCCCGAGGCTATCTTTGCCAGCTCGTCCGCAGTCTCGTTGTAGCGCCGAGCGATGTGGTTAAGTTCGAGCCCGTAGAACTTGTCTTCTAGGCGCCGAACCTCATCACAATAGGCCTCCATCTTCGGGTCGCGGCAGTGGGAGTTCTTCATGACTTGGTCGATGACGAGCTGCGAGTCACCGCGTGCATCGAGGCGTCGGACCCCTAGCTCGATGGCGATTCGCAATCCGTTGACCAGAGCCTCGTACTCGGCCACATTGTTGGACGCCGGGAAATGGAGGCGGAGCACGTAGCGCAGGTGTTTCCCGAGGGGCGAGACGAAGAGCAGGCCCGCGCCGGCTCCCGTCTTCATCAGCGACCCGTCGAAGAACATGGTCCAGAGCTCCGGTTGGATCGGAGCCGTCGGCAACTGGGTGTCGACCCATTCGGCTACGAAGTCCGCCAGTACCTGGGACTTGATGGCCTTCCGAGGGGCGAACGAGATTGCCTCGCCCATGATTTCCACCGCCCACTTCGCGATCCGTCTCGAGGCTTCTCGGCACTGGATGATCTCCCCCAGGGGGAAGGATGACACCACAGTCACCGGATGAGACTCGAAGTAATGTCGCAGCTTTCGCCTCGTCAGGATCACTGCATACAGTAGCTTCTGGACTTGTGGATAGCGGATCTTGGTCTCGGACAGCACCTCGCTGACGAAGTAAACTGGCCTCTGAATGGGCAAAGCATGCCCCTCTTCCTGCCTTTCGACCACGATCGCGGCGCTGACCACCTGAGTGGTAGCGGCGACGTAGACCAAGAGGGCTTCTCCATCAGCTGGGGGTACCAAGACGGGCGCCTGGGTGAGGAGCGCCTTCAGGTTCCCGAGGGCTTCCTCGGCCTCGGGAGTCCAAGTGAAGCACTCGGCTTTCCTTAAGAGACGGTACAGGGGCAGGCCTCTTTCGCCGAGGCGCGAGATGAAACGGCTCAAGGCCGCGAGACATCCCATGACCCTCTGTACGCCTTTTAAGTCCTTGATGGGCCCCATGCTTGTGATGGCTGCGATCTTCTCCGGGTTGGCTTCGATGCCCCGCTCGGAGATGATGAATCCCAAGAGCATGCCTCGGGGCACCCCGAAGACGCACTTCTCGGGATTGAGCTTGACGCCCTTCGCCTTGAGACACCGGAATGTCAGCTCAAGGTCGGAGAGAAGGTCGGAGGCTTTCCTCGTCTTGACTACGATGTCATCGACGTAGGCCTCGACCGTGCGACCGATGTGTTCGCCGAACACATGGTTCATGCACCGCTGGTATGTTGCACCCACGTTCCTCAAACCGAACGGCATGGTGACATAACAGTACATGCCGAAGGGCGTGATGAAAGAAGTCGCGAGCTGGTCGGACTCTTTCATCTTGATTTGATGATACCCTGAGTAGGCATCGAGGAAAGACAGGGTTTCGCACCCTGCAGTGGAGTCCACGATTTGATCGATGCGAGGTAGAGGGTAGGGGACCTTCGGACATGCTTTGTTGAGACCAGTGTAGTCTACACACATCCGCCATTTCCCCCCTTTCTTCCTCACAAGTACAGGGTTGGCAAGCCATTCGGGATGGAATACCTCTTTGATGAACCCTGCTGCCATCAGCTTATGGATCTCCTCGCCTATCACCCTGCGCCTTTCCTCGTCGAATCGGCGCAGAGGCTGTCTGACCGGTCGGGCCCCGGCCCGAATATCCAGCGAGTGCTCGGCGACATCCCTCGGTATGCCGGGCATGTCCGAGGGACTCCACGCAAAGACGTCGGCGTTTGCGCGGAGAAAGTCGACGAGCACTGCTTCCTATTTGGGGTCGAGCCCGGAACCGATCCGGATCTGCTTGGAGGTGTCTCCACTAGGGTCGAGAGGGACGGCCTTAACCGTCTCCGCTGGCTCGAAGTTGCCGGCATGTCGCTTTACGTCCGGCACCTCCCGGGAGAGGCTTTCCAGGTCGGCGATGAGGGCCTCGGACTCGACGAGGGCCTCGGCGTACTCCACGCACTCCACATCGCATTCGAACGCGTGTTTGTACGTGGGGCCGACGATGATGACCCCGTTGGGGCCCGGCATCTTGAGCTTCAGGTAGGTGTAGTTGGGGATGGCCATGAACTTCGCGTAGCATGGCCTTCCCAACACTGCGTGGTAGGTTCCTCGGAACCCGACCACTTCGAACGTCAAAGTCTCCCTTCGGAAGTTGGAGGGTGTTCCGAAGCAGACAGGAAGGTCGAGCTGTCCGAGGGGCTGGACGCGCTTCCCAGGAATGATCCCGTGGAAGGGCGCAGCGCCTGCTCGGACGGATGACAGATCGACGCGCAGGAGCCTGAGGGTCTCGGCGTAGATGATATTGAGGCAGCTGCCCCCATCCATCAGGACCTTGGTGAGCCTGACGTCGCCGATGACGGGATCGACGACGAGCGGGTACTTCCCCGGGCTCGGCACGTGGTCGGGGTGGTCATCCTGGTCGAAGGTGATGGGCTTGTCGGACCAGTCTAGGTAGACTGGTGCCGCCACCTTCACCGAGCAGACCTCCCGACGCTCTTGCTTACGATGCTGAGCCGAGGCATTCGCCGCATGCCCTCCATAGATCATGAAGCAGTCGCGGACCTCGGGGAACTCTCCTGCTTGGTGATCTTCCTTTTTGTCGTCGTCGCGGGCCCTGCCACCCTCTGCGGGTGGCCCGGCCCGGTGGAAGTGGCGCCGAAGCATGACGCACTCCTCGAGGGTGTGCTTGACGGGCCCTTGATGGTAGGGGCACGTCTCCTTGAGTGCCTTGTCGAAGAGGTGGGCGCCTCTGGGGGGCTTCCGAGGGTTCTTGTATTCGGCGGCGGCGACAAGGTCCGTGCTGGCGGCGTCGCGTTTCGCTTGCGACTTCCTCCTGCCTTTCTTCTTGGCGCCGAGCGGAGTAGACGCCTCGGGGGCATCTTCCGACGGGCGGCCCTGGGGCTGCTTGTCCTTTCGGAAGATGGCCTCGACCACCTCCTGACCAGAGGCGAACTTGGTGGCAATGTCCATCAGCTCGCTCGCCCTGGTGGGGGTCTTGCGACCCAGCTTGCTCACCAGGTCACGGCAGGTGGTGCCAGCAAGGAACGCGCCGATGACATCGGAGTCGGTGATGTTGGGCAGCTCGGTGCGCTGCTTCGAGAATTGCCGGATGTAGTCCCGAAGAGACTCTCCCGGCTGTTGCCGGTAGCTTCGGAGGTCCCAGGAATTCCCGGGGCGCACGTATGTGCCCTGGAAGTTGCCGGCGAAAGCTTGGACCAGATCCTCCCAGTTGGAAATCTGCCCCGGAGGCAGGTGCTCCAACCAAGCGCGAGCAGTGTCGGAGAGGAACAGGGGGAGGTTACGGATGATGAGGTTGTCATCGTCTGTTCCACCCAGCTGACAGGCCAGGCGGTAGTCCGCGAGCCACAATTCCGGTCTCGTTTCCCCCGAGTACTTTGTGATAGTAGTCGGGGGTCGGAATCGAGGCGGAAACGGCGCCCGCCGAATGGCTCGGCTAAAGACCTGCGGACCGGGTGGTTCGGGCGAGGGACTCCGATCCTCCCCGCTGTCGTAGCGTCCCCCACGCCTGGGGTGATAGCCTCGGCGCACCCTTTCGTCGAGGCGGGCCCGACGGTCGCGATGAGGGTGCTCGTCGCCGAGGTGGCCCGGGGCCGCAGGCGCGGTGTTGCGCGTGCGCCCGGTGTAGACCGAGGCTTCCCGCATGAGTCGGGAAGTCACGGCACGAGGTTCCGAGGGGTACCCCTGCCTTCGGGAGGCAGAGCTCTCGGCCCGCCGGGCCGCAGCGCCTTCCAGGAGATGCTTGAGCTCCCCCTGGATTCGCCGACCCTCGGTGGTCGATGACTCCGGCATCGCGCGGAGGAGCATCGCTGCGGCTGCCAGGTCCTGACCGGTTCCGCCGGATGCGGGTGGCGGTCTGTCCCTGGCATCGTTAGCGATGCGGTGCTGGAGACCTTGGGGCAGGTGACGTATTTCTCCGGCCGGGGGCTGGCCCGCCCATACCTGCCCGACGTCCCGGCGGATTGCCTCGAGCGCTCCTGCTCCCTCATCGAGCCCGGCCCGCGCCCCGCGGACTTGCTCGAGCTGTGGGTCGTGACCCCCCGCCGGAACGGGGACCACAGCTAGCTCCCGCGGGATGTCGGCGCGAGGCGCCGGCCGAGGGGGATCACCATCCTCCGGCATGCCGAGACAGCTGCCTCCGGAGGGATCCCCCAGCTCGACGTGGAAACATTCGCGGCTCGGGCCGCAGTCCTTGTCGTCAAGGCTGCGGCTGCCGTCGGAACAGTCGGAGAGGCAGTAGTTGCATGCGGTCATGAAATCCCGCATGGCACTGGGGTTGCCAGATCCAGAGAAATCCTAGCAGATGCTGGGGTCGTCATCTTCCTCGGACCCAGAGGGCCCGTAGGTCGAGACGCCCGTCAATCGGTCCCAAGGCGACCGCACACGAAACCCCAGAGGGGTTGCACTCGCCTCAATGTGAGCGCCCGCCAAAGCGAGGTCGCTAGGCGGGTTGAGGCCGAGTCGAAATGACGTAGGATGGGAATCGGTCGGTACCTTTTGGTCGACGAGGAGCGACGAAGTCACATCGGGGGCTGATCGCGCCGTCGTCCTGGGTGCGAGGGCGACGTCCTGCAGGCTCTCCGTGAGCGCGCTGGCGTCGTCCACTTGCTCGGGGTCGGCGTGTCGCGGGGGGACAGCGCTCGCCTTCGCCTCAAACGCGTGGGTGATGCCCGACGCGTCCTCCGTTGGGGCGCTGGGGATGTCGATTTGCTCGACAGCCGAATGAGCGCAGCCTCCCGCTCGGCCCTGGTTGCCCCGTGTCCTCCACCAATGGCGAGGGAGAGGATGGGGCGAGCTCGAAAGTTGTCCTTCCCCCACGCGGGAAAGACATCGTCGATTCCGCCGCCGGCGGGCGGGCTGTCCGCCACCATTGTCGCTGTCGCGCGGCGGTGGAAGGAGTATCATGTCGTAGCTGCCGTCGAAAGACATGAACTCGAGGCTCCCGAAACGGAGCACCGTCCCGGGTTGAAGAGGTCGTTGGAGACTGCCCATCTGGAGCTTGACGGGAAACTACTCGTCAACACGCAGCGTGCCCCTACCTGGCGCGCCAACTGTCGGCGTTTCGAGACCGGGGGGTCCCCGAGCCGACGAGTGAGTGTGTCGCGTGCCCCAGCCCAGATGGGTCGAGCGCGTGGGCGAGCGCGAAGGGGGAGAGAGCGAGGTGGCCGGAGCCGGGTCGTGAGGGGGTCGGAGATCCCGCGGCCTTCGTGTTCGTCCCGCGCCCAGGTCGGGTGCGCTTGCAGTAGGGGGTTACAAGCGTCCGCGCGGGTGAGGGGAGCGAGCGGCCCCAAGAGAGCGCCTGCCCCTGCCCTCGTTCCCGTGAGGCCAACCTTCTCTAAGAAGGCCCTGGTCCTTCCTTTTATAGGCGTAAGGAGAGGATCCAGGTGTACAAATGGGGGTGTAGCAAGGTGCTACGTGTCTAGCGGGGGAGAGCTAGTGCCCTAAGTACATGCCAAGGTGGCAGCCGGAGAGATCTTGGCACCCAGCTGGTGTGGCGTCGTGGCTGTCGGAGAAGCAATGGAGCCTGGCGGAGGGACAGCTGTCGGTGAGGTTGGGCCCTTGCTGACGTCCCCCTGCTTCCGTAAGGGAGCTGAGAGCCGCCGTCGTCATGGATCCAGCGGGGCGCCATCATTGCCTATCCGGCGGAGCCAGCCAGATGGGACGTCGGTCCTGTTCTCTGTGGCCCGAGTCGGCTCGGGGTAGGGTGATGATGGCGCTTCCTGTCGACGTGGCGGACTCGTGCCCTAGGTCGGGCGACGTGGAGGCTCCTCCGAAGCTGAGGTCGAGTCTGTCCTGCATGGCCGAGGCCGAGCCCGAGCTCCTGGGTCGGGCGAGGCGGAGGTCGTTCGGCAGAGGCCAGGGCGGAGTCCGAGCCCTGGGTCGGGCGAAGCGGAGTTCGTCGTCTTCCGGGGCCTTAGCCCGAGTCCGAGCCCTGGGTCGGGCGGAGCGGAGTTCGTCGTCTTCCGGGGCCTTAGCCCGAGTCCGAGCCCTGGGTCGGGCGGAGCGGAGTTCGCCGTCTTCCGGGGCCTTAGCCCGAGTCCGAGCCCTGGGTCGGGCGGAGCTTCCTCAAGCCTGGCCGCCCGTCAGTCTCACTCTTTGCGTTAAATGCCCCAGTGACTTGGTCGGTCGGTGCGGTGATTTAGTCAGGGTTGCTTCTTAACGAAGGCAAGGCCTCGGGCGAGCCGGAGATGCGTCTGCCGTAAAAGAGGAGGCCTCGGGCGAGACGGAAACACCTCAGGGTCGGCTGCCCTTGCCCGAGGCTAGGCTCGGGCGTGGCGTGATCGAGTCGCTCGTATGGACTGATCCCTGACTTAATCAAACCCATCAGGCCTCTGCAGCTTTATGCTGATGGGGTTACCAGCTGAGAATTAGGCGTCTTGATGGTACCCCTAATTATGGTCCCCAACATATATATATATATATGCATATAACATATATTATATAGATCTATCTACTAGTTCTATAAAACTTTTAAAGGTCTAATTATAAGTCAACAACACAACAACAACAAATAAAAAAAATTAGACATAGCCTATCAATCTTGATTTTTATATTCTAGCAGTACTTCGTAGTCTCAGCCTTAGCCACCTAGGCTCTAAGCGTGCAGCGAGACAACGACGTCGTTTCATCTCTATCTCTCACACAGTTGTAGACAGACAAGCGATCGACTGATCTAACAACGTATTGCATCCATTTAATCGTTGTTCGAAGTAACCTTTTGAGTCATCTAGACACATATATGTCACATTTTTTTGTGAGATATTAGGCAATATTTTAATTACTTTTATTTAATATGAATAATTTTTTCAGATATATATAAATACTTTAATGATAATATATACACGCAATATATTTATGTGTAATAATTATTATTATAAAGGGCCTCCTTTATAAGTCTTGTCCTGGGCCTCTAAAATGTCAGAACCGGCACTGTTTAAAAGATGCATATATATGGTCCGATTTCTGCATCATGCTCAAGGAGAATATAACTTAAGGACTAGTTTGGAAACCCCAATTTCACAAGGGTTTTCTATTTTCCCAAGAAAAATTAGTTCATTTTCTCATGGAAAAATAGAAATTCTTTGAAAAATTATAGTTCCCAAACTAGCTCTAAATGAAATAACCTACAATATAATGAAAGAACGTGTTAATGCTACAAGTAATTGCAGGTATAGTTACATTAATGACCAACTGAATTCATAAATAAAGCAATATATAATCAAAGAACTAGCGAGAATCAAGGAGTCCCACGTCATGCCTGTAATAAAACTTGCGTGATCACTGAGCGAGCATAATGAGTTTTTTTCTTCTAAACCATGCATATCAACTATGTTAGTATATGTCTTTATTCGCCATGGGTTTGGTTATCTACATTTTTTCGTCCAGAATATTTGCCTGTTCCTCTACGTTGTGTCGATCATGAGCAGCTGCATCTTAATCAGACAATTTACCGGGTGATGCTTTATCTTCGCGGTTGGAAAGACCGGCAGAAAAGAATGATAAAAGGCAAGTAGATTTATTGAATTGATCTAAGAGGACAAGTAGATAAGAAACATGCACGGGATATTCAGAGTGTGCCCACGGGGTTTAAAGTGTGACGAGTGATTGCCAAAAAGATGGCCGGCTTTAGTTGAGTTTAGAGACTAACTATGGCGTGAGCGTGATGTTGTGTAATATTTCTTTTGATTTATAGCCCGTAGGTGTGGAGCTACCCTTCATACTAGGTATTGTATAGCATAAATGAACCAAATTTGGTGGAAGTAGATAGAAGATTGTATTAGTCGGATGTGATGAAAAAATTATTAATTAATATGACAGGAAGTGAAAGGGCCTCTGACTAAATTGGTTAGGTGGTCTGAGTAACACTCCTCAGGTTCTAAGTTTGGCTCCACATGAGAGCGAATTTTAGACTCGTCTGTCTAAAGCATAGGTCTGTGGCTCGGTCCTAGTTGCGGTCATTCATATAGTCTACATATGTGTGGGGTAGGGGCCTAGTCATTGTCGTTCATATAGTCTGTGTATGTGTGAGGTAAGGGTTTGAAGTTTCTCTACCTATGTGAGAAGTTTTTCTTAATACAATGTCTAATGAATGTTTTAACCCTTGCAGGCCGAGTTTTTTTATATGCCGATGGATTTTGGCTATTTTTCTCTTCAATTGTTTCAGTCACACGACAGCTTCTACAGGATTCAATTGTCTCAGGACAGTTTCTCGCTGACCATCGGTGGTTTATTCTACGAGGAGAATGATGATGAGGTCGCGGCCATTATTCTCACTTTCTACTAGCTAGACGTCTTGGGCCTTTAGAAGAGATGGCTCTAGATATACCATAAAAAATTGATCGAAGTGTTGTAGCCTTCATTGAAGCTGATGATTTTTATTTATATACACGGGACAGGTATAAAATTTTATCAAATTACAACTATGTTAATTGTTCTAATAGAAACAATAGTATCTATACATAGTTCTAGCTGACATAGTTTTGTTTGTAAGACTATCTCCATTGGTATTTATATTCAAACTTAACTCTACGAACAGTGCAAAGAGAGTGCAAAACGTCTAAGGATTATGAGTTCCCTGTTATGTCAAGTGCTCCGGCGACGTTCCAGAATGCGATATACTCCACCCTTTCTCAAATGTGCGCTTATATTTTTTGATGATATACTTGTTTATAGCCGCTCTGACGAGGAACACTCGACACATTTTAAGGTTGTCTTTCAACGGTTGCTACACGATTGTTGGCTGGTCAAGCATTATAAATGTCTATTCTTGAAGCGTCCCGGTCCTTTGGGACTCAAATGTGAAACAATTACTAGTCCCAGGAGGCTAGTAAACACATTTCTTACTTCAAATAGTACAGAGTTTTAGATAAATTTATTACAATACCGGGGTACAAGCTCGAGAGAGCCAAATAGAGAAGCGCAGAAGGAAAAATACACTAGCCCAAGCCACAGGCAGAACTGGGTGCAGACACAGCCCTCTTAATCAAGCATAGCAGAAAAGAAGTCCTCGGCTGCTGAAAAACATAAATAACTTTGGGTGAATACACTAGGTATTCCGCAAGCCCACCCCGCTCCCGTAGAGAGAAAGAGACCTATGATGTACATGCTCAATTTGGTGGAGTTGTAGTCACTCATCATTTTCTTAGAGAGAGGTAGTTGTTTGAAGGTTTTCCCATGGTCTTTAAAAGAAACCAAAACTCAACCACCACTGAGCTCCCCGCTCCCGTGGCCTTATTTTCCTTTCAACACCCATTTGATCACACCTTTCCCCTGGCAAGCCACTTAGAGAAAACAAAAGAAAAACTCTAATTGCCATACCATACCAAACTCATCCATACCAGTGGACACGGACTATTCGAATAGGTTTCAACTCTGCGCAGAGGGGTACACTTTACCCACTAGCCCGGTTTCTGCGATCTCACCGTCGTGAGACCCGAATGCCGGATCTCTTTCCTTACTCGTGCATCCTAACCTTAACGGTTATCCGGAAGGAGTCAGGCCACCACCATGCCCAAACCGGACAAAACTTTCCCCCTCCTTATCCTCCCGGTGCTCCCCAGCCTTCTTAACCCTGGGGTCGGACCACACGAGTTCGGATCGAGTGACTGCCCACACAGTCTCGAGTGGTTGTACGACAAAGGAGTACAGGTAGTGAAGATGACAAACCGGTCCTTATATGAGGGGACAATCCTTCTGCTCACGCCTAAACCAGCTGAGCCAACACCTTAGGCCCTCCCCTAAACCAGGGAGTCCCTGATCATCCCACTCTCAGGTGATGAGGGTGAGTACCCTTCATCGCAAAAGAAAAGAGATTTTATTTGGAGATACACATAGCCTTTCCTCCCAATCCACTTTACGTATCCAGAAAGTGTATGTTAATGCGGGCCATCTCTCACTCACAATGCAATATTCCCCATAATTCCCGGCCTAGGCAGTGGTAGAGAGAATAGGTAATTTATGCATCAAGGGAAGGATGGACTTGCCTTCGTCGAAGCTTTCCTGGCACAGAAGATCTACTTCCGGAAGTTCGGGTTCTGGCCCTTCTTCCGGGGCTACGGGTTCCGGATCAACGATCCCTGCTTCTTCTAGGAAAACAGGCAATAAAACAATACATCAACAGGGATTTACGAATTATAGTGTGTCATTTTCTAACATCATTGGGGTATGAGATCTTTAGAAATTATTTGGATAATTTTTGGTGTATAAAATATTGAAGAATACTAATTAAATGGGAAAGGGTGAAGAAAGGAAAATAGAAAGGGATTTCTCCTCAAACGGGCCGGGGGGGGGAGATTTGGCCCAGCTCGGCGCGGGGCAGGCGCGCGGGCGCGCTTTCGGCCCAGCAGCGGCCCACGGGGAGGGGGCGACGGCGCGGGCGCGCGGGGCGACGGCGTCAACGTGGGGCCCACGCGACAGAGAGAGCGGCAGGGGGAAACGGCGCGGGCGTGATTGACGACGGGGGTGAACCGGCCGAGGGGGGGGGGGGGGGGAAACCGGCCGCCGGGGGGGGGGGGTTCGATGGCGGCTTGCCGCCGGTGGCCCGGTTCTTGGGCAATGCGCAGGCGCCTAAGCATGGGGAGGGGATGGCGGACCTAGAGATGGGCTCAATTTGGTCAGAGGAGGTCGGGAGGGAGCTGCCCGCGGGGAGGTGGCGGAGCTTCGCGGCGGGGTTGCCGCCGGTGAGCTCTGGGCGAGCAATCGGGGTGGGGGAGTGGTGTATTGCGTTTGCGGCGAGGTGAGGAAGCTGCTAGGCTAACTCAATTGCTTGCTGGGCTAACGGAGAGGGAGAGAGAGGAGAGGAGGAGGAACTCACCGGAGAGGGGGAAGACGACGGCGCTTCGCGAATTGGGCTCGGGTGAGGGGAGGAGGGTAGTGGTCGGGGCTGGTGCGAGAAAGAAGGGGCTCGGGGCGAGCTTTTTATAGGCGTGCGGGGGCGAGGGGGGCGGTGGAGCTCCCTGGCTCCGGCGAGCTTCCCAGTGCCGCCATAAATGGCGCACAGCGCCGCCGAGGGGACGCTACGGCGGGGGCGGGTACCGGCGAGGACGCGGTCAAGGGGAGGAGGACGGAGCGGTGCCAAACTTTCCTGTGTGGCCGGACGGCAGAGGGGAGGACGGAGGCGACGGCCGGAGGTGACTTCGGCGAGGGGACGGCGGACGGACGACGAAGCGGCTGACGGGCGGGGCCGCTTGGTCAGCGAGAGCGAGCGAGCGAGCGGGCGAGCGAGCGGCTGACGGGTGGGGCCGCTTGGTCAGCGAGAGCGAGCGAGCGAGCGAGCGAGCGGGCGAGCGGGCGGCTGACGGGTGGGGCCGCTTGGTCAGCGAGAGCGAGGGCGAGGTGCGGGGCGGCTGCCGCGCGCGCGGAAGCGGGCCGTAGATGGGCCGGGAGAGGAGGAGTGTGGCGCGAGGGAGAGAGGGGGCGGCCGCGGCTTGGGCCGAACTCGGCCCAGCAGGGGGAGGAGGAGGTTTTTCTCTTTTTCTTTTTATTTTCTAATTCCTATTTCCCAATTTGTATCTTTTTCTTTGGAACAAATTATTTTGTAGATACTCTAAGTGTTTAGAAAATAGAATCTAAGTGAGGTGCTTTTGTGATCAAACAAGATGTATGCATATGATGAAGGAAAATTTTGGGGAGGATTTTAGAATTAGAGGATGAAGGGAGGGGTAAAAGGTGGATTAGGGTTTCAAACCTAGATTAGGATTTTTGGGATGCTACAAACCTACCCCACTTAAAGGAATCTCGCCCTCGAGATTAGACGGGGCTCGAGAAAAGGTAAGGGTATTCCTTCCTCAGAGAGTCCTCACTCTCCCAGGTGGCTTCCTCTTCTCCATCTCTGCTCCACTGAACCTTACAGAGCTTCACTTCTGAATTGCGGGTTCTTCTGACTGCTGAGTCGAGAATCTTCACTGGCTTTTCCCGGTACTGGAGATCTTTTTGAATCTGAATTGTTTCTGCCTCGATACGGGTTTCTGGTACTTTTAGACATTTGCGGAGTTGAGACACATGGAACACATTGTGAATATCTGACATGGATTCTGGTAGCTCAGGGCGGTATGCCACAGGTCCTATTCGGGAAATGATAGGGTAAGGACCGACGAAATGGGGTGCTAGCTTTCCCTTCATCTGGAACCTTCTGACACCACGCATTGGAGAAACCTTGAGATAAACAAAATCTCCTTCCTCAAATCTGAGTTCCCTTCGCCTATTGTCTGCGTAACTCTTTTGTCGACTCTGAGCTTCAAGTAACCTTCTGCGGATCAAGGCAACTTTTTCTTCGGCTTCTTTAACGAAGTCGGGTCCTTCTAGCGTCCTTTCCCCTACATTGGACCACATTAGGGGAGTCTGGCATTTTCTTCCATACAGTGCTTCGAATGGTGACATTTTGATGCTGGCCTGATGGCTATTGTTGTATGAGAATTCGGCGTACGGCAAACTAGACTCCCAATCTCTGTCGAAGGCTAATACGCAGGCTCTGAGTAAATCTTCAAGGACCTTGTTGACTCTCTCTGTTTGACCATCCGACTGGGGGTGATAAGCAGTGCTGAAATCTAGCTTGGTGCCCATTGCTTGCTGAAGGCCCTTCCAAAACTTTGAAGTGAACTGCGTTCCTCTATCTGATACTATCTTCCGTGGAATGCCATGTAGCCTGACTATCTCTTTAAGGTATAATCGGGCGAGGGCTGCTCCTCCAAAAGTGGTCTTTACTGGAATAAAGTGGGCAACTTTGGTGAGACGATCGATTATTACCCATATGGAATCATTTCCTCTTTGTGATCTGGGCAATCCGGTTACGAAATCCATGCCTATTTCTTCCCACTTCCATTCGGGTATTGGGAGGGGTTGAAGCAGGCCTGCAGGCTTCTGATGTTCGGTCTTTGTTCGCTGACAGGTGTCACATCGGGCCACATACTGTGCTATTTCCTTCTTCATCCCTTTCCACCAATACCTGGTTTTGAGGTCCAGGTACATCTTGGTGGTCCCTGGGTGGATAGAGTAAGCTGAGTTGTGGGCTTCGTCGAGCAGGGTCTCCCGTGCCTTTCCAATTGGCACGCACAGACGGTTCTTGAACCAGAGGACTCCTTGCTCGTCTGTTCTTAGGTCCGGAAGTTGCTCCTTGCGTGTTCTTTCCTTAAGCTTGGTTGTTTCTGCGTCGAGACATTGGGCCTTGCATATGAGATCTTCTAGATTTGGCTTGACTTCCAGGCCACCGTCGTCTCTCAGACATGCATTCAGCTGAGCTGATTCTTTTTTCCAATCTTCTAGGAAGTTTGTTCCTTTAACCCCGAAAGGTTTCCGGCTGAGGGCATCTGCTACCACATTGGCCTTTCCGGGGTGGTAGTGGATTTCGAGGTCGTAATCTTTGATCAATTCGAGCCACCTTCTTTGACGGAGGTTGAGGTCCGGTTGCGTGAAGATGTACTTTAGACTCTTGTGATCAGTGAAGATGTGGCATTTGTTCCCAATCAGATAATGCCTCCATATTTTTAGAGCGTGAACTATGGCTGCCAATTCCAGATCGTGGGTAGGATAGTTCTGCTCGTGCGGCTTGAGCAAACGGGATGCATAAGCAATGACTTTCTCATTTTGCATTAAGTCACACCCTAAGCCTTGCTTGGAAGCATCACAAAAGATGACAAACTCCTGGTGTATGTCTGGTAGAGTCAAAACTGGCGCGGTTGTAAGCTTCTCCTTGATGACTTGGAAACTTTCTTCACAATCGGGAGTCCACACGAACTTATTGTCCTTTTTGAGAAGTTCCGTCAAGGGCTTTGCTATGCTGGAGAATCCCTTGATAAAGCGGCGATAATACCCTGCCATACCCAGAAAGCTTCGAACTTCACTGACGTTGGATGGTTGCTTCCAATTTGAAACCGCTTCTACCTTAGATGGGTCCACTTCTATCCCTTCGGCAGTCAAGATATGCCCTAGGAAGGCTATCTTTTCTAACCAGAACTCACACTTGCTGAGCTTAGCATAAAGTTGATGTGCTCTGAGTCTTCCGAGGACGGTTCGAAGGTGCTGCTCATGGTCCTTGCGACTCTTGAAATAGATGAGGATGTCGTCGATAAAAACCACGACAAACTTATCCAATTCTTCCATAAATACCTTATTCATGAGGTTCATGAAAAAGGCGGGTGCGTTGGTTAGTCCAAATGGCATCACCGTGAATTCATATTGCCCATATCTGGTGACGAATGCAGTTTTCTGAATGTCTGCTTCCTTAATCCTGAGTTGGTGATACCCTGACCTGAGGTCTATCTTGGAGAAGTATCTGGCTCCTTGTAGTTGGTCGAATAGGTCATCGATCCGGGGAAGAGGGTACTTATTCTTGATTGTAACTTCGTTCAAGGATCGATAATCAATACACATTCTCATACTCCCATCCTTTTTGGTGACGAAAAGAACGGGTGCTCCCCAGGGAGACGAACTGGGACGGATGTACCCTTTTTGTTGTAGTTCCGAAATCTGAAGTTTTAATTCTGCCAATTCAGTGGGGGCCATGCGGTATGGTCTTTTTGCGATGGGCGCAGTGCCGGGAATGAGGTCTATATAGAACTCTACTTCTCTTTCTGGTGGCATCCCGGGCAACTCTTCTGGAAATACATCTTCAAACTCCTTGATTACAGACATGCTTTCTACTGCCAGACTAAATATCATTGGGTCATTTGCGGGCGGTTGGGCTTGACAGGAAACTGACTTTCCTTGGTGATCTATGAGAAGAACAGTCTTGCTTGCGCAGCTGATAACACCCTTGTGCTTAGCTAGCCAATCCATTCCTAGGATTACATCAATTCCTTGGGATGGCAAGATGGTTAAGTCTGCTAGGAACACTACACCACTTAGAAGAATCCTGACTTGTGAACACCTGAGTTTGCATAGGAGGTCTGTTCCCGGGGTTCGGGTGACCAAAGGGATAGCTAAAGGTGTAGAGGGTATGCCATGCTTCTCCACAAACTTAGCGGCTATAAATGAATGGGATGCTCCTGAATCAAAAAGCACAGAAGCGGGAGTAAATTCGACGAGGAACTCACCGAGCACTACTCCCGGGGCCTGCTGGGCTTCCTGAGCGTCGACGTGGTTGACCCGGGCCCTGCCCTGGTACTGAGCCCTGCTCTGCTGGCTGCTGGGAGGAAGCGCCTTGGAGGTAGGTGCTGATAGAATCTTGGGGCCATTCACCGAGTTGGAGTAGGTTGGCCCGGGTGCCTTCAGCTGAGGGCAGTTGTTTTTGAAGTGCCTGGGGTCTCCGCAGTGCCAACAGGCGTTTACTGGCGGCTGGTTACTTGCAACGGAGGGTGCCTGATGGGAGCTCTGACTCTGTTGACTGTAGCGCGATGGAGAGGGTCCAGATTGTTTATCGAAGCCTGGACCCCTGGGTGGGAGCCCAAAGGGTCGAGCTCTCTGGTAACGCTCTTGCTGTTGAGCTCGCAGAACCTGGAACTTTCTCTTGATGTGCCCTTTTTCTTCCTCTTTAGCTCTTTCCACTTGAATAGCTTTGTTGGAAAGGTGAGAGAAGCTGTGGAAGTCCTGGCTGGCGAGGATGGTCTTAAGCTCGGGTCTTAACCCTCTCAGGAAACGGGCCATTTTCCTGGCCTCGGTGCTGACATCCTCGGGCGCGTAGCGGGCCAGCTCTGTGAACTTGTGCACATACTCACTGACTGTTCGCCACCTTGGGTTAGCTCCCGGAATTCATCCTCCTTGAGTTGAACTATCCCTTGGGGTACATGGTGCTCACGGAAGGCTGTTTCGAATTCTGCCCAGGTAGCATCTCTGACGGCTTCACTGAAAGTGTCCCACCATGCTAACGCCATTCCTGAAAGCTGATGAGCTGCCAGCTGAACACGCTGATTCTCAGGGCAAGCGATGGCTTCTAACTTCCTCTTGATCGTGCGAAGCCAGTCATCTGCATCGAGGGGATTGCTGGACCCCGCGAATGTGGGAGGCTTGAGTCTCAGGAATTCTCCCATCCTGTCCTGGGGCCTCCCACCACCTGGGCGCTGGTTCTCCAGACTTCGAGTGAGGACTTCAATGAGTCTGGTTTGATTGGCTAGAACTTGGGCCAGATCTAGTGGTAGTTCCGGAGGTGCGGGGAGGTGGGTCCCATCCCCTTCTCCACCGGCTCCTCCTTCTGCTCCTAAGGGAAAACCTGCTCCAATCCCGGAGGCGGTAGGCGTGGTTTTATCCGAAGCCATCTGCCATGGGAAGAGGGTTACTATTATGCATATGCCATTTTTTTGAACTGGTTATTTTATTCATTACATCAAGCCATTACATGACACAACACCCGGCTATCATAAGTTCGTCACACACGAGTGCTATCTAGGGTACTCCCGCATTCCTTCTCTAATGTGTCCCCAAATTCCTTGAGAAGGTCATCAAGGCTAGCCAGGGACATTTCATCGGTGTCGGATAGGTTCCTTGGAGGGTCTTCTTCCTTTTGCTCAGTCTGGCATCCTTGGCTTTTGGTCTTCTTGCGTATTTTCTTTGCGGGGGCGAGCTTCTTCATCTTCTTGTCGTAGTCCATCTTCAGTGTGCGATAGGCCTCTCGGGTATTGGTTTCCTCACCTTCGGCTATTGCGAGGCTCTCTTGAAGGGACACCTTTTCTTCTGAGAGTTCCCTGACTTTCTGCTCCAGGCTTTCCACCCGGGAGGTTAGAGAGGTGCAGTGGAGGGTGAGGTCATCATATTGGTTATCAAGGGTATGAAGGTATCCAGCCATGTAGACAATGGTGGGATCATTCTCGGTAGGATCTCCTCCTGATAGGGCCTGAAGTCTTTTCCTCCAGGTGGGGGTATTCTTGTTGTTGGGTGGAAAGTAGCGAAGGGGGGTTTCAATGATTACTTTGTTGTAATTTTGACATAGCTGACGGAGGGCTTTTCGGGCGACATTTTGGCAAGCATCTAGGAAATGAACTCCGGTAAAAGTGACTTGGAAGGAACGTTGGTTTGGATAGCTGTGGCTTTCCCCCAGGTAGACTGCCATAGAGCATTTTATCATCCCGCCCTCGAAATGTTCCGTCCAGACGTATTCCGGCTTCTTGCGGATTCCCATGCGGAGCGCACAGCTTCGCAAGAGGCGTGGGAACCCTTCCACTTCTGAGCAGTAGGATGTCTTAATGGCCAGCGAGTCTCCCATCTGGAATAGGAAAAGAAGGGTCTTGATAAAACTGGGGAAGGGAAGAGAAAACTCTTCTTGAGGTGAGAGGTATTTTCTTGTTAAGGTAGGTTTTAGGGTCAGGGCTGCGACCTACGGCCAGTCCTATGGCTCTGATACCACCTGAAGCGTCCCGGTCCTTTGGGACTCAAATGTGAAACAATTACTAGTCCCAGGAGGCTAGTAAACACATTTCTTACTTCAAATAGTACAGAGTTTTAGATAAATTTATTACAATACCGGGGTACAAGCTCGAGAGAGCCAAATAGAGAAGCGCAGAAGGAAAAATACACTAGCCCAAGCCACAGGCAGAACTGGGTGCAGACACAGCCCTCTTAATCAAGCATAGCAGAAAAGAAGTCCTCGGCTGCTGAAAAACATAAATAACTTTGGGTGAATACACTAGGTATTCCGCAAGCCCACCCCGCTCCCGTAGAGAGAAAGAGACCTATGATGTACATGCTCAATTTGGTGGAGTTGTAGTCACTCATCATTTTCTTAGAGAGAGGTAGTTGTTTGAAGGTTTTCCCATGGTCTTTAAAAGAAACCAAAACTCAACCACCACTGAGCTCCCCGCTCCCGTGGCCTTATTTTCCTTTCAACACCCATTTGATCACACCTTTCCCCTGGCAAGCCACTTAGAGAAAACAAAAGAAAAACTCTAATTGCCATACCATACCAGACTCATCCATACCAGTGGACACGGACTATTCGAATAGGTTTCAACTCTGCGCAGAGGGGTACACTTTACCCACTAGCCCGGTTTCTGCGATCTCACCGTCGTGAGACCCGAATGCCGGATCTCTTTCCTTACTCGTGCATCCTAACCTTAACGGTTACCCGGAAGGAGTCAGGCCACCACCATGCCCAAACCGGACAAAACTTTCCCCCTCCTTATCCTCCCGGTGCTCCCCAGCCTTCTTAACCCTGGGGTCGGACCACACGAGTTCGGATCGAGTGACTGCCCACACAGTCTCGAGTGGTTGTACGACAAAGGAGTACAGGTAGTGAAGATGACAAACCGGTCCTTATATGAGGGGACAATCCTTCTGCTCATGCCTAAACCAGCTGAGCCAACACCTTAGGCCCTCCCCTAAACCAGGGAGTCCCTGATCATCCCACTCTCAGGTGATGAGGGTGAGTACCCTTCATCGCAAAAGA
Organism: Zea luxurians; assembly: GCA_029449295.1. Taxonomy (NCBI): domain Eukaryota; kingdom Viridiplantae; phylum Streptophyta; class Magnoliopsida; order Poales; family Poaceae; genus Zea; species Zea luxurians. Next base: position 22,585,448 of record JAOPSE010000009.1, on the reverse strand, counting down.
AAAGAGATTTTATTTGGAGATACACATAGCCTTTCCTCCCAATCCACTTTACGTATCCAGAAAGTGTATGTTAATGCGGGCCATCTCTCACTCACAATGCAATATTCCCCATAATTCCCGGCCTAGGCAGTGGTAGAGAGAATAGGTAATTTATGCATCAAGGGAAGGATGGACTTGCCTTCGTCGAAGCTTTCCTGGCACAGAAGATCTACTTCCGGAAGTTCGGGTTCTGGCCCTTCTTCCGGGGCTACGGGTTTCGGATCAACGATCCCTGCTTCTTCTAGGAAAACAGGCAATAAAACAATACATCAACAGGGATTTACGAATTATAGTGTGTCATTTTCTAACATCATTGGGGTATGAGATCTTTAGAAATTATTTGGATAATTTTTTGTGTATAAAATATTGAAGAATACTAATTAAATGGGAAAGGGTGAAGAAAGGAAAATAGAAAGGGATTTCTCCTCAAACGGGCCGGGGGGGGGGAGATTTGGCCCAGCTCGGCGCGGGGCAGGCGCGCGGGCGCGCTTTCGGCCCAGCAGCGGCCCACGGGGAGGGGGCGACGGCGCGGGCGCGCGGGGCGACGGCGTCAACGTGGGGCCCACGCGACAGAGAGAGCGGCAGGGGGAAACGGCGCGGGCGTGATTGACGACGGGGGTGAACCGGCCGAGGGGGGGGGGGGAAACCGGCCGCCGGGGGGGGGGGGGGTTCGACGGCGGCTTGCCGCCGGTGGCCCGGTTCTTGGGCAATGCGCAGGCGCCTAAGCATGGGGAGGGGATGGCGGACCTAGAGATGGGCTCAATTTGGTCAGAGGAGGTCGGGAGGGAGCTGCCCGCGGGGAGGTGGCGGAGCTTCGCGGCGGGGTTGCCGCCGGTGAGCTCTGGGCGAGCAATCGGGGTGGGGGAGTGGTGTATTGCGTTTGCGGCGAGGTGAGGAAGCTGCTAGGCTAACTCAATTGCTTGCTGGGCTAACGGAGAGGGAGAGAGAGGAGAGGAGGAGGAACTCACCGGAGAGGGGGAAGACGACGGCGCTTCGCGAATTGGGCTCGGGTGAGGGGAGGAGGGTAGTGGTCGGGGCTGGTGCGAGAAAGAAGGGGCTCGGGGCGAGCTTTTTATAGGCGTGTGGGGGCGAGGGGGGCGGTGGAGCTCCCTGGCTCCGGCGAGCTTCCCAGTGCCGCCATAAATGGCGCACAGCGCCGCCGAGGGGACGCTACGGCGGGGGCGGGTACCGGCGAGGACGCGGTCAAGGGGAGGAGGACGGAGCAGTGCCAAACTTTCCTGTGTGGCCGGACGGCATAGGGGAGGACGGAGGCGACGGCCGGAGGTGACTTCGGCGAGGGGACGGCGGACGGACGACGAAGCGGCTGACGGGCGGGGCCGCTTGGTCAGCGAGAGCGAGCGAGCGAGCGGGCGAGCGAGCGGCTGACGGGTGGGGCCGCTTGGTCAGCGAGAGCGAGCGAGCGAGCGAGCGAGCGGGCGAGCGGGCGGCTGACGGGTGGGGCCGCTTGGTCAGCGAGAGCGAGGGCGAGGTGCGGGGCGGCTGCCGCGCGCACGGAAGCGGGCCGCAGATGGGCCGGGAGAGGAGGAGTGTGGCGCGAGGGAGAGAGGGGGCGGCCGCGGCTTGGGCCGAACTCGGCCCAGCAGGGGGAGGAGGAGGTTTTTCTCTTTTTCTTTTTATTTTCTAATTCCTATTTCCCAATTTGTATCTTTTTCTTTGGAACAAATTATTTTGTAGATACTCTAAGTGTTTAGAAAATAGAATCTAAGTGAGGTGCTTTTGTGATCAAACAAGATGTATGCATATGATGAAGGAAAATTTTGGGGAGGATTTTAGAATTAGAGGATGAAGGGAGGGGTAAAAGGTGGATTAGGGTTTCAAACCTAGATTAGGATTTTTGGGATGCTACAATTCTCCCTCAGGGCTTGTTCGGTTAGGAGTGAATTGAATGAGATTGGAGCGGGTTAAGGGCCTGTTTGGTTCGTGACTAACTGTGCCACTTTGCCTAAGGTTAGTCGTTCAAATTGAAGAACTAACCTTAGGCAGAAAAGTTAGCCAAAGTGTGGCAAGTTAGGCAGCGAACCAAACAGACCCTAAATCCCTTGCTAGTCAAAATTGAATAGAAAGGGATTTAATTCCCTCAATCCTCTCCAATCTCCATACAACTGAACAAAGCCTCGAACTCAAGTACTTGGGACACCCACACATCGTCTCTGCTTCCGGGGTGGTGACAGATCCAGAGAAAGTGCATGTCATGATTCAGTGGCCTGCTCCTGCTTCGGTTAACAAACTTCCTTCATAGCTTTCTGGAGTACTACCGATGGTTTGTGCGTCATTTTGGTATTCTTTCGTTACAAACCACCCACCGAGTTATTGTTTAGAGGGCATTTGTTCATGTGGAGTACTCTCCATCAGTACCCTCACGAGGCTCTGAAGAATGCTTTGACGACAACGCCCGTGCTAGCCTTATGGGATTTCCGTCAAATTCTTGTCATCGACACCGACGGCAGCAGGATCAGCATGGGGCTGTGTCGATGCGGCTCACCGATTTGTGAGCAAAGCTTCGGGACCTAGGACGCAAGGTCTCTCAAAGAGTATCCGAATGATTGGTTGCACGTACTATCTTATTCTGGACCATGTATGCGTTAATATTGTCCGGATCTCTGTTTGGTTACCTATACGCGGGAGACGCTGCATGAGCTGATACAACATAAATATTTTAAGGGGTATTCAGTTTCTATGCACTAATTTTCAGTCCCTCCATTTTATTTTATTTTAGTACCTAAAATCAAATATAAAAAATAAAACTTTATTTTAGTTTCCGTATTTGGCAATTCAAATACTAAAATAGAATAAAATAGAGGGACTAAAAATTAGTCTCTAAAAACCAAACATCCTCTAAGACCATTTGTCTGCATCTGCTAGTACGCCCGAAACCATCGTATGTGGCCGACCATGCTCGAGCGAGCCGGCTTATATGCGGGCACCTAACCAATCTGGCGATATATGTATATCACCATCTTACTGGTGATTGATTACTGACGCAGTTATCTTCTAGACTTTCACAACTTGATTGACGGGCCACATGAGTCTGGTGCAACTTTAAGAACAAAGACTTCACACCCCGTGGCAATCGGAGAATGGACTGTCTACCACGCTGGCCGTTGGGGCAAAGGCCCAATAGATTATATTTCACATCTTATATTTTCTATATTGCTATAAATGTATATAAATGTATATGTTGTTAAAATATATCTTTTACCTATGCATAGAGGGTTAGTGTATTCAATCATGTCTTGTTTCCTCTCTTTCTAATGTGCTTTTTCTATGTAGAGATTCTCCGGCAGGGGGAATATGTTTTCTTCCATACAAAAGGGGATAATATTCTTTTAAATGGGGAGAACACTCTTTTAGGGAGAGTAATCTTTTTAGAGGGTAAGCCTTTTAATTACTTCATATATGTTTTTAATGTTTTCCTTTTCGAAGTTTGATTTCAAAGGGGAGAAGTTTTAAGTACCAAAGCAATTCAAAATATATCAAATATCAAACACCATCAAATTAAAAAATTTAAAATATTGAGCTAACAAGTGGTTTTGGTTCTTGTCGGGGTTTAGGACCCGGGGGTCCCTGGACCGACGAGTAAATTTGTCGCTGCGTGTCCTTGCCCAGATGGGTTGGTGCGAGATGGAACACAAGTAGGGGAATGAGCCTTGTATTATCCTGCACCAGGGTGCTCGTAGTAAGGGTTACAAGCGTTGCGAGAGAGCGAGGGCGAGAGAGAGCGAGTAGGAGAGAGCGAGGGAGAGAGAGAGAAGGGGTCCGACCCCTGCTCGTCTTCTCCCGTCCCTTTGTCGTGCGCCTACTCGTCTCTCCTGTCGTGCGTCCGTGTGTTCGTATGCTTGTATGTTTGTTCTTTTTCCCCCCTCTCTCTCTCTCTCTCTCTCTCTCTCTTCCGCCCTTCGTGGGGCCCTGGACACCCCCTTTTATAGACGTAAGGAGATGTCCAGCTGTACAATGGGGTGTAGCTGGGAGCTAACGTGGCTGGCAGGGAAGTGCCCTGAGCCCTGTACAGATAACAACGTGGCCGTCGGGGGGGCATCTCGAGCCCTGTAGAGGTAGTATCATGGCCGTCGGAGAAGTGCCTTGAGCCCTGTAGCAGTACAGCTGTTGGCGCTGCATGGATCCTGCTGACGTCTCCTTGCTTCCGTAGGGGGCTTGAGAACCACCGACATCATGGTTGCATGCGGAGAACCATCATTGCCTGTTACCGGGGTAAGCTTGATGGGACACCGGTCTTGTTCCTTCGTAGCCTGAGCTAGCTAGGAGTAGGGTAATGATGCCTCCCTTGTGGCGTGGTTGATCCGAGCCTGAGGTCGGGCGAGGCGGCGGCTCCTCCGAGGCCGAGGCTCAGGGTCGGGCGAGGATGTGACTCTTCCCGAGGCCGAGGTCGAGGCCAAGCCCTGGGGTCGGGCGAGGCGGAGATCTCCTCCCGAGGCCGAGGCCGAGGCCGAGCCCCAGGGTCGGGCGAGGCGGAGCTTCCTGTTGCGCCCGAGGCTTAACTTGACCGTTGTCGGTTTCGCCCGGGTGGCTGGCACAGCAGCCGGGGTGGGGCGGGCGGGGCTGTTTTCCTGTCAGATCGATCAGTGAAAGGGCGAAGTGACTGTGGTCACTTCGACCGTGCCAACTGAGGCGCGCGTGTCAGGATAAGGTGTCAGGCGATCCCAGCATTAAATGCGCATGCAATATGGTCGGCTGGTCACACGATTTGGCCAAGGTCGCTTGCACGATAAGGCTGGCCTTTGGCTGAGCCGAGGGCATGCTCACTGCCTGAGGAGACCCTCGGGCGAGACGTGAACTCGTCCGGGACCACTGTTTCGCTCGAGGTCGGGCTCGGGCGAGGCCAGACCGCGTCCCTTGGTAGACGAAGCTTTGACTTTGACCCGAGCCGTAAGCCTTTATGGTTTGCTCTGAAGGTGTTTACCGGCCATGATTAGGAGTGTTTACGGTACCCGACAGTAGCCCCCGAGCCTCGAAGGGAGTGGCGATGCTCGCTTCGAGGCTCTGCCGCATTTTTGGTGAGGGGACCGGCCTTTCTCGGTTATACTTTGTTCCGACGGGTGCACGCGAGCGCACCCATCGGGTGTAGCCCCCGAGGCCTCGGAGGAGTGGTTTGACTCCTCTGAGGTCTTAACGCTTTTCGTGATGCCTCGGCCGGTCCTGTTGTTCCCTCATGCGGCCTGGCCGTAGCCCGGGTGCACGATCAGGTTCCGAGTTTTGAAGCTGGTTTGTTGACGCTGTCAACAATTTGGCCATAGCCGGGTGCGGGAGCAGCCCCCAAGCCTCTGCACGGAGCGAGAGGACGATCAAGGATTGTCTCGACTTTTATTATACGCCCCTTCGTCGCCTTTCCACAAGGAGGAAGGGGGGAAAGCGCCATGTTACCCTCGGAGGGCACCGATCATGGCATTTCCGGTGAGTTGCTAACGGGTGATCCGAGTGGACGCCCGTGCCCCGTTCGTTAGGGGTCGGCTAGTGGCCCAGAGGCGCGCTCCAAAAGTACCTGCAGGTGATTCGCTGGACCCGAACCCTTTTCGACAGGGTCCAAGGGCTCGATGCCTCCCTCCGGTGGGATTCCATTACGAGTCGTTCCCGCTGGTCTCGGAAATGTCCTAGGGTACCTCGGGAGCGTAGCCCGAGCCTCGACCATGTAACAGACGTACCTAGAGTCATCCCTCACTCTGCGTGCTCTAGGGCGGCTGTCGAACCCTTCCGAGGGGCCAGCCTTCGAACCCCTGATCAGTAATGGGCGTAGAGCCTGAGTGCTCTGGGGCGGCTGTCGAACCCTTCCAAGGGGCCAGCCTTCGAACCCCTGATCAGTAGAAGGGCTCGGGGGCCCGCTTCCTTCACCGAGAAGGATCCTTTCCGAAATATCCCCTTTCCTAGTCCCTGTGGCAAGAGAGAGAGGAAACGGAAAAGGATATGAATTTAAAAATCGTGGCGCACATTTTTTGACGTGGCCTTTATGGCAGAGGTGAAACGTCGCCTGCTTCGCCTGCCAACGGTGTCGCTTGCTCTGCCAAGGAGTTAATGCGACGGGGCGGGCGATTCGCGAGGCGTCTGTTGCGCGTGCGCGGGCCGTTCGAGGAACGGGGCACGGGCGTGTCGTCCTTACGCCATGGGAGAGGACTCCCCTGCTGCTTCAGGAAAGGACGCGAGCCTGGGGGTGATTTGACCGTTGCTTCCGCTCGTCTGTTGCAGCAGTTATTGCCGGTCCGCGTTTGGCCACATCAACTGTCGTGCCTACCCCCGCGGCTGACTGACCTATGACCGCTGCACCCAATTGGCACTATTGGGTCATGCGCGGGGCTGCCTCGAGTCGCGGCACTGGTTCCGTAGTCGAGAAGACGCGGCATTGGCGTAGGTGGCGGTGCAGTTTCCTTGCATGTAGTGACCGTCGCGCCATTTGCATGGTAGGTGGGACCGGGCCTTCGTGCTGGTCCACCGAAAGTGACGAAGCCGAAAGGGTGCATAACCGCGGTGCGATTGCATGCTCCCTGCGTGGCGGATCACCCTTTCGTCCGCTGGTTCCGGCGAGGATGAGGGAACGCTTATAACCGCAGGGCGGTTTCATGCCTTGTGTGCGGCAGTTTGCCTCCTTCGTGTCTCGGGTCAGCTCGCACGACGTGTGGGACCCAACCCCCGTGTCGTAGGGGGAGAACCCTAGAGCATGTCAGTGGATACTTTGCCCGTGACGCTAAGGGGTGCAAGTGAGGAGATCTACCTATAAAAAGGGGATCGATCCCCCGGGCAGTGGCCATGCCTTCGTTCTCCCCTCATGTATTGCGCCCTTTCACCTTTCGAGCCCCCAGATGGGGCGCACCGGCGTCGCCTTGCTCTTGCTGTCGTTGGAGGAGCGCGGCCTCGTGGAGATTGGCGCTCTTCAGCCATCGCTCGGCTTCAAGGATTTTCGTCATGCAGCCCGGCTGCATTCCCTCACCAATGGTCAGTTTGGTGGGGAGAAGCAAGCCGGGCTGCAGCCTCCACCCTGCCCTCAGCTTCAAGGATCTTCGTCATCCGGGCTGAGGCGGAGGAGCGCACCGAGTGGGGGGCCGCCTCCGCGTGGGTCGGTGACCCTTTTCTTCCCCCAGCGTTCGGGGGAGAAGGCATCCTCCAGCCCTGCGGAGGCGTCCTCTAGCCATGCGGGGGAAGGCGAACTGCTGCTCCCTGGCCAAGGTGCAGCTTTCCATCCTCCATCCGGGCGGCGGTCGTGCCGCGCGGGTGGCCGCTGTCACCGGCGCTGGAGTGGGGGCTGCCGCTGGTGAGGCTCCCCACCGCAGCGGTTGCCTCCGCCGACGAGACCGTCGGTGCCAGCTGCGCTCCGGACCTCCGGCTCTTTGGCTTTAATGTCTGATTCTCGTCCCCCATGAGGGGACGTGAACGAAGGCCCTTCAACAGTAGCGTTTGCCCTGAGGTCATCGTTGCTGCTGTTTTGGCGCCTGAGGCAGAGGTCTTTGTCGCGCTGCTGGCGCAGTGGTCGCCGGCGAGCTGCTCGGAGCTCGTTATCCCACAGGCCCTCTGGTGTGGAGATAGTTCATTCCCATGGGAATGGAGCTAAAGTCCCGTTCGTTAGGGAATGTAAGAGCAAAATGTGATTGCTCCATGTATTGAGATATCTGTTGTAGGTCGGGAAAGCCGCCGAGGGCGCTGCCGACGCCTACATAGCGTAGTTATCCCGAGTACGTGTGTTTGTTGTTCGTAGCCGCTGAGGCCTGAGCATTTGGGTATTTGAGTAGAAAGTTGTGCTTCTTCCTTGTTTCGAGCCTTGAGATTTGCCCGTCAATAGCCGAACCACTTAACTGAGCACGAGTTACTTTTCACGGAAGGTGACGAGTGAGGTATCCATATCCCGGAGGCGTAGGATTCCCTCGGCTCGGTCAGCCTTGCCGTTCAAGGTCTCTTTCGCCCGGTTTTAGAACCTTCGGCTGCTCTGCGATGAGCCGAAGCTGAAGGCAGCGGTGGCGTGGACAGAGGCGATGTCGGCTCGAACATAGGCTTTCTCGCCGCGGGAGCAGGTGGCTTCCCAGGCCGAGGAGGTGCAGCAGCGGCAGCTGGGGTTTGGCCAGATCACCCGCGAGCAGGACCAATCCCGGAGCCAAGCCTCCGAAGCCGTGAGCCAGGCTGAGATCCTCGGGGGACAGCTGGCTGGGGTTTCGGAGCAGCTGGCCGAGGCGCCTGCTCGCATCGCCGTCTGAGGCTGGGCCAGATTCTGCCGAGGGTGGAAACGACGCCGAGGGTGCTTCTCCTCCCCCTGCTGATGTTTGAGCCTGCATGAACAGTTCGTCTGAAGTATGCGTATTTTTTTTGTGGCCACCGAGGCCTAAACATATTTAGCGTTCAGATTATAAAGCTGCGTTTTCTTTCCTCTTGTTTTGAGCATTTAGGACTTGTTCGTCAGCAGCAGAATCGCATTATCCGAGTGAGAGTTACTTTTCGCGGAAGGTGATGAGTGAGGTATCCGTATCCCGGAGGCGTAGGAGTCCCTCGGCTCGGTCGGCCTTGCCGCTTACGTGCTCTCTCACCCATTCATAGGATTCTGCTATCGATATAGTCGAAAAATGCACGAAAGTCATTTTCTACCCGAGCGTTAGGACTTGTTCGGTAGCAGGATCGCTTATCCGAGCGTGAGTTACTTTTCACGGAAGGTGATGAGTGAGGTATCCGTATCCCGGAGGCGTAGGAGTCCCTCGGCTCGGTTGGCCTTGCTGCTTAAGGGCTCTCCCGCTCGTTTTCAGGGTTCCGTTATCGATATAGTCAGAAGGCACGGGAGTTGTTTCGGTAGAAAACTTTTCTTGGTAGAAAACTTTTCTGAAGAAAATTTTGACGTAGAGGGGGTTCCCCCTTCTAGCCCCCGAGGGAGGGTCGGGCTTGGCCGAGGCAAGGCTGACCCTTCCTTGACAGTTAGACATTATTTAAGCGTGTAAAAACGAGGAACATGAACGACTTAAAACATTTTAAGGGTAGAAGCGACGTAGTTGTTCGATGTTCCAAGCGTTGCTGTAGACCTCGCCTTGATCGTTGGCCAGCTTGTATGTTTCGGGCTTCAAGATCTTGGCGATGATGAATGGCCCTTCCCAGGGAGGAGTGAGCTTGTGGCGTCCTCGGGTGTCTTGTCATAACCGGAGTACCAAGTCTCCCACCTAAAAGCCTCGGGGCCGAACCATTCGGGCATGGTAGCGTCGCAGAGACTGCTGATACCGCGCTGAATGTAGTAAAGCAACGTCCTAAGCCTCTTCGAGCTGGTCCAGCGAGTCCTCTCGGCTGATCTGGTTGCTTCGGTCGTCGTACGCCTTCGTCCTCGGGGAACCGTATTCCAAGTCCGTGGGGAGGACGGCCTCGGCCCCATAGACTAGAAAGAACGGCGAGAAACCTGTGGCTTGGCTCGGCGTCGTCCTCAGACTCCAGACCACCGAGGGTAGCTCTTTCATCCACCGCTTGCCGAATTTGTTGAGGTTGTTATAGATCCTTGGTTTTGGTCCCTGCAAAATCATACCGTTGGCACGCTCCACCTGCCCATTCGTATGGGGTGAGCTATGGCGGCCCAGTCCACACGGATGTGGTGGTCCTCGCAGAAGTCCATGAACTTTTTTCCAGTGAACTGCATGCCATTGTCGGTGATGATGGAGTTCAGGACCCCAAAGCGATAGATGATGCTCATGAAGAACGCCACCGCCTGCTCGGACCTGACGTTGGTCAAGGGTCGGACCTTGATCCACTTGGAGAATTTGTCGATGGCGACCAGCAGGTGCGAGAAGCCCCCGGGTGCCTTCTGCAAGGTACCGACGAGGTCCAGATCCCATACGGCAAACGACCAGGTGATGGGTATCGTCTGCAGGGCCTGAGCGGGCAGGTGTGTCTGCTTTGCATAGAATTGACACCCTCGGCAGGAGCGTACAATCCTAGTGGCGTCGGCCACCGCGGTTGGCCAGTAGAAACCTTGTCGGAAGGCATTTCCCACGAGGGCTCGAGGTGCTGCATGGTGGCCACAAGCCCCTGAGTGTATTTCTTGTAACAGCTCTTGTCCTTGGGCGATGGAGATGCATCGCTGGAGGATGCCCGAGGGACTGCGGTGATAGAGCTCCTTTTCATCACCCAGCAAAACGAACGACTTGGCGCGCCGAGCCAGTCGCCGAGCTTCGGCCTTGTCGAGGGGCATCTCTCCTTGAAGGAGATATTCTAGGTATGGGGTCTGCCAGTTCGGGACTGGTGTGACCCCATTCCGCTCCTCCTCGACACGCAGGGCCTCGCCCTCGGCGTCCGAGGGTACCTCGAGCTGGGCCGAGGCCTCCTCGGGCTCGGGCGCGTCGTCGATCTTGATGGAGGGTTGATGTATATCCCTGGAGAAGACGTCCGGGGGAACCGTTGTCTGCCCGAGGCTATTTTGGCCAGCTCATCCGCAGTCTCGTTGTATCGTCGAGCGACATGGTTGAGTTCCAGCCCGTAGAACTTGTCCTCCAGGCGCCGAACTTCGTCGCAGTAGGCCTCCATCTTCCGATCATAGCAGTGGGAGTTCTTCATAACTTGTTCAATGCCAAGCTGCGAGTCGCCACGAGCGTCGAGGCGCCGAACCCCTAGATCGATGGCGATGCGCAGCCCGTTAACCAATGCTTTGTACTCGGCCACGTTGTTTGACGCCAGAAAATGAAGGCGGATCACGTAGCGAAGATGTTTTCCAAGGGGTGAGATGAAGAGCAAGCCCGCGCCTGCTCCGGTTTTCATCAGCGACCCGTCGAAGTACATGGTCCAAAGCTCGGGCTATATTGGAGTCGTCGGTAACTGGGTGTCAGTCCACTCAGCCAGGAAGTCGGCCAAGACTTGGGATTTTATGGCCTTCCGAGGGGCGAATGAAAGTGTTTCGCCCATGAGTTCCACTGCCCATTTCGCTATCCTACCCGAGGCCTCTCGGGACTGGATGATCTCTCCCAGGGGAAAGGATGACACCACAGTCACTGGGTGAGACTCGAAGTAGTGTCACAGCTTCCGCCGTGTCAGAATCACTGCGTAGAGCAGCTTCTGGATCTGCGGGTAGCGGACTTTGGTCTCGGATAGCACTTCGCTGATGAAGTAGACTGGCCTCTGGATGAGCAGCACGTGCCCTTCTTCTCGTCTCTCGACTACGACTGCGGCGCTGACCACCTGAGTGGTTGCGGCTACGTAGATCAAGAGGACTTCTCCTGTAGCGAAGGGCACCGAGATGGGCGCATTGGTGAGGAGCGCCTTAAGGTTTCCGAGGGCTTCTTTGGCCTCGGGGGTCCAAATGAAGCGCTCGGCTTTCCTTAAGAGGCGGTACAGAGGCAAGCCTTTTTCGCCAAGGCGCGAGATGAAGCGGCTCAGAGCCGCAAGGCATCCCATGACCCTCTGTACTCCTTTCAAATCTTTTATTGGTCCCATGTTGGTGATGGCCGCGATTTTCTCCGGGTTGGCCTCTATGCCCCGCTCGGAGACGGTGAACCCTAGGAGCATGCCTCGGGGGACTCCAAAGACACACTTCTCGGGGTTGAGTTTCACGTTTTTCGCTCTCAGACACCTGAATGTCGTTTCAAGGTCAGAGAGGAGGCCGGAGGCTTTCTTTGTCTTGACAACGATGTCATCGACGTAAGCCTCGACCGTTCTGCCGATGTGTTCTCCGAACACATGGTTCATGCACCTCTGGTAGGTGGCACCTGCATTCCTCAAACCAAATGGCATTGTAGTGTAACAATACATGCCAAAAGGTGTGATAAAAGAAGTCGCGAGCTGGTCGGACTCTTTCATCTTGATTTGGTGATAGCCTGAGTAGGCATCGAGGAATGACAGGGTTTCGCACCTAGCAGTGGAGTCCACAATTTGATCGATGCGAGGCAGAGGGTAGGGAACATTCGGACATGCTTTGTTTCCAGTGTAGTCTACGCACATCCTCCATTTATCATCCTTTTTCCTTACAAGAACAGGGGTAGATAACCATTCGGGATGGAATACCTCTTTGATGAACCCTACCGCGAGTAGCTTATGGATCTCCTCGCCTATGGCCCTACGCTTTTCTTCGTCAAAATGGCGCAGGGACTGCTTCACGGGTCGGGCTCCAGCTCTGATGTCCATTGAGTGCTCGGCGACATCCCTTGGTATGCTTGGCATGTCCGAGGGACTCCACGCAAAAACTTCGGCATTTGCGTGGAGAAAGTCGACGAGCACTACTTCCTATTTGGGGTCGAGCTCGGAGCCGACCTTGACTTTCTTGCTGGCATCGTTGCTGGGGTCGAGAGAGATGGACTTAACAGCCTCGACTGGTTTGAAGTTGCCGGCGTGCCGCTTCGCGTCAGGCGCCTCCTTGGAGAGGCGTTCCAGGTCAGCGATGAGGGCCTCAGACTCGGCGAGGGCCTCTGCGTACTCCACGCATTCCACATCGCATTCGTACGCGTGGTGGTACGTGGAGCCGACGGTGATGATCCCGTTGGGGCCTGGCATCTTGAGCTTGAGGTAGGTGTAGTTGGGGACGGCCATGAACTTGGCGTAGCACGGCCTTTCCAACACCGCGTGGTAGGTCCCTCGGAACCTGACCACCTCGAAGGTGAGGGTTTCCTTTCAGAAGTTGCAGGGAGTTCTGAAGCAGACGGGCAAGTCAATCCGCCCGAGGGGCAGGATACGCTTTCCGAGTGTGATCCCGTGGAAGGGTGCCGCACCGGCCCGGACCTCGGACCGATCAACCCCCAAGAGTTCTAGGGTCTCGGCGTAGATGATGTTGAGGCTGCTGCCTCCATCCATGACGACCTTGGAGAGCCTAACATTGCCGATGATCGGATCGACGACGAGCGGGTACCTTCCTGGGCTTGGCATGAAGTTGGGGTGGTCGCCTCGGTTGAAGGTGATAGGCTTGTCGGACCAGTCTGGGTAGGCTGGCGCTACCACCTTTACCGAGCAGACCTCCCGGCGCTCCTGCTTGCGGTGCCGAGCCGAGGCATTCGCCACCTTCCCGCCGTAAATCATGAAGCAGTTGTGGATCTCCAGGAACTCCTCTTCCTTGTCGCCCTCCTTCTTGTTGTTGCCTTAGCCCTTGGCATCTTCCGCCGGGGGCCCGGCCTTATAGAAGTAGCGCCGGAGCATGACACATTCTTCAAGGGTGTGCTTGACGGGACCCTGGTGATAGGGGCATGGCTCCTTGAGCATCTTGTCGAACGCGTCGGCCCCTCCAGGAGGCTTCCGAGGATTCCTGTGCTTGGCAGCAGCGACGAGATTCACATCGGCGGCGTTGTGCTTTGCTTGCACCTTCTTCTTGGCCTTCTTCTTCGCGCCACGCTGGGCGGACGCCTTGGGGGCGTCTTCCTTTAGCTCCCCCTGAGGCTGCTTGTCTTTCCGGAAGATGGCCTCGATCGCCTCCTGACCCGAGGCGAACTTGGTGGCGACGTCCATCAATTCGCTCGCCTTGGTGGGAGTCTTGCGCCCCAGTTTGCTAACCAGGTCTCGGCAAGTGGTGCCGGCGAGGAAAGCTCCAATGACGTCCAAGTCGGTGATGTTAGGCAGCTCGGTGCGCTGCTTCGAAAACCGCCGGATGTACTCTCGGAGGGATTCCCCAGGCTGCTGGCGGCAGCTTCGGAGATCCCATGAGTTCCCAGGGCGCACGTACGTGCCCTGGAAATTTCCCACAAAAGCCTTGACCAGGTCGTCCCAGTCGGAGATCTGCGCAGGAGGCAGGTGCTCCAGCCAGGCCCGGGCGGCGTCGGAGAGGAAAAGGGGTAGATTACGGATGATGAGGTTGTCATCGTCCGCCCCTCCCAACTGGCATGCTAGATGGTAGTCCGCGAGCCACAACTCCGGCCTCGTCTCCCCCGGGTACTTGGTGATGGTAGTCGGGGCTCGGAAACGGGCGAGGAACGGCGCTCGTCGTATGGCCCGACTGAAGACTCGTGGACCGGGTGGCTCGGGCGAGGGACTTCGATCCTCCTCGCTGTCGCAGTGTCCCCCGCGCCTAGGATGGTAGCCTCGGCGCACCTTCTCCTCGAGGCAGGCTCGATGGTCATGATGGTGACGCTCGTTGCCGACGCGATCCCGGGCGGCAGGTGCCTCGTCCCGCGTGCGCTCGGGATGGACCGAGGCTGTCGGTGTTTTGGGTCCGACCGCACACCCGGGGTTGCCCCTCGAGGTGTTTTTAGGAGTAGGATGGTGTCGCCGACTGTAGCAAAATGGTTCGTGCCAGATGCACGAGGGACAATAGACAATGTTTACAGGTTCGGGCCGCTTAGAGATGCGTAACACCCTACGTCCTGGCGGAGATGCTTCGTGTTATGGATTACAAGGTGGTTCTCTAAAGCAAGAGCGTGGAGGGTTGAGGTAAATGGTTGGGTAGTGTGTTCGATCGTTCTGAAGGGGTGCCCCCTAGGCCTTATATATTCGACTGTGGGGGTAATACATGCGCTTACGATAACAACGTGCACCTAAAAAATAGTGAACTGTTTGAGTCTATCTTCCTATGATTTAGCCGACCTATCCTCGCCTGGCTCTGCTGCATGGTGCTCCAGCGCGGGAAAGTCGGATCTTCTGTAGTGATTTCTCGCTTCAACGTTGTGGGGCCATCTGGACTTGCGTCGATCCGGCTTTACGTTGGTTTGCTTTGCTAATTGTCCCTCCCCAGGCCCATGAAGGAATGACCTTACGACTTATTGGGCCCTTGGGCCCTTCGTGAGGTCTTTTACCCTGCCAGTGGACCCGGGGGATATCTGTCCCCCACAGAGGCCTCCCGCATGCGTCGGGAGGACGCCGCGTGATGCTCGGAGGGGTCAGCTCGCCTTCGGGAGGCAGAGCTCTCGGCTCGTCGAACTGCGGCACCTTCCAGGAGATCCTTGAGTTCGCCCTGGATACGTCGTCCCTCAGTGGTGGATGGCTCCGGCATGGTTCGAAGTAGCATCGCCGCTGCATCTAGGTCCTGGTCGGACCCGCTGATGGCCGGGGGCAGCGCTGCCCTTGCATTGTCGCCGATGCGGCGCTGGACGTCCCGAGCCCAATGACGGGCTCCTCCGGCGAGTGTTCGACCTGCCCACTCCTGCTCGATGTTCTGTCGGAGCTGCAAAAGTTGCCCTGCTTCCTCGTTGACCTTGGCCTGCATCTCGCGGATTTGCTCGAGCTGTGTGTCCCGACCCCCTGCAGGGACTGGGACCACAGCTAGCTCTCGCGGGATGTCAACACGAGATGCGGGCCAAGGGGGATCGTCAACCTCCGGCATACCGAGGTGGTTGCCTTCGTCGTGATCTCCCTGATCGACGTGGAAATATTCTCGACTTGGGCCATAACCCTCGTCGTCAAGGCCGTGGCCATTGTCAGAGCAACCGGAGAGGCAGTGGTCTCATGCGAACATGAAGTCCCGCATGGCACCGGGATCACCGAGGCCAGAGAAATCCCAACCGAAGTCGGGGTCATCCTCTTCCTCGGAACCCGCCAGTCCGGAGGTTGAGACGGCTATCAATCGGTCCTAGGTTGACCACATATGGTACCCCGGAAGGTTTGGATACGCCCTTGCGAAAGCGCTCACCGTAGCAGGGTCGCTAGGTGGATCGAAACTAAATCGAAAGGGAACAGGGTGGAATACGGACGGTACCTCTTGGTCCATGGACGGTGGTGAAGTCGCGTCGGGGACGGAACGCACCGTCATCTCAGGTATGAGAGTGACGCCCAGCAGGTCCTTTACGAGGGTGCTGGCGTCGTCAGTCCGCTTGGGGCTGGCACGTTGCGGGGAAGCGGCGCTCGTCATTGTCTCAGGCGTGAGGACAACACCCGACATGTCCCCCGGAGGAGTGCCGGCATTGTCGGCTCGCTCTGGTTCGACAGCCGATAAGGTGCCGCCTCCTGTGTGGCCACGGTTGCCCCATCTCCGCCTCCTCCGGCGAGGAGGGTGGCGGGGACGACTGGAGTGTTCCTCTTCCGCCGCGGGGAGATGACGTCGTGGAGGTCACCTCCGCCGGGCGAGCCATTGACTGTCATTGTCGTCGTGCCGCGGAGGGAGGAGTACCATGTCGTAGCTGCCATCGAGGGACATGAACTCGAGACTCCCGAAGCGGAGCACCGTCCCGGGCTGAAGAGGTTGCTGAAGTCTACCCATCTGGAACTCAACAGGAAAGTGTTCGTTAACACGCAACAGGCCCCTACCTGGCGTGCCAACTGTCGGGGTTTCAGACCCGGGGGGTCCCTGGACCGACGAGTAAATTTGTCGCTGCGTGTCCCTGCCCAGATGGGTTGGTGCGAGATGGAACACAAGTGGGGGAATGAGCCTTGTATTATCCTGCACCAGGGTGCTTGTAGTAGGGGTTACA
Source organism: Zea luxurians (assembly GCA_029449295.1). NCBI lineage: Eukaryota > Viridiplantae > Streptophyta > Magnoliopsida > Poales > Poaceae > Zea > Zea luxurians. Next base: position 22,569,117 of record JAOPSE010000009.1, on the reverse strand, counting down.
AGCGTTGCGAGAGAGCGAGGGCGAGAGAGAGCGAGTAGGAGAGAGCGAGGGAGAGAGAGAGAAGGGGTCCGGCCCCTGCTCGTCTTCTCCTGTCCCTTTGTCGTGTGCCTACTCGTCTCTCCTGTCGTGCGTCCGTGTGTTCGTATGCTTGTTCTTTTTCCCCTCTCTCTTCCCCCCTTCATGGGGCCCTGGACACCTCCTTTTATAGACGTAAGGAGATGCCCAGCTGTACAATGGGGTGTAGTTGGGAGCTAACGTGGCTAGCAGGGAAGTGCCCTGAGCCCTGTACAGATAACAACGTGGCCGTCGAGGGGGCGTCTTGAGCCCTGTAGAGGTAGTATAGTGGCCGTCGGAGAAGTGCCTTGAGCCCTATAGTAGTACAGCTATTGGCGCTGCATGGATCCTGCTGACGTCTCCTTGCTTCCGTAGGGGGCTTGAGAACCACCGACGTCATGGTTGCATGCGGGGAACCATCATTGCCTGTTACCGGGGTAAGCTTGATGGGACACCGGTCTTGTTCCTTCATAGCCTGAGCTAGCTAGGAGTGGGGTAATGATGCCTCCCTTGTGGCGTGGTTGATCCGAGCCTGAGGTCGGGTGAGGCGGCGGCTCCTCCGAGGCCGAGGCTGGGGCCGAGGCCCAGGGTCGGGCGAGGATGTGACTCTTCCCGAGGCCGAGGTCGAGGCTGAGCCCTGGGGTCGGGCGAGGCGGAGATCTCCTCCCGAGGCCGAGGCCGAGGCCGAGCCCCGGGGTCGGGCGAGGCGGAGCTTCCTGTTGCACCCGAGGCTTAACTTGACCGTTGTCGGTATCGCCCGGGTGGTTGGCACAGCAGCCGGAGCGGGGCGGGCGGCGCTGTTTTCCTGTCAGATCGCTCAGTGAAAGGGCGAAGTGACTGCGGTCACTTCAACCTGCCGATTGAGGCACGCGTGTCAGGATAAGGTGTCAGGCAATCCCAGCATTAAATGCGCATGCAATACGGTCGGCTGGTTAGGCGATTTGGCCAAGGTCGCTTGCACGACAAGGCTGGCCTTTGGCTGAGCCGAGGGCGTGCTCACTGCCTGAGGAGACCCTCGGGCAAGACGTGAACTCGACCGGGACCACTGTTCCGCCCGAGGCCGGGCTCGGGCGAGGCGAGACCGCATCCCTTGGTAGACGAAGCTTTGACTTTGACCCGAGTCGTAAGCCTTTATGGTTTGCTCTAAAGGTGTTTACCGGCCGTGATTAGGAGTGTTGGGGGTACCCCTAATTACGGTACCCGACAGTTCTACAAGAGGTTTTGGTCTAAAATAGGAAGTATGTGAATTATAGAGTTAGTGGGAGGCTTAAGTCCATAATATCACATTGTGGGGACATTCATACATTATAGCAAAGTAGGTTGCATATTTTTATCAAAGTATCTATTATATTTGCTTGCTTTGGTTGTGTTGTCATCAATCACCAAAAGGGGACGGGGAGATTGTAAAAAAAATGGACCCCGACTCATTTGACTAAATGATTTTGGTGCTTAAAAATCAACATAATCGGTGGACATATATTTTTGCTAGTATTTGTATTTGTAGTTCACAGGATGCTAAAGTAACTTAGACTAAGGCATTAAGGAAGCAACACCTCAAAAGAAGATATTATGAAGACCATAAGAGAAGATCAACAAGTATCAAGCGAAGTCTAAGACTTGAAGAATGTGTAGCCACTCGCGGACCGTCCGACTAAGACTAGTGGACTGTCCGGTAGCACATCGGATAGTACGATGTCACACGGTTGACTGTCCGGTGCACCAAGGAACAATATCCGAATGACTAGTTGTAAGTGCAATCCCTAATTGAGGGTTTTGGTGATTAATGACAAAACAAACTGAGATTCTAACAAGTTTGCTCCTAGCATGTACACAGTAATTCTACAGACTGGAGAAGCACAGATCTTACGAGCATAAAAGTATAAAGTACAACGGATTTAAAATTCCACATCAAATGGCGTGCTCCAAGTGCTTAGAAACAACGGCGGTGCTAAATTTATAATTCTTGAGTCATAGGAATCGCCGTACAATTAAGAGGGATCCGCGACGGTTAAGTAAGTTGTGCAACGAGCCAAGTTCAAAATCTTTTGAAAACATCTTGGAGAACATTTTTCCAGATCATGAATGCCCTTGAGAAAAACAAATTTTACTTCCCACAAAGACTCCACTTTTGTTCTCTTCAAAATACTCAAAATTTGGTTTCAGCCCCCAAAACCGGTTCAACCGGTCCTGAAACCGGTTCAACCGGTTTTGGTACTGTTCACCTGCCACCTCTGCTCTGACTTGTCTGACAGTCAGAGCTGTCAGAAAAGTTGCTGCAGATAATTTTTGAAAATCGGTTGAGCCGAAATTTTTCCTTACTCAGCCGGTTTTGAAACCGGTTGAGTCTCTGGCTGAGTAGCTCAGTGGACCGGGATCCCCCTGGTAGAAACCGGTTCAACCGGTCTGAAAACCGGTTCAACCGGTTTTTACTCTTTTTCTCCCAACGGCTGCCAGCTTTTGGGGGATCCTTTATATACCCCCTCACACTCTCTCTCTCATTTACTCCTGCCTCTCCCACGAATTCTTGGCTGACCAACCTTCAAACAAGCACATTCATTTCACCTTTCACACCCGCAATCGCATCTCCTTCAATCATTTGAAGGACCCTTGGTGTGAGGTGAACTCGATCGAACTCGCTGTCAATTTCATCTCGATTCTCCCTTTCTCTTTGTTCTTGAGCTCGTTGCAAACTTAACCTTGTGCGGATTTGTTACTCTTGGAACCTCGTGTTCCTTGACGGTTAGAGGTTGCTTGGGAGTCTCCAAATTTGTGGACGACCCCAAGAAGTTTGTATCGCCCGCTCTTTGAGCTGATTTGAGAAGAGATTGCCTTGACCTTTGTGGTCGGTTTGTGGAGGATCAGGGTTGGAAAAGACCCGGCCCTTTGTGGGTTCCTCAACGAGGAGTAGGACACCTTTGTGGTGGTTGCCGAACCTCGGGTTATATCGCGTGTTCTTGTGTGTTCTTGTCAAGCGCCTTAAATTCATTGGTTGGTTCAAATTATTCATTCGAGTAGATTTTGTGTAGGGCAAGTCTTTAGCTATATTCTTCACTACTTCGTATTTGTTTAACAGATTACCTAATTTAAGTTGAGCAGGTTCAAACTTGTTCAGTTGTAATTAAAATCGACTGAACCGGTTTGCACCAGTGCAACTTTAATTTAACCTATCTCGAAGTTTTTAGTGAAAATTTTCAGGTGTAGCCTATTCACCCCCCCTCTAGGCTACTTTCAATTGGTATCGGAGCCTCGTATCTCATTTTATGCTTAACCGCGTGAGGAAGCGATCATGTCTACTCAACGGGACCATGTGGATCCTATCCTCGAGGATATTCCCGTCACATCCTCCGGTGAGGAAGTGGACCCCAAGGTCCTCGACCTCGCCATGAAGATCGCCGAGTGGATGTTCCTCGAGATGAAAGAGGAAGATGCTAAGAAAAAGGCCGAAGAAGAAGAATCAAGAAGAAAGGCCGAAGAAGACAAAGGTAAAGGAAAATTTGATTACAATGACGACCTAGTGGATCTTTTGGTGTCGAAGGTGTTGAGCAAGGTAAGTCTCAACACCGAAGAATCATCTACCAAAAGCAAAGGTAATGAGTTTAGTAAAGTTCAATTCGATTACTCTAGAAATTTTATTCCCAACTTCTCTTCCGCCCCACTTGGAAAGTTACCAACTCTTAGTGAGTTGAACTATGACGAGTGGGTCGATAAGATGAAGTCGCATTTAATCGGTGTACATCCTAGTCTTTGGGAGATTGTTAATGTAGGTATGTATAAGCCTGCCCAAGGAGAAGAGATGACTCCAGAAATGATGCAAGAGATTCATCGCAATGCTCAAGCAGTGAGCATAATTAAAGGAAGTCTTTGTCTCGAAGAATACCGGAAAGTTCAAGGAAGAGAAGATGCCCGTGACATTTGGAATATTCTTAAAATGTCACATGAAGGAGATCCCAAAGCTAAGAGACATAGAGTTGAAGCTTTGGAAAGTGAGCTTGCAAGATATGATTGGACAAAGGGTGAGTCGCTTCAATCACTCTTTGATCGGTTGATGGTGTTGGTCAACAAAATAAGAGTACTTGGGAGTGAAGATTGGAGTGACTCCAAGGTCACAAGATTATTCATGAGAGCTTATAAAGAAAAGGATAAGAGTCTTGCAAGGATGATAAGGGATCGTGATGACTATGAGGATATGACACCTCATCAATTGTTTGCAAAAATTCAACAACACGAGTCCGAAGAAGCCCCCATCAAGACAAGAGACTCTCATGCCTTGATCACAAATGAACAAGACAACCCCAAGAAGAACAAAGACCACAAAGCAAAGAAAGTGGTCGAGACCTCAAGTGATGAAGATAGCTCAAGTGAAGAAGACACAGCTATGTTCATCAAAACATTCAAGAAATTTGTAAGGAAGAATGACAAGTTCCAAAGGAAAGGAAAGAAGAGGGCATGCTATGAATGTGGCCAAACCGGTCATTTCATAGCGGATTGTCCTAACAAGAAGGAACAAGAAGTCAAGAAGGAATACAAGAAGGACAAGTTTAAAAAGGAAGGCAAGACCAAGGGATACTTCAAGAAGAAGAAATATGGTCAAGCCCATATTGGTGAAGAATGGAACTCCGATGAAGAGAGTTCTAGCTCCGAGGAAGAGGAAGTGGTGGCAAATGTGGCCATCCAATCTACATCAAGCGTGCAACTCTTCACCAACCTACAAGACGACTCCTACACTCCAACTTGCCTCATGGCAAAAGGAGATAAGGTAACTTTATTTAGTGATAATTTTCAAAATGATGATGATGATGAACAAATTGCTATGAAAAATAAAATGATTAAGGAATTTGGCTTGAATGGATATAATGTTATCATCAAATTGATGGAGAAGCTAGATAAAAGAAAAGCAACTCTTGATGCTCAAGAAGACTTGCTTATCCTTGAAAAGGAAAGAAACCTAGAGCTTGAAGGATTGCTACTCAATAAAGATGAAATGCTAGATGCCTTGACTAAGGAAGTATCTTTAGTCAAGATAACTATAGAGGATAAAGAAAAGGAAGTAATCAATATGAAAACCTCTATAGCTAGTCTTGCAAATGAAAAGGATGCACTTGAATCAAGCATATTAAGCTTGAATGTCCTAAATCAAGAACTTCAAGTGCGACTTGAAAATTGCAAGAACATCAATGCTTCATCTTTATTGATTGAATCTAAGTCTAGCTCCTCAAATAATAACTTTTGCAAACATTGTGCCAAATATCATGCTTCTTGTTGTCTAACTAACCATGCAAGGAAGAATAGCCCACAGGTGAAGGTCAAAGGAATTTTGAAAAGATGCTCTAGCAATGATGGGTTAAAGAAAGTTGAACCCAAGTACAAGTCCCTTAAGCCCAACAATGGAAGAAGGGGGCTTGGGTTCAACTCATCCAAGGAAAACCCTAGCACAGTGCATAAGGGGTGGAGATCCCCCAAGTTCATAGAGGGAACCACCCTATATGATGCCTTGGGGTGGATTCACTCCTCAAATGACAAGTCACCTCAGGTAAAGGTAAACTTGAGTTCCACAAAGAGTAAGATGAAGGAAGTGGGATCCTCAAGTGGACAAAAATTTAATGCTCCCATTTCCCACTCTTATCTTTGTGATTATATGTTGACTTGGGATTTAGGGAAATTGGTTGTGAAATGGGTGCCTACACTAAAAGAAAAGTCATGAAAAGAAGTGTATGGGTACCCAAGGCTATAACTAACACTGTAGGACCCAATTCAATTTGGGTACCTAAAAGCATAGCCTAAACTTGTTTTGCAGGTCTACTCCTCTGGTGGGTCAAGTTGGGTGCTTGACAGTGGATGTACAAATCACATGACTGGGGAGGAAGACATGTTTCATTCATTGCAACTAACTCAAGAAGCACAAGAAATTGTGTTTGGAGATAGTGGCAAGAGTAAGGTGATTGGTATTGGTAAAATTCCTATCTCTGACCAACAATCACTTTCAAATGTTTTATTGGTAGATTCTTTAAGCTATAATTTGTTGTCCGTTTCACAACTTTGTGGAATGGGTTATAATTGTTTATTCTCTGATGTGGATGTGAAGATCCTTAGAAGGGAGGACTCCTCTATTGCCTTTACAGGTCGCTTGAAGGGCAAACTCTATCTTGTTGATTTCACAACAAGTAGAGTGACGCCTGAGACTTGTTTAGTGGCAAAATCTGACAGGGGTTGGCTTTGGCATCGCCGGCTAGCTCATGTTGGCATGAGGAACTTGGCCAAACTTCAAAAGGATGGTCACATCATTGGACTAACAAATGTTGTGTTTGAGAAAGATAGGGTTTGTGGCGCATGCCAAGCAGGAAAGCAACATGGAGTCCCACATCAATCAAAGAATGTGGTTACAACAAAAAGGCCACTGGAGCTTCTTCACATGGACCTCTTCGGACCTGTGGCTTACATCAGCATTGGTGGTAGTAAGTATGGTTTAGTCATTGTTGAAGATTATTCTCGTTTCACCTGGGTTTTCTTTTTAAGTGATAAAGGTGAAACTCAAGAAACCTTGAAGAAATTCATGAGAAGGGCTCAAAATGAGTTTGAGCTCAAAATCAAGAAAGTGAGGAGTGATAATGGGACGGAATTCAAGAACACAGGTGTTGAAGAATTCTTAGGTGAAGAAGGAATCAAACATGAGTTTTCGGTTCCTTACACTCCACAACAAAATGGTGTTGTGGAAAGAAAGAATCAAACTCTAATTGAAGCTGCTAGAACTATGTTAGATGAGTACAAGACACCTGACAACTTTTGGGCAGAGACGGTCAACACTGCCTGTCATGCAATCAACCGTCTCTATCTTCATAAGATCTACAAGAAGACAGCTTATGAACTTCTCACTGGTAACAAACCTAAAGTTGATTATTTTAGAGTATTTGGTTGTAAATGTTTTATTCTTAACAAGAAAGTCAAGAGCTCAAAGTTTGCTCCTAGAGTGGACGAGGGTTTCTTGCTTGGTTATGCATAAAATGCGCATGGATATCGCGTTTTCAACAATACCACCGGTCTTGTTGAAATAGCGATAGACGTGACATTTGATGAGTCTAATGGCTCGCAAGGGCACGTTTCTAATGGCACTGCAGGAAATGAAGAACCACCTTGTGAGGCTATAAAGAGACTTGCAATAGGTGAGGTAAGACCTCAAGAGAAGGATGATGATGAAGGAACTTTATGGATGACCAATGAGGTTTTTGATGTGGGTGCAAAGGTGGTGGATGACAAATCCTCCACCCAAGCAAACCCATCAACCTCAAGTCATCCAAATCTTGAAGAAAATCATCAACCCCAAAGGATGTCAACGGTGGTAGAAGATGAACATGAAAGTATTGATGGTGAAGTGGCTATTGATCAAGTAGATGATGAGGAGGAACAAATTCAAAGACAACCATCAGTGCCTCATCCTCGAGTTCATCACACTATTCAAAGAGATCATTTGGTGGACAACATCCTGGGTAGCATCAGGAGAGGGGTAACAACTCGATCTCGTTTAGCAAATTTTTGTGAATTTTACTCGTTTGTTTCCTCTCTTGAGACACTTAAGGTTGAAGAAGCATTGGGTCATCCGGATTGGATAATTGCCATGCAAGAGGAGTTGAACAACTTCACCCGGAATGAAGTCTGGTCCTTAGTCCAAAGACCCAAACAAAATGTGATTGAGACTAAATGGGTCTTTAGGAACAAACAAGATGAACATGGCATGGTTACAAGAAACAAAGCACGGTTGGTTGCCCAAGGCTACACTCAAGTGGAAGGACTTGATTTTGGTGAAACATATGCGCCGGTAGCAAGGTTAGAATCAATTAGAATATTAATTGCCTATGCTACTAACCATGATTTCAAGCTATATCAAATGGATGTCAAGAGCGCATTTCTAAATGGACCACTACAAGAGAGGGTATATGTGGAGCAACCACCGGGTTTTGAAGATCTAAAGAAGCCAAATCATGTTTATCTACTTCACAAGGCACTCTACGGGCTTAAACAAGCCCCTAGAGCTTGGTATGACTGTCTTAAAGATTTTTTAATTAAGAATGAGTTTACAATAGGAAAAGCTGACTCTACTTTATTTACTCGAAAAGTTGGCAATGAATTATTTGTATGCCAAATATATGTTGATGACATTATATTTGGTAGTACTAATGAAAAATTTTGTGAAGAGTTTAGCAAAGTAATGACGAACAGGTTTGAGATGTCTATGATGGGCGAGCTTAAATACTTCCTGGGATTTCAAGTCAAACAGCTCAAGGAAGGTACTTTTCTATGCCAAACCAAATATACACAAGATATGCTCAAGAAGTTTGGCATGGAAAAAGCAAAACACGCCAAGACTCCAATGTCATCAAATGGACATCTCGACCTAAATGAGGAAGGTAAACCTGTAGATCAAAAATTATATAGATCAATGATAGGATCACTGCTTTACTTATGTGCATCTAGACCTGATATAATGTTGAGTGTTTGCATGTGTGCACGTTTTCAAGCAAACCCTAAAGATTGCCATCTTGTAGCCGTTAAGAGAATTCTAAGATACTTAGTCCACACCCAAAACCTAGGATTATGGTATCCCAAAGGCTCCCTTTTCGATTTGCTTGGCTACTCTGACTCAGATTATGCCGGTTGCAAAGTAGATCGAAAAAGCACTACTGGGACTTGCCAATTCCTTGGGCGGTCCTTAGTGTCATGGAGTTCCAAGAAACAAAATTGTGTTGCACTTTCCACTGCAGAAGCTGAGTACATAGCAGCTGGGGCATGTTGTGCACAGTTGTTATGGATGAAGCAAACCCTTAGAGATTTTGGTTGTGAGTTTAACAAAATTCCACTTTTGTGTGACAATGAGAGTGCCATAAAACTTGCAAACAATCCGGTGCAACACTCTAGAACTAAACATATTGACATTAGACACCATTTCTTGAGAGACCACGAAGCCAAAGGAGATATCGAATTGTTTCATGTGAGCACCGAAAATCAACTAGCCGATATCTTCACAAAACCCCTTGATGAGACTAGGTTTTGTTTTCTTAGGAGTGAGCTAAATATCTTAGATTCTCGAAACGTGTCTTAATAACTAAAATTTTGATCAAATTTGATGGATGTAAATTGATTGTTTGAGCAATATGAAATGAGAAATAACATTTTTATCATTAAAATCACTCATGTCATATTTGCTAAGTGCTATTATAGCCCTTCTGGGCAATATCTGGAAACTGGTTGAGTAAACCGGCTGAGTAGGCCACTCAACCGGTTTTCCCCTGCTGGAAACCGGTTGAACCGGTATAAAAACCGGTTGAACCGGTTTTGACCTCCTCCGCATCCGCGCCGTCAGTCTGCGTGCAGTCTGCGCTGTCAGTTTCGCAGTCTGCGCTGTCAGACTGCCAGAAATTTTGCGCAGTCAACACCTTTTTCTGCGCGCTTTTACTGCGCAGTTTGACCAGAAACCGGTTGAACCGGTTTTTGAACCGGTTGAACCGGTTTTTTGTGCTGTGACCGGCCGACTCCCCCCTTATTTCTCTCCCTCTTCACTCTTATCTTCTTCTCAGTTTCACTTTCCAGCCGCCGCCGCCCACTCTTCCTCCTCTCTCTCCTTCACACCTTCTCCACTCCAAAAACTCACGTGTGCCCTCTGAAAGGAAATTAGGCTTACACCTATTTCCTAAACTAATTTTGGTGGTTGAATTGCCCAACACAAATAATTGGACTAACTAGTTTGCCTAAGTCTATAAGATCTACAGGTACCAAAGGTTCACAATAAGCCAATAAAAAGATCAAGAGAAAGGGTTCAAACAAAGGAGCAAAGAGACAACCGAAGGCACCCTGGTCGGGCGCACCGGACTGTCCGGTGCGCCACCGGACAGTGTCCGGTGCACCAGGGGACTTGAAGCCAAACTCCTCGCCTTCGGGAAAATGCAGAGTCTCTCCGCTATAATTCACCTGACTGTCCGGTGTATACCGGATAGTGTCCGGTGCCCCAAGGATAAAGAGACTCTGAACTCGCCGGCTTCGGGAATTCACAACGGCTAGTCTGCTATAATTCACCGGACATGTCCGGTGTACACCGGACTGTCCGGTGTGACAACGAAGCAATGGCTACTTCAGGCGCCAACGGCTACCTGCAGCGCATTAAATGCGCGCCAGCGCGCGCAGAAGCCAGGCACGCCCATGCTGGCGCACCGGACACTCCACAGTGCATGTCCGGTGCGCCACCGGACATCCAGGCGGGCCCAGCCGTCAGAGCTCCAACGGTCGGAACCCTAACGTCCTAGTGACGTGGCTGTCGCACCGGACTGTCCGGTGCACCATACGACAGTCAGCCTCCACCAAACGGCTAGTTTGGTGGTTGGGGCTATAATTACCCCCAACCACCCCACATTCAAGTCATCCAAGTTTTCAACCTTCCAACCACTTACAAGAGCTAGGCATTCAATTCTAGACACACTCAAGTGATCAAATCCTCTCCAATTCCACACAAGGCTTTAGTGATTAGCGAGAGAGATTTGTCGTGTTCTTTTGGGCTCTTGCGCTTGGATTGCTTCTTTCTTTCTCACTTGTTCTTGTGATAAAAACTCATTTGTAACCAAGGCAAGAGACACCAATTGTGTGGTGGTCCTTGAGGGGAAGCTTTGTTCCCGATTTGATTTGAGAAGAGAAACTCACTCGGTTCGAGGGACCGTTTGAGAGAGGGAAAGGGTTAAAAGAGACCCGGTCTTTGTGACCACCTCAACGGGGAGTAGGTTTGTAAGAACCGAACCTCGGTAAAACAAATCCGCGTGTCTCACTCTCCATTCACTTGCGATTTGTTTTCCGCCCTCTCTCTCGGACTCTTTATTATTTCTAACGCTAACCCGACTTGTAGTTGTGATTATATTTGTAAATTTCAGTTTTGCCCTATTCACCCCCCCTCTAGGCGACTTTCAATTGGTATCAGAGCCCGGTGCTTCATTAGAGCCTAACCGCTCGAAGTGATGTCGGGAGATCACACCAAGAGGGAGATGGAGACCGGCGACAAGCCCACTACGAGTCACGGGAGCACTTCATTGGAAGAGTCCCGCACCAAGAGGAAGGAGAAGAAGAAGAAGAGCTCCTCCAACAAAGGGAAGGGGAAGGAGAAGAAATCCTCTTCCCACAAGTCGCATCGGAGAGGTGACAAGCACAAGAGGATGAGGAAAGTGGTCTACTACGAGACCGACACTTCATCAACGTCGACCTCCGACTCCGACGCACCGTCCGTTACTTCTAAGCGCCAAGAGCGCAAGAAGTATAGTAAGATCCCCCTACGCTACCCTCACACTTCAAAACGTACTCCTTTACTCTCCGTTCCATTAGGCAAACCACCGGTTTTTGACGGTGAAGATTATAATATGTGGAGTGACAAAATGAGACACCATCTTACCTCACTCCACACAAGCATATGGAATGTTGTTGAGTTTGGTGTACAGGTACCATCCGTAGGGGATGAAGACTACGACTCGGACGAGGTGGCCCAAATCCACCACTTTAACTCCCAAGCAACCACTATACTCCTCGCCTCTCTAAGTCGAGAGGAGTATAACAAGGTGCAAGGGTTAAAAAGTGCGAAGGAAACTTGGGACATACTCAAGACCGCGCACGAAGGAGACGAGGTGACAAAGATCACCAAGCGGGAAACGATCGAGGGGGACCTCGGTCGCTTCATGCTTCACCAAGGGGAGGATCCACAAGCTATGTACAACCGCTTGAAGACCTTGGTGAACCAAGTGCGCAACCTCGGGAGCGAAAAATGGGATGACCATGAGATGGTCAAGGTTATTCTTAGATCCCTCGTATTTCTTAACCCTACACAAGTGCAATTAATTCGAGGTGATCCTAGATATAAGCTAATGTCTCCCGAGGAGGTTATAGGAAAATTTGTGAGCTTTGAGCTAATGATTAAAGGCTCAAAGAAAATCATCGAGCAAGGCACCTCCTCCACACCCGAGGCACAACCGGTCGCTTTCAAGGCGACGGAAGAAAAGAAGGAGGAGGCTACTCCAAGTCGAACACCCATCGACGCCTCCAAGCTCGACAACGAGGAGATGGCGCTCATCATCAAAAGCTTCCGCCAAATCCTCAAGCAAAGGAGGGGGAAGACTACAAACCTCGCTCCAAGAAAGTTTGCTACAAATGTGGTAAGCCCGGTCATTTTATTGCTAAATGTCCATTATCCAGTGATAGTGACAGGGGCGACGACAAGAAGGGAAGAAGAAAGGAAAAGAAGAGGCACTACAAGAAGAGGGGCGGCGATGCCCATGTTTGCCAGGAGTGGGACTCGAACGAGAGCTCCACCGACTCCTCCTCCGACGAGGACGCCGCCAACATCGCCGTCACCAAGGGACTTCTCTTCCCCAACGTCGGCCACAAGTGCCTCATGGCAAAGGACGACAAAAGGAAGAAGGTTAAATCCAAATCCTCCACTAAATATGAGTCCTCTAGTGATGATAATGCTAGTGATGAGGAAGATAACTTGCGTACTCTTTTTGCCGACCTCAACATGCAACAAAAGGAAAAATTAAATGAATTGATTAGTGCTATTCATGAGAAGGATGATCTCTTGGACTCTCAAGAGGACTTCCTGATTAAGGAGAACAAAAAGCATGTTAAGGTTAAAAATGCCTATGCTCTACAAGTTGAAAAATGTGAAAAATTGTCTAGTTAGCTAAGCACTTGCCATGAGACTATTGACAACATTAGAAATGAGAATGCTAAATTGTTAGCTAAGGTTAATTCACATGTTTGTAATATTACAACTTCCAATCCTAGAGATGATAATGTTGATTTACTTGCTAGGATTGATGAGTTGAATGTTTCTCTTGCTAGCCTTAGAAATGAGAATGAGAAATTGATTGCTAAGGCTAAAGATTTTGATGTTTGCAATATTACTATTTCTAACCTTAGAAATGAGAATGACATACTACATGCTAAGGTTGTAGAATTAAAATCTTGCAAACCCTCTACATCTATCGTTGAGCATGTTTCCATTTGCACTAGATGTAGAGATGTTGATATTAATGCTATTCATGATCACATGGTCTTAATTAAACAACAAAATGATCATATAGCAAAATTAGATGCTAAAATTGCCGGGCATAACTTAGAAAATGAAAAGTTTAAATTTGCTAGAAGTATGCTCTATAATGGGAGATGCCCTGGCATCAAGGATGGCATTGGCTTCCAAAGGGGAGACAATGTCAAACTTAGTGCCCCTCCTAAAAATTTGTCTAACTTTGTTAAGGGCAAGGCTCCCATGCCTCAGGATAACGAGGGTTACATTTTGTACCCTGCCGGTTATCCCGAGAGCAAAATTAGGAGAATTCATTCTAGGAAGTCTCACTCTGGTCCTAACCATGCTTTTATGTATAAGGGTGAGACATCTAGCTCTAGGCAACCAACCCGTGCTAAGTTGCCTAGAAAGAAAACTCCTAGTGCATCAAATGATCATGGCATTTCATTTAAAACTTTTGATGCATCTTATGTTTTGACTAACAAATCCGGCAAGGTAGTTGCCAAGTTTGTTGGGGGCAAACACAAGGGTTCTAATACTTGTGTTTGGGTACCCAAAGTTCTTGTGTCTAATGCCAAAGGACCCAAAACCGTTTGGGTACCTAAAGTCAAGAACTAAACTTGTTTTGTAGGTTTATGCATCCGGGGGCTCAAGTTGGATCATCGACAGCGGGTGCACAAACCACATGACAGGGGAGAAGAAGATGTTCTCCTCCTACGAGAAAAACCAAGATCCCCAACGAGCTATCACATTCGGGGATGGAAACCAAGGTTTGGTCAAAGGTTTGGGTAAAATAGCTATATCTCCTGACCATTCTATTTCCAATGTTTTCTTGTAGATTCTTTAGATTACAATTTGCTTTCCGTTTCGCAATTATGTCAAATGGGCTACAACTGTCTATTTACTGATGTAGGTGTCACTGTCTTTAGAAGAAGTGATGATTCAATAGCATTTAAGGGAGTATTAGAGGGTCAGCTATACTTGGTAGATTTTGATAGAGCTGAACTCGACACTTGCTTAATTGCTAAGACTAACATGGGTTGGCTCTGGCACCACCGACTAGCTCATGTTGGAATGAAGAATCTTCATAAGCTTCTAAAGGGAGAGCACATTTTAGGACTAACAAATGTTCATTTTGAGAAAGACAAGATTTGTAGTGCATGCCAAGCCGGGAAACAAGTTGGCACTCATCATCCACACAAGAACATCATGACAAGTGACAAGCCACTGGAGCTCCTACACATGGATTTATTCGGCCCGATCGCTTACATAAGCATCGGCGGGAGCAAGTACTGTCTAGTTATTGTGGATGATTATTCTTGCTTCACTTGGGTGTTCTTTTTGCAGGAAACATCCCATACCCAAGAGACCTTAAAGGGATTCTTGAGACGGGCTCAAAATGAGTTCGGCTTAAGGATCAAGAAAATTAGAAGTAACAACAGGATGGAGTTCAAGAACTCACAAATAGAAGGCTTCCTTGAGGAGGAGGGCATCAAGCATGAGTTCTCTTCTCCCTACACCCCACAACAAAATGGTGTAGTGGAGAGGAAGAATCGAACTCTATTGGACATGGCAAGAACCATGCTTGATGAGTACAAGACACCGGATCGGTTTTGGGCCGAGGCGGTCAACACCGCTTGCTACGCCATCAACCGGTTATATCTACACCGAATCCTCAAGAAGACATCATATGAACTCCTAACCGGTAAAAAGCCCAATATTTCATATTTTAGAGTCTTTGGTAGCAAATGCTTTATTCTTGTTAAAAGAGGTAGAAAATCTAAATTTGCTCCTAAGACTGTAGAAGGTTTTTTACTAGGATATGATTCAAACACAAGGGCATATAGAGTCTTTAACAAGTCCTCAAGACTTGTTGAAGTTTCTTGTGACGTTGTGTTTGATGAAACTAACGACTCTCAAGTAGAGCAAGTTGATCTTGATGAGATAGGTGAAGAACAGGCTCCATGCATCGCACTAAGGAACATGTCCATTGGGGATGTGTGCCCTAAGGAATCCGAAGAGCCTCCACATGCACAAGATCAACCATCCTCCTCCACACAAGCATCTCCACCAACCCAAAATGAGGACGAGGCTCAAGTTGATGAAGGAGAAGACCAAAGAGATGAGCCACCTCAAGATGACGACAATGATCAAGGGGGAGATGCAAACGATCAAGACAAGGAGGATGAAGAACCAAGGCCGTCACACCCAAGAGTCCACCAAGCAATCCAACGAGATCACCCCATTGACACTATCCTCGATGACATTCATAAGGGGGTAACCACTAGATCTCGTGTTGCACATTTTTGTGAGCATTACTCTTTTGTTTCCTCTATTGAGCCACACAGGGTAGAGGAAGCACTCCAAGATTCGGATTGGGTGATGGCGATGCAAGAGGAGCTCAACAACTTCACTAGGAATGAGGTATGGCATTTAGTTCCACGTCCTAATCAAAATGTTGTAGGAACCAAGTGGGTCTTCCGCAACAAGCAAGACGAGCATGGTGTGGTGACAAGGAACAAAGCTCGACTTGTGGCCAAGGGATACTCCCAAGTCGAAGGTTTGGATTTCGGTGAAACCTATGCACCCGTAGCTAGGCTTGAGTCAATTCGCATATTATTAGCCTATGCTACTTACCATGGCTTCAAGCTTTATCAAATGGACGTGAAGAGTGCCTTCCTCAATGGACCAATCAAGGAAGAGGTCTATGTTGAGCAACCTCCCGGCTTTGAAGATAGTGAGTACCCTAACCATGTCTATAGGCTCTCTAAGGCGCTTTATGGGCTCAAGCAAGCCCCAAGAGCATGGTATGAATGCCTAAGAGATTTCCTTATAGCTAATGGCTTCAAAGTTAGCAAGGCCGATCCTACTTTATTTACTAAAACTCTTGACAATGATTTGTTTGTATGCCAAATTTATGTTGATGATATTATATTTGGGTCTACTAACGAATCTACATGTGAGGAATTTAGTAGGATCATGACACAGAAATTCGAGATGTCTATGATGGGGGAGTTGAAGTATTTTCTAGGATTCCAAGTCAAGCAACTCCAAGAGGGCACCTTCATTTGCCAAACAAAGTACACTCAAGACATTCTAAACAAGTTTGGAATGAAGGATGCCAAGCCCATCAAGACACCCATGGGAACCAATGGGCATCTCGACCTCGACACGGGAGGTAAATCCGTCGATCAAAAGGTATACCGGTCGATGATAGGTTCATTACTTTATTTATGTGCATCTCGACCGGACATTATGCTTTCCGTATGCATGTGTGCAAGATTCCAAGCCGACCCTAAGGAATCACACCTTACGGCCGTAAAACAAATCTTGAGATATTTGGCTTATACTCCTAAGTTTGAGCTTTGGTACCCTCGGGGATCCACATTTGATTTGATTGGTTATTCGGATGCCGACTGGGCGGGGTGTAAGATTAATAGAAAGAGCACATCGGGGACTTGCCAGTTCTTGGGAAGGTCCTTGGTGTCTTGGGCTTCAAAGAAGCAAAATTCGGTCGCTCTTTCTACCGCCGAAGCCGAGTACATTGCCGCAGGCCATTGTTGCGCGCAATTGCTTTGGATGAGGCAAACCCTGCGAGACTATGGTTACAAATTACCCAAAGTTCCTCTTCTATGTGATAATGAGAGTACAATCCGCATGGCGGATAATCCCGTTGAGCATAGCCGCACTAAACACATAGCCATTCGGTATCATTTTCTTAGGGATCACCAACAAAAGGGGGATATCGAGATTGCATACATTAATACTAAAGATCAATTAGCCGATATCTTTACCAAGCCACTAGATGAACAAACTTTTACCAAACTTAGGCATGAGCTCAATATTCTTGATTCTAGGAATTTCTTTTGCTAATTTGCACACATAGCTCATAAGTATACCTTTGATCATGTCTCTTTTGTATGCTATGACTAATGTGTTTTCAAGTGTATTTCAAACCAAGTCATAGGTATATTGAAAGGGAATTGGAGTCTTCGGCGAAGACAAAGGCTTCCACTCCACTCTACTACTCATCCTTCGCCGTCGCTCCACATCACTCTCCGTCTTTGGTATAATCTTCACTCATATGTTTTATTTACCAAAGGGGAGATAGTAGTTAGACAAGGGCTTATATCTCACTCAAAGTATCCGTTTTTGGCGATTCATGCCAAAGGGGGAGAAAGTATGAGCCCAAAGCAAAAGGACCGCACCACCACCCTAATTTTAAAATGATTTTCAGTAAATTTCAAATTAGTATCTTATTGTGTTCAAAAGGGGGAGCAAGTACTATTTTCAAAATTGATACCTTAAAAACCCTCTTGAACACTAAGAGGAGAATTTATTAAGGGGGAGTTTTGTTTAGTCAAAGGAAAAGCATTTGAAATAAGGGGAGAAAATTTCAAATCTTGAAAATGCTTCTCAAAATTCTATTTATTTACCTTTGACTATTTGCAAAAAGACTTTGAAAAGGATTTACAAAAAGAATTTGCAAAAACAAAACATGTGGTGCAAGCGTGGTCCAAAATGTTAAAAAAAAGAAACAATCCATGCATATCTAGTAAGTGATATTTATTGGCTCAAATTCTAGGTAACCTTTGCACTTACATTTTGCAAACTAGTTCAATTCTGCACTTCTATATTTGCTTTGGTTTGTGTTGGCATCAATCACCAAAAAGGGGGAGATTGAAAGGGAATTAGGCTTACACCTATTTCCTAAACTAATTTTGGTGGTTGAATTGCCCAACACAAATAATTGGACTAACTAGTTTGCCCAAGTCTATAAGATCTACAGGTACCAAAGGTTCACAATAAGCCAATAAAAAGATCAAGAGAAAGGGTTCAAACAAAGGAGCAAAGAGACAACCGAAGGCACCCTGGTCGGGCGCACCGGACTGTCCGGTGCGCCACCGGACAGTGTCCGGTGCACCAGGGGACTTGAAGCCAAACTCCTCGCCTTCGGGAAAACGCAGAGTCTCTCCGCTATAATTCACCGGACTGTCCGGTGTATACCGGACAGTGTCCGGTGCCACAAGGATAAAGAGACTCTGAACTCGCCGGCTTCGGGAATTCACAACGGCTAGTCCGCTATAATTCACCGGACATATCCCGTGTACACCAGACTGTCCGGTGTGACAACGAAGCAACGGCTACTTCAGGCGCCAACGGCTACCTGCAGCGCATTAAATGCGCGCCAGCGCGCGCAGAAGCCAGGCACGCCCATGCTGGCGCACCGGACACTCCATAGTGCATGTCCGGTGCGTCACCGGACATCCAGGCGGGCCCAGCCGTCAGAGCTCCAACGGTCGGAACCCTAACGTCCTGGTGACGTGGCTGTCGCACCGGACATGTCCGGTGTGCACCGGACTGTCCGGTGCACCATACGACAGCCAGCCTCCACCAAACGGCTAGTTTGGTGGTTGGGGCTATAAATACCCCCAACCACCCCACATTCAAGTCATCCAAGTTTTCAACCTTCCAACCACTTACAAGAGCTAGGCATTCAATTCTAGACACACTCAAGTGATCAAATCCTCTCCAATTCCACACAAGGCTTTGGTGATTAGCGAGAGAGATTTGTCGTGTTCTTTTGAGCTCTTGCGCTTGGATTGCTTCTTTCTTTCTCACTTGTTCTTGTGATCAAAACTCATTTGTAACCAAGGCAAGAGACACCAATTGTGTGGTGGTCCTTGCGGGGAAGCTTTGTTCCCGATTTGATTTGAGAAGAGAAACTCACTCGGTTCGAGGGACCGTTTGAGAGAGGGAAAGGGTTGAAAGAGACCCGGTCTTTGTGACCACCTCAACGGGGAGTAGGTTTGCAAGAACCGAACCTCGGTAAAACAAATCTGCGTGTCTCACTCTCCATTCACTTGCGATTCGTTTTCCGCCCTCTCTCTCGGACTCTTTATTATTTCTAACGCTAACCCGGCTTGTAGTTGTGATTATATTTGTAAATTTCAGTTTCGCCCTATTCACCCCCCCTCTAGGCGACTTTCACCCTCCCAACTTTGGAAGATTTGTTGGAAATCCGTTCATCCCGGCGTTCTCCATCATCTTCCTCAATCTCGTTGGGATTTCTTGACTAAATCTCCGGATCGAGGTATTGCCCTATTTCATTCCTTTTTACTCGATCCTACGCGTTCTTGATTATCTAATGTATCATTCGTTGGGTACATTTTAGTTTAAGTGCTTGCAACACTTAGATTATCTTCATTTGTCACGAATATTGTTTGAGTTTAGCGATTTGATATTATTTGTTGTAGTTGAACCACTCATATGAACGGTTGAAGTGCATGCTCAATATCTTATGCGTCTCTACTCAAACATGTTTGATCCTTGCTCATCATAGGTTCTATTTTTTCTTAGAATGGTGCGTCGGAGGAACCCGTCCGTGGTTGAATCCGACTCCTCTGATGACCAAGAAATACATGGAGATACTCCCCCACACTCTCGATCCAAGCGTGGGCGAGGAAGCGGAAGTGTCATGCAAGGTGCTGAGACCTCCAGGTCTCAAAGTGCTCGCGGTCGGACAACCCGGAATCCTTCCGGTCGGTCCCAACCCGCGACGAATCCGCAGGCGTGGGAGGCTACGAGTGATGATGAAGGCGGGAAGGATGATGAAATTGATCTTCCCCCGGCCCACGCCCCTGTGATTCGTGGGTTGGTCCTCCACCGGGCAGAGGCTCGGCGTGCTGGCAATGAGCCAGTAACTGATTTCACTGCCAGTGGAGGTTCTGCTCTCCTTCAGGATCTCCGTTTCTAGAATCCTGCATTGCGCATTCGCGATGCCAGGATTGATGGAAACCGCTTTTGGATGCTTCATCACGTGGATTTTTATAATTCTGTGATCCTCCCCAAGAAGCATCAACCTATTCTGCTTCAACGCTATATCAACTGGGAAGGTTGTGAGGCCATTGGGGACCCAGAGATGACACAGGCATTGAAGGCCTGTGAAAGGAAAAAGATGAAGAGTATCATGACATTCCAATATGATTGGAATGATGAAGCGATTGCCCAATTCTACTCAACTTTGTGGATCAAGCCAGCTGACGAGGAGAGTTCATACAACTATCCTTATCTGGACTTCTTCATTGAAGGTAGTTGGTATAAGGTGAGCTACCGCAGGTTTGCTCACATTCTTGGTTTTTCTGATAATGATATCTCTGGCGACAAGATCAAGATACATGATTTCCGGCAGCCTACTAGAGATGAAGCCAAAGATCTTCATCTTTCTGAGTCTGGGAAGTATTGGGAGTCTACAAACATGCATAAGTATTATCAATACATCAACTCCCTCTGCAGGATGACCCTCATTCCAAAAGGGGGTAATCAGATGAACATTCTTGGAGAGAGCAAGGTCTTGCTCTCTTTCATGAAACCCAGCAGCTCAGAGAGTATAAATGTCTTTGATATGATTTGTGTAACACCCTAGGTGTTACTCAGGGTGTCCACCCCAGGGTTACCCCTTTTTAACCCATTGTTGCATAAAGATTTATGGGTACAGTACTTCAACCTTGGAATTCAAAGTCCTAATCAAGTGCAAACTACCTTGGATATCATGCCCTAGCTTTTCATGCACATCTGAGTAAGACTCTTCCAAAACCCTAGAGCAAAACCTCCATAGGCAATAAGAACCCAAATTGAAGCCATGATCAAAAGATCATGTAAACATCATGATCATGGTTTGGGCTAAATATAAAAGTTGTAATATACTTAATAACCTACAATTAATAGTAAGGAAGTACCCCCAAAAAGTTTTCAGAAAAGTCCTAAAAAGATCACCAAAGGTTGAACACAAGGGAGAAATTCAGATTTTGCCTAAGTATAGAACCTAACCCTTGAGCAAAGACTCCACATGTTCACCTTGATCCCCTTTTCAAAACCTGTCGACCCAATTGACAAAATGGCGCCAAATTAACCCTAGAACACCCTGGCAAGAGATGACACCTACCCTAGGGCGCTAGACACGACTTGACACTCCTTTTGCCTCGGTTTGGACCCAGCTGACACAGCAAACTTCTTCCCTCTCTATCTCCCTGCCCTGACCATATCTCGACTTGGAACTCACAGCAAAAGGATAGGATTTGGAGCAGAGAAGTGACCGTACACAGTGACTTTGCCAAGATACGCACGCCATGGCGCTCAAATCGGTCGTTGAACCTTGGCAGAAGTAACCTTCCACGTGTTCGACGCGAGCTCGCATCCGGGGGCGCGCTCAGAGCACGCCCGTGCGCGAACCCCCGCGCGCCCGCGGCCGCCCGTGACCACGCCCGCGCCACGGCTATAAAACCCGCCCCAGTGCTCGGCTGTCTTCCCCATTGCCTCCTCCGTACCTCGCCTGACTTGCCCGAGCCAGCCATTGCCTCCGGCGACCTCCCCGCGACCCGCCAGTGCCGCCCGAGAGCAACCACCGTGGCCAACCCCTCTCCCGTCCTCCTCCGTTCGATCTAAGCCCCCAGATAGCTTCCTGGTGAGGCCGCGAGACTTGCTCAAGCTTGACCTGGGACCCGCGTCACCGGAGTAGCCAAATCGCGCTCACCGGAGTTCAAGAACCCGCCGGCGCACGTGGACCGGGTAAACCTCTTCACCATTTTCCAATTCGTTGCGCGCATGGCCTCTGTGTCATCCCGTGAAGCTCCTCGTGCACCCTGATTGAACTCTACCATCGTGGTTTGGCCGGAGCAGGCGCCGCCGTCGACCCCCGCCGCCTGTGCTCGTGGCCAGGGTGACTCCGACCACCTCCGGCGACGACCCGCACATCGACGTGACCGTCGCGACCTCCTGAACGTCACTGACCACCTCGCCGGGCCTCCCTCGCCGCCGGTAAGCCGCGCCGTCCTTTCTTTCCCGCGGCTACTGTTTTAGTTGGGGGAAGGACTGCGGGTGAGAGGGAGAAAAAGCCAGGGGGTTAAGTGAAATGTCAGAGACTCGGGGGAATAGTGGCGCGAGGGTAGATCTGCGAGATTTGATTCGGTTTAAACCCAGGGACCTCGGCGCAAACTGCTTTTTCAGAAAAACTTTATTAAAACCTGATTTAAATTCAAACAGAAACTTTAAAAACCCATAACTTCTGTTTGGTTTATCCAAATTTAGTCAAACTAATTTTGCCAGACTCTAAATAATGTAACCTGTCTAAGAAAAATATAAAACCCCATAAGTACTAGAGAAAAATATAAGGTTCTGATTTAATTTTAGTTTTGACCAAAAGCTTAATAATAGCAAGAAAAATGGTTGTACTATTTAACTAGGGTTAGAAAAATTTGGAGAAGTTTATATCTACCTACTGACCTAGTTAAAAATGTTAAACCCCTCTGTCCATTGCATTAAGTTAGTTTTTACCCCTTATTCCATAATATGCTTAAGGTTAAGAAAAATAGAAAAAGTGACATAAATAATGAACCAGAGAGCACCCCTATTTTTGTTAAGATACTTAGTCAAAGTAGTTCACTGGAAAAATATATCATACCCTGTTGTAATGCAAAATAAGAAAGATACCTTTTAAATTAATAAAAGAAACATAACTTAGAAAAACCCTACAAAAATAACCCTAAGGTGAAACCTCCCCAAACCTTAGGATAACTAATGTTTTGATAATAAGAACTTAAGAAAAATCTGAAATCTGTTGTTTGATATTTTTCAAATGACAAGTTAGTTCTAAGCACCCTTTATGCACCAAACTTTAGAAATTCATCATTAATTAACCACCATGTTGCTCTCTGCCATTTTTGGTACAAGAGCTTAGTATCACTAATAGAGGCCAACAAAAATAACCTTTAGGACAGAACCTACCCCTAACTGAGAGGTGTAATGTAAAGTAGCCCATTTTGCCTAGCTATTGTTATTTTTGTTTAAAGCCTAGCCTTTGTACTTTGAGCCTCAAATTCTTAAAACCAGCTAGAATAGCAAGTGACAACCCACTGTAATTTCTATAGAATTTTTGAAATTTTTAAAATACTGTCGTAGTTCAAACCTACACTAAAAACCCTAAATCGAAAATTAAAGAAAGGAAAATGAACAATGGAAATTAGTATCCCCCTAAGACCCTTGTAAGTTGTTCCCTGAAAATAGAAATATACAAATGCAATACCAATTCTCCTTGTTTACCCCAAATAAAAACTTAAATATAAAAAAGTGCTAAATATAAACCACTAGGAGACCCACGTAGCCAAGGAACCCTAAGTTAATTCTTGACTTAGTTTCTGTAGCTTAATGTTCTTAAATCTTGCATAATCATGACACATATGTTCATTGCATTTCGATAGACTGTAATCTTGCTGACGGAGAGTACATCCTCGTGCCGGAGCAAGGAGCTGCCCAGGAGGTTGCCCCGGACCCAGCACCAGAGCCTGCACCAGAGGACCTGCCTGCCCCAGCCTTGGAAGGCAAGCCCCGGTTTTATGCATAACCTATTATTTATGCTATTTTACTTCACTTAATGATTGTAGGATGGTTTGTGCATTTAAGTGTAGGAGTTGTTTGAAACCTTAGTTGCATGATCTCAGGAACCTCATTGTGATGAATACTAGTATGCTAAGTCGAGTAGCTGCTTTTCTAATTAGGGATCTCGGTAGAAGTCGAGTGATTTTTCTAGCACTCGCGCGAGGTCAGGAATTGGTTGTACCCACTTTTCTTATCACACTGATAGTTGGTTGGTGGACACGGATCCATGGGGATACGTGGTCTATAAGGTAAAATGGGAATAAGGATTAACGTGTGGATACCTGTGTCAAGCGTTTGAACGTACTAAACATATGCCGAGAAATATGGTAAATCGGTAAGCCTAGTACCTGAGTGAACCTGGCAGTGGACATATCCCCTCACGCGACCTGAGACGTAGTCTCCCATTCCGGTTATGGTGGGTACAAGTGCGGTCACTGCACGGCGGCCAGTCGGGGTCAGTGAGGCATTGTACGCCAAGGCGGTGAGCCCTGATCTGCTGACGGGGAATCGATGGGGACGGTTGATATGTGTGGGGACGGAGTGCTTCGCCATGTCGTGTGTTTAGGTTTACCTTGCAAGGATAAAAACTCGATTCGAATCGTCTGCTTCTCGCAGCTAATGAGACTGCTTGACCCATTGTACTGCATTGAGTAACAAGTGAAACTGTGATGAGATGATACAAGATGTTGATTGGTAAAAATGCTTGCTACTATGTATGAGTAGATAGTACACTTTTAGCCTTAAGAGAGTCACACTTAATTTTGACAAAGTTAAAATCTTGATTTAGAAACTCAGCTAGTGCTTTTGGCAACCAAACCCCACAGCCAAACAGCTGCATGTCTAGAGGTAGAGGAGTATGGACTCCTCACACCGGGTAAGTCTAGCTGAGTATTAGTATACTCAGCCTTGCTTGTGGCATAATTTTTGCAGGTTCTCTGGAGGACATGGTTGCTGGAGTGACTTGGCCGTCCACCTTACCACCGGGTTGGACTGTCGAGTGGGACCCTACCTCGGCTGAGGAAGAGCATGAGGAGTGATGGGACAGGCTTCCCCATCTCTCCGTTTAATTATCGTTAGTTTTATTCCGCTGCACTTCGAACAATGATGACTACTTTTGGCAAAACTCCGATGATGATGATGTAATAAATTTAATACTCTGACATGTATGGTTTTATGCATTATTGTATTTGCTCTGTGACTCACCATCGAGTGAGATTGTGGTACTTGATCCTGTCAGTGGCCGTGTCGGACTAGATCCGAGGGATTGACGGATTATTCCCATTTAAGTGTGGTCTAGCCTCTAAGGCAGGGCTTGGGCACTTAAGTTGGAATAATTCGGGCAGTTCCGCCACAGCTGGTATCGGAGCTTGTACCACCACAGAGGAATCAATAAAACATAAGTGCCATCCCTTTTCTAAAGTAAAATTTGATAGAAACAATGTTGGATAGATCGTAGGACGAGCAGGATAGACCTAGGACGTGAAGCCTTAGGATAATAGAAGGGTAGCTAGGTGGCTAAGTGACTAGGCCCTATAGGCCACTTTTTAAAGGATGGGAGTTCTTCCCTGTTCCTTTTTATCTTCTGGAGAGGTCGTTCAGGACGCGCATGCATGCATTCTTAATTAAGCAAATGGATAACTGAGTAAAAGGACTTAAAAATGAGATAACAACCAACTAGGACCCCAATACCTTTTTCTTTTTAGCTAGAGACAGGCTGAGTTTTATTTTCCTTGTTCTTTTTGTAATTCTTTTTCTTTACTTACGCTTAACCGTGCACAGATGACTTCCCACGGATCCTCCGAGGATGGAAATGCACTGACCCACACTGACGGACTTGCACGAGAGGGTTTTCCCCGCATCTTGTGGGAGGTACTTCAGGGGGCAGGATACTTGACACCCCCTCAGTACGCGGTGCAGCAGTTCGAGAAGCACCGGGTGCCTCGCTGTAGGGTGAGGATGACCTTGGAGCCTCATCCCCTGCAGCCAGGCTGGCGCTCCTTGGACTCTGAGTCTTTCGGGTACCGAGCGGAGGACACAATCGAGGCAATCGCTCTGCATGGACTGACTACCTTCTGTGGATTCCATCCCTTGGAGTTGGCTACCCACCCCATTGGGTTGTTCCCTGCGGAAAAGGAGGACGACCCGATGTGGAAGGATCGGGTGGAGCATGCCAAGGACATCTGGGCTCTCTACCCAGGCCACACCGCTCACTTGTCGGTACGATGCATGAACGCTCTGTATCGTCTGCAAGTGATGCGTGGGGAGGCCATGTCTCATTTGATGGCACTACTAGAGGCAACCAAGATCACCCTGGACAACAGGGAGGAGCTCGTGGTGGACTTGTCCCAGGAGCTGGTGGAAAAAGATTTGCAAGTAGAGCAGCTGTCTGATGAGATTCATGAGTTGGAGGAGCTAGTGGGCACCAGGGAGAACACCATCGAGGTTCTCGAGGATCAGCTCCTCAACACCCAACAGCAGCTAGCAGAAGCTAATGAGCATCTAGATATGCATCATCAAGAGATCCATGATGAGGAGGCTGACGAGGACGTTGACATCGAGGGAGGGGAGGAGCCTGCTTCCAGTGTAGACACCGCTGGCTCAGGGAGACCACCTTCCCCCGAGTCCAGCGTTGCCTCGTTCGCTCATTAGATGCCAGGCTAATCCTAGAGGTTGATGATAGTTGGACTCCTCGCCACTAGCTTAGCTTTTGCACCCTTAGGGTACTAGGCTAGGTAGAGTTGAGTCTTTTGGATCATTGATGTAACCATGTTAAACTCTTTTGGAGGTTCAGGGATGATTAATGGCAGTTTAAATTTGGACGGGAGGTTTATGTTTTTGTTTTGTTTTATGAGGAATCTATCAAATTGCTTTAACTCCCCTACCATGTGTGAACCTTAAGCTTGGAGATGTGTTATTAAGCAACCATGTGATTTTTCAGATGGCTGGGAGAGCGCGCCGTGGTCAGAATGAGCACGTTCCTCCACCGCCACCGCCTCCCACTCTGCAGGAGCTCATGGCCCAGCATAATGAGATCCTGAGGCAGCTAGCTCAGCGTCAGCCACCACCTCAGCATTATGGTGGAGACCATCAGCGTCACCCTGTCGCTGCTACCTACCAGGAGTTCCTCAGTACTCAGCCACCACTGTTTACCAGGGCGGAGGTCCCGCTTGATGCAGATGTGTGGTTGAGGGTGGTGGAATCCAAATTTCCGCTACTCCATGGAGGTTGCTCAGAGGTCACCAAGGTCAGGTTCGCCACCCAGCAGCTTCGCGGACCCGCGAGGACTTGGTGGGACCATTTTCTTGCCATGCAGCCAGAAGGTAGAGAAGTGGAATGGAGGGAGTTCAAGGCAGCTTTTAGAGGGCACCACATCCCCGCTGGCATCATGGACCGGAAGCTCAATGAGTTTCTGGCACTCACTCAGGGCAACAGGACAGCGTTGCAGTATGCCCAGGCCTTTAATGATTTGTGCCAGTATGCTGGATACCATGCAGACACGGATGAGAAGAAGCGAGATAGGTTCAGACGGGGGCTCAGCACCAAGCTCCGTGATCGTCTCAACACCGTCAGGGCCAACAGTTATAATGGGTTGGTCAACATGGCTATCTCCCAGGAGGACTGCATCTTAGCTCGACAGGCAGAGAAGAAGAGGAAGACCCCTGTGGCAGGACCCTCAGCTCAGCCACAGCGCTTCAGGATTGTGTCTGACACGCAGAACAAGGGACCTCAGCAGCAGCAAGGGAGATGGGTGATCAGACCACCGCAGCAACAGCAGCAGACACCCAACCGCACCTAGTTTCCAGCTTAGAGGAACAATCAGCAGCAGCAGTACCGCCAGGCCAATGATAACAGGTGCTTCACTTGTGGCAGCACTGGGCATTATGCCAAGAATTGCCCCAGAAACCAGCAGAGGCAGGGGCAGAATGTCAATCAGAACCAAGGCAAGAGACAGAAGGTGCAAGTGAGGCAGGGCAAGTTAAACTTCACTACCATGGCTGACATTCCAGAGGGAGCACCCGTCATGACTGGTATCTTTACAGTTTTAAATTTTCCCGCTATTGTTCTTTTCGATTCCGGTGCTTCACATAGCTTTATTAGTGCCAAATTTAGTGTCAAGTGTCAACTGCCCTTTCACCACACCAACGGGGGTATCACCATTTCAACCCCGGGAGGCAGGATTGCCACTAATCAAATCAGCAAGAATGTGCCTCTAAAGTTTGGTAGTTTGATAATTAAAACCAACCTTCTTATCTTGGGACTGGATAGTGTGGATATCATCTTGGGAACTGATTGGTTGACCAAACATCAGGCAGTATTGGACATTGCAGCCAGAGCCATTGAAATTCATTCCCCTGCTTACGGCGAGACTGTCTTGCATTTACCCAACCAGGGTGGTACCCGGTCTTGTGCCTTTGTTATGACAGAATCCCCAGTAAGGAAGATCCCAGTAGTCTGTGACTACCCCGATGTTTTTCCGGATGAATTGCCAGGAATGCCCCCTGACAGAGACATTGAGTTTGCCATTGAATTGCAACCCGGGACTGCTCCTATCTCTAAGAGACCCTATAGGATGCCTCCCGCGGAATTGGCGGAGCTGAAGAAACAATTGCAAGAATTGTTGGACAAGGGGTTTATTCGTCCAAGCACTTCACCATGGGGATGTCCAGCATTATTTGTGAAGAAAAAGGATGAGAGTTTGAGGATGTGTGTTGACTACCGCCCTCTCAATGCGGTGACTATCAAGAACAAGTACCCGTTACCCCGCATTGATGTTCTGTTTGATCAGTTGGTAGGAGCCAAGGTATTCTCCAAGATAGACCTTCGCTCAGGCTACCATCAAATCAAGATCCGTGCCAGTGATATTCCCAAGACGGCCTTCTCTACCAGATATGGGCTGTATGAGTTTTTGGTGATGTCTTTTGGGCTGACCAATGCCCCGGCTTATTTCATGTACTTGATGAACTCAGTGTTCATGCCAGAGTTGGATAAGTTCGTGGTCGTTTTCATTGATGACATTCTGGTTTATTCCAAGAATGAAGATGAACACACTGAGCACCTGCACGTCGTGCTTCAACGACTGCGCGATCATCGTCTCTATGCTAAATTGTCTAAGTGTGAATTCTGGCTAAAGGAAATAAAATTCTTGGGTCACACGATTTCTCAGGAGGGGATATCAGTTGACCCTGAGAAAGTGCAAGAAGTGATGAACTGGAACCCTCCAACCACAGTGAGACAGATTAGGAGTTTTCTGGGATTGGCAGGGTACTACCGACGATTTATTTCGGATTTCTCCAGAATTGCCAAGCCAATGACTGAACTGTTAAAGAAGGGACTCAAATTTGAGTGGAGCCAAAAGTGTGAAGATGCTTTTCATACCTTGAGGCAACAATTGACAACAGCCCCAGTGCTAGCCCAACCCGACAATACCAAGCCCTTTGATGTTTATTGTGATGCTTCTGGTACAGGATTGGGATGTGTCTTGATGCAAGAGAACAGAGTGATTGCTTACGCTTCCCGAGCACTCAGACCCCATGAGCAGAACTACCCGACACATGATCTGGAGTTGGCAGCAGTAGTTCATGCCCTCAAGATATGGAGACACTACTTGATGGGAGCTCACTGTAACATTTACACTGATCACAAGAGCCTCAAGTACATTTTCACTCAGGCAGATCTGAACATGAGGCAGAGAAGATGGTTGGAATTAATCAAGGACTATGATTTGGAGGTGCATTACCATCCTGGCAAGGCCAATGTTGTGGCAGATGCCTTGAGCAGAAAGGCCCAGTGCAATTGTTTGAACATGGATGTGAGAGTTACCACCCTGTGTGATGAGTTGTGCAAGCTGAATCTGGAAGTTGTTCTTTCCGGTGAATTGAGATATATCGCGGTGGAGCCCACATTGCAAGAGCAAATAGCTCAGGCACAGATTGAGGATAAGGGTGTTCAGGTCATCAAGGATATGATCAAGCAAAAGGTGGAGAAATATAAGTGTTTCTGCCAGGACAGCAAGGGGATTTTATGGTTTGAAGATCGATTGGTGGTTCCCAAGAACCCAGAGCTCAGAAAGAAGATACTGGATGAAGCCCACCTTTCCAAATTTTCCATGCACCCTGGTAGCAACAAGATGTACCATGATATCAGATCTCTTTATTGGTGGACCAGGATGAAGAGGGAAATTGCCAAGTACGTATCCGAGTGTGACACTTGCCAGAGGGTAAAGGCTAGTCACTTAAAAGCAGCAGGCCCTTTGCAACCCCTTCCCATACCATCTTGGAAATGGGAGGACATTTGCATGGACTTCATAGTGGGATTGCCCAATACCTCCAGGCACCATGATTCTATATGGGTTATTGTGGACAGATTGACCAAGACTGCTCATTTCTTGCCAGTGCACACCACCCACAAGACAGAAAAGTACGCAGAAATTTATGTGGATCAAATAGTAAGATTGCATGGTATCCCAAAGACCATTATATCTGACAGAGGAGCACTGTTTGTGGCACGCTTTTGGGAGAAACTGCAAGAAGCTCTCGGGACCCACGTAATCCGAAGCTCAGCTTATCACCCTCAAACAGATGGTCAGACAGAAAGGGTGAACCAGGTTTTAGAAGATATGTTAAGGGCATGTGCACTCCATTACGGGAAGAATTGGGACAGGTGTCTTTCCTTGGCAGAGTTTTCTTACAATAACAGCTATCAGTCCAGTCTGAAGATGGCACCCTTTGAGGCTTTGTATGGGAGAAGGTGTAGGACCCCGCTGAATTAGTCTCAAGCAGGAGAGAGGGAAATATTTGGGCCAGATTTGGTACTTGAAGCAGAGGAAAAGGTCAGAGTCATCAAGAAGAACTTAGAAGCTGCTCAGGCCAGGCAAAAGAGTTATCATGACAAGAGGCGGAAGCCTCTACAGTTTGAGGTGGGAGATCATGTCTATCTTAAGATATCACCAACCAAGGGTGTCCAGAGATTCGGGATCAAGGGCAAGTTGGCCCCTCGTTACATTGGACCCTATAAGATCAAGGCAAGTTGTGGACCCGTAGCTTACCAATTGGAATTGCCACCCCGCATGTCAGCAGTTCACAATGTGTTCCATGTATCTCAGCTGCGGAAATGTGTTCGTCTACCCACTGAAGTGCTACCGGAACCGGACATTGAGATAGAACCGGACTTGTCCTACCAAGAGTACCCTGTCAAGGTATTGGATCAGAAGGAAAGATCAACTTGGGCAAGATCAATCAAAATGTATAAGATTTAGTGGAGTCATCATTCAGCGGAAGAAGCTACATGGGAAACGGAGGATTTTCTACGCTCTCGTTTCCTCGACTTTCTGCCCAAAGGAGTCGGTACGTAACCCAGAAGCCCCACCCCCACCTGCCCTTTGAAGTCAATTATAAGAAAAACTTAGATAACAAGAATAGTCTAAGTTGTGGATTTAACTTAAGAAGGGCTTCCTTCTGAAGTTGCAAAGAGGATGACATTCGAAGAACAATTAAGAAAGTGAAACTTGAGTTTAAGGGGGGAGAGTAGCGCCAACACACCTTTAAGCATCCCTCCAAGGGACTCTACCTGAAATCTCGGGACGAGATTCCTTTAAGGGGGGAGGGCTGTAACACCCTAGGTGTTACTCAGGGTGTCCACCCCAGGGTTACCCCTTTTTAACCCATTGTTGCATAAAGATTTATGGGTACAGTACTTCAACCTTGGAATTCAAAGTCCTAATCAAGTGCAAACTACCTTGGATATCATGCCCTAGCTTGTCATGCACATCTGAGTAAGACTCTTCCAAAACCCTAGAGCAAAACCTCCATAGGCAATAAGAACCCAAATTGAAGCCATGATCAAAAGATCATGTAAACATCATGATCATGGTTTGGGCTAAATATAAAAGTTGTAATATACTTAATAACCTACAATTAATAGTCAGGAAGTACCCCCAAAAAGTTTTCAGAAAAGTCCTAAAAAGATCACCAAAGGTTGAACACAAGGGAGAAATTCAGATTTTGCCTAAGTATAGAACCTAACCCTTGAGCAAAGACTCCACATGTTCACCTTGATCCCCTTTTCAAAACCTGTCGACCCAATTGACAAAATGGCACCAAATTAACCCTAGAACACCCTGGCAAGAGATGACACCTACCCTAGGGCGCTAGACACGACTTGACACTCCTTTTGCCTCGGTTTGGACCCAGCTGACACAGCAAACTTCTTCCCTCTCTATCTCCCTGCCCTGACCATATCTCGACTTGGAACTCACAGCAAAAGGATAGGATTTGGAGCAGAGAAGTGACCGTACACAGTGACTTTGCCAAGATACGCACGCCATGGCGCTCAAATCGGCCGTTGAACCTTGGCAGAAGCAACCTTCCACGTGTTCGACGCGAGCTGGCATCCGGGGGCGCGCTCAGAGCACGCCCGTGCGCGAACCCCCGCGCGCCCGCGGCCGCCCGTGACCACGCCCGCGCCACGGCTATAAAACCCGCCCCAGTGCTCGGCTGTCTTCCCCATTGCCTCCTCCGTACCTCGCCTGACTTGCCTGAGCCAGCCATTGCCTCTGGCGACCTCCCCGCGACCCGCCAGTGCCGCCCGAGAGCAACCACCGTGGCCAACCCCTCTCCCGTCCTCCTCCGTTCGATCCAAGCCCCCAGATAGCTTCCTGGTGAGGCCGCGAGACTTGCTCAAGCTTGACCCGGGACCCGCGTCACCGGAGTAGCCAAATCGCGCTCACCGGAGTTCAAGAACCCGCCGGCGCACGTGGACCGGGTAAACCCCTTCACCATTTTCCAATTCGTTGTGCGCATGGCCTCTGTGTCATCCCGTGAAGCTCCTCGTGCACCCTGATTGAACTCTACCGCCGTGGTTTGGCCGGAGCAGGCGCCGCCGTCGACCCCCGCCGCCTGTGCTCGTGGCCAGGGTGACTCCGACCACCTCCGGCGACGACCCGCACATCGACGTGACCGTCGCGACCTCCTGAACGTCACTGACCACCTCGCCGGGCCTCCCTCGCCGCCGGTAAGCCGCGCCGTCCTTTCTTTCCCGCGGCTACTGTTTTAGTTGGGGGAAGGACTGCGGGTGAGAGGGAGAAAAAGCCAGGGGGTTAAGTGAAATGTCAGAGACTCGGGGGAATAGTGGCGCGAGGGTAGATCTGCGAGATTTGATTCGGTTTAAACCCAGGGACCTCGGCGCAAACTGCTTTTTCAGAAAAACTTTATTAAAACCTGATTTAAATTCAAACAGAAACTTTAAAAACCCATAACTTCTGTTTGGTTTATCCAAATTTAGTCAAACTAATTTTGCCAGACTCTAAATAATGTAACCTGTCTAAGAAAAATATAAAACCCCATAAGTACTAGAGGAAAATATAAGGTTCTGATTTAATTTTAGTTTTGACCAAAAGCTTAATAATAGCAAGAAAAATGATTGTACTATTTAACTAGGGTTAGAAAAATTTGGAGAAGTTTATATCTACCTACTGACCTAGTTAAAAATGTTAAACCCCTCTGTCCATTGCATTAAGTTAGTTTTTACCCCTTATTCCATAATATGCTTAAGGTTAAGAAAAATAGAAAAAGTGACATAAATAATGAACCAGAGAGCACCCCTATTTTTGTTAAGATACTTAGTCAAAGTAGTTCACTGGAAAAATATATCATACCCTGTTGTAATGCAAAATAAGAAAGATACCTTTTAAATTAATAAAAGAAACATAACTTAGAAAAACCCTACAAAAATAACCCTAAGGTGAAACCTCCCCAAACCTTAGGATAACTAATGTTTTGATAATAAGAACTTAAGAAAAATCTGAAATCTGTTGTTTGATATTTTTCAAATGACAAGTTAGTTCTAAGCACCCTTTATGCACCAAACTTTAGAAATTCATCATTAATTAACCACCATGTTGCTCTCTGCCATTTTTGGTACAAGAGCTTAGTATCACTAATAGAGGCCAACAAAAATAACCTTTAGGACAGAACCTACCCCTAACTGAGAGGTGTAATGTAAAGTAGCCCATTTTGCCTAGCTATTGTTATTTTTGTTTAAAGCCTAGCCTTTGTACTTTGAGCCTCAAATTCTTAAAACCAGCTAGAATAGCAAGTGACAACCCACTGTAATTTCTATAGAATTTTTGAAATTTTTAAAATACTGTCGTAGTTCAAACCTACACTAAAAACCCTAAATCGAAAATTAAAGAAAGGAAAATGAACAATGGAAATTAGTATCCCCCTAAGACCCTTGTAAGTTGTTCCCTGAAAATAGAAATATACAAATGCAATACCAATTCTCCTTGTTTACCCCAAATAAAAACTTAAATATAAAAAAGTGCTAAATATAAACCACTAGGAGACCCACGTAGCCAAGGAACCCTAAGTTAATTCTTGACTTAGTTTCTGTAGCTTAATGTTCTTAAATCTTGCATAATCATGACACATATGTTCATTGCATTTCGATAGACTGTAATCTTGCTGACGGAGAGTACATCCTCGTGCCGGAGCAAGGAGCTGCCCAGGAGGTTGCCCCGGACCCAGCACCAGAGCCTGCACCAGAGGACCTGCCTGCCCCAGCCTTGGAAGGCAAGCCCCGGTTTTATGCATAACCTATTATTTATGCTATTTTACTTCACTTAATGATTGTAGGATGGTTTGTGCATTTAAGTGTAGGAGTTGTTTGAAACCTTAGTTGCATGATCTCAGGAACCTCATTGTGATGAATACTAGTATGCTAAGTCGAGTAGCTGCTTTTCTAATTAGGGATCTCGGTAGAAGTCGAGTGATTTTTCTAGCACTCGCGCGAGGTCAGGAATTGGTTGTACCCACTTTTCTTATCACACTGATAGTTGGTTGGTGGACACGGATCCATGGGGATACGTGGTCTATAAGGTAAAATGGGAATAAGGATTAACGTGTGGATACCTGTGTCAAGCGTTTGAACGTACTAAACATATGCCGAGAAATATGGTAAATCGGTAAGCCTAGTACCTGAGTGAACCTGGCAGTGGACATATCCCCTCACGCGACCTGAGACGTAGTCTCCCATTCCGGTTATGGTGGGTACAAGTGCGGTCACTGCACGACGGCCAGTCGGGGTCAGTGAGGCATTGTACGCCAAGGCGGTGAGCCCTGATCTGCTGACGGGGAATCGATGGGGACGGTTGATATGTGTGGGGACGGAGTGCTTCGCCATGTCGTGTGTTTAGGTTTACCTTGCAAGGATAAAAACTCGATTCGAATCGTCTGCTTCTCGTAGCTAATGAGACTGCTTGACCCATTGTACTGCATTGAGTAACAAGTGAAACTGTGATGAGATGATACAAGATGTTGATTGGTAAAAATGCTTGCTACTATGTATGAGTAGATAGTACACTTTTAGCCTTAAGAGAGTCACACTTAATTTTGACAAAGTTAAAATCTTGATTTAGAAACTCAGCTAGTGCTTTTGGCAACCAAACCCCACAGCCAAACAGCTGCATGTCTAGAGGTAGAGGAGTATAGACTCCTCACACCGGGTAAGTCTAGCTGAGTATTAGTATACTCAGCCTTGCTTGTGGCATAATTTTTACAGGTTCTCTGGAGGACATGGTTGCTGGAGTGACTTGGCCGTCCACCTTACCACCGGGTTGGACTGTCGAGTGGGACCCTACCTCGGCTGAGGAAGAGCATGAGGAGTGATGGGACAGGCTTCCCCATCTCTCCGTTTAATTATCGTTAGTTTTATTCCGCTGCACTTCGAACAATGATGACTACTTTTGGCAAAACTCCGATGATGATGATGTAATAAATTTAATACTCTGACATGTATGGTTTTATGCATTATTGTATTTGCTCTGTGACTCACCATCGAGTGAGATTGTGGTACTTGATCCTGTCAGTGGCCGTGTCGGACTAGATCCGAGGGATTGACGGATTATTCCCATTTAAGTGTGGTCTAGCCTCTAAGGCAGGGCTTGGGCACTTAAGTTGGAATAATTCGGGCAGTTCCGCCACAGCTGGTATCGGAGCTTGTACCACCATAGAGGAATCAATAAAACATAAGTGCCATCCCTTTTCTAAAGTAAAATTTGATAGAAACAATGTTGGATAGATCGTAGGACGAGCAGGATAGACCTAGGACGTGAAGCCTTAGGATAATAGAAGGGTAGCTAGGTGGCTAAGTGACTAGGCCCTATAGGCCACTTTTTAAAGGATGGGAGTTCTTCCCTGTTCCTTTTTATCTTCTGGAGAGGTCGTTCAGGACGCGCATGCATGCATTCTTAATTAAGCAAATGGATAACTGAGTAAAAGGACTTAAAAATGAGATAACAGCCAACTAGGACCCCAATACCTTTTTCTTTTTAGCTAGAGACAGGCTGAGTTTTATTTTCCTTGTTCTTTTTGTAATTCTTTTTCTTTACTTACGCTTAACCGTGCACAGATGACTTCCCACGGATCCTCCGAGGATGGAAATGCACTGACCCACACTGACGGACTTGCACGAGAGGGTTTTCCCCGCATCTTGTGGGAGGTACTTCAGGGGGCAGGATACTTGACACCCCCTCAGTACGTGGTGCAGCAGTTCGAGAAGCACCGGGTGCCTCGCTGTAGGGTGAGGATGACCTTGGAGCCTCATCCCCTGCAGCCAGGCTGGCGCTCCTTGGACTCTGAGTCTTTCGGGTACCGAGCGGAGGACACAATCGAGGCAATCGCTCTGCATGGACTGACTACCTTCTGTGGATTCCATCCCTTGGAGTTGGCTACCCACCCCATTGGGTTGTTCCCTGCGGAAAAGGAGGACGACCCGATGTGGAAGGATCGGGTGGAGCATGCCAAGGACATCTGGGCTCTCTACCCAGGCCACACCGCTCACTTGTCGGTACGATGCATGAACGCTCTGTATCGTCTGCAAGTGATGCGTGGGGAGGCCATGTCTCATTTGATGGCACTACTAGAGGCAACCAAGATCACCCTGGACAACAGGGAGGAGCTCGTGGTGGACTTGTCCCAGGAGCTGGTGGAAAAAGATTTGCAAGTAGAGCAGCTGTCTGATGAGATTCATGAGTTGGAGGAGCTAGTGGGCACCAGGGAGAACACCATCGAGGTTCTCGAGGATCAGCTCCTCAACACCCAACAGCAGCTAGCAGAAGCTAACGAGCATCTAGATATGCATCATCAAGAGATCCATGATGAGGAGGCTGACGAGGACGTTGACATCGAGGGAGGGGAGGAGCCTGCTTCCAGTGTAGACACCGCTGGCTCAGGGAGACCACCTTCCCCCAAGTCCAGCGTTGCCTCGTTCGCTCATTAGATGCCAGGCTAATCCTAGAGGTTGATGATAGTTGGACTCCTCGCCACTAGCTTAGCTTTTGCACCCTTAGGGTACTAGGCTAGGTAGAGTTGAGTCTTTTGGATCATTGATGTAACCATGTTAAACTCTTTTGGAGGTTCAGGGATGATTAATGGCAGTTTAAATTTGGATGGGAGGTTTATGTTTTTGTTTTGTTTTATGAGGAATCTATCAAATTGCTTTAACTCCCCTACCATGTGTGAACCTTAAGCTTGGAGATGTGTTATTAAGCAACCATGTGATTTTTCAGATGGCTGGGAGAGCGCGCCGTGGTCAGAATGAGCACGTTCCTCCACCGCCACCGCCTCCCACTCTGCAGGAGCTCATGGCCCAGTAGAATGAGATCCTGAGGCAGCTAGCTCAGCGTCAGCCACCACCTCAGCATTATGGTGGAGACCATCAGCGTCACCCTGTCGCTGCTACCTACCAGGAGTTCCTCAGTACTCAGCCACCACTGTTTACCAGGGCGGAGGACCCGCTTGATGCAGATGTGTGGTTGAGGGTGGTGGAATCCAAATTTCCGCTACTCCATGGAGGTTGCTCAGAGGTCACCAAGGTCAGGTTCGCCACCCAGCAGCTTCGCGGACCCGCGAGGACTTGGTGGGACCATTTTCTTGCCATGCAGCCAGAAGGTAGAGAAGTGGAATGGAGGGAGTTCAAGGCAGCTTTCAGAGGGCACCACATCCCCGCTGGCATCATGGACCGGAAGCTCAATGAGTTTCTGGCACTCACTCAGGGCAACAGGACAGTGTTGCAGTATGCCCAGGCCTTTAATGATTTGTGCCAGTATGTTGGATACCATGCAGACACGGATGAGAAGAAGCGAGATAGGTTCAGACGGGGGCTCAGCACCAAGCTCCGTGATCGTCTCAACACCGTCAGGGCCAACAGTTATAATGAGTTGGTCAACATGGCTATCTCCCAGGAGGACTGCATCTTAGCTCGACAGGCAGAGAAGAAGAGGAAGACCCCTGTGGCAGGACCCTCAGCTCAGCCACAGCGCTTCAGGATTGTGTCTGACACGCAGAACAAGGGACCTCAGCAGCAGCAAGGGAGATGGGTGATCAGACCACCGCAGCAACAGCAGCAGACACCCAACCGCACCCAGTTTCCAGCTCAGAGGAACAATCAGCAGCAGCAGTACCGCCTGGCCAATGATAACAGGTGCTTCACTTGTGGCAGCACTGGGCATTATGCCAAGAATTGCCCCAGAAACCAGCAGAGGCAGGGGCAGAATGTCAATCAGAACCAAGGCAAGAGACAGAAGGTGCAAGTGAGGCAGGGCAAGTTAAACTTCACTACCATGGCTGACATTCCAGAGGGAGCACCCGTCATGACTGGTATCTTTACAGTTTTAAATTTTCCCGCTATTGTTCTTTTCGATTCCGGTGCTTCACATAGCTTTATTAGTGCCAAATTTAGTGTCAAGTGTCAACTGCCCTTTCACCACACCAACGGGGGTATCACCATTTCAACCCCGGGAGGCAGGATTGCCACTAATCAAATCAGCAAGAATGTGCCTCTAAAGTTTGGTAGTTTGATAATTAAAACCAACCTTCTTATCTTGGGACTGGATAGTGTGGATATCATCTTGGGAACTGATTGGTTGACCAAACATCAGGCAGTATTGGACATTGCAGCCAGAGCCATTGAAATTCATTCCCCTGCTTACGGCGAGACTGTCTTGCATTTACCCAACCAGGGTGGTACCCGGTCTTGTGCCTTTGTTATGACAGAATCCCCAGTAAGGAAGATCCCAGTAGTCTGTGACTACCCCGATGTTTTTCCGGATGAATTGCCAGGAATGCCCCCTGACAGAGACATTGAGTTTGCCATTGAATTGCAACCCGGGACTGCTCCTATCTCTAAGAGACCCTATAGGATGCCTCCCGCGGAATTGGCGGAGCTGAAGAAACAATTGCAAGAATTGTTGGACAAGGGGTTTATTCGTCCAAGCACTTCACCATGGGGATGTCCAGCATTATTTGTGAAGAAAAAGGATGAGAGTTTGAGGATGTGTGTTGACTACCGCCCTCTCAATGCGGTGACTATCAAGAACAAGTACCCGTTACCCCGCATTGATGTTCTGTTTGATCAGTTGGTAGGAGCCAAGGTATTCTCCAAGATAGACCTTCGCTCAGGCTACCATCAAATCAAGATCCGTGCCAGTGATATTCCCAAGACGGCCTTCTCTACCAGATATGGGCTGTATGAGTTTTTGGTGATGTCTTTTGGGCTGACCAATGCCCCGGCTTATTTCATGTACTTGATGAACTCAGTGTTCATGCCAGAGTTGGATAAGTTCGTGGTCGTTTTCATTGATGACATTCTGGTTTATTCCAAGAATGAAGATGAACACACTGAGCACCTGCACGTCGTGCTTCAACGACTGCGCGATCATCGTCTCTATGCTAAATTGTCTAAGTGTGAATTCTGGCTAAAGGAAATAAAATTCTTGGGTCACACGATTTCTCAGGAGGGGATATCAGTTGACCCTGAGAAAGTGCAAGAAGTGATGAACTGGAACCCTCCAACCACAGTGAGACAGATTAGGAGTTTTCTGGGATTGGCAGGGTACTACCGACGATTTATTTCGGATTTCTCCAGAATTGCCAAGCCAATGACTGAACTGTTAAAGAAGGGACTCAAATTTGAGTGGAGCCAAAAGTGTGAAGATGCTTTTCATACCTTGAGGCAACAATTGACAACAGCCCCAGTGCTAGCCCAACCCGACAATACCAAGCCCTTTGATGTTTATTGTGATGCTTCTGGTACAGGATTGGGATGTGTCTTGATGCAAGAGAACAGAGTGATTGCTTACGCTTCCCGAGCACTCAGACCCCATGAGCAGAACTACCCGACACATGATCTGGAGTTGGCAGCAGTAGTTCATGCCCTCAAGATATGGAGACACTACTTGATGGGAGCTCACTGTAACATTTACACTGATCACAAGAGCCTCAAGTACATTTTCACTCAGGCAGATCTGAACATGAGGCAGAGAAGATGGTTGGAATTAATCAAGGACTATGATTTGGAGGTGCATTACCATCCTGGCAAGGCCAATGTTGTGGCAGATGCCTTGAGCAGAAAGGCCCAGTGCAATTGTTTGAACATGGATGTGAGAGTTACCACCCTGTGTGATGAGTTGTGCAAGCTGAATCTGGAAGTTGTTCTTTCCGGTGAATTGAGATATATCGCGGTGGAGCCCACATTGCAAGAGCAAATAGCTCAGGCACAGATTGAGGATAAGGGTGTTCAGGTCATCAAGGATATGATCAAGCAAAAGGTGGAGAAATATAAGTGTTTCCGCCAGGACAGCAAGGGGATTTTATGGTTTGAAGATCGATTGGTGGTTCCCAAGAACCCAGAGCTCAGAAAGAAGATACTGGATGAAGCCCACCTTTCCAAATTTTCCATGCACCCTGGTAGCAACAAGATGTACCATGATATCAGATCTCTTTATTGGTGGACCAGGATGAAGAGGGAAATTGCCAAGTACGTATCCGAGTGTGACACTTGCCAGAGGGTAAAGGCTAGTCACTTAAAAGCAGCAGGCCCTTTGCAACCCCTTCCCATACCATCTTGGAAATGGGAGGACATTTGCATGGACTTCATAGTGGGATTGCCCAATACCTCCAGGCACCATGATTCTATATGGGTTATTGTGGACAGATTGACCAAGACTGCTCATTTCTTGCCAGTGCACACCACCCACAAGACAGAAAAGTACGCAGAAATTTATGTGGATCAAATAGTAAGATTGCATGGTATCCCAAAGACCAATATATCTGACAGAGGAGCACTGTTTGTGGCACGCTTTTGGGAGAAACTGCAAGAAGCTCTCGGGACCCACGTAATCCGAAGCTCAGCTTATCACCCTCAAACAGATGGTCAGACAGAAAGGGTGAACCAGGTTTTAGAAGATATGTTAAGGGCATGTGCACTCCATTACGGGAAGAATTGGGACAGGTGTCTTTCCTTGGCAGAGTTTTCTTACAATAACAGCTATCAGTCCAGTCTGAAGATGGCACCCTTTGAGGCTTTGTATGGGAGAAGGTGTAGGACCCCGCTGAATTGGTCTCAAGCAGGAGAGAGGGAAATATTTGGGCCAGATTTGGTACTTGAAGCAGAGGAAAAGGTCAGAGTCATCAAGAAGAACTTAGAAGCTGCTCAGGCCAGGCAAAAGAGTTATCATGACAAGAGGCGGAAGCCTCTACAGTTTGAGGTGGGAGATCATGTCTATCTTAAGATATCACCAACCAAGGGTGTCCAGAGATTCGGGATCAAGGGCAAGTTGGCCCCTCGTTACATTGGACCCTATAAGATCAAGGCAAGTTGTGGACCCGTAGCTTACCAATTGGAATTGCCACCCCGCATGTCAGCAGTTCACAATGTGTTCCATGTATCTCAGCTGCGGAAATGTGTTCGTCTACCCACTGAAGTGCTACCGGAACCGGACATTGAGATAGAACCGGACTTGTCCTACCAAGAGTACCCTGTCAAGGTATTGGATCAGAAGGAAAGATCAACTCGGGCAAGATCAATCAAAATGTATAAGATTCAGTGGAGTCATCATTCAGCGGAAGAAGCTACATGGGAAACGGAGGATTTTCTACGCTCTCGTTTCCTCGACTTTCTGCCCAAAGGAGTCGGTACGTAACCCAGAAGCCCCACCCCCACCTGCCCTTTGAAGTCAATTATAAGAAAAACTTAGATAACAAGAATAGTCTAAGTTGTGGATTTAACTTAAGAAGGGCTTCCTTCTGAAGTTGCAAAGAGGATGACATTCGAAGAACAATTAAGAAAGTGAAACTTGAGTTTAAGGGGGGAGAGTAGCGCCAACACACCTTTAAGCATCCCTCCAAGGGACTCTACCTGAAATCTCGGGACGAGATTCCTTTAAGGGGGGAGGGCTGTAACACCCTAGGTGTTACTCAGGGTGTCCACCCCAGGGTTACCCCTTTTTAACCCATTGTTGCATAAAGATTTATGGGTACAGTACTTCAACCTTGGAATTCAAAGTCCTAATCAAGTGCAAACTACCTTGGATATCATGCCCTAGCTTGTCATGCACATCTGAGTAAGACTCTTCCAAAACCCTAGAGCAAAACCTCCATAGGCAATAAGAACCCAAATTGAAGCCATGATCAAAAGATCATGTAAACATCATGATCATGGTTTGGGCTAAATATAAAAGTTGTAATATACTTAATAACCTACAATTAATAGTAAGGAAGTACCCCCAAAAAGTTTTCAGAAAAGTCCTAAAAAGATCACCAAAGGTTGAACACAAGGGAGAAATTCAGATTTTGCCTAAGTATAGAACCTAACCCTTGAGCAAAGACTCCACATGTTCACCTTGATCCCCTTTTCAAAACCTGTCGACCCAATTGACAAAATGGCGCCAAATTAACCCTAGAACACCCTGGCAAGAGATGACACCTACCCTAGGGCGCTAGACACGACTTGACACTCCTTTTGCCTCGGTTTGGACCCAGCTGACACAGCAAACTTCTTCCCTCTCTATCTCCCTGCCCTGACCATATCTCGACTTGGAACTCATAGCAAAAGGATAGGATTTGGAGCAGAGAAGTGACCGTACACAGTGACTTTGCCAAGATACGCACGCCATGGCGCTCAAATCGGCCGTTGAACCTTGGCAGAAGCAACCTTCCACGTGTTCGACGCGAGCTGGCATCCGGGGGCGCGCTCAGAGCACGCCCGTGCGCGAACCCCCGCGCGCCCGCGGCCGCCCGTGACCACGCCCGTGCCACGGCTATAAAACCCGCCCCAGTGCTCGGCTGTCTTCCCCATTGCCTCCTCCGTACCTCGCCTGACTTGCCCGAGCCAGCCATTGCCTCCGACGACCTCCCCGCGACCCGCCAGTGCCGCCCGAGAGCAACCACTGTGGCCAACCCCTCTCCCGTCCTCCTCCGTTCGATCCAAGCCCCCAGATAGCTTCCTGGTGAGGCCGCGAGACTTGCTCAAGCTTGACCCGGGACCCGCGTCACCGGAGTAGCCAAATCGCGCTCACCGGAGTTCAAGAACCCGCCGACGCACGTGGACTGGGTAAACCCCTTCACCATTTTCCAATTCATTGCGCGCATGGCCTCTGTGTCATCCCGTGAAGCTCCTCGTGCACCCTGATTGAACTCTACCGCCGTGGTTTGGCCGGAGCAGGCGCCGCCGTCGACCCCTGCCGCCTGTGCTCGTGGCCAGGGTGACTCCGACCACCTCCGGCGACGACCCGCACATCGACGTGACCGTCGCGACCTCCTGAACGTCACTGACCACCTCGCCGGGCCTCCCTCGCCGCCGGTAAGCCGCGCCGTCCTTTCTTTCCCGCGGCTACTGTTTTAGTTGGGGGAAGGACTGCGGGTGAGAGGGAGAAAAAGCCAGGGGGTTAAGTGAAATGTCAGAGACTCGGGGGAATAGTGGCGCGAGGGTAGATCTGCGAGATTTGATTCGGTTTAAACCCAGGGACCTCGGCGCAAACTGCTTTTTCAGAAAAACTTTATTAAAACCTGATTTAAATTCAAACAGAAACTTTAAAAACCCATAACTTCTGTTTGGTTTATCCAAATTTAGTCAAACTAATTTTGCCAGACTCTAAATAATGTAACATGTCTAAGAAAAATATAAAACCCCATAAGTACTAGAGGAAAATATAAGGTTCTGATTTAATTTTAGTTTTGACCAAAAGCTTAATAATAGCAAGAAAAATGGTTGTACTATTTAACTAGGGTTAGAAAAATTTGGAGAAGTTTATATCTACCTACTGACCTAGTTAAAAATGTTAAACCCCTCTGTCCATTGCATTAAGTTAGTTTTTACCCCTTATTCCATAATATGCTTAAGGTTAAGAAAAATAGAAAAAGTGACATAAATAATGAACCAGAGAGCACTCCTATTTTTGTTAAGATACTTAGTCAAAGTAGTTCACTGGAAAAATATATCATACCCTGTTGTAATGCAAAATAAGAAAGATACCTTTTAAATTAATAAAAGAAACATAACTTAGAAAAACCCTACAAAAATAACCCTAAGGTGAAACCTCCCCAAACCTTAGGATAACTAATGTTTTGATAATAAGAACTTAAGAAAAATCTGAAATCTGTTGTTTGATATTTTTCAAATGACAAGTTAGTTCTAAGCACCCTTTATGCACCAAACTTTAGAAATTCATCATTAATTAACCACCATGTTGCTCTCTGCCATTTTTGGTACAAGAGCTTAGTATCACTAATAGAGGCCAACAAAAATAACCTTTAGGACAGAACCTACCCCTAACTGAGAGGTGTAATGTAAAGTAGCCCATTTTGCCTAGCTATTGTTATTTTTGTTTAAAGCCTAGCCTTTATACTTTGAGTCTCAAATTCTTAAAACCAGCTAGAATAGCAAGTGACAACCCACTGTAATTTCTATAGAATTTTTGAAATTTTTAAAATACTGTCGTAGTTCAAACCTACACTAAAAACCCTAAATCGAAAATTAAAGAAAGGAAAATGAACAATGGAAATTAGTATCCCCCTAAGACCCTTGTAAGTTGTTCCCTGAAAATAGAAATATACAAATGCAATACCAATTCTCCTTGTTTACCCCAAATAAAAACTTAAATATAAAAAGTGCTAAATATAAACCACTAGGAGACCCACGTAGCCAAGGAACCCTAAGTTAATTCTTGACTTAGTTTCTGT
The DNA here is from genome assembly GCA_029449295.1 of Zea luxurians. Lineage (NCBI taxonomy): Eukaryota > Viridiplantae > Streptophyta > Magnoliopsida > Poales > Poaceae > Zea > Zea luxurians. The sequence continues at coordinate 22,524,573 of JAOPSE010000009.1, read as the reverse complement.
AGCTTAATGTTCTTAAATCTTGCATAATCATGACACATATGTTCATTGCATTTCGATAGACTGTAATCTTGCTGACGGAGAGTACATCCTCGTGCCGGAGCAAGGAGCTGCCCAGGAGGTTGCCCCGGACCCAGCACCAGAGCCTGCACCAGAGGACCTGCCTGCCCCAGCCTTGGAAGGCAAGCCCCGGTTTTATGCATAACCTATTATTTATGCTATTTTACTTCACTTAATGATTGTAGGATGGTTTGTGCATTTAAGTGTAGGAGTTGTTTGAAACCTTAGTTGTATGATCTCAGGAACCTCATTGTGATGAATACTAGTATGCTAAGTCGAGTAGCTGCTTTTCTAATTAGGGATCTCGGTAGAAGTCGAGTGATTTTTCTAGCACTCGCGCGAGGTCAGGAATTGGTTGTACCCACTTTTCTTATCACACTGATAGTTGGTTGGTGGACACGGATCCATGGGGATACGTGGTCTATAAGGTAAAATGGGAATAAGGATTAACGTGTGGATACCTGTGTCAAGCGTTTGAACGTACTAAACATATGCCGAGAAATATGGTAAATCGGTAAGCCTAGTACCTGAGTGAACCTGGCAGTGGACATATCCCCTCACGCGACCTGAGACGTAGTCTCCCATTCCGGTTATGGTGGGTACAAGTGCGGTCACTGCACGACGGCCAGTCGGGGTCAGTGAGGCATTGTACGCCAAGGCGGTGAGCCCTGATCTGCTGACGGGGAATCGATGGGGACGGTTGATATGTGTGGGGACGGAGTGCTTCGCCATGTCGTGTGTTTAGGTTTACCTTGCAAGGATAAAAACTCGATTCGAATCGTCTGCTTCTCGCAGCTAATGAGACTGCTTGACCCATTGTACTGCATTGAGTAACAAGTGAAACTGTGATGAGATGATACAAGATGTTGATTGGTAAAAATGCTTGCTACTATGTATGAGTAGATAGTACACTTTTAGCCTTAAGAGAGTCACACTTAATTTTGACAAAGTTAAAATCTTGATTTAGAAACTCAGCTAGTGCTTTTGGCAACCAAACCCCACAGCCAAACAGCTGCATGTCTAGAGGTAGAGGAGTATAGACTCCTCACACCGGGTAAGTCTAGCTGAGTATTAGTATACTCAGCCTTGCTTGTGGCATAATTTTTACAGGTTCTCTGGAGGACATGGTTGCTGGAGTGACTTGGCCGTCCACCTTACCACCGGGTTGGACTGTCGAGTGGGACCCTACCTCGGCTGAGGAAGAGCATGAGGAGTGATGGGACAGGCTTCCCCATCTCTCCGTTTAATTATCGTTAGTTTTATTCCGCTGCACTTCGAACAATGATGACTACTTTTGGCAAAACTCCGATGATGATGATGTAATAAATTTAATACTCTGACATGTATGGTTTTATGCATTATTGTATTTGCTCTGTGACTCACCATCGAGTGAGATTGTGGTACTTGATCCTGTCAGTGGCCGTGTCGGACTAGATCCGAGGGATTGACGGATTATTCCCATTTAAGTGTGGTCTAGCCTCTAAGGCAGGGTTTGGGCACTTAAGTTGGAATAATTCGGGCAGTTCCGCCACAATTTGGCAGGAAATCATTCATGCCGCCTGCTTTCCATTGAAGGGGTGTCTTCATGCTCCATTTATCATGAAGATGATTGAGGTTGTGACCCAGTTTAAATTTGACAAAGGTACAAGACATCAGTCATATACCCCTTTCTGGATTGATCCCAACAATCCAGCAGGGCGCCTTAGGAAAGCCCCCTCCAGCTCTCGTGCTCATACATCTGCGGGTCCGTCTGCTGGTCCTGCTGCTGCTGCTACCGGTGCCTCGCGTCCCTCCCCTGGCCGCGGATCTCCCACGCCATGTGGTCGTGGTCGTGGTCGAGGTCGTGGCCGAGGGATGGGTGCCCGCTTGGCTCACGGGTTTGCAGCATTTTTCTCCATGTGCCGAAACATTGCTGCGGATGTCCATGAGGTGGCTCGACGTCAGCGGGAGACTGACGACAACCTACGTCGTCAAGCTTCCTCTTTGGGTACTCCCTTCGCCCCCCGCTCGCCTGACGTACCTCTCCATCCTCCTCCTCCGGAGATCAACGAGTGGTACCAGCAGGCATACGGGGTGCCTTTTATGACAGCAGAAGACGTCGATGAAGAAGAAGAAGCTTATTTTGATGATCGTGAGCAGTTTGTCCCGCCTCCGTATCACGGGGATCCGGGCCAATCGTCCTCTCACCCTCCGCCCCAGGATCCTTCTGGCAGTGCTCCTCCCCCGGATCAGTCTGGGGAGGAACACTTTGCCTCTCACCTGGCGCACCACTTCTTTGCTCCTCATCATCCTCCTCCCAACTGGTGATCCTTGGACTGGCGTCTCTCTCTCTCTTTTTGGTTCTTGTTGCCAAAAAGGGGGAGAAGGTTTATTATGGCAGTACCCTTTATGCAGTACCCTTTATTTTTGTAATGAACAATCGGTTTGTAATAACTATTTGGTCTATCGTATGATGCATGCATGGTTCTAAAGCCATAAACATTTTTATGATGTGATGAGATGAGTTCTCATTATTGTAATAGCAGTAGAATTTTTCATATCATATGCTATGCGATGATGAGCTTTAATGTGTAATTTTTACTCTTTCTATCTAATTATGTTTCATTCCTCATTGTTTTGTGTATGGTGTTAATTGTTCTCTTTCTCTCTAAATATGTTGCAAATTGACATATCAAGTCAATGATAATATCGCAAAACTCATGCACATATTTAGGGGGAGCTACACATACCCAAAGGATTTTATCTAGCAAGTACTTGTAACTTCTAATTTTTATTTCTACTCCAGTTTGTTTTGGCATCAATCACCAAAAAGGGGGAGATTGTAAGTGCAATCAACCCTAATTGAGGGTTTTGGTGATTAATGACAAAACAAATTGAGATTCTAACAAGTTTGCTCCTAGCATGTACACAGTAATTCTACAGACAGGAGAAGCACAGATCTTACGAGCATAAAAGTATAAAGTACAGCGGATTTAAAATTCCACATCAAATGGCGTGCTCCAAGTGCTTAGAAACAACGGCGGTGCTAAATTTATAATTCTTGAGTCATAGGAATCGCCGTACAATTAAGAGGGATCCGCGACGGTTAAGTAAGTTGTGCAACGAGCCAAGTTCAAAATCTTTTGAAAACATCTTGGAGAACATTTTTCCAGATCATGAATGCCCTTGAGAAAAACAAATTTTACTTCCCACAAAGACTCCACTTTTGTTCTCTTCAAAATACTCAAAATTTGGTTTCAGCCCCCAAAACCGGTTCAACCGGTCCTGAAACCGGTTCAACCGGTTTTGGTACTGTTCACCTGCCACCTCTGCTCTGACTTGTCTGACAGTCAGAGCTGTCAGAAAAGTTGCTGCAGATATTTTTTGAAAACCGGTTGAGCCGAAATTTTTCCTTACTCAGCCGGTTTTGAAATCGGTTGAGTCTCTGGCTGAGTAGCTCAGTGGACCGGGATCCCCCTGGTAGAAACCGGTTCAACCGGTCTTACTCTTTTTCTCCCAACGGCTGCCAGCTTTTGGGGGATCCTTTATATACCCCCTCACACTCTCTCTCTCATTTACTCCTGCCTCTCCCACGAATTCTTGGCTGACCAACCTTCAAACAAGCGCATTCATTTCACCTTTCACACCCGCAATCGCATCTCCTTCAATCATTTGAAGGACCCTTGGTGTGAGGTGAACTCGATCGAACTCGCTGTCAATTTCATCTCGATTCTCCCTTTCTCTTTGTTCTTGAGCTCGTTGCAAACTTAACCTTGTGCGGATTTGTTACTCTTGGAACCTCGTGTTCCTTGACGGTTAGAGGTTGCTTGGGAGTCTCCAAATTTGTGGACGACCCCAAGAAGTTTGTATCACCCGCTCTTTGAGCTGATTTGAGAAGAGATTGCCTTGACCTTTGTGGTCGGTTTGTGGAGGATCAGGGTTGGAAAAGACCCGGCCCTTTGTGGGTTCCTCAACGAGGAGTAGGACACCTTTGTGGTGGTTGCCGAACCTCGGGTTATATCGCGTGTTCTTGTGTGTTCTTGTCAAGCGCCTTAAATTCATTGGTTGGTTCAAATTATTCATTCGAGTAGATTTTGTGTAGGGCAAGTCTTTAGCTATATTCTTCACTACTTCGTATTTGTTTAACAGATTACCTAATTTAAGTTGAGCAGGTTCAAACTTGTTCAGTTGTAATTAAAATCGACTGAACCGGTTTGCACCAGTGCAACTTCAATTTAACCTATCTCGAAGTTTTTAGTGAAAATTTTCAGGTGTAGCCTATTCACCCCCCCTCTAGGCTACTTTCACTAGTTCCTAGTGGCACTGTGGAGGAGAACCACCGGACTGTCCGGTGCACACCAGCTATCCCGTGCACCACCGGACTGTTCGGTGCAAGGCTGACACGTGACAACAGTCACCTGCAGCGGTCATATCCAACGGTTATGAGGCATCATACAGGGCACCAGACTGTTCGGTGCCTACCACCGGACTGTCTAGTGTGCCACAGAGAGCAGCAATTTTTCTCCAACGGCTAGTTTCGACTTGAAGCCTATATATACTTCACCCAACCGGTCATTTCAAGGTGTAGGAGACCAAGTAACATACCAACACATGTTATAGATATTTTCAAGTGCTCATACACCCAAGTGCTTAATAGAATCACTAAGTGATTAGTATAGGTGCTTTGCGAAGTGCTTAGGTTAGTTAGATCGCTTATGCGCTTGCTCTAGGTTGTTCCTAGTTAGTTGAGTGAGTTTAGAAAAAACCCACAAAACCCCTTGGCTCTTGTGCAAGCCGTTGTAATTATACCGAGCGGGCGAGAGTCTTGCGAGACCGTGATAACCGATTTTGTGTCACGGCTGCCACCATGTACTGGAGGAAACGAGGTCCGCGACGTTTCGGCCGGAAGCTCGATACTGGAGGCGACGGGGAGCGTCCGAGAGGAGACGAAAGCGGAGCACCACTTGCGTGTGGGGAAGACCCATGGCTCTCTAAGGAGTTACTCGACCGTGGTGCTTGGCCCTCGCGTGGGCTACCCTTTGCGTAGGGGCATCGACGAGGATTAGTCGGGACCTCGTGTGGTTAAGGATACCTTGGTAAAAATACCGATGTCATCCACGACAGTTTGCTTTCTCTAACTTTGCTCTTTACCTTCCGCATTTACATTAAGTACTTAAATTTCAATCTCTCCTTTATAGTTAGAATATTTAGGATTGAAACTTAGGAAGCAAAACTTCTTTTGTGGTAGTGATAACAACACTTAGATAAAACCTAGTTTACACGTTCTAGATTGCTTATTTGTATTTGTTCTAGGGATTTATTTGTGGTCTAGTTTAGAGCGAAGTTTTAGAAGTCCTAATCCACCTCCTCCTAAGTGTCACTGTTTCCTACAGGCGTCACGCGGGGACAGGCAGAAACCAAGGAGTTTAGGGTTTAGGGTTTTAGGGTTTAAGGATGATGTCATTAGCGCATAGTAATTAATGGATATAAAGTGTTGCAAACCGTGTTAGTACAGCATGAATCTATGTTTACCTTTCAAACTTTGATCCTATTAGGGCATGTATAACCCAGATAAATGGTTTGTATCTTAAGGGGTATCAAGGGGTAAGTGCAAAAAAACACAAGAGACGATATCTTGATGAAGGAACGTCTCTAGCACGGTTTAATTTCTAAGTCTAGATACGGTTTGTTGGGGTCGTGCTTCGGTGCGCCGAAGGTCTCACACGAAGAAACAGCTTCGGCTGAAGTCGTCTCCAAGAGATGGCCGAAGGTTCCTTTTCATGGAGCTTCGGCGTTTCAAACCGACATAGAGATAGAATGACCTTTTTATACATATAGGTCTGAGTCAATGTTGTAAACTTTTGTAAGGGGCATAATTGTAATTTGTCACAGGCTGCGACCTGTGCCTATAAATAGATGAACAGTACCTCTGTACTGTTCACGTGAACCTGTCATTTGCCTTCGCATCACACTCGCTCTCCTGCCTTCCTCAGGACCGAAGGTACATTTGTAATTTGAAGTCATTTGTATTCATTCACATCAGTAGAAATGGAAATGATTTTATGTTAACATTTGAATGTCTATTTCATACCTCATGATTTATATGAATGCTTCATCCCTCGCTGTTATGTTTACGAAGGTATGTCCTTCGTAACCTTCGTCCGAAATTCCTTATATCCCGAAGGGATATAAAGTGGTGGAGGACGAAGGACCTTAATATTTAACATTTTCTGTGTTGCCTTGTTCTTAACTCTTAGCATTTGAGAACAAGCCCCCAACATTGGCGCCCACCTCCGGTGAACTCACTTCCACTTTTCTGAGCTGATGGCTTCGTTCAACAACCAAGCTGGAGCTGCTTCGGCTTCGAAGCTGGTGCTCCCGATAACAGGCGGTTCTTGCTCAGAGCCGGCTAACAAGAAGCAGAAGAAGGAGGCTCAGAGAAGGGTGCAGCATGTTGGAGTGCAGGGACCCTTCATCAAGTCAAAATGGTCCCATATTCCAATTACCTTCTCTCAGGAAGACCTTCAGCTTAAGGATTATCCTCACAATGATGCCATGGTTATCTCTTGCGTGATCAAAGGATTTCTGGTCCACAATGTCCTAGTTGATACAGGCAGTGCAGCTGACATTATATTTGCTAAAGCCTTCAGACAAATGCAAGAGCCCGAAGACAAGATTCATGATGCTACGCACCCTCTTTGTGGCTTCGGAGGGCGGCAGATTGTAGCACTTGGGAAGATTACCATGCCGGTAACCTTCGGGTTTGTTAACAACACAAGGATTGAGCAAATTGTGTTTGATATTGTTGACATGGAGTATCCTTACAATGCTATCATCGGCCGTGGCACTCTTAATGCCTTCGAAGCAATTCTTCACCCAGCGTATCTCTGCATGAAGATACCTTCGGATCAAGGACCTATTGCTATTCATGGAAGCCAGGAAGCTGCTAGAAGGGCCGAAGGAAGCTGGACTGACTCCAAGGCAATCCATAATATAGATGGAGCTGAAGCTTGTGAACAGTACAAATTCAGGAGGGAGAAGGCAGCTTCAGCGGACCAGCCGAAGCCTATGTTATTGTGTGAAGATGTAGCAGAGCAGAAGGTGTTGTTGGGCTCGCAATTATCTGAAGACCAGGAGAAAACCTTGATAAGGTTTTTATTCAACAACAAAGATGTCTTTGCATGGTCAGCTAATGATCTCTGTGGAGTAAATCGGGATGTTATTGAACATTCGCTCAATGTTGACCCATCCTTCAGACCCCGAAAGCAGAGGCTTCGGAAAATGTCTGATGACAAGGCCGAAGGGGCTCGCAATGAAGTAAAAAGACTCCTCAGTGCAGGAGTTATCAGAGAAGTGAAGTATCCAGAGTGGCTAGCTAACACTGTTATGGTGAAGAAGGCCAATGGCAAGTGGAGAATGTGTATTGATTTCACAGATCTCAACAAGGCTTGTCCGAAGGATGAATTCCCGCTGCCAAGGATAGATTCTTTAGTTGATGCAGCAGCTTCTTCAGAGCTCATGAGTCTCCTGGACTGCTACTCAGGCTATCATCAAATCTGGATGAAGAAGGAAGATGAGCCGAAGACTAGTTTCATCACCCCAAGTGGTACATATTGCTATCTTCGGATGCCCGAGGGGCTCAAGAATGCTGGAGGGAGTTTTAGCAGAATGACTGCGAAGGTTCTCCAATCTCAGATAGGCAGAAATGTGTTGACTTATGTCGATGACATCATTGTAAAAAGCACGAAGCAAGAAAATCATATTGCTGATCTGCAGGAGACCTTCGCCAGCTTCAGACAAGCTGGTCTAAAGCTGAATCCAGAAAAATGTGTCTTCGGAGTGAAGAAGGGCAAATTTCTTGGATGCTTGGTTTCGACAAAAGGAATCGAAGCTAATCCAAATAAAATCGAAGCTATACTTCGAATGGAGCCACCAACCACAAGAAAAGGGGCCCAAAGATTGACAGGAAGGCTGGCATCTCTCAACAGATTTATATCCAGATCAGCAGAAAGAAACTTACCATTCTTCGAGGTGCTGAAGTCAGCTGAAGTCTTTCAATGGGGCCCGAGTCAACAAAAAGCCTTCGAAGAGCTCAAGCAATACTTAATAGATCTCACAACATTAACTCCACCAACGCCAGGGGCTCCTCTGTTGTTGTATGTGGCAGCTTCGCACTCAGCAGTAAGTGCGGCACTTGTTCAGGAGAAGTTTGATGGACAAGTCAAGAAGCAGGTCCCAGTATATTTTGTATCTGAGGTCCTTAGTGTCTCAAAGAAAAATTATACAGAGCTGGAGAAGGTGTTGTATGCTGTTTTAATGGCATCCAGGAAGCTTCGGCATTATTTTCAGGCATACAATATCATTGTTCCTTCTTCACAGCCGTTGAAGGATATCATGAGAAATAGAGAAGCTACTGGCCGGATTGGAAAGTGGGCTGCGGAGCTCAATGAATTTTACATTGATTATGTGCATAGATCCTCAATCCAGTCTCAAGCATTGGCAGATTTCATTGCCGACTGGACGCCAGGGGCTCAGGACGAAGAAGCGAATAAAGATGCCGAAGCATGGACAGTGTTTTGTGATGGCTCTTGGGGAACCTTCGGAGCAGGTGCAGCTGCTGTTTTGGTTTCACCGTCCAAGGTTAAAACTTGCTATGCAGCAAGACTTGACTTCAGCTGCACAAATAATATCGCTGAGTACGAAGCTTTGCTCCTGGGTCTTCGGAAACTAAAGGCAATGGGGATCAGAAGGGTGATTCTTAAAACTGATTCCCAGGTTGTTTCGGGTCATATTGACAAAAGTTGCAAGGCTAAAGACCCGAAGCTTGAAAAATACCTAGACACGGTCCGAAGGATCGAAGCTTCCTTCGAAGGATTTTCTGTTAAGAATATCCCTCGAGGACAAAATGAGCATGCTGATTTGTTAGCCAAGTCTGCAGCACAGGGGCTGCCGCTACCTTCGGATGTGTTCTTCGAAACAATAAAGGCACCTTCAGTGGAGCTACTTGAAAGAGCAGTCCTTAACATTTCTCCTGTTTACAGTGAAGATTGGAGAACTGAAATAATCTCTTACCTTCAGGGAAATTTCCTATCAGATGACGAAGCTTATAATAAAAGGATAGAGGCAAGAGCTCGTCCCTATGTCATGATAGAAGGAGAGTTATACAAGCATGGAGTTTGTGCCCCGCTGCTCAAGTGCTTGTCCAGGGCCGAAGGTATAGAGTTGATGAAGGAGATACATGCAGGCCTGTGCGGATCCCACATCGGATCCAAGCTGTTACTTGGAAAAGTGTTCCGCCAAGGATTTTACTGGCCGAAGGCAGCTTCGGATGCAGCGGAGTTAGTTCAAAAGTGCGAAGGTTGTCAAAAATGTGCAAGAGATCAAAAGCAACCTTCGTCTTTGACACAGCTGATACAACCCATCTGGCCATTGCAAAGGTGGGGCCTTGACTTGTTGGCCATTACCACCGGCCCAAGGGAATCTAAAATATGTTATAGTAGCTGTGGAGTATTTTTCTAAGTGGATTGAGGCGAAGCCATTAGCAACAATAACTTCGGCCACTGTCCAAAAGTTTTTCTGGCAGAACATCGTCTGTCGCTTCGGAGTACCAAAGGCCATCACTGTGGATAATGGAACGCAGTTCGACTCCGAAGATTTCAGAAATTTCTGTGATCAAATTGGAACGAAGATCCATTTTGCATCAGTCAGGCATCCGGAGTCGAATGGGCTTGTTGAAAGGGCCAACGGCATCATAATGACAGGAATAATGAAGCTAATCTTTAATCAACCCAGGGGAAAGTGGCCAGATCAGTTGACCAAAGTGGTGTGGAGCCACAATACAACAACATCAAGGTCTACAGGCTTTACCCCATTTAAGTTGTTATTTGGTGACGAAGCAATAACCCCGGAAGAAGCCAAAGCTGGATCAATAAGAGTGGTAGCTTCGGCAGAATCAGGCCCCGAAGATACTTGTCTCGTGGAAAAAGATGCCTTAGAAGGGATCAGGCTTCAAGCCGTGGAAAATATCAATAAATACCAGGCTGAAACAGTTAAATGGCGAGATAGAAAGGTCCGGCTAAAAAATATTGAGCCGGGACACTTGGTGCTTCGGAGAGTGGCCAACCCAGATACAGTGGGCAAGCTACAATTAAAATGGGAAGGGCCTTTCTTAGTAGCATCTTCGTCAAGGCCTGGTTCGTACAGACTGAAGGACATGGATGGCAATGAAATTCCAAGATCTTGGAATGCGGATGAGCTTCGGCGATTTTATGTATAACTCGATGTAATTTTTTATGTTTTTTCTTTTCTTTTTCATGGCACCCTTTTCCTTTCTAAAGGGGGAGAAAGGTTTTTAATGGGGCCATCATATGTAATCTTCCTTTTTAGTTTTATAAGAGCAAAATCCCCCAAAGAATGTAAATGTAAAAGCTGAGAGCGCACCATCGAGTGCCGAAACTGAAAAAGAGAAAAAGCTCCGAAGACGTCCCTAAGGGGATGCAGAGCTCACAGCGAAAAGTCAACGCTGATTCCGCCAAAAGTAAAAGGCGAAGAAGCTCAAAAGACGTTCCTAAGGGAATGCAGAGCTTATACCGCCTAAGTAAAAGGCGAAGAAGCTCCAAAGACGTCCCTAAGGGGATGCAGAGCTTACAGCGAAAAGTCAACGCTGAAACTGCCTAAGTAAAAGGCGAAGAGACTCCAAAGTCGTTCCTAAGGGAATGCAGAGCTAATGTGTGGTTTCTAAGGAAGTAATGGCTGAGAATGTGGCTTCGGACATATACTTCGGACATTCATTCGCGCATTACATTACATCATAACATTTGCATGCATAAGCATTCATTCATAGCATTTGTGAACCAAAGTGGTTGCTTCGGCAGAAGGGAGAATTGGCTTTTTATGAATCGTTGTGTAAAAAAAAAAGCTTCGGCAGAAGGGAGAATTGACTTTTTATGAATCATTGTGTAAAAGAAAAGTTTCGGAGAAGTGGTTTTTTATGATTCGTTATGCTATGTTGTACAAAAAAGAGAAGCTTCGGTAAAAAGAAGAATTGGTCTCTTATGCTTTGTTGTATATAAAAGAGAAAAGCTTCGTTGCTCGGCAAAAAGAAGAATTGCTTTTATGCTTCGTTGTGTACGAAAAGAAGGGAAGGTGTTTTTTTTCGCCTTCGGCTCAAAATACTGATTTCGTCCACATCAAAGCGCCTCAATCGAAGGGTAAGAATATATTACAAGGTATGTACAAAGTTTCTTGAGAACAGTCTAATTGTATTTACAAGAGTCGTTACAAAACTATCCTGAGTTTTTCTATACTATACTTCTACTGATCTTCATTAAGCTTCAGCTTCGGCGACAGCTTCAGCGACATATCTTAGGCATCATCTTCACCTTCGTCATCCTACATAAATCAAGGAATCGTGAGTAAAAATCAAGTGCAAAGGAAAAGGTAAGTACGAAGTATCATTTCTTACTGGTTCAAGATGACTTCGGGCTTCGTCTCCAGCCTTCTCCCGCCCGCCTTTTGTCCATATCATTTTTACAAATCTATTTGAGATGCTTCGGGCGAGGTCAGGTATATCATCCAGGATTGATGGAGATAGGGAGAAGTTGGGCCTGTTGACTATTTTTCCATGTTCGCAGCCGGCCTTCAGGAATGCAGCAGCGGTACCCCGAGAAGCTACCCAGGCACAGAAGTCGCCGTGCCCGGCTATAACTTCGTCAAGTTCTTCAATTTCGGCTTCAATATGATCGAAGGCCTGTGGTAAATTTTCCGCCGAAGGGTTAAATTTCCCGCTGCTAGCTCCAACAGAGTAAAATATCTTTTTTAATCGTCCAATACAATTGTTGCTAAATTTTAAGCATTTGTCTTGAAGGCTTGCTAACGATTTCTTCAACTCTGAGCTGGTCTGGACTTCGGCTTCAAGCTTCGAATTAAGCTCTAGCTTCTCCTGATCGAATTGTTTTGATTGACTGATAAGCTTCGAATTCAACTCTGATACTTTAGCCTCAGTCTCAGCCAGCAAGCCTTCGGTCGATTGGAGCTCGAAGTCTTTCTTTTCAATGGTGGCAGATTGTTCTTTTATCTTGTTTTCTAAGTTTTCAATTATAGCTTCGTGTTTTCTGTCCTCCAGATCTTGCTGCATCTTCAGAGCTTTGCTCAGTAGCATGCTCTGCACAGAAAAATTTACGTTGGTAACATTTTCATTATTAACAGCAATAAAAACCAGAGAAAAGGTTGTTTACCTTGAAGTTGGAGTAAAATAAGCTGCCGACGATATGTTGTCGTCGGTAGCGGCTGATGTCTGTCTCTAGCTTCGGAAAACCGATACTCTTTGATAGAGTACCGATTACCTTAGCTCCAGTCTGGTCTCGAATGCAGCCCAATCTTTCGTCATCAATGCCTCCAAATAGAAGGGCTCCTGGCTTATAGCCGCAAGATTTGGCATAGTCCTTGAGTTCTTCTATTTCGTCCTTCGTCAGTTTTTGCCCAACTAAATTTTGAAAAGAGTAGGCTTCGTCGTCCGAAGTCTCTTCGGCTATTTCTTTTCCTTTTTCAGGCACTGTGGCCATGGTTTTTTCAGTAGTAGCACCAGCTTCTTCTGTTGCCATGTCTTCCAAAATTTTGTCAATGTCCTCAATGGTTGTTTCTAAATTCACATCTTCGGCTGTAGCGGCTTCGGTAGCCGCGACCTCCGAAGGTGCGACTTCGACGTTTGTGGTGTCTTCGACATCTGGTGTTTTCTGAACTGACGCTCTAGGCGGCGTCTTGTCGATGACTTCAGTTACCGCAATAATTCTTTGCCGCTTGGGTTTGCTTATCTTCGTCTGATCCGGCACGTCCACCTTTTGAAAAAGCTTCGTCAGTTGGAGCCCTAATGGACTTAGCTTCGTGGGCATGGGTTCAGTCATTACCTTTAAAATTTCCTCCACGTCGCTGGCAGAAGGCGGTGTGGGGGTCCCTTCTTCTTCGGGTGATTTGCGCTTCGGAGTAGATATTTTTCTTTTCTTGGGAATTTTCTTTTCCTTTGCTGGTCTTTCTTCATCTTTGATCAGAGTTTCGGCCACTCTTTTTCTTTTGTAGCCCTCGGCACCCTTGTTTAACTGCTCATAGTCTGGGTACTCGAAGCCCAGGGCATCAAGCACTCGGTTCAGCCTTCGTTTCGGTCGGGCGCCGAAGGCCGCTGTCATTAGTTGATCCTCTTTTTTGGAGTAATTCCCCAGAATTTCGTTGCACATCACCTCAACTGTGTCTAACCATTCTTTGCAGGGTTTTTTAAAGTACTTCTTAAACTTGAAGTGGTAGGGCAGCCGGACAAGCTCCCCCTTCTTCTTCTCTCCCTCCAGCTTCGGCATTTCCCACTCTTTTAGAGTAGGGAAAACTCTGAATGCCAAAAATTCCTGAACTAGATCCCTGGTGCCAATATGTTCTGAAATAATTTCAAATTCACCCAGAGCAGCCCAGGTGGGACCTTCTAGATCGCCGATGCGACACCGTGGCCTCGTCTCTCCGAAGATTAAATCCAGAGGGCTCTGTACCAATTTTTCTTTGTCTTCATCAACTTTTACATAGAACCACTCAGATTTCCAGCCTGCTGGCCATTTGCTTCGGTAGCTGATGACAGGGCACTTTGTTGTCTTCCGGTAGGCAAAATTATAGCAACCAAAATTATCATGTAGCCCATCTTTTCTGGCCTTTGTTTGGTAATGTAGTTCGTGAACTCGGCAGAAGCTGTCGGCAAACGGTTCCACAGCTTGGCTTCGGAGGGCCCAGATATAAACATTGAGCCTAACGATGGCGTTAGGAGTCAATTGATGAAAGTAGATACCAAACTTCTTCAGTATCTCCGCAACAATATTGTGAAGAGGGAATCTAAGCCCAGCCTTTAAAAAGCTCTTGAAGATAACAATCTCATCCTTCCCTGGCTTCGGGGTGGTTTCCTCTCCCCCGAAGCGGAGTAGCTTCTTCTGATCTTCATTGAAATAACCTGCTTTCACCATCTTCGAAAGATCAGCTTTTGAAACAGTTGATTTCCCAAAATCCAGGTGACTGGGCTTGCTGGGCATAGCAATGTGGTAGTCATCTTCGGGGTCAGTCCCTTCAATGTTTTCTTCTTCTCCTTCGGCAGTTGTCGGGTTTGCTTCAGCAGCAGGCATTTTTTCCGCAGTCACTAGACCGGAACGCTGCATCGCTTCGGAGATGGGCACAGTGTCCGAACCTTCGGCTTCGTCTCCCTCACGTACAACTTTGGCAGTAGATCGTACTCTCGCCATTTGATTCTGAGTTTGGGGAAGTCAGAAACTTTTTTCCTTTTTCTTTTCTCCGAAGCTCTTCTTTCTGACGAAGCAGACGTCGAGATGGACCTTCGTTCGATTCTGAGACTCAAGCTTCGGCTATGGTGGAAAATTTTGGCAGCAAAACAGTGCAAATAGCAATGAATGCTGTGGTAACTTCACACCTACCCGTTTGTTTATATAGTGCTGCAGGTAAGAAGGCGAAGCGGCAGGATTTTTGCACCACGCGGGCAGTCACTTGTACTCGCTGTGCAGTGGACCGTAAAGGTCAAACAGTAACTCTGCAAGGTGGGCCTGGCACGCGCTCGGAAGCCGGATCGTTTCTCCGCAACGAGCTCAGGGAAGGTGTTTTTTGGACCTTCGGCTTCCCGAAGCTGAAGAGGCTTTTTTCACGGGTCAAGCTCGTTACGAAAAACGATCTAGCACCGCGAAAGGGGCTACTGTTGGGGTCGTGCTTCGGTGCGCCGAAGGTCTCACACGAAGAAACAGCTTCGGCTGAAGTCGTCTCCAAGAGATGGCCGAAGGTTCCTTTTCATGGAGCTTCGGCGTTTCAAACCGACATAGAGATAGAATGACCTTTTTATACATATAGGTCTGAGTCAATGTTGTAAACTTTTGTAAGGGGCATAATTGTAATTTGTCACAGGCTGCGACCTGTGCCTATAAATAGATGAACAGTACCTCTGTACTGTTCACGTGAACCTGTCATTTGCCTTCGCATCACACTCGCTCTCCTGCCTTCCTCAGGACCGAAGGTACATTTGTAATTTGAAGTCATTTGTATTCATTCACATCAGTAGAAATGGAAATGATTTTATGTTAACATTTGAATGTCTATTTCATACCTCATGATTTATATGAATGCTTCATCCCTCGCTGTTATGTTTACGAAGGTATGTCCTTCGTAACCTTCGTCCGAAATTCCTTATATCCCGAAGGGATATAAAGTGGTGGAGGACGAAGGACCTTAATATTTAACATTTTCTGTGTTGCCTTGTTCTTAACTCTTAGCATTTGAGAACAAGCCCCCAACACGGTTATACTCATCCTACCCACATAAATGAGTTGTATCTTAAGAGGTTCTAGTGAATAAGATACAAGACCTAGATAAATTAGGCTGTATGAAGGAGTTTCTTAGATGTATCTAGTGTTTGGAGAACCACAACGTAGTATCTAGGATTCTAGGTTGTACCTGCCCTTAGTTGTTGCAACTATGTTTTTTCAAATTTAGATAAACCGCTATCGTTTTTTTTAATTTATTCAAAATCAACTTTTTTG
Source organism: Zea luxurians (assembly GCA_029449295.1). Lineage (NCBI taxonomy): Eukaryota > Viridiplantae > Streptophyta > Magnoliopsida > Poales > Poaceae > Zea > Zea luxurians. Next base: position 22,508,974 of record JAOPSE010000009.1, on the reverse strand, counting down.
TTTATTATAAAAGGGATTCTAATAAGTTACATGCCATAATCTTAGTTATTGCAATGACATAAAAGTTGTTTATATGCTCTATGTATTCAATTCCTCTAGTATCCATTAGAAAGTTTATGTGACTATTAATATATTTTCTAATTATATAGTGAATTTAATTAACTATTAATATACAAATTTATGATATATTATTTTTATAGAAATGTATTGTCTAAAGTAACGAGTTGAATAATTTACTGTTGAGAAGTATTAGTATAATTTTAAATGGATTACTGTTTTAGTTTACATATGATTCGTTAAGGTATCATTTTCATGATTTCTAAATTATGAAAAAATATGTTTACTTCTTATGCATCTTTGATCTACACGGTGGCACAAGTATGTACAATTACGTTGAGCTTGATTTTTTTATATATGTAAGTTATACGTCAATATGTTGCAACGGCACACAATTATTATATCCGAGCGTGTAACTATATAAGCAAATACAATACTGATAGATAACGCCCATGTCAACATGACTGCATCAATGATAAAGGGCAAATGAAGGTTTTAATTCACACACTTTAACAAATATAGCATATTAATCCACGGTAGATGTGTAATAAGATCGTATATGGAAAAAGAGCTACCTATATATATGACGACGAAGAGAGGGGCCTCACCATCTATTTATAGGATTTTGAGTGGCGAAGAAGAGAAGGGTCTCTTCATGTACAGTTCTACACTAACAATCCATACCGATGTTACAATGCATATTGATGGTGCAAGAAGGCCTTTGTAGAAACATATATGGTCATTAAAAGTTGGTGATTTAGATTATCGAAAGACCAATAACATACATCTATGATTGGTTGTCTGCTCCGTGGGTGTAACTGCACGCGGTTCATGGGTGTAACTGTATCCCCGGACCATTAAAGCAATGTCTTCTTTGGTTGAAGTATGGTTTAGGGTGTGTGTACGTGGTTGAAGAGCGTACCAGCTCAGCTCGTCTTGGCCTGGCGAATGCAGCTGCACGTACTTCAAGCTTGCGTTTTAGTTTTTTATTATATTTTCTAATTAAAAATTTTAATTACCAAACCGATTTTATATTATATTTGTGTTTTTGAAATTTTTTTAACAAAGCTAGATCACCTAAGGTATAAAATATTTAAAAATTTATTTATGCACTCTTCTCTAGTACACACGTTCTAGTGCAGACAACTAAAAACGAGTTGTATTTGTCATGAATGTATTAGGGTCTGTTTGGTTGGTTTCTCTCGCCAACCTGGCTGTGTGAGCCAGGATCACTGGAGCCTGGCTCTGGAGATGCGACCAATCTGCTCGTATCTGGTAAGCCTGGCCCAGGGTGCTTTAAGAATCGTGCGAGCCTGGATCCAAATCTACATGCAGGCAACCAAACACAAAGCTCGCACGCGCATAGTCTGGCTCACAGCAACCAAACAGCAGCTACCCGCATCCTGTGATGCAAGCATACACAGATGGAAGCAACCAAACAGACCCTTAATGTAAACAACCAAAAATAAGCCTATACACAAACGTAGCCTCTACCCAACGAGTCTAACCTCCTTGCAGCAACTAAACTGAGGTAACGACTAATACGCAAGTAAATATTAGGTGAAAGTATGCAAGCAGACATTTTGATCCATTAGATCTATATCCAATGATATGTTATATTTAACACTTAAACTCTTTCATCATCATATGGTATAGCTTTATAAAAGAAGCTTTAACAAATCACAATTGTATCTATCGTTAGATACATATATAACGTACTAAAAAGTCCACTTAGTACCTGTTTTTATATTAGTGTTTCTGACGGCTATTAGCTAGTGCTGGGCTAGCAGCTACCTGTACTATATAAATCCACTCGGTGTGCCGTCTGCAGTTCGAACCAAAGCAAGTGCTTCCTTCTGACTAGCAGCTACCTCTACTATATAAATCCACTCGGTGTGCCATCTGCAGTTCGAACCAAAGCAAGTGCTTTCTTCTGACCTTCTCCATCGCGCTCTCCCTGCTCTCTACGACTCTACCCCGTCCCTCTCTGGGGCACACACTCGTCGCTCGCAACATGGTCAAGGAACGCGTCTCGACGGTGACCGTCGCGGCCGTCTCGACGGTGGCACCGGCGCTGCCCATGCAGGAGCACCGACTGCCGCTGTCGAACCTGGACCTCATCCTGCCGCCCATCGACGTCGGCGTCTTCTTCTGCTATGACGCGGACCACCAGCCGGCCGCCGCCGTCCTCAAGGCGGCGCTGGCCAAGACGCTGGTGGCGTACTACCCGCTGGCCGGGGAGGTGGTGGCCAACGCAGCGGGCGAGCCGGAGCTGCTGTGCAGCGGCCGCGGCGTGGACGTCGCGGAGGCGGCCGCCGACGGCACCGTGCTGCGGGACCTGCGCCTGGGCCTGCCGGACGAGAGCGTCGAGCCGCTCGTGCCCAAGAAGAAGGCCGGCGTCATGTCCGTGCAGGTTCCATCCATGGCATGCATATATATATATACTCCGTATCCGTACCTTTCAACTACCACCTCTAGTAGAAAATTAAAATAAAATAAAATCATCAATAACATGCACACGGTTATCAATTATAGCAAGCCTGCACAAAACTAAAAAAATACTTGGAAAAAATACAGTTCGACTGCGACGACTGGATTTGGTGAAGGTTATTGGTAACGAGGCATCATGGATTCATGTGGCAATACTAGTATAGTTAAACGTTTACCTCAAAAACAAAATTTATACATTTACGTGCATCGTGTGTGTATAACTAAGACTAGTAAGAATTTGAAACAAAATAGCTTGTAGGAGTATATAGCTAGATTCGATCACCAGTACGTGGACCGTCTGATGATGCCTGTGAAACGCTACGGGTGGCGTCTCACACGTTGACGTGCGCGAGGATTGCGCGTCGTCCAAGTGTCTCCAGCAAATGAAAGAACTCGATGGACGAGAAACGGACGTGACAAGAATGGACGTGCGCGGTTGTACAAGGTTACCTACGGATACGGTCACAGAATTTTATGGTTCGCCAACTCAAGACCCAAGGGGCAGGGTTCACCACATGTCAACTATATAAATAATAAGAAAAAAAGAATGAAAGAGATGATCGTCGTTTACTGTTTTGTCGGGAGAGATTTTTTATTTCATGTCGCAGTGCAACTACTGTTAGTCATGATTTGCCATCTCTAGGGCTTCAACTATACATTCGTGCTGTTCGCTGCGGCTGGATTAAAGCCGTTTGGACTGCTGCAGCTGCAATCCATAGAGAGAAAAATACTGTAGAAGCCGCAGCCGCAGCCGGATTAAAGCCGCAGCGAACAGGGCCATTTTTTATGGTCTGTTTGGAAACTAATTTATAGAAATTGAGGTGGCTCCAAACATATCAGTTTATGTTTTAGTTTATAAAATTAGATTTCAAGTTTCTTGAAAATCAAGAAGCTGACCTTTACTATCTAAAAGATATAAACCAGTTTCTGAGTTGCTTGCAATCAGGAGTTAAGTTTAGCAGAATGTCATGCCACCTCACCATGTGTCCGGTCTTTTGCATGCAAACGTTCTTTTCCTTTATGATGACTGCGACAGTGTGTTATATATTACGTTTTCTAGTTTGCATTTGGTACGTAGGCCACTCTCACCATGTCCCATCAACCAATCCTACCAGCCTTTAAATATTTGCACACAATTAAAACTTATTTACATGGATATGCACATATTATTTCCTTTCTAGTATAATGGTTTTGCTGATGCATATTAACACTATTGTAGATCGCTATGCTTAGTTGTATCTAGGGGTGATAATAGACTCTAAATATTACATTATAAAATTTAAGAATCATATCGAATTAGAATCTGACTCTATTTTTATTAATTTTTGAACTAAAAAATAATTTAGTAGCCTACTCCCTCTGTCCTAAAAAGGATATAGTTTGACTTTTTTGAGATCAAGTTTGACCGATTTGTCTTATTTAAAATATTTATGAAAATATAGAAAATTTTACTTTATAGTTAAAGTAAATGGTATGATAAACTATATCATAATAAAAATAAACGATAATTATGATTTTTTTGAATAAAACGAGCTGGCCGAACTTGATCTCAGAAAAGTCAAACATAATTATGAGAAAATTTAAGCATTTGGATCACTATGTGTGGGTCGTGTCTAGGTCTTAAGTTAATCCCATGGGTCGGTCTAGCATAACCTATTTAATTAAGGTCCATCAAAATCCGTTAAACATAAACTTAGTATTTGACTAAGGTCGGTCAAAACTTACACGACCGAATAGGTTCAGCAGGCCTTCGAGAATCGGTAACTAGACCGAGAATCGAGAGCTTCAACAAGCCTTATATATTTGATCGTAAACAAAACTCATAATAACGTACATCGGTACATGCACTTTAGTCTTGGTTAAATTATTCCGCAGATTGGTGGCGTGGTTTGTTGTTTTTGGTTTCGAGCGATCAAGCAAACTTTTCGAAAAAAAACATACAAATTCAATTTATTGATAATTGAGGTATTCAGCTTCTGATCTGAACGGAAGGTGACTACTAACTGTTGCAAACTACACACAGCGCAGCACTATACTTGTACAAGCACTGGCTATAATTATGACATCATCATTCATCACTGTAATTCGATCTAGCACATGCACGCACGCAGGTGACCAAGTTCAAGTGCGGCGGCGTCGTGGTTGGGTGCACCTTCGACCACCGCGTGTGCGACGCCTACTCGTTCAACATGTTCCTCGTCGCGTGGGCCGCAGCCGCCAGCGGCAGCTCAGCGCCTCCGGCCCCGTGCTTCCACCGCTCGTTCCTCGCGCCGCGTGAACCAGCTGCGGCACCGCTCCGCACCGCCGGCAACCTCGCGGACCGCCTCTTCGTCCCCGTGAGCCGCGCGCCGGCCTTGCCGGACACAGCCACCGCCAACCGCATCTACCGCGTGTCCGCCGCCGACGTCGCGGCGCTTCAAGCCTCGGCGGGGGCCGGGCGCACGAAGCTGGAGGCGTTCACGGCCCACCTGTGGGGGCTCCACGCCAAGGCCGCAGCGGCCTCGCGGCGCCAGCAGCCGCGTTCGTGCTGCATGGGCGTGGTGGTGGACGGGCGCAGCCGCCTCCGCCGCGACGGCGCCATGGGGGCCTACTTCGGCAACGTGCTGACCATCCCCTACGGCGTCATGGGCACCGGCGCCCTGGGCGCAATGGCGCTTGCGGACGTGGCCGGCGACGTGCACCGGTGGGTGGTGGAGGCCGCGACCGGCGAGCACTTCCGCGAGCTCGTCGACTGGGTGGAAGCGCAGCGGCCGGAGCCCACGGTGGCGAGGGCGTACCTGGGCCGCGGCCACGGCGGCGAGGACGCGATGGCCTGCGTGGTGTCGTCGGGGATGCGGCTTCCCCTCGGCGAGGTGGACTTCGGGTGGGGCCGGCCGGCGTTCGCGTCGTACCAGTTCCCCTGGCCCGGCGGCGCCGGGTACGTGATGCCGATGCCGAGCGCGCGCGGGGACGGCGACTGGGTGGTGTACGTGCACGCGGCGCTGGAGGTGGTGGAGATGATGGAGGCGGAGCCGACGGTGTTCAAAGCGCTGGAGAGTAGCTACGTGTTCGATCGATCGGGTGAATTGAATTAAGCGCGCGCCTGGTCGGCTGGGGATTCTAGCTGCTGGAACATGATGGCGCCATCGTGACATCGTCGTCCGTGCATATATCATGTGTGTGTACGTGTCTGATTCGTGGTTTACCTTGTGTTGTGGGTTCCATCCATGTTATCGTGTACGTGTGTGCCGTGTAACACGTACGAAATACTATGTGGCGGTGTACCGATATACCTATACTGATACATCGTTTCTGTATATCGTGCAAAATGAACCGATCTTTATACGTTTGCATTGCCACACTGGAAAGTGGGAAGGGGACGTACCGTCTACCGTGCACGGCATCACAGTCACAGGCCAGTGCTGCGGTCACCACGGTGGAGATCGGGGATGGCTAGCCGCACCTGCACGACTGCACCACGGTTTTTCTTGGCAGGCACGACGTCTGGCATGGAGTGGTGCCCTGGCTGATCGTTTCCCTGCTATGCACAGGTACTGCAGACGGGATGGCCATTGGCCAGCCAGCCAGACCATCAGGGAGATCATGCAAGGTGAGGCGCTCAGCCGCTCCTACGGTTCAGACCTCAGGACAGGCACCTTTGAGGACTTGATGAGGTCCCCCCTTGAGCACACGGATTTCATAAGAATCGTGTAGTGAATTTCATAATCATGAGTTCATCTTCGTAGGAAAAACATGAATTTCACAAGAACCATATAGTGATTTTACAGGAACAGTTCATATTCGTAGAAAAAAACGCAGGACACAGAGAACAAAACGAAGGATATAGGGAGGAATCCATCATTACAAAGGTGGCCTGAACTACTAAAATGTTTCATTGATATCAGATGCATCTACCCTACGAACTGAGAGCGATGTAATCAACTAAATTGACCAAATCAGATATCGACAAGTTCCTTCGCACCATTAGGTCCATTAGCATCACAAGCACACGAGCACTAAGGTCCTGACAGACTCCCAAGTCCCGGTCAACGGATGCACACTGCACAGTCCACGCTGGGTGTATATATGCACAGGCGAATGGAATGGGCACCCTGCACACACTCACCTACCAGTACCAGCTCTCAAGTCTTCACTGTCCTAATTAGTTCCAGGTCTGTCCACAACTACGGTAGGTACAGCAGATTCTACCAGGAAAAAAAAATCGGCAAGGCAGATGATTACAGACAAATTGTCTCAATCGATATCATGAGGCGTGGATCGGAGATAAAAAGTGCTGTTGAGGGGGTAAGTCAACAGCGGAAACGAATGACAATGCAAGAGATGTCATCTTTGCTCTTCCTTGCCAACGCTTCAGTGGTCAATCGCTTTCGCTGCTGCCTTGGGATCCTTGATTGACTTCACGAGATCCACGGCTTCCTGGTTCTTCATTACCTGTATTCAGAAAGGAAACACAGCAAGTTTTAGAAACCAGTGAACAAGTTTAAGCGACATAGACCGCTCGCGTCGCCCCCGCGCGGGCGACCGAGCGGACACCTAACCCTAGCCGCCGCCACCCTCACCTCGCCTCCTCTTGCCGCGCCGCTGCCCGAGCGGGCTGCCGGCTGCTCGTGTGGCCCGCGGGGAAGGCGGCGGCGGGGCTCTCTCTTCTCTTCTCCGGCGGATTGGGGCGGGCACGGCTGCCTAGTCCTCCCGGAGGCCTCCTCATCGGCGTTGTCGGGCTGGCGGCGGAGGAGGCTAGGACCACCAGATCCGGTTTCCCCCCCGGCTGGATCCGGTGGTCGTGCGACGAGAGTTGCGGGATGTGCGTGGGGGCGGCTGGACGCTGGGCGACGGCGGCGGCCGGCTCGGGCGGCACCGACGGCGATCTGGCGCCGGGGATGCTTTGTCTTCGTGTTGTGGCTGCTGGTCGCTCCCGCAGGTGGCTGAGGTCCGTCGGCCTTGGCGGGCGTGCAGGACGCGGTGGTGCACCTCTCTTGACGCTGGCAGGCTGTCGGGATGAGGGGCACGTGTGGTTCTTTGCATCGGTGCCTTTTGGCCTTCTGGGGACGGTGGGGGTCTGCTGGCCTTCGCGGCCGGCACGGTGGCGGTTGTGGCTGCCGTGGTGACGACGACGACGGCTGCGTCGACGGTGGCAGTGGCTAGGCGCCACTGTCTCTAGCCGTTCTGGGTTGTGGTGGCCTGCAGAGGTTGGAGCTGGGGGCGTGCTGCGTGCGAGTGACTGTTGAGATGGTGATGCTCTCAACGCGGTTTCAGTGGCAGTGCGTGTGGCGCACACGGCAAGGTGTTCCTGGTTCCGTGTGCCCAGCCGGAGGGGATGTCAGCCGACGTAGTTGCGGCTGCTGCAGTAGCCGGCGCGTCGGTGCCCTCTAGAGGGGTTTACGCGGAAGCCAGGGCGATGACGACGGCGGTGGCTGCATGCTTTGACCTGGGGTCCTGGCCTTTCGAGTGATGGAGGGCATCTTGGACGAAAGTCTCGGCGACGGTGACGCCCGAGGGCGCCACTTCCCCCTGTTGAGGACGTCGCATTACTGTGTCTTTCATGGGCGAAAGCCCAGTCCATCTTGGATATGTGACGGTGGCGTCCTGAACGTCACTCCCTTCCTGAAGGCGTCACGTTTGCGCTCGTCTCGGCCTCGACGTTGCCTTCAGTTGATGCTTTTGTTTCCCAGCGTCTGGATTGCGGGTGGAGGTGGGGTTTGCAACGTGAAGTCGAAGCTGTCACATTAGGGGAAGTGGCTCGGCAACGATGACATGAGGCGAAGCCCCTTCCTCTGGTCTGGATTGTTTTGGAGGTCAGGCAAAAACCAAAGGTGGGCGTTGGATCATGATCGCTGGTGAAGAATCGGAGCTGCCTAGAGTGTGGGTGTGTTGAGGCCTGGCAACGATGGCGCACCACGGTCCTCTTTCTGTGTCAAGTTTAAGGTGTAGGCGTCGTCGTGTTCTTGTAGCCATGTGCGGCCCGTCTGGCGAAGTCGGAGCTGCTCGTACCTTGTGTTGAGCTCGGCAACGATGACTCTGGATGTGCTTTGTGTGTGGGGTTGCCGCTGCTTGTGTTGTTTGGGCTCCCTGTGTAGGTTTCGAACCCGGTTTTCCTTAAAACTGGGTTAATTCTAATCTTCTTAATGAAAAGGCAGAGCTCCTGCCATTACATTCAAAAAGAAACCGGTGTACGAACATACATGCTTTTAATAACGAAATGATTCAAACAGAGATGAATCACTGAAGAGCTCATCTTAATTTTTCATACGATATCTTTTTTTTGGAGGCCATGGTGATTTGGTGTGTCCAACCATTTCCTGCCTGCTTATTGCAGGGAGAAAACATGTTCGAAATAATGCAAGAATTGTTCAAAAGTGACCTAAGCTAACACATTTCGATCTAGGTTCAGGGAAGTAGAGGATTAACTAGAAACCAAAGTGCAGATTTTTTTTTCCACAAGCATGAAAAAAACAAGAGTAATGAATGAAACAGTTGGCACAAACCTTCCACAATCCATCACTGGCAAGTATGACAAACTCTATACTTGAGTCTATTGGTACATGTCTAGTATCAGGTTTAGAGCTCAAGTGGGCCTTGAGGCTTTGGTCACCAAATGCTCTAGCAACAGCAAGCTGGCCATTCACCCGAGGAACAACACCTGCAAACAAACCATAGTATCATCTAATTATTTACAACAATGGTGAAACGGTCAACACAACAAGGAAAAAAACGGACCAGGAAATGTTGTTACAAAGCCACCGTGATTTTCAATCCTCTGCCTTTCCTCAGTTGTATCGGGCTCATGGTCAACAGTGAGCTGATTAGCAGAGCCCATTTCACACACAACAGCTCTAGAGTCGCATACATTTGCGATCAACATGTCCTTACCATCGACTACAATAGCTGTAACTGCTGTTGAACCACCTGGTCCAAGTTGTTTGCCATTTTCTAGGATTTATTTGTTTGTAGAGCAGTATGCATTCTTTATTGCTTCTTCAGGACTAGACCAGAAGAGAGGCTGAAGTAATCAGAATAGGGAAACAATAAGGAAGGTATGTGAATGATAAAGCAGCTAAAAAGGATTCCTTGGTCTCCAACACAGATTAGAAAGACAAATGTAACACTTACCTCTTTCATTATGTTGCTGAAAAGGTTAGCTTTCAGGTAACTTGGCACCTTATCTCCTAAATGGCCATCAAAGATGGCGAAGAGACCAAGCTCATGGTTCTTCACATATTTGTACTCTGCCACATGGTAGTCTTCCATGCCATGGCCGAACTTGCCTTCCACCAGGTGGAATCCATGTGTAACTTTGTTGGTTGACAATTTACTCCTTCCCTTGCCGGTATCAGTAGATGACGAATTAAGACAGGCTGCATTCTATATAGCCACGCAAAAGAACCAAATATTGTGTCAGTGCTGCCTGCAAATGTTCTACACACATTGACAAAAGACTGATTCTAGCAGCAAGTGTTCTACACACGTCAACAAAAGACTGATTCTGGGAGCAAGTGTGCTACATACATTGACAAACTGACTGGCAGCAAGTGTTCTATACACAATGACTAAATAGTAAATACTGATTCAGGCAGCAGCAGCACTCACATTGGCAAAAAAAAGGCTCAAGGGGCCTGTTTGGATCGGACTCTGGAAAGACAGAAATCCCAGGCATCCATTCTTGGTGGCCTGGGGTTGGATCGTGTAGTCTGGACACCAACCAAACAGGTCTATAGTATCTGAAACTTGTACACCCTCCACCCCAATTTATAATCCGTTTGACTTTTTTTTCCAAATTTGATCAGCTCATCTTATTCAAAAAAAAATCCGAAAAAATGAAAAATTCAAAGCCATACTTAAAGGATATTACTGCTAAACGATATCACGGTAAAATTAATAATAATTATGATTTTTTTACGAATAAGACAAGTCGATCAAACTTGATGTAAAAGGTCGAACGAATTATAAATTGGAACGATGGCTTATTAGACAAAACGTTCCTACAGTCAAATAAAAAGTACAGTATTGCTCAAATAAAGAATCCTGCCAATACAGCTAGCTACAGAAATGTTGCAAAGTCAGCTATATAATTCAGAGACACTATACTACCATAGGAATGTAAAACTGTATTGATAAGCATGCATGAAGAAATATATAAGCATATCAAGATCGAGGTGGAGGGCCCAAGGCCAAGAACAAGGAACTGAAATTGCAATGCAGTAACGGTTTGGCTTAGCAGGTCGGTAACAGGTAGCTGGGTACGGGTTAGTATCCAAACCCTCGTAGACAACGCACATGGCCGCATCCTTAGTATCATGCTGAGCAATGCAAGTTACTGATACTTGCACGCCATTTGCCGCAAAGAGAAAGGGAAAAAATGAAATCCATAGGATTTCATCTGTATCAAGTGGCAACTTTTCCGAGGCAAGAAGACGAGTACTGTTTTTTTTCTTTTAACACTTGATGTAACAAAAAAATAAACAAACTAATTTACTTCATGACATGAATACACGATACAGCTCTTCCTACTCGTCTGCTTCTGATGATATATCATCCGTAGAATAGAACAGGCTCAACAGGCAGGTGGAGCTCAGGATTTGCAACGAGAGGTCGCTGTGCGTGCCTTTGCATCAGGCCACTTCTACTAGGAGACGCAGACTCGCAGAGCAAGGCTCCAAAAGGCACAGGGCAGATAGGCTGATTGCGGCTGGCGTGACATGCCTAGGCCGCATGCGTGCCCAGTCAAAAAGGAGCCCTTGCAAAAGTCCGACTTTGCCTGGAAGTCGTGGCCCCAAACCTTGAAATCGTGTGATTCCGGCTACGAAGCTGCATTCTTTTAAGTTTAAATCGATTTGTTAACATCCTCACGGTAGAAAGAATAAACGATCAAAATCATCCCCTTTTTTCCAATTCGCGATACTCTCCCTTGCACAGTTGCACCAGACTCTGCCGTGCCGTGGTGTCGTCTGCAGAGGAGCTAATCGAGCGCTGCCGAACGATTTTGGTAGGAAATTCTGTTGGAATTTTTTTTATCCACAGAAGGGTACCACGGACGCTTGGATTGGCCCAATTTTCTTTTGCGGGATCAACATCAGAACGACACGACGCGTGAAAATAAAATAAAATTCATCCCGACAGGTGAAGAATGGGAGCAAGCAGCAGGCTGAGTAAATTCAGGCGTACCCGGATCATGTTGAGGATATCAGGGCGCTTCATGCCGCCGCAGACCGAGGAGGAAGAGGAGGAGGAGGAGCACGAAGCTGACGACGACGCGGTCTGCCGCTCCATCCGACTGACCATGTCAGGGTGAACTTGCCGGCGGGGGTAAGCTAATCAAGGAGCGCCACCAGTAAGACCGGGCACGGATGGACGGACGAAGACAGAACTTGCTCGTGGTCTCGCGGAGACGGGACACACACAACGCACCGGGGGTGAGGGGGAGAGGAGGAGAGCCGAGAGCGAGAGATCTTTTGCGCTTTTATGCAGACCTCGGCTGCGGTCGCGTCTCCGTCTCGCGTTTGAGTTGTGAGGGAGGAGGGGGAGACGACGGTCCTCTCGTCTCTCTCGTCCCCGCCGCTTGCTCTTTGATCCGATTCGACACTTGTGGTGTGGCGTGAAGGAGATGGAGAGAGAGAGGGCGGTTGCTGTTTTGATGACTGTGGAGGAGCCGCGGGAAGTAGGGCCCACAGCGGAGGGAGCGGGGAGGTGGATATCGGCATTCGGCACCATCGACGAAATTGGGCCCCAGTCTGGTGCCCCCGCTAGCATGTATACAAATGCAATACTTGACTCTAATTATACAGTGTGATTGGTTCCTCACATCTTCTCGTCCTAGGTCAATATATGTATAGACTTTATCTAAATATTTATTTGGTTGTCTCTATATCTAAAACATAAGTTGCACGAGCATGGGCGGAGGACCCAATATTGCTTAGCGTTGCTCAAGCAATACCTTGATTCAACCCAATAAAATACCAATAGTAAAATAAATATCTATCCTATTCTATTATTCCTAGCTAACTAGGACTGTCTCCGCTCAACTCCACGAGCCTTCATCGTTTGCCCAGTCGCTGGCTCCGCTTGTGGCGTGCCTCAGCGGCCTAGCCAGTTCCACGCGTCTCCATCCAGGCCTAGCTTCACGCTTCATCATCTGCTCTCGCTTCGCCCATCGCCTAGCTCCACCTACCCGGTGCGCCTCTACCCGGCCTAGCTCTGTGATTCACCCCTGACCCATATTCCGCCCATCGCTCAGCTCTGGTTCCTATTGTATTGCATCCCCTATCTCCATTCGCTCGTCTCTGTTCTTAGAACGGTGAGGAGCTCAAAGCAAATCAACACAGCAGCCTCCGTCTAGCTCCACGCAACAAGATGACCCATGATTAGTTAAATGATTTGATGATGTACTATATCAAAAGAGAAATCTTAAGAAGACTTGATCTTCATAAAATTAAAAAGATATCTCAAAGTAATAAAAATATATAAATGCACTTGTCTAGGTATCCTAGAACTAGACTAAACTAGAGGTATATTCTTATATCGTTTTTTACTTCAATTTACCATCATTAACTTATTTTCTTTTTTTAAGATTTTACTTGCTTTATAATATTTGGTTGTAAATGGATTATTGACACGATGACTCTTGAATAAAATATTTTTTCCATAATTGTCGCTTATTCTATAGCTATAAATTACTTATGAAATATTTTAGATTGTGTTGTAAATTTTTCTTTCGTTGTTACATTAGCAATACCTCAATTTTAGCGTGTCCTTCGCCACTGTGCACGAGTAAATGTAAAACAAATCATTTTAATGCATTTTGGCTGCATCCACTTATACATCAAAAATACCCATTTTCGATCACCTTACCAGGCCAGCGTGGATGCAGCCCGTATAAATCATTTGTGCACGCGTGGAAATGGGAAAGGTTGATACACATTTCTGTGAAAAAATGGTGAGACGGACAGTGGACCTCAGTTTAGGCATGGGTAATTAGCTGATTGATGGCTAGGCTACGTAGAAAGCCATGCATGTAATGTACGTCCCCCATACACGATAGCGATGAGTTATTTCCAAAAAAGAGAGTTTATTTTACTGCATTTTGATCCACTACATTCTACATAGTTTTGAGAATAATTAAGAAAAAAATGAAAAAGAAATGTGTTAGATAGTCATTTCTATATATTTCTATATGTTTTTGTGATTAGATATCCAACACACCATTTTAGACTAAACAATTTGATATAATTATGAGCACGTGCTCAATTAAAGGTAACTAGTCGGTTGCCCGTGCGTTGCGACGGCTTACAACAATACCCATGTAAACTATCTACCGAAAAAATTCAAGATTTTTTATTGATTGTCTCCGCTCTCCATATAATTTTTTTTTGATTTGGCTAACTGATGTTATTGTTTACTCCATCCAATGTCTTGGTACAACACGGCCAATAAAGTGAGCGGTTAGAAAAGAGTTCACAACGACTGGCTGAACGAATAAAGATTATAAAATGACATAATTCCACCATTCAGAAACCAAATAAGAGAAAGTTTATGAGCTCAAGTTTTAAAATAAGTCATATGAACTCAAACTTATAAAAAAGATAGATCAAAATATGGAGTGATTGTTAAAGTCAGACATCAATAAAAACTGGATGCACTCCATATAAATTATGCTACTTCGTAGCAATTACTAACGTTTAAAACCAACAAATAACCTTTCATTTCACTATTAGTGTGACAAATCATTGTTGCTCCATCTAATTCAGCAACCTCAAACACCATTGAGTCCATTGCGCCAATGTGGTCTGAGAAATGACCTAATGCTTGCAAGAGCCAAGAACGTCGTGTCGTGCTTGGGCTGTAACTTCGGCCTATAGTGCTGGCCCGGCCCGACACGATTATAATTTTTTTATTTTACAAAAAACGTATATACATAATATTAAAAACATCTAAGCATTATGTTCTATTGGTTAGACAGCTTCATCCAATGTCTTCTGTCCTTCTTTCATCAGGGCATGGGTTCGAACCCCAACTCTTGCACTATTTTTAACATTTTACGCTGATTTAATTAAATGAGCCGACGGTCGAACGGTCTGGCCCGACACAGTTAGCAGGTCGGAATCAAATGGGCCGACGGTCGAACGATCTAGCCCGGCACAGTCAGCAGGTCCGCAAGGCCCCTGTCGGGCCGCCGTTTGGCCATCTATAGACGTGCATCAGGTTAATTTGAAATAGCTATGAGGGGTTATTTGTAAAAAATGATGCGTGACGACCGTTGAAACTGGTGCTTTAAGTATAGTATAGAATTTAAGGAACTAAATTTAAATGAGCTAAACTAGAGGCTGAAAAGTGTATTTTGGACTTGTTTGAAGCCGTATTACAAATTCTGGTGAACTATGGCAGAGAGGCAAGTTTCCCACATAGCGCACTTGACCGCCTGTATGGTCTAACTTGGCGCTCTCGAGAATTTTATTATAAAATTCACCGAGCCATGAACAGTGTCGGACCGTCAGCCAACAGCTACTTCACATCAAGGTGATGTTTGTTTAACGAATTGTAACTGTCGGGGAGGAAATCTCCTCGGCCGGGTGGCGGATTGCACCCGCCCTAAATCCTAAAGAGAGGAGGGGCCTAAGCGTTTTGCTTGCTACGAGACTGGTGGATCAACACACGAGAGCACGCGAGGGTTTAGAGTGGTTCGGGCCGCCGGAGCATAATACCCTACTCCACTGTGTGATGTATTGCTTGGGAGCTTGTATGAACTTGAGAGTGTCTGCCAAGAGCTGGCCCTCATAACGTCGCATGCCTCCCCTTTTATAGCTGAAGGGGGGCATGCACAAAGGCACTGAGCCCCGACATGTGGGTCCAGGGACATAGAGAATATAACACTTGGGACTATAAATATTTGCTGCCGGGACAATCCCCTTGTGTCATGTCGTCCGAGATCTGTGTATCTTCGGCGTGCAGGGGAAGCTTCTTGTAGAAGGGATAACATAGTGCGCTGCTTGGCACGGGCGCACTGTTCACCAGCAGACCCAGCAGGCGCGCCGCCTGCTGGATGACCTTGACGCCGCCTGCCAGCGGATGGGACGGGACACATTAAATGCTGAGAGGGCACGTCGCCCGTCAGCGCAGTGGCAGGCGGTGCGTCCTCTCCTCAATAAATGCAGGGGCTACACGGCTTTACGTCAGGCTCGGTCCGATGGCTTATGTCATGGGCCACAAGCAGCGGGCCTTCGCCCGCGCGGGGAGCGGAGGGCAAGGCCTGCACACGTGTCAGCACCGGACCCCTGCATACCCCAAGGTCCTTCTCGTTCCGGAACCCTGCCGGGTTCGGACCTACCCTGGGGCTCCGGACCTGTATGTATACAGGGGCCCGATGACCCTTTGTGGGGGTCCGGTCTTACTGAGGCATGGTGCCTTTCCTCGCCACGTGGCGCCCTTTGGCCCGCCCATCCGGTGGAGTTAAGCGCGGTCCTCCGCGCGGCCAGGAGACGTCGCATGGGTGCGATGCCTTTATGCTGTAGGAGAGGGTACCCCTGATTTAGGGTACCAACAGTGGCCCCCGGTCCCGCCTCAGGGGAGGATGCGAGCCTGCAGGTGGGACCAGAGTCTGTCTGGTGGTTGGACCGCTGCTTCTGTGCGCCTGTTGCTGCAATTACTGCCGGCCCGCTTATGACCACGCCAACTGTCGTGCCTATTCTTACGGCTGGCTGACCCGTGACCGTCGTACTTAGCGGCATTACTTGGTCATGCGCGGGGCCGCCTCGAGTCGCTGCATTGGTTCTGAAAAATTTACCTTTTCAGAATCCGTGACAGTCCCGAGAAGACAAGGCCTTGGCACAGGCGGCGGTGCGGCTTCTTTGGACACGGTAACCGACGCGCCGGTTACATGACGTGTGGGCCTGGGCCCCTGAGTTGGACCACCAGTTGTGGCGGAGCTGAGGGAGCGCACAGCCGTGGGACGATTGTACGCTTCTTGCGCAGCGGTTTGCCTCTTTGACCGCTGGATACGGCGAAGATGAAAGGACGCTTAATCGTGGGGCGGTTGCATGCCCCTGGCACGGTGGTCCGCCTTCCTGGTCGCTGGTTGCCCCGAAAATGAAGGGGCGCGTAACTGCAGGGCAGTCGCACGCTCCCTCTTAGGGTTAGTTTGCATGACATGTGGGGCCTAGCCCCCGTGTCATAAGGTGAGATCCTTGGTGCATGCCGGGGGAGACTTCCCCCGTGACGCTTCAGGGGCGCGAGCGGGGAGATTTGCCTTTAAAAAGGGGTCGATCTCCCAGGCAGTAGTCATGCCTCGCTCTTCTTACGACCACCGCGCCCTTTCGCCTTCTGGGCCTCTAGATGGGGTGCGCCGGTGTTCTCTGGAGGGATCCGCGTCAAGGCCGTCTCTTCCGACGACTTCACCGTCGGAGAGCGTGCACTCGTGGTGGTGTCGCCGATCTTGTCTTCTTTCCGCTGCTGTTGGAGGGGTGCAACCCCATGGGAGTTGGCATCCTTTCACCACCATTTGGCTTCAAGGATTTTCATCATGCAGCCCGGCTGCAGTCCCCCGCCGGTGGTCATCCAGAAGGATGTCTACCAGCCTTGTGGTGGGGAGAAGCAAGTCGGGCTGCGGCTTCCCTCCTGCCCTCAGCTTCAAGGATGTCATCATCCTCGCTGGGGCGGAAGGCGCGTTGAGCCGGGGTTCTGCCTCCCACGTGGGCCAGCGGCCCGCTTCTTCCTCCAGCATTCGGGGGAGGAGAGGGGTTCACCAGCCACGCGAATGAGGCGAACTTCGGCTACGCAGGGCCGGCCAGGTGCAGGCGCTGACAGCTGCCGCGTGCCTGGCTCTTGGCCTGGGTGGCCCTATCGCCGCCTCCGACGCTGCCTCCTGCCGTTTGGTCGGGTGTAGCATCCCAAAAATTCAAATCTTGAAATTTTCTCAAACTCGCTCTAAATTCAAAATAAATTTCAAATTTCATTTCAAAATGTTTGTTTGCGAGTTGATATCAACAAATAAAATATAGTGGTCTATATTCTCTCCAAAATCCTCCTCAAATATCCTACAAATATTTCCCTAGTGATCCCCCTCAGATTGTTTCCAGAAATACTGCCCAGATATTTCCCTAGTGATCCCCTTCAAGTTCTTTCCAGAAATATTGCCCAAATATTCCACCAATATATCTTCAAGTATTTTCCTCCTGAGAAATACCTTCAGAATCATTTTTCAAGTCCCTACAAATATTTTATTCATAACTTTCCTCATGCTCATACGTATACGTATGCCTCCGGTGTCATACGGTGAGCTCTATAAGCTAATTACACTCATATAAGACAAATCCATGCAAATCTCCCACTAATCCTCTCATCCCTCCCCCTAATCCCCCACTATGGCTATAAATAGAGGGGCAAGGGCCTCCTCTCATCCCACCCCAAGCCATTTCATGGCAACTCCCTCCCTCCCCCCCCACACCCACACGCCCACTCCCACTCCACCTCCCACACAAGCACACACTAGCACAAGGATCGTTCGGTCGTTCTTCGATCGTTCGTCCCCCTGTTCTTAGTTTGTTCGTTCGTTCGTCCGATCGTTCGTTCGATCGTTCGTCCAAATAATCTTTTTTCCTGCCGTTATGCTGCCGAAATTCCGATCGTTCATTGTTCGTTCATAGTTCCTATTCATCGTTCGTTCATCGTCACTATTCACCGTTCATCGTTCGTCCATACGACTATTCATCATTACTATTCACCATTACTATTCATTGTTACTATTCATCGATCATCTGACCACCCCAAATTTCAACTACTCATCCATCATGCTGTACAGTCCACCTAAGACCAGGCAGACCCATATTCCAGTCATACGAACTCCGGTGACTGTGATTTTACTTCCAGTAGGGAACTTCCCATCTGGTCACCCATCCCAGATTTCTCCAAGTTGAGCACGCTTAACTTTGGGATTCTTTCAAGCCAGACTTCCAAAAAGAAAGGCGAACCATGTTTGTATGGATACGTCTTCAATCCTATAAAACCTGGCCCAAGATACCACAGCCCACTCGGACCAGAATACCACAACATTCCAGCTATTTGGGTCCCGCCTCACTGCTGTCTGATGTGACACAGTAGTTAGGAACAGTTTCCACCAACATAAACCTCTGCCCAAGAAAAGCCCAAAAATAATTCCTCGCACCCCGCTCAAAAATACATTTTTGATTTTCCAAATATCTCTAAATATTCAAATTCTAGAATATTCCAAGAATATTCCTTTCCTTTTCTTTTTCTCCCTATGATTATAAAATCCGAATCTCCTCCATCCAAACTCAGATTTCAGTCATTCTTGTTTCTAAAATTCTTGTCAAACTATTCCCTATCCAACCATGTCATCCCTTAAGCATGGTTCATATTCCAGAAAACTCCCAAAATACTCTTGCCCCATATTCTGCCTATAACTCTCCTGTTCATATTAAGTCAGACGATTCATTCGTCACTATTCTCACCAACAGTGAACTTCACTGTGCTACACCACATACACCCAGCTATAAATACACCTAGCTACCCTCTCCCACTCCACACACTCAACACCCTCAGCCAAGGCAAACACCCCACCCACTCAGTTACTCCGCTCTGTCGGCTACACGCATAGTGTCGCTTCGTCTCCAGTCCACCCTCCTGGTAAGCACCTTCGCTCCACCACCAGCAGTATCTCAACACCACATGACACAGATTCTACTCTACCCATCCATATATCGCTATTCTGACCACTATACTAAATATTTGTTGGTATACTTGTTGGTTTGTATGTTTGCTTGTTCATGTTGCATAGTTATCGGAGTGTTCGTGCCGTCTCGTGGAGGCCAGATCTGCAAATCTACGCCAGGCAGTGGAGCTAGAAGCCAGTTCCGCGAGCTCCTCTTCCCCCTTCACCGGATAAGCACGGCAAGCTCACTGGATCCCTTTGATGCATAAATTACCTATGATTTTTCAACCACAACCCTCAGCCTATTATTTTATGCATAATATGATTTTGAGACAAGTTATTATGGCCACCCAGCCGCTTGCCGCAATCAATCCTTGATATATTTGTTACAAATGATTTGAGAAAAGGTGTGAGTTTTCAAAAGAAAATGCTTTTCAAAATGTGTATGATGAAGGGTTTTCACCCTTATCACCTTTGAGTAGGGATGATCAGGGACTCCCTAGTTTAGGGGAGGGCCTAAGGTGATGGCTCAGCTGGTTTAGGCGTGAGCAGAAGGATTGTCCCCTCATATAAGGACCGGTTTGTCATCCTTCACTACATGTACTCATGATAAGTACAATCACTCGAGACTGTGTGGGCAGTCACTCAATCTGAACTCGTACGGTCCAACCCCAGGGTTATGAAGGCTGGGGAGCACCGGGAGGATAAGGAGGGGGAATGTTTTGTCCGGTTTGGGCATGGCGGTGGCCTGACTCCTTCCGGTATAATCGTTAAAGTTAGGACGTGCGAGGAAAGAAAGAGATTCTGCATTCGGGTCTTGAAAGTCGCCTAGAGGGGGGTGAATAGGGCGAAACTGAAATTCTCAAAATAAACACAACTACAAGCCGGGTTAGCGTTAGAAATATAATAGAGTCCGCGAGAGAGGGCGCAAAACAAATCGCAAGCGAATAATGAAGTGAGACACGCGGATTTGTTTTACCGAGGTTCGGTTCTCTCAAACCTACTCCCCGTTGAGGAGGCCACAAAGGCCGGGTCTCTTTCAACCCTTACCCTCTCTCAAGCGGTCCCTTGGACCGACTGAGCTTTCTCTTCTTAATCACTTGGAACACAAAGTTCCCGCAAGGACCACCACAAGATTGGTGTCTCTTGCCTCAATTACAAGTGAGTATTTGATCACAAGAAAGAATCAAGAAGGAAGAAAGCAATCCAAGCGCAAGAGCTCGAAAGAACACAAGCAAATCACTCTCTCTAATCACTAGGGCGTTGTGTGGAATTTGGAGAGGATTTGATCTCTTTGGTGTGTCTAGAATTGAATGCTAGAGCTCTTGTAAGTAGTTGGGAAGTGGAAAACTTGGATGCCATGAATGGTGGGTGGTTGGGGGTATTTATAGCCCCAACCACCAAACTAGCCGTTTGGTGAGGCTGTCTGTTCGATGGCGCACCGGACAGTCCGGTGCACACCGGACATGTCCGGTGCGACAGCCACGTCACCAAGGCCGTTGCAATTTGACCGTTGGAGTTCTGACTTCTGGGCCCGCCTAGATGTCCGGTGCACACCGGACATGAACTGTAGATTGTCCGGTGCGCCTGCTCCCGCGTGCCTGACGACTACGCGCTTCTGGCGCGCATTAAATGCGTTGCAGGTAGCCGTTGGCGCCGAAATAGCCGTTGCCCCGCTGTTACACCGAACAGTCCGGTGTACACCGGACAGTACGGTGAATTTTAGCGGAGCAGCCGAAGTGAGAAGCCGAGGCTGGCGAGTTCCTGAGGCCGTTCTTCCTTGGAGCACCGGACATGTCCGGTGTACACCGGACAGTCCGGTGAATTATAGCGGAGTGGCCTTCGGAAATTCCCGAGAGTGAAGAGTTCTGTGCGCAGTTCCCTGGTGCACCGGACACTGTCCGGTGCGCCACCGGACAGTCCGGTGCGCCAGACCAGGGAGCCTTTCGGGATGCCTTTAGCTTTCTAATTTGAACCCAACTTTGGTCTTTTTAATTGGCTTGTTGTGAACCTTTTGCACCTGTATAACTTACACACTAGAGCAAACTAGTTAGTCCAATATTTGTGTTGGGCAATTCAACCACCAAAATTAATTAGGAACTAGGTGTGAGCCTAATTCCCTTTCAATCTCCCCCTTTTTGGTGATTGATGCCAACACAAACAAAAGCAGAGATAAATGTGTATAAATTGAACTAGTTTGCATAATGTAAGTGCAGAGGTTGCTTGGAATTGAGCCAATAAAAATACTTACATGATGTGCATGGATTGTTTCTTTGTTTTTAACATATTGGACCATATTTGCACCACATGTTTTGTTTTTGCAAATCCTTTTGTAAATTCTTTTCAAAATCCTTTTGCAAGATAGTCAAAGGTAAATAAATAAGATTTAGAGAAGCTTTTTCAAGTTTTGAAATTTTCTCCCTCTGATCCAAATGCTTTTCCTTTGACTAAACAAAACTCCCCCTAAATGAGATCCTCCTCTTAGAGTTCAAGAGGGTTTTGATATATCATTTTTTGAAATACTACTTCCTCCTTTAGAACACAAAGAGATACCAATTTTGAAATTTACCAATTGAAAATCATCAATTTTAAAATTATTTTAAAATTAGGGTGGTGGTGCGGTCCTTTTGCTTTGGGCTCATATTTTCTCCCCCTTTGGCATGAATCGTCAAAAACGGATACTTTGAGTGAGACATAAGCCCTTTCTTGTTAACTATTTTCTCCCCTTTGGCAAAATAAAACATATGAGTGAAGATTATACCAAAGACGGAGAGTGGAGCGGAGCGACAGCGAAGGATGAGTAGTAGAGTGGAGTGGAAGCCTTGTCTTCGCCGAAGACTCCAATTCCCTTTCAATATACCTATGACTTGGTTTGAAATACACTTGAAAACACATTAGTCATAGCATATATAAAAGAGACATGATCAAAGGTATATTTATGAGCTATGTGTGCAAATTAGCAAAAGAAATTCCTAGAATCAAGAATATTGAGCTCATGCCTAAGTTTGGTAAAAGTTTGTTCATCAAGAGGCTTGGTAAAGATATCGGCTAATTGATCTTTAGTGTTAATGTATGAAATCTCGATATCCCCCTTTTGTTGGTGATCCCTAAGAAAATGATACCGAATGACTATGTGTTTAGTGCGGCTATGCTCAACGGGATTGTCGGGGACCATAATTAGGGGTACCCTCAAGACGCCTAATTCTCAGCTGGTAACCCCCATCAGCATAAAGCTGCAGAGGCCTGATGGGTTTGATTAAGTCAGGGATCAGTCCATACGAGCGACTCGATCGCGCCTCGCCCGAGCCTAGCCTCGGGCAAGGGCAGCCGACCCTGAGGTGTTTCCATCTCGCCCGAGGCCCCCTTTTTTTACGGCAGACGCATCTCCGGCTCGCCCGAGGCCTTGCCTTCGTTAAGAAGCAACCCTGACTAAATCACCGCGCCGACCGACCGAGTCGCAGGGGCATTTAACGCAAAGAGTAAGACTGACAGGCAGCCAGGCCTCGCCAAAGGCGCCATAGGAAGCTCCGCCCGACCCGGGGCTCGGACTCGGGCTAAGGCCCCGGAAGACGGCGAACTCCGCTCCGCCCGACCCAGGGCTCGGACTCGGGCTAAGGCCCCGGAAGACGGCGAACTCCGCTCCGCCTGACCCAGGGCTCGGACTCGGGCTAAGGCCCCGGAAGACGGCGAACTCCGCTCCGCCCGACCCAGGGCTCGGACTCGGGCTAAGGTCCCGGAAGACGGCGAACTCCGCTCCGCCCGACCCAGGGCTCGGACTCGGGCTAAGGCCCCGGAAGACGGCGAACTCCGCTCCGCCCGACCCAGGGCTCGGACTCCGCCCTGGTCTCTGCTGAACGACCTCCGCCTCGCCCGACCCAGGAGCTCGGGCTCGGCCTCGGCCATGGAAGACAGACTCGACCTCGGCCTCGGAGGAACCTCCACGTCGCCCGACCTGGGGCACAAGTCCGCCACGTCAACAGGAGGCGCCATCATCACCCTACCCCGAGCCGACTTGGGCCGCAGAGAACAAGACCGACGTCCCATCTGGCTAGCTCCGCCAGATAGGCAATGATGGCACCCCGCTAGACCCATGACGACGGCGGCTCTCAGCTCCCTTACGGAAGCAGGGGGATGTCAGCAAGGGCCCAAATATTCCGACAGCTGTCCCTCCACCAGGCTCCGTTACTCCTCCGACAGCCACGACACCACACCAGCTGGGTGCCAAGTTCTCTCCGGCTGCCACATTGGCATGTACCCAGGACGCTAGCTCTCCCCCGCTAGACACGTAGCACTCCGCTGCATCCCCATTGTACACCTGGATCCTCTCCTTGCGTCTATAAAAGGAAGGACCAGGGCCTTCTTAGAAAAGGTTGGCCCCGCGGGAACGAGGGCAGGGGCAGGCGCTCTCTTGGGGCCGCTCGCTCCCCTCACCCGCGTGGACGCTTGTAACCCCCTACTGCAAGCGCACCCGACCTGGGCGCGGGACGAACACGAAGGTCGCGGGATCTCCGCCTCCCTCACGACCCGGCTCCGGCCACCTCGCTCTCCCCCCTTCGCGCTCGCCCACGCGCTCGACCCATCTGGGCTGGGGCACGCGGCACACTCACTCGTCGGCCTAGGGACCCCCCGGTCTCGAAACGCCGACAGTTGGCGCGCCAGGTAGGGGCCTGCTGCGTGTTGACGAGCAGTTTCCCGTTAAGCTCTAGATGGGCAGTCTCCAACGACCTCTCCAACCCGGGACGGTGCTCCGTTTCGGGAACCTCGAGTTCATGTCTTTCGACGGCGGCTACGACATGATACTCCTTCCACCGCCGCGCGGTGGCGACAACGGCGGCCGACAGCCCGCCCGCCGGCGGCGGAATCGACGACGTCTTTCCCGCGTGGGGGAAGAACAACATTCGAGCTCGCCCCAACCTCTCCCTCGCTACCGGAGGAGGAGGCGGGGCAACCAGGGCCGAGCGGGAGGCTGCGCTCCGTTGACTGTCGAGCGAATCGACATCCCCAGTGCCCCGACGGAGGACGTGTCGGGCATCACCCTCGCGTTTGAGGCGAAGGCGAGCGCCGTCCCCCCGCAACACGCCGACTCCGAGCAAGCGGACGACGCCAGCACGCTCACGGAGGGCCTGCAGGACGTCGCCCTCGTACCCAAGACGACAGCGCGATCAGCCCCCGATGTGACTTCGTCGCTCCTCGTCGACAAAAAGGTACCGACTGATTCCCATCCTTCGTCATTTCGACTCGACCTCAACCCGCCTAGCGACCTCGCTCTGGCGGGCACTCACGTTGAGGCGAGTGCAACCCCTTTGGGGTTTCGTGTGCGGTCGCCTTGGGACCGATTGACGGGCGTCTCGACCTACGGGCCCTCTGGGTCCGAGGAAGATGACGACCCCAGCATCCGCTGGGATTTCTCTGGATCTGGCAACCCCAGTGCCATGCGGGACTTCATGACCGCATGCAACTACTGCCTCTCCGACTGTTCCGACGGCAGCCGCAGCCTTGACGACAAGGACTGCGGCCCGAGCCGCGAATGTTTCCACGTCGAGCTAGGGGATCCCTCCAGAGGCAGCCGTCTCGGCATGCCGGAGGATGGTGATCTCCCTAGGCCAGTGCCTCGCGCCGACATCCCGCGGGAGCTAGCTGTGGTCCCCGTTCCGGCGGGGGGTCACGACCCACAGCTCGAGCAAGTCCGCGGGGCGCAGGCCGGGCTCGACGAGGGGGCAGGAGCGCTCGAGTCGATCCGCCGGGACGTCGGGCAGGTATGGGCGAGCCAGCCCCCGGCCGGAGAAATACGTCACCTGCCCCAGGGCCTCCAGCACCGCGTCGCCAACGATGCCAGGGACAGACCGCCACCCGCATCCGGCGGAACCGGTCAGGACCTGGCAGCCGCGGCGATGCTCCTCCGCGCGATGCCGGAGTCATCAACCACCGAGGGTCGGCGAATCCAGGGAGAGCTCAAGCATCTCCTGGAAGGCGCTGCGGCCCGGCGGGCCGAGAGCTCTGCCTCCAGAAGGCAGGGGTACCCCTCGGAACCTCGTGCCGCGACTTCCCGACTCATGCGGGAAGCCTCGGTCTACACCGGGCGCACGCGCAACACCGCGCCTGCGGCCCCGGGCCACCTCGGCGACGAGCACCCTCATCGCGACCGTCGGGCCCGCCTCGACGAAAGGGTGCGCCGAGGCTATCACCCCAGGCGTGGGGGACGCTACGACAGCGGGGAGGATCGGAGTCCCTCGCCCGAACCACCCGGTCCGCAGGTCTTCAGCCGGGCCACTCGGCGGGCGCCGTTTCCGACCCGATTCCGACCCTCGACTACTATCACAAAGTACTCGGGGGAAACAAGACCGGAATTGTGGCTCGCGGACTACCGCCTGGCCTGTCAACTGGGTGGAACGGACGACGACAACCTCATCATCCGCAACCTCCCCCTGTTCCTCTCCGACACTGCTCGCGCTTGGTTGGAGCACCTGCCTCCGGGGCAGATTTCCAACTGGGAGGATTTGGTCCAAGCTTTCGCCGGCAACTTCCAGGGCACGTACGTGCGCCCCGGGAATTCCTGGGACCTCCGAAGCTGCCGGCAACAGCCGGGAGAGTCTCTTCGGGACTACATCCGGCGGTTCTCGAAGCAGCGCACCGAACTGCCCAACATCACCGACTCCGATGTCATCGGCGCGTTCCTTGCCGGCACCACCTGCCGTGACCTGGTGAGCAAGTTGGGTCGCAAGACCCCCACCAGGGCGAGCGAGCTGATGGACATCGCCACCAAGTTCGCCTCCGATCAGGAGGCGGTCGAGGCCATCTTTCGGAAGGACAAGCAGCCCCAGGGCCGCCCGTCGGAGGATGCTCCCGAGGCGTCTGCTTCGCGCGGCGCCAAGAAGAAAGGCAGGAGGAAGTCGCAAGCGAAACGCGACGCTGCCGACGCAGACCTTGTCGCCGCCACCGAGTACAAGAACCCTCGGAAGCCCCCCGGAGGTGCCAACCTCTTCGACAAGATGCTCAAGGAGACGTGCCCTTACCATCAGGGGCCCGTCAAGCACACCCTCGAGGAGTGCGCCATGCTTCGGCGCCACTTCCACAAGGCCGGGCCACCCGCAGAGGGTGGCGGGGCCCGCGACGACGGCAAAAAGGAAGATCACCAAGCAGGAGAGTTCCCCGAGGTCCGCGACTGCTTCATGATCTGCGGAGGGCATGCGGCGAATGCCTCGGCTCGGCATCGCAAGCGAGAGCGTCGGGAGGTCTGCTCGGCGAAGGTGGCGGCGCCAGTCTACCTAGACTGGTCCGACAAGCCCATCACCTTCGACCGAGATGACCACCCCGACCACGTGCCGAGCCCGGGGAAGTACCCGCTCGTCGTCGATCCCATCATCGGCGACGTCAGGCTCACCAAGGTCCTGATGGATGGGGGTAGCTGCCTCAATATCGTCTACGCCGAGACCCTCAGGCTCCTGCGCGTTGATCTATCCTCCGTCCAAGCAGGCGCTGCGCCCTTCCACGGGATCATTCCCGGGAAGCGCGTCCAGCCCCTCGGACAGCTCGACCTTCCTGTCTGCTTCGGAACACCCTCCAATTTCCGAAGGGAGACTTTGACGTTCGTGGTGGTCGGGTTCCGAGGAACCTACCACGCAGTATTGGGAAGGCCATGCTATGCGAAGTTCATGGCCATCCCCAACTACACCTACCTGAAGCTCAAGATGTCGGGCCCCAACGGGGTCATCACCGTCGGCCCCACGTACAAACACACGTTCGAATGCGATGTGGAGTGCGTGGAGTACGCCGAGGCCCTCGCCGAGTCCGAGGCCCTCATCGCCGACCTGGAAAACCTCTCCCAAGAGGTGCCAGACGTGAAGCGACACGCCGGCAACTTCGAGCCAGCGGAGACGGTTAAGGCTGTCCCTCTCGACCCTAGTGGCGACACCTCCAAGCAGATCCGGATCGGTTCCGGGCTTGACCCCAAATAGGAAGCAGTGCTCGTCGACTTTCTCCGCGCAAACGCCGACGTCTTTGCGTGGAGTCCCTCGGACATGCCTGGCATACCGAGGGATGTCGCCGAGCACTCGCTGGATATTCGGGCCGGAGCCCGACCGGTCAGACAGCCTCTGCGCCGATTCGACGAGGAAAGGCGCAGGGTGATAGGCGAGGAGATCCACAAGCTGATGGCAGCGGGGTTCATCAAAGAGGTGTTCCATCCCGAATGGCTTGCTAACCCTGTGCTCGTTAGGAAGAAAGGGGGGAAGTGGCGGATGTGTGTAGACTACACTGGTCTCAACAAAGCATGTCCAAAGGTTCCCTACCCTCTACCTCGCATCGATCAAATCGTGGATTCCACTGCTGGGTGCGAAACCCTGTCATTCCTCGATGCCTACTCAGGGTATCATCAAATCAAGATGAAAGAGTCCGACCAGCTCGCGACTTCTTTCATCACGCCCTTCGGCATGTACTGTTATGTCACCATGCCGTTCGGTTTGAGGAACGCGGGTGCAACATA
This sequence comes from Zea luxurians, assembly GCA_029449295.1. Taxonomy (NCBI): domain Eukaryota; kingdom Viridiplantae; phylum Streptophyta; class Magnoliopsida; order Poales; family Poaceae; genus Zea; species Zea luxurians. The sequence continues at coordinate 22,481,291 of JAOPSE010000009.1, read as the reverse complement.
CCAGCGGTGCATGAACCATGTGTTCGGCGAACACATTGGTCGCACGGTCGAGGCCTACGTCGATGACATCGTGGTCAAGACAAAGAAAGCCTCCGACCTTCTCTCCGACCTTGAAGTGACATTCCGGTGTCTCAAGGTAAAGGGCGTCAAGCTCAATCCCGAGAAGTGCGTCTTCGGGGTGCCCCGAGGCATGCTCTTGGGATTCATCGTCTCCGAGCGGGGCATCGAAGCCAACCCGGAGAAGATCGCGGCCATCACCAGCATGGGGCCCATCAAGGACTTAAAAGGCGTACAGAGGGTCATGGGATGTCTCGCGGCTTTGAGCCGTTTCATCTCGCGCCTCGGCGAAAGAGGCCTGCCCCTGTACCGTCTCTTAAGGAAGGCCGAGTGCTTCACTTGGACTCCCGAGGCCGAGGAAGCTCTCGGGAACCTGAAGGCGCTCCTCACCCAGGCGCCCGTCTTGGTACCCCCAGCTGATGGAGAAGCCCTCTTGGTCTACGTCGCCGCTACCACTCAGGTGGTTAGCGCTGCGATCGTGGTCGAAAGGCAAGAAGAGGGGCATGCATTGCCCATTCAGAGGCCAGTTTACTTCGTCAGTGAGGTGCTGTCCGAAACCAAGATCCGCTACCCACAAGTTCAGAAGCTGTTGTATGCAGTGATCCTGACGAGGCGAAAGTTGCGGCATTACTTCGAGTCTCATCCGGTAACTGTGGTGTCATCCTTCCCCCTGGGGGAGATCATCCAGTGCCGAGAGGCCTCGGGACGGATCGCGAAGTGGGCAGTGGAAATCATGGGCGAGACAATCTCGTTCGCCCCTCGGAAGGCCATCAAGTCCCAGGTACTGGCGGACTTCGTAGCCGAATGGGTCGACACACAGTTGCCGACGGCTCCGATCCAACCGGAGCTCTGGACCATGTTTTTCGACGGGTCGCTGATGAAGACGGGAGCCGGCGCGGGCCTGCTCTTCGTCTCGCCCCTCGGGAAACACCTGCGCTACGTGCTACGCCTCCATTTCCCGGCGTCCAACAATGTGGCTGAGTACGAAGCTCTGATCAACGGATTGCGGATCGCCATCGAGCTAGGGGTCCGACGCCTCGACGCTCGCGGCGACTCGCAGCTCGTCATCGACCAAGTCATGAAGAACTCCCACTGCCGCGACCCGAAGATGGAGGCCTATTGTGATGAGGTTCGACGCCTAGAAGACAAGTTCTACGGGCTCGAGCTTAACCACATCGCCCGGTGCTACAACGAGACTGCGGACGAGCTGGCAAAGATAGCCTCGGGGCGAACGACGGTTCCCCCGGACGTCTTCTCCCGGGATCTGCACCAACCCTCCGTCAAGATCAGCGACACGCCCGAGCCCGAGGCGCCCTCGGCCCCGTCCGAGGAGACCTCGGCCCAGCCCGAGCCATCCTCGGTTCAACCCGAGGAACCCTCGGCCCCCGAGGACGAGGCGCTGCGCATCGAAGAGGAGCGGAGCGGGGTAACGCCTGATCGAGATTGGCAGGCCCCGTACTTGCAATATCTCCGCCGAGGAGAGCTACCCCTCGACCAGGCCGAGGCACGGCGGGTAGCGCGACGCGCCAAGTCGTTCGTCTTGCTGGGCGATGAGAAGGAGCTTTACCACCGCAGCCCCTCGGGCATCCTCCAGCGGTGCATCTCCATCGCCGAAGGTCAGGAACTCCTGCAAGAGATACACTCGGGGGCTTGCGGCCATCACGCAGCGCCTCGAGCCCTTGTCGGGAACGCTTTCCGGCAAGGCTTCTATTGGCCGACGGCTGTGGCTGACGCCACTAGAATTGTCCGCACCTGCGAAGGATGCCAATTCTATGCGAAGCAGACCCACCTGCCCGCTCAGGCTCTGCAGACGATACCCATCACCTGGCCCTTCGCTGTGTGGGGTCTGGACCTCGTCGGCCCTCTGCAGAAGGCGCCCGGGGGCTACACGCACCTGCTGGTCGCCGTCGACAAATTCTCCAAGTGGATCGAGGTCCGACCACTGAACAGTATCAGGTCCGAGCAGGCGGTGGCGTTCTTCACCAACATCATCCATCGCTTCGGGGTCCCGAACTCCATCATCACCGACAACGGCACCCAGTTCACCGGCAAAAAATTCTTGGATTTTTGCGAGGACCACAACATCCGGGTGGACTGGGCTGCCGTAGCTCATCCCATGTCGAATGGGCAAGTAGAGCGTGCCAACGGCATGATTCTACAAGGGCTCAAGCCTCGGATTTACAATGATCTCAATAAGTTCGGCAAGCGATGGATGAAGGAACTCCCCTCGGTGGTCTGGAGCCTGAGGACGATGCCGAGCCGAGCCACGGGTTTCACGCCATTCTTCCTGGTCTACGGGGCCAAGGCCGTCTTGCCCACGGACCTAGAATACAGCTCCCCGAGGACGAGAGCCTACGATGATCAAAGCAACCAAGCTAGCCAAGAGGACTCGCTGGACCAGCTGGAAGAGGCTCGGGACAGGGCCTTACTACACTCGGCGCGGTATCAGCAGTCCCTGCGACGCTACCACGCCCGAGGGGTCCGACCCCGAGACCTCCAGGTGGGCGACCTGGTGCTTCGGCTGCGGCAAGACGCCCGAGGGAGGCACAAGCTCACGCCCCCCTGGGAGGGACCATTCGTCATCGCCAAAGTTCTGAAGCCCGGAACGTACAAGCTGGCTAACAGTCAAGGCGAGGTCTACGGCAACGCTTGGAACATCCAACAGCTACGTCGCTTCTACCCTTAAGATGTTTCCAAGTTGTTCATATACCTCGCACCCCCGCAAAGTTTAGTCAACAAGGAAGGGTCGGCCTCGCCTCGGCAAAGCCCGACCCTCCCTCGGGGGCTAAAAGGGGGGAAACCCCCTCTGCGTCAAAATTTTCCTCGAAAAGAAAATCTCTTTTACCAGAATATCTTTCGTGCTTTTTGACTACTTCGAAAAGTGGGTCCTGGAAACGACGGGGTACACGTAAGCAGTCAAGGCTGACCGAGCCGAGGGACTCCTACGCCTCCGGGATATGGATACCTCACTCATCACCTTCTGCGATAAGTAACTCGCGTTCGGATAAGGTGACTCCGCGGATCGAACAAGTCTCTACGTTCCGAAGCCCTTCTGTCGAAGCGATTCTTCGAGTCTTCTCGACCGAGTCGGTGATAGGGCCTCATGGACGAGTGAAAGTGCGCGTAAGCGGCAAGGCCGACCGAGCCGAGGGACTCCCACGCCTCCGGGATACGGATACCTCACTCCTCACCTTCCGCGAGAAGCAACTTTCGCTCGCACAAACATCCCTGTTACCGACAAAAAGTCCAGATACTCGAAACAAGAGGAAGAGAGACGCAGCTTTAACACGCAACAAGGGTGTGTGTTCTGGCCTCGACGGCCGCACAAAGCACACACTACAAGACAATCTGATCCTACAGGCTCGGGTCTTGACGCTGGAAGGGGGCAGCAACGCCCTCGGCATCGACGGCACCTTCGGCGGGGCCCGACCTAGCCTCGGACGGCGACGCGGTCCGAGGGTCTCCGCTCCGAAGACGACGTCATCACCACGCCCGGGCAATCACTGCCAGGGACTTCTCCGAGAACCTGGCCCGAGCAGGCGGCTCAGCCGGTCACCCCGGGGGTCTCGGCCAACCATCTTCCAAGGGCGCCAGCCCGGTCCGAAGCCTCGGCTGATCAACTCCGACGTCGATCCAGCCAACGGACGACCTGGCTAGGTTCCAGCCAACCAGGTTTTATTTTCGAGCCAACTCCGCCTCTGCTCATGCTGATATCGCTACCCCTGGCCTCGGCTCGACGAAGAGCGGCCGAGGGGTCTCTTTAACTAAGCTGGAGGAGCCTCGGACAGCAGGGCCGACCGAGCCGAGGGACTCCTACGCCTCCGGGATACGGATACCTCACTCGTCGCCTTGACGCGGGGCGACTCGTGCTTGGTGAAGCGGTTCAGACAAACAACAGGCGAGTCTTAGTGCTCAAAAATGAGGAAAAAGCACGGCTCCGTGCCGAAGTTACATACATGTTCAGGCCCCAAAAGCCGAAATGAACAAAAAAACCCGGCACTCGAAGTGCCATTACAAACGGAACTCCGGTTCCCCCTCCGCAGGTACGAACAACCCCACTCGATAGGGGTGGGCCTGCGGAGCAACAGAAGACCGACGAACGGCATGTCATCGCCCGCCCCGACAGCGGCGACGATGAAGACTCCTGCCTCGGGGGGCCGAACAGCAGCAGTGATGACCTCAGGGCGGGTGCTGCTGCTAGGAGGCCCCCGCCCTTGCCAAAACTCGAGAGGCAAGGACGGGCAGAAGGCCGTAGAGTTGGAGGTCGGTCCATGGCCAACCTTGGCTGTCGCGCTGGCAGAAGAACCTCTTCTAGCTGCCGTGGCAGGAGGCGGAACCGGGAGCGGCTCCGAAACGCTCGGCTCAGAGAGCCGGGCACGGTGCAGCTGTCAGCGCCACGGACGACTCCCGCCGTTCCCCCCGATCACTGAGGGAAAGAGCGGGCCGCCGCCCACGCAGGGACCAGCCCCAACTCGGCACACTCCCCTCCCCAGCACTAGTGATGAAAATCCTTGAGGCTGAGGGAGGGGGAGAGGCCGCGGCCCGGCTCGCTTTCCCCCACCATCAAACTGGAGGTCACCATCTTGGGTGACCGCCGGTGGAGGGGTGCAGCCGGGCTGCATGATGAAAATCCTTGAAGCCGAACGATGGCTGAAAGGTACCAACCCCCACGGAGTTGCGTTCCTCCAACGATGGGGCGAAAAGACGGCGGTTTCCCCCATCCGGGGGCTTGAAAGGTGGAAAGACACGATGCATAGGGGAGGAAGAAGGCTTGGTCGCCTTACGGAAGGGGTTGCCCTCCTTTTAAAGGCGACTCTCCCTGCTTGTGCCCCCGACCGTCGCGGCCCGAGTCTTCTCCAACACGCCTCCAAAGCCCCCCCTGCGGCGCGGGGGCTGGGTCCCGCATGTCATACAGGACCGGCTCCGAGCAGAAGAAGCCAAACCGCCACGCACGGCGCACGCAACCACCCAGCGGTTACAAGCGACCCTCCGCTTTTGCCCAGGCCAACGGGCGAAAGGGGCAGGCAGCCATGCAGACGGCATGCAACCACGCCAAGTGGCCGCGCCTCTCCGACTCCCAACCTGCCAGCACGGAGGCCTAAGCCCACGCGTCGCGCGACCGGCGCGCCGGATGCTGCATGCAAGCAACTGTACCACTTGCGCCACCACCGCACCTCCTCGATTGCGGAACCGATACCGCGACCCGAGGTGACCCAGCGCGCGACCCAGCAGCGCCAGCCTGACGCAGCGGTCAAACGCGGTCAAAAATGGGCCGGCAGTAATAACAGTGGCAGGCGCGCGGGAGCAGCGGACACGCCGTCAGCCAAGCTCACGTCCCATCCGGAGGAAGCAAGAGAACCCCCTCTCACGGCGTGAAGACGACGCGCCCGTGACCCGTCTCTCGAACGGCTCGCACACGCAACGGCAGCCTCGCCAACTACTCACCCCGGCGCGTTAACTCCGCGGCTTGACAGGCGGCGCTTCTGGCAGGAGCAGCTGGCGACGCTTCGCCTTCGCCAAAATAACCGCGCCAAAAAAGGTACGCCGCATCGTTCAAATTCGTATCCTTTTTCCTTTTTCCTCTTTCTCTATCTCTTGCAACAGGGACCGGGAAAGGGGATACCCCCAAAGGGATCCTTCCCTGTGAAGGAACTAGGCTCCGAGCCTCCATACTGATCAGGGGTTCGAAGGCTGGCCCCCCGAAGGGTTCGACAGCCGCCTCAGATCGCGTGGGCCCGACACCCACTACTGGTCAGAGGTTCGAAGGTCGGCCTCCCGAAAGGTTCCACGACCGCCTCAGGCTACTCGGGCTCCGCGCCCATTACTGATCAGGGGTTCGAAGGCTGGCCCCCCGAAGGGTTCACAGTCGCCTCAGACACCGAGCGAGGGATGACCAGGGGTACGTTCGATACATAACCAAGGCTCGGGCTGCGCTCCCGAGGTACCCTAGGACATTTCCGAGACCAGCGGGAACGATCCTGTAACGGAATCCCATCGGAGGGAGGCAACGAGCCCTCGGACCCCGTCGCCAGGGGACCGGGTCCGGCAGATCACCCGCAGGTACTTTTTGGGCGTGCCTCCGGGCCCCTAGCCGACCCCCAACGAACGGGGCACGGACGTCCACTCGGATTACCCGCTTGCAGCTCACCGGGGACACCATGTTCGGTGCCCATCGAGGGTAACATGGCGCTCTCCCCCCTCCTCCTTGCGGAAAGGCGACGTAGGGGCGTATGTAAAAAAGCCGAGTCTGTCCCTGATCGCCCTCTCGCCCTGTGCGGAGGCTCGGGGGCTGCTCTCGCAAACCCGGCTCCGGCCAAACCGTTGACAGCGTCAACATACCAGCCCGAGAACTTGGGCCCCGACAGTGCACCCGGGCTACGACCTGTTCGCATGAGGGAACCACCAGACCAGCCGAAGCATTACACAAGGCATTAAGACCTCGAAGGAGTGAAACCACTCCTCCGAGGCCTCGGGGGCTACACCCGGCGGGTGCGCTCGCGCGCACCCACCGGAACTAAATGCAACCGAGAAAGGCTGGCCCCCTTGCAAAAAAGTGCGACGAAAGCCTCCAAGCGAGTGCTAGCACTCCCTTCGAGGCTCGGGGGCTACTGTCGGGGACCATAATTAGGGGTACCCTCAAGACGCCTAATTCTCAGCTGGTAACCCCCATCAGCATAAAGCTGCAGAGGCCTGATGGGTTTGATTAAGTCAGGGATCAGTCCATACGAGCGACTCGATCGCGCCTCGCCCGAGCCTAGCCTCGGGCAAGGGCAGCCGACCCTGAGGTGTTTCCATCTCGCCCGAGGCCCCCTTTTTTTACGGCAGACGCATCTCCGGCTCGCCCGAGGCCTTGCCTTCATTAAGAAGCAACCCTGACTAAATCACCACGCCGACCGACCGAGTCGCAGGGGCATTTAACGCAAAGAGTAAGACTGACAGGCAGCCAGGCCTCGCCAAAGGCGCCATAGGAAGCTCCGCCCGACCCGGGGCTCGGACTCGGGCTAAGGCCCCGGAAGACGGCGAACTCCGCTCCGCCCGACCCAGGGCTCGGACTCGGGCTAAGGCCCCGGAAGACGGCGAACTCCGCTCCGCCCGACCCAGGGCTCGGACTCGGGCTAAGGCCCCGGAAGACGGCGAACTCCGCTCCGCTCGACCCAGGGCTCGGACTCGGGCTAAGGTCCCGGAAGACGGCGAACTCCGCTCCGCCCGACCCAGGGCTCGGACTCGGGCTAAGGCCCCGGAAGACGGCGAACTCCGCTCCGCCCGACCCAGGGCTCGGACTCCGCCCTGGTCTCTGCTGAACGACCTCCGCCTCGCCCGACCCAGGAGCTCGGGCTCGGCCTCGGCCATGGAAGACAGACTCGACCTCGGCCTCGGAGGAACCTCCACGTCGCCCGACCTGGGGCACAAGTCCGCCACGTCAACAGGAGGCGCCATCATCACCCTACCCCGAGCCGACTTGGGCCGCAGAGAACAAGACCGACGTCCCATCTGGCTAGCTCCGCCAGATAGGCAATGATGGCGCCCCGCTAGACCCATGACGACGGCGGCTCTCAGCTCCCTTACGGAAGCAGGGGGACGTCAGCAAGGGCCCAACTATTCCGACAGCTGTCCCTCCACCAGGCTCCGTTACTCCTCCGACAGCCACGACACCACACCAACTGGGTGCCAAGTTCTCTCCGGCTGCCACATTGGCATGTACCCAGGACGCTAGCTCTCCCCCGCTAGACACGTAGCACTCCGCTGCATCCCCATTGTACACCTGGATCCTCTCCTTGCGTCTATAAAAGGAAGGACCAGGGCCTTCTTAGAAAAGGTTGGCCCCGCGGGAACGAGGGCAGGGGCAGGCGCTCTCTTGGGGCCGCTCGCTCCCCTCACCCGCGTGGACGCTTGTAACCCCCTACTGCAAGCGCACCCGACCTGGGCGCGGGACGAACACGAAGGCCGCGGGATCTCCGCCTCCCTCACGACCCGGCTCCGGCCACCTCGCTCTCCCCCCTTCGCGCTCGCCCACGCGCTCGACCCATCTGGGCTGGGGCACACGGCACACTCACTCGTCGACCTAGGGACCCCCCGGTCTCGAAACGCCGACAGGGATTATCCGCCATGCGGATTGCACTCTCATTATCACATAGAAGAGGAACTTTGGTTAGTTTGTAACCGTAGTCCCGCAGGGTTTGCCTCATCCAAAGCAATTGCGCGCAACAATGGCCTGCGGCAATGTACTCGGCTTCGACGGTAGAAAGAGCGACCGAATTTTGCTTCTTTGAAGCCCAAGACACCAAGGATCTTCCCAAGAACTGGCAAGTCCCCGATGTGCTCTTCCTATTAATCTTACACCCCGCCCAATCGGCATCCGAATAACCAATCAAATCAAACGTGGATCCCCGAGGGTACCAAAGCCCAAACTTAGGAGTATAAGCCAAGTATCTCAAGATTCGTTTTACGGCCGTAAGGTGTGATTCCTTAGGGTCGGCTTGGAATCTTGCACACATGCAAACGGAAAGCATAATGTCCGGTCGAGATGCACATAAATAAAGCAATGAACCAATCATCGACCGGTATACCTTTTGATCCACGGACTTACCTCCCGTGTCGAGGTCGAGATGCCCATTTGTTCCCATGGGAGTCTTGATGGGCTTGACATCCTTCATTCCAAACTTGGTTAAGATGTCTTGAGTGTACTTTGTTTGGCTAATGAAGGTGCCCTCTTGGAGTTGCTTAACTTGGAATCCTAGAAAATACTTCAACTCCCCCATCATCGACATCTCGAATTTCTGTGTCATGATCCTACTAAATTCTTCACATGTAGATTCGTTAGTAGACCCAAATATGATATCATCAACATAAATTTGGCATACAAACAAATCGTTGTCAAGAGTTTTAGTGAATAGAGTAGGATCGGCTTTGCCGACTTTGAAGCCATTAGCAATAAGGAAATCTCTAAGGCATTCATACCATGCTCTTGGGGCTTGCTTGAGCCCATAAAGCGCCTTAGAGAGCCTATAAACATGGTTAGGGTACTCACTGTCTTCAAAGCCGGGAGGTTGCTCAACATAGACCTCCTCCTTGATCGGTCCATTGAGGAAGGCACTCTTCACGTCCATTTGATAAAGCTTGAAGCCATGGTAAGTAGCATAGGCTAATAATATGCGAATTGACTCAAGCCTAGCTACGGGTGCATAGGTTTCACCAAAATCCAAACCTTCGACTTGTGAATACCCCTTGGCCATGAGTCGAGCTTTGTTCCTAGTCACCACACCATGCTCATCTTGCTTGTTGCGGAAGACCCACTTGGTTCCTACAACATTTTGGTTAGGACGTGGAACTAAGTGCCATACCTCGTTCCTTGTGAAATTGTTGAGCTCCTCTTGCATCGCCATCACCCAATCCGAATCTTGTAGTGCTTCCTCTACCCTGTGTGGCTCAATAGAGGAAACAAAAGAGTAATGCTCACAAAAATGTGCAACACGAGATCGAGTGGTTACCCCCTTATGAATGTCGCCGAGGATGGTGTCGACGGGGTGATCTCGTTGTATTGCTTGGTGGACTCTTGGGTGTGGTGGCCTTGGTTGTTCATCCTCCTTGTCTTCATCATTTGCGTCTCCCCCTTGATCATTGCCGTCGTCTTGAGGTGGCTCATCATTGTCTTCTTCATCTTTATCAACTTGAGCCTCGTCCTCATTTTGGATTGGTGGAGATGCTTGCGTGGAGGAGGATGGTTGATCTTGTGCATGTGGAGGCTCTTCGGATTCCTTAGGACACACATCCCCAATGGACATGTTCCTTAGCGCTATGCATGGAGCCTGTTCTTCACCTATATCATCAAGATCAACTTGCTCTACTTGAGAGCCGTTAGTCTTATCAAACACAACGTCACAAGAAACTTCAACAAGTCCTGAGGACTTGTTAAAGACTCTATATGCCCTTGTGTTTGAGTCATATCCTAGTAAAAAGCCTTCTACAGTTTTAGGAGCAAATTTAGATTTTCTACCTCTTTTGACAAGAATAAAACATTTGCTACCAAAAACTCTAAAATATGAAATATTTGGCTTTTTACCGGTTAGGAGTTCATAGGATGTCTTCTTGAGGATTCGGTGTAGATATAACCGGTTGATGGTGTAGCAGGCGGTGTTGACCGCCTCGGCCCAAAACCGATCCGGTGTCTTGTACTCATCAAGCATGGTTCTTGCCATGTCCAATAGAGTTCGATTCTTCCTCTCCACTACACCATTTTGTTGTGAGGTGTAGGGAGATGAGAACTCATGCTTGATGCCCTCCTCCTCAAGGAAGCCTTCAACTTGAGAGTTCTTGAACTCCGTCCCGTTGTCGCTTCTAATTTTCTTGATGCTTAAGCCGAACTCTCGTCTCAAGAATCCCTTTAAGGTCTCTTGGGTATGAGATTTTTCCTGCAAAAAGAACACCCAAGTGAAGCGAGAATAATCATCCACAATAACTAGACAGTACTTACTCCCGCCGATGCTTATGTAAGCAATCGGGCCGAATAAATCCATGTGTAGGAGCTCCAGTGGCCTGTCACTCGTCATGATGTTCTTGTGTGGATGATGAGTGCCAACTTGCTTCCCGGCTTGGCATGCGCTACAAATCCTGTCTTTCTCAAAATGAACATTTGTTAGTCCTAAAATGTGTTCTCCCTTTAGAAGCTTATGAAGATTCTTCATTCCAGCATGAGCTAGTCGGTGGTGCCAGAGCCAACCCAAGTTAGTCCTAGCAATTAAGCAAGTGTCGAGTTCAGCTCTATCAAAATCTACCAAGTATAGCTGACCCTCTAACACTCCCTTAAATGCTATTGAATCATCACTTCTTCTAAAGACAGTGACACCTACATCAGTAAATAGACAGTTGTAGCCCATTTGACATAATTGGGATACGGAAAGCAAATTGTAATCTAAAGAATCTACAAGAAAAACATTGGAAATAGTATGGTCAGGTGATATAGCAATTTTACCCAATCCTTTGACCAAACCTTGATTTCCATCCCCGAATGTGATAGCTCGTTGGGGATCTTGGTTTTTCTCATATGAGGAGAACATTTTCTTCTCCCCTGTCATATGGTTTGTGCACCCGCTGTCGAGTATCCAACTTGAGCCCCCAGATGCATAAACCTACAAAACAATTTTAGTTCTTGACTTTAGGTACCCAAACGGTTTTGGGTCCTTTGGCATTAGAAACAAGAACTTTGGGTACCCAAACACAAGTCTTGGAGCCCTTGTGTTTGCCCCCAACAATCTTGGCAACTACCTTGCCGGATTTGTTAGTTAAACATATGATGCATCAAAAGTTTTGAATGAAATAGCATGATCATTTGATGCATTAGGAGTTTTCTTTCTAGGCAACTTGGCACGGGTTGGTTGCCTAGAGCTAGATGTCTCACCCTTATACATAAAAGCATGGTTAGGGCCAGAGTGAGACTTCCTAGAATGAGTTCTCCTAATTTTGCTCTCAGGATAGCCGGCAGGGTACAAAATGTAACCCTCGTTATCCTGAGGCATGGGAGCCTTGCCCTTGACAAAGTTAGATACATTCTTTGGAGGGGCATTAAGTTTGACATTATCTCCCCTTTGGAAGCCAATGCCATCCTTGATGCCCGGGCGTCTCCCATTATAGAGCATACTTCTAGCAAATTTAAACTTTTCATTTTCCAAGTTATGCTCGGCAATTTTGGCATCTAATAAGGCTATATGATCATTTTGTTGTTTAATTAAAGCCATGTGATCATGAATAGCATTGATATCAACATCTCTACATCTAGTACAAATAGAAACATGCTCAACATTAGATGTAGAGGGTTTGCAAGATTTTAATTCAATAACCTTAGCATGTAACAAATCATTTTTAGTTCTAAGGTCGGAAATAGTAGCTTTGCAAACATCAAAATCCTTAGCCTTAGCAAGCAATTTTTCATTCTCAATCTTAAGGCTAGCAAGAGAATCATTCAATTCCTTAATCTTAGCAAGCAAATCATCATTATCATTTCTAAGATTGGGAATTGGAGTATCACAAACATGAGAATCAACCTTAGCAATTAATCTAGCATTTTCATTTCTAAGGTTGTCAATAGTGTCATGGCATGTGCTTAGCTCACTAGATAATTTGTTACATTTTTCTACCTCTAGAGCATAAGCATTTTTAACCTTAACATGTTTCTTATTTTCCTTGATTAGGAAGTCCTCTTGGGAGTCCAAGAGATCGTCCTTTTCATGGATGGCACTAATTAGCTCATTTAATTTTTCTTTTTGTTCCATGTTAAGGTTGGCAAAAAGGATACGCAAATTATCTTCCTCACCACTAGCATTATCATCACTAGAAGATTCATATTTAGTGGAGGAGTTAGATTTAACCTTCTTCCTTTTGCCGTCCTTTGCCATGAGGCACTTGTGGCCGACGTTGGGGAAGAGGAGTCCCTTGGTGACGGCGATGTTGGCGGCGTCCTCGTCGTCGGAGTAGGAGTCGGTGGAGCTTTCGTCGGAGTTCCACTCGCGGCACACGTGGGCATCGCCGCCCTTCTTCTTGTGATACCTCTTCTTTTCTCTCCTCTTGCCCTTCTTGTCGTTGTCCCTGTCATTGTCACTTGATAATGGACATTTAGCAATAAAGTGACCGGGCTTACCACACTTGTAGCAAACCTTCTTGGAACGGGATTTGTAATCCTTCCCCTTCCGTTGCTTGAGGATTTGCCGAAAGCTTTTGATGATTAAGGCCATCTCCTCATTGTCGAGCTTGGAGGCGTCAATTGGTTGTCTACTTGGTGTAGACTCCTCCTTCTTCTCCTCCGTTGCCTTGAAGGCCACTGGTTGCGCCTCGGATGTGGAAGGTTCGTCAAGCTCGTTGATCTTCTTTGAGCCTTTAATCATGCATTCAAAGCTCACAAAATTCCCGATAACTTCCTCGGGGGTCATTAGTGGATATCTAGGATTACCACGAATTAATTGAACTTGAGTGGGGTTAAGGAAAATAAGGGCTCTTAAAATAACCTTAACCACCTCGTGGTCATCCCACTTTTTGCTTCCGAGGTTGCGCACTTGGTTCACCAAGGTCTTGAGCCGATTGTACATATCTTATGGCTCCTCCCCTTGGCGAAGACGGAAGCGACCGAGCTCCCCCTCGATCGTTTCCCGCTTGGTGATCTTGGTGAGTTCATCACCCTCGTGCGCGGTCTTGAGTAGGTCCCAAATCTCCTTTGCATTCTTCAACCCTTGCACTTTGTTGTATTCCTCCTTGCTTAAAGAGGCGAGGAGTATGGTTGTGGCTTGGGAGTTGAAGTGCTCGATTTGGGCCACTTCGTCCGTATCATAATCCTCATCCCCTACAGAAGGTACCTGTGCTCCAAACTCAACAACATTCCATATACTTTTGTGGAGTGAGGTTAGATGAAATTTCATTAAATCACTCCACCTAGCATAATCTTCGCCATCAAAGGTTGGCGGTTTGCCTAATGGAACAGAAAGTAATGGAGTATGTCTAGGTGTACGGGGATAGTGTAAAGGGATCTTACTAAACTTCTTGCGCTCTTGGCGCTTAGAAGTTACGGACGACGCATCGGAGTCGGAGGTCGATGTTGATGAAGTGTCGGTCTCGTAGTAGACCACCTTCCTCATCCTCTTGTGCTTGTCGCCTTTCCGATGCGACTTGTGAGAAGAAGATTTTTCCTTCTTCTCTTTGTGGTGAGAAGAGAAAGATCTTTTCTCCTTCCGTTTGGAGGAGTCCTTCTTCTTCTCCCTCCTCTTGGTGCGGGACTCTTCCGATGAAGTGCTCCCTTGGCTTGTAGTAGGCTTGTCGCCGGTCTCCATCTCCCTCTTGGTGTGATCTCCCGACATCACTTCGAGCGGTTAGGCTCTAATGAAGCACCGGGCTCCGATACCAATTGAAAGTCGCCTAGAGGGGGGTGAATAGGGCGAAACTGAAATTCTCAAAATAAACACAACTACAAGCCGGGTTAGCGTTAGAAATATAATAGAGTCCGCGAGAGAGGGCGCAAAACAAATCGCAAGCGAATAATGAAGTGAGACACGCGGATTTGTTTTACCGAGGTTCGGTTCTCTCAAACCTACTCCCCGTTGAGGAGGCCACAAAGGCCGGGTCTCTTTCAACCCTTACCCTCTCTCAAGCGGTCCCTTGGACCGACTAAGCTTTCTCTTCTTAATCACTTGGAACACAAAGTTCCCGCAAGGACCACCACAAGATTGGTGTCTCTTGCCTCAATTACAAGTGAGTATTTGATCACAAGAAAGAATCAAGAAGGAAGAAAGCAATCCAAGCGCAAGAGCTCGAAAGAACACAAGCAAATCACTCTCTCTAATCACTAGGGCGTTGTGTGGAATTTGGAGAGGATTTGATCTCTTTGGTGTGTCTAGAATTGAATGCTAGAGCTCTTGTAAGTAGTTGGGAAGTGGAAAACTTGGATGCCATGAATGGTGGGTGGTTGAGGGTATTTATAGCCCCAACCACCAAACTAGCCGTTTGGTGAGGCTGTCTGTTCGATGGCGCACCGGACAGTCCGGTGCACACCGGACATGTCCGGTGCGACAGCCACGTCACCAAGGCCGTTGCAATTTGACCGTTGGAGTTCTGACTTTTGGGCCCGCCTGGATGTCCGGTGCACACCGGACATGAACTGTAGATTGTCTGGTGCGCCTGCTCCCGCGTGCCTGACGACTGCGCGCTTCTGGCGCGCATTAAATGCGTCGCAGGTAGCCGTTGGCGCCGAAATAGCCGTTGCCCCGCTGTTACACCGGACAGTCCGGTGAATTTTAGCGGAGCAGCCGAAGTGAGAAGCCGAGGCTGGCGAGTTCCTGAGGCCGTTCTTCCTTGGAGCACCGGACATGTCCGGTGTACACCGGACAGTCCGGTGAATTATAGCGGAGTGGCCTTCCGAAATTCCCGAGAGTGAAGAGTTCTGTGCGCAGTTCCCTGGTGCACCGGACTGTCCGGTGGCGCACCGGACAATGTTTGATTAAAGGCTCAAAGAAGATCAACGAGCTTGACGAACCTTCCACATCCGAGGCGCAACCGGTGGCCTTCAAGGCAACGGAGGAGAAGAAGGAGGAGTCTACACCAAGTAGACAACCAATTGACGCCTCCAAGCTCGACAATGAGGAGATGGCCTTAATCATCAAAAGCTTTCGGCAAATCCTCAAGCAACGGAAGGGGAAGGATTACAAATCCCGTTCCAAGAAGGTTTGCTACAAGTGTGGTAAGCCCGGTCACTTTATTGCTAAATGTCCATTATCAAGTGACAGTGACAGGGACAACGACAAGAAGGGCAAGAGGAGAGAAAAGAAGAGGTATCACAAGAAGAAGGGCGGCGATGCCCACGTGTGCCGCGAGTGGAACTCCGACGAAAGTTCCACCGACTCCTCCTCCGACGACGAGGACGCCGCCAACATCGCCATCACCAAGGGACTCCTCTTCCCCAACGTCGGCCACAAGTGCCTCATGGCAAAGGACGGCAAAAGGAAGAAGGTTAAATCTAACTCCTCCACTAAATATGAATCTTCTAGTGATGATAATGCTAGTGGTGAGGAAGATAATTTGCGTATCCTTTTTGCCAACCTTAACATGGAACAAAAAGAAAAATTAAATGAGCTAATTAGTGCCATCCATGAAAAGGACGATCTCTTGGACTCCCAAGAGGACTTCCTAATCAAGGAAAATAAGAAACATGTTAAGGTTAAAAATGCTTATGCTCTAGAGGTAGAAAAATGTAACAAATTATCTAGTGAGCTAAGCACATGCCATGACACTATTGACAACCTTAGAAATGAAAATGCTAGATTAATTGCTAAGGTTGATTCTCATGTTTGTGATACTCCAATTCCCAATCTTAGAAATGATAATGATGATTTGCTTGCTAAGATTAAGGAATTGAATGATTCTCTTGCTAGCCTTAAGATTGAGAATGAAAAATTGCTTGCTAAGGCTAAGGATTTTGATGTTTGCAAAGCTACTATTTCCGACCTTAGAACTAAAAATGATTTGTTACATGCTAAGGTTATTGAATTAAAATCTTGCAAACCCTCTACATCTAATGTTGAGCATGTTTCTATTTGTACTAGATGTAGAGATGTTGATATCAATGCTATTCATGATCACATGGCTTTAATTAAACAACAAAATGATCATATAGCCTTATTAGATGCCAAAATTGCCGAGCATAACTTGGAAAATGAAAAGTTTAAATTTGCTAGAAGTATGCTCTATAATGGGAGACGCCCGGGCATCAAGGATGGCATTGGCTTCTGTTGGGGGCTTGTTCTCAAATGCTAAGAGTTAAGAACAAGGCAACACAGAAAATGTTAAATATTAAGGTCCTTCGTCCTCCACTACATTATATCCCTTCAGGATATAAGGAATTTCGGACGAAGGTTACGAAGGACATACCTTCGTAAACATAATAGCGAGGGATGAAGCATTCATATAAATCATGAGGTATAAAATAGACATTCAAATGTTAACATAGAATCATTTCCATTTCTACTGATATGAATGAATACAAATGACTTCAAATTACAAATGTACCTTCGGTCCTGAGGAAGGCAGGAGAGCAAGTGTGATGCGAAGGCAAATGACAGGTTCGCGTGAACAGTACAGAGGTACTGTTCATCTATTTATAGGCACAGGTCGCAGCCTGTGACAAATTACAATTATGCCCCCTACAAATGTTTACAACATTGACTCAGACCTATATGTATAAAAAGGTCATTCTATCTCTATGTCGGTTTGAAACGCCGAAGCTCCATGAAAAGGAACCTTCGGCCATCTCTTGGAGACGACTTCAGCCGAAGCTGCTTCTTCGTGTGAGACCTTCGGCGCACCGAAGCACGACCCCAACAGTAGCCCCTTTCGCGGTGCTAGATCGTTTTTCGTAACGAGCTTGACCCGTGAAAAAAGCCTCTTCAGCTTCGGGAAGCCGAAGGTCCAAAAAACACCTTCCCTGAGCTCGTTGCGGAGAAACGATCCGGATTCCGAGCGCGTGCCAGGCCCACCTTGCAGAGTTACTGTTTGATCTTTGCGGTCCACTGCACAGCGAGTACAAGTGATCGCCCGTCTGGTGTAAAAATCCTGCCGCTTCGCCTTCTTACCTGCAGCACTATATAAACAAACGGGTAGGTGTGAAATTACCACAGCATTCATTGCTATTTGCACTGTTTTGCTGCCAAAATTTTCCACCATAGCCGAAGCTTGACTCTCAGAATCGAACGAAGGTCCGTCTCGACGTCTGCTTTGTCAGAAAGGAGAGCTTCGGAGAAAAGAAAAAAGAAAAAAGTTCCCGACTTCCCCAAACTCAGAATCAAATGGCGAGAGTGCGATCTACTGCCAAAGTTGTACGTGAGGGAGACGAAGCCGAAGGTTCGGACACTGTGCCCATCTCCGAAGCGATGCAGCGTTCCGGTCTAGTGACTGCGGAAAAAATGCCTGCTGCTGAAGCAAACCCGACAACTGCCGAAGGAGAAGAAGAAAACATTGAAGGGACTGACCCCGAAGATGACTACCACATTGCTATGCCCAGCAAGCCCAGTCACCTGGATTTTGGGAAATCAACTGTTTCAAAAGCTGATCTTTCGAAGATGGTGAAAGCAGGTTATTTCAATGAAGATCAGAAGAAGCTACTCCGCTTCGGGGAGAAGAAACCACCCCGAAGCCAGGGAAGGATGAGATTGTTATCTTCAAGAGCTTTTTAAAGGCTGGGCTTAGATTCCCTCTTCACAATATTATTGCGGAGATACTGAAGAGGTTTGGTATCTACTTTCATCAATTGACTCCTAACGCCATCGTTAGGCTCATTGTTTATATCTGGGCCCTCCGAAGCCAAGCTGTGGAACCGTTTGCCGACAGCTTCTGCCGAGTTCACGAACTACATTACCAAACAAAGGCCAGAAAAGATGGGCTACATGATAATTTCGGTTGCTATAATTTTGCCTACCGGAAGACAACAAAGTGCCCTGTCATCAGTTACCGAAGCAAATGGCCAGCAGGCTGGAAATCTGAGTGGTTCTATGTAAAAGTTGATGAAGACAAAGAAAAATTGGTACAGAGCCCTCTGGATTTAATCTTCGGAGAGACGAGGCCACGGTGCCGCATCGGCGATCTAGAAGGTCCCACCTGGGCTGCTCTGGGTGAATTTGAAATTATTTCAAAACATATTGGCACCAGGGATCTAGTTCAGGAATTTTTGGCATTCAGAGTTTTCCCTACTCTAAAAGAGTGGGAAATGCCGAAGCTGGAGGGAGAGAAGAAGAAGGGGGAGCTTGTCCGGCTGCCCTACCACTTCAAGTTTAAGAAGTACTTTAAAAAACCCTGCAAAGAATGGTTAGACACAGTTGAGGTGATGTGCAACGAAATTCTAGGGAATTACTCCAAAAAAGAGGATCAACTAATGACAGCGGCCTTCGGCGCCCGACCGAAACGAAGACTGAACCGAGTGCTTGATGCCCTGGGCTTCGAGTACCCAGACTATGAGCAGTTGAACAAGGGTGCCGAGGGCCACAAAAGAAAAAGAGTGGCCGAAACTCTGATCAAAGATGAAGAAAGACCAGCAAAGGAAAAGAAAATTCCCAAGAAAAGAAAAATATCTACTCCGAAGCGCAAATCACCCGAAGAAGAAGGGACCCCCACACCGCCTTCTGCCAGCGACGTGGAGGAAATTTTAAAGATAATGACTGAACCCATGCCCACGAAGCTAAGTCCATTAGGGCTCCAACTGACGAAGCTTTTTCAAAAGGTGGATGTGCCGGATCAGACGAAGATAAGCAAACCCAAGCGGCAAAGAATTATTGCGGTAACTGAAGTCATCGACAAGACGCCGCCTAGAGCGTCAATTCAGAAAACACCAGCTGTCGAAGACACCACAAACGTTGAAGTCGCACCTTCGGAGGTCGCGGCTACCGAAGCCGCTACAGCCGAAGATGTGAATTTAGAAACAACCATTGAGGACATTGACAAAATTTTGGAAGACATGGCAGCAGAAGAAGCTGGTGCTACTACTGAAAAAACCATGGCCACAGTGCCTGAAAAAGGAAAAGAAATGGCCGAAGACACTTCGGACGACGAAGCCTACTCTTTTCAAAATTTAGTTGGGCAAAAACTGACGAAGGATGAAATAGAAGAACTCAAGGACTATGCCAAATCTTGCGGCTACAAGCCAGGAGCCCTTCTATTTGGAGGCATTGATGACGAAAGATTGGGCTGCATTCGAGACCAGACTGGGGCTAAGGTAATCGGTACTCTATCAAAGAGTATTGGGTTTCCGAAGCTAGAGACAGACATCAGCCGCTACCGACGACAACATATCGTCGGCAGCTTATTTTACTCCAACTTCAAGGTAAACAACCTTTTCTCTGGTTTTTATTGCTGTTAATAATGAAAATGTTACCAACGTAAATTTTTCTGTGCAGAGCATGCTACTGAGCAAAGCTCTGAAGATGCAGCAAGATCTGGAGGACAGAAAACACGAAGCTATAATTGAAAACTTAGAAAACAAGATAAAAGAACAATCTGCCATCATTGAAAAGAAAGACTTCGAGCTCCAATCGACCGAAGGCTTGCTGGCTGAGACTGAGGCTAAAGTATCAGAGTTGAATTCGAAGCTTATCAGTCAATCAAAACAATTCGATCAGGAGAAGCTAGAGCTTAATTCGAAGCTTGAGGCCGAAGTCCAGACCAGCTCAGAGTTGAAGAAATCGTTAGCAAGCCTTCAAGACAAATGCTTAAAATTTAGCAACAATTGTATTGGACGATTAAAAAAGATATTTTACTCTGTTGGAGCCAGCAGCGGGAAATTTAACCCTTCGGCGGAAAATTTACCACAGGCCTTCGATCATATTGAAGCCGAAATTGAAGAACTTGACGAAGTTATAGCTGGGCACGGCGACTTCTGTGCCTGGGTAGCTTCTCGGGGTACCGCTGCTGCATTCCTGAAGGCCGGCTGCGAACATGGAAAAATAGTCAACAGGCCCAACTTCACCCTATCTCCATCAATCCTGGATGATATACCTGACCTCGCCCGAAGCATCTCAAATAGATTTGTAAAAATGATATGGACAAAAGGCGGGCAGGAGAAGGCTGGAGACGAAGCCCGAAGTCATCTTGAACCAGTGAGAAATGATACTTCGTACTTACCTTTTCCTTTGCACTTGATTTTTACTCACGATTCCTTGATTTATGTAGGATGACGAAGGTGAAGATGATGCCTAAGATATGTCGCCGAAGCTGTCGCCGAAGCTGAAGCTTAATGAAGATCAGTAGAAGTATACTATAGAAAAACTCAGGATAGTTTTGTAACGACTCTTGTAAATACAATTAGACTGTTCTCAAGAAACTTTGTACATACCTTGTAATATATTCTTACCCTTCGATTGAGGCGCTTTGATGTGGACGAAATCAGTATTTTGAGCCGAAGGCGAAAAAACACCTTCCCTTCTTTTCGTACACAACGAAGCATAAAAGCAATTCTTCTTTTTGCCGAGCAACGAAGCTTTTCTCTTTTATATACAACAAAGCATAAGAGACCAATTCTTCTCTTTACCGAAGCTTCTCTTTTTTGTACAACATAGCATAACGAATCATAAAAAACCACTTCTCCGAAACTTTTCTTTTACACAATGATTCATAAAAAGTCAATTCTCCCTTCTGCCGAAGCTTTTCTTTTACACAACGATTCATAAAAAGCCAATTCTCCCTTCTGCCGAAGCAACCACTTTGGTTCACAAATGCTATGAATGAATGCTTATGCATGCAAATGTTATGATGTAATGTAATGCGCGAATGAATGTCCGAAGCATATGTCCGAAGCCACATTCTCAGCCATTACTTCCTTAGAAACCACACATTAGCTCTGCATTCCCTTAGGAACGACTTTGAAGCCTCTTCGCCTTTTACTTAGGCAGTTTCAGCGTTGACTTTTCGCTGTAAGCTCTGCATCCCCTTAGGGACGTCTTTGGAGCTTCTTCGCCTTTTACTTAGGCGGTATAAGCTCTGCATTCCCTTAGGAACGTCTTTTGAGCTTCTTCGCCTTTTACTTTCGGCGGAATCAGCGTTGACTTTTCGCTGTGAGCTCTGCATCCCCTTAGGGACGTCTTCGGAGCTTTTTCTCTTTTTCAGTTTCGGCACTCGATGGTGCGCTCTCAGCTTTTACATTTACATTCTTTGGGGGATTTTGCTCTTATAAAACTAAAAAGGAAGATTACATATGATGGCCCCATTAAAAACCTTTCTCCCCCTTTAGAAAGGAAAAGGGTGCCATGAAAAAGAAAAGAAAAAACATAAAAAATTACATCGAGTTATACATAAAATCGCCGAAGCTCATCCGCATTCCAAGATCTTGGAATTTCATTGCCATCCATGTCCTTCAGTCTGTACGAACCAGGCCTTGACGAAGATGCTACTAAGAAAGGCCCTTCCCATTTCAATTGTAGCTTGCCCACTGTATCTGGGTTGGCCACTCTCCGAAGCACCAAGTGTCCCGGCTCAATATTTTTTAGCCGGACCTTTCTATCTCGCCATTTAACTGTTTCAGCCTGGTATTTATTGATATTTTCCACGGCTTGAAGCCTGATCCCTTCTAAGGCATCTTTTTCCACGAGACAAGTATCTTCGGGGCCTGATTCTGCCGAAGCTACCACTCTTATTGATCCAGCTTTGGCTTCTTCCGGGGTTATTGCTTCGTCACCAAATAACAACTTAAATGGGGTAAAGCCTGTAGACCTTGATGTTGTTGTATTGTGGCTCCACACCACTTTGGTCAACTGATCTGGCCACTTTCCCCTGGGTTGATTAAAGATTAGCTTCATTATTCCTGTCATTATGATGCCGTTGGCCCTTTCAACAAGCCCATTCGACTCCGGATGCCTGACTGATGCAAAATGGATCTTCGTTCCAATTTGATCACAGAAATTTCTGAAATCTTCGGAGTCGAACTGCGTTCCATTATCCACAGTGATGGCCTTCGGAACTCCGAAGCGACAGACGATGTTCTGCCAGAAAAACTTTTGGACAGTGGCCGAAGTTATTGTTGCCAATGGCTTCGCCTCAATCCACTTAGAAAAATACTCCACAGCTACTATAACATATTTTAGATTCCCTTGGGCCGGTGGTAATGGACCCAACAAGTCAAGGCCCCACCTTTGCAATGGCCAGATGGGTTGTATCAGCTGTGTCAAAGACGAAGGTTGCTTTTGATCTCTTGCACATTTTTGACAACCCTCGCACTTTTGAACTAACTCCGCTGCATCCGAAGCTGCCTTCGGCCAGTAAAATCCTTGGCGGAACACTTTTCCAAGTAACGGCCTGGATCCGATGTGGGATCCGCACAGGCCTGCATGTATCTCCTTCATCAACTCTATACCTTCGGCCCTGGACAAGCACTTGAGCAGCGGGGCACAAACTCCATGCTTGTATAACTCTCCTTCTATCATGACATAGGGACGAGCTCTTGCCTCTATCCTTTTATTATAAGCTTCGTCATCTGATAGGAAGTTTCCCTGAAGGTAAGAGATTATTTCAGTTCTCCAATCTTCACTGTAAACAGGAGAAATGTTAAGGACTGCTCTTTCAAGTAGCTCCACTGAAGGTGCCTTTATTGTTTTGAAGAACACATCCGAAGGTAGCGGCAGCCCCTGTGCTGCAGACTTGGCTAACAAATCAGCATGCTCATTTTGTCCTCGAGGGATATTCTTAACAGAAAATCCTTCGAAGGAAGCTTCGATCCTTCGGACCGTGTCTAGGTATTTTTCAAGCTTCGGGTCTTTAGCCTTGCAACTTTTGTCAATATGGCCCGAAACAACCTGGGAATCAGTTTTAAGAATCGCCCTTCTGATCCCCATTGCCTTTAGTTTCCGAAGACCCAGGAGCAAAGCTTCGTACTCAGCGATATTATTTGTGCAGCTGAAGTCAAGTCTTGCTGCATAGCAAGTTTTAACCTTGGACGGTGAAACCAAAACAGCAGCTGCACCTGCTCCGAAGGTTCCCCAAGAGCCATCACAAAACACTGTCCATGCTTCGGCATCTTTATTCGCTTCTTCGTCCTGAGCCCCTGGCGTCCAGTCGGCAATGAAATCTGCCAATGCTTGAGACTGGATTGAGGATCTATGCGCATAATCAATGTAAAATTCATTGAGCTCCGCAGCCCACTTTCCAATCCGGCCAGTAGCTTCTCTATTTCTCATGATATCCTTCAACGGCTGCGAAGAAGGAACAATGATATTGTATGCCTGAAAATAATGCCGAAGCTTCCTGGATGCCATTAAAACAGCATACAACACCTTCTCCAGCTCTGTATAATTTTTCTTTGAGACACTAAGGACCTCAGATACAAAATATACTGGGACCTGCTTCTTGACTTGTCCATCAAACTTCTCCTGAACAAGTGCCGCACTTACTGCTGAGTGCGAAGCTGCCACATACAACAACAGAGGAGCCCCTGGCGTTGGTGGAGTTAATGTTGTGAGATCTATTAAGTATTGCTTGAGCTCTTCGAAGGCTTTTTGTTGACTCGGGCCCCATTGAAAGACTTCAGCTGACTTCAGCACCTCGAAGAATGGTAAGTTTCTTTCTGCTGATCTGGATATAAATCTGTTGAGAGATGCCAGCCTTCCTGTCAATCTTTGGGCCCCTTTTCTTGTGGTTGGTGGCTCCATTCGAAGTATAGCTTCGATTTTATTTGGATTAGCTTCGATTCCTTTTGTCGAAACCAAGCATCCAAGAAATTTGCCCTTCTTCACTCCGAAGACACATTTTTCTGGATTCAGCTTCAGACCAGCTTGTCTGAAGCTGGCGAAGGTCTCCTGCAGATCAGCAATATGATTTTCTTGCTTCGTGCTTTTTACAATGATGTCATCGACATAAGTCAACACATTTCTGCCTATCTGAGATTGGAGAACCTTCGCAGTCATTCTGCTAAAACTCCCTCCAGCATTCTTGAGCCCCTCGGGCATCCGAAGATAGCAATATGTACCACTTGGGGTGATGAAACTAGTCTTCGGCTCATCTTCCTTCTTCATCCAGATTTGATGATAGCCTGAGTAGCAGTCCAGGAGACTCATGAGCTCTGAAGAAGCTGCTGCATCAACTAAAGAGTCTATCCTTGGCAGCGGGAATTCATCCTTCGGACAAGCCTTGTTGAGATCTGTGAAATCAATACACATTCTCCACTTGCCATTGGCCTTCTTCACCATAACAGTGTTAGCTAGCCACTCTGGATACTTCACTTCTCTGATAACTCCTGCACTGAGGAGTCTTTTTACTTCATTGCGAGCCCCTTCGGCCTTGTCATCAGACATTTTCCGAAGCCTCTGCTTTCGGGGTCTGAAGGATGGGTCAACATTGAGCGAATGTTCAATAACATCCCGATTTACTCCACAGAGATCATTAGCTGACCATGCAAAGACATCTTTGTTGTTGAATAAAAACCTTATCAAGGTTTTCTCCTGGTCTTCAGATAATTGCGAGCCCAACAACACCTTCTGCTCTGCTACATCTTCACACAATAACATAGGCTTCGGCTGATCCGCTGAAGCTGCCTTCTCCCTCCTGAATTTGTACTGTTCACAAGCTTCAGCTCCATCTATATTATGGATTGCCTTGGAGTCAGTCCAGCTTCCTTCGGCCCTTCTAGCAGCTTCCTGGCTTCCATGAATAGCAATAGGTCCTTGGTCCGAAGGTATCTTCATGCAGAGATAAGCTGGGTGAAGAATTGCTTCGAAGGCATTAAGAGTGCCACGGCCGATGATAGCATTGTAAGGATACTCCATGTCAACAATATCAAACACAATTTGCTCAGTCCTTGTGTTGTTAACAAACCCGAAGGTTACCGGCATGGTAATCTTCCCAAGTGCTACAATCTGCCGCCCTCCGAAGCCACAAAGAGGGTGCGTAGCATCATGAATCTTGTCTTCGGGCTCTTGCATTTGTCTGAAGGCTTTAGCAAATATAATGTCAGCTGCACTGCCTGTATCAACTAGGACATTGTGGACCAGAAATCCTTTGATCACGCAAGAGATAACCATGGCATCATTGTGGGGATAATCCTTAAGCTGAAGGTCTTCCTGAGAGAAGGTAATTGGAATATGGGACCATTTTGACTTGATGAAGGGTCCCTGCACTCCAACATGCTGCACCCTTCTCTGAGCCTCCTTCTTCTGCTTCTTGTTAGCCGGCTCTGAGCAAGAACCGCCTGTTATCGAGAGCACCAGCTTCGAAGCCGAAGCAGCTCCAGCTTGGTTGTTGAACGAATCCATCAGCTCAGAAAAGTGGAAGTGAGTTCACTGGAGGTGGGCGCCAATGTTGGGGGCTTGTTCTCAAATGCTAAGAGTTAAGAACAAGGCAACACAGAAAATGTTAAATATTAAGGTCCTTCGTCCTCCACTACATTATATCCCTTCGGGATATAAGGAATTTCGGACGAAGGTTACGAAGGACATACCTTCGTAAACATAATAGCGAGGGATGAAGCATTCATATAAATCATGAGGTATAAAATAGACATTCAAATGTTAACATAGAATCATTTCCATTTCTACTGATATGAATGAATACAAATGACTTCAAATTACAAATGTACCTTCGGTCCTGAGGAAGGCAGGAGAGCAAGTGTGATGCGAAGGCAAATGACAGGTTCGCGTGAACAGTACAGAGGTACTGTTCATCTATTTATAGGCACAGGTCGCAGCCTGTGACAAATTACAATTATGCCCCCTACAAATGTTTACAACATTGACTCAGACCTATATGTATAAAAAGGTCATTCTATCTCTATGTCGGTTTGAAACGCCGAAGCTCCATGAAAAGGAACCTTCGGCCATCTCTTGGAGACGACTTCAGCCGAAGCTGCTTCTTCGTGTGAGACCTTCGGCGCACCGAAGCACGACCCCAACAGCTTCCAAAGGGGAGTGTAAGACCCAAAATTAGTAGAAAAAAAAATATAAACAAAGTATCATAATGCTTTGGAAAATTAGGAAAATAAGAAAAATGATGAGAAAAGGGATTTATCTTTTAAAGGAAACCATCCCATGAAATAGATAACAAGGAGAATAAAACTTAAATTAGTAATATTAAAATAATATGGTTTATATTCACCTTTGGATTTCAATTGATACATTTGAAAAATCTGAAAACTAAAATAGAAGTATAAATTTGAATTTGGAATAGAAAATAGAAAATAAAAGAGAAGGGAAGAACTAAGAAAAATATTACATAAAATAAAATAAAAATCAGAATAAACATCCTTCACACTTAAATTATTAAATTATACCTTTCAAACTGAGGACAAGTTATTCACAAAGTTGGAATTTAAACTTGAATTCAAATTGGATTTGAAAATGGAGAAAAGAAAATAGAAAATAAAAAGGAAAAGAATAAAAACCTTACCTGGGCTCGCTGTACCATATTCGGCCCACTAACCCTTTCTTACCGCGCGGCCCAACTTCGCCCTCCCCCGCCGCGCCGCACTCACTCGCTGACGCGTGGGCCCCGCCCGCAAGTCTCTCTGCGCGCGCATGAGCCAAATACCTCACTGGAATCGTGGACCCGCCTGCCAGTCTCTTCTTCCGCGCGTGCGCTCACTGGCTCTGTGGGACCCGCGCACCCGACCCCGTTGCGCCCGCGTTCCACTGCTGGGTGGCCCCGCGTTGTCAGCTTCGCCTACCTCCTAACAACCTCGCGTGCATGCCGGCGACCCGCCTCCGCCGATTCCGCGGGATGCGTGCACCTCGCAACAACCTCCGCGCTCCTTTACCCTATTAAAAGCCGATCGAGCCCCCCCCCCCCACTTCATCCTCTCAGATCATCGGGCCGAGAGCCACATCGTCGCCGTGAACCGAGAGAGAAGAAGAAGTCCGCCGTGCGGGGATTTCCGTCCAACCGGCGATTTAGTCCTTCGATCGGGACCGGGTTGGCTCGGCGACATTGCGGGGCAGCCATACGAAGCTTCGGTCGACATTGGGGGCCTTCTCGGGGGCGGGAATTGCTCGTCGTCGTGCGAGCTCCGCCGTGAATCCGCTCTCCTCCGTGGGCGGAACTGCAACCCCTTCAATCGCCGGTGAGACCCCTCTCTGTAGATTCACTATCTTCCTCTCTTGGTTTAGCACCGATTAATTTCTAGTTCGGGGTGGTTTGGCACCGGATTGCGCGTTCGCCGGCGAAGCTCCGCCGTGGGTGCGCCACCGCCGCCGCTCGGGATGCTGGGAATTGGGGGAATGGCTCCTGACCGTTGGATCTCGTTGTGCGGTCGGGATTAGATTGTCGCGTACCCCTTCGCCATGTGCGATCTGGGCCGTAGGATTGGATCGTGCGGTCACTGTTTAATCTCGCCCACTTAAAATCTTACCCGTAGATCCGGGATCGTGCGGTCATCAACATATACCGGTTCGCATAGTACGCCGATCTAATCATGTCCCTTGAAAACAGATCGGACGGCCGAGATCTGAGAATACCTCTTCGCCGTGTCCCTTTTCTTAAAAAGCCCCTCGGGTTCCGTTGAATCAACCCGCCGTCCTATGCGACTGTGGTCTGAGTCTTGGTAAACTTGCGCAGAGCCCCCTGCGCTTCTGTTTAATTGAGGCCCAGTCCAGTGATTGATTAAATTGAATAAATAAAATAGGAAATAGATTTTTAATATGAAAATAATTGCTAAAACTTAGATAATTCATAGAAAATCCATTTTAGCTCCAAATTGAACCATTCCAGTTTCTAAAATTTTGTAATAATATTCTTCATCATTTAGTGTCTTTGTTTTGACATGAACTCTGTCAGAAAATTTATTCATCATTTAATCATATTTTAATCACATTAAACCTTAGGAAAATCATAACTTGAATTCTACAACTCTAAAATTAATAATTCTTTTTTTCTGTGATCTTATTTTAATATGTAGATTATTAATATGTATTTTGCATATATGTTTGGTGTAATGTTAATTTTGCCTATACCATGTATGTTTGTATTGCTACGACTAGCAGTGAGGTCACGAGGATCTAAAGAATCATCCTGGTACCTGGAATCTCAAGGCCTAGGCAAGTTGTGCCCTTGATCACTTCTTTTTACCCAGCCATGTTCTGATTAATTATAATGATCTGCATAGGTTAATTTTGATGGGACCCAATAGGTTACCCTAGTTTGTCTATCTTTATACCTTGATTACCACTGAACTTTCTGGGTAGTACTTGCTAGTGCTATATGTGGTTTTGGGTATGGAGATACACTATTCATGATGACACTTTTGTTATCAGTTGTTATTTATTGTTCATGATAAGATCATTATGTTAATTGGAACATGGAGCGACCACCCGGGAAAACAGTGCTACCACAAGGGTGGAATGGGACGCCCTTGGCTGATTAATTAGGAAAGCTAGTGGAAGACTACCTTACCCGAAAGGGGCAAGGGCAGTAGGGGAGAGGTCAGTGTAGGGAGGCCCTCGGGAGGATTTTGCTGCGATGGCGGTCCTGCAAGGGATTCCTGCACTGGATCTTCCTATAAACTGTAGCGGGTTTTCTGAAGCTAGTGGAACTTTGTAAAGGCCTCGTAGTGTTACCCTGCCTCGCCTCCTCGGTAGAGGTGTATGGGAAGTCGCGATCCCTTGGCAGATGGGTAACATGACTTGTGGGTAAAGATGCGCAACCTCTGCAGAGTGTAAAACTGGTATACTAGCCGTGCTCACGGTCATGAGCAGCTCGGACCCTCACATGATTAATCTATGGAACTAAATTCAATTGGTCATATGCATTGCATTGCAGGTGATGTTGATACTTTTGTTCTATTACTTAATTGGGTTTGGTATTTACTTATACTTAGTAACTGCTAATAAAATTTTGACCAACTTTAAAAGCAATGCTCAGCTCTAACCATCTTCTTTGGTAAGCCTTACACTTCACGTGAGCTCCCACCTTTGGCGAGTTCATGCACATTATTCCCCACAACTTGTTGAGCGATGAACGTATGTGAGCTCACTCTTGCTGTCTCACATACACCACAGGTCAAGACCAGGTACTGCAGGATGATGCTCATGGAGGATGCTGTGTTGAGTTCGTGAGTGGTCTAGGCCGTCGTCTCCCAGTCAACTTTGGGTTGCTGGACCGTTGTCTCCTTATAATGTAATTATTTATTTTGTATAGAACTCCTGCTATATATAAAGTTGTGACATTCGATCCTGTGCCACTATACATCATATGTATGAGACTTGGTCCCAGCATACCTGGTGTTTATGTTAACCCCGGGTTTTGGATCCCTAAAATCCGGGTGTTACAGAAGTGGTATCAGAGCAATGTTGACTGTAGGACGAAACCTAGATAGAACTGGACAACCATTATCTATTTACCTTTACTACTCTGATCATTTCTGAACTTATCTTAATCTTTTCTCATCTATTTCCGCTTCACTCTGATTATTCTTACCTATTTATTCTAAAGACAAATGTGGATTTCACACTTTGAAATCCTGTACCTGAAGTGACTTTTAGGAATAGGAGACCTATTCTTAGGAACAAAAACAAAACTATTTTTATAGATATCTATGGACTTGAATGTTTGTTCTTATGATACTTGTTTGATTTGGATCTTTGATTGAGTGTGATGGGTTGTGGAGTAATGTCCACAATTACATCTGCATATACATCTAGGTATAAAGGATAGCATTTGTAAGATAACTAGACAAACTAGATTATCCCCTTAGAAAATATATGTAGTATTCCGTATCTATCTCATCTTAACATATTCTATCTTACCTTCGGACATTCACCTCGTGCAAACTAATTACCCTAGTCTTGACATAGAATATCTGGCCCAGCCCTGCCAAAGAAAATTTCAGTACATAACCAACTATTAGCTTATTCATTCTGTCTACTAAATGATTCCCTTGCAAAGCTATCTTACCATATGCTTCTAACTTAGATGGTCAATACCAGGCGGGGAGGTGGAATTGATTTACCTGCTAACCAACAACCTCAACCACAGTCAGCAGGGATGAATCCTCCTAATCCTCCACAAGGCGGAGTTGATCCACTAGTCGCAGCTCAGATGAGAATGATGCAGCAAATGGCGGACACTATGGCAGATATGCGCACCCAAATGCGGTAAGAACGCCAAGAAATGCACCAGGAAAGAGAAGATGCACGTCGGGAAATGCGCCAAGAGCGGGAAGAAATACGCCAGGAGAGAAGGGTACAACAACAGCAGCTGCAACAACAACTTCAACAACAGCAGCAACAACAACAAGTGCCATTGCCTCCACCTCCACCACCAGTTCCACCCCGGGACAAGCATCGGGAGTTCATGAGCCACAAACCACCAACCTTCTCCAACTCCGCAGATCCATTGCAAGCAGATGACTGGTTAAAGTCCATAGAGAAGATGCTCAATATAGCCCAGTGCTCGGACCGAGAGAAAGTACTCTATGCATCGGGTCGTCTTGCTGGTCCCGCTGCAGATTGGTGGGATGCGTACTGTGCAGCTCATGCTGCTGCCGATACAATAACCTGGGAAGAATTCTCCACACAATTCAGGAATTACCATATTCCTGCTGGACTCATGAAGATTAAGAGGAAGGAGTTTCTATCTCTCAAGCAAGGAAGTATGTCCGTGAGTGAATATAGGGACAAATTCATTCAGTTATCTCGATATGCTCCCAGAGATGTTGAAGATGATGAGCAAAAGCAGGAGCTCTTTCTGGATGGTTTGATTGGACCCTTGCAATATCAGCTGGTATCGCACACCTTCCCATCCTTCCAAAGGCTACTTGACAAAGCTATTGCTGTAGAAAACAAGAGGAGTATATTTGGAGAGAAAAGAAAGGCTGTCAACCAAGGGCAGGCTGGAAGTAGTTCCCGTCCTCGCTATACTACCACTCCCAATGCACCAGCTAGTGGCAGTTCTGGACAACAAACTCAACAGACACCAACTGCTCCTCCAAAAGCAAGCACTCCAGGAGGAACCGTTGCTCCCAACACAACCGCCATCAGAACATGCTTCAAGTGTGGACAACCGGGACACTACGCCAACTACTGTCCCAACAAAGCTGCCTACACTACACCGGCTCCGATGAAACAAGGACAAGCCTCGGCAGGAAAGAGTCAGCCCCTATCTATCAACCGGGGATATGCCCATCATGCAGAAGTAGAAGCTGAACCCGGTGAACTTGAAATTCAAATTCAAGAAGAAGAGCCAGTTGGAGATGAAGTAGTCGGTGAAGAAGTCAACGAGCAACAAGAATAAAGAGATAAACATAGATATAGATACATATATATATATATATATTTTACTATTTGTAAGACCTAAATATTAGTTTAGCCAGTAGTAGTATTTTACTATTTTAGTAATAATAATAAGGTCCATTTGACCCTGTGTTTCGCTAATAAGATATGCATCATGCCGAGATTTTTGTTTATGCATATGTGTTGAATCAATATGAACATGCACCCTTTTTTTTCTTACAAATCTCGAGGACGAGATTATTTTTAAGGGGGGTAGGATTTGTAAGACCCAAAATTAGTAGAAAAAAAAATATAAACAAAGTATCATAATGCTTTGGAAAATTAGGAAAATAAGAAAAATGATGAGAAAAGGGATTTATCTTTTAAAGGAAACCATCCCATGAAATAGATAACAAGGAGAATAAAACTTAAATTAGTAATATTAAAATAATATGGTTTATATTCACCTTTGGATTTCAATTGATACATTTGAAAAATCTGAAAACTAAAATAGAAGTATAAATTTGAATTTGGAATAGAAAATAGAAAATAAAAGAGAAGGGAAGAACTAAGAAAAATATTACATAAAATAAAATAAAAATCAGAATAAACATCCTTCACACTTAAATTATTAAATTATACCTTTCAAACTGAGGACAAGTTATTCACAAAGTTGGAATTTAAACTTGAATTCAAATTGGATTTGAAAATGGAGAAAAGAAAATAGAAAATAAAAAGGAAAAGAATAAAAACCTTACCTGGGCTCGCTGTACCATATTCGGCCCACTAACCCTTTCTTACCGCGCGGCCCAACTTCGCCCTCCCCCGCCGCGCCGCACTCACTCGCTGACGCGTGGGCCCCGCCCGCAAGTCTCTCTGCGCGCGCATGAGCCAAATACCTCACTGGAATCGTGGACCCGCCTGCCAGTCTCTTCTTCCGCGCGTGCGCTCACTGGCTCTGTGGGACCCGCGCACCCGACCCCGTTGCGCCCGCGTTCCACTGCTGGGTGGCCCCGCGTTGTCAGCTTCGCCTACCTCCTAACAACCTCGCGTGCATGCCGGCGACCCGCCTCCGCCGATTCCGCGGGATGCGTGCACCTCGCAACAACCTCCGCGCTCCTTTACCCTATTAAAAGCCGATCGAGCCCCCCCCCACTTCATCCTCTCAGATCATCGGGCCGAGAGCCACATCGTCGCCGTGAACCGAGAGAGAAGAAGAAGTCCGCCGTGCGGGGATTTCCGTCCAACCGGCGATTTAGTCCTTCGATCGGGACCGGGTTGGCTCGGCGACATTGCGGGGCAGCCATACGAAGCTTCGGTCGACGTTGGGGGCCTTCTCGGGGGCGGGAATTGCTCGTCGTCGTGCGAGCTCCGCCGTGAATCCGCTCTCCTCCGTGGGCGGAACTGCAACCCCTTCAATCGCCGGTGAGACCCCTCTCTGTAGATTCACTATCTTCCTCTCTTGGTTTAGCACCGATTAATTTCTAGTTCGGGGTGGTTTGGCACCGGATTGCGCGTTCGCCGGCGAAGCTCCGCCGTGGGTGCGCCACCGCCGCCGCTCGGGATGCTGGGAATTGGGGGAATGGCTCCTGACCGTTGGATCTCGTTGTGCGGTCGGGATTAGATTGTCGCGTACCCCTTCGCCATGTGCGATCTGGGCCGTAGGATTGGATCGTGCGGTCACTGTTTAATCTCGCCCACTTAAAATCTTACCCGTAGATCCGGGATCGTGCGGTCATCAACATATACCGGTTCGCATAGTACGCCGATCTAATCATGTCCCTTGAAAACAGATCGGACGGCCGAGATCTGAGAATACCTCTTCGCCGTGTCCCTTTTCTTAAAAAGCCCCTCGGGTTCCGTTGAATCAACCCGCCGTCCTATGCGACTGTGGTCTGAGTCTCGGTAAACTTGCGCAGAGCCCCCTGCGCTTCTGTTTAATTGAGGCCCAGTCCAGTGATTGATTAAATTGAATAAATAAAATAGGAAATAGATTTTTAATATGAAAATAATTGCTAAAACTTAGATAATTCATAGAAAATCCATTTTAGCTCCAAATTGAACCATTCCAGTTTCTAAAATTTTGTAATAATATTCTTCATCATTTAGTGTCTTTGTTTTGACATGAACTCTGTCAGAAAATTTATTCATCATTTAATCATATTTTAATCACATTAAACCTTAGGAAAATCATAACTTGAATTCTACAACTCTAAAATTAATAATTCTTTTTTTTCTGTGATCTTATTTTAATATGTAGATTATTAATATGTATTTTGCATATATGTTTGGTGTAATGTTAATTTTGCCTATACCATGTATGTTTGTATTGCTACGACTAGCAGTGAGGTCACGAGGATCTAAAGAATCATCCTGGTACCTGGAATCTCAAGGCCTAGGCAAGTTGTGCCCTTGATCACTTCTTTTTACCCAGCCATGTTCTGATTAATTATAATGATCTGCATAGGTTAATTTTGATGGGACCCAATAGGTTACCCTAGTTTGTCTATCTTTATACCTTGATTACCACTGAACTTTCTGGGTAGTACTTGCTAGTGCTATATGTGGTTTTGGGTATGGAGATACACTATTCATGATGACACTTTTGTTATCAGTTGTTATTTATTGTTCATGATAAGATCATTATGTTAATTGGAACATGGAGCGACCACCCGGGAAAACAGTGCTACCACAAGGGTGGAATGGGACGCCCTTGGCTGATTAATTAGGAAAGCTAGTGGAAGACTACCTTACCCGAAAGGGGCAAGGGCAGTAGGGGAGAGGTCAGTGTAGGGAGGCCCTCGGGAGGATTTTGCTGCGATGGCGGTCCTGCAAGGGATTCCTGCACTGGATCTTCCTATAAACTGTAGCGGGTTTTCTGAAGCTAGTGGAACTTTGTAAAGGCCTCGTAGTGTTACCCTGCCTCGCCTCCTCGGTAGAGGTGTATGGGAAGTCGCGATCCCTTGGCAGATGGGTAACATGACTTGTGGGTAAAGATGCGCAACCTCTGCAGAGTGTAAAACTGGTGTACTAGCCGTGCTCACGGTCATGAGCAGCTCGGACCCTCACATGATTAATCTATGGAACTAAATTCAATTGGTCATATGCATTGCATTGCAGGTGATGTTGATACTTTTGTTCTATTACTTAATTGGGTTTGGTATTTACTTATACTTAGTAACTGCTAATAAAATTTTGACCAACTTTAAAAGCAATGCTCAGCTCTAACCATCTTCTTTGGTAAGCCTTACACTTCACGTGAGCTCCCACCTTTGGCGAGTTCATGCACATTATTCCCCACAACTTGTTGAGCGATGAACGTATGTGAGCTCACTCTTGCTGTCTCACATACACCACAGGTCAAGACCAGGTACTGCAGGATGATGCTCATGGAGGATGCTGTGTTGAGTTCGTGAGTGGTCTAGGTCGTCGTCTCCCAGTCAACTTTGGGTTGCTGGACCGTTGTCTCCTTATAATGTAATTATTTATTTTGTATAGAACTCCTGCTATATATAAAGTTGTGACATTCGATCCTGTGCCACTATACATCATATGTATGAGACTTGGTCCCAGCATACCTGGTGTTTATGTTAACCCCGGGTTTTGGATCCCTAAAATCCGGGTGTTACAGGGAGACAATGTCAAACTTAATGCCCCTCCAAAGAATTTATCTAACTTTGTTAAGGGCAAGGCTCCCATGCCTCAAGATAACGAGGGTTACATTTTGTACCCTGCCGGCTATCCTGAGAGCAAAATTAGGAGAACTCATTCTAGGAAGTCTCACTCTGGCCCTAACCATGCTTTTATGTATAAGGGTGAGACATCTAGCTCTAGGCAACCAACCCGTGCCAAGTTGCCTAGAAAGAAAACTCCTAATGCATCAAATGATCATGCTATTTCATTCAAAACTTTTGATGCATCATATGTTTTAACTAACAAATCCGGCAAGGTAGTTGCCAAGATTGTTGGGGGCAAACACAAGGGCTCCAAGACTTGTGTTTGGGTACCCAAAGTTCTTGTTTCTAATGCCAAAGGACCCAAAACCGTTTGGGTACCTAAAGTCAAGAACTAAAATTGTTTTGTAGGTTTATGCATCTGGGGGCTCAAGTTGGATACTCGACAGCGGGTGCTCCAAGAATTGTTTTGTAGGTTTATGCATCTGTACGCCGCGGGAGTGGCGGCAGCGTTCTTGGATGGTCTTGTCCTCACTCCGTGGGAGGACGGGAGCGAGGACCTCTTGTGCGGAGGTGGCCGTGGTCGTCGGTGCTAAGATGGTGGCTGCCGCTGGTGAGGCTGCCCCTTGTAGAGGTGGTTGCCTCCGCTGCCGGGACCATCAGGGCCACCTGCCGCTGAGTCCCTGACTCTTTGGCTTTAATGGCCTCGTTGTCGCCCCTGTAGGAGGACGGGGGCGAGGACCTTTCTCAGCGGCGCTCACCCTGAGGTGGTCACTGCTGCTGGCGTACCACCCGGAGCGGAGGTCATTATCGCTGCTGATGCAGAGGTGGTCGCTGTCGCCGGCGATCCGTCGATGCAGAGGTGGTCGCCGCCGCTGGTGAGGCAGCCCGGAGTCAGCTTCCAGCGCGACTCTTGTTGGTGCAGCGTAGTCCATTCCTGCAGAGATGGAGCTGGGCCCCGTTTGTAAGGGAATGTAATAACATTTGCTTGAGAGTAAAATGTAATAACATATGTATGCAGGATTTTAGCCTGGGAAACCAAGTTGTGCGTCCGAACCCCCTAGATGGTGGCTTCAAGTACTAAGACACCTGCCGCAGGGCGGTGGAGTATGCAGGCTCACGGCACGGGACCAGGCTGAGCGGCTACATGGCTTTCGAACCCCCCAGGAGACAAGTGCCTGTTCTTCAAAACTGGACCTCCAGTTCGTTGGACGCACAGGACTATAGTTTTAAATACTAGGACACCCGTCATGGAGTGGTGGAGTGTACAGGGTTTTGGGTACGGAACCAGGCTAACCGGCCACACAGGCTCCGGACCACCCTATGGAGCGGGCATCCATTCCTTAGAACCGGCCCCCAGGCCTTCCCCTGTTTTTATAAAGTAATAGATATTATCTATTAAGCAGTATTTAACACTTATCTGTGTGTTGCCCGATCCTGTTGTTAACTTCCCTTGGTACCTGGCCCCCGCCTGGGGTGCAGGCTCGATGTGTCGAGGCTGGACACCAGCGCGTATAAAAGAGTTGTCAACGACCTTCGGGAGGCAGCCTCACCGAGACCTAGATCTGTACACAGCTTTAGCTAAAGAGTGTTAGTGATACACCCGTAGACCCCGTCATCTGGCATTTTTCATCCTTTGATACATGCTCGGGATTTGCAGTGTTTTGGCTAGGGGAAGCAAGTTGTGTGTCCGGACCCCCTGGATGGTGGTTCTAGATACTAGGACGCCTGTCACAGAGTGGTGGAACATGCAGGCCCACGGTACGGGACCAGGCTGAGCGGCTACATGGTTCCGGACCACCCCAGGAGACAAGCGTCTCTTCTCTAGTTTCGGACCCCAAGTTGTCGGACCCACAGGACTTATAGCTCTAAGTACTAGTGTGCTCGTCACGGAGTGGTGGAGTGTGCAGGGTTTTGGGTACGGAACCAGGCTAACCGGCCGCACAGGCTCCAGACCACCCCATGAAACGAGCACTCGTTCCTCAGAGCTAGCCCCCAGGCCGTCGGGTCCCCCTGCTTTCGCATAGAGGTCCTAAACTGCAATCCTGGCTATTCAATCCAGATGTCATTATGCCTAGTGGGATGGGAGCTGAGCAGGTGGGTTAGATAAAACACGATCAGAAACTGCAGGGTGAGACCGTGGAGCAGTAGGAAATTGCTATCATAGAGGCATATCTTGAGAGGGTAGTTTTCCTTTATAGCTAATCATGCATGGGTGCGGGCCAACAGGCCGGGTTTATGGGGGCAGACCCTAC
The DNA here is from genome assembly GCA_029449295.1 of Zea luxurians. Lineage (NCBI taxonomy): Eukaryota > Viridiplantae > Streptophyta > Magnoliopsida > Poales > Poaceae > Zea > Zea luxurians. Next base: position 22,444,109 of record JAOPSE010000009.1, on the reverse strand, counting down.
CGGGTTGGCATACCCGTGTGCACTACCTAGTTACAAAAGGGAAAAACTTCGACCCCTCAGACTTGCTCTATAGATAAAACTTACAGAGATATTTCGACACTGGGGGGGCATTCCTTTGGTCGTAGCTAGACAGTTGCCCTTGGGTCGGGGTACTCCCATTACCATGAAGGGTCCTTCCCAGCTGGGGGAGTGTTACAGAGCCCTAATTTGGTCTGGTACCTTTGTAGAATTAGGTCCCGACCCTGGGTTCCCATCTGTATTTGACGAAGGAGGCCCCCGCCTTTGGCTGTGGTCATTCCTGGATGAACCTGTCAGAAAGCTGGACCCGTGGGGAATCCAGATGGGTTTTCGGAGGAAGGCAGGCTTCAGCTCCGTAGACCGGGGGACATGGGATCCCGCCGGTGGTCCGCCTAGTCGTCGCCGTCGGAGTGGGAGTCTTTTGCGAAGACGTCCTTCAGGTCCCCTTCGGGTGACTGATACCCGAGGTCCTGTTCAGTCGCAGCCACCTCGCCGTCGTCGACCTTTTCTTTGCCAGGACGGCGGCGAGGTGGGGAGCCGTCTCTGGAAGACTGCTCACGTCGCTCGCTGGCGCGTTCGCTGACGCGTTTTGCGAGATCAATGATCTCGCGACACTCCGCGACGCTGTGGCGACCGTTGGGATGTACAGGGCACGAGCCGCCGTTACCCCTTTGTGGACGTGGGCGTTTGTTGCGGTCGTCCCGGCCTCCGATCGCGGCTGCGACGACTAGCGCGGTGGACTGCGGCTTCTCGTAGCCGCGATCCTTCTTTTTCTTTCTGCCGTCCCGGGGAATGGCACCCGAACCACCCGTCTGGGTGGTCCTAGTTTGTGGGGCCGAGTGCCATGCCCGGCCTTCAGCAGCTCTAGCACACTTATCCGCTAGGGCGAAGAGCGTGGGGACAGTCTCCACATCATGTGTGGCAAGTTTCTCCAACATTTTCTTATCACGTACCCCCTGTCGGAAGGCCGTGATGATGGAGGCATCGGAAATACGAGGTATCGTACCTCGCACCTTGGCAAAGCGGGAGATGAACTTCTAGAGGGTCTCCCCTGGCTCTTGGCTCACAGCATGGCGGTGGGCCTCCACACCGTGCTGTTGATAAGCACTGGCGAAGTTTGCCACGAACCGCGCATAGAGCTCTTCCCAGGAGTAGATTGATCTTGGGGCGAGGTTCATGAGCCAAGTCCGGGCAGGTCCAGACAGGGCGACATGAAAATATGTCGCCATTACGGCGGTGTTTCCACCTGCTGCCGTGATGGCGGTGACATATACTTGCAGGAACTCTGATGGGTTCGTTGTCCCATCGTATTTTTCCGGCAGGTGTGGCCGGAACTTGGGCGGCCATGACGCCGTGCGAGGATGGTCAGCGAGGGCGGCGCAGCCCATGCCGGTCAAGGGGACACCCGTTTGGGACCGGGCGCCCACTGGTGTCTGCGGTGCCTCCGCAGCGAAATCTCGGTCGAGGTTGCGACCCTCGACGTTCTGTCGGCGCTCACTCGCCCTTTCCAAAGAGACCCGGGCGTCTTCTCCCATACGCCTATGGTTGAGCTCCGCCCGGAGGTCGTCGGTCTGTGCACCCCTTACGGAGGGCGAGCGCACAGACGCTGTCGCCTCGTGTTGGCGCCGGGATGACCGAGGCCTCGACCTGGTCGAAGTAGAATGTGCCATGCCGAGCAGTCGGTCGACGTCGTCGCGCCACTGCTTCATGGCCCCCGGTGATGCCGTAGAGCTAGGGGCGGCGTAGCAACTCTCTGGCCGCAGACAGCGCCGTAGGCGCTGCCCTCGATGGAGTCCGGGATGCCTGCGCTGGCGTGTGTTGCTGCACGGCGTGCACGACAGCAGTCCCAGAGTCGGGGCGGTCGGGCACTCGTGGCGCGGAGGATGCAACCTCCTGCTCCATCACGAAATCCTCCGAAGTTTCGGCGCGGTGCTCGATGATCCGCACCATCATGCTGAGCGAGGAAACAAGCAAAAACTTGAAGCCTGGCCCCTACCTGGCGCGCCAAATGTCGGGGAGGAAATCTTCCCGGCCGGGTGGCGGATTGCACCCGCCCTAAATCCTAAAGAGAGGAGGGGCCTAAGCGTTTTGCTTGCTACGAGACTGGTGGATCAACACACGAGAGCACGCGAGGGTTTAGAGTGGTTCGGGCCGCCGGAGCATAATACCCTACTCTACTGTGTGATGTATTGCTTGGGAGCTTGTATGAACTTGAGAGTGTCTGCCTAGAGCTGGCCCTCATAACGTCGCATGCCTCCCCTTTTATAGCTGAAGGGGGGCATGCACAAAGGCACTGAGCCCCGACATGTGGGCCCAGGGACATAGAGAATATAACACTTGGGACTATAAATATTTGCTGCCGGGGTAATCCCCTTGTGTCCTGTCGTCCGAGATCTGTGTATCTTCGGCGTGCAGGGGAAGCTTCTTGTAGAAGGGATAACACAGTGCGCTGCTTGGCACGGGCGCACTGTTCGCCAGCAGACCCAGCAGGCGCGCCGCCTACTGGATGACCTTGACGTCGCCTGCCAGTGGATGGGACGGGACACATTAAATGCTGAGAGGGCACGTCGCCCGTCAGCGCAGTGGCAGGCGGCGCGTCCTCTCCTCAATAAATGCAGGGGCTACACGGCTTTACGTCAGGCTCGGTCCGATGGCTTATGTCATGGGCCACAAGCAGCGGGCCTTCGCCTGCGCGGGGAGCGGAGGGCAAGGCCTGCACACGTGTCAGCACCGGACCCCTGCATACCCCAAGGTCCTTCTCGTTCCGGAACCCTGCCGGGGTTCGGACCTACCCTGGGGCTCCGGACCTGTATGTATACAGGGGCCCGGTGACCCTTTGTGGGGGTCCGGTCTTACTGAGGCATGGTGCCTTTCCTCGCCACGTGGCGCCCTTTGGCCCGCCCATCCGGTGGAGTTAGGCGCGGTCCTCCGCGCGTCCAGGAGACGTCGCATGGGTGCGATGCCTTTATGCTGTAGGAGAGGGTACCCCTGATTTAGGGTACCGACAGTAACGTAAATGATAACAGTAATTATTCACACTCGAGTGACACCGGTAATAAGTTTGAATAGGTCGTTATTCGTTTTTAGTGATATATCTGATTACAATTAGATTTAAACATATATAATTTAATGTTATCTTATACTCATCACGTTATAATTATGTGAACCAAACAACATCCAATACTCTCATGATTTGTATTGTTCGGTTATGTTTTTGATTGACTTAACCCCCTCCCCCACCCCCACCCCTCGACGATATGACTCGTTCTTCGTTGTTCTATCTTAGAGTAGAAAAGGGTACATTGAGTTAGGCAACGTGACACGACTTAAGTGAGCTAAAAAATGCTTATCCTAAAGCATAAAACAGCATTTGAAAATCGTGGAGTTCCTTTTTTTCTATCGTTGATCTCATCTGGATTATCCCTTTTTTTATCCGATCAGCTCAAAGGCTTCTGCGAAGCTTCCTCCGCCGCCCCTCCTCTGCGAGTATCCCTCGGCGCACCGGATCGGAGGCAACAGCATAATACTCTACCATTTAACATGATTTAATAACAATATTTCTCTGTCTCTACTAACTATTAAGATATTAGTGTAGACTACGAGCGTGTTTGGTGTGGCGCCTAAGCCGCCACACCGTGCCACACTTTTCAGCCACAAGTGTGGCGCCATTGGGCGCCACACTTGTGGCTGAAAAGTGTGGCGCGGTGTGGCGGCTTAGGCGCCACACCAAACACGCCCTACGTCTATGCCTCCGCCTCTCCCCTCCCCAATGCGGCTTCTGAAACAGCCGCATTCCGCATGCCCCACGTGCACGCTTCGCGCAGCCCTCGCCAACCAACCATCGGCCTCCCCTCACCACTTCTTCCTCCCGCAACCGTCGACTCCGATCTAGACACCGCCGCCCGAGTGCCTAGACCCCAGATCGCGCTCTATCCCCCTCCCCACTTCTTCCTCTCACAACCACCGCAGACGCTGCACGAGGTCCTATTCTTTTCCCTTTGCGCTGTTGTTTTGCTCATCTCCCCCTCTTCTCTCCCTGTGCCAGTGCCGCTGCTCACGAGAGGAGAGACTTGAGCTCTAATAGAGGCGACGAGATTGTGGCGGAGGGGCTGGTTTAGGGGAAATCAGTCTTGGAGGGTGCGTCAGGCGGGCGGCGCGAGGGACAAATTCGAACCCACCTCCATGGCTGGGGCAAGATCAAGAAGAAGAGCCAAGGGGCAGCACATCCTCCCCGTCCGCCTCTGTTGTCCCGGTCTTCCACCCCAAGAACTCTTCCTCCTCCCGCCTCGTGGGCCACCGCAACCCCTCCTGCCTGTAGATCCACTCTTGCCGCGAACCTCCCCATGCCGCTCCCTGCGGAGCTCTCTACGCCTCCCTCCCCACACCGCATTCCCCGGCGCCCCCTTCTCGTTACAATCGTCCGCTCCCCGCGGAGCTCTGTGCCTACCTCCCCCTTGAAATTCTTAAAAAAATCAACCCGCTGACGCACTCATCCCCCAACTATCGCCCGCTCCCTGCGAAGCTCTCTGCGCCTCCCTCCCCATGCTGCCTCCAACACGCCCCACCTACCGCACGCCGCCTTCTCCGGCGCCCCCTTCCCCTAACAATCGTCCGCTCCCCGTGGAGCTCTCTGCCTACCTCCCCATGCCGCTTCCGCCAGGCCGCCACTCCCGGGGAGCTTCATCGCCCGAGCGCCTCAGAAAGCCTCGCTCGCGACGCCCTCCATGAACGAGCAAGCCGCGGAGTGCCTCGCTCGTGACGCCCTCCATGAACGCGCAAGCCATCGACCCCCAACATCGAAGGGGAGCAGGCTGCGGTCGCCCGCCGTGTGCCCGCTGGCGCTCCCCAAGCACCTGTTCATCTCGATCGCTTTGTTGGAGGCGCTTGGAGTCGCTGTTGTCTGCTAGAGGTAGTTTTGTTCATGTTCACTCCGAGAATGGTGTGATTGATTTTTACAGATGAAATTGCATTTCTTGCTCGATCAGAAAAGGAGGAGCAAAATGGTTTGGTTCCATCAAGTTCTATTTCCTAATACAAATTTGTTAATTGGCGTTGTTTATGGAACTTTCAGCTATGCTACTAGGGCATGCTATTCCTATACTGTCCAGGTATATATGCCCTTTGGTTAGTTTCTGTTGCAATCCGTTAACTATGTTCACTTATATCTCATGATTCTTTGATCTAAGTTATTTCAATTATTACCAAATTGTATTCATCTTCTTTTGTCTCAAAATTCGTTGACTCTATTCATCCAGAATCTCTACCATGTGTTGTGCCGCGACGTGGACCCACCGTCTGTGCCGGAGGGCATGCCTCCTTGATCGATCCTAGGGAGTGTGCCATCCGTGGCTTCGACATCCACGACATGGTCATCGTGATGTCACACCACGACTTATGCCTCTGGGCATGTGTGGTGTTAGACTCTGCTAGACTGCTAATTGTATCCATCTTATTTTGTCTCCTCTGGTTTAAATCTCATTCTTTGTTGTACATTTGCAGAAACCGTCTACTTTTTGTATTCTGAATATGTGCAAGGAGATACTCAGTCATCTTTCGAAAGTTGTTGGAATTGATATCGTGGAGCTAGCTCTTTGGGCAAAGGTGTATATTAAACACTTCTACATCCATTGTGATTGTGAGCTTGCCTTTTTTGTGCCCTTTCACTCTTATTGCTTCTAATAAATAGACTATCTATGTTACACATAGTGATTTCCTGGAACTAATTTGACACAAATTTTCTACCTACAGTACTTCACAGATGACATTAATCTTAGTTAATACATGTTGTTAATATGTAGTCTGTACACTTCAATTATTTTTTATTGATGAAATATTGTGAGAACCATAATATTCTTGAAAAACATAAAATGGTTGGATTGTTTATGATGATTTGGGCTTGGAAAGACATAAAAAATCTAAAAGTTTCTTGTGTTGGGAGAGGACTGATGGGCTACATTGGGGATAAGGTTAGTCATATTGTTTTTTGTTACCTTTTCTAGTTTGTCGTATATAATTTGAACACAAACATGACATTGACCTGATCCTAGGGTTTCCACCTTTATATTGCCAAGGCCACTGCCCAGGTGAGGACTGTCTATTCCTATGTGGGGGAGACCAAGGCCCTGAATTCCTACTCAGAGGCAATTCAGAACACCCTGCAGCTGGGTTACAAGGCTGAGATGGCCAAGGGGCTTGGCATTGGCTGCACCTATGGAATTGCTCGTATGTCGTGGGCACTGGTGTTCTGGTACGTCGACGTGTTCATCTGGAATGGCCTGACAGATGGTGAGAAGGCCTTCACTATAATTTTCACAGCAATCGTCGGTGGTCTGTCAGTACCCAAAGATTGCTTTTCTGCTTTAGCAGTTTCGCAACATGAACCAATGTAACCAATTTGTTGATCACAGGAGCCTCGCAGTCATTTTCGAATCTTGGAGCATGCAGCAATGGGAAGATTGCCGGCTACAAGGTGTTGGAGGTGATAAGGCAGAGGCCAACGATAGTTCAGGACACATGAGACGGCAGGTGCCTTGACGAAGTACATGGAAACATAGAGTTCAAGGAAGTGGCGTTCAGCTATCCTTCCTGCCAGAATGACATGATTTTCCGTGATTTTTCTCTCTTCTCCGCAGGGAAGACCATAACTGTCGTTGGAGGCAGTGGATCTGGAAAGAGCATGGTTGTTGCTCTCATTGAGCGATTTTACGATCCTAATCAGGATGAGCAAATGAACGGTGCACCTTATGTTGTTACAACTTGTCAGTCTATTTGATTTTTAATAAGTGGTCATGATTGATGTTGTAGGGGAAGTTTTACTTGATAATGTGGACATCAAGATGCTGCAATTGAAGCGACTTAGGGACTAGATCGACTTGGTGAATCAGGAACCTGCTCTTTTTGCAACTACAATCCTTGAGAATATTCTTTATGGCAAGCTTGATGCCACAATGGCAGAGTTTGGGGCTGCGACTACTTCAGCAGGTTCATTGCTCTTCTTCCTAATGGCTACAACACTCATGTGGGTTCTATTTCTATTTATATTCTAATTTCTAATGCCATTTGTACTTTATTTCTATTTCAATGTTAGAGCCCTTCATTTCTTGTTTTGCTGTTTTTTCCCAAAAGCATTTGCTCTAATGTTGTTTTGAATGCCCTTCATTTCTTGTTTTGCAGTTTTCATATGGAATATTTATCGAATGCCATTTGCACTACATTTCTTGTTCTGATTTCATAACCAGATTGCTCAACTAGATTTTTTCCCACTGAGCAGGTTTGTGGTTCGGTTCCCACTGAGCAGGTTTGTGGTTGAAGTGTTGAAAACTTTCCAAATTTTCCTTCATCAATTGACCCCTGAAGGCATATTGAGGATGGGGGTCTTCGTCTGGACAGCAAGAAGCCAAGGAATAGAGCCAAGCGCAAAATGCTTCTGCAGCATGCACAAACTTTTGTATGAAACGAAGGCCACAGGGAAAGAACAATATCACAACAACTTCGGTTGTTACAGATTTATTGCCCGTCCCAACGCAAGCCACCCCGTGCCAACATTTCGGAAAAGATGGCCTGGAAATTGGATGGAAGAATGGTTTTATGTGAAGAACGACTTGATAGCGAGGGAAAATATCAAGGAGGTTATTATGCGCCCCATATGGTCCTGCTTCGGCCTTTGAAAGCCGAAGGTTGAAATTGATGAAGCCGCCGAAGCATGCCAGAAAGCATTTGGTACTGTCTGCTTCTTTATGGGTACGAGAGATTTAATTTAAGAGCACATAGCATTCAGAGTATGGCCGCTTGTAGAGAGCTGGGAGATGCCGAAGGAGACCGTCACCAAGTCTAGCGAAGGTGAATTGGTCCAGCTGAAGTACACATTCAGATATGGGGATAAATTCGATGAACCAAACGATGATTGGCTAAAATGCATCGAAGTTATAAGTGATGAACTGCTTGGATCATTTGGGTATACAATGTCGTCCTGGGAGTCCATGTTTGATAACAGCCAAACCTCACCAGCAGCCTTCAGAGCCTGGAGCACAGAAAATACTCAAGATTATGCAACTACGTTTAAATATATGGAGTAGAATATTTAGCTTGGCTGGTCAAGCACATTAGTGGACACTGGACCACCAACAAAAAAAATACATTAGGCAAACTACATCAAAAACCTCTTTAGCACAGACAGCACAACAGATGTCTTGGAAAGGCAATAATGGGCTCGCTGACTAAACTCAGCCACACTGGGTATCTTTGTGATTATAGACCATGTAGTGCTACTAACTTGGAGTTATTATTTTAGCAGAATTGTTGCTGTTAACTAGTTGGACACCTTTAAGAACAGATCTGTGTCACATCGTGTTCAGAAACATCTCAATTGTCTGATGAGGAGAGTTATGGTCACCTGCAAATCTTCCAATACATTTGAATATGCATCCTTGACTTCCACAACAGCAAGACCTTCTGGGAACTTTCTAATCAAAACAAGCAGTTGATCTTTTCCCTTCAGGTCATGCTTGGACTGCACAAATACAAATATCAAATCAACACATGGGATTTCAGAAGTCAGAACTAGTTCAATTGCAAGCAACAATATAACAAACTACAAAACTATTTAGAATGTAGCTCACATAATTCCAATACTACACATTTAATCAATTGCAGATTGCTACGTTTCGTAAGTTACAGTGCAGGTCAGACGGTAACTGAGGTGACTAGGGCCTACTCCCTCCGTCCCAAAATAAGTCTCCATCCTGCATTACGATGACTCAACCAATCTAAACTTTGACCAAATATATATTAAAAATATTAACATTTGTGATACCATTACCATATAAGCATCATTAGATTGGTCACATCATATATTTTCATAATAAACGTATTACATATTTGGAGATACAAATGTTGATACTATTTTTCTATAAATCTAGTCAAAATTGAGATTGGTTGACTCCTCAAAATACAAGATGGGGCTTATTTTAGGACAGAGGGAGTAGGTAGCTAGACCCAGAGCCTCACCTTATGGCAGGACAGGAAGTAGTTGCAAGTAGCAGGGATAAATCTCACCAAAATCTGTGTGTTTGGAAGCCCATCTTTCGACAAACATTTGTCTAGGGGAGGCCTTTTTCCGGTTGGAAATTGCCCCGGTCTCAGTAGGCCAGGCGATTCTTCGTTCTCCGATGCCATCCCCGCGACGCCCCGGCTCCCAGCGACTCTAACCCTAGCCTCTCGAGCTCCTCCCCAACGCCATCGCTCATCCGCCGTCGCCACGAGCTCCTCCGCTGTTGCCGTCGCTCGTCCCCACGAGCTCCCCATCCCCACGGCTCCCAACAACTCTCCATCCAGCAAAGCAGTACATAAAGGTAACAGCCACCTGATCCTCCATCCCCACGAGCTCGTCTGTCGTCGCCACCTGATCCACATCGAGCTCTCCGACGTCGTCCCCTTCCCCTCGACAAGGTAAAATCCCGCTCTAGATCCACGCCTTGTTGTGCCTTGCTGCATCTTGCTTTTTCGCGCGTTCACACATACCTTGCCAGCACGACAGCACAGAACAATGTGCTGCTAGGTGATTAGATCTGGCAGCTCTATCCTTATGGTGCAGTGCTTTTACTGAAACCACGTGCAAGCTTAAGTTAGTCTTTAACTGTTGAGACAGGACGAATCCAATCGTTTCTGTTGGTTTCTACTTGCTCTGAAGCTTTAGAAACCATGATTTGAGGAAGTAAACGTATGATATAGTTAGTAGTGGCTGCGACGGCGGTGGTTCTGCATTGACAGAAGTTGTCTGTATGACAGGGAGTTTGAGCAAATGGGAACAATATTATTCGAATTCTGAATTGCTGTTACATTTACCTTGTCCTTTGCTCATCTGCTGTCTGATACCTGACGTTCTTTAATGCACACACAATTGGCAACGTTTTAAAAGTTTCTGGTGATTCTGTGGTACACAAATGATGTGATGATGGATGAACCAATTTACTATGCTTCAATTTACTTTGTTTGATTTTTTCCTGATTTTTTGAAGTATTGTTTATAGCATCACGTATATATGGATGAACCATTTTCTGATGATGGATAAAGTTCTCATCCAATATAGTAGTATAGTGTTGCTGCTTGCTACGTTTTGGGACTAAAACAGATTTGGACTAAACCCTTGGTTGCCAAAGGGTGACAGGAAATTATACCCTAGTGTGGGAAATCCTCTCATGAAGTGCCATTTAAATCCCCTTGGTGGATTTTTTACATGGGTTTTTTCCCTATTGCTACCAAACGAGTCCTTAGTTAAAAAATTAACTAGTGAACGATAAATGTTCGAGAATGAAGATATTATACAAAATGCACACTTGAGAATCCTAGCCAGAATACGGCCACGCAGGAAAGCCCACACAGGAATACAGCCCAGGGCCAGCCTACACAGATCCCTCCGCATGTCTCAAGTAGTTTCGTCTAGTTAAAGCCTGGTCTCTTTTGTCAAATAAATAAATAAATAAAGCCTGGTCTCGTGTCATTTCTTCTCGCCGATCCCCCATCTCGCCCTATCCGCCAAAGAGCGCGCAAGCACCACCGTCCCGGCAGCGCGGAGATCGGTCCACTCCATTCGCGCGACGTCAGACGAGTGGGGCGCACGGACGCTGCGACCGATAAGTTACCTCGGTTTTCATTCGGGGGTCAGCGGGTCTGCAGCTCCGTCCGGTGGCCCGGGGCGGTTCTAGGGTTAGATGTCTGGAGCGTTCCGGTACTGGGATTTGGCAAGTTGCGTAGCACGGCCGGTGCTTCGTTCCTGGCCGAGCGCAGTAGAGGTGGTGCTGTGAGCGCTAAGGAGCAAGCAGATGGGATGGGAAGACAGAAATATCGAAATAGAGAACTATTTGTTGTCAAATCCTTGATAAACAACCAATCGTCAGGCAAATAATTATCTTGGCCTTGTTAAAAACACCAGAGCATACTTGTTCATCTGCCTTTTGCTCTTGAGCATGTCGTTTTTGTAGATGGATCTCAAGGATAGCCTCTCCAAATTGAAGCAACAACAGGAGAGATGCCAGTTATCACTGGCGAGCATAGCTGCTTCGACCTCAAAGCCAAAGCACAGGGCCCAACCAGCGCATGCTCCTAACGTCCCAGCAAGACCATCACAACCTATTAAGTTTTCAAATGATACAGAAAGGCTGCAGCACATCAATTCAATTAGGAAATCTCCTGTTGGAGCACAGATCAAGCCTGTCATCGAACTTATTTACAAGGTATACTCTCGCTATGCTACAGATTCCTTCCATGTCTCTTTTCATATTACTGCTAATTCAAGAGATGATTCCTCCCTTCTGGCCTAACAAAGTGTAATTGATCATGCAAATCCTCATTCTAATTCAGTTTTTTATGCCAGGAGCTGGTACAATTCATGTTTTCATGTCTAATTAATTCTTCCATATTTTTATGTTTATAGAAACTCTGACTCAGTAGATATTACTTCAATCTTTTTTTGCCTTTTCTGCTAACTGAAGCGTTGTTGATATTGTTGTTTGTTAAACGGTATAAGATGCAGTGGTCCATCCTGTTCTGATCCTATTTCTAGCATTGCTTGTATACCTTCCCGATTTCCTCCACATGTTAGATTGTAAAACTTGTTATGTGTAGCCTGTAATCTAGAATGTTTATATGCTGCATATTCTATATTAAGCCATTGGAAAATACAGTGGGAATTCCAGAATAGATTAAGTGGGTATGTAGTGACAGGTAAGTGCTGTGGTTATTTTCGTCTATTTCGATATTTCGATGACAGGTAAGTGCAAAATACAGTGGTCAACATGTTGTCATCGGATACTTCTCTATTTCGATATTTCCGTCTTCCCATCCCATATGCTTGCTCCTTAGCGCTCACGGCACCACCTCTGCTGCGCTCGGCCAGGAACGAAGCACCGGCCGTGCTACGCAACTTGCCAAATCCCAGTACCGGAACGCTCCAGACATCTAACCCTAGAACCGCCCCCGGCCGCCGGACGGAGCTGCAGACCCGCTGACCCCCGAATGCTACGCAACTTGCCAAATCCCAGTACCGGAACGCTCCAGACATCTAACCCTAGAACCGCCCCCGGCCGCCGGACGGAGCTGCAGACCCGCTGACCCCCAAATGAAAACCGAGGTAACTTATCGATCGCAGCGTCCGTGCGCCCCGCTCGTCTGACGCCGCGCGGATGGAGTGGACCGATCTCCGCGCTGCCGGGACAGTGGTGCTTGCGCGCTCTTCGGCGGCAGGGCGAGATGGGGAATCGGCGAGAAGAAATGACACGAGACCAAGCTTTATTTATTTATTTATTTGACAAAAGAGACCAGGCTTTAACTAGACGAGAGTACTTGAGACATGCGGAGGGATCTGTGTAGGCTGGCCCTGGGCCGTATTCCTGTGTGGGCTTTCCTGCGTGGCCGTATTCTGGCCGGTATTCTCAAGTGTGCATTTTGTATATTATCTTCATTCTCAAATATTTATTGTCCACTAGTTAATTTTTGAACTAAATCGTGACAAATAAAAAAGAACGAAGTGAGTATAACTTAACAAGAAAAACAGAGTTTAACATTGTTTGCCAATACGTAATCTAATGAGCCATGCATATGAAGCAAAGAACAGGGTGAAAACGAACGTGTTTACGGGACAATGTTGTGACGCTATGCGTCCTTGTGCACCAATCTCAGTTGCTTTGGTTCACCGGTATGGACGGAACTCCGTATGTTACAGGCTCTAGCTCGGTTGGCTCACGTGGCATGTATAGACTCCTCCATCAGTGTGTTGCGGCAAAGCCTAAGATTAAAGACTTGGAGATGACACGACTACTCGTTACCTTGTGAAAAAATCCAGTTGTCTAATGAAACCTCATAGTTCAACTCACTGACGTTGAATAAGTTGGTGACACAAAACCTGTATCGATGGTGATTAAGTATAGCCTAAGTTGGGGACGCAGAACCTGTATCGATGGTGATTTAGTATAGCCTCGCTGCAACGTTGCCATCACTAACCTCTATTTCCGCCCTAGTTAACTTGGATTATTTTTGAACCTGCTTATGGGTGGTTAGGTGGACCCAAACACTAGGGAGTAAATAGGCGAGTTGCATGACAAAATGTTAGGTAGGAAACCGTAGCGTCATATTGTGTGTGTCAGAACAATGATATTTACAGGGCACAGGGTCAGGTAGGCTTAAGTATAATTGTGCCCCCCAGTTACCTTCTACGTTCCTGGAGTATTCCATACAACGAGATCATTACAATACAGTAAACACTCGGACTAAACTGTAGCGAACATTCTACCCTCTCGAGGGCTTACAAGTGGAACCGCCGCCGCCTGGCTAGTACAGGGTCCGGCAGGAGCGGACGTGAGGACTCCGTCTTCAGGCACGCTCTTCCCTAGGGGCCTTCCGAAACAAGCGCACTTTCATTGAGGGTTAAATCACTACCTTCACTCTGTGGTGTAGGCTTGCACGCAGGTGTCTTCATGTCCTGAAGCACCCTCACCCATCGGTGGTTTCGGCCACTGATGAGCCCCTGCTTGTGTGGGCCTTCATACAGGCGTTGCAAATGGAAACCTATGACAACTAATTATGTTGCATTGCGTTTGTTTGAGCCACAACGTAATGTGCTACCATGTAATCGGATAAGGACTTTTAGAAAATGGAGTGTTATCCAATATCCATCCCATCAAAATGTAATGGGATACAGGACTTACCTAAGGTAGTGTTTGGTTGAAGAGCCAAGTAGAACGGAGCCGTTCTGTTCCAGTTTTGTTGTTGTTTGGTTACAAAGTAACTAGAACGGAATGGCTCCAATTAGGGTAATATTCTCCTCAGATCCGGAACCATCCCGCTCCAAAAAATCAACCGGACGGAGCCGCTCCGTTCCCAGCCCGCTCGCACAGTCACGCTCCGTTCCGTTCACTCTCCAACCAAACAAAAACAGAGCCGCTCCGTTCCAGATTACCAAACACAGAACAGAGCGGCTCCGTTCCTAAAATCAGGGATGGAACGGCTCCGTTCTACTTGGCTCCTCAACCAAACACTACCTAAGTTGAACCTAACGATCTAAGTAATAACTTACTTCAAAAACCTCTTTAGCTTGGCTGGTCAAGCACATTAGTGGACACTGGACCACCAACAAAAAAAAATACATTAGGCAAACTACATCAAAAACCTCTTTAGCACAGACAGCACAACAGATGTCTTGGAAAGGCAATAATGGGCTCACTGACTAAACTCAGCCACACTGGGTATCTTTGTGATTATAGACCATGTAGTGCTGCTAACTTGGAGTTATTATTTTAGCAGAATTGTTGCTGTTAACTAGTTGGACACCTTTAAGAACAGATCTGTGTCACATCGTGTTCAGAAACATCTCAATTGTCTGATGAGGAGAGTTAAGGTCACCTGCAAATCTTCCAATACATTTGAATATGCATCCTTGACTTCCACAACAGCAAGACCTTATGGGAACTTTCTAATCAAAACAAGCAGTTGATCTTTTCCCTTCAGGTCATGCTTGGACTGCACAAATACAAATATCAAATCAACACATGGGATTTCAGAAGTCAGAACTAGTTCAATTGCAAGCAACAATATAACAAACTACAAAACTATTTAGAATGTAGCTCACATAATTCCAATACTACACATTTAATCAATTGCAGATTGCTACGTTTCGTAAGTTACAGTGCAGGTCAGACGGTAACTGAGGTGACTAGGGCCTACTCCCTCCGTCCCAAAATAAGTCTCCATCCTGCATTACGATGACTCAACCAATCTAAACTTTGACCAAATATATATTAAAAATATTAACATTTGTGATACCATTACCATATAAGCATCATTAGATTGGTCACATCATATATTTTCATAATAAACGTATTACATATTTGGAGATACAAATGTTGATACTATTTTTCTATAAATCTAGTCAAAATTGAGATTGGTTGACTCCTCAAATACAAGATGGGGCTTATTTTAGGACAGAGGGAGTAGGCAGCTAGACCCAGAGCCTCACCTTATGGCAGGACAGGAAGCAGTTGCAAGTTGCAGGGAAAGGCAGCCAGGTACAGAAGGACAGAGTTAAGGAGAAGCTGATGACTACAAATGCCTAGCCTGCCAGCTATGACAAAGTTGCAGCAGATGGATGACCACTTTTTTATGCAAATAACTATAATAGAACCCCCACCACAGTTCTAAAGGTGTCGCCTAGCCGTCCAAGCGGTGGTCCAACGCCTAATCGCCACCTATGTGTCCAGGCGGCGGTCCAACGCCTTGTCTCACCATACCGCTTTAAAAACTATGCCCCACATGTGTCAACTAGAATGAAACTTAGTTGACTAGGACGGATAGTAAAAACACTCCACATGAAAATGTATGGACGACAAGTGATTTCCAGTTCTGTAGCTACTAATCAAATGATTCAGAATTGTCTAAGGTTATAGAAAGAGAGCAAAGATGATCACTCACGTAGAAAGCAGTACCAAATGGGTAAATCAAATTAATTGTGAACAAAAATAAGCACAAATTGTTTTACCTTGTAAGAGAAACGCCTCCCATCATAGCTTACTTTGGGGTTGTTTCTCAAGCTGTCAAAGACAGCTTTATTACCGTGAATATCAACATAAGTTGCTTCATTTATCTGCTCTGCAGTAAAAGCTTGTCTTGTCTGCAAATTCAGAAGATACAACAATCAGGATTCATAAACTAGATGCAGCATGAAAATATGTAATGAGAGTCTGGATGATATTTATTTTGCTGTCCCTAGTGAAAATGACAATAGCATCTACCACTACATACAAGATTAGTCAACCATAGTAGAAAATCATTGCAGGGTCATTCTAATTTTTAAACATTGGACCGAAATGCATAATTATAGTAAAGTAACCAAAACATTACATTCAAGTCTGCAAAGGTGTGCAATCATATAACACCTGATGATTCATTTGCAACATGCATGCAAAAATAACCACAGCACTTACATGTCACTACATACCCACTTAATCTATTCTGGAATTCCCACTGTATTTTGCAATGGCTTAATATAGAATATGCAGCATATAAACATTCTAGATTACAGGCTACACATAACAAGTTTTACAATCTAACATGTGGAGGAAATCGGGAAGGTATACAAGCAATGCTAGAAATAGGATCAGAACAGGATGGACCACTGCATCTTATACCGTTTAACAAACAACAATATCAATAACGCTTCAGTTAGCAGAAAAGGCAAAAAAAGACTGAAGTAATATCTACTGAGTCAGAGTTTCTATAAACAAAAAAATACGGAAGAATTAATTAGACATGAAAACATGAATTGTACCAGCTCCTGGCATAAAAAACTGAATTAGAATGAGGATTTGCGTAATCAATTACACTTTGTGAGGCCAGAAGGGAGGAATCATCTCTTGAATTAGCAGTAATATGAAAAGAGACATTGAAGGAATCTGTAGCATAGCGAGAGTATACCTTGTAAAGAAGTTCGATGACAAGCTTGATCTGTGCTCCAACAGGAGATTTCCTAATCGAATTGATGTGCTGCAGCCTTTCTGTATCATTTGAAAACTTAATAGGTTGTGATGGTCTTGCTGGGACGTTAGGAGCATGCGCTGGTTGGGCCCTGTGCTTTGGCTTTGAGGTCGAAGCAGCTATGCTCGCCAGTGATGATCGGCATCTCTCCTGCTGTTGCTTAAATTTGGAGAGGCTATCCTTGAGATCCATCTACAAAAACGACATGCTCAAGAGCAAAAGGCAGACAAACAAGTATGCTCTGGTGTTTTTAACAAGGCCAAGATAATTATTTGCCTGACGATTGGTTGTTTATCAAGGATTTGACAACAAATAGTTCTCTAAAATCCTTAAGGCAATAGTGTAGACTAGGAACAACCATGCCCCCGCCTCCATCCTGGTCGTTCGATTGCTAGATCAACCCCCACCTCCATCCCAACCGTCCGATTGCCTCGCTCCCGCCCCGCCCCCGCCACCATGCGCGCAGCCGCCTACGCCTAACAACCACCCGCTCCCGCCCCAACCCCCGCCGCCATGCGTGCAGCCGCCTCCGCCCAACAGCCGCCTCCGCATGCCTCGCTCCCGCGCCCCGCATGCCTAGCGCCGGATCCGGTGTCGGTCAACAACCACGCGCGCAGTTGCCTCCACTGGAGCTCGTGCTGTTCCAGGTCGCCGAGTGCTACGTCTACCTGGTTCGCCCCCCTTGCCTTGCATCCGACACTTCGTGTTCTTTTCTTTCTGTTTCACAAATAGTTGTAGTTGTAGTGTAGTAGTATCCTGTGCTCTGCCCATGTCAGCACTCTGCAGGTTTGGGCGGCAAAGTTCTCTGAAGTGTGCTAATTAGGTTGTGGGTTTATGCGCAGATACCTCCAAGGAAAACGGCTGCATCCTACAGGTGCACTTCTTGTCTCACCAAGGATATGGTAGTCGATTCCCTAGGATCTGTAATGCAATTTTTTATGCCTAGATCGCTAGATCCTGGGTGGATAAAGCAGACACAGTTAGGAGTGGCTGTCAGTGCTATGAGCTAATCGATCTTTTCACATATGCTTAGTTGCTTCCCCACATTTGCTCAGAGACCATTGGAGTGGGTCATTTCATGATTGCGCTCATTCCCTCCTGATTCAGTACAAGTTGGGATTAATTTGTTCCTTGAAAATAAGTCAGTAACCGATTAAACTCGTGGCAAAATTCAGGGTGGATGAGTGGAACGTCAACAAATGGGCATTGGAAGGGGCGCTTAAAGTTGTCAGCAAGGGAGAGGAATGCATCATTAAACTGGAAGATAAAAAGATGGGTATTATAGACATTTTAGTGCTTTTGGTCAATTTCCTTTTTATTCATCATAATATTGAATTATTGATTCAGTGGATGTGTTTTAGGGGAGCTTTATGCTAGGGCATTTCTCAGAGAGGGTGAACCACATCCGGTGGAACCTGTAATTGACAGCAGCAGGTCTGTATCTAGGACTACCATAAAATATAATCTGCTCCTACAATTATATATGTGCCTTTGTATTTTCCACTATCCATTAGAAAACTACTCGAAGATTATAAGAGCTTGACATGATTCTTGTGGTTTGAATATTTTTCTTGCATATATTTTGTACTACGCGTTGAAGAGAATATAGGTGATGACTGTCTTTCTATCGTTTTCTCGAACGCAGATATAGCTGTGCCATTTCATTAATATAGAAGAAAAAAGTTTGTTAGTTCACAAGCCCTAAGTCCATTAATATTAACAATACATCATATGCACCACGGGCATAGCATAAACGACCCACTTAGGTACTACCCAAAGAAAACTATGTCCCTTCGCAGATATTTTGTACTAAGTCCATTAATATTTCCCTGCGGTGGAAGGAGCGCGAGAACAACCACCGCAGGGAGCGCCTGCGTCGTGCGATCGCCGCCAAGATCTAGGCGGTGTGATAATGTCGTCCTTTAATTTCTCAGCACAGGTAGCCCCTCCCCTTGCACTTATATTTTTTCTTTAACCTTTTAGACTGAACGTATTGAAGAAAATGTATTGCTTAAATGTACATTGTTTTTCGGCAAGCGGTTGTGCATACAAGTCTATATGGGGATCATGCATAATTTACATTTTTCAATATGGAGAAATGGGCATTAATCATAAAGATTGATGCTTAGCTTCATTGATCGATCATTTTGAAGATTGATGCCATGGACAATTAGATATTGTTCAACTAACTTATCCATGCGAAAGATTGTCCAAACCGTGAGTGTCATCCAATTTCACATATTCTTAGGAATAGAAATAAGTGTGCTTGGCGTAATTTTATTTATGTTTACAATGGGAAAATATGTTTAGTTTTACGACATATGCAACTATCATGATCAACGGCCAAGCTCAGGGCCTAGGTTGTTTACATAGTAATAATATGATATTAGACACGCATTTGATACATCATCAGCGATAGATGATGTACATCTTAAAATAAAAAACATTATGTATGACTAGGATCATAAATGGATTACAAAACATTTTCTTATAACAGTATAAGACACATTTGTATATAAATTATCGTAGTATTATATGTTTCCGTTGCAACGCACGGGCACTCACCTAGTAGTTCTCTATTTCGGTAAAGGACTTGACATCGGATACTTCTCTATTTCGATATTTCCGTCTTCCCATCCCATCTGCTTGCTCCTTAGCGCTCACGGCACCACCTCTGCTGCGCTCGGCCAGGAACGAAGCACCGGCCGTGCTACGCAACTTGCCAAATCCCAGTACCGGAACGCTCCAGACATCTAACCCTAGAACCGCCCCCGGCCGCCGGACGGAGCTGCAGACCCGCTGACCCCCAAATGAAAACCGAGGTAACTTACCGGTCGCAGCGTCCGTGCGCCCCGCTCGTCTGACGCCGCGCGGATGGAGTGGACCGATCTCCGCGCTGCCGGGACGGTGGTGCTTGCGCGCTCTTCGGCGGGCAGCGCGAGATGGGGAATCGGCGAGAAGAAATGACACGAGACTAGGCTTTATTTATTTATTTATTTATTTGACAAAAGAGACCAGGCTTTAACTAGACGAGACTACTTTAGACATGCGGACGGATCTGTGTAGGCTTGCCCTGGGCCGTATTCCTGTGTGGGCTTTCCTGCGTGGCCGTATTCTGGCCGGGATTCTCAAGTGTGCATTTTGTATATTATCTTCATTCTCGAACATTTATCGTTCACTAGTTAATTTTTTAACTAAGGACTCGTTTGACAGCAATAGGGAAAAAAAACCCATGGAAAAAATCCACCAAGGGGATTTAAATGGCACTTCATGAGAGGATTTCTCACACTAGGGTATAATTTCCTGCCGCCCTTTGGCAACCAAGGGTTTAGTCCAAATCTGTTTTAGTCCCAAAACGTAGCAAGCAGCAACACTATACTACTATATTGGATGAGAACTTTATCCATCATCAGAAAATGGTTCATCCATATATACGTGATGCTATAAACAATACTTCAAAAAATCAGGAAAAAATCAAACAAAGTAAATTGAAGCATAGTAAATTGGTTCATCCATCATCACATCATTTGTGTACCACAGAATCACCAGAAACTTTTAAAACGTTGCCAATTGTGTGTGCATTAAAGAACGTCAGGTATCAGACAACAGATGAGCAAAGGACAAGGTAAATGTAACAGCAATTCAGAATTCGAATAATATTGTTCCCATTTGCTCAAACTCCCTGTCATACAGACAACTTCTGTCAATGCAGAACCACCGCCGTCGCAGCCACTACTAACTATATCATACGTTTACTTCCTCAAATCATGGTTTCTAAAGCTTCAGAGCAAGTAGAAACCAACAGAAACGATTGGATTCGTCCTGTCTCAACAGTTAAAGACTAACTTAAGCTTGCACGTGGTTTCAGTAAAAGCACTGCGCCATAAGGATAGAGCTGCCAGATCTAATCACCTAGCAGCACATTGTCCTGTGCTGTCGTGCTGGCAAGGTATGTGTGAACGCGCGAAAAAGCAAGATGCAGCAAGGCACAACAAGGCGTGGATCTAGAGCGGGATTTTACCTTGTCGAGGGGAAGGGGACGACGTCGGAGAGCTCGATGTGGATCAGGTGGCGACGACAGACGAGCTCGTGGGGATGGAGGATCAGGTGGCTGTTACCTTTATGTACTGCTTTGCTGGATGGAGAGTTGTTGGGAGCCGTGGGGATGGGGAGCTCGTGGGGACGAGCGACGGCAACAGCGGAGGAGCTCGTGGCGACGGCGGACGAGCGATGGCGTTGGGGAGGAGCTCGAGAGGCTAGGGTTAGAGTCGCTGGGAGCCGGGGCGTCGCGGGGATGGCATCAGAGAACGAAGAATCGCCTGGCCTACTGAGACCGGGGCAATTTCCAACCGGAAAAAGGCCTCCCCTGGACAAATGTTTGTCGAAAGATGGGCTTCCAAACACACAGATTTTGGTGAGATTTATCCCTGCTACTTGCAACTGCTTCCTGTCCTGCCATAAGGTGAGGCTCTGGGTCTAGCTACCTACTCCCTCTGTCCTAAAATAAGCCCCATCTTGTATTTTGAGGAGTCAACCAATCTCAATTTTGACTAGATTTATAGAAAAATAGTATCAACATTTGTATCTCCAAATATGTAATACGTTTATTATGAAAATATATGATGTGACCAATCTAATGATGCTTATATGGTAATGGTATCACAAATGTTAATATTTTTAATATATATTTGGTCAAAGTTTAGATTGGTTGAGTCATCGTAATGCAGGATGGAGACTTATTTTGGGACGGAGGGAGTAGGCCCTAGTCACCTCAGTTACCGTTTGACCTGCACTGTAACTTACGAAACGTAGCAATCTGCAATTGATTAAATGTGTAGTATTGGAATTATGTGAGCTACATTCTAAATAGTTTTGTAGTTTGTTATATTGTTGCTTGCAATTGAACTAGTTCTGACTTCTGAAATCCCATGTGTTGATTTGATATTTGTATTTGTGCAGTCCAAGCATGACCTGAAGGGAAAAGATCAACTGCTTGTTTTGATTAGAAAGTTCCCAGAAGGTCTTGCTGTTGTGGAAGTCAAGGATGCATATTCAAATGTATTGGAAGATTTGCAGGTGACCTTAACTCTCCTCATCAGACAATTGAGATGTTTCTGAACACGATGTGACACAGATCTGTTCTTAAAGGTGTCCAACTAGTTAACAGCAACAATTCTGCTAAAATAATAACTCCAAGTTAGCAGCACTACATGGTCTATAATCACAAAGATACCCAGTGTGGCTGAGTTTAGTCAGTGAGCCCATTATTGCCTTTCCAAGACATCTGTTGTGCTGTCTGTGCTAAAGAGGTTTTTGATGTAGTTTGCCTAATGTATTTTTTTTGTTGGTGGTCCAGTGTCCACTAATGTGCTTGACCAGCCAAGCTAAATATTCTACTCCATATATTTAAACGTAGTTGCATAATCTTGAGTATTTTCTGTGCTCCAGGCTCTGAAGGCTGCTGGTGAGGTTTGGCTGTTATCAAACATGGACTCCCAGGAGGACATTGTATACCCAAATGATCCAAAAGCAAAGATCAAGGTTGATGATGACCTGAAGCAACTCTTCCGTGAAATAGAGCTGCCACGTGACATGGTCGACATAGAGAAGGAGCTACAGAAAAACGGTTTCAAGCCCATGACAAATACTGCCAAACGACGAGCAGCTGCCCAGATCAATGGCGTAAAACCCAAGGCTAAGCCCAAGAAGAAGCAGCGTGAGATCACAAAACGGACCAAGCTCACGAATGCCCATCTGCCTGAGCTGTTCCAGAATCTTAACACTTAAACGTGCTACAGTATCTGACGACGGAAGATGGTTCATTTTACTCCTATTTATTGCTACGTTGTGTGTACGTGTTATGCAGCCCCCGTATGCTGTATGGCTTATGGTTATGAGCGCCACAAATTTGTTTGTCAAGATTCTGGATGATATACTTATGCATTCTGACATAATACGAGGCAAAACCTCAAGGTTTTCCTTATTTTTATTTTTATTTTGTCAATTACAGCATTTTCTGAGTTTGCGGTATTATGTTTGGTTGATTTTGGGTCAATCAGGTTGGTGTGAGGACAAGCTGAACATATTTTGATGGATTGCTTAGCTTGAAATGATACCAGAATTTAAACCTCATAATTACGAGTACTGCGGATCTGCAGGTTTAGCTGATGCGTGGTTTATTTTTTTTCTAACGTAATGCTCACTTGGTCTTCTGAATTTAGAATATCAGTTTCTGTGAGTTTTGGATCCTTCAGGAATTACTGTGGCACACATGTGGGTGGAGGTGAAGACTAGCGTATAGCATACTTAAACGCCATATAATTACGGTTTTCGTTTCACGTATATTGAAATCTAGGAGGTTCACCAAAATGATGTCTCTAAGCTCCAGGCTAAGGCTATCTCCAACCATTCTCTGTATATTTCTTCATTAATTCATATTTTTATTATATTTTACTATATCAGTAAAAGGTGGATTAAGTGAGATTGGAGGGATTAAATCTCTTCCTATTTAATTTTGAAAATAGAGAGATTTAATCGTCTTCAATCCACCCCCAACTGAACAAGGCTTAACCCAATTATTTAATATTTTTTATAACTCAGTTATTTAATATATTTTGAGATTTAGAAAAATCATATAGTATTTATATTATATCATAATACACATCGTTATCATTCTACAAAGCTTAAACTAGATTGATATGGCAAAAAAATAATGTAACTATTGTATAGGGGTGAATAGTGCACTTCGTATATGGGGAGACTTTTCTCTATTCCCTATGTGGGGGACCATTTGGGGTGCCATTAGAGCTGTTTCTTTCCCATATAGTATACGGAATTTAGGGTGGGGAGGTGTGGGAGCATGGTTGGAGTAGACCTGAGAAGACGTAAAATGATGCCTCTAGCAAAGATGAAGTTGTAATTGGTGGTCTACAGTGTAAAAAATGTTTTGTACGACCATAAACATGATCTGTTCGTCGCAGTTTGAGAGCACTTAAATAGATAATAAGGTAATTGCATCTAATTATTTACAACAATGGAGAAACAGTCAACACAACAAGGAAAAAAAACAGACAAGGAAATGTCGTTACAAAGCCACCGTGCTTTTCAATCCTCTGCCTTTCCTCAGTTGTATCGGGCTCATGGTCAACAGTGAGCTGATTAGCAGAGCCCATTTCACACACAACAGCTCGAGAGTCGCCTACATTTGCAATCAACATGTCCTTACCATCGACTACAATAGCTGTAACTGCTGTTGAACCACCTGGTCCAAGTTGTTTGCCATTTTCTAGGATATATTTGTTTATAGAGCAGTATGCATTCTTTATTGCTTCTTCAGGACTAGACCAGAAGAGAGGCTGCAGTAATCAGAATAGGGAAACAATAAGGAAGGTATGCGAATGGTAAAGCAGCTAAAAAGGATTCCTTGGTCTCCAACACAGATTAGAAAGACAAATGTAATACTTACCTCTTTCATTATGTTGCTGAAAAGGTTAGCTTTCAGGTAACTTGGCACCTTATCTCCTAAATGGCCATCAAAGATGGCGAAGAGACCAAGCTCATGGTTCTTCACATACTTGTACTCTGCCACATGGTAGTCTTCCATGCCATGGCCGGACTTGCCTTCCACCAGGTGGAATCCATGTGTAACTTTGTTGGTTGACAATTTACTCCTTCCTTTGCCGGTATCAGTAGATGACGAATTAAGACAGGCTGCATTCTGTATAGCCACGCAAAAGAACCAAATATTGTGTCAGGTGCTGCCTGCAAATGTTCTACACACATCGACAAAAGACTGGTTCTAGCAGCAAGTGTTCTACACACGTCAACAAAAGACTGATTCTGGGAGCAAGTGTGCTACATACATTGACAAACTGACTGGCAGCAAGTGTTCTATACACAATGACTAAATAGTAAATACTGATTCAGGCAGCAGCAGCACACACATTGGCAAAAAAAAGGCTCAAGGGGCCTGTTTGGATCGGACTCTGGAAAGACAGAAATCCCAGGCATCCATTCTTGGTGGCCTGGGGTTGGATCGTGTTGTCTGGACACCAACCAAACAGGTCTATAGTATCTGAAACTTGTACACCCTCCAGCCCAATTTATAATCCGTTTGACTTTTTTTTCCAAATTTGATCAGCTCATCTTATTCAAAAAAAAATCTGAAAAAATGAAAATTTCAAAGCCATATTTAAATATATTACTGTTAAACGATATCACGGTAAAATTAATAATAATTCTGATATTTTATGAATAAGACAAGTCGATCAAACTTGATGTAAAGTCGAACGAATTATAAATTGGAACGGATGGCTTATTAGACAAAACGTTCCTACAGTCAAATAAAAAGTACAGTATTGCTCAAATAAAGAATCCTGCAATACAGCTAGCTACAGAAGTGTTGCAAAGACAGCTATATAATTCAGAGACACTATACTACTATAGGAATGTAAAACTGTATTGATAAGCATGCATGAAGAAATATATAAGCATATCAAGATCGAGGTGGAGGGCCCAAGGCCAAGAACAAGGAACTGAAATGTCACTGCAGTAACGGTTTGGCTTAGCAGGTCGGTAACAGGTAGCTGGGTACGAGTTAGTATCCAAACCCTAGTAGACAACGCACATGGCCGCATCCTGAGTATCATGCTGAGTGATATCTACAACACTTCAGGTGCTACTACTTTATCGGTGGTCCATGTCTCAACAGGTGATGCTTCTGATTAGATATGTGGTACAAGTGTCGAGCAATGCAAGTTACTGATACTTGCACGCCATTTGCCGCAAAGAGAAAGGGAAAAATATGAAATCCATAGGATTTCATCTGTATCAAGTGGCAGCTTTTCCGAGGCAAGAAGACGAGTACTGCTTTTTTTTCTTTTAACACTTGATGTAACAAAAAATAAACAAACTAATTTACTTCATGACATGAATACATGATACAGCTCTTCCTACTCGTCTGCTTCTGATGATATATCATCCGTAGAATAGAACAGGCTCAACAGGCAGGTGGAGCTCAGGATTTGCAACGAGAGGTCGCTGTGCGTGCCTGTGCATCAGGCCACTTCTACTAGGAGATGCGGAGACGCAGACTCGCAGAGCAAGGCTCCAAAAGGCACAGTGTAGACAGGCTGATTGCGGCTGGCGTGACATGCCTAGGCCGCATGCGTGCCCAGTCAAAAAGGAGCCCTTGCAAAAGTCCGACTTTGCCTGGAAGTCGCGGCCCCAAACCTTGAAATCTTGTGATTCCGGCTAGGAAGCTGCATCTTTTTAAGTTTAAATCGATTTGTTAACATCCTCACGATAGAAAGAATAAACGATCAAAATCATCCTTTTTTTTCCAATTCGCGATACTCTCCCTTGCACAGTTGCAGCCGTGCCGTGGTGTCGTCTGGTACCTTAGTAGAATTAGGTCCCGACCCTGGGTTCCCATCTGTATTTGACGAAGGAGGCCCCCGCCTTTGGCTGTGGTCATTCCTGGATGAACCTGTCAGAAAGCTGGACCCGTGGGGAATCCAGATGCGTTTTCGGAGGAAGGCAGGCTTCAGCTCCGTAGACCGGGGGACATGGGATCCCGCCGGTGGTCCGCCTAGTCGTCGCCGTCGGAGTGGGAGTCTTTTGCGAAGACGTCCTTCAGGTCCCCTTCGGGTGACTGATACCCGAGGTCCTGTTCAGTCGCAGCCACCTCGCCGTCGTCGACCTTTTCTTTGCCAGGACGGCGGCGAGGTGGGGAGCCGTCTCTGGAAGACTGCTCACGTCGCTCGCTGGCGCGTTCGCTGACGCGTTTTGCGAGATCAATGATCTCGCGACACTCCGCGACGCTGTGGCGACCGTTGGGATGTACAGGGCACGAGCCGCCGTTACCCCTTTGTGGCCGTGGGCGTTTGTTGCGGTCGTCCCGGCCTCCGATCGCGGCTGCGACGACTAGCGCGGTGGACTGCGGCTTCTCGTAGCCGCGATCCTTCTTTTTCTTTCTGCCGTCCCGGGGAATGGCACCCGAACCACCCGTCTGGGTGGTCCTAGTTTGTGGGGCCGAGTGCCATGCCCGGCCTTCAGCAGCTCTAGCACACTTATCCGCTAGGGCGAAGAGCGTGGGGACAGTCTCCACATCATGTGTGGCCAGTTTCTCCAACATTTTCTTATCACGTACCCCCTGTCGGAAGGCCGTGATGATGGAGGCATCGGAAATACGAGGTATCGTACCTCGCACCTTGGCAAAGCGGGAGATGAACTTCTAGAGGGTCTCCCCTGGCTCTTGGCTCACAGCATGGAGGTGGGCCTCCACACCGTGCTATTGATAAGCACTGGCGAAGTTTGCCACGAACCGCGCATAGAGCTCTTCCCAGGAGTAGATTGATCTTGGGGCGAGGTTCATGAGCCAAGTCCGGGCAGGTCCAGACAGGGCGACATGAAAATATGTCGCCATTACGGCGGTGTTTCCACCTGCTGCCGTGATGGCGGTGACATATACTTGCAGGAACTCTGATGGGTTCGTTGTCCCATCGTATTTTTCCGGCAGGTGTGGCTGGAACTTGGGCGGCCATGACGCCGTGCGAGGATGGTCAGCGAGGGCGGCGCAGCCCATGCCGGTCAAGGGGACACCCGTTTGGGACCGGGCGCCCACTGGTGTCTGCGGTGCCTCCGCAGCGAAATCTCGGTCGAGGTTGCGACCCTCGACGTTCTGTCGGCGCTCACTCGCCCTTTCCAAAGAGACCCGGGCGTCTTCTCCCATACGCCTATGGTTGAGCTCCGCCCGGAGGTCGTCGGTCTGTGCACCCCTTACGGAGGGCAAGCGCACAGACGCCGTCGCCTCATGTTGGCGCCGGGATGATCGAGGCCTCGACCTGGTCGAAGTAGAATGTGCCATGCCGAGCAGTCGGTCGACGTCGTCGCGCCACTGCTTCATGGCCCCCGGTGATGCCGTAGAGCTAGGGGCGGCGTAGCAACTCTCTGGCCGCAGACAGCGCCGTAGGCGCTGCCCTCGATGGAGTCCGGGATGCCTGCGCTGGCGTGTGTTGCTGCACGGTAGAAAGAATAAACGATCAAAATCATCCCCTTTTTTTCCAATTCGCGATACTCTCCCTTGCACAGTTGCACCAGACTCTGCCGTGCCATGGTGTCGTCTGCAGAGGAGCTAATGGAGCGCTGCCGAACGATTTTGGTAGGAAATTCTGTTGGAATTTTTTTTATCCACAGAAGGGTACCACGGACGCTTGGATTGGCCCAATTTTCTTTTGCGGGATCAACATCAGAACGACACGACGCGTGAAAATAAAATAAAATTCATCCCGACAGGTGAAGAATGGGAGCAAGCAGCAGGCTGAGTAAATTCAGGCGTACCCGGATCATGTTGAGGATATCAGGGCGCTTCATGCCGCCGCAGACCGAGGAGGAAGAGGAGGAGGAGGAGCACGAAGCTGACGACGACGCGGTCTGCCGCTCCATCCGACTGACCATGTCAGGGTGAACTTGCCGGCGGGGGTAAGCTAATCAAGGAGCGCCACCAGTAAGACCGGGCACGGATGGACGGACGAAGACAGAACTTGCTCGTGGTCTCGCGGAGACGGGACACACACAACGCACCGGGGGTGAGGGGGAGAGGAGGAGAGCCGAGAGCGAGAGATCTTTTGCGCTTTTATGCAGACCTCGGCTGCGGTCGCGTCTCCGTCTCGCGTTTGAGTTGTGAGGGAGGAGGGGGAGACGACGGTCCTCTCGTCTCTCTCGTCCCCGCCGCTTGCTCTTTGATCCGATTCGACACTTGTGGTGTGGCGTGAAGGAGATGGAGAGAGAGAGAGGGCGGTTGCTGTTTTGATGACTGTGGAGGAGCCGCGGGAAGTAGGGCCCACAGCGGAGGGAGCGGGGAGGTGGATATCGGCATTCGGCACCATCGACGAAATTGGGCCCCAGTCTGGTGCCCCCGCTAGCATGTATACAAATGCAATACTTGACTCTAATTATACAGTGTGATTGGTTCCTCACATCTTCTCGTCCTAGGTCAATATATGTATAGACTTTATCTAAATATTTATTTGGTTGTCTCTATATCTAAAACATAAGTTGCACGAGCATGGGCGGAGGACCCAATATTACTTAGCGTTGCTCAAGCAATACCTTGATTCAACCCAATAAAATACCAATAGTAAAATAAATATCTATCCTATTCTATTATTCCTAGCTAACTAGGACTGTCTCCGCTCAACTCCACGAGCCTTCATCGTTTGCCCAGTCGCTGGCTCCGCTTGTGGCGTGCCTCAGCGGCCTAGCCAGTTCCACGCGTCTCCATCCAGGCCTAGCTTCACGCTTCATCATCTGCCCTCGCTTCGCCCATCGCCTAGCTCCACCTACCCGGTGCGCCTCTACCCGGCCTAGCTCTGTGATTCACCCCCTGACCCATATTCCGCCCATCGCTCAGCTCTGGTTCCTATTGTATTGCATCCCCTATCTCCATTCGCTCGTCTCTGTTCTTAGAACGGTGAGGAGCTCAAAGCAAATCAACACAGCAGCCTCCGTCTAGCTCCACGCAACAAGATGACCCATGATTAGTTAAATGATTTGATGATGTACTATATCAAAAGAGAAATCTTAAGAAGACTTGATCTTCATAAAATTAAAAAGATATCTCAAAGTAATAAAAATATATAAATGCACTTGTCTAGGTATCCTAGAACTAGACTAAACTAGAGGTATATTCTTATATCGTTTTTTACTTCAATTTACCATCATTAACTTATTTTCTTTTTTTAAGATTTTACTTGCTTTATAATATTTGGTTGTAAATGGATTATTGACACGATGACTCTTGAATAAAATATTTTTTCCATAATTGTCGCTTATTCTATAGCTATAAATTACTTATGAAATATTTTAGATTGTGTTGTAAATTTTTCTTTCGTTGTTACATTAGCAATACCTCAATTTTAGCGTGTCCTTCGCCACTGTGCACGAGTAAATGTAAAACAAATCATTTTAATGCATTTTGGCTGCATCCACTTATACATCAAAAATACCCATTTTCGATCACCTTACCAGGCCAGCGTGGATGCAGCCCGTATAAATCATTTGTGCACGCGTGGAAATGGGAAAGGTTGATACACATTTCTGTGAAAAAATGGTGAGACGGACAGTGGACCTCAGTTTAGGCATGGGTAATTAGCTGATTGATGGCTAGGCTACGTAGAAAGCCATGCATGTAATGTACGTCCCCCATACACGATAGCGATGAGTTATTTCCAAAAAAGAGAGTTTATTTTACTGCATTTTGATCCACTACATTCTACATAGTTTTGAGAATAATTAAGAAAAAAATGAAAAAGAAATGTGTTAGATAGTCATTTCTATATATTTCTATATGTTTTTGTGATTAGATATCCAACACACCATTTTAGACTAAACAATTTGATATAATTATGAGCACGTGCTCAATTAAAGGTAACTAGTCGGTTGCCCGTGCGTTGCGACGGCTTACAACAATACCCATGTAAACTATCTACCGAAAAAATTCAAGATTTTTTATTGATTGTCTCCGCTCTCCATATAATTTTTTTTTGATTTGGCTAACTGATGTTATTGTTTACTCCATCCAATGTCTTGGTACAACACGGCCAATAAAGTGAGCGGTTAGAAAAGAGTTCACAACGACTGGCTGAACGAATAAAGATTATAAAATGACATAATTCCACCATTCAGAGACCAAATAAGAGAAAGTTTATGAGCTCAAGTTTTAAAATAAGTCATATGAACTCAAACTTATAAAAAAGATAGATCAAAATATGGAGTGATTGTTAAAGTCAGACATCAATAAAAACTGGATGCACTCCATATAAATTATGCTACTTCGTAGCAATTACTAACGTTTAAAACCAACAAATAACCTTTCATTTCACTATTAGTGTGACAAATCATTGTTGCTCCATCTAATTCAGCAACCTCAAACACCATTGAGTCCATTGCGCCAATGTGGTCTGAGAAATGACCTAATGCTTGCAAGAGCCAAGAACGTCGTGTCGTGCTTGGGCTGTAACTTCGGCCTGTAGTGCTGGCCCGGCCCGACACGATTATAATTTTTTTATTTTACAAAAAACGTATATACATAATATTAA
This sequence comes from Zea luxurians, assembly GCA_029449295.1. Taxonomy (NCBI): domain Eukaryota; kingdom Viridiplantae; phylum Streptophyta; class Magnoliopsida; order Poales; family Poaceae; genus Zea; species Zea luxurians. The sequence continues at coordinate 22,413,471 of JAOPSE010000009.1, read as the reverse complement.
AAACATCTAAGCATTATGTTCTATTGGTTAGACAGCTTCACCCAATGTCTTCTGTCCTTCTTTCATCAGGGCATGGGTTCGAACCCCAACTCTTGCACTATTTTTAACATTTTACGCTGATTTAATTAAATGAGCCGACGGTCGAACGGTCTGGCCCGGCACAGTTAGCAGGTCAGAATCAAATGGGCCGACGGTCGAACGATCTAGCCCGGCACAGTCAGCAGGTCGGCAAGGCCCCTGTCGGGCCGCCGTTTGGCCATCTATAGACGTGCATCAGGTTAATTTGAAATAGCTACGAGGGGTTATTTGTAAAAAATGATGCGTGACGACTGTTGAAACTGGTGCTTTAAGTATAATATAGAATTTAAGGAACTAAATTTAAATGAGCTAAACTAGAGGCTGAAAAGTGTATTTTGGACTTGTTTGAAGCCGTATTACAAATTCTGGTGAACTATGGCAGAGAGGCAAGTTTCCCACATAGCGCACTTGACCGCCTGTATGGTCTAACTTGGCGCTCTCGAGAATTTTATTATAAAATTCACCGAGCCATGAACAGTGTCGGACCGTCAGCCAACAGCTACTTCACATCAAGGTGATGTTTGTTTAACGAATTGTAACCGTCGGGGAGGAAATCTCCTCGGCCGGGTGGCGGATTGCACCCGCCCTAAATCCTAAAGAGAGGAGGGGCCTAAGCGTTTTGCTTGCTACGAGACTGGTGGATCAACACACGAGAGCACGCGAGGGTTTAGAGTGGTTCGGGCCGCCGGAGCATAATACCCTACTCCACTGTGTGATGTATTGCTTGGGAGCTTGTATGAACTTGAGAGTGTCTGCCAAGAGCTGGCCCTCATAACGTCGCATGCCTCCCCTTTTATAGCTGAAGGGGGGCATGCACAAAGGCACTGAGCCCCGACATGTGGGTCCAGGGACATAGAGAATATAACACTTGGGACTATAAATATTTGCTGCCGGGACAATCCCCTTGTGTCATGTCGTCCGAGATCTGTGTATCTTCGGCGTGCAGGGGAAGCTTCTTGTAGAAGGGATAACATAGTGCGCTGCTTGGCACGGGCGCACTGTTCACCAGCAGACCCAGCAGGCGCGCCGCCTGCTGGATGACCTTGACGCCGCCTGCCAGCGGATGGGACGGGACACATTAAATGCTGAGAGGGCACGTCGCCCGTCAGCGCAGTGGCAGGCGGTGCGTCCTCTCCTCAATAAATGCAGGGGCTACACGGCTTTACGTCAGGCTCGGTCCAATGGCTTATGTCATGGGCCACAAGCAGCGGGCCTTCGCCCGCGCGGGGAGCGGAGGGCAAGGCCTGCACACGTGTCAGCACCGGACCCCTGCATACCCCAAGGTCCTTCTCGTTCCGGAACCCTGCCGGGTTCGGACCTACCCTGGGGCTCCGGACCTGTATGTATACAGGGGCCCGATGACCCTTTGTGGGGGTCCGGTCTTACTGAGGCATGGTGCCTTTCCTCGCCACGTGGCGCCCTTTGGCCCGCCCATCCGGTGGAGTTAAGCGCGGTCCTCCGCGCGGCCAGGAGACGTCGCATGGGTGCGATGCCTTTATGCTGTAGGAGAGGGTACCCCTGATTTAGGGTACCAACAGTGGCCCCCGGTCCCGCCTCAGGGGAGGATGCGAGCCTGCAGGTGGGACCAGAGTCTGTCTGGTGGTTGGACCGCTGCTTCTGTGCGCCTGTTGCTGCAATTACTGCCGGCCCGCTTTTGACCACGCCAACTGTCGTGCCTATTCTTACGGCTGGCTGACCCGTGACCGTCGTACTTAGCGGCATTACTTGGTCATGCGCGGGGCCGCCTCGAGTCGCTGCATTGGTTCTGAAAAATTTACCTTTTCAGAATCCGTGACAGTCCCGAGAAGACAAGGCCTTGGCACAGGCGGCGGTGCGGCTTCTTTGGACACGGTAACCGACGCGCCGGTTACATGACGTGTGGGCCTGGGCCCCTGAGTTGGACCGCCAGTTGTGGCGGAGCTGAGGGAGCGCACAGCCGTGGGACGATTGTACGCTTCTTGCGCAGCGGTTTGCCTCTTTGACCGCTGGATACGGCGAAGATGAAAGGACGCTTAATCGTGGGGCGGTTGCATGCCCCTGGCACGGTGGTCCGCCTTCCTGGTCGCTGGTTGCCCCGAAAATGAAGGGGCGCGTAACTGCAGGGCAGTCGCACGCTCCCTCTTAGGGTTAGTTTGCATGACATGTGGGGCCTAGCCCCCGTGTCATAAGGTGAGATCCTTGGTGCATGCCGGGGGAGACTTCCCCCGTGACGCTTCAGGGGCGCGAGCGGGGAGATTTGCCTTTAAAAAGGGGTCGATCTCCCAGGCAGTAGTCATGCCTCGCTCTTCTTACGACCACCGCGCCCTTTCGCCTTCTGGGCCTCCAGATGGGGTGCGCCGGTGTTCTCTGGAGGGATCCGCGTCAAGGCCGTCTCTTCCGACGACTTCACCGTCGGAGAGTGTGCACTCGTGGTGGTGTCGCCGATCTTGTCTTCTTTCCGCTGCTGTTGGAGGGGTGCAACCCCATGGGAGTTGGCATCCTTTCACCACCATTTGGCTTCAAGGATTTTCATCATGCAGCCCGGCTGCAGTCCCCCGCCGGTGGTCATCCAGAAGGATGTCTACCAGCCTTGTGGTGGGGAGAAGCAAGCCGGGCTGCGGCTTCCCTCCTGCCCTCAGCTTCAAGGATGTCATCATCCTCGCTGGGGCGGAAGGCGCGTTGAGCCGGGGTTCTGCCTCCCACGTGGGCCAGCGGCCCGCTTCTTCCTCCAGCATTCGGGGGAGGAGAGGGGTTCACCAGCCACGCGAATGAGGCGAACTTCGGCTACGCAGGGCCGGCCAGGTGCAGGCACTGACAGCTGCCGCGTGCCTGGCTCTTGGCCTGGGTGGCCCTATCGCCGCCTCCGACGCTGCCTCCTGCCGTTTGGTCGGGTGTAGCATCCCAAAAATTCAAATCTTGAAATTTTCTCAAACTCGCTCTAAATTCAAAATGAATTTCAAATTTCATTTCAAAATGTTTGTTTGCGAGTTGATATCAACAAATAAAATATAGTGGTCTATATTCTCTCCAAAATCCTCCTCAAATATCCTACAAATATTTCCCCAGTGATCCCCCTCAGATTGTTTCCAGAAATACTGCCCAGATATTTCCCTAGTGATCCCCTTCAAGTTCTTTCCAGAAATATTGCCCAAATATTCCACCAATATATCTTCAAGTATTTTCCTCCTGAGAAATACCTTCAGAATCATTTTTCAAGTCCCTACAAATATTTTATTCATAACTTTCCTCATGCTCATACGTATACGTATGCCTCCGGTGTCATACGGTGAGCTCTATAAGCTAATTACACTCATATAAAACAAATCCATGCAAATCTCCCACTAATCCTCTCATCCCTCCCCCTAATCCCCCACTATGGCTATAAATAGAGGGGCAAGGGCCTCCTCTCATCCCACCCCAAGCCATTTCATGGCAACTCCCTCCCTCCCCCCCCACACCCACACGCCCACTCCCACTCCACCTCCCACACAAGCACACACTAGCACAAGGATCGTTCGGTCGTTCTTCGATCGTTCGTCCCCCTGTTCTTAGTTTGTTCGTTCGTTCGTCCGATCGTTCGTTCGATCGTTCGTCCGTTCGTCCAAATAATCTTTTTTCCTGCCGTTATGCTGCCGAAATTCCGATCGTTCATTGTTCGTTCATAGTTCCTATTCATCGTTCGTTCATCGTCACTATTCACCGTTCATCGTTCGTCCATACGACTATTCATCATTACTATTCACCATTACTATTCATTGTTACTATTCATCGATCATCTGACCACCCCAAATTTCAACTACTCATCCATCATGCTGTACAGTCCACCTAAGACCAGGCAGACCCATATTCCAGTCATACGAACTCCGGTGACTGTGATTTTACTTCCAGTAGGGAACTTCCCATCTGGTCACCCATCCCAGATTTCTCCAAGTTGAGCACGCTTAACTTTGGGATTCTTTCAAGCCAGACTTCCAAAAAGAAAGGCGAACCATGTTTGTATGGATACGTCTTCAATCCTATAAAACCTGGCCCAAGATACCACAGCCCACTCGGACCAGAATACCACAACATTCCAGCTATTTGGGTCCCGCCTCACTGCTGTCTGATGTGACACAGTAGGTAGGAACAGTTTCCACCAACATAAACCTCTGCCCAAGAAAAGCCCAAAAATAATTCCTCGCACCCCGCTCAAAAATACATTTTTGATTTTCCAAATATCTCTAAATATTCAAATTCTAGAATATTCCAAGAATATTCCTTTCCTTTTCTTTTTCTCCCTATGATTATAAAATCCGAATCTCCTCCATCCAAACTCAGATTTCAGTCATTCTTGTTTCTAAAATTCTTGTCAAACTATTCCCTATCCAACCATGTCATCCCTTAAGCATGGTTCATATTCCAGAAAACTCCCAAAATACTCTTGCCCCATATTCTGCCTATAACTCTCCTGTTCATATTAAGTCAGACGATTCATTCGCCACTATTCTCACCAACAGTGAACTTCACTGTGCTACACCACATACACCCAGCTATAAATACACCTAGCTACCCTCTCCCACTCCACACACTCAACACCCTCAGCCAAGGCAAACACCCCACCCACTCAGTTACTCCGCTCTGTCGGCTACACGCATAGTGTCGCTTCGTCTCCAGTCCACCCTCCTGGTAAGCACCTTCGCTCCACCACCAGCAGTATCTCAACACCACATGACACAGATTCTACTCTACCCATCCATATATCGCTATTCTGACCACTATACTAAATATTTGTTGGTATACTTGTTGGTTTGTATGTTTGCTTGTTCATGTTGCATAGTTATCGGAGTGTTCGTGCCGTCTCGTGGAGGCCAGATCTGCAAATCTACGCCAGGCAGTGGAGCTAGAAGCCAGTTCCGCGAGCTCCTCTTCCCCCTTCACCGGATAAGCACGACAAGCTCACTGGATCCCTTTGATGCATAAATTACCTATGATTTTTCAACCACAACCCTCAGCCTATTATTTTATGCATAATATGATTTTGAGACAAGTTATTATGGCCACCCAGCCGCTTGCCGCAATCAATCCTTGATATATTTGTTACAAATGATTTGAGAAAAGGTGTGAGTTTTCAAAAGAAAATGCTTTTCAAAATGTGTATGATGAAGGGTTTTCACCCTTATCACCTTTGAGTAGGGATGATCAGGGACTCCCTAGTTTAGGGGAGGGCCTAAGGTGGTGGCTCAGCTGGTTTAGGCGTGAGCAGAAGGATTGTCCCCTCATATAAGGACCGGTTTGTCATCCTTCACTACATGTACTCATGATAAGTACAATCACTCGAGACTGTGTGGGCAGTCACTCAATCTGAACTCGTACGGTCCAACCCCAGGGTTATGAAGGCTGGGGAGCACCGGGAGGATAAGGAGGGGGAATGTTTTGTCCGGTTTGGGCATGGCGGTGGCCTGACTCCTTCCGGTATAATCGTTAAAGTTAGGACGTGCGAGGAAAGAAAGAGATTCTGCATTCGGGTCTTGAAAGTCGCCTAGAGGGGGGGTGAATAGGGCGAAACTGAAATTCTCAAAATAAACACAACTACAAGCCGGGTTAGCGTTAGAAATATAATAGAGTCCGCGAGAGAGGGCGCAAAACAAATCGCAAGCGAATAATGAAGTGAGACACGCGGATTTGTTTTACCGAGGTTCGGTTCTCTCAAACCTACTCCCCGTTGAGGAGGCCACAAAGGCCGGGTCTCTTTCAACCCTTACCCTCTCTCAAGCGGTCCCTTGGACCGACTGAGCTTTCTCTTCTTAATCACTTGGAACACAAAGTTCCCGCAAGGACCACCACAAGATTGGTGTCTCTTGCCTCAATTACAAGTGAGTATTTGATCACAAGAAAGAATCAAGAAGGAAGAAAGCAATCCAAGCGCAAGAGCTCGAAAGAACACAAGCAAATCACTCTCTCTAATCACTAGGGCGTTGTGTGGAATTTGGAGAGGATTTGATCTCTTTGGTGTGTCTAGAATTGAATGCTAGAGCTCTTGTAAGTAGTTGGGAAGTGGAAAACTTGGATGCCATGAATGGTGGGTGGTTGGGGGTATTTATAGCCCCAACCACCAAACTAGCCGTTTGGTGAGGCTGTCTGTTCGATGGCGCACCGGACAGTCCGGTGCACACCGGACATGTCCGGTGCGACAGCCACGTCACCAAGGCCGTTGCAATTTGACCGTTGGAGTTCTGACTTCTGGGCCCGCCTGGATGTCCGGTGCACACCGGACATGAACTGTAGATTGTCCGGTGCGCCTGCTCCCGCGTGCCTGACGACTACGTGCTTCTGGCGCGCATTAAATGCGTCGCAGGTAGCCGTTGGCGCCGAAATAGCCGTTGCCCCGCTGTTACACCGAACAGTCCGGTGTACACCGGACAGTACGGTGAATTTTAGCGGAGCAGCCGAAGTGAGAAGCCGAGGCTGGCGAGTTCCTGAGGCCGTTCTTCCTTGGAGCACCGGACATGTCCGGTGTACACCGGACAGTCCGGTGAATTATAGCGGAGTGGCCTTCGGAAATTCCCGAGAGTGAAGAGTTCTGTGCGCAGTTCCCTGGTGCACCGGACACTGTCCGGTGCGCCACCGGACAGTCCGGTGCGCCAGACCAGGGAGCCTTTCGGGATGCCTTTAGCTTTCTAATTTGAACCCAACTTTGGTCTTTTTAATTGGCTTGTTGTGAACCTTTTGCACCTGTATAACTTACACACTAGAGCAAACTAGTTAGTCCAATATTTGTGTTGGGCAATTCAACCACCAAAATTAATTAGGAACTAGGTGTGAGCCTAATTCCCTTTCAATCTCCCCCTTTTTGGTGATTGATGCCAACACAAACAAAAGCAAAGATAAATGTGTATAAATTGAACTAGTTTGCATAATGTAAGTGCAGAGGTTGCTTGGAATTGAGCCAATAAAAATACTTACATGATGTGCATGGATTGTTTCTTTGTTTTTAACATATTGGACCATATTTGCACCACATGTTTTGTTTTTGCAAATCCTTTTGTAAATTCTTTTCAAAATCCTTTTGCAAGATAGTCAAAGGTAAATAAATAAGATTTAGAGAAGCTTTTTCAAGTTTTGAAATTTTCTCCCTCTGATCCAAATGCTTTTCCTTTGACTAAACAAAACTCCCCCTAAATGAGATCCTCCTCTTAGAGTTCAAGAGGGTTTTGATATATCATTTTTTGAAATACTACTTCCTCCTTTAGAACACAAAGAGATACCAATTTTGAAATTTACCAATTGAAAATCATCAATTTTAAAATTATTTTAAAATTAGGGTGGTGGTGCGGTCCTTTTGCTTTGGGCTCATATTTTCTCCCCCTTTGGCATGAATCGCCAAAAACGGATACTTTGAGTGAGACATAAGCCCTTTCTTGTTAACTATTTTCTCCCCTTTGGCAAAATAAAACATATGAGTGAAGATTATACCAAAGACGGAGAGTGGAGCGGAGCGACAGCAAAGGATGAGTAGTAGAGTGGAGTGGAAGCCTTGTCTTCGCCGAAGACTCCAATTCCCTTTCAATATACCTATGACTTGGTTTGAAATACACTTGAAAACACATTAGTCATAGCATATATAAAAGAGACATGATCAAAGGTATATTTATGAGCTATGTGTGCAAATTAGCAAAAGAAATTCCTAGAATCAAGAATATTGAGCTCATGCCTAAGTTTGGTAAAAGTTTGTTCATCAAGAGGCTTGGTAAAGATATCGGCTAATTGATCTTTAGTGTTAATGTATGAAATCTCGATATCCCCCTTTTGTTGGTGATCCCTAAGAAAATGATACCGAATGGCTATGTGTTTAGTGCGGCTATGCTCAACGGGATTGTCGGGGACCATAATTAGGGGTACCCTCAAGACGCCTAATTCTCAGCTGGTAACCCCCATCAGCATAAAGCTGCAGAGGCCTGATGGGTTTGATTAAGTCAGGGATCAGTCCATACGAGCGACTCGATCGCGCCTCGCCCGAGCCTAGCCTCGGGCAAGGGCAGCCGACCCTGAGGTGTTTCCATCTCGCCCGAGGCCCCCTTTTTTTACGGCAGACGCATCTCCGGCTCGCCCGAGGCCTTGCCTTCGTTAAGAAGCAACCCTGACTAAATCACCGCGCCGACCGACCGAGTCGCAGGGGCATTTAACGCAAAGAGTAAGACTGACAGGCAGCCAGGCCTCGCCAAAGGCGCCATAGGAAGCTCCGCCCGACCCGGGGCTCGGACTCGGGCTAAGGCCCCGGAAGACGGCGAACTCCGCTCCGCCCGACCCAGGGCTCGGACTCGGGCTAAGGCCCCGGAAGACGGCGAACTCCGCTCCGCCCGACCCAGGACTCGGACTCGGGCTAAGGCCCCGGAAGACGGCGAACTCCGCTCCGCCCGACCCAGGGCTCGGACTCGGGCTAAGGTCCCGGAAGACGGCGAACTCCGCTCCGCCCGACCCAGGGCTCGGACTCGGGCTAAGGCCCCGGAAGACGGCGAACTCCGCTCCGCCCGACCCAGGGCTCGGACTCCGCCCTGGTCTCTGCTGAACGACCTCCGCCTCGCCCGACCCAGGAGCTCGGGCTCGGCCTCGGCCATGGAAGACAGACTCGACCTCGGCCTCGGAGGAACCTCCACGTCGCCCGACCTGGGGCACAAGTCCGCCACGTCAACAGGAGGCGCCATCATCACCCTACCCCGAGCCGACTTGGGCCGCAGAGAACAAGACCGACGTCCCATCTGGCTAGCTCCGCCAGATAGGCAATGATGGTGCCCCGCTAGACCTATGACGACGGTGGCTCTCAGCTCCCTTACGGAAGCAGGGGGACGTCAGCAAGGGCCCAAATATTCCGACAGCTGTCCCTCCACCAGGCTCCGTTACTCCTCCGACAGCCACGACACCACACCAGCTGGGTGCCAAGTTCTCTCCGGCTGCCACATTGGCATGTACCCAGGACGCTAGCTCTCCCCCGCTAGACACGTAGCACTCCGCTGCATCCCCATTGTACACCTGGATCCTCTCCTTGCGTCTATAAAAGGAAGGACCAGGGCCTTCTTAGAAAAGGTTGGCCCCGCGGGAACGAGGGCAGGGGCAGGCGCTCTCTTGGGGCCGCTCGCTCCCCTCACCCGCGTGGACGCTTGTAACCCCCTACTGCAAGCGCACCCGACCTGGGCGCGGGACGAACACGAAGGCCGCGGGATCTCCGCCTCCCTCACGACCCGACTCCGGCCACCTCGCTCTCCCCCCTTCGCGCTCGCCCACGCGCTCGACCCATCTGGGCTGGGGCACGCGGCACACTCACTCGTCGGCCTAGGGACCCCCCGGTCTCGAAACGCCGACAGTTGGCGCGCCAGGTAGGGGCCTGCTGCGTGTTGACGAGCAGTTTCCCGTTAAGCTCTAGATGGGCAGTCTCCAACGACCTCTCCAACCCGGGACGGTGCTCCGTTTCGGGAACCTCGAGTTCATGTCTTTCGACGGCGGCTACGACATGATACTCCTTCCACCGCCGCGCGGTGGCGACAACGGCGGCCGACAGCCCGCCCGCCGGCGGCGGAATCGACGACGTCTTTCCCGCGTGGGGGAAGAACAACATTCGAGCTCGCCCCAACCTCTCCCTCGCTACCGGAGGAGGAGGCGGGGCAACCAGGGCTGAGCGGGAGGCTGCGCTCCGTCGACTGTCGAGCGAATCGACATCCCCAGTGCCCCGACGGAGGACGTGTCGGGCGTCACCCTCGCGTTTGAGGCGAAGGCGAGCGCCGTCCCCCCGCAACACGCCGACTCCGAGCAAGCGGACGACGCCAGCACGCTCACGGAGGGCCTGCAGGACGTCGCCCTCGTACCCAAGACGACGGCGCGATCAGCCCCCGATGTGACTTCGTCGCTCCTCGTCGACAAAAAGGTACCGACTGATCCCCATCCTTCGTCATTTCGACTCGACCTCAACCCGCCTAGCGACCTCGCTCTGGCGGGCACTCACGTTGAGGCGAGTGCAACCCCTTTGGGGTTTCGTGTGCGGTCGCCTTGGGACCGATTGACGGGCGTCTCGACCTACGGGCCCTCTGGGTCCGAGGAAGATGACGACCCCAGCATCCGCTGGGATTTCTCTGGATCTGGCAACCCCAGTGCCATGCGGGACTTCATGACCGCATGCAACTACTGCCTCTCCGACTGTTCCGACGGCAGCCGCAGCCTTGACGACAAGGACTGCGGCCCGAGCCGCGAATGTTTCCACGTCGAGCTAGGGGATCCCTCCGGAGGCAGCCGTCTCGGCATGCCGGAGGATGGTGATCTCCCTAGGCCAGTGCCTCGCGCCGACATCCCGCGGGAGCTAGCTGTGGTCCCCGTTCCGGCGGGGGGTCACGACCCACAGCTCGAGCAAGTCCGCGGGGCGCAGGCCGGGCTCGACGAGGGGGCAGGAGCGCTCGAGTCGATCCGTCGGGACGTCGGGCAGGTATGGGCGAGCCAGCCCCCGGCCGGAGAAATACGTCACCTGCCCCAGGGCCTCCAGCACCGCGTCGCCAACGATGCTAGGGACAGGCCGCCACCCGCATCCGGCGGAACCGGTCAGGACCTGACAGCCGCGGCGATGCTCCTCCGCGCGATGCCGGAGTCATCAACCACCGAGGGTCGGCGAATCCAGGGAGAGCTCAAGCATCTCCTGGAAGGCGCTGCGGCCCGGCGGGCCGAGAGCTCTGCCTCCAGAAGGCAGGGGTACCCCTCGGAACCTCGTGCCGCGACTTCCCGACTCATGCGGGAAGCCTCGGTCTACACCGGGCGCACGCGCAACACCGCGCCTGCGGCCCCGGGCCACCTCGGCGACGAGCACCCTCATCGCGACCGTCGGGCCCGCCTCGACGAAAGGGTGCGCCGAGGCTATCACCCCAGGCGTGGGGGACGCTACGACAGCGGGGAGGATCAGAGTCCCTCGCCCGAACCACCCGGTCCGCAGGTCTTCAGCCGGGCCATTCGGCGGGCGCCGTTTCCGACCCGATTCCGACCCCCGACTACTATCACAAAGTACTCGGGGGAAACAAGACCGGAATTGTGGCTCGCGGACTACCGCCTGGCCTGTCAACTGGGTGGAACGGACGACGACAACCTCATCATCCGCAACCTCCCCCTGTTCCTCTCCGACACTGCTCGCGCTTGGTTGGAGCACCTGCCTCCGGGGCAGATTTCCAACTGGGAGGATTTGGTCCAAGCTTTCGCCGGCAACTTCCAGGGCACGTACGTGCGCCCCGGGAATTCCTGGGACCTCCGAAGCTGCCGGCAACAGCCGGGAGAGTCTCTTCGGGACTACATCCGGCGGTTCTCGAAGCAGCGCACCGAACTGCCCAACATCACCGACTCCGATGTCATCGGCGCGTTCCTTGCCGGCACCACCTGCCGTGACCTGGTGAGCAAGTTGGGTCGCAAGACCCCCACCAGGGTGAGCGAGCTGATGGACATCGCCACCAAGTTCGCCTCCGGTCAGGAGGCGGTCGAGGCCATCTTTCGGAAGGACAAGCAGCCCCAGGGCCGCCCGTCGGAGGATGCTCCCGAGGCGTCTGCTTCGCGCGGCGCCAAGAAGAAAGGCAGGAGGAAGTCGCAAGCGAAACGTGACGCTGCCGACGCAGACCTTGTCGCCGCCACCGAGTACAAGAACCCTCGGAAGCCCCCCGGAGGTGCCAACCTCTTCGACAAGATGCTCAAGGAGACGTGCCCTTACCATCAGGGGCCCGTCAAGCACACCCTCGAGGAGTGCGCCATGCTTCGGCGCCACTTCCACAAGGCCGGGCCACCCGCAGAGGGTGGCGGGGCCCGCGACGACGGCAAAAAGGAAGATCACCAAGCAGGAGAGTTCCCCGAGGTCCGCGACTGCTTCATGATCTGCGGAGGGCATGCGGCGAATGCCTCGGCTCGGCATCGCAAGCGAGAGCGTCGGGAGGTCTGCTCGGCGAAGGTGGCGGCGCCAGTCTACCTAGACTGGTCCGACAAGCCCATCACCTTCGACCGAGATGACCACCCCGACCACGTGCCGAGCCCGGGGAAGTACCCGCTCGTCGTCGATCCCATCATCGGCGACGTCAGGCTCACCAAGGTCCTGATGGATGGGGGTAGCTGCCTCAATATCGTCTACGCCGAGACCCTCAGGCTCCTGCGCGTTGATCTATCCTCCGTCCAAGCAGGCGCTGCGCCCTTCCACGGGATCATTCCCGGGAAGCGCGTCCAGCCCCTCGGACAGCTCGACCTTCCTGTCTGCTTCGGAACACCCTCCAATTTCCGAAGGGAGACTTTGACGTTCGTGGTGGTCGGGTTCCGAGGAACCTACCACGCAGTATTGGGAAGGCCATGCTATGCGAAGTTCATGGCCATCCCCAACTACACCTACCTGAAGCTCAAGATGCCGGGCCCCAACGGGGTCATCACCGTCGGCCCCACGTACAAACACACGTTCGAATGCGATGTGGAGTGCGTGGAGTACGCCGAGGCCCTCGCCGAGTCCGAGGCCCTCATCGCCGACCTGGAAAACCTCTCCCAAGAGGTGCCGGACGTGAAGCGACACGCCGGCAACTTCGAGCCAGCGGAGACGGTTAAGGCTGTCCCTCTCGACCCTAGTGGCGACACCTCCAAGCAGATCCGGATCGGTTCCGGGCTTGACCCCAAATAGGAAGCAGTGCTCGTCGACTTTCTCCGCGCAAACGCCGACGTCTTTGCGTGGAGTCCCTCAGACATGCCTGGCATACCGAGGGATGTCGCCGAGCACTCGCTGGATATTCGGGCCGGAGCCCGACCGGTCAGACAGCCTCTGCGCCGATTTGACGAGGAAAGGCGCAGGGTGATAGGCGAGGAGATCCACAAGCTGATGGCAGCGGGGTTCATCAAAGAGGTGTTCCATCCCGAATGGCTTGCCAACCCTGTGCTCGTGAGGAAGAAAGGGGGGAAGTGGCGGATGTGTGTAGACTACACTGGTCTCAACAAAGCATGTCCGAAGGTTCCCTACCCTCTACCTCGCATCGATCAAATCGTGGATTCCACTGCTGGGTGCGAAACCCTGTCATTCCTCGATGCCTACTCAGGGTATCGTCAAATCAAGATGAAAGAGTCCGACCAGCTCGCGACTTCTTTCATCACGCCCTTCGGCATGTACTGTTATGTCACCATGCCGTTCGGTTTGAGGAACGCGGGTGCAACATACCAGCGGTGCATGAACCATGTGTTCGGCGAACACATTGGTCACACGGTCGAGGCATACGTCGATGACATCGTGGTCAAGACAAAGAAAGCCTCCGACCTTCTCTCCGACCTTGAAGTGACATTCCGGTGTCTCAAGGTAAAGGGCGTCAAGCTCAATCCCGAGAAGTGCGTCTTCGGGGTGCCCCGAGGCATGCTCCTGGGATTCATCGTCTCCGAGCGGGGCATCGAAGCCAACCCGGAGAAGATCGCGGCCATCACCAGCATGGGGCCCATCAAGGACTTAAAAGGCGTACAGAGGGTCATGGGATGTCTCGCGGCTTTGAGCCGTTTCATCTCGCGCCTCGGCGAAAGAGGCCTGCCCCTGTACCGTCTCTTAAGGAAGGCCGAGTGCTTCACTTGGACTCCCGAGGCCGAGGAAGCTCTCGGGAACCTGAAGGCGCTCCTCACCCAGGCGCCCGTCTTGGTACCCCCAGCTGATGGAGAAGCCCTCTTGGTCTACGTCGCCGCTACCACTCAGGTGGTTAGCGCTGCGATCGTGGTCGAAAGGCAAGAAGAGGGGCATGCATTGCCCATTCAGAGGCCAGTTTACTTCGTCAGCGAGGTGCTGTCCGAAACCAAGATCTGCTACCCACAAGTTCAGAAGCTGCTGTATGCAGTGATCCTGACGAGGCGAAAGTTGCAGCATTACTTCGAGTCTCATCCGGTAACTGTGGTGTCATCCTTCCCCCTGGGGGAGATCATCCAGTGCCGAGAGGCCTCGGGACGGATTGCGAAGTGGGCGGTGGAAATCATGGGCGAGACAATCTCGTTCGCCCCTCGGAAGGCCATCAAGTCCCAGGTACTGGCGGACTTCGTAGCCGAATGGGTCGACACACAGTTGCCGACGGCTCCGATCCAACCGGAGCTCTGGACCATGTTTTTCGACGGGTCGCTGATGAAGACGGGAGCCGGCGCGGGCCTGCTCTTCGTCTCGCCCCTCGGGAAACACCTGCGCTACGTGCTACGCCTCCATTTCCCGGCGTCCAACAATGTGGCTGAGTACGAAGCTCTGATCAACGGATTGCGGGTCGCCATCGAGCTAGGGGTCCGACGCCTCGACGCTCGCGGCGACTCGCAGCTCGTCATCGACCAAGTCATGAAGAACTCCCACTGCCGCGACCCGAAGATGGAGGCCTATTGTGATGAGGTTCGACGCCTAGAAGACAAGTTCTACGGGCTCGAGCTTAACCACATCGCCCGGTGCTACAACGAGACTGCGGACGAGCTGGCAAAGATAGCCTCGGGGCGAACGACGGTTCCCCCGGACGTCTTCTCCCGGGATCTGCACCAACCCTCCGTCAAGATCAGCGACACGCCCGAGCCCGAGGCGCCCTCGGCCCCGTCCGAGGAGACCTCGGCCCAGCCCGAGCCATCCTCGGTTCAACCCGAGGAACCCTCGGCCCCCGAGGACGAGGCGCTGCGCATCGAAGAGGAGCGGAGCGGGGTAACGCCTGATCGAGATTGGCAGGCCCCGTACTTGCAATATCTCCGCCGAGGAGAGCTACCCCTCGACCAGGCCGAGGCACGGCGGGTAGCGCGACGCGCCAAGTCGTTCGTCTTGCTGGGCGATGAGAAGGAGCTTTACCACCGTAGCCCCTCGGGCATCCTCCAGCGATGCATCTCCATCGCCGAAGGTCAGGAACTCCTGCAAGAGATACACTCGGGGGCTTGCGGCCATCACGCAGCGCCTCGAGCCCTTGTCGGGAACGCTTTCCGGCAAGGCTTCTACTGGCCGACGGCGGTGGCTGACGCCACTAGAATTGTCCGCACCTGCGAAGGGTGCCAATTCTATGCGAAGCAGACCCACCTGCCCGCTCAGGCTCTGCAGACGATACCCATCACCTGGCCCTTCGCTGTGTGGGGTCTGGACCTCGTCGGCCCTCTGCAGAAGGCGCCCGGGGGCTACACGCACCTGCTGGTCGCCGTCGACAAATTCTCCAAGTGGATCGAGGTCCGACCACTGAACAGTATCAGGTCCGAGCAGGCGGTGGCGTTCTTCACCAACATCATCCATCGCTTCGGGGTCCCGAACTCCATCATCACCGACAACGGCACCCAGTTCACCGGCAAAAAATTCTTGGATTTTTGCGAGGACCACAACATCCGGGTGGACTGGGCTGCCGTAGCTCATCCCATGTCGAATGGGCAAGTAGAGCGTGCCAACGGCATGATTCTACAAGGGCTCAAGCCTCGGATTTACAATGATCTCAATAAGTTCGGCAAGCGATGGATGAAGGAACTCCCCTCGGTGGTCTGGAGCCTGAGGACGACGCCGAGCCGAGCCACGGGTTTCACGCCGTTCTTCCTGGTCTACGGGGCCAAGGCCGTCTTGCCCACGGACCTAGAATACGGCTCCCCGAGGACGAGAGCCTACGACGATCAAAGCAACCAAGCTAGCCAAGAGGACTCGCTGGACCAGCTGGAAGAGGCTCGGGACAGGGCCTTACTACACTCGACGCGGTATCAGCAGTCCCTGCGACGCTACCACGCCCGAGGGGTCCGACCCCGAGACCTCCAGGTGGGCGACCTGGTGCTTCGGCTGCGGCAAGACGCCCGAGGGAGGCACAAGCTCACGCCCCCCTGGGAGGGACCATTCGTCATCGCCAAAGTTCTGAAGCCCGGAACGTACAAGCTGGCTAACAGTCAAGGCGAGGTCTACGGCAACGCTTGGAACATCCAACAGCTACGTCGCTTCTACCCTTAAGATGTTTCCAAGTTGTTCATATACCTCGCACCCCCGCAAAGTTTAGTCAACAAGGAAGGGTCGGCCTCGCCTCGGCAAAGCCCGACCCTCCCTCGGGGGCTAAAAGGGGGGAAACCCCCTCTGCGTCAAAATTTTCCTCGAAAAGAAAATCTCTTTTACCAGAATATCTTTCGTGCTTTTTGACTACTTCGAAAAGTGGGTCCTGGAAACGACGGGGTACACGTAAGCAGTCAAGGCTGACCGAGCCGAGGGACTCCTACGCCTCCGGGATATGGATACCTCACTCATCACCTTCTGCGATAAGTAACTCGCGTTCGGATAAGGTGACTCCGCGGATCGAACAAGTCTCTACGTTCCGAAGCCCTTCTGTCGAAGCGATTCTTCGAGTCTTCTCGACCGAGTCGGTGATAGGGCCTCATGGACGAGTGAAAGTGCGCGTAAGCGGCAAGGCCGACCGAGCCGAGGGACTCCCATGCCTCCGGGATACGGATACCTCACTCCTCACCTTCCGCGAGAAGCAACTTTCGCTCGCACAAACATCCCTGTTACCGACAAAAAGTCCAGATACTCGAAACAAGAGGAAGAGAGACGCAGCTTTAACACGCAACAAGGGTGTGTGTTCTAGCCTCGACGGCCGCACAAAGCACACACTACAAGACAATCTGATCCTACAGGCTCGGGTCTTGACGCTGGAAGGGGGCAGCAACGCCCTCGGCATCGACGGCACCTTCGGCGGGGCCCGACCTAGCCTCGGACGGCGACGCGGTCCGAGGGTCTCCGCTCCGAAGACGACGTCATCACCACGCCCGGGCAATCACTGCCAGGGACTTCTCCGAGAACCTGGCCCGAGCAGGCGGCTCAGCCGGTCACCCCGGGGGTCTCGGCCAACCATCTTCCAAGGGCGCCAGCCCGGTCCGAAGCCTCGGCTGATCAACTCCGACGTCGATCCAGCCAACGGACGACCTGGCTAGGTTCCCGCCAACCAGGTTTTATTTTCGAGCCAACTCCGCCTCTGCTCATGCTAATATCGCTACCCCTGGCCTCGGCTCGACGAAGAGCGGCCGAGGGGTCTCTTTAACTAAGCTGGAGGAGCCTCGGACAGCAGGGCCGACCGAGCCGAGGGACTCCTACGCCTCCGGGATACGGATACCTCACTCGTCACCTTGACGCGGGGCGACTCGTGCTTGGTGAAGCGGTTCAGACAAACAACAGGCGAGTCTTAGTGCTCAAAAATGAGGAAAAAGCACGGCTCCGTGCCGAAGTTACATACATGTTCAGGCCCCGAAAGCCGAAATGAACAAAAAAACCCGGCACTCGAAGTGCCATTACAAACGGAACTCCGGTTCCCCCTCCGCAGGTACGAACAACCCCACTCGATAGGGGTGGGCCTGCGGAGCAACAGAAGACCGACGAACGACATGTCATCGCCCGCCCCGACAGCGGCGACGATGAAGACTCCTGCCTCGGGGGGCCGAACAGCAGCAGTGATGACCTCAGGGCGGGTGCTGCTGCTAGGAGGCCCCCGCCCTTGCCAAAACTCGAGAGGCAAGGACGGGCAGAAGGCTGTAGAGTTGGAGGTCGGTCCATGGCCAACCTTGGCTGTCGCGCCGGCGGAAGAACCTCTTCCAGCTGCCGTGGCAGGAGGCGGAACCGGGAGCGGCTCCGAAACCGCTCGGCTCAGAGAGCCGGGCACGGTGTAGCTGTCAGCGCCACGGACGACTCCCGCCCTTCCCCCCGATCACTGAGGGAAAGAGCGGGTCGCCGCCCACGCAGGGACCAGCCCCAACTCGGCACACTCCCCTCCCCAGCACTAGTGATGAAAATCCTTGAGGCTGAGGGAGGGGGAGAGGCCGCGGCCCGGCTCGCTTTCCCCCACCATCAAACTGGAGGTCACCATCTTGGGTGACCGCCGGTGGAGGGGTGCAGCCGGGCTGCATGATGAAAATCCTTGAAGCCGAACGATGGCTGAAAGGTACCAACCCCCACGGAGTTGCGTTCCTCCAACGATGGGGCGAAAAGACGGCGGTTTCCCCCATCCGGGGGCTTGAAAGGTGGAAAGACACGATGCATAGGGGAGGAAGAAGGCTTGATCGCCTTACGGAAGGGGTTGCCCTCCTTTTAAAGGCGACTCTCCCTGCTTGTGCCCCCGACCGTCGCGGCCCGAGTCTTCTCCAACACGCCTCCAAAGCCCCCCCCTGCGGCGCGGGGGCTGGGTCCCGCATGTCATACAGGACCGGCTCCGAGCAGAAGAAGCCAAACCGCCGCGCACGGCGCACGCAACCACCCAGTGGTTACAAGCGACCCTCCGCTTTTGCCCAGGCCAACGGGCGAAAGGGGCAGGCAGCCATGCAGACGGCATGCAACCACGCCAAGTGGCCGCGCCTCTCCGACTCCCAACCTGCCAGCACGGAGGCCTAAGCCCACGCGTCGCGCGACCAGCGCGCCGGATGCTGCATGCAAGCAACTGTACCACTTGCGCCACCACCGCACCTCCTCGATTGCGGAACCGATACCGCGACCTGAGGTGACCCAGCGCGCGACCCAGCAGCGCCAGCCTGACGCAGCGGTCAAACGCGGTCAAAAATGGGCCGGCAGTAATAACAGTGGCAGGCGCGCGGGAGCAGCGGACACGCCGTCAGCCAAGCTCACGTCCCATCCGGAGGAAGCAAGAGAACCCCCTCTCACGGCGTGAAGACGACGCGCCCGTGACCCGTCTCTCGAACGGCTCGCACACGCAACGGCAGCCTCGCCAACTACTCACCCCGGCGCGTTAACTCCGCGGCTGGACAGGCGGCGCTTCTGGCAGGAGCAGCTGGCGACGCTTCGCCTTCGCCAAAATAACCGCGCCAAAAAAGGTACGCCGCGTCGTTCAAATTCGTATCCTTTTTCCTCTTTCTCTATCTCTTGCAACAGGGACCAGGAAAGGGGATACCCCCAAAGGGATCCTTCCCTATGAAGGAACTAGGCTCCGAGCCTCCATACTGATCAGGGGTTCGAAGGCTGGCCCCCCGAAGGGTTCGACAGCCGCCTCAGATCGCGTGGGCCCGACACCCACTACTGGTCAGAGGTTCGAAGGTCGGCCTCCCGAAAGGTTCCACGACCGCCTCAGGCTACTCGGGCTCCGCGCCCATTACTGATCAGGGGTTCGAAGGCTGGCCCCCCGAAGGGTTCACAGTCGCCTCAGACACCGAGCGAGGGATGACCAGGGGTACGTTCGATACATAACCAAGGCTCGGGCTACGCTCCCGAGGTACCCTAGGACATTTCCGAGACCAGCGGGAACGATCCTGTAACGGAATCCCATCGGAGGGAGGCAACGAGCCCTCGGACCCCGTCGCCAGGGGACCGGGTCCGGCAGATCACCCGCAGGTACTTTTTGGGCGTGCCTCCGGGCCCCTAGCCGACCCCCAACGAACGGGGCACGGACGTCCACTCGGATTACCCGCTTGCAGCTCACCGGGGACACCATGTTCGGTGCCCATCGAGGGTAACATGGCGCTCTCCCCCCTCCTCCTTGCGGAAAGGCGACGTAGGGGCGTATGTAAAAAAGCCGAGTCTGTCCCTGATCGCCCTCTCGCCCTGTGCGGAGGCTCGGGGGCTGCTCTCGCAAACCCGGCTCCGGCCAAACCGTTGACAGCGTCAACATACCAGCCCAAGAACTTGGGCCCCGACAGTGCACCCGGGCTACGGCCTGTTCGCATGAGGGAACCACCAGACCAGCCGAAGCATTACGCAAGGCATTAAGACCTCGAAGGAGTGAAACCACTCCTCCGAGGCCTCGGGGGCTACACCCGGCGGGTGCGCTCGCGCGCACCCACCGGAACTAAATGCAACCGAGAAAGGCTGGTCCCCTTGCAAAAAAGTGCGACGAAAGCCTCCAAGCGAGTGCTAGCACTCCCTTCGAGGCTCGGGGGCTACTGTCGGGGACCATAATTAGGGGTACCCTCAAGACGCCTAATTCTCAGCTGGTAACCCCCATCAGCATAAAGCTGCAGAGGCCTGATGGGTTTGATTAAGTCAGGGATCAGTCCATACGAGCGACTCGATCGCGCCTCGCCCGAGCCTAGCCTCGGGCAAGGGCAGCCGACCCTGAGGTGTTTCCATCTCGCCCGAGGCCCCCTTTTTTTACGGCAGACGCATCTCCGGCTCGCCCGAGGCCTTGCCTTCATTAAGAAGCAACCCTGACTAAATCACCGCGCCGACCGACCGAGTCGCAGGGGCATTTAACGCAAAGAGTAAGACTGACAGGCAGCCAGGCCTCGCCAAAGGCGCCATAGGAAGCTCCGCCCGACCCGGGGCTCGGACTCGGGCTAAGGCCCCGGAAGACGGCGAACTCCGCTCCGCCCGACCCAGGGCTCGGACTCGGGCTAAGGCCCCGGAAGACGGCGAACTCCGCTCCGCCCGACCCAGGGCTCGGACTCGGGCTAAGGCCCCGGAAGACGGCGAACTCCGCTCCGCCCGACCCAGGGCTCGGACTCGGGCTAAGGTCCCAGAAGACGGCGAACTCCGCTCCGCCCGACCCAGGGCTCGGACTCGGGCTAAGGCCCCGGAAGACGGCGAACTCCGCTCCGCCCGACCCAGGGCTCGGACTCCGCCCTGGTCTCTGCTGAACGACCTCCGCCTCGCCCGACCCAGGAGCTCGGGCTCGGCCTCGGCCATGGAAGACAGACTCGACCTCGGCCTCGGAGGAACCTCCACGTCGCCCGACCTGGGGCACAAGTCCGCCACGTCAACAGGAGGCGCCATCATCACCCTACCCCGAGCCGACTTGGGCCGCAGAGAACAAGACCGACGTCCCATCTGGCTAGCTCCGCCAGATAGGCAATGATGGCGCCCCGCTAGACCCATGACGACGGCGGCTCTCAGCTCCCTTACGGAAGCAGGGGGACGTCAGCAAGGGCCCAACTATTCCGACAGCTGTCCCTCCACCAGGCTCCGTTACTCCTCCGATAGCCACGACACCACACCAGCTGGGTGCCAAGTTCTCTCCGGCTGCCACATTGGCATGTACCCAGGACGCTAGCTCTCCCCCGCTAGACACGTAGCACTCCGCTGCATCCCCATTGTACACCTGGATCCTCTCCTTGCGTCTATAAAAGGAAGGACCAGTGCCTTCTTAGAAAAGGTTGGCCCCGCGGGAACGAGGGCAGGGGCAGGCGCTCTCTTGGGGCCGCTCGCTCCCCTCACCCGCGTGGACGCTTGTAACCCCCTACTGCAAGCGCACCCGACCTGGGCGCGGGACGAACACGAAGGCCGCGGGATCTCCGCCTCCCTCACGACCCGGCTCCGGCCACCTCGCTCTCCCCCCTTCGCGCTCGCCCACGCGCTCGACCCATCTAGGCTGGGGCACGCGGCACACTCACTCGTCGGCCTAGGGACCCCCCGGTCTCGAAACGCCGACAGGGATTATCCGCCATGCGGATTGCACTCTCATTATCACATAGAAGAGGAACTTTGGTTAGTTTGTAACCGTAGTCCCGCAGGGTTTGCCTCATCCAAAGCAATTGCGCGCAACAATGGCCTGCGGCAATGTACTCGGCTTCGGCGGTAGAAAGAGCGACCGAATTTTGCTTCTTTGAAGCCCAAGACACCAAGGATCTTCCCAAGAACTAGCAAGTCCCCGATGTGCTCTTCCTATTAATCTTACACCCCGCCCAATCGGCATCCGAATAACCAATCAAATCAAACGTGGATCCCCGAGGGTACCAAAGCCCAAACTTAGGAGTATAAGCCAAGTATCTCAAGATTCGTTTTACGGCCGTAAGGTGTGATTCCTTAGGGTCGGCTTGGAATCTTGCACACATGCAAACGGAAAGCATAATGTCCGGTCGAGATGCACATAAATAAAGCAATGAACCAATCATCGACCGGTATACCTTTTGATCCACGGACTTACCTCCCGTGTCGAGGTCGAGATGCCCATTTGTTCCCATGGGAGTCTTGATGGGCTTGGCATCCTTCATTCCAAACTTGGTTAAGATGTCTTGAGTGTACTTTGTTTGGCTAATGAAGGTGCCCTCTTGGAGTTGCTTAACTTGGAATCCTAGAAAATACTTCAACTCCCCCATCATCGACATCTCGAATTTCTGTGTCATGATCCTACTAAATTCTTCACATGTAGATTCGTTAGTAGACCCAAATATGATATCATCAACATAAATTTGGCATACAAACAAATCGTTGTCAAGAGTTTTAGTGAATAGAGTAGGATCGGCTTTGCCGACTTTGAAGCCATTAGCAATAAGGAAATCTCTAAGGCATTCATACCATGCTCTTGGGGCTTGCTTGAGCCCATAAAGCGCCTTAGAGAGCCTATAAACATGGTTAGGGTACTCACTGTCTTCAAAGCCGGGAGGTTGCTCAACATAGACCTCCTCCTTGATCGGTCCATTGAGGAAGGCACTCTTCACGTCCATTTGATAAAGCTTGAAGCCATGGTAAGTAGCATAGGCTAATAATATGCGAATTGACTCAAGCCTAGCTACGGGTGCATAGGTTTCACCAAAATCCAAACCTTCGACTTGTGAATACCCCTTGGCCATGAGTCGAGCTTTGTTCCTAGTCACCACACCATGCTCATCTTGCTTGTTGCGGAAGACCCACTTGGTTCCTACAACATTTTGGTTAGGACGTGGAACTAAGTGCCATACCTCGTTCCTTGTGAAATTGTTGAGCTCCTCTTGCATCGCCATCACCCAATCCGAATCTTGTAGTGCTTCCTCTACCCTGTGTGGCTCAATAGAGGAAACAAAAGAGTAATGCTCACAAAAATGTGCAACACGAGATCGAGTGGTTACCCCCTTATGAATGTCGCCGAGGATGGTGTCGACGGGGTGATCTCGTTGTATTGCTTGGTGGACTCTTGGGTGTGGTGGCCTTGGTTGTTCATCCTCCTTGTCTTCATCATTTGCGTCTCCCCCTTGATCATTGCCGTCGTCTTGAGGTGGCTCATCATTGTCTTCTTCATCTTTATCAACTTGAGCCTCGTCCTCATTTTGGATTGGTGGAGATGCTTGCGTGGAGGAGGATGGTTGATCTTGTGCATGTGGAGGCTCTTCGGATTCCTTAGGACACACATCCCCAATGGACATGTTCCTTAGCGCTATGCATGGAGCCTGTTCTTCACCTATATCATCAAGATCAACTTGCTCTACTTGAGAGCCGTTAGTCTTATCAAACACAACGTCACAAGAAACTTCAACAAGTCCTGAGGACTTGTTAAAGACTCTATATGCCCTTGTGTTTG
The DNA here is from genome assembly GCA_029449295.1 of Zea luxurians. Taxonomy (NCBI): domain Eukaryota; kingdom Viridiplantae; phylum Streptophyta; class Magnoliopsida; order Poales; family Poaceae; genus Zea; species Zea luxurians. Next base: position 22,390,252 of record JAOPSE010000009.1, on the reverse strand, counting down.
AGTCATATCCTAGTAAAAAGCCTTCTACAGTTTTAGGAGCAAATTTAGATTTTCTACCTCTTTTGACAAGAATAAAACATTTGCTACCAAAAACTCTAAAATATGAAATATTTGGCTTTTTACCGGTTAGGAGTTCATAGGATGTCTTCTTGAGGATTCGGTGTAGATATAACCGGTTGATGGCGTAGCAGGCGGTGTTGACCGCCTCGGCCCAAAACCGATCCGGTGTCTTGTACTCATCAAGCATGGTTCTTGCCATGTCCAATAGAGTTCGATTCTTCCTCTCCACTACACCATTTTGTTGTGAGGTGTAGGGAGATGAGAACTCATGCTTGATGCCCTCCTCCTCAAGGAAGCCTTCAACTTGAGAGTTCTTGAACTCCGTCCCGTTGTCGCTTCTAATTTTCTTGATGCTTAAGCCGAACTCATTTTGAGCTCGTCTCAAGAATCCCTTTAAGGTCTCTTGGGTATGAGATTTTTCCTGCAAAAAGAACACCCAAGTGAAGCGAGAATAATCATCCACAATAACTAGACAGTACTTACTCCCGCCGATGCTTATGTAAGCAATCGGGCCAAATAAATCCATGTGTAGGAGCTCCAGTGGCCTGTCACTCGTCATGATGTTCTTGTGTGGATGATGAGTGCCAACTTGCTTCCCGGCTTGGCATGCGCTACAAATCCTGTCTTTCTCAAAATGAACATTTGTTAGTCCTAAAATGTGTTCTCCCTTTAGAAGCTTATGAAGATTCTTCATTCCAGCATGAGCTAGTCGGCGGTGCCAGAGCCAACCCAAGTTAGTCCTAGCAATTAAGCAAGTGTCGAGTTCAGCTCTATCAAAATCTACCAAGTATAGCTGACCCTCTAACACTCCCTTAAATGCTATTGAATCATCACTTCTTCTAAAGACAGTGACACCTACATCAGTAAATAGACAGTTGTAGCCCATTTGACATAATTGGGATACGGAAAGCAAATTGTAATCTAAATAATCTACAAGAAAAACATTGGAAATAGTATGGTCAGGTGATATAGCAATTTTACCCAATCCTTTGACCAAACCTTGATTTCCATCCCCGAATGTGATAGCTCGTTGGGGATCTTGGTTTTTCTCATATGAGGAGAACATTTTCTTCTCCCCTGTCATATGGTTTGTGCACCCGCTGTCGAGTATCCAACTTGAGCCCCCAGATGCATAAACCTACAAAACAATTTTAGTTCTTGACTTTAGGTACCCAAACGGTTTTGGGTCCTTTGGCATTAGAAACAAGAACTTTGGGTACCCAAACACAAGTCTTGGAGCCCTTGTGTTTGCCCCCAACAATCTTGGCAACTACCTTGCCGGATTTGTTAGTTAAAACATATGATGCATCAAAAGTTTTGAATGAAATAGCATGATCATTTGATGCATTAGGAGTTTTCTTTCTAGGCAACTTGGCACGGGTTGGTTGCCTAGAGCTAGATGTCTCACCCTTATACATAAAAGCATGGTTAGGGCCAGAGTGAGACTTCCTAGAATGAGTTCTCCTAATTTTGCTCTCAGGATAGCCGGCAGGGTACAAAATGTAACCCTCGTTATCCTGAGGCATGGGAGCCTTGCCCTTGACAAAGTTAGATACATTCTTTGGAGGGGCATTAAGTTTGACATTATCTCCCCTTTGGAAGCCAATGCCATCCTTGATGCCCGGGCGTCTCCCATTATAGAGCATACTTCTAGCAAATTTAAACTTTTCATTTTCCAAGTTATGCTCGGCAATTTTGGCATCTAATAAGGCTATATGATCATTTTGTTGTTTAATTAAAGCCATGTGATCATGAATAGCATTGATATCAACATCTCTACATCTAGTACAAATAGAAACATGCTCAACATTAGATGTAGAGGGTTTGCAAGATTTTAATTCAATAACCTTAGCATGTAACAAATCATTTTTAGTTCTAAGGTTGGAAATAGTAGCTTTGCAAACATCAAAATCCTTAGCCTTAGCAAGCAATTTTTCATTCTCAATCTTAAGGCTAGCAAGAGAATCATTCAATTCCTTAATCTTAGCAAGCAAATCATCATTATCATTTCTAAGATTGGGAATTGGAGTATCACAAACATGAGAATCAACCTTAGCAAGTAATCTAGCATTTTCATTTCTAAGGTTGTCAATAGTGTCATGGCATGTGCTTAGCTCACTAGATAATTTGTTACATTTTTCTACCTCTAGAGCATAAGCATTTTTAACCTTAACATGTTTCTTATTTTCCTTGATTAGGAAGTCCTCTTGGGAGTCCAAGAGATCGTCCTTTTCATGGATGGCACTAATTAGCTCATTTAATTTTTCTTTTTGTTCCATGTTAAGGTTGGCAAAAAGGATACGCAAATTATCTTCCTCACCACTAGCATTATCATCACTAGAAGATTCATATTTAGTGGAGGAGTTAGATTTAACCTTCTTCCTTTTGCCGTCCTTTGCCATGAGGCACTTGTGGCTGACGTTGGGGAAGAGGAGTCCCTTGGTGACGGCGATGTTGGCGGCGTCCTCGTCGTCGGAGGAGGAGTCGGTGGAGCTTTCGTCGGAGTTCCACTCGCGGCACACGTGGGCATCGCCGCCCTTCTTCTTGTGATACCTCTTCTTTTCTCTCCTCTTGCCCTTCTTGTCGTTGTCCCTGTCATTGTCACTTGATAATGGACATTTAGCAATAAAGTGACCGGGCTTACCACACTTGTAGCAAACCTTCTTGGACAACGGGATTTGTAATCCTTCCCCTTCCGTTGCTTGAGGATTTGCCGAAAGCTTTTGATGATTAAGGCCATCTCCTCATTGTCGAGCTTGGAGGCGTCAATTGGTTGTCTACTTGGTGTAGACTCCTCCTTCTTCTCCTCCGTTGCCTTGAAGGCCACTGGTTGCGCCTCGGATGTGGAAGGTTCGTCAAGCTCGTTGATCTTCTTTGAGCCTTTAATCATGCATTCAAAGCTCACAAAATTCCCGATAACTTCCTCGGGGGTCATTAGTGGATATCTAGGATTACCACGAATTAATTGAACTTGAGTGGGGTTAAGGAAAATAAGGGCTCTTAAAATAACCTTAACCACCTCGTGGTCATCCCACTTTTTGCTCCCGAGGTTGCGCACTTGGTTCACCAAGGTCTTGAGCCGATTGTACATATCTTGTGGCTCCTCCCCTTGGCGAAGACGGAAGCGACCGAGCTCCCCCTCGATCGTTTCCCGCTTGGTGATCTTGGTGAGTTCATCACCCTCGTGCGCGGTCTTGAGTAGGTCCCAAATCTCCTTTGCATTCTTCAACCCTTGCACTTTGTTGTATTCCTCCTTGCTTAAAGAGGCGAGGAGTATGGTTGTGGCTTGGGAGTTGAAGTGCTCGATTTGGGCCACTTCGTCCGTATCATAATCCTCATCCCCTACAGAAGGTACCTGTGCTCCAAACTCAACAACATTCCATATACTTTTGTGGAGTGAGGTTAGATGAAATTTCATTAAATCACTCCACCTAGCATAATCTTCACCATCAAAGGTTGGCGGTTTGCCTAATGGAACAGAAAGTAATGGAGTATGTCTAGGTGTACGGGGATAGTGTAAAGGGATCTTACTAAACTTCTTGCGCTCTTGGCGCTTAGAAGTTACGGACGACGCATCGGAGTCGGAGGTCGATGTTGATGAAGTGTCGGTCTCGTAGTAGACCACCTTCCTCATCCTCTTGTGCTTGTCGCCTTTCCGATGCGACTTGTGAGAAGAAGATTTTTCCTTCTTATCTTTGTGGTGAGAAGAGAAAGATCTTTTCTCCTTCCGTTTGGAGGAGTCCTTCTTCTTCTCCCTCCTCTTGGTGCGGGACTCTTCCGATGAAGTGCTCCCTTGGCTTGTAGTAGGCTTGTCGCCGGTCTCCATCTCCCTCTTGGTGTGATCTCCCGACATCACTTCGAGCGGTTAGGCTCTAATGAAGCACCGGGCTCCGATACCAATTGAAAGTCGCCTAGAGGGGGGTGAATAGGGCGAAACTGAAATTCTCAAAATAAACACAACTACAAGCTGGGTTAGCGTTAGAAATATAATAGAGTCCGCGAGAGAGGGCGCAAAACAAATCGCAAGCGAATAATGAAGTGAGACACGCGGATTTGTTTTACCGAGGTTCGGTTCTCTCAAACCTACTCCCCGTTGAGGAGGCCACAAAGGCCGGGTCTCTTTCAACCCTTACCCTCTCTCAAGCGGTCCCTTGGACCGACTAAGCTTTCTCTTCTTAATCACTTGGAACACAAAGTTCCCGCAAGGACCACCACAAGATTGGTGTCTCTTGCCTCAATTACAAGTGAGTATTTGATCACAAGAAAGAATCAAGAAGGAAGAAAGCAATCCAAGCGCAAGAGCTCGAAAGAACACAAGCAAATCACTCTCTCTAATCACTAGGGCGTTGTGTGGAATTTGGAGAGGATTTGATCTCTTTGGTGTGTCTAGAATTGAATGCTAGAGCTCTTGTAAGTAGTTGGGAAGTGGAAAACTTGGATGCCATGAATGGTGGGTGGTTGAGGGTATTTATAGCCCCAACCACCAAACTAGCCGTTTGGTGAGGCTGTCTGTTCGATGGCGCACCGGACAGTCCGGTGCACACCGGACATGTCCGGTGCGACAGGCACGTCACCAAGGCCGTTGCAATTTGACCGTTGGAGTTCTGACTTCTGGGCCCGCCTGGATGTCCGGTGCACACCGGACATGAACTGTAGATTGTCCAGTGCGCCTGCTCCCGCGTGCCTGACGACTGCGCGCTTCTGGCGCGCATTAAATGCGTCGCAGGTAGCCGTTGGCGCCAAAATAGCCGTTGCCCCGCTGTTACACCGGACAGTCCGGTGAATTTTAGCGGAGCAGCCGAAGTGAGAAGCCGAGGCTGGCGAGTTCCTGAGGCCGTTCTTCCTTGGAGCACCGGACATGTCCGGTGTACACCGGACAGTCCGGTGAATTATAGCGGAGTGGCCTTCCGAAATTCCCGAGAGTGAAGAGTTCTGTGCGCAGTTCCCTGGTGCACCGGACTGTCCGGTGGCGCACCGGACAATGTTTGATTAAAGGCTCAAAGAAGATCAACGAGCTTGACGAACCTTCCACATCCGAGGCGCAACCGGTGGCCTTCAAGGCAACGGAGGAGAAGAAGGAGGAGTCTACACCAAGTAGACAACCAATTGACGCCTCCAAGCTCGACAATGAGGAGATGGCCTTAATCATCAAAAGCTTTCGGCAAATCCTCAAGCAACGGAAGGGGAAGGATTACAAATCCCGTTCCAAGAAGGTTTGCTACAAGTGTGGTAAGCCCGGTCACTTTATTGCTAAATGTCCATTATCAAGTGACAGTGACAGGGACAACGACAAGAAGGGCAAGAGGAGAGAAAAGAAGAGGTATCACAAGAAGAAGGGCGGCGATGCCCACGTGTGCCACGAGTGGAACTCCGACGAAAGTTCCACCGACTCCTCCTCCGACGACGAGGACGCCGCCAACATCGCCATCACCAAGGGACTCCTCTTCCCCAACGTCGGCCACAAGTGCCTCATGGCAAAGGACGGCAAAAGGAAGAAGGTTAAATCTAACTCCTCCACTAAATATGAATCTTCTAGTGATGATAATGCTAGTGGTGAGGAAGATAATTTGCGTATCCTTTTTGCCAACCTTAACATGGAACAAAAAGAAAAATTAAATGAGCTAATTAGTGCCATCCATGAAAAGGACGATCTCTTGGACTCCCAAGAGGACTTCCTAATCAAGGAAAATAAGAAACATGTTAAGGTTAAAAATGCTTATGCTCTAGAGGTAGAAAAATGTAACAAATTATCTAGTGAGCTAAGCACATGCCATGACACTATTGACAACCTTAGAAATGAAAATGCTAGATTAATTGCTAAGGTTGATTCTCATGTTTGTGATACTCCAATTCCCAATCTTAGAAATGATAATGATGATTTGCTTGCTAAGATTAAGGAATTGAATGATTCTCTTGCTAGCCTTAAGATTGAGAATGAAAAATTGCTTGCTAAGGCTAAGGATTTTGATGTTTGCAAAGCTACTATTTCCGACCTTAGAACTAAAAATGATTTGTTACATGCTAAGGTTATTGAATTAAAATCTTGCAAACCCTCTACATCTAATGTTGAGCATGTTTCTATTTGTACTAGATGTAGAGATGTTGATATCAATGCTATTCATGATCACATGGCTTTAATTAAACAACAAAATGATCATATAGCCTTATTAGATGCCAAAATTGCCGAGCATAACTTGGAAAATGAAAAGTTTAAATTTGCTAGAAGTATGCTCTATAATGGGAGACGCCCGGGCATCAAGGATGGCATTGGCTTCCAAAGGGGAGACAATGTCAAACTTAATGCCCCTCCAAAGAATTTATCTAACTTTGTTAAGGGCAAGGCTCCCATGCCTCAGGATAACGAGGGTTACATTTTGTACCCTGCCGGCTATCCTGAGAGCAAAATTAGGAGAACTCATTCTAGGAAGTCTCACTCTGGCCCTAACCATGCTTTTATGTATAAGGGTGAGACATCTAGCTCTAGGCAACCAACCCGTGCCAAGTTGCCTAGAAAGAAAACTCCTAATGCATCAAATGATCATGCTATTTCATTCAAAACTTTTGATGCATCATATGTTTTAACTAACAAATCCGGCAAGGTAGTTGCCAAGATTGTTGGGGGCAAACACAAGGGCTCCAAGACTTGTGTTTGGGTACCCAAAGTTCTTGTTTCTAATGCCAAAGGACCCAAAACCGTTTGGGTACCTAAAGTCAAGAACTAAAATTGTTTTGTAGGTTTATGCATCTGGGGGCTCAAGTTGGATACTCGACAGCGGGTGCTCCAAGAATTGTTTTGTAGGTTTATGCATCTGTACGCTGCGGGAGTGGCGGCGGCGTTCTTGGATGGTCTTGTCCTCACTCCGTGGGAGGACGGGAGCGAGGACCTCTTGTGCGGAGGTGGCCGTGGTCGTCGGTGCTAAGATGGTGGCTGCCGCTGGTGAGGCTGCCCCTTGTAGAGGTGGTTGCCTCCGCTGCCGGGACCATCAGGGCCACCTGCCGCTGAGTCCCTGACTCTTTGGCTTTAATGGCCTCGTTGTCGCCCCTGTAGGAGGACGGGGGCGAGGACCTTTCTCAGCGGCGCTCACCCTGAGGTGGTCACTGCTGCTGGCGTACCACCCGGAGCGGAGGTCATTATCGCTACTGATGCAGAGGTGGTCGCTGTCGCCGGCGATCCGTCGATGCAGAGGTGGTCGCCACCGCTGGTGAGGCAGCCCGGAGCCAGCTTCCAGCGTGACTCTTGTTGGTGCAGCGTAGTCCATTCCTGCAGAGATGGAGCTGGGCCCCGTTTGTAAGGGAATGTAATAACATTTGCTTGAGAGTAAAATGTAATAACATATGTATGCAGGATTTTAGCCTGGGAAACCAAGTTGTGCGTCCGAACCCCCTAGATGGTGGCTTCAAGTACTAAGACACCTGCCGCAGGGCGGTGGAGTATGCAGGCTCACGACACGGGACCAGGCTGAGCGGCTACATGGCTTTCGAACCCCCCAGGAGACAAGTGCCTGTTCTTCAAAACTGGACCTCCAGTTCGTTGGACGCACAGGACTATAGTTTTAAATACTAGGACACCCGTCATGGAGTGGTGGAGTGTACAGGGTTTTGGGTACGGAACCAGGCTAACCGGCCACACAGGCTCCGGACCACCCTATGGAGCGGGCATCCATTCCTTAGAACCGGCCCCCAGGCCTTCCCCTGTTTTTATAAAGTAATAGATATTATCTATTAAGCAGTATTTAACACTTATCTGTGTGTTGCCCGATCCTGTTGTTAACTTCCCTTGGTACCTGGCCCCCGCCTGGGGTGCAGGCTCGATGTGTCGAGGCTGGACACCAGCGTGTATAAAAGAGTTGTCAACGGCCTTCGGGAGGCAGCCTCACCGAGACCTAGATCTGTACACAGCTTTAGCTAAAGAGTGTTAGTGATACACCCGTAGACCCCGTCATCTGGCATTTTTCATCCTTTGATACATGCTCGGGATTTGCAGTGTTTTGGCTAGGGGAAGCAAGTTGTGTGTCCGGACCCCCTGGATGGTGGTTCTAGATACTAGGACGCCTGTCACAGAGTGGTGGAACATGCAGGCCCACGGTACGGGACCAGGCTGAGCGGCTACATGGTTCCGGACCACCCCAGGAGACAAGCGTCTCTTCTCTAGTTTCGGACCCCAAGTTATCGGACCCACAGGACTTATAGCTCTAAGTACTAGTGTGCTCGTCACGGAGTGGTGGAGTGTGCAGGGTTTTGGGTACGGAACCAGGCTAACCGGCCGCACAGGCTCCAGACCACCCCATGAAACGAGCACTCGTTCCTCAGAGCTAGCCCCCAGGCCGTCGGGTCCCCCTGCTTTCGCATAGAGGTCCTAAACTGCAATCCTGGCTATTCAATCCAGATGTCATTATGCCTGGTGGGATGGGAGCTGAGCAGGTGGGTTAGATAAAACACGATCAGAAACTGCAGGGTGAGACCGTGGAGCAGTAGGAAATTGCTATCATAGAGGCATATCTTGAGAGGGTAGTTTTCCTTTATAGCTAATCATGCATGGGTGCGGGCCAACAGGCCGGGTTTATGGGGGCAGACCCTACCGGGTTGGCATACCCGTGTGCACTACCTAGTTACAAAAGGGAAAAACTTCGACCCCTCAGACTTGCTCTATAGATAAAACTTACAGAGATATTTCGACACTGGGGGGGCATTCCTTTGGTCGTAGCTAGACAGTTGCCCTTGGGTCGGGGTACTCCCATTACCATGAAGGGTCCTTCCCAGCTGGGGGAGTGTTACAGAGCCCTAATTTGGTCTGGTACCTTTGTAGAATTAGGTCCCGACCCTGGGTTCCCATCTGTATTTGACGAAGGAGGCCCCCGCCTTTGGCTGTGATCATTCCTGGATGAACCTGTCAGAAAGCTGGACCCGTGGGGAATCCAGATGGGTTTTCGGAGGAAGGCAGGCTTCAGCTCCGTAGACCGGGGGACATGGGATCCCGCCGGTGGTCCGCCTAGTCGTCGCCGTCGGAGTGGGAGTCTTTTGCGAAGACGTCCTTCAGGTCCCCTTCGGGTGACTGATACCCGAGGTCCTGTTCAGTCGCAGCCACCTCGCCGTCGTCGACCTTTTCTTTGCCAGGACGGCGGCGAGGTGGGGAGCCGTCTCTGGAAGACTGCTCACGTCGCTCGCTGGCGCGTTCGCTGACGCGTTTTGCGAGATCAATGATCTCGCGACACTCCGCGACGCTGTGGCGACCGTTGGGATGTACAGGGCACGAGCCGCCGTTACCCCTTTGTGGCCGTGGGCGTTTGTTGCGGTCGTCCCGGCCTCCGATCGCGGCTGCGACGACTAGCGCGGTGGACTGCGGCTTCTCGTAGCCGCGATCCTTCTTTTTCTTTCTGCCGTCCCGGGGAATGGCACCCGAACCACCCGTCTGGGTGGTCCTAGTTTGTGGGGCCGAGTGCCATGCCCGGCCTTCAGCAGCTCTAGCACACTTATCCGCTAGGGCGAAGAGCGTGGGGACAGTCTCCACATCATATGTGGCCAGTTTCTCCAACATTTTCTTATCACGTACCCCCTGTCGGAAGGCCGTGATGATGGAGGCATCGGAAATACGAGGTATCGTACCTCGCACCTTGGCAAAGCGGGAGATGAACTTCTAGAGGGTCTCCCCTGGCTCTTGGCTCACAGCATGGAGGTGGGCCTCCACACCGTGCTGTTGATAAGCACTGGCGAAGTTTGCCACGAACCGCGCATAGAGCTCTTCCCAGGAGTAGATTGATCTTGGGGCGAGGTTCATGAGCCAAGTCCGGGCAGGTCCAGACAGGGCGACATGAAAATATGTCGCCATTACGGCGGTGTTTCCACCTGCTGCCGTGATGGCGGTGACATATACTTGCAGGAACTCTGATGGGTTCGTTGTCCCATCGTATTTTTCCGGCAGGTGTGGCCGGAACTTGGGCGGCCATGACGCCGTGCGAGGATGGTCAGCGAGGGCGGCGCAGCCCATGCCGGTCAAGGGGACACCCGTTTGGGACCGGGCGCCCACTGGTGTCTGCGGTGCCTCCGCAGCGAAATCTCGGTCGAGGTTGCGACCCTCGACGTTCTGTCGGCGCTCACTCGCCCTTTCCAAAGAGACCCGGGCGTCTTCTCCCATACGCCTATGGTTGAGCTCCGCCCGAAGGTCGTCGGTCTGTGCACCCCTTACGGAGGGCGAGCGCACAGACGCTGTCGCCTCGTGTTGGCGCCGGGATGACCGAGGCCTCGACCTGGTCGAAGTAGAATGTGCCATGCCGAGCAGTCGGTCGACGTCGTCGCGCCACTGCTTCATGGTCCCCGGTGATGCCGTAGAGCTAGGGGCGGCGTAGCAACTCTCTGGCCGCAGACAGCGCCGTAGGCGCTGCCCTCGATGGAGTCCGCGATGCCTGCGCTGGCGTGTGTTGCTGCACGGCGTGCATGACAGCAGTCCCAGAGTCGGGGCGGTCGGGCACTCGTGGCGCGGAGGATGCAACCTCCTGCTCCATCACGAAATCCTCCGAAGTTTCGGCGCGGTGCTCGATGATCCGCACCATCATGCTGAGCGAGGAAACAAGCAAAAACTTAAGCCTGGCCCCTACCTGGCGCGCCAAATGTCGGGGAGGAAATCTTCCCGGCCGGGTGGCGGATTGCACCCGCCCTAAATCCTAAAGAGAGGAGGGGCCTAAGCGTTTTGCTTGCTACGAGACTGGTGGATCAACACACGAGAGCACGCGAGGGTTTAGAGTGGTTCGGGCCGCCGGAGCATAATACCCTACTCTACTGTGTGATGTATTGCTTGGGAGCTTGTATGAACTTGAGAGTGTCTGCCTAGAGCTGGCCCTCATAACGTCGCATGCCTCCCCTTTTATAGCTGAAGGGGGGCATGCACAAAGGCACTGAGCCCCGACATGTGGGCCCAGGGACATAGAGAATATAACACTTGGGACTATAAATATTTGCTGCCGGGGTAATCCCCTTGTGTCCTGTCGTCCGAGATCTGTGTATCTTCGGCGTGCAGGGGAAGCTTCTTGTAGAAGGGATAACACAGTGCGCTGCTTGGCACGGGCGCACTGTTCGCCAGCAGACCCAGCAGGCGCGCCGCCTACTGGATGACCTTGACGTCGCCTGCCAGTGGATGGGACGGGACACATTAAATGCTGAGAGGGCACGTCGCCCGTCAGCGCAGTGGCAGGCGGCGCGTCCTCTCCTCAATAAATGCAGGGGCTACACGGCTTTACGTCAGGCTCGGTCCGATGGCTTATGTCATGGGCCACAAGCAGCGGGCCTTCGCCTGCGCGGGGAGCGGAGGGCAAGGCCTGCACACGTGTCAGCACCGGACCCCTGCATACCCCAAGGTCCTTCTCGTTCCGGAACCCTGCCGGGGTTCGGACCTACCCTGGGGCTCCGGACCTGTATGTATACAGGGGCCCGGTGACCCTTTGTGGGGGTCCGGTCTTACTGAGGCATGGTGCCTTTCCTCGCCACGTGGCGCCCTTTGGCCCGCCCATCCGGTGGAGTTAGGCGCGGTCCTCCGCGCGTCCAGGAGACGTCGCATGGGTGCGATGCCTTTATGCTGTAGGAGAGGGTACCCCTGATTTAGGGTACCGACAGTAACGTAAATGATAACAGTAATTATTCACACTCGAGTGACACCGGTAATAAGTTTGAATAGGTCGTTATTCGTTTTTAGTGATATATCTGATTACAATTAGATTTAAACATATATAATTTAATGTTATCTTATACTCATCACGTTATAATTATGTGAACCAAACAACATCCAATACTCTCATGATTTGTATTGTTCGGTTATGTTTTTGATTGACTTAACCCCCTCCCCCACCCCCACCCCTCGACGATATGACTCGTTCTTCGTTGTTCTATCTTAGAGTAGAAAAGGGTACATTGAGTTAGGCAACGTGACACGACTTAAGTGAGCTAAAAAATGCTTATCCTAAAGCATAAAACAGCATTTGAAAATCGTGGAGTTCCTTTTTTTCTATCGTTGATCTCATCTGGATTATCCCTTTTTTTATCCGATCAGCTCAAAGGCTTCTGCGAAGCTTCCTCCGCCGCCCCTCCTCTGCGAGTATCCCTCGGCGCACCGGATCGGAGGCAACAGCATAATACTCTACCATTTAACATGATTTAATAACAATATTTCTCTGTCTCTACTAACTATTAAGATATTAGTGTAGACTACGAGCGTGTTTGGTGTGGCGCCTAAGCCGCCACACCGCGCCACACTTTTCAGCCACAAGTGTGGCGCCATTGGGCGCCACACTTGTGGCTGAAAAGTGTGGCGCGGTGTGGCGGCTTAGGCGCCACACCAAACACGCCCTACGTCTATGCCTCCGCCTCTCCCCTCCCCAATGCGGCTTCTGAAACAGCCGCATTCCGCATGCCCCACGTGCACGCTTCGCGCAGCCCTCGCCAACCAACCATCGGCCTCCCCTCACCACTTCTTCCTCCCGCAACCGTCGACTCCGATCTAGACACCGCCGCCCGAGTGCCTAGACCCCAGATCGCGCTCTATCCCCCTCCCCACTTCTTCCTCTCACAACCACCGCAGACGCTGCACGAGGTCCTATTCTTTCCCTTCGCGCTGTTGTTTTGCTCATCTCCCCCTCTTCTCTCCCTGTGCCAGTGCCGCTGCTCACGAGAGGAGAGACTTGAGCTCTAATAGAGGCGACGAGATTGTGGCGGAGGGGCTGGTTTAGGGGAAATCAGTCTTGAGGGTGCGTCAGGCGGGCGGCGCGAGGGACAAATTCGAACCCACCTCCATGGCTGGGGCAAGATCAAGAAGAAGAGCCAAGGGGCAGCACATCCTCCCCGTCCGCCTCTGTTGTCCCGGTCTTCCACCCCAAGAACTCTTCCTCCTCCCGCCTCGTGGGCCACCGCAACCCCTCCTGCCTGTAGATCCACTCTTGCCGCGAACCTCCCCATGCCGCTCCCTGCGGAGCTCTCTACGCCTCCCTCCCCACACCGCATTCCCCGGCGCCCCCTTCTCGTTACAATCGTCCGCTCCCCGCGGAGCTCTGTGCCTACCTCCCCCTTGAAATTCTTAAAAAAATCAACCCGCTGACGCACTCATCCCCCAACTATCGCCCGCTCCCTGCGAAGCTCTCTGCGCCTCCCTCCCCATGCTGCCTCCAACACGCCCCACCTACCGCACGCCGCCTTCTCCGGCGCCCCCTTCCCCTAACAATCGTCCGCTCCCCGTGGAGCTCTCTGCCTACCTCCCCATGCCGCTTCCGCCAGGCCGCCACTCCCGGGGAGCTTCATCGCCCGAGCGCCTCAGAAAGCCTCGCTCGCGACGCCCTCCATGAACGAGCAAGCCGCGGAGTGCCTCGCTCGTGACGCCCTCCATGAACGCGCAAGCCATCGACCCCCAACATCGAAGGGGAGCAGGCTGCGGTCGCCCGCCGTGTGCCCGCTGGCGCTCCCCAAGCACCTGTTCATCTCGATCGCTTTGTTGGAGGCGCTTGGAGTCGCTGTTGTCTGCTAGAGGTAGTTTTGTTCATGTTCACTCCGAGAATGGTGTGATTGATTTTTACAGATGAAATTGCATTTCTTGCTCGATCAGAAAAGGAGGAGCAAAATGGTTTGGTTCCATCAAGTTCTATTTCCTAATACAAATTTGTTAATTGGCGTTGTTTATGGAACTTTCAGCTATGCTACTAGGGCATGCTATTCCTATACTGTCCAGGTATATATGCCCTTTGGTTAGTTTCTGTTGCAATCCGTTAACTATGTTCACTTATATCTCATGATTCTTTGATCTAAGTTATTTCAATTATTACCAAATTGTATTCATCTTCTTTTGTCTCAAAATTCGTTGACTCTATTCATCCAGAATCTCTACCATGTGTTGTGCCGCGACGTGGACCCACCGTCTGTGCCGGAGGGCATGCCTCCTTGATCGATCCTAGGGAGTGTGCCATCCGTGGCTTCGACATCCACGACATGGTCATCGTGATGTCACACCACGACTTATGCCTCTGGGCATGTGTGGTGTTAGACTCTGCTAGACTGCTAATTGTATCCATCTTATTTTGTCTCCTCTGGTTTAAATCTCATTCTTTGTTGTACATTTGCAGAAACCGTCTACTTTTTGTATTCTGAATATGTGCAAGGAGATACTCAGTCATCTTTCGAAAGTTGTTGGAATTGATATCGTGGAGCTAGCTCTTTGGGCAAAGGTGTATATTAAACACTTCTACATCCATTGTGATTGTGAGCTTGCCTTTTTTCTGCCCTTTCACTCTTATTGCTTCTAATAAATAGACTATCTATGTTACACATAGTGATTTCCTGGAACTAATTTGACACAAATTTTCTACCTACAGTACTTCACAGATGACATTAATCTTAGTTAATACATGTTGTTAATATGTAGTCTGTACACTTCAATTATTTTTTATTGATGAAATATTGTGAGAACCATAATATTCTTGAAAAACATAAAATGGTTGGATTGTTTATGATGATTTGGGCTTGGAAAGACATAAAAAATCTAAAAGTTTCTTGTGTTGGGAGAGGACTGATGGGCTACATTGGGGATAAGGTTAGTCATATTGTTTTTTGTTACCTTTTCCAGTTTGTCGTATATAATTTGAACACAAACATGACATTGACCTGATCCTAGGGTTTCCACCTTTATATTGCCAAGGCCACTGCCCAGGTGAGGACTGTCTATTCCTATGTGGGGGAGACCAAGGCCCTGAATTCCTACTCAGAGGCAATTCAGAACACCCTGCAGCTGGGTTACAAGGCTGAGATGGCCAAGGGGCTTGGCATTGGCTGCACCTATGGAATTGCTCGTATGTCGTGGGCACTGGTGTTCTGGTACGTCGACGTGTTCATCTGGAATGGCCTGACAGATGGTGAGAATGCCTTCACTATAATTTTCACAGCAATCGTCGGTGGTCTGTCAGTACCCAAAGATTGCTTTTCTGCTTTAGCAGTTTTGCAACATGAACCAATGTAACCAATTTGTTGATCACAGGAGCCTCGCAGTCATTTTCGAATCTTGGAGCATGCAGCAATGGGAAGATTGCCGGCTACAAGGTGTTGGAGGTGATAAGGCAGAGGCCAACGATAGTTCAGGACACATGAGACGGCAGGTGCCTTGACGAAGTACATGGAAACATAGAGTTCAAGGAAGTGGCGTTCAGCTATCCTTCCTGCCAGAATGACATGATTTTCCGTGATTTTTCTCTCTTCTCCGCAGGGAAGACCATAACTGTCGTTGGAGGCAGTGGATCTGGAAAGAGCATGGTTGTTGCTCTCATTGAGCGATTTTACGATCCTAATCAGGATGAGCAAATGAACGGTGCACCTTATGTTGTTACAACTTGTCAGTCTATTTGATTTTTAATAAGTGGTCATGATTGATGTTGTAGGGGAAGTTTTACTTGATAATGTGGACATCAAGATGCTGCAATTGAAGCGACTTAGGGACTAGATCGACTTGGTGAATCAGGAACCTGCTCTTTTTGCAACTACAATCCTTGAGAATATTCTTTATGGCAAGCTTGATGCCACAATGGCAGAGTTTGGGGCTGCGACTACTTCAGCAGGTTCATTGCTCTTCTTCCTAATGGCTACAACACTCATGTGGGTTCTATTTCTATTTATATTCTAATTTCTAATGCCATTTGTACTTTATTTCTATTTCAATGTTAGAGCCCTTCATTTCT
Organism: Zea luxurians; assembly: GCA_029449295.1. Classification (NCBI taxonomy): domain Eukaryota; kingdom Viridiplantae; phylum Streptophyta; class Magnoliopsida; order Poales; family Poaceae; genus Zea; species Zea luxurians. The sequence goes on along the minus strand of JAOPSE010000009.1, from coordinate 22,374,497 downwards.
TGTTTTGCTGTTTTTTCCCAAAAGCATTTGCTCTAATGTTGTTTTGAATGCCCTTCATTTCTTGTTTTGCAGTTTTCATATGGAATATTTATCGAATGCCATTTGCACTACATTTCTTGTTCTGATTTCATAACCAGATTGCTCAACTAGATTTTTTTTTTAAATTTACTAGGCATATCAATTAGACAAAGAAAATGGCCTTCCTTTCTTTGAATCAATGGCTTTAATAGTTGTACACGGCATGCAACTCAGCTTAAAATTTTTGGGGCAATGTGTGATACATTTTAGGTTTACAGGACTTGTTTATTGCTATAGAATTTAATTGGAGGACATTCTTGTCTGTGGTATTTTAGGGTGATTTTGATGTTGCAATAGCAACCTGTGAAACATGATGCATTTGAGTACTTGCTATCGTGTAGGTCATTTTGGAGTATAGTAGCATTTAACTCTGGTAATCTGGTGCATGTTGCAAAGGGATTTCCTATTTGACATATTGAGTCTTTTTATAATTGGGCTTGCAAGTTGTTTGCTGAAATAGAAAATGGGAACCATATAGCTTTATAAGTTGAATTAAATGTTTATCGGAGAAAAACACACATACTTTGGCTAACTAGGCATACATAAACTGCAACTTGCTTTTCTGGTTTCATGGGCCTTGAATAACCTTAGTGTTCGTGGTGTTGACCCTGACCAACTATTAAAGAAACTTTTTGTGAATGCAACTGACTATTTGTTTCTTCCTTTTTGTGTATGAATTCATTGCCTAACTGAACTATCATTTCCACTCAGTTGTGCTAATCCAGCATTTTCAGTACAAGAAGGATCTCCTCCTGTATTATTGTATTTGTATGAAGTCCTAATATAATCTTATGGTTACTTTCAGTAACATGATGACATCCTTGTATATTATTGTGATTGTTTTAAAATCCCAAATTTAATCTTATGTTTGTTTTCTTTGGTCAAATATAAGTATTTAGATGTCTGATAAGATTGACCATTGAGAACCCGTCTTTAATTTCATGAAATTTATTTTATCTCTACCTTCAAAATTTTCACGGGAAATGTTATATTGCTCTCATCATATAATGGTTGGTGTGCTGTCTGTGAATGTTACTGCATGTGTTGTTAGGCGCTTCGACTGTACCTCACAACTGACTTTTGCATTGTGGGAGGATGACCACAATCTTATCGATGCTGATTTGAAATAAGTCTTTTCTTATATTAAATCTTCTGCTCGGATTTGTAATTCTTTTATGTTTGACTTCTAATGTTATATTATAACTCAACATATTTGTCTTGTGACTTGAATCCAATTTTTAGGATGGCCCAAAATCTAGGGTGCTGCTCGCTTTAAGGGCTGTGATAAAGTGTATCGAAGAGTATAAGCTTCAGAAGGAGTATTCACTTGGACCTCTCCAAAAGCGTGTTTCTGAGCTAAATCCCAAGGGTGAGAAGAGGCCATCAATTGAGGCTGGACGTAATTATGAAAAGAAGCCTCGAGGTTATGACATTTCATTTACTAGGACACCTGGCGGTTCTGTAGGTTCAGCTGCTCACCAACCTCCATTTCCGGGCTATAACTGGACTGGCACCATGCTCGGTGCTCCTGCTCCAATGCCCTCCCATGGCCCCTGCGCCAGTGCCCTCCCGTGCCCCTCTTCCTACTAGATATGAAGCTGTCGACCGGTACCATTACACACCAAGAGCCCTAGCACATGATGCAGGCACATTTTCTTACGGTTAGCCGTTCAGCACCCCAAAACTATTCCAGTACTCCTAGGGGCAGTGGCAGCACCATACAATTCAAGCCCCCTATAAAACTCATATGGTGGTTCGAGAGCACTAGCTGCAAGTGCCTATGCAGGTTATGCCGGTGGGTCCGGGCCGACAGCTTCCAGCAGCTATACAAACTATCCGGGATCCGTCTATCGCCCTCCCCAGCAACCATTGATTCGACTCATCTCCCTTATAAGTGTTGTGTCGGTGATAAGGTGTAACTTTACTCATTTTCTTTCTTTCTTTTTGACTCATCCATAGCGCTGGGTTTTGGAGGTCTAACTGATGTAGTCCAGTTTCTTTCAAATTTGTATGAGACGTCGGTCAAATTGAGTGTTCTCATCTATATCTATATTACTCTATTAAAACCTAATATGGGCATCTGGTGCTACCTCGCCGTCGCCCCCACGAACTTTGCACCAACAGTTCCACCCGTTTGGCTCGCTCGTCGTTCCATTCCGTCCCCGCCCCCATTCTCATTGTACGCGGCTGATTGCGACCCTCGCCCTCGCCTCCCCACAGCACCAAAACTGACCCCTCCCCCTGCGGCCCATGCTGCCTCGGGGACACCGCCGTCGGTGATGCGGCAGGAGCATCCTTTGGGGACGACTCTAAGGGCTGCAATTGCATGCTTTGGTGGCACGACCTCGTGCGCTGCCATGTCGGCAACGTCTCCGTCACCGTAGCCTAGGCCAACCTGGTGCTCGAGGATCTTTTCTCATAACAGTATAACACACATTTGTATATAGCTATTGTGGTATTATATGTTCCCGTTGCAACGCACGGGCACTCACCTAGTAACTATTTAAGCAAGAAGTTGTGCATAACTTCCAAGCGCCTTTTATTTGGTCGCCATTTTTTTTAGAAAAAAATATATTATCTATATGAAACCAGCTCAACGGTAGTACATGGGTGTAAGCAATCTCTCTCTAAAACAACAAAAGGCGCGGGAACGACATACTGTTTTGTCCAGCTAGTCCAAGAAAACAGGAGCTGTTAGACTGTCTCTGTTAGAGCATAGAAAATAGAAGACGCGGAATTATATATGACACTGTTGTAGAGAAAAGTTTAAAATAGAGTATAAGATATAGATATGTTGGAGATAGCTTTATCGTGTTCAGTTCGTGCGCCGTTGTTGCTCTGGCAGAATCGGACAAGCAGACATGCGCTAGCTACAAGCGTACTCTATGTCCTTGACAGCGTGGCGACTATTGCGCTCGCTTTATTATCTTCCCTACTCCCTAGTATTTGGTTTCACCTAATTCTTTGTCACATCAAATATTTGAATGATAATTATACATAAAACTAATTACACATATCAAGACTAAAAAGTGAGATAAACTTACTAAACCTAATTAAGTCTATATAAAATATTTATAATTAATATCTAAATATTTGATATGATACGAACCCACGGAAATAAACAAACAACCTTTCGTGGTTAGGGCATGTACAACGGCATTAACTTTGCCGTCTGTATACTGCCATCTCAGCAAAATAATATGACGTGGAAGGGATTAAACGAAGGGAGATATCGCTCCCGTCGTCTCGTAAGGCGACGGTGACGGCTCGTGCTCCCATGCCTTATCGTCGGTAAAATCGCCGTTGTACGATGCAACTGCGACTCATCGACAAGCGAAGGTGATTTGGTGTGGCTGGGTGTTTTGGCGCGAATTTTTTCCTCACCAAACGGTAATTTCGCGCTAATTCCTCCAATCTTTGGTTCACAAATCCCCTCCCATCCAGTGCCTTCTCCAAACCAAACTCCGATGGATCCATTGGATGTGCAGGGGAGGAAGGCATCCGTGGCGCCGTCATTTGTGCTAGATGCGACGGGGATGCAGGAACTTCTAGATGCGGCGGTGGCGCGGAAGCAGACTGGCGATGCAGCACCGTCGGTGGCCAAGAGGACCGGCATGGGGAAGGCGGCAACAACAGGCACAACGGAGGGCCGCCAGCGACGTGCAATGGAGGCGGACTTTCAAGGAGCAGGCACAGCGGAGGGCCGCTAGCGGCCAGGCACAGCTTTGGGATTGAAGCGAAAGGTGGCCGCCATGGCAGCTGCTCCATCCGTGGTGGCTCCACCTGTTCATGATTTCACGACCTTCTGTAGCACAGCTTCATCCATCGCTGGGAGCCAAGCCTTCAGCAGCATCCCAAACTTCACGAGTGGACATGCAATTTCTTCACCGACAACTCCATGGATACGAAGTGAAGCAACGGATCCAGCAGCCTGGTACGTAGCAAGGCAAGTAGCAGCTTCCTCCTTGGTTGTGTTCTCCATCTCGTACGTGATCTGAGCTTATCTCCTTGCCAAGTAGCATGTGCACACCCTGGATACTCCCCTTTGGTTACCACATGTTCGATGAAAATCCCACATGCAAATATGGACATTTATGTGAATAATAGGTTCAATCATTCATTCAGGGACAACAACCTACACCCCCTGTGGATTTACAAGGCTAGCTAGCAACCCACCACAAAACATTCATTTTGCAATGCCATGTCATGATTCAGGTATCAAATGGTATAATTATAAATTATATTTATGTTTATATAAATCATGTCTTAATTGAGTATCTTGATGAGCTCTTAAACATGCAGCAAAATAGCTACAAAGATCCAATGTATACTTGATCAATATAGATCAATAAAAGGCTTTTTATGAATTAAATAGTATATAGACAGTCTTACAGACATAGCATTGTATGAGCTGTCTTTTTTACTGTCTGTGTGCGATCTTCAATACACTTAGAGACGACAGACGCTTATATCATTGTACGTGCCCTTAGTGGCTACGGAACAACACCTTTTCATTTTCTTTTGGTGCGCGTAGCAATAATGGGCAGCGCGTTGGAGCTGTTGCTGGTTGACTTGCTGAGAGTCTCTGGGATCGCTCGTCGGCTTGCCCCCCTGTGGGCCGAGCTGTGGTGGATGGTAGCTGTAACACCCAAATTCTGAATTTGGGATTGGTAGAAGAAATTTGAGCAAAGTACCATTTATAAGTGATTAAACTTTATAGCTCACCCCTTTTCAAAGGGAAATGATCATAATAAAATAAATAAAGAAACATTATGTAGTAATTGTGCATCATGTGAAAGTTTAAACTTGTGCATAAATTTGAAATCTAGAATTTAAAACTTGGTTTGATTTGAATTGGAATTTGGGTTTTTAAAATAAGAAGAAAAGGAAAGTATATACAAAATAAAAAGTATAAATAAAAGTAAGACTAGAGTTTACAAATTATACTTTCAATCTGAGGAGAATTTACCAAAGAATTTGATTTTGAAATTTGAATTCAAATTGGATTTGAAAATGGAGAAAAGAAAATAAGAAATAAAAAGGAAAAAGAACACTATGCCTAACTGGGCCGGCTACCTCAATTCGGCCCACTTAAGGAATCATATCGGGCAGCCCATTGCACCTCCACTCGGCGCCGACAGGCCGGGGCCACCCGTCAGCCTCTGCATACGCGCGCCCAGCTTCCTTGCTCTCGCTGGCTGGCCGGGGCCCGCTTGTCGGTCATCCACGGCGCGCGCGCTTGGATACTTTGCCTCTGACCGGTGGGGCCGCCTCGTCAGGATCTTCCTCCTCACAACGCTGAGAACTCCGAGCTCCGTATCCACCGTGAATCTCGCCGGTTGACTCGCGAACGCCGGGACTCTTGCCTCCATGACCATCTCACGGCTTGGTGGGTCTTATGCGTCAGCATCGGAGCGAACTCCCCAATTTCTCGCGGTGAACCGAACCTGACCGGGATCTGCGAAGCTCATGCCGTAGTCCCCGCGCGAACCAAACTCGGGAATCCGTTGATCCTGCTCGACCGTGCTATCCCTATATGATGCAACGAGGTTCCGGCTTGCCTCCTACTCCATCTTCGCAACCTCTGGCGCACCATCGCGACGAGAGTAAGAGTATTCGAGGGTGAGCGGGTCGGCGGAAAGGGGGACGCCGTGGGCATCAACTCTGGCCAGACCTACGGTGCCCGCGGGTAGCCGTGGTGCATCGCCGTCGATCGGGGAAGTCGTCTGTGCCATTGATTTGGGTCGAACGCCGCCGAGACTCGAGCAATTGCTCGTCGCACTTCGATCTCCGCCGCTCGCCGTGGCCAGACACCATCTCGGTACGATTGCCGGTAAGCACCCGTCCATCGTGTTCGCGCAACCTTCCTCTCCGCGCTGTGTCGGTTTAATTTGGGATTTGGGCGCGTAATCGCCGGGTGGGCTGCGCCGGCGAGGTTCGGCCGCACGGGCTAAGGGCGCCGTCGTGCGCAGCTGCCAGGGTAGAAGATGACCGCGGGCCGTCGGATGGTCCCTGGGCGGTCCAGATCAACTCATAGAGTGAGCAATCGCGTGAACAAATCGGGACCCTAGATTCTGTGATGGACGACTCTGATTTGATCTCGATCTTATAAAATCCGGACCGTGTGATGTGAATCCAACGGGTCTGTGAGCGCACTTCCCACGTGAGTTAATGTCTGCCGTGGATCCGGGATCCTACGGTGGTGTGCGAGGGGCATATCATAACACACGCGATCTAATCTGGGGCGTTCACTCGTGATCCGATGGTCTTAGTTAAATCTTACCCCTTCGGCCTGGTAAACTTGCTAAAGAGACCCTGACTTATTTCAAAAACAACCCGCCGTCCACCGCGGGTGTAGTCTGAGTCTGTGGAGTTTTACACCGTAGCCCCTGCGCTTTCTGGAAAATGAGGCCCAGTCCAGTAAATAAGAAAATCATAGAAAATGATTTAGAAAATGATTTTTAGTGTTAAAATAAATCCAGAAACTTAATTAATTCATAACTAATTCATTTTAGCTCCAAATTGAGTCATTTCAATTTCTAAAATTTTGTAATAATATTCTCTACCATTTTGAATCACTGTTTTGACATGAACTCTGTCAGAAAATTTATTTATCATTTAATAATATTATAATCACCTTAAATCTTAGGAAATTCATAACTTGAATTCTACAACTCCAAAATTAATAATTCTTTTTCCTGTGATCTTATTTTAATATGTAGATTATTAATATGTATTTTGCATATATGTTTGGTGTAATGTTAATTTTGCCTATACCATGTATGTTTGTATTGCTACGACTAGCAGTGAGGTCACGAGGATCTGAAGAAATCATCCTGGTACCTGGATTCTCAAGGCCCAGGCAAGTTGTGCCCTTGATCACTTCCTTTTACCCAGCCATGTTCTGATTAATCATAATGATCTGCATAGGTTAATTTTGATGGGACCCAATAGGTTACCCTAGTTTGTCTATCTTTATACCTTGTTTACCACTGATCTTTCTGGGTAGTACTTGCTAGTGCTATATGTGGTTTTGGGTATGGAGATACATTATTCATGATTACACTTTTTGTTATCAGTTGTTATTTAATGTTCATGTTAAGATCATTATGTTAATTGGAACATGGAGCGACCACCCGGGAAAACAGTGCTACCACAAGGGTAGTATGGGATGCCCTTGGCTGATTAATTAGGAAAGCTAGTGGAAGACTACCTTACCCGAAAGGGGCAAGGGCAGTAGGGGAGAGGTCAGTGCGGGGAGGCCCTCGGGAGGATTTTGCTGCGATGGCGGTCCTGCAAGGGATTCCTGTACTGGATCTTCCTATAAACTGTAGCGGGTTTTCGGAAGCTAGTGGAACTTTGTAAAGGCCTCGTAGTGCTACCCTGCCTCACTTCCTTGGTAGAGGTGTATGGGATTCATGACCCCTTGGCAGATGGGTAACACGACTTGTGGGTAAAGATGCGCAACCTCTGCAGAGTGTAAAACTGGTATACTAGCCGTGCTCACGGTCATGAGCAGCTCGGACACTCACATGATTAATTTATGGAACTAAATTCAATTTGTCATATGCATTGCATCGCAGGTGAAGTGGTTACTTTTGTTCTACTATTTAATTGGGTTGGTATTTACTTATACTTAGTAACTGCTAATAAAATTTTGACCAACTTTAAAAGCAATGCTCAGCTCTAACCATCTTCTTTGGTAAGCCTTACACTTCAAGTGAGCTCCCACTTTTGGCGAGTTCATGCACATTATTCCCCACAACTTGTTGAGCGATGAACGTATGTGAGCTCACTCTTGCTGTCTCACATACACCACAGGTCAAGGCCAGGTACTGCAGGATGATGCTCATGGTGGATGCTGCGATGAGTTCGTGAGAGGTCTAGGTCGTCGTCTCCCAGTCAACTTTTGGGTTGCTGGACCGTTGTCTCCTTATAATGTAATTACTTATTTTGTATAGAACTCCTGTTATATAAAGTTGTGACATTCGATCCTGTGCCACTATACATCATATGTATGAGACTTGGTCCCAGCATACCTGGTGTTTATGTTAACCCCGGGTTTTGGACCCCTAAAATCCGGGTGTTACAGAAGTGGTATCAGAGGAATGTTGACTGTAGGACGAAACCTAGATAGAACTGGACAACCAATACTTACTTACCTTTGCTATTCTAATCTTTTCTCATCTATTTCCGCTTTACTCTGATTATTCTTACCTTTCATTTCTAAAGACAAATGTGGATTTCACACTTTGAAATCCTGTGCCTAAAGTGACTTTAGGAATAGGAGACCCACTCTTAGGAACAAAATCAAAAGTATTTTTGTAAATATTCATATGCTTGAATGTTTGTTCTTATGATATTTGTTTGATTTGGATCTTTGATTGAGTGTGATGGGTTGTGGAGTAATGTCCATAATTGCATCTGCATATACACATAGGTACCAAAAATATATTTATAAAATAACTAGACAACCTAGATTATCCCCATTGGAACATATCTAGCTTAAGAGATTTATCTTATCCTAAAAGATCTCATTCTAACCAATTCATCTTATCTTAAAAGGATTCTCCCTTATCTTAATAGATCCATCTCATCTTAAAAGATACTCATCTTATCTTGAAAAGATTTTATCCTTATAGATCTAACTGGCCTCAGAAGATTCTATCTTATCTTTATGGATCCATCTTATCCTAATAGGCATACTTATCCATCCTAGTTTATCAACCATGATCTAATGCAAGTTAATTAGACCTTATCTAGTCAAACTAGTCATACCAAACTAATCTAGATCCCATCTAACCTAATATGATCCAATCAAAAGTGAGATATTAACAAGTTAGTTCAGTTGGTGATATAGGTTAGACACTGTCTCTACAAATATATCTTGACCTAAATTAATGTCTTATACCAACTCATCCTTGAACAATGACCTACCTAAATCATATAATCCATCCTATCTTAAAAGATTCTATCATATCCTAATAATATTTATCCTACCCTGGTAGATCTAGCTAATCTTAACTAGTTTAATCTAGTCATACCAACCTAATCTGAACTCTATCTAATCTAATATGGTCTAATCTAGTGTGAGTTACTTAATGCTGGTAAAAAAAAAATAATAAGACCATACTCCTAATTTACTTAAACCTAATTTGAAGACTTATATCAACCTGGCCATACACAACAACTCGATCTATATAACAAGTTACATAACTTACCCAATCAATAGAGTCTTAATGGATTGCATAATCTATCAACCACCACCTAACATCAAACAGACTTTTGACCTACATCATGTAGTCTACCTCATCCATACCTATATTAACCATATTCCCAGCCCAATAATATACACTAATTCCTAATCAATGAGACAAGACCAACGAAGATGATCAACTCCACCATGGAAGGATGAGCACCAACTCAAGTCTTCAAGGATCAAGTGTGGTCACCAAGATGAGTCAAGATCCACAATCTTGGATGGAGTCTTTCTTTACCCTACTCTTTCTTACCCAAACCTATATATGCTTTAAAAATATCTTCTATCCTGCATAATAAAATGGATGTACCCATATATACTCATGCTTTCCTAATCACCTGATGATTTGTGTTAAAAAAAAATGAGTTTTGGTATTAAAATTAATTAAAACAAACTAACCTAAACACTACAAATAATGTCTTCTACATCCTTTCTCTTACAAATCTCGAGGACGAGATTATTTTTAAGGGGGGTAGGATTTGTAACACCCAAATTCTGAATTTGGGATTGGTAGAAGAAATTTGAGCAAAGTACCATTTATAAGTGATTAAACTTTATAGCTCACCCCTTTTCAAAGGGAAATGATCATAATAAAATAAATAAAGAAACATTATGTAGTAATTGTGCATCATGTGAAAGTTTAAACTTGTGCATAAATTTGAAATCTAGAATTTAAAACTTGGTTTGATTTGAATTGGAATTTGGGTTTTTAAAATAAGAAGAAAAGGAAAGTATATACAAAATAAAAAGTATAAATAAAAGTAAGACTAGAGTTTACAAATTATACTTTCAATCTGAGGAGAATTTACCAAAGAATTTGATTTTGAAATTTGAATTCAAATTGGATTTGAAAATGGAGAAAAGAAAATAAGAAATAAAAAGGAAAAAGAACACTATGCCTAACTGGGCCGGCTACCTCAATTCGGCCCACTTAAGGAATCATACCGGGCAGCCCATTGCACCTCCACTCGGCGCCGACAGGCCGGGGCCACCCGTCAGCCTCTGCATACGCGCGCCCAGCTTCCTTGCTCTCGCTGGCTGGCCGGGGCCCGCTTGTCGGTCATCCACGGCGCGCGCGCTTGGATACTTTGCCTCTGACCGGTGGGGCCGCCTCGTCAGGATCTTCCTCCTCACAACGCTGAGAACTCCGAGCTCCGTATCCACCGTGAATCTCGCCGGTTGACTCGCGAACGCCGGGACTCTTGCCTCCATGACCATCTCACGGCTTGGTGGGTCTTGTGCGTCAGCATCGGAGCGAACTCCCCAATTTCTCGCGGTGAACCGAACCTGACCGGGATCTGCGAAGCTCATGCCGTAGTCCCCGCGCGAACCAAACTCGGGAATCCGTTGATCCTGCTCGACCGTGCTATCCCTATATGATGCAACGAGGTTCCGGCTTGCCTCCTACTCCATCTTCGCAACCTCTGGCGCACCATCGCGACGAGAGTAAGAGTATTCGAGGGTGAGCGGGTCGGCGGAAAGGGGGACGCCGTGGGCATCAACTCTGGCCAGACCTACGGTGCCCGCGGGTAGCCGTGGTGCATCGCCGTCGATCGGGGAAGTCGTCTGTGCCATTGATTTGGGTCGAACGCCGCCGAGACTCGAGCAATTGCTCGTCGCACTTCGATCTCCGCCGCTCGCCGTGGCCAGACACCATCTCGGTACGATTGCCGGTAAGCACCCGTCCATCGTGTTCGCGCAACCTTCCTCTCCGCGCTGTGTCGGTTTAATTTGGGATTTGGGCGCGTAATCGCCGGGTGGGCTGCGCCGGCGAGGTTCGGCCGCACGGGCTAAGGGCGCCGTCGTGCGCAGCTGCCAGGGTAGAAGATGACCGCGGGCCGTCGGATGGTCCCTGGGCGGTCCAGATCAACTCATAGAGTGAGCAATCGCGTGAACAAATCGGGACCCTAGATTCTGTGATGGACGACTCTGATTTGATCTCGATCTTATAAAATCCGGACCGTGTGATGTGAATCCAACGGGTCTGTGAGCGCACTTCCCACGTGAGTTAATGTCTGCCGTGGATCCGGGATCCTACGGTGGTGTGCGAGGGGCATATCATAACACACGCGATCTAATCTGGGGCGTTCACTCGTGATCCGATGGTCTTAGTTAAATCTTACCCCTTCGGCCTGGTAAACTTGCTAAAGAGACCCTGACTTATTTCAAAAACAACCCGCCGTCCACCGCGGGTGTAGTCTGAGTCTGTGGAGTTTTACACCGTAGCCCCTGCGCTTTCTGGAAAATGAGGCCCAGTCCAGTAAATAAGAAAATCATAGAAAATGATTTAGAAAATGATTTTTAGTGTTAAAATAAATCCAGAAACTTAATTAATTCATAACTAATTCATTTTAGCTCCAAATTGAGTCATTTCAATTTCTAAAATTTTGTAATAATATTCTCTACCATTTTGAATCACTGTTTTGACATGAACTCTGTCAGAAAATTTATTTATCATTTAATAATATTATAATCACCTTAAATCTTAGGAAATTCATAACTTGAATTCTACAACTCCAAAATTAATAATTCTTTTTCCTGTGATCTTATTTTAATATGTAGATTATTAATATGTATTTTGCATATATGTTTGGTGTAATGTTAATTTTGCCTATACCATGTATGTTTGTATTGCTACGACTAGCAGTGAGGTCACGAGGATCTGAAGAAATCATCCTGGTACCTGGATTCTCAAGGCCCAGGCAAGTTGTGCCCTTGATCACTTCCTTTTACCCAGCCATGTTCTGATTAATCATAATGATCTGCATAGGTTAATTTTGATGGGACCCAATAGGTTACCCTAGTTTGTCTATCTTTATACCTTGTTTACCACTGATCTTTCTGGGTAGTACTTGCTAGTGCTATATGTGGTTTTGGGTATGGAGATACATTATTCATGATTACACTTTTTGTTATCAGTTGTTATTTAATGTTCATGTTAAGATCATTATGTTAATTGGAACATGGAGCGACCACCCGGGAAAACAGTGCTACCACAAGGGTAGTATGGGATGCCCTTGGCTGATTAATTAGGAAAGCTAGTGGAAGACTACCTTACCCGAAAGGGGCAAGGGCAGTAGGGGAGAGGTCAGTGCGGGGAGGCCCTCGGGAGGATTTTGCTGCGATGGCGGTCCTGCAAGGGATTCCTGTACTGGATCTTCCTATAAACTGTAGCGGGTTTTCGGAAGCTAGTGGAACTTTGTAAAGGCCTCGTAGTGCTACCCTGCCTCACTTCCTTGGTAGAGGTGTATGGGATTCATGACCCCTTGGCAGATGGGTAACACGACTTGTGGGTAAAGATGCGCAACCTCTGCAGAGTGTAAAACTGGTATACTAGCCGTGCTCACGGTCATGAGCAGCTCGGACACTCACATGATTAATTTATGGAACTAAATTCAATTTGTCATATGCATTGCATCGCAGGTGAAGTGGTTACTTTTGTTCTACTATTTAATTGGGTTGGTATTTACTTATACTTAGTAACTGCTAATAAAATTTTGACCAACTTTAAAAGCAATGCTCAGCTCTAACCATCTTCTTTGGTAAGCCTTACACTTCAAGTGAGCTCCCACTTTTGGCGAGTTCATGCACATTATTCCCCACAACTTGTTGAGCGATGAACGTATGTGAGCTCACTCTTGCTGTCTCACATACACCACAGGTCAAGGCCAGGTACTGCAGGATGATGCTCATGGTGGATGCTGCGATGAGTTCGTGAGAGGTCTAGGTCGTCGTCTCCCAGTCAACTTTTGGGTTGCTGGACCGTTGTCTCCTTATAATGTAATTACTTATTTTGTATAGAACTCCTGTTATATAAAGTTGTGACATTCGATCCTGTGCCACTATACATCATATGTATGAGACTTGGTCCCAGCATACCTGGTGTTTATGTTAACCCCGGGTTTTGGACCCCTAAAATCCGGGTGTTACAGTAGCCTGCCGGCCTGGGGTGGCCGGTCGACTGGTCCTGCTTGGTCGATTGTGGCTTGGGCCCACGAGTGCACGTCCTAGGATATCCTCGCCGGAGCCCGGCAACACGAGAGACGAGACCCGTGGGCCGCGGAGCGGGTCACGTGACACGTGCGCACGCCGCACGGGAAGTGTAGAGTAATCGAGTGGACGTCTGAATCGGTCTGCCGCTCGCTCGTGCTGACCTGTCAGTCGTCTCCTGTCTGTCTCCACGGGCCTGGGAGTCTGGGACTAGGTACGGAGACGCTCCAGGATCCTCTGTGGAGTGATTGTGTGGCTCCTCTGTTGAGTGATTGTCTGAACAAGCAAGGGATGCAATGCCGTCCAGCGAACTGGTTTCTGGTTTGAGTTTCCTTTTCTTTTCATTGCAACCTGCCAGCTAGGGACGGAGCTAGAGCAGGAGCTAATTTTCTAATTTGTCCGGCTCACATAATATTATATAAATAATATGCGTGTCCGAAAACTTAGAGCCGATAAAAACTCTGTCAAACAGACCTTAACTTTAAACCCTAATCTTAAAGGACTATGCTTGACTTGAGGATAGGTAGATTTCTATCGTTAGGACGAGAATACAATTATTTTTTTGGCATAACTATTAGGTGTTGTTTAGTCGTGGATTTTGGCCGATAACGTACAACGTCGTAAATGGAAAAGAAGTAAGTTATTACTTAGATCGTTAGGTTCAACTTAGGTAAGTCCTGTATCCCATTACATTTTGATGGGATGGATATTGGATAACACTCCATTTTCTAAAAGTACTTATCCGATTACATGGTAGCACATTACGTTGTGGCTCAAACAAACGCAATGCAACATAATTAGTTGTCATAGGTTTCCATTTGCAACGCCTGTATGAAGGCCCACACAAGCAGGGGCTCATCAGTGGCCGAAACCACCGATGGGTGAGGGTGCTTCAGGACACGAAGACACCTGCGTGCAAGCCTACGCCACAGAGTGAAGGTAGTGATTTAACCCTCAATGAAAGTGCGCTTGTTTCGGAAGGCCCCTAGGGAAGAGCGTGCCTGAAGACGGAGTCCTCACGTCCGCTCCTGCCGGACCCTGTACTAGCCAGGCGGCGACGGTTCCACTTGTAAGCCCTCGAGAGGGTAGAATGTTCGCTACAGTTTAGTCCGAGTGTTTACTGTATTGTAATGATCTCGTTGTATGGAATACTCCAGGAACGTAGAAGGTAACTGGGGGGCACAATTATACTTAAGCCTACCTGACCCTGTGCCCTGTAAATATCATCGTTCTGACACACACAATATGACGCTACGGTTTCCTACCTAACATTTTGTCATGCAACTCGCCTGTTTACTCCCTAGTGTTTGGGTCCACCTAACCACCCATAAGCAGGTTCAAAAATAATCCAAGTCAACTAGGGCGGAAATAGAGGTTAGTGACGGCGACGTTGCAGCGAGGCTGTACTTAATCACCATCGATACAGGTTCTGCGTCCCCAACTTAGGCTGTACTTAATCACCATCGATACAAGTTTTGCGTCGCCAACTTACTCAACGTCAGTGAGTTGAACTATGAGGTTTCATTAGACAACTGGATTTTTTCACAAGGTAACGAGTAGTCGTGTCATCTCCAAGTCTTTAATCTTAGGCTTTGCCGCAACACACTGATGGAGGAGTCTATACATGCCACGTGAGCCAACCGAGCTAGAGCCTGTAACATACGGAGTTCCGTCCATACCGGTGAACCAAAGCAACTGAGATTGGTGCACAAGGACGCATAGCGTCACAACATTGTCCCGTAAACACGTTCGTTTTCACCCTGTTCTTTGCTTCATATGCATGGCTCATTAGATTACGTATTGGCAAACAATGCTAAACTCTGTTTTTCTTGTTAAGTTATACTCACTCCGTTCTTTTTTATTTGTCACGATTTAGTTCAAAAATTAAGTAGTGGACAATAAATATTTGAGAATGAAGATAATATACAAAATGCACACTTGAGAATCCCGGCCAGAATACGGCCACGCAGGAAAGCCCACACATGAATACGGCCCAGGGCCAGCCTACACAGATCCCTCCGCATGTCTCAAGTACTCTCGTCTAGTTAAAGCCTGGTCTCTTTTGTCAAATAAATAAATAAATAAATAAAGCCTGGTCTCGTGTCATTTCTTCTCGCCGATTCCCCATCTCGCCCTGCCCGCCGAAGAGCGCGCAAGCACCACCGTCCCTGCAGCGCGGAGATCGGTCCATTCCATCCGCGCGGCGTCAGACGAGCGGGGCGCACGGATGCTGCGACCGGTAAGTTACCTCGGTTTTCATTCGGGGGTCAGCGGGTCTGCAGCTCCGTCCGGCGGCCGGGGGCGGTTCTAGGGTTAGATGTCTGGAGCGTTCCGGTACTGGGATTTGGCAAGTTGCGTAGCACGACCGGTGCTTCGTTCCTGGCCGAGCGCAGCAGAGGTGGTGCCGTGAGCGCTAAGGAGCAAGCATATGGGATGGGAAGACGGAAATATCGAAATAGAGAAGTATCCGATGACAACATGTGGACCACTGTATTTTGCACTTACCTGTCATCGAAATATCGAAATAGAGAAATATTGAAATAGACGAAAATAACCACAACACTTACCTGTCATAGTGTCACTACATACCCACTTAAATCTATTCTAGAATTCCCACTGTATTTTGCAATGGCTTAATATAGAATATGCAGCATATAAACATTCTAGATTACAGGCTACACATAACAAGTTTTACAATCTAACATGTGGAGGAAATCGGGAAGGTATACAAGCAATGCTAGAAATAGGATCAGAACAGGATGGACCACTGCATCTTATACCGTTTAACAAACAACAATATCAACAACGCTTCAGTTAGCAGAAAAGGCAAAAAAAGATTGAAGTAATATCTACTGAGTCAGAGTTTCTATAAACAAAAAAATATGGAAGAATTAATTAGACATGAAAACATGAATTGTACCAGCTCCTGGCATAAAAAACTGAATTAGAATGAGGATTTGCATGATCAATTACACTTTGTTAGGCCAGAAGGGAGGAATCATCTCTTGAATTAGCAGTAATATGAAAAGAGACATGGAAGGAATCTGTAGCATAGCGAGAGTATACCTTGTAAAGAAGTTCGATGACAGGCTTGATCTGTGCTCCAACAGGAGATTTCCTAATTGAATTGATGTGCTGCAGCCTTTCTGTATCATTTGAAAACTTAATAGGTTGTGATGGTCTTGCTGGGACGTTAGGAGCATGCGCTGGTTGGGCCCTGTGCTTTGGCTTTGAGGTCGAAGCAGCTATGCTCGCCAGTGATAACTGGCATCTCTCCTGTTGTTGCTTCAATTTGGAGAGGCTATCCTTGAGATCCATCTACAAAAACGACATGCTCAAGAGCAAAAGGCAGACGAACAAGTATGCTCTGGTGTTTTTAACAAGGCCAAGATAATTATTTGCCTGACGATTGGTTGTTTATCAAGGAATTGACAACAAATAGTTCTCTATTTCGATATTTCCGTCTTCCCATCCCATCTGCTTGCTCCTTAGCGCTCACGGCACCACCTCTGCTGCGCTCGGCCAGGAACGAAGCACCGGCCGTGCTACGCAACTTGCCAAATCCCAGTACCGGAACGCTCCAGACATCTAACCCTAGAACCGCCTCGGCCACCGGACGGAGCTGCAGACCCGCTGACCCCCGAATGAAAACCGAGGTAACTTACCGGTCGCAGCGTCCGTGCGCCCCACTCGGCTGACGCCGCGCGGATGGAGTGGACTGATCTCCACGTTGCCGGGACGGTGGTGCTTGCGCGCTCTTCGGTGGGTAGGGCGAGATGGGGAATCGGCGAGAAGAAATGACACGAGACCAGGCTTTATTTATTTATTTATTTGACAAAAGAGACCAGGCTTTAACTAGACGAGAGTACTTGAGACATGCGGAGGGATCTGTGTAGGCTGGCCCTGGGCCGTATTCCTGTGTGGGCTTTCCTGCGTGGCCGTATTCTGGCCGGGATTCTCAAGTGTGCATTTTGTATATTATCTTCATTCTCAAATATTTATTGTCCACTAGTTAATTTTTAAACTAAATCGTGACAAATAAAAAAGAACGGAGTGAGTATAACTTAACAAGAAAAACAGAGTTTAGCATTGTTTGCCAATACGTAATCTAATGAGCCATGCATATGAAGCAAAGAACATGGTGAAAACGAACGTGTTTACGGGACAATGTTGTGACGCTATACGTCCTTGTGCACCAATCTCAGTTGCTTTGGTTCACCGGTATGGACGGAACTCTGTATGTTACAGGCTCTAGCTCGGTTGGCTCACGTGGCATGTATAGACTCGTCCATCAGTGTGTTGCGGCAAAGCCTAAGATTAAAGACTTGGAGATGACACGACTACTCGTTACCTTGTGAAAAAATCCAGTTGTCTAATGAAACCTCATAGTTCAACTCACTGACGTTGAGTAAGTTGGCGACGCAAAACCTGTATCGATGGTGATTAAGTACATCCTAAGTTGGGGACGCAGAACCTGTATCGATGGTGATTAAGTACAGCCTCGCTGCAACGTCGCCATCACTAACCTCTATTTCCGCCCTAGTTGACTTGGATTATTTTTGAACCTGCTTATGGGTGGTTAGGTGGACCCAAACACTAGGGAGTAAATAGGCGAGTTGCATGACAAAATGTTAGGTAGGAAACCGTAGCGTCATATTGTGTGTGTCAGAACGATGATATTTACAGGGCACAAGGTCAAGTAGGCTTAAGTATAATTGTGCCCCCCAGTTACCTTCTACGTTCCTGGAGTATTCCATACAACGAGATCATTACAATACAGTAAACACTCGGACTAAACTGTAGCGAACATTCTACCCTCTCGAGGGCTTACAAGTGGAACCGCCGCCGCCTGGCTAGTACAGGGTCTGGCAGGAGCGGACGTGAGGACTCCGTCTTCAGGCACGCTCTTCCCTAGGGGCCTTCCGAAACAAGCGCACTTTCATTGAGGGTTAAATCACTACCTTCACTCTGTGGCTTAGGCTTGCACGCATGTGTCTTCGTGTCCTGAAGCACCCTCACCCATCGGTGGTTTCGGCCACTGATGAGCCCCTGCTTGTGTGGGCCTTCATACAGGCGTTGCAAATGGAAACCTATGACAACTAATTATGTTGCATTGCGTTTGTTTGAGCCACAACGTAATGTGCTACCATGTAATCGGATAAGGACTTTTAGAAAATGGAGTGTTATCCAATATCCATCCCATCAAAATGTAATGGGATACATGACTTACCTAAGTTGAACCTAACGATCTAAGTAATAACTTACTTCTTTTCCATTTACGACGTTGTACGTTATCGGCCAAAATCCACGACTAAACAACACCTATTAGTTATGCCAAAAAAATAATTGTATTCTCGTCCTAACGATAGAAATCTACCTATCCTCAAGTCAAGCATAGTTCTTTAAGATTAGGGTTTAAAGTTAAGGTCTGTTTGACAGAGTTTTTATTGGCTCAAAGTTTTCGGACACGCATATTATTTATATAATATTATGTGAGCCGGACAAATCAGAAAATTAGCTCCTGCTCTAGCTCCGTCCCTAGCTGGCAGGTTGCAATGAAAAGAAAAGGAAACTCAAACCAGAAACCAGTTCGCTGGACGGCATTGCATCCCTTGCTTGTTCAGACAATCACTCAACAGAGGAGCCACACAATCACTCCACAGAGGATCCTGGAGCGTCTCCGTACCCAGTCCCAGACTCCCAGACCCGTGGAGACAGACATGAGACGACTGACAGGTCAGCACGAGCGAGCGGCAGACCGATTCAGACGTCCACTCGATTACTCTACACTTCCCGTGCGGCGCGCGCACGTGTCACGTGACCCGCTCCGCGGCCCACGGGTCTCGTCTCTCGTGTTGCCGGGCTCCGGCGAGGATATCCTAGGACGTGCACTCGTGGGCCCAAGCCACGACCGACCAAGCAGGATCAGCCGACCGGCCACCCCAGGCCGGCAGGCAGCAGGCTACCATCCACCACAGCTCGGCCCACACGGGGGCAAGCCGACGAGCGATCCCAGAGACTCTCAGCAAGTCAACCAGCAACAGCTCCAACGCGCTGCCCATTATTGCTACGCGCACCAAAAGAAAATGAAAAGGTGTTGTTCCGTAGCCACTAAGGGCACGTACAATGATATAAGCGTCTGTCGTCTCTAAGTGTATTGAAGATCGCACACAGACAGTAAAAAAGACAGCTCATACAATGCTATGATTGTAAGACTGTCTATATACTATTTAATTCATAAAAAGCCTTTTATTGATCTATATTGATCAAGTATACATTGGATCTTTGTAGCTATTTTGCTGCATGTTTAAGAGCTCATCAAGATACTCAATTAAGACATGATTTATATAAACATAAATATAATTTATAATTATACCATTTGATACCTGAATCATGACATGGCATTGCAAAATGAATGTTTTGTGGTGGGTTGCTAACTAGCCTTGTAAATCCACAGGGGGTGTAGGTTGTTGTCCCTGAATGAATGATTGAACCTATTAAACACCTTCCCTTTGCTAGAATAGCAACAGTCAATGACAGACGGGCCCCCCCAATTTGGAGCGTGCCGATCGTATAAATAAGAACTCGCACCAACCACATTTGGTACGCTGCTTGTGCCATTTGCTTTACTTTCTCAATTTCACAACTCTTGCTTACTAACGCTTGCTAGTTTCTTAAGTTTACTGAGCTTCGGTTAGAAAGACACACCTTCGTCATCTCTGAAGGAAAAAATGTCTCAAGACAAGAAGGCTGCTGCTGAGACGAAGCTAACTGAAGAGGAGAAGCTTTTTGAGGAGAAGAAGGCTGCGAACCCTTACATTGTTGGATTTATCGAGTCAATGGCAATGACAAATGTAGAGAAGATTACTAAGGAGATAATGGAAGGCCTGTCTGAAGATACTGGTGACAGTGATAGTTATGACGCGGAAAGCGGGGGTGAAGATTCTGAGGATCGGCCCTGGAGGCCAAGTCATTCGATTTTCGGAAAATCGACCATCAAACAAAGTCACCTTGAGAACATGAGAGGAAGATACTTTCGGGATATGTCTATCGTAAGGGCTGGCGGAGACAACAACGTCTCTGCCCCTAAAGAAAACGAAGTTGTGATTTACCGAAGCTTCTTCAAAGATGGGCTTCGGTTCCCACTGAGCAGGTTTGTGGTTGAAGTGTTGAAAACTTTCCAAATTTTCCTTCATCAATTGACCCCTGAAGGCATATTGAGGATGGGGGTCTTCGTCTGGACAGCAAGAAGCCAAGGAATAGAGCCAAGCGCAAAATGCTTCTGCAGCATGCACAAACTTTTGTATGAAACGAAGGCCACATGGAAAGAACAATATCACAACAACTTCGGTTGTTACAGATTTATTGCCCGTCCCAACGCAAGCCACCCCGTGCCAACATTTCGGAAAAGATGGCCTGGAAATTGGATGGAAGAATGGTTTTATGTGAAGAACGACTTGATAGCGAGGGAAAATATCAAGGAGGTTATTATGCGCCCCATATGGTCCTGCTTCGGCCTTTGAAAGCCGAAGGTTGAAATTGATGAAGCCGCCGAAGCATGCCAGAAAGCATTTGGTACTGTCTGCTTCTTTATGGGTACGAGAGATTTAATTTAAGAGCACATAGCATTCAGAGTATGGCCGCTTGTATAGAGCTGGGAGATGCCGAAGGAGACCGTCACCAAGTCTAGCGAAGGTGAATTGGTCCAGCTGAAGTACACATTCAGATATGGGGATAAATTCGATGAACCAAACGATGATTGGCTAAAATGCATCGAAGTTATAAGTGATGAACTGCTTGGATCATTTGGGTATACAATGTCGTCCTGGGAGTCCATGTTTGATAACAGCCAAACCTCACCAGCAGCCTTCAGAGCCTGGAGCACAGAAAATACTCAAGATTATGCAACTACGTTTAAATATATGGAGTAGAATATTTAGCTTGGCTGGTCAAGCACATTAGTGGACACTGGACCACCAACAAAAAAAATACATTAGGCAAACTACATCAAAAACCTCTTTAGCACAGACAGCACAACAGATGTCTTGGAAAGGCAATAATGGGCTCGCTGACTAAACTCAGCCACACTGGGTATCTTTGTGATTATAGACCATGTAGTGCTGCTAACTTGGAGTTATTATTTTAGCAGAATTGTTGCTGTTAACTAGTTGGACACCTTTAAGAACAGATCTGTGTCACATCGTGTTCAGAAACATCTCAATTGTCTGATGAGGAGAGTTATGGTCACCTGCAAATCTTCCAATACATTTGAATATGCATCCTTGACTTCCACAACAGCAAGACCTTCTGGGAACTTTCTAATCAAAACAAGCAGTTGATCTTTTCCCTTCAGGTCATGCTTGGACTGCACAAATACAAATATCAAATCAACACATGGGATTTCAGAAGTCAGAACTAGTTCAATTGCAAGCAACAATATAACAAACTACAAAACTATTTAGAATGTAGCTCACATAATTCCAATACTACACATTTAATCAATTGCAGATTGCTACGTTTCGTAAGTTACAGTGCAGGTCAGACGGTAACTGAGGTGACTAGGGCCTACTCCCTCCGTCCCAAAATAAGTCTCCATCCTGCATTACGATGACTCAACCAATCTAAACTTTGACCAAATATATATTAAAAATATTAACATTTGTGATACCATTACCATATAAGCATCATTAGATTGGTCACATCATATATTTTCATAATAAACGTATTACATATTTGGAGATACAAATGTTGATACTATTTTTCTATAAATCTAGTCAAAATTGAGATTGGTTGACTCCTCAAAATACAAGATGGGGCTTATTTTAGGACAGAGGGAGTAGGTAGCTAGACCCAGAGCCTCACCTTATGGCAGGACAGGAAGTAGTTGCAAGTAGCAGGGATAAATCTCACCAAAATCTGTGTGTTTGGAAGCCCATCTTTCGACAAACATTTGTCTAGGGGAGGCCTTTTTCCGGTTGGAAATTGCCCCGGTCTCAGTAGGCCAGGCGATTCTTCGTTCTCCGATGCCATCCCCGCGACGCCCCGGCTCCCAGCGACTCTAACCCTAGCCTCTCGAGCTCCTCCCCAACGCCATCGCTCATCCGTCGTCGCCACGAGCTCCTCCGCTGTTGCCGTCGCTCGTCCCCACGAGCTCCCCATCCCCACGGCTCCCAACAACTCTCCATCCAGCAAAGCAGTACATAAAGGTAACAGCCACCTGATCCTCCATCCCCACGAGCTCGTCTGTCGTCGCCACCTGATCCACATCGAGCTCTCCGACGTCGTCCCCTTCCCCTCGACAAGGTAAAATCCCGCTCTAGATCCACGCCTTGTTGTGCCTTGCTGCATCTTGCTTTTTCGCGCGTTCACACATACCTTGCCAGCACGACAGCACAGGACAATGTGCTGCTAGGTGATTAGATCTGGCAGCTCTATCCTTATGGCGCAGTGCTTTTACTGAAACCACGTGCAAGCTTAAGTTAGTCTTTAACTGTTGAGACAGGACGAATCCAATCGTTTCTGTTGGTTTCTACTTGCTCTGAAGCTTTAGAAACCATGATTTGAGGAAGTAAACGTATGATATAGTTAGTAGTGGCTGCGACGGCGGTGGTTCTGCATTGACAGAAGTTGTCTGTATGACAGGGAGTTTGAGCAAATGGGAACAATATTATTCGAATTCTGAATTGCTGTTACATTTACCTTGTCCTTTGCTCATCTGCTGTCTGATACCTGACGTTCTTTAATGCACACACAATTGGCAACGTTTTAAAAGTTTCTGGTGATTCTGTGGTACACAAATGATGTGATGATGGATGAACCAATTTACTATGCTTCAATTTACTTTGTTTGATTTTTTCCTGATTTTTTGAAGTATTGTTTATAGCATCACGTATATATGGATGAACCATTTTCTGATGATGGATAAAGTTCTCATCCAATATAGTAGTATAGTGTTGCTGCTTGCTACGTTTTGGGACTAAAACAGATTTGGACTAAACCCTTGGTTGCCAAAGGGTGACAGGAAATTATACCCTAGTGTGGGAAATCCTCTCATGAAGTGCCATTTAAATCCCCTTGGTGGATTTTTTACATGGGTTTTTTCCCTATTGCTACCAAACGAGTCCTTAGTTAAAAAATTAACTAGTGAACGATAAATGTTCGAGAATGAAGATAATATACAAAATGCACACTTGAGAATCCCAGCTAGAATACAGCCACGCAGGAAAGCCCACACAGGAATACAGCCCAGGGCCAGCCTACACAGATCCCTCCGCATGTCTCAAGTAGTTTCGTCTAGTTAAAGCCTAGTCTCTTTTGTCAAATAAATAAATAAATAAAGCCTGGTCTCGTGTCATTTCTTCTCGCCGATCCCCCATCTCGCCCTATCCGCCAAAGAGCGCGCAAGCACCACCGTCCCGGCAGCGCGGAGATCGGTCCACTCCATTCGCGCGACGTCAGACGAGTGGGGCGCACGGACGCTGCGACCGATAAGTTACCTCGGTTTTCATTCGGGGGTCAGCGGGTCTGCAGCTCCGTCCGGTGGCCCGGGGCGGTTCTAGGGTTAGATGTCTGGAGCGTTCCGGTACTGGGATTTGGCAAGTTGCGTAGCACGGCCGGTGCTTCGTTCCTGGCCGAGCGCAGTAGAGGTGGTGCTGTGAGCGCTAAGGAGCAAGCAGATGGGATGGGAAGACAGAAATATCGAAATAGAGAACTATTTGTTGTCAAATCCTTGATAAACAACCAATCGTCAGGCAAATAATTATCTTGGCCTTGTTAAAAACACCAGAGCATACTTGTTCATCTGCCTTTTGCTCTTGAGCATGTCGTTTTTGTAGATGGATCTCAAGGATAGCCTCTCCAAATTGAAGCAACAACAGGAGAGATGTCAGTTATCACTGGCGAGCATAGCTGCTTCGAACTCAAAGCCAAAGCACAGGGCCCAACCAGCGCATGCTCCTAACGTCCCAGCAAGACCATCACAACCTATTAAGTTTTCAAATGATACAGAAAGGCTGCAGCACATCAATTCAATTAGGAAATCTCCTGTTGGAGCACAGATCAAGCCTGTCATCGAACTTCTTTACAAGGTATACTCTCGCTATGCTACAGATTCCTTCCATGTCTCTTTTCATATTACTGCTAATTCAAGAGATGATTCCTCCCTTCTGGCCTAACAAAGTGTAATTGATCATGCAAATCCTCATTCTAATTCAGTTTTTTATGCCAGGAGCTGGTACAATTCATGTTTTCATGTCTAATTAATTCTTCCATTTTTTTTGTTTATAGAAACTCTGACTCAGTAGATATTACTTCAATCTTTTTTTGCCTTTTCTGCTAACTGAAGCGTTGTTGATATTGTTGTTTGTTAAACGGTATAAGATGCAGTGGTCCATCCTGTTCTGATCCTATTTCTAGCATTGCTTGTATACCTTCCCGATTTCCTCCACATGTTAGATTGTAAAACTTGTTATGTGTAGCCTGTAATCTAGAATGTTTATATGCTGCATATTCTATATTAAGCCATTGGAAAATACAGTGGGAATTCCAGAATAGATTAAGTGGGTATGTAGTGACAGGTAAGTGCTGTGGTTATTTTCGTCTATTTCGATATTTCGATGACAGGTAAGTGCAAAATACAGTGGTCCACATGTTGTCATCGGATACTTCTCTATTTCGATATTTCCGTCTTCCCATCCCATATGCTTGCTCCTTAGCGCTCACGGCACCACCTCTGCTGCGCTCGGCCAGGAACGAAGCACCGGCCGTGCTACGCAACTTGCCAAATCCCAGTACCGGAACGCTCCAGACATCTAACCCTAGAACCGCCCCCGGCCGCCGGACGGAGCTGCAGACCCGCTGACCCCTGAATGAAAACCGAGGTAACTTATCGGTCGCAGCGTCCGTGCGCCCCGCTCGTCTGACGCCGCGCGGATGGAGTGGACCGATCTCCGCGCTGCCGGGACAGTGGTGCTTGCGCGCTCTTCGGCGGGCAGGGCGAGATGGGGAATCGGCGAGAAGAAATGACACGAGACCAAGCTTTATTTATTTATTTATTTGACAAAAGAGACCAGGCTTTAACTAGACGAGAGTACTTGAGACATGCGGAGGGATCTGTGTAGGCTGGCCCTGGGCCGTATTCCTGTGTGGGCTTTCCTGCGTGGCCGTATTCTGGCCGGTATTCTCAAGTGTGCATTTTGTATATTATCTTCATTCTCAAATATTTATTGTCCACTAGTTAATTTTTGAACTAAATCGTGACAAATAAAAAAGAACGAAGTGAGTATAACTTAACAAGAAAAACAGAGTTTAACATTGTTTGCCAATACGTAATCTAATGAGCCATGCATATGAAGCAAAGAACAGGGTGAAAACGAACGTGTTTACGGGACAATGTTGTGACGCTATGCGTCCTTGTGCACCAATCTCAGTTGCTTTGGTTCACCGGTATGGACGGAACTCCGTATGTTACAGGCTCTAGCTCGGTTGGCTCACGTGGCATGTATAGACTCCTCCATCAGTGTGTTGCGGCAAAGCCTAAGATTAAAGACTTGGAGATGACACGACTACTCGTTACCTTGTGAAAAAATCCAGTTGTCTAATGAAACCTCATAGTTCAACTCACTGACGTTGAATAAGTTGGTGACACAAAACCTGTATCGATGGTGATTAAGTATAGCCTAAGTTGGGGACGCAGAACCTGTATCGATGGTGATTTAGTATAGCCTCGCTGCAACGTCGCCATCAAAAACCTCTATTTCCGCCCTAGTTGACTTGGATTATTTTTGAACCTGCTTATGGGTGGTTAGGTGGACCCAAACACTAGGGAGTAAATAGGCGAGTTGCATGACAAAATGTTAGGTAGGAAACCGTAGCGTCATATTGTGTGTGTCAGAACAATGATATTTACAGGGCACAGGGTCAGGTAGGCTTAAGTATAATTGTGCCCCCCAGTTACCTTCTACGTTCCTGGAGTATTCCATACAACGAGATCATTACAATACAGTAAACACTCGGACTAAACTGTAGCGAACATTCTACCCTCTCGAGGGCTTACAAGTGAAACCGCCGCCGCCTGGCTAGTACAGGGTCCGGCAGGAGCGGACGTGAGGACTCCGTCTTCAGGCACGCTCTTCCCTAGGGGCCTTCCGAAACAAGCGCACTTTCATTGAGGGTTAAATCACTACCTTCACTCTGTGGTGTAGGCTTGCACGCAGGTGTCTTCATGTCCTGAAGCACCCTCACCCATCGGTGGTTTCGGCCACTAATGAGCCCCTGCTTGTGTGGGCCTTCATACAGGCGTTGCAAATGGAAACCTATGACAACTAATTATGTTGCATTGCGTTTGTTTGAGCCACAACGTAATGTGCTACCATGTAATCGGATAAGGACTTTTAGAAAATGGAGTGTTATCCAATATCCATCCCATCAAAATGTAATGGGATACAGGACTTACCTAAGGTAGTGTTTGGTTGAAGAGCCAAGTAGAACGGAGCCGTTCTGTTCCAGTTTTGTTGTTGTTTGGTTACAAAGTAACTAGAACGGAATGGCTCCAATTAGGGTAATATTCTCCTCAGATCCGGAACCATCCCGCTCCAAAAAATCAACCGGACGGAGCCGCTCCGTTCCCAGCCCGCTCGCACAGTCACGCTCCGTTCCGTTCACTCTCCAACCAAACAAAAACAGAGCCGCTCCGTTCCAGATTACCAAACACAGAACAGAGCGGCTCCGTTCCTAAAATCAGGGATGGAACGGCTCCGTTCTACTTGGCTCCTCAACCAAACACTACCTAAGTTGAACCTAACGATCTAAGTAATAACTTACTTCAAAAACCTCTTTAGCTTGGCTGGTCAAGCACATTAGTGGACACTGGACCACCAACAAAAAAAATACATTAGGCAAACTACATCAAAAACCTCTTTAGCACAGACAGCACAACAGATGTCTTGGAAAGGCAATAATGGGCTCACTGACTAAACTCAGCCACACTGGGTATCTTTGTGATTATAGACCATGTAGTGCTGCTAACTTGGAGTTATTATTTTAGCAGAATTGTTGCTGTTAACTAGTTGGACACCTTTAAGAACAGACCTGTGTCACATCGTGTTCAGAAACATCTCAATTGTCTGATGAGGAGAGTTAAGGTCACCTGCAAATCTTCCAATACATTTGAATATGCATCCTTGACTTCCACAACAGCAAGACCTTATGGGAACTTTCTAATCAAAACAAGCAGTTGATCTTTTCCCTTCATGTCATGCTTGGACTGCACAAATACAAATATCAAATCAACACATGGGATTTCAGAAGTCAGAACTAGTTCAATTGCAAGCAACAATATAACAAACTACAAAACTATTTAGAATGTAGCTCACATAATTCCAATACTACACATTTAATCAATTGCAGATTGCTACGTTTCGTAAGTTACAGTGCAGGTCAGACGGTAACTGAGGTGACTAGGGCCTACTCCCTCCGTCCCAAAATAAGTCTCCATCCTGCATTACGATGACTCAACCAATCTAAACTTTGACCAAATATATATTAAAAATATTAACATTTGTGATACCATTACCATATAAGCATCATTAGATTGGTCACATCATATATTTTCATAATAAACGTATTACATATTTGGAGATACAAATGTTGATACTATTTTTCTATAAATCTAGTCAAAATTGAGATTGGTTGACTCCTCAAAATACAAGATGGGGCTTATTTTAGGACAGAGGGAGTAGGCAGCTAGACCCAGAGCCTCACCTTATGGCAGGACAGGAAGCAGTTGCAAGTTGCAGGGAAAGGCAGCCAGGTACAGAAGGACAGAGTTAAGGAGAAGCTGATGACTACAAATGCCTAGCCTGCCAGCTATGACAAAGTTGCAGCAGATGGATGACCACTTTTTTATGCAAATAACTATAATAGAACCCCCACCACAGTTCTAAAGGTGTCGCCTAGCCGTCCAAGCGGTGGTCCAACGCCTAATCGCCACCTATGTGTCCAGGCGGCGGTCCAACGCCTTGTCTCACCATACCGCTTTAAAAACTATGCCCCACATGTGTCAACTAGAATGAAACTTAGTTGACTAGGACGGATAGTAAAAACACTCCACATGAAAATGTATGGACGACAAGTGATTTCCAGTTCTGTAGCTACTAATCAAATGATTCAGAATTGTCTAAGGTTATAGAAAGAGAGCAAAGATGATCACTCACGTAGAAAGCAGTACCAAATGGGTAAATCAAATTAATTGTGAACAAAAATAAGCACAAATTGTTTTACCTTGTAAGAGAAACGCCTCCCATCATAGCTTACTTTGGGGTTGTTTCTCAAGCTGTCAAAGACAGCTTTATTACCGTGAATATCAACATAAGTTGCTTCATTTATCTGCTCTGCAGTAAAAGCTTGTCTTGTCTGCAAATTCAGAAGATACAACAATCAGGATTCATAAACTAGATGCAGCATGAAAATATGTAATGAGAGTCTGGATGATATTTATTTTGCTGTCCCTAGTGAAAATGACAATAGCATCTACCACTACATACAAGATTAGTCAACCATAGTAGAAAATCATTGCAGGGTCATTCTAATTTTTAAACATTGGACCGAAATGCATAATTATAGTAAAGTAACCAAAACATTACATTCAAGTCTGCAAAGGTGTGCAATCATATAACACCTGATGATTCATTTGCAACATGCATGCAAAAATAACCACAGCACTTACCTGTCACTACATACCCACTTAATCTATTCTGGAATTCCCACTGTATTTTGCAATGGCTTAATATAGAATATGCAGCATATAAACATTCTAGATTACAGGCTACACATAACAAGTTTTACAATCTAACATGTGGAGGAAATCGGGAAGGTATACAAGCAATGCTAGAAATAGGATCAGAACAGGATGGACCACTGCATCTTATACCGTTTAACAAACAACAATATCAATAACGCTTCAGTTAGCAGAAAAGGCAAAAAAAGACTGAAGTAATATCTACTGAGTCAGAGTTTCTATAAACAAAAAAATACGGAAGAATTAATTAGACATGAAAACATGAATTGTACCAGCTCCTGGCATAAAAAACTGAATTAGAATGAGGATTTGCGTAATCAATTACACTTTGTGAGGCCAGAAGGGAGGAATCATCTCTTGAATTAGCAGTAATATGAAAAGAGACATGGAAGGAATCTGTAGCATAGCGAGAGTATACCTTGTAAAGAAGTTCGATGACAAGCTTGATCTGTGCTCCAACAGGAGATTTCCTAATCGAATTGATGTGCTGCAGCCTTTCTGTATCATTTGAAAACTTAATAGGTTGTGATGGTCTTGCTGGGACGTTAGGAGCATGCGCTGGTTGGGCCCTGTGCTTTGGCTTTGAGGTCGAAGCAGCTATGCTCGCCAGTGATGACCGGCATCTCTCCTGCTGTTGCTTAAATTTGGAGAGGCTATCCTTGAGATCCATCTACAAAAACGACATGCTCAAGAGCAAAAGGCAGACGAACAAGTATGCTCTGGTGTTTTTAACAAGGCCAAGATAATTATTTGCCTGACGATTGGTTGTTTATCAAGGATTTGACAACAAATAGTTCTCTAAAATCCTTAAGGCAATAGTGTAGACTAGGAACAACCATGCCCCCGCCTCCATCCTGGTCGTTCGATTGCTAGATCAACCCCCACCTCCATCCCAACCGTCCGATTGCCTCGCTCCCGCCCCGCCCCCGCCACCATGCGCGCAGCCGCCTACGCCTAACAACCACCCGCTCCCGCCCCAACCCCCGCCGCCATGCGTGCAGCCGCCTCCGCCCAACAGCCGCCTCCGCATGCCTCGCTCCCGCGCCCCGCATGCCTAGCGCCGGATCCGGTGTCGGTCAACAACCACGCGCGCAGCTGCCTCCACTGGAGCTCGTGCTGTTCCAGGTCGCCGAGTGCTACGTCTACCTGGTTCGCCCCCCTTGCCTTGCATCCGACACTTCGTGTTCTTTTCTTTCTGTTTCACAAATAGTTGTAGTTGTAGTGTAGTAGTATCCTGTGCTCTGCCCATGTCAGCACTCTGTAGGTTTGGGCGGCAAAGTTCTCTGAAGTGTGCTAATTAGGTTGTGGGTTTATGCGCAGATACCTCCAAGGAAAACGGCTGCATCCTACAGGTGCACTTCTTGTCTCACCAAGGATATGGTAGTCGATTCCCTAGGATCTGTAATGCAATTTTTTATGCCTAGATCGCTAGATCCTGGGTGGATAAAGCAGACACAGTTAGGAGTGGCTGTCAGTGCTATGAGCTAATCGATCTTTTCACATATGCTTAGTTGCTTCCCCACATTTGCTCAGAGACCATTGGAGTGGGTCATTTCATGATTGCGCTCATTCCCTCCTGATTCAGTACAAGTTGGGATTAATTTGTTCCTTGAAAATAAGTCAGTAACCGATTAAACTCGTGGCAAAATTCAGGGTGGATGAGTGGAACGTCAACAAATGGGCATTGGAAGGGGCGCTTAAAGTTGTCAGCAAGGGAGAGGAATGCATCATTAAACTGGAAGATAAAAAGATGGGTATTATAGACATTTTAGTGCTTTTGGTCAATTTCCTTTTTATTCATCATAATATTGAATTATTGATTCAGTGGATGTGTTTTAGGGGAGCTTTATGCTAGGGCATTTCTCAGAGAGGGTGAACCACATCCGGTGGAACCTGTAATTGACAGCAGCAGGTCTGTATCTAGGACTACCATAAAATATAATCTGCTCCTACAATTATATATGTGCCTTTGTATTTTCCACTATCCATTAGAAAACTACTCGAAGATTATAAGAGCTTGACATGATTCTTGTGGTTTGAATATTTTTCTTGCATATATTTTGTACTACGCGTTGAAGAGAATATAGGTGATGACTGTCTTTCTATCATTTTCTCGAACGCAGATATAGCTGTGCCATTTCATTAATATAGAAGAAAAAAGTTTGTTAGTTCACAAGCCCTAAGTCCATTAATATTAACAATACATCATATGCACCACGGGCATAGCATAAACGACCCACTTAGGTACTACCCAAAGAAAACTATGTCCCTTCGCAGATATTTTGTACTAAGTCCATTAATATTTCCCTGCGGTGGAAGGAGCGCGAGAACAACCACCGCAGGGAGCGCCTGCGTCGTGCGATCGCCGCCAAGATCTAGGCGGTGTGATAATGTCGTCCTTTAATTTCTCAGCACAGGTAGCCCCTCCCCTTGCACTTATATTTTTTTCTTTAACCTTTTAGACTGAACGTATTGAAGAAAATGTATTGCTTAAATGTACATTGTTTTTCGGCAAGCGGTTGTGCATACAAGTCTATATGGGGATCATGCATAATTTACATTTTTCAATATGGAGAAATGGGCATTAATCATAAAGATTGATGCTTAGCTTCATTGATCGATCATTTTGAAGATTGATGCCATGGACAATTAGATATTGTTCAACTAACTTAACCATGCGAAAGATTGTCCAAACCGTGA
This sequence comes from Zea luxurians, assembly GCA_029449295.1. Lineage (NCBI taxonomy): Eukaryota > Viridiplantae > Streptophyta > Magnoliopsida > Poales > Poaceae > Zea > Zea luxurians. The sequence continues at coordinate 22,342,674 of JAOPSE010000009.1, read as the reverse complement.
GTGTCATCCAATTTCACATATTCTTAGGAATAGAAATAAGTGTGCTTGGCGTAATTTTATTTATGTTTACAATGGGAAAATATGTTTAGTTTTACGACATATGCAACTATCATGATCAACGGCCAAGCTCAGGGCCTAGGTTGTTTACATAGTAATAATATGATATTAGACACGCATTTGATACATCATCAGCGATAGATGATGTACATCTTAAAATAAAAAAACATTATGTATGACTAGGATCATAAATGGATTACAAAACATTTTCTTATAACAGTATAAGACACATTTGTATATAAATTATCGTAGTATTATATGTTTCCGTTGCAACGCACGGGCACTCACCTAGTAGTTCTCTATTTCGGTAAAGGACTTGACATCGGATACTTCTCTATTTCGATATTTCCGTCTTCCCATCCCATCTGCTTGCTCCTTAGCACTCACGGCACCACCTCTGCTGCGCTCGGCCAGGAACGAAGCACCGGCCGTGCTACGCAACTTGCCAAATCCCAGTATCGGAACGCTCCAGACATCTAACCCTAGAACCGCCCCCGGCCGCCGGACGGAGCTGCAGACCCGCTGACCCCCAAATGAAAACCGAGGTAACTTACCGGTCGCAGCGTCCGTGCGCCCCGCTCGTCTGACGCCGCGCGGATGGAGTGGACCGATCTCCGCGCTGCCGGGACGGTGGTGCTTGCGCGCTCTTCGGCGGGCAGCGCGAGATGGGGAATCGGCGAGAAGAAATGACACGAGACTAAGCTTTATTTATTTATTTATTTGACAAAAGAGACCAGGCTTTAACTAGACGAGACTACTTTAGACATGCGGACGGATCTGTGTAGGCTTGCCCTGGGCCGTATTCCTATGTGGGCTTTCCTGCGTGGCCGTATTCTGGCCGGGATTCTCAAGTGTGCATTTTGTATATTATCTTCATTCTCGAACATTTATCGTTCACTAGTTAATTTTTTAACTAAGGACTCGTTTGACAGCAATAGGGGAAAAAACCCATGGAAAAAATCCACCAAGGGGATTTAAATGGCACTTCATGAGAGGATTTCTCACACTAGGGTATAATTTCCTGCCGCCCTTTGGCAACCAAGGGTTTAGTCCAAATCTGTTTTAGTCCCAAAACGTAGCAAGCAGCAACACTATACTACTATATTGGATGAGAACTTTATCCATCATCAGAAAATGGTTCATCCATATATACGTGATGCTATAAACAATACTTCAAAAAATCAGGAAAAAATCAAACAAAGTAAATTGAAGCATAGTAAATTGGTTCATCCATCATCACATCATTTGTGTACCACAGAATCACCAGAAACTTTTAAAACGTTGCCAATTGTGTGTGCATTAAAGAACGTCAGGTATCAGACAGCAGATGAGCAAAGGACAAGGTAAATGTAACAGCAATTCAGAATTCGAATAATATTGTTCCCATTTGCTCAAACTCCCTGTCATACAGACAACTTCTGTCAATGCAGAACCACCGCCGTCGCAGCCACTACTAACTATATCATACGTTTACTTCCTCAAATCATGGTTTCTAAAGCTTCAGAGCAAGTAGAAACCAACAGAAACGATTGGATTCGTCCTGTCTCAACAGTTAAAGACTAACTTAAGCTTGCACGTGGTTTCAGTAAAAGCACTGCGCCATAAGGATAGAGCTGCCAGATCTAATCACCTAGCAGCACATTGTCCTGTGCTGTCGTGCTGGCAAGGTATGTGTGAACGCGCGAAAAAGCAAGATGCAGCAAGGCACAACAAGGCGTGGATCTAGAGCGGGATTTTACCTTGTCGAGGGGAAGGGGACGACGTCGGAGAGCTCGATGTGGATCAGGTGGCGACGACAGACGAGCTCGTGGGGATGGAGGATCAGGTGGCTGTTACCTTTATGTACTGCTTTGCTGGATGGAGAGTTGTTGGGAGCCGTGGGGATGGGGAGCTCGTGGGGACGAGCGACGGCAACAGCGGAGGAGCTCGTGGCGACGGCGGACGAGCGATGGCGTTGGGGAGGAGCTCGAGAGGCTAGGGTTAGAGTCGCTGGGAGCCGGGGCGTCGCGGGGATGGCATCGGAGAACGAAGAATCGCCTGGCCTACTGAGACCGGGGCAATTTCCAACCGGAAAAAGGCCTCCCCTGGACAAATGTTTGTCGAAAGATGGGCTTCCAAACACACAGATTTTGGTGAGATTTATCCCTGCTACTTGCAACTGCTTCCTGTCCTGCCATAAGGTGAGGCTCTGGGTCTAGCTACCTACTCCCTCTGTCCTAAAATAAGCCCCATCTTGTATTTTGAGGAGTCAACCAATCTCAATTTTGACTAGATTTATAGAAAAATAGTATCAACATTTGTATCTCCAAATATGTAATACGTTTATTATGAAAATATATGATGTGACCAATCTAATGATGCTTATATGGTAATGGTATCACAAATGTTAATATTTTTAATATATATTTGGTCAAAGTTTAGATTGGTTGAGTCATCGTAATGCAGGATGGAGACTTATTTTGGGACGGAGGGAGTAGGCCCTAGTCACCTCAGTTACCGTTTGACCTGCACTGTAACTTACGAAACGTAGCAATCTGCAATTGATTAAATGTGTAGTATTGGAATTATGTGAGCTACATTCTAAATAGTTTTGTAGTTTGTTATATTGTTGCTTGCAATTGAACTAGTTCTGACTTCTGAAATCCCATGTGTTGATTTGATATTTGTATTTGTGCAGTCCAAGCATGACCTGAAGGGAAAAGATCAACTGCTTGTTTTGATTAGAAAGTTCCCAGAAGGTCTTGCTGTTGTGGAAGTCAAGGATGCATATTCAAATGTATTGGAAGATTTGCAGGTGACCTTAACTCTCCTCATCAGACAATTGAGATGTTTCTGAACACGATGTGACACAGATCTGTTCTTAAAGGTGTCCAACTAGTTAACAGCAACAATTCTGCTAAAATAATAACTCCAAGTTAGCAGCACTACATGGTCTATAATCACAAAGATACCCAGTGTGGCTGAGTTTAGTCAGTGAGCCCATTATTGCCTTTCCAAGACATCTGTTGTGCTGTCTGTGCTAAAGAGGTTTTTGATGTAGTTTGCCTAATGTATTTTTTTTTGTTGGTGGTCCAGTGTCCACTAATGTGCTTGACCAGCCAAGCTAAATATTCTACTCCATATATTTAAACGTAGTTGCATAATCTTGAGTATTTTCTGTGCTCCAGGCTCTGAAGGCTGCTGGTGAGGTTTGGCTGTTATCAAACATGGACTCCCAGGAGGACATTGTATACCCAAATGATCCAAAAGCAAAGATCAAGGTTGATGATGACCTGAAGCAACTCTTCCGTGAAATAGAGCTGCCACGTGACATGGTCGACATAGAGAAGGAGCTACAGAAAAACGGTTTCAAGCCCATGACAAATACTGCCAAACGACGAGCAGCTGCCCAGATCAATGGCGTAAAACCCAAGGCTAAGCCCAAGAAGAAGCAGCGTGAGATCACAAAACGGACCAAGCTCACGAATGCCCATCTGCCTGAGCTGTTCCAGAATCTTAACACTTAAACGTGCTACAGTATCTGACGACGGAAGATGGTTCATTTTACTCCTATTTATTGCTACGTTGTGTGTACGTGTTATGCAGCCCCCGTATGCTGTATGGCTTATGGTTATGAGCGCCACAAATTTGTTTGTCAAGATTCTGGATGATATACTTATGCATTCTGACATAATACGAGGCAAAACCTCAAGGTTTTCCTTATTTTTATTTTTATTTTGTCAATTACAGCATTTTCTGAGTTTGCGGTATTATGTTTGGTTGATTTTGGGTCAATCAGGTTGGTGTGAGGACAAGCTGAACATATTTTGATGGATTGCTTAGCTTGAAATGATACCAGAATTTAAACCTCATAATTACGAGTACTGCGGATCTGCAGGTTTAGCTGATGCGTGGTTTATTTTTTTTCTAACGTAATGCTCACTTGGTCTTCTGAATTTAGAATATCAGTTTCTGTGAGTTTTGGATCCTTCAGGAATTACTGTGGCACACATGTGGGTGGAGGTGAAGACTAGCGTATAGCATACTTAAACGCCATATAATTACGGTTTTCGTTTCACGTATATTGAAATCTAGGAGGTTCACCAAAATGATGTCTCTAAGCTCCAGGCTAAGGCTATCTCCAACCATTCTCTGTATATTTCTTCATTAATTCATATTTTTATTATATTTTACTATATCAGTAAAAGGTGGATTAAGTGAGATTGGAGGGATTAAATCTCTTCCTATTTAATTTTGAAAATAGAGAGATTTAATCGTCTTCAATCCACCCCCAACTGAACAAGGCTTAACCCAATTATTTAATATTTTTTATAACTCAGTTATTTAATATATTTTGAGATTTAGAAAAATCATATAGTATTTATATTATATCATAATACACATCGTTATCATTCTACAAAGCTTAAACTAGATTGATATGGCAAAAAAATAATGTAACTATTGTATAGGGGTGAATAGTGCACTTCGTATATGGGGAGACTTTTCTCTATTCCCTATGTGGGGGACCATTTGGGGTGCCATTAGAGCTGTTTCTTTCCCATATAGTATACGGAATTTAGGGTGGGGAGGTGTGGGAGCATGGTTGGAGTAGACCTGAGAAGACGTAAAATGATGCCTCTAGCAAAGATGAAGTTGTAATTGGTGGTCTACAGTGTAAAAAATGTTTTGTACGACCATAAACATGATCTGTTCGTCGCAGTTTGAGAGCACTTAAATAGATAATAAGGTAATTGCATCTAATTATTTACAACAATGGAGAAACAGTCAACACAACAAGGAAAAAAAACAGACAAGGAAATGTCGTTACAAAGCCACCGTGCTTTTCAATCCTCTGCCTTTCCTCAGTTGTATCGGGCTCGTGGTCAACAGTGAGCTGATTAGCAGAGCCCATTTCACACACAACAGCTCGAGAGTCGCCTACATTTGCAATCAACATGTCCTTACCATCGACTACAATAGCTGTAACTGCTGTTGAACCACCTGGTCCAAGTTGTTTGCCATTTTCTAGGATATATTTGTTTATAGAGCAGTATGCATTCTTTATTGCTTCTTCAGGACTAGACCAGAAGAGAGGCTGCAGTAATCAGAATAGGGAAACAATAAGGAAGGTATGCGAATGGTAAAGCAGCTAAAAAGGATTCCTTGGTCTCCAACACAGATTAGAAAGACAAATGTAATACTTACCTCTTTCATTATGTTGCTGAAAAGGTTAGCTTTCAGGTAACTTGGCACCTTATCTCCTAAATGGCCATCAAAGATGGCGAAGAGACCAAGCTCATGGTTCTTCACATACTTGTACTCTGCCACATGGTAGTCTTCCATGCCATGGCCGGACTTGCCTTCCACCAGGTGGAATCCATGTGTAACTTTGTTGGTTGACAATTTACTCCTTCCTTTGCCGGTATCAGTAGATGACGAATTAAGACAGGCTGCATTCTGTATAGCCACGCAAAAGAACCAAATATTGTGTCAGGTGCTGCCTGCAAATGTTCTACACACATCGACAAAAGACTGGTTCTAGCAGCAAGTGTTCTACACACGTCAACAAAAGACTGATTCTGGGAGCAAGTGTGCTACATACATTGACAAACTGACTGGCAGCAAGTGTTCTATACACAATGACTAAATAGTAAATACTGATTCAGGCAGCAGCAGCACACACATTGGCAAAAAAAAGGCTCAAGGGGCCTGTTTGGATCGGACTCTGGAAAGACAGAAATCCCAGGCATCCATTCTTGGTGGCCTGGGGTTGGATCGTGTTGTCTGGACACCAACCAAACAGGTCTATAGTATCTGAAACTTGTACACCCTCCAGCCCAATTTATAATCCGTTTGACTTTTTTTTCCAAATTTGATCAGCTCATCTTATTCAAAAAAAAATCTGAAAAAATGAAAATTTCAAAGCCATATTTAAATATATTACTGTTAAACGATATCACGGTAAAATTAATAATAATTCTGATATTTTATGAATAAGACAAGTCGATCAAACTTGATGTAAAGTCGAACGAATTATAAATTGGAACGGATGGCTTATTAGACAAAACGTTCCTACAGTCAAATAAAAAGTACAGTATTGCTCAAATAAAGAATCCTGCAATACAGCTAGCTACAGAAGTGTTGCAAAGACAGCTATATAATTCAGAGACACTATACTACTATAGGAATGTAAAACTGTATTGATAAGCATGCATGAAGAAATATATAAGCATATCAAGATCGAGGTGGAGGGCCCAAGGCCAAGAACAAGGAACTGAAATGTCACTGCAGTAACGGTTTGGCTTAGCAGGTCGGTAACAGGTAGCTGGGTACGAGTTAGTATCCAAACCCTAGTAGACAACGCACATGGCCGCATCCTGAGTATCATGCTGAGTGATATCTACAACACTTCAGGTGCTACTACTTTATCGGTGGTCCATGTCTCAACAGGTGATGCTTCTGATTAGATATGTGGTACAAGTGTCGAGCAATGCAAGTTACTGATACTTGCACGCCATTTGCCGCAAAGAGAAAGGGAAAAATATGAAATCCATAGGATTTCATCTGTATCAAGTGGCAGCTTTTCCGAGGCAAGAAGACGAGTACTGCTTTTTTTTCTTTTAACACTTGATGTAACAAAAAATAAACAAACTAATTTACTTCATGACATGAATACATGATACAGCTCTTCCTACTCGTCTGCTTCTGATGATATATCATCCGTAGAATAGAACAGGCTCAACAGGCAGGTGGAGCTCAGGATTTGCAACGAGAGGTCGCTGTGCGTGCCTGTGCATCAGGCCACTTCTACTAGGAGATGCGGAGACGCAGACTCGCAGAGCAAGGCTCCAAAAGGCACAGTGTAGACAGGCTGATTGCGGCTGGCGTGACATGCCTAGGCCGCATGCGTGCCCAGTCAAAAAGGAGCCCTTGCAAAAGTCCGACTTTGCCTGGAAGTCGCGGCCCCAAACCTTGAAATCTTGTGATTCCGGCTAGGAAGCTGCATCTTTTTAAGTTTAAATCGATTTGTTAACATCCTCACGATAGAAAGAATAAACGATCAAAATCATCCTTTTTTTTCCAATTCGCGATACTCTCCCTTGCACAGTTGCAGCCGTGCCGTGGTGTCGTCTGGTACCTTAGTAGAATTAGGTCCCGACCCTGGGTTCCCATCTGTATTTGACGAAGGAGGCCCCCGCCTTTGGCTGTGGTCATTCCTGGATGAACCTGTCAGAAAGCTGGACCCGTGGGGAATCCAGATGCGTTTTCGGAGGAAGGCAGGCTTCAGCTCCGTAGACCGGGGGACATGGGATCCCGCCGGTGGTCCGCCTAGTCGTCGCCGTCGGAGTGGGAGTCTTTTGCGAAGACGTCCTTCAGGTCCCCTTCGGGTGACTGATACCCGAGGTCCTGTTCAGTCGCAGCCACCTCGCCGTCGTCGACCTTTTCTTTGCCAGGACGGCGGCGAGGTGGGGAGCCGTCTCTGGAAGACTGCTCACGTCGCTCGCTGGCGCGTTCGCTGACGCGTTTTGCGAGATCAATGATCTCGCGACACTCCGCGACGCTGTGGCGACCGTTGGGATGTACAGGGCACGAGCCGCCGTTACCCCTTTGTGGCCGTGGGCGTTTGTTGCGGTCGTCCCGGCCTCCGATCGCGGCTGCGACGACTAGCGCGGTGGACTGCGGCTTCTCGTAGCCGCGATCCTTCTTTTTCTTTCTGCCGTCCCGGGGAATGGCACCCGAACCACCCGTCTGGGTGGTCCTAGTTTGTGGGGCCGAGTGCCATGCCCGGCCTTCAGCAGCTCTAGCACACTTATCCGCTAGGGCGAAGAGCGTGGGGACAGTCTCCACATCATGTGTGGCCAGTTTCTTCAACATTTTCTTATCACGTACCCCCTGTCGGAAGGCCGTGATGATGGAGGCATCGGAAATACGAGGTATCGTACCTCGCACCTTGGCAAAGCGGGAGATGAACTTCTAGAGGGTCTCCCCTGGCTCTTGGCTCACAGCATGGAGGTGGGCCTCCACACCGTGCTATTGATAAGCACTGGCGAAGTTTGCCACGAACCGCGCATAGAGCTCTTCCCAGGAGTAGATTGATCTTGGGGCGAGGTTCATGAGCCAAGTCCGGGCAGGTCCAGACAGGGCGACATGAAAATATGTCGCCATTACGGCGGTGTTTCCACCTGCTGCCGTGATGGCGGTGACATATACTTGCAGGAACTCTGATGGGTTCGTTGTCCCATCGTATTTTTCCGGCAGGTGTGGCCGGAACTTGGGCGGCCATGACGCCGTGCGAGGATGGTCAGCGAGGGCGGCGCAGCCCATGCCGGTCAAGGGGACACCCGTTTGGGACCGGGCGCCCACTGGTGTCTGCGGTGCCTCCGCAGCGAAATCTCGGTCGAGGTTGCGACCCTCGACGTTCTGTCGGCGCTCACTCGCCCTTTCCAAAGAGACCCGGGCGTCTTCTCCCATACGCCTATGGTTGAGCTCCGCCCGGAGGTCGTCGGTCTGTGCACCCCTTACGGAGGGCGAGCGCACAGACGCCGTCGCCTCGTGTTGGCGCCGGGATGACCGAGGCCTCGACCTGGTCGAAGTAGAATGTGCCATGCCGAGCAGTCGGTCGACGTCGTCGCGCCACTGCTTCATGGCCCCCGGTGATGCCGTAGAGCTAGGGGCGGCGTAGCAACTCTCTGGCCGCAGACAGCGCCGTAGGCGCTGCCCTCGATGGAGTCCGGGATGCCTGCGCTGGCGTGTGTTGCTGCACGGCGTGCACGACAGCAGTCCCAGAGTCGGGGCGGTCGGGCACTCGTGGCGCGGAGGATGCAACCTCCTGCTCCATCACGAAATCCTCCGAAGTTTCGGCGCGGTGCTCGATGATCCGCACCATCATGCTGAGCGAGGAAACAAGCAAAAACTTGAAGCCTGGCCCCTACCTGGCGCGCCAAATGTCGGGGAGGAAATCTTCCCGGCCGGGTGGCGGATTGCACCCGCCCTAAATCCTAAAGAGAGGAGGGGCCTAAGCGTTTTGCTTGCTACGAGACTGGTGGATCAACACACGAGAGCACGCGAGGGTTTAGAGTGGTTCGGGCCGCCGGAGCATAATACCCTACTCTACTGTGTGATGTATTGCTTGGGAGCTTGTATGAACTTGAGAGTGTCTGCCTAGAGCTGGCCCTCATAACGTCGCATGCCTCCCCTTTTATAGCTGAAGGGGGGCATGCACAAAGGCACTGAGCCCCGACATGTGGGCCCAGGGACATAGAGAATATAACACTTGGGACTATAAATATTTGCTGCCGGGGTAATCCCCTTGTGTCCTGTCGTCCGAGATCTGTGTATCTTCGGCGTGCAGGGGAAGCTTCTTGTAGAAGGGATAACACAGTGCGCTGCTTGGCACGGGCGCACTGTTCGCCAGCAGACCCAGCAGGCGCGCCGCCTACTGGATGACCTTGACGTCGCCTGCCAGTGGATGGGACGGGACACAATAAATGCTAAGAGGGCACGTCGCCCGTCAGCGCAGTGGCAGGCGGCGCGTCCTCTCCTCAATAAATGCAGGGGCTACACGGCTTTACGTCAGGCTCGGTCCGATGGCTTATGTCATGGGCCACAAGCAGCGGGCCTTCGCCTGCGCGGGGAGCGGAGGGCAAGGCCTGCACACGTGTCAGCACCGGACCCCTGCATACCCCAAGGTCCTTCTCGTTTCGGAACCCTGCCGGGGTTCGGACCTACCCTGGGGCTCCGGACCTGTATGTATACAGGGGCCCGGTGACCCTTTGTGGGGGTCCGGTCTTACTGAGGCATGGTGCCTTTCCTCGCCACGTGGCGCCCTTTGGCCCGCCCATCCGGTGGAGTTAGGCGCGGTCCTCCGCGCGTCCAGGAGACGTCGCATGGGTGCGATGCCTTTATGCTGTAGGAGAGGGTACCCCTGATTTAGGGTACCGACAGTAACGTAAATGATAACAGTAATTATTCACACTCGAGTGACACCGGTAATAAGTTTGAATAGGTCGTTATTCGTTTTTAGTGATATATCTGATTACAATTAGATTTAAACATATATAATTTAATGTTATCTTATACTCATCACGTTATAATTATGTGAACCAAACAACATCCAATACTCTCATGATTTGTATTGTTCGGTTATGTTTTTGATTGACTTAACCCCCTCCCCCACCCCCACCCCTCGACGATATGACTCGTTCTTCGTTGTTCTATCTTAGAGTAGAAAAGGGTACATTGAGTTAGGCAACGTGACACGACTTATGTGAGCTAAAAAATGCTTATCCTAAAGCATAAAACAGCATTTGAAAATCGTGGAGTTCCTTTTTTTCTATCGTTGATCTCATCTGGATTATCCCTTTTTTTATCCGATCAGCTCAAAGGCTTCTGCGAAGCTTCCTCCGCCGCCCCTCCTCTGCGAGTATCCCTCGGCGCACCGGATCGGAGGCAACAGCATAATACTCTACCATTTAACATGATTTAATAACAATATTTCTCTGTCTCTACTAACTATTAAGATATTAGTGTAGACTACGAGCGTGTTTGGTGTGGCGCCTAAGCCGCCACACCGCGCCACACTTTTCAGCCACAAGTGTGGCGCCATTGGGCGCCACACTTGTGGCTGAAAAGTGTGGCGCGGTGTGGCGGCTTAGGCGCCACACCAAACACGCCCTACGTCTATGCCTCTGCCTCTCCCCTCCCCAATGCGGCTTCTGAAACAGCCGCATTCCGCATGCCCCACGTGCACGCTTCGCGCAGCCCTCGCCAACCAACCATCGGCCTCCCCTCACCACTTCTTCCTCCCGCAACCGTCGACTCCGATCTAGACACCGCCGCCCGAGTGCCTAGACCCCAGATCGCGCTCTATCCCCCTCCCCACTTCTTCCTCTCACAACCACCGCAGACGCTGCACGAGGTCCTATTCTTTCCCTTCGCGCTGTTGTTTTGCTCATCTCCCCCTCTTCTCTCCCTGTGCCAGTGCCGCTGCTCACGAGAGGAGAGACTTGAGCTCTAATAGAGGCGACGAGATTGTGGCGGAGGGGCTGGTTTAGGGGAAATCAGTCTTGAGGGTGCGTCAGGCGGGCGGCGCGAGGGACAAATTCGAACCCACCTCCATGGCTGGGGCAAGATCAAGAAGAAGAGCCAAGGGGCAGCACATCCTCCCCGTCCGCCTCTGTTGTCCCGGTCTTCCACCCCAAGAACTCTTCCTCCTCCCGCCTCGTGGGCCACCGCAACCCCTCCTGCCTGTAGATCCACTCTTGCCGCGAACCTCCCCATGCCGCTCCCTGCGGAGCTCTCTACGCCTCCCTCCCCACACCGCATTCCCCGGCGCCCCCTTCTCGTTACAATCGTCCGCTCCCCGCGGAGCTCTGTGCCTACCTCCCCCTTGAAATTCTTAAAAAAATCAACCCGCTGACGCACTCATCCCCCAACTATCGCCCGCTCCCTGCGAAGCTCTCTGCGCCTCCCTCCCCATGCTGCCTCCAACACGCCCCACCTACCGCACGCCGCCTTCTCCGGCGCCCCCTTCCCCTAACAATCGTCCGCTCCCCGTGGAGCTCTCTGCCTACCTCCCCATGCCGCTTCCGCCAGGCCGCCACTCCCGGGGAGCTTCATCGCCCGAGCGCCTCAGAAAGCCTCGCTCGCGACGCCCTCCATGAACGAGCAAGCCGCGGAGTGCCTCGCTCGTGACGCCCTCCATGAACGCGCAAGCCATCGACCCCCAACATCGAAGGGGAGCAGGCTGCGGTCGCCCGCCGTGTGCCCGCTGGCGCTCCCCAAGCACCTGTTCATCTCGATCGCTTTGTTGGAGGCGCTTGGAGTCGCTGTTGTCTGCTAGAGGTAGTTTTGTTCATGTTCACTCCGAGAATGGTGTGATTGATTTTTACAGATGAAATTGCATTTCTTGCTCGATCAGAAAAGGAGGAGCAAAATGGTTTGGTTCCATCAAGTTCTATTTCCTAATACAAATTTGTTAATTGGCGTTGTTTATGGAACTTTCAGCTATGCTACTAGGGCATGCTATTCCTATACTGTCCAGGTATATATGCCCTTTGGTTAGTTTCTGTTGCAATCCGTTAACTATGTTCACTTATATCTCATGATTCTTTGATCTAAGTTATTTCAATTATTACCAAATTGTATTCATCTTCTTTTGTCTCAAAATTCGTTGACTCTATTCATCCAGAATCTCTACCATGTGTTGTGCCGCGACGTGGACCCACCGTCTGTGCCGGAGGGCATGCCTCCTTGATCGATCCTAGGGAGTGTGCCATCCGTGGCTTCGACATCCACGACATGGTCATCGTGATGTCACACCACGACTTATGCCTCTGGGCATGTGTGGTGTTAGACTCTGCTAGACTGCTAATTGTATCCATCTTATTTTGTCTCCTCTGGTTTAAATCTCATTCTTTGTTGTACATTTGCAGAAACCGTCTACTTTTTGTATTCTGAATATGTGCAAGGAGATACTCAGTCATCTTTCGAAAGTTGTTGGAATTGATATCGTGGAGCTAGCTCTTTGGGCAAAGGTGTATATTAAACACTTCTACATCCATTGTGATTGTGAGCTTGCCTTTTTTCTGCCCTTTCACTCTTATTGCTTCTAATAAATAGACTATCTATGTTACACATAGTGATTTCCTGGAACTAATTTGACACAAATTTTCTACCTACAGTACTTCACAGATGACATTAATCTTAGTTAATACATGTTGTTAATATGTAGTCTGTACACTTCAATTATTTTTTATTGATGAAATATTGTGAGAACCATAATATTCTTGAAAAACATAAAATGGTTGGATTGTTTATGATGATTTGGGCTTGGAAAGACATAAAAAATCTAAAAGTTTCTTGTGTTGGGAGAGGACTGATGGGCTACATTGGGGATAAGGTTAGTCATATTGTTTTTTGTTACCTTTTCCAGTTTGTCGTATATAATTTGAACACAAACATGACATTGACCTGATCCTAGGGTTTCCACCTTTATATTGCCAAGGCCACTGCCCAGGTGAGGACTGTCTATTCCTATGTGGGGGAGACCAAGGCCCTGAATTCCTACTCAGAGGCAATTCAGAACACCCTGCAGCTGGGTTACAAGGCTGAGATGGCCAAGGGGCTTGGCATTGGCTGCACCTATGGAATTGCTCGTATGTCGTGGGCACTGGTGTTCTGGTACGTCGACGTGTTCATCTGGAATGGCCTGACAGATGGTGAGAAGGCCTTCACTATAATTTTCACAGCAATCGTCGGTGGTCTGTCAGTACCCAAAGATTGCTTTTCTGCTTTAGCAGTTTCGCAACATGAACCAATGTAACCAATTTGTTGATCACAGGAGCCTCGCAGTCATTTTCGAATCTTGGAGCATGCAGCAATGGGAAGATTGCCGGCTACAAGGTGTTGGAGGTGATAAGGCAGAGGCCAACGATAGTTCAGGACACATGAGACGGCAGGTGCCTTGACGAAGTACATGGAAACATAGAGTTCAAGGAAGTGGCGTTCAGCTATCCTTCCTGCCAGAATGACATGATTTTCCGTGATTTTTCTCTCTTCTCCGCAGGGAAGACCATAACTGTCGTTGGAGGCAGTGGATCTGGAAAGAGCATGGTTGTTGCTCTCATTGAGCGATTTTACGATCCTAATCAGGATGAGCAAATGAACGGTGCACCTTATGTTGTTACAACTTGTCAGTCTATTTGATTTTTAATAAGTGGTCATGATTGATGTTGTAGGGGAAGTTTTACTTGATAATGTGGACATCAAGATGCTGCAATTGAAGCGACTTAGGGACTAGATCGACTTGGTGAATCAGGAACCTGCTCTTTTTGCAACTACAATCCTTGAGAATATTCTTTATGGCAAGCTTGATGCCACAATGGCAGAGTTTGGGGCTGCGACTACTTCAGCAGGTTCATTGCTCTTCTTCCTAATGGCTACAACACTCATGTGGGTTCTATTTCTATTTATATTCTAATTTCTAATGCCATTTGTACTTTATTTCTATTTCAATGTTAGAGCCCTTCATTTCTTGTTTTGCTGTTTTTTCCCAAAAGCATTTGCTCTAATGTTGTTTTGAATGCCCTTCATTTCTTGTTTTGCAGTTTTCATATGGAATATTTATCGAATGCCATTTGCACTACATTTCTTGTTCTGATTTCATAACCAGATTGCTCAACTAGATTTTTTTTTTAAATTTACTAGGCATATCAATTAGATAAAGAAAATGGCCTTCCTTTCTTTGAATCAATGGCTTTAATAGTTGTACACGGCATGCAACTCAGCTTAAAATTTTTGGGGCAATGTGTGATACATTTTAGGTTTACAGGACTTGTTTATTGCTATAGAATTTAATTGGAGGACATTCTTGTCTGTGGTATTTTAGGGTGATTTTGATGTTGCAATAGCAACCTGTGAAACATGATGCATTTGAGTACTTGCTATCGTGTAGGTCATTTTGGAGTATAGTAGCATTTAACTCTGGTAATCTGGTGCATGTTGCAAAGGGATTTCCTATTTGACATATTGAGTCTTTTTATAATTGGGCTTGCAAGTTGTTTGCTGAAATAGAAAATGGGAACCATATAGCTTTATAAGTTGAATTAAATGTTTATCGGAGAAAAACACACATACTTTGGCTAACTAGGCATACATAAACTGCAACTTGCTTTTCTGGTTTCATGGGCCTTGAATAACCTTAGTGTTCGTGGTGTTGACCCTGACCAACTATTAAAGAAACTTTTTGTGAATGCAACTGACTATTTGTTTCTTCCTTTTTGTGTATGAATTCATTGCCTAACTGAACTATCATTTCCACTCAGTTGTGCTAATCCAGCATTTTCAGTACAAGAAGGATCTCCTCCTGTATTATTGTATTTGTATGAAGTCCTAATATAATCTTATGGTTACTTTCAGTAACATGATGACATCCTTGTATATTATTGTGATTGTTTTAAAATCCCAAATTTAATCTTATGTTTGTTTTCTTTGGTCAAATATAAGTATTTAGATGTCTGATAAGATTGACCATTGAGAACCCGTCTTTAATTTCATGAAATTTATTTTATCTCTACCTTCAAAATTTTCACGGGAAATGTTATATTGCTCTCATCATATAATGGTTGGTGTGCTGTCTGTGAATGTTACTGCATGTGTTGTTAGGCGCTTCGACTGTACCTCACAACTGACTTTTGCATTGTGGGAGGATGACCACAATCTTATCGATGCTGATTTGAAATAAGTCTTTTCTTATATTAAATCTTCTGCTCGGATTTGTAATTCTTTTATGTTTGACTTCTAATGTTATATTATAACTCAACATATTTGTCTTGTGACTTGAATCCAATTTTTAGGATGGCCCAAAATCTAGGGTGCTGCTCGCTTTAAGGGCTGTGATAAAGTGTATCGAAGAGTATAAGCTTCAGAAGGAGTATTCACTTGGACCTCTCCAAAAGCGTGTTTCTGAGCTAAATCCCAAGGGTGAGAAGAGGCCATCAATTGAGGCTGGACGTAATTATGAAAAGAAGCCTCGAGGTTATGACATTTCATTTACTAGGACACCTGGCGGTTCTGTAGGTTCAGCTGCTCACCAACCTCCATTTCCGGGCTATAACTGGACTGGCACCATGCTCGGTGCTCCTGCTCCAATGCCCTCCCATGGCCCCTGCGCCAGTGCCCTCCCGTGCCCCTCTTCCTACTAGATATGAAGCTGTCGACCGGTACCATTACACACCAAGAGCCCTAGCACATGATGCAGGCACATTTTCTTACGGTTAGCCGTTCAGCACCCCAAAACTATTCCAGTACTCCTAGGGGCAGTGGCAGCACCATACAATTCAAGCCCCCTATAAAACTCATATGGTGGTTCGAGAGCACTAGCTGCAAGTGCCTATGCAGGTTATGCCGGTGGGTCCGGGCCGACAGCTTCCAGCAGCTATACAAACTATCCGGGATCCGTCTATCGCCCTCCCCAGCAACCATTGATTCGACTCATCTCCCTTATAAATGTTGTGTCGGTGATAAGGTGTAACTTTACTCATTTTCTTTCTTTCTTTTTGACTCATCCATAGCGCTGGGTTTTGGAGGTCTAACTGATGTAGTCCAGTTTCTTTCAAATTTGTATGAGACGTCGGTCAAATTGAGTGTTCTCATCTATATCTATATTACTCTATTAAAACCTAATATGGGCATCTGGTGCTACCTCGCCGTCGCCCCCACGAACTTTGCACCAACAGTTCCACCCGTTTGGCTCGCTCGTCGTTCCATTCCGTCCCCGCCCCCATTCTCATTGTACGCGGCTGATTGCGACCCTCGCCCTCGCCTCCCCACAGCACCAAAACTGACCCCTCCCCCTGCGGCCCATGCTGCCTCGGGGACACCGCCGTCGGTGATGCGGCAGGAGCATCCTTTGGGGACGACTCTAAGGGCTGCAATTGCATGCTTTGGTGGCACGACCTCGTGCGCTGCCATGTCGGCAACGTCTCCGTCACCGTAGCCTAGGCCAACCTGGTGCTCGAGGATCTTTTCTCATAACAGTATAACACACATTTGTATATAGCTATTGTGGTATTATATGTTCCCGTTGCAACGCACGGGCACTCACCTAGTAACTATTTAAGCAAGAAGTTGTGCATAACTTCCAAGCGCCTTTTATTTGGTCGCCATTTTTTTTAGAAAAAAATATATTATCTATATGAAACCAGCTCAACGGTAGTACATGGGTGTAAGCAATCTCTCCCTAAAACAACAAAAGGCGCGGGAACGACATACTGTTTTGTCCAGCTAGTCCAAGAAAACAGGAGCTGTTAGACTGTCTCTGTTAGAGCATAGAAAATAGAAGACGCGGAATTATATATGACACTGTTGTAGAGAAAAGTTTAAAATAGAGTATAAGATATAGATATGTTGGAGATAGCTTTATCGTGTTCAGTTCGTGCGCCGTTGTTGCTCTGGCAGAATCGGACAAGCAGACACGCGCTAGCTACAAGCGTACTCTATGTCCTTGACAGCGTGGCGACTATTGCGCTCGCTTTATTATCTTCCCTACTCCCTAGTATTTGGTTTCACCTAATTCTTTGTCACATCAAATATTTGAATGATAATTATACATAAAACTAATTACACATATCAAGACTAAAAAGTGAGATAAACTTACTAAACCTAATTAAGTCTATATAAAATATTTATAATTAATATCTAAATATTTGATATGATACGAACCCATGGAAATAAACAAACAACCTTTCGTGGTTAGGGCATGTACAACGGCATTAACTTTGCCGTCTGTATACTGCCATCTCAGCAAAATAATATGACGTGGAAGGGATTAAACGAAGGGAGATATCGCTCCCGTCGTCTCGTAAGGCGACGGTGACGGCTCGTGCTCCCATGCCTTATCGTCGGTAAAATCGCCGTTGTACGATGCAACTGCGACTCATCGACAAGCGAAGGTGATTTGGTGTGGCTGGGTGTTTTGGCGCGAATTTTTTCCTCACCAAACGGTAATTTCGCGCTAATTCCTCCAATCTTTGGTTCACAAATCCCCTCCCATCCAGTGCCTTCTCCAAACCAAACTCCGATGGATCCATTGGATGTGCAGGGGAGGAAGGCATCCGTGGCGCCGTCATTTGTGCTAGATGCGACGGGGATGCAGGAACTTCTAGATGCGGCGGCGGCGCGGAAGCAGACTGGCGATGCAGCACCGTCGGTGGCCAAGAGGACCGGCATGGGGAAGGCGGCAACAACAGGCACAACGGAGGGCCGCCAGCGACGTGCAATGGAGGCGGACTTTCAAGGAGCAGGCACAGCGGAGGGCCGCTAGCGGCCAGGCACAGCTTTGGGATTGAAGCGAAAGGTGGCCGCCATGGCAGCTGCTCCATCCATGGTGGCTCCACCTGTTCATGATTTCACGACCTTCTGTAGCACAGCTTCATCCATCGCTGGGAGCCAAGCCTTCAGCAGCATCCCAAACTTCACGAGTGGACATGCAATTTCTTCACCGACAACTCCATGGATACGAAGTGAAGCAACGGATCCAGCAGCCTGGTACGTAGCAAGGCAAGTAGCAGCTTCCTCCTTGGTTGTGTTCTCCATCTCGTACGTGATCTGAGCTTATCTCCTTGCCAAGTAGCATGTGCACACCCTGGATACTCCCCTTTGGTTACCACATGTTCGATGAAAATCCCACATGCAAATATGGACATTTATGTGAATAATAGGTTCAATCATTCATTCAGGGACAACAACCTACACCCCCTGTGGATTTACAAGGCTAGCTAGCAACCCACCACAAAACATTCATTTTGCAATGCCATGTCATGATTCAGGTATCAAATGGTATAATTATAAATTATATTTATGTTTATATAAATCATGTCTTAATTGAGTATCTTGATGAGCTCTTAAACATGCAGCAAAATAGCTACAAAGATCCAATGTATACTTGATCAATATAGATCAATAAAAGGCTTTTTATGAATTAAATAGTATATAGACAGTCTTACAGACATAGCATTGTATGAGCTGTCTTTTTTACTGTCTGTGTGCGATCTTCAATACACTTAGAGACGACAGACGCTTATATCATTGTACGTGCCCTTAGTGGCTACGGAACAACTCCTTTTCATTTTCTTTTGGTGCGCGTAGCAATAATGGGCAGCGCGTTGGAGCTGTTGCTGGTTGACTTGCTGAGAGTCTCTGGGATCGCTCGTCGGCTTGCCCCCCTGTGGGCCGAGCTGTGGTGGATGGTAGCCTGCCGGCCTGGGGTGGCCGGTCGACTGGTCCTGCTTGGTCGGTTGTGGCTTGGGCCCACGAGTGCACGTCCTAGGATATCCTCGCCGGAGCCCGGCAACACGAGAGACGAGACCCGTGGGCCGCGGAGCGGGTCAAGTGACACGTGCGCACGCAGCACGGGAAGTGTAGAGTAATCGAGTGGACGTCTGAATCGGTCTGCCGCTCGCTCGTGCTGACCTGTCAGTCGTCTCCTGTCTGTCTCCACGGGCCTGGGAGTCTGGGACTAGGTATGGAGACGCTCCAGGATCCTCTGTGGAGTGATTGTGTGGCTCCTCTGTTGAGTGATTGTCTGAACAAGCAAAGGATGCAATGCCGTCCAGCGAACTGGTTTCTGGTTTGAGTTTCCTTTTCTTTTCATTGCAACCTGCCAGCTAGGGACGGAGCTAGAGCAGGAGCTAATTTTCTGATTTGTCCGGCTCACATAATATTATATAAATAATATGCGTGTCCGAAAACTTAGAGCCGATAAAAACTCTGTCAAACAGACCTTAACTTTAAACCCTAATCTTAAAGGACTATGCTTGACTTGAGGATAGGTAGATTTCTATCGTTAGGACGAGAATACAATTATTTTTTTGGCATAACTATTAGGTGTTGTTTAGTCGTGGATTTTGGCCGATAACGTACAACGTCGTAAATGGAAAAGAAGTAAGTTATTACTTAGATCGTTAGGTTCAACTTAGGTAAGTCCTGTATCCCATTACATTTTGATGGGATGGATATTGGATAACACTCCATTTTCTAAAAGTACTTATCCGATTACATAGTAGCACATTACGTTGTGGCTCAAACAAATGCAATGCAACATAATTAGTTGTCATAGGTTTCCATTTGCAACGCCTGTATGAAGGCCCACACAAGCAGGGGCTCATCAGTGGCCGAAACCACCGATGGGTGAGGGTGCTTCAGGACACGAAGACACCTGCGTGCAAGCCTACGCCACAGAGTGAAGGTAGTGATTTAACCCTCAATGAAAGTGCGCTTGTTTCGGAAGGCCCCTAGGGAAGAGCGTGCCTGAAGACGGAGTCCTCACGTCCGCTCCTGCCGGACCCTGTACTAGCCAGGCGGCGGCGGTTCCACTTGTAAGCCCTCGAGAGGGTAGAATGTTCGCTACAGTTTAGTCCGAGTGTTTACTGTATTGTAATGATCTCGTTGTATGGAATACTCCAGGAACGTAGAAGGTAACTGGGGGGCACAATTATACTTAAGCCTACCTGACCCTGTGCCCTGTAAATATCATCGTTCTGACACACACAATATGACGCTACGGTTTCCTACCTAACATTTTGTCATGCAACTCGCCTGTTTACTCCCTAGTGTTTGGGTCCACCTAACCACCCATAAGCAGGTTCAAAAATAATCCAAGTCAACTAGGGCGGAAATAGAGGTTAGTGACGGCGACGTTGCAGCGAGGCTGTACTTAATCACCATCGATACAGGTTCTGCGTCCCCAACTTAGGCTGTACTTAATCACCATCGATACAAGGTTTGCGTCGCCAACTTACTCAACGTCAGTGAGTTGAACTACGAGGTTTCATTAGACAACTGGATTTTTTCACAAGGTAACGAGTAGTCGTGTCATCTCCAAGTCTTTAATCTTAGGCTTTGCCGCAACACACTGATGGAGGAGTCTATACATGCCACGTGAGCCAACCGAGCTAGAGCCTGTAACATACGGAGTTCCGTCCATACCGGTGAACCAAAGCAACTGAGATTGGTGCACAAGGACGCATAGCGTCACAACATTGTCCCGTAAACACGTTCGTTTTCACCCTGTTCTTTGCTTCATATGCATGGCTCATTAGATTACGTATTGGCAAACAATGCTAAACTCTGTTTTTCTTGTTAAGTTATACTCACTCCGTTCTTTTTTATTTGTCACGATTTAGTTCAAAAATTAAGTAGTGGACAATAAATATTTGAGAATGAAGATAATATACAAAATGCACACTTGAGAATCCCGGCCAGAATACGGCCACGCAGGAAAGCCCACACAGGAATACGGCCCAGGGCCAGCCTACACAGATCCCTCCGCATGTCTCAAGTACTCTCGTCTAGTTAAAGCCTGGTCTCTTTTGTCAAATAAATAAATAAATAAAGCCTGGTCTCGTGTCATTTCTTCTCGCCGATTCCCCATCTCGCCCTGCCCGCCGAAGAGCGCGCAAGCACCACCGTCCCTGCAGCGCGGAGATCGGTCCATTCCATCCGCGCGGCGTCAGACGAGCGGGGCGCACGGATGCTGCGACCGGTAAGTTACCTCGGTTTTCATTCGGGGGTCAGCGGGTCTGCAGCTCCGTCCGGCGGCCGGGGGCGGTTCTAGGGTTAGATGTCTGGAGCGTTCCGGTACTGGGATTTGGCAAGTTGCGTAGCACGACCGGTGCTTCGTTCCTGGCCGAGCGCAGCAGAGGTGGTGCCGTGAGCGCTAAGGAGCAAGCATATGGGATGGGAAGACGGAAATATCGAAATAGAGAAGTATCCGATGACAACATGTGGACCACTGTATTTTGCACTTACCTGTCATCGAAATATCGAAATAGAGAAATATTGAAATAGACGAAAATAACCACAACACTTACCTGTCATAGTGTCACTACATACCCACTTAAATCTATTCTGGAATTCCCACTGTATTTTGCAATGGCTTAATATAGAATATGCAGCATATAAACATTCTAGATTACAGGCTACACATAACAAGTTTTACAATCTAACATGTGGAGGAAATCGGGAAGGTATACAAGCAATGCTAGAAATAGGATCAGAACAGGATGGACCACTGCATCTTATACCGTTTAACAAACAACAATATCAACAACGCTTCAGTTAGCAGAAAAGGCAAAAAAAGATTGAAGTAATATCTACTGAGTCAGAGTTTCTATAAACAAAAAAATATGGAAGAATTAATTAGACATGAAAACATGAATTGTACCAGCTCCTGGCATAAAAAACTGAATTAGAATGAGGATTTGCATGATCAATTACACTTTGTGAGGCCAGAAGGGAGGAATCATCTCTTGAATTAGCAGTAATATGAAAAGAGACATGGAAGGAATCTATAGCATAGCGAGAGTATACCTTGTAAAGAAGTTCGATGACAAGCTTGATCTGTGCTCCGACAGGAGATTTCCTAATCGAATTGATGTGCTGCAGCTTTTCTGTATCATTTGAAAACTTAATAGGTTGTGATGGTCTTGCTGGGACGTTAGGAGCATGCGCTGGTTGGGCCCATGTGCTTTGGCTTTGAAGTCGAAGCAACTATGCTCGCCAGTGATGACTGGCATCTCTCCTGCTGTTGCTTAAATTTGGAGAGGCTATCCTTGAGATCCATCTACAAAAACGACATGCTCAAGAGCAAAAGGTAGATGAACAAGTATGCTCTGGTGTTTTTAACAAGGCCAAGATAATTATTTGCCTGACGATTGGTTGTTTATCAAGGAATTGACAACAAATAGTTCTCTATTTCGATATTTCCGTCTTCCCATCCCATCTGCTTGCTCCTTAGCGCTCACGGCACCACCTCTGCTGCGCTCGGCCAGGAACGAAGCACCGGCCGTGCTACGCAACTTGCCAAATCCCAGTACCGGAACGCTCCAGACATCTAACCCTAGAACCGCCTCGGCCACCGGACGGAGCTGCAGACCCGCTGACCCCCGAATGAAAACCGAGGTAACTTACCGGTCGCAGCGTCCGTGCGCCCCACTCGTCTGACGCCGCGCGGATGGAGTGGACTGATCTCCACGTTGCCGGGACGGTGGTGCTTGCGCGCTCTTCGGCGGGTAGGGCGAGATGGGGAATCGGCGAGAAGAAATGACACGAGACCAGGCTTTATTTATTTATTTATTTGACAAAAGAGACCAGGCTTTAACTAGACGAGAGTACTTGAGACATGCGGAGGGATCTGTGTAGGCTGGCCCTGGGCCGTATTCCTGTGTGGGCTTTCCTGCGTGGCCGTATTCTGGCCGGGATTCTCAAGTGTGCATTTTGTATATTATCTTCATTATCAAATATTTATTGTCCACTAGTTAATTTTTAAACTAAATCGTGACAAATAAAAAAGAACGGAGTGAGTATAACTTAACAAGAAAAACAGAGTTTAGCATTGTTTGCCAATACGTAATCTAATGAGCCATGCATATGAAGCAAAGAACATGGTGAAAACGAACGTGTTTACGGGACAATGTTGTGACGCTATGCGTCCTTGTGCACCAATCTCAGTTGCTTTGGTTCACCGGTATGGACGGAACTCTGTATGTTACAGGCTCTAGCTCGGTTGGCTCACGTGGCATGTATAGACTCGTCCATCAGTGTGTTGCGGCAAAGCCTAAGATTAAAGACTTGGAGATGACACGACTACTCGTTACCTTGTGAAAAAATCCAGTTGTCTAATGAAACCTCATAGTTCAACTCACTGACGTTGAGTAAGTTGGCGACGCAAAACCTGTATCGATGGTGATTAAGTACATCCTAAGTTGGGGACGCAGAACCTGTATCGATGGTGATTAAGTACAGCCTCGCTGCAACGTCGCCATCACTAACCTCTATTTCCGCCCTAGTTGACTTGGATTATTTTTGAACCTGCTTATGGGTGGTTAGGTGGACCCAAACACTAGGGAGTAAATAGGCGAGTTGCATGACAAAATGTTAGGTAGGAAACCGTAGCGTCATATTGTGTGTGTCAGAACGATGATATTTACAGGGCACAAGGTCAAGTAGGCTTAAGTATAATTGTGCCCCCCAGTTACCTTCTACGTTCCTGGAGTATTCCATACAACGAGATCATTACAATACAGTAAACACTCGGACTAAACTGTAGCGAACATTCTACCCTCTCGAGGGCTTACAAGTGGAACCGCCGCCGCCTGGCTAGTACAGGGTCTGGCAGGAGCGGACGTGAGGACTCCGTCTTCAGGCACGCTCTTCCCTAGGGGCCTTCCGAAACAAGCGCACTTTCATTGAGGGTTAAATCACTACCTTCACTCTGTGGCGTAGGCTTGCACGCATGTGTCTTCGTGTCCTGAAGCACCCTCACCCATCGGTGGTTTCGGCCACTGATGAGCCCCTGCTTGTGTGGGCCTTCATACAGGCGTTGCAAATGGAAACCTATGACAACTAATTATGTTGCATTGCGTTTGTTTGAGCCACAACGTAATGTGCTACCATGTAATCGGATAAGGACTTTTAGAAAATGGAGTGTTATCCAATATCCATCCCATCAAAATGTAATGGGATACATGACTTACCTAAGTTGAACCTAACGATCTAAGTAATAACTTACTTCTTTTCCATTTACGACGTTGTACGTTATCGGCCAAAATCCACGACTAAACAACACCTATTAGTTATGCCAAAAAAATAATTGTATTCTCGTCCTAACGATAGAAATCTACCTATCCTCAAGTCAAGCATAGTTCTTTAAGATTAGGGTTTAAAGTTAAGGTCTGTTTGACAGAGTTTTTATTGGCTCAAAGTTTTCGGACACGCATATTATTTATATAATATTATGTGAGCCGGACAAATCAGAAAATTAGCTCCTGCTCTAGCTCCGTCCCTAGCTGGCAGGTTGCAATGAAAAGAAAAGGAAACTCAAACCAGAAACCAGTTCGCTGGACGGCATTGCATCCCTTGCTTGTTCAGACAATCACTCAACAGAGGAGCCACACAATCACTCCACAGAGGATCCTGGAGCGTCTCCGTACCCAGTCCCAGACTCCCAGACCCGTGGAGACAGACATGAGACGACTGACAGGTCAGCACGAGCGAGCGGCAGACCGATTCAGACGTCCACTCGATTACTCTACACTTCCCGTGCGGCGCGCGCACGTGTCACGTGACCCGCTCCGCGGCCCACGGGTCTCGTCTCTCGTGTTGCCGGGCTCCGGCGAGGATATCCTAGGACGTGCACTCGTGGGCCCAAGCCACGACCGACCAAGCAGGACCAGCCGACCGGCCACCCCAGGCCGGCAGGCAGCAGGCTACCATCCACCACAGCTCGGCCCACAGGGGGGCAAGCCGACGAGCGATCCCAGAGACTCTCAGCAAGTCAACCAGCAACAGCTCCAACGCGCTGCCCATTATTGCTACGCGCACCAAAAGAAAATGAAAAGGTTTGTTCCGTAGCCACTAAGGGCACGTACAATGATATAAGCGTCTGTCGTCTCTAAGTGTATTGAAGATCGCACACAGACAGTAAAAAAGGCAGCTCATACAATGCTATGTCTGTAAGACTGTCTATATACTATTTAATTCATAAAAAGCCTTTTATTGATCTATATTGATCAAGTATACATTGGATCTTTGTAGCTATTTTGCTGCATGTTTAAGAGCTCATCAAGATACTCAATTAAGACATGATTTATATAAACATAAATATAATTTATAATTATACCATTTGATACCTGAATCATGACATGGCATTGCAAAATGAATGTTTTGTGGTGGGTTGCTAACTAGCCTTGTAAATCCACAGGGGGTGTAGGTTGTTGTCCCTGAATGAATGATTGAACCTATTAAACACCTTCCCTTTGCTAGAATAGCAACAGTCAATGACAGACGGGCCCCCCCAATTTGGAGCGTGCCGATCGTATAAATAAGAACTCGCACCAACCACATTTGGTACGCTGCTTGTGCCATTTGCTTTACTTTCTCAATTTCACAACTCTTGCTTACTAACGCTTGCTAGTTTCTTAAGTTTACTGAGCTTCGGTTAGAAAGACACACCTTCGTCATCTCTGAAGGAAAAAATGTCTCAAGACAAGAAGGCTGCTGCTGAGACGAAGCTAACTGAAGAGGAGAAGCTTTTTGAGGAGAAGAAGGCTGCGAACCCTTACATTGTTGGATTTATCGAGTCAATGGCAATGACAAATGTAGAGAAGATTACTAAGGAGATAATGGAAGGCCTGTCTGAAGATACTGGTGACAGTGATAGTTATGACGCGGAAAGCGGGGGTGAAGATTCTGAGGATCGGCCCTGGAGGCCAAGTTATTCGATTTTCGGAAAATCGACCATCAAACAAAGTCACCTTGAGAACATGAGAGGAAGATACTTTCGGGATATGTCTATCGTAAGGGCTGGCGGAGACAACAACGTCTCTGCCCCTAAAGAAAACGAAGTTGTGATTTACCGAAGCTTCTTCAAAGATGGGCTTCGGTTCCCACTGAGCAGGTTTGTGGTTGAAGTGTTGAAAACTTTCCAAATTTTCCTTCATCAATTGACCCCTGAAGGCATATTGAGGATGGGGGTCTTCGTCTGGACAGCAAGAAGCCAAGGAATAGAGCCAAGCGCAAAATGCTTCTGCAGCATGCACAAACTTTTGTATGAAACGAAGGCCACAGGGAAAGAACAATATCACAACAACTTCGGTTGTTACAGATTTATTGCCCGTCCCAACGCAAGCCACCCCGTGCCAACATTTCGGAAAAGATGGCCTGGAAATTGGATGGAAGAATGGTTTTATGTGAAGAACGACTTGATAGCGAGGGAAAATATCAAGGAGGTTATTATGCGCCCCATATGGTCCTGCTTCGGCCTTTGAAAGCCGAAGGTTGAAATTGATGAAGCCGCCGAAGCATGCCAGAAAGCATTTGGTACTGTCTGCTTCTTTATGGGTACGAGAGATTTAATTTAAGAGCACATAGCATTCAGAGTATGGCCGCTTGTAGAGAGCTGGGAGATGCCGAAGGAGACCGTCACCAAGTCTAGCGAAGGTGAATTGGTCCAGCTGAAGTACACATTCAGATATGGGGATAAATTCGATGAACCAAACGATGATTGGCTAAAATGCATCGAAGTTATAAGTGATGAACTGCTTGGATCATTTGGGTATACAATGTCGTCCTGGGAGTCCATGTTTGATAACAGCCAAACCTCACCAGCAGCCTTCAGAGCCTGGAGCACAGAAAATACTCAAGATTATGCAACTACGTTTAAATATATGGAGTAGAATATTTAGCTTGGCTGGTCAAGCACATTAGTGGACACTGGACCACCAACAAAAAAAATACATTAGGCAAACTACATCAAAAACCTCTTTAGCACAGACAGCACAACAGATGTCTTGGAAAGGCAATAATGGGCTCGCTGACTAAACTCAGCCACACTGGGTATCTTTGTGATTATAGACCATGTAGTGCTGCTAACTTGGAGTTATTATTTTAGCAGAATTGTTGCTGTTAACTAGTTGGACACCTTTAAGAACAGATCTGTGTCACATCGTGTTCAGAAACATCTCAATTGTCTGATGAGGAGAGTTATGGTCACCTGCAAATCTTCCAATACATTTGAATATGCATCCTTGACTTCCACAACAGCAAGACCTTCTGGGAACTTTCTAATCAAAACAAGCAGTTGATCTTTTCCCTTCAGGTCATGCTTGGACTGCACAAATACAAATATCAAATCAACACATGGGATTTCAGAAGTCAGAACTAGTTCAATTGCAAGCAACAATATAACAAACTACAAAACTATTTAGAATGTAGCTCACATAATTCCAATACTACACATTTAATCAATTGCAGATTGCTACGTTTCGTAAGTTACAGTGCAGGTCAGACGGTAACTGAGGTGACTAGGGCCTACTCCCTCCGTCCCAAAATAAGTCTCCATCCTGCATTACGATGACTCAACCAATCTAAACTTTGACCAAATATATATTAAAAATATTAACATTTGTGATACCATTACCATATAAGCATCATTAGATTGGTCACATCATATATTTTCATAATAAACGTATTACATATTTGGAGATACAAATGTTGATACTATTTTTCTATAAATCTAGTCAAAATTGAGATTGGTTGACTCCTCAAAATACAAGATGGGGCTTATTTTAGGACAGAGGGAGTAGGTAGCTAGACCCAGAGCCTCACCTTATGGCAGGACAGGAAGTAGTTGCAAGTAGCAGGGATAAATCTCACCAAAATCTGTGTGTTTGGAAGCCCATCTTTCGACAAACATTTGTCTAGGGGAGGCCTTTTTCCGGTTGGAAATTGCCCCGGTCTCAGTAGGCCAGGCGATTCTTCGTTCTCCGATGCCATCCCCGCGACGCCCCGGCTCCCAGCGACTCTAACCCTAGCCTCTCGAGCTCCTCCCCAACGCCATCGCTCATCCGCCGTCGCCACGAGCTCCTCCGCTGTTGCCGTCGCTCGTCCCCACGAGCTCCCCATCCCCACGGCTCCCAACAACTCTCCATCCAGCAAAGCAGTACATAAAGGTAACAGCCACCTGATCCTCCATCCCCACGAGCTCGTCTGTCGTCGCCACCTGATCCACATCGAGCTCTCCGACGTCGTCCCCTTCCCCTCGACAAGGTAAAATCCCGCTCTAGATCCACGCCTTGTTGTGCCTTGCTGCATCTTGCTTTTTCGCGCGTTCACACATACCTTGCCAGCACGACAGCACAGGACAATGTGCTGCTAGGTGATTAGATCTGGCAGCTCTATCCTTATGGCGCAGTGCTTTTACTGAAACCACGTGCAAGCTTAAGTTAGTCTTTAACTGTTGAGACAGGACGAATCCAATCGTTTCTGTTGGTTTCTACTTGCTCTGAAGCTTTAGAAACCATGATTTGAGGAAGTAAACGTATGATATAGTTAGTAGTGGCTGCGACGGCGGTGGTTCTGCATTGACAGAAGTTGTCTGTATGACAGGGAGTTTGAGCAAATGGGAACAATATTATTCGAATTCTGAATTGCTGTTACATTTACCTTGTCCTTTGCTCATCTGCTGTCTGATACCTGACGTTCTTTAATGCACACACAATTGGCAACGTTTTAAAAGTTTCTGGTGATTCTGTGGTACACAAATGATGTGATGATGGATGAACCAATTTACTATGCTTCAATTTACTTTGTTTGATTTTTTCCTGATTTTTGAAGTATTGTTTATAGCATCACGTATATATGGATGAACCATTTTCTGATGATGGATAAAGTTCTCATCCAATATAGTAGTATAGTGTTGCTGCTTGCTACGTTTTGGGACTAAAACAGATTTGGACTAAACCCTTGGTTGCCAAAGGGTGACAGGAAATTATACCCTAGTGTGGGAAATCCTCTCATGAAGTGCCATTTAAATCCCCTTGGTGGATTTTTTACATGGGTTTTTTCCCTATTGCTACCAAACGAGTCCTTAGTTAAAAAATTAACTAGTGAACGATAAATGTTCGAGAATGAAGATAATATACAAAATGCACACTTGAGAATCCCAGCCAGAATACGGCCACGCAGGAAAGCCCACACAGGAATACAGCCCAGGGCCAGCCTACACAGATCCCTCCGCATGTCTCAAGTAGTTTCGTCTAGTTAAAGCCTGGTCTCTTTTGTCAAATAAATAAATAAATAAAGCCTGGTCTCGTGTCATTTCTTCTCGCCGATCCCCCATCTCGCCCTATCCGCCAAAGAGCGCGCAAGCACCACCGTCCCGGCAGCGCGGAGATCGGTCCACTCCATTCGCGCGACGTCAGACGAGTGGGGCGCACGGACGCTGCGACCGATAAGTTACCTCGGTTTTCATTCGGGGGTCAGCGGGTCTGCAGCTCCGTCCGGTGGCCCGGGGCGGTTCTAGGGTTAGATGTCTGGAGCGTTCCGGTACTGGGATTTGGCAAGTTGCGTAGCACGGCCGGTGCTTCGTTCCTGGCCGAGCGCAGTAGAGGTGGTGCTGTGAGCGCTAAGGAGCAAGCAGATGGGATGGGAAGACAGAAATATCGAAATAGAGAACTATTTGTTGTCAAATCCTTGATAAACAACCAATCGTCAGGCAAATAATTATCTTGGCCTTGTTAAAAACACCAGAGCATACTTGTTCATCTGCCTTTTGCTCTTGAGCATGTCGTTTTTGTAGATGGATCTCAAGGATAGCCTCTCCAAATTGAAGCAACAACAGGAGAGATGCCAGTTATCACTGGCGAGCATAGCTGCTTCGACCTCAAAGCCAAAGCACAGGGCCCAACCAGCGCATGCTCCTAACGTCCCAGCAAGACCATCACAACCTATTAAGTTTTCAAATGATACAGAAAGGCTGCAGCACATCAATTCAATTAGGAAATCTCCTGTTGGAGCACAGATCAAGCCTGTCATCGAACTTCTTTACAAGGTATACTCTCGCTATGCTACAGATTCCTTCCATGTCTCTTTTCATATTACTGCTAATTCAAGAGATGATTCCTCCCTTCTGGCCTAACAAAGTGTAATTGATCATGCAAATCCTCATTCTAATTCAGTTTTTTATGCCAGGAGCTGGTACAATTCATGTTTTCATGTCTAATTAATTCTTCCATATTTTTTTGTTTATAGAAACTCTGACTCAGTAGATATTACTTCAATCTTTTTTTGCCTTTTCTGCTAACTGAAGCGTTGTTGATATTGTTGTTTGTTAAACGGTATAAGATGCAGTGGTCCATCCTGTTCTGATCCTATTTCTAGCATTGCTTGTATACCTTCCCGATTTCCTCCACATGTTAGATTGTAAAACTTGTTATGTGTAGCCTGTAATCTAGAATGTTTATATGCTGCATATTCTATATTAAGCCATTGGAAAATACAGTGGGAATTCCAGAATAGATTAAGTGGGTATGTAGTGACAGGTAAGTGCTGTGGTTATTTTCGTCTATTTCGATATTTCGATGACAGGTAAGTGCAAAATACAGTGGTCCACATGTTGTCATCGGATACTTCTCTATTTCGATATTTCCGTCTTCCCATCCCATATGCTTGCTCCTTAGCGCTCACGGCACCACCTCTGCTGCGCTCGGCCAGGAACGAAGCACCGGCCGTGCTACGCAACTTGCCAAATCCCAGTACCGGAACGCTCCAGACATCTAACCCTAGAACCGCCCCCGGCCGCCGGACGGAGCTGCAGACCCGCTGACCCCCGAATGAAAACCGAGGTAACTTATCGGTCGCAGCGTCCGTGCGCCCCGCTCGTCTGACGCCGCGCGGATGGAGTGGACCGATCTCCGCGCTGCCGGGACAGTGGTGCTTGCGCGCTCTTCGGCGGGCAGGGCGAGATGGGGAATCGGCGAGAAGAAATGACACGAGACCAAGCTTTATTTATTTATTTATTTGACAAAAGAGACCAGGCTTTAACTAGACGAGAGTACTTGAGACATGCGGAGGGATCTGTGTAGGCTGGCCCTGGGCCGTATTCCTGTGTGGGCTTTCCTGCGTGGCCGTATTCTGGCCGGTATTCTCAAGTGTGCATTTTGTATATTATCTTCATTCTCAAATATTTATTGTCCACTAGTTAATTTTTGAACTAAATCGTGACAAATAAAAAAGAACGAAGTGAGTATAACTTAACAAGAAAAACAGAGTTTAACATTGTTTGCCAATACGTAATCTAATGAGCCATGCATATGAAGCAAAGAACAGGGTGAAAACGAACGTGTTTACGGGACAATGTTGTGACGCTATGCGTCCTTGTGCACCAATCTCAGTTGCTTTGGTTCACCGGTATGGATGGAACTCCGTATGTTACAGGCTCTAGCTCGGTTGGCTCACGTGGCATGTATAGACTCCTCCATCAGTGTGTTGCGGCAAAGCCTAAGATTAAAGACTTGGAGATGACACGGCTACTCGTTACCTTGTGAAAAAATCCAGTTGTCTAATGAAACCTCATAGTTCAACTCACTGACGTTGAATAAGTTGGTGACACAAAACCTGTATCGATGGTGATTAAGTATAGCCTAAGTTGGGGACGCAGAACCTGTATCGATGGTGATTTAGTATAGCCTCGCTGCAACGTCGCCATCACTAACCTCTATTTCCGCCCTAGTTGACTTGGATTATTTTTGAACCTGCTTATGGGTGGTTAGGTGGACCCAAACACTAGGGAGTAAATAGGCGAGTTGCATGACAAAATGTTAGGTAGGAAACCGTAGCGTCATATTGTGTGTGTCAGAACAATGATATTTACAGGGCACAGGGTCAGGTAGGCTTAAGTATAATTGTGCCCCCCAGTTACCTTCTACGTTCCTGGAGTATTCCATACAACGAGATCATTACAATACAGTAAACACTCGGACTAAACTGTAGCGAACATTCTACCCTCTCGAGGGCTTACAAGTGGAACCGCCGCCGCCTGGCTAGTACAGGGTCCGG
The DNA here is from genome assembly GCA_029449295.1 of Zea luxurians. Classification (NCBI taxonomy): domain Eukaryota; kingdom Viridiplantae; phylum Streptophyta; class Magnoliopsida; order Poales; family Poaceae; genus Zea; species Zea luxurians. Next base: position 22,310,742 of record JAOPSE010000009.1, on the reverse strand, counting down.
CAGGAGCGGACGTGAGGACTCCGTCTTCAGGCACGCTCTTCCCTAGGGGCCTTCCGAAACAAGCGCACTTTCATTGAGGGTTAAATCACTACCTTCACTCTGTGGTGTAGGCTTGCACGCAGGTGTCTTCATGTCCTGAAGCACCCTCACCCATCGGTGGTTTCGGCCACTGATGAGCCCCTGCTTGTGTGGGCCTTCATACAGGCGTTGCAAATGGAAACCTATGACAACTAATTATGTTGCATTGCGTTTGTTTGAGCCACAACGTAATGTGCTACCATGTAATCGGATAAGGACTTTTAGAAAATGGAGTGTTATCCAATATCCATCCCATCAAAATGTAATGGGATACAGGACTTACCTAAGGTAGTGTTTGGTTGAAGAGCCAAGTAGAACGGAGCCGTTCTGTTCCAGTTTTGTTGTTGTTTGGTTACAAAGTAACTAGAACGGAATGGCTCCAATTAGGGTAATATTCTCCTCAGATCCGGAACCATCCCGCTCCAAAAAATCAACCGGACGGAGCCGCTCCGTTCCCAGCCCGCTCGCACAGTCACGCTCCGTTCCGTTCACTCTCCAACCAAACAAAAACAGAGCCGCTCCGTTCCAGATTACCAAACACAGAACAGAGCGGCTCCGTTCCTAAAATCAGGGATGGAACGGCTCCGTTCCTAAAATCAGGGATGGAACGGCTCCGTTCTACTTGGCTCCTCAACCAAACACTACCTAAGTTGAACCTAACGATCTAAGTAATAACTTACTTCAAAAACCTCTTTAGCTTGGCTGGTCAAGCACATTAGTGGACACTGGACCACCAACAAAAAAAATACATTAGGCAAACTACATCAAAAACCTCTTTAGCACAGACAGCACAACAGATGTCTTGGAAAGGCAATAATGGGCTCACTGACTAAACTCAGCCACACTGGGTATCTTTGTGATTATAGACCATGTAGTGCTGCTAACTTGGAGTTATTATTTTAGCAGAATTGTTGCTGTTAACTAGTTGGACACCTTTAAGAACAGATCTGTGTCACATCGTGTTCAGAAACATCTCAATTGTCTGATGAGGAGAGTTAAGGTCACCTGCAAATCTTCCAATACATTTGAATATGCATCCTTGACTTCCACAACAGCAAGACCTTATGGGAACTTTCTAATCAAAACAAGCAGTTGATCTTTTCCCTTCAGGTCATGCTTGGACTGCACAAATACAAATATCAAATCAACACATGGGATTTCAGAAGTCAGAACTAGTTCAATTGCAAGCAACAATATAACAAACTACAAAACTATTTAGAATGTAGCTCACATAATTCCAATACTACACATTTAATCAATTGCAGATTGCTACGTTTCGTAAGTTACAGTGCAGGTCAGACGGTAACTGAGGTGACTAGGGCCTACTCCCTCCGTCCCAAAATAAGTCTCCATCCTGCATTACGATGACTCAACCAATCTAAACTTTGACCAAATATATATTAAAAATATTAACATTTGTGATACCATTACCATATAAGCATCATTAGATTGGTCACATCATATATTTTCATAATAAACGTATTACATATTTGGAGATACAAATGTTGATACTATTTTTCTATAAATCTAGTCAAAATTGAGATTGGTTGACTCCTCAAAATACAAGATGGGGCTTATTTTAGGACAGAGGGAGTAGGCAGCTAGACCCAGAGCCTCACCTTATGGCAGGACAGGAAGCAGTTGCAAGTTGCAGGGAAAGGCAGCCAGGTACAGAAGGACAGAGTTAAGGAGAAGCTGATGACTACAAATGCCTAGCCTGCCAGCTATGACAAAGTTGCAGCAGATGGATGACCACTTTTTTATGCAAATAACTATAATAGAACCCCCACCACAGTTCTAAAGGTGTCGCCTAGCCGTCCAAGCGGTGGTCCAACGCCTAATCGCCACCTATGTGTCCAGGCGGCGGTCCAACGCCTTGTCTCACCATACCGCTTTAAAAACTATGCCCCACATGTGTCAACTAGAATGAAACTTAGTTGACTAGGACGGATAGTAAAAACACTCCACATGAAAATGTATGGACGACAAGTGATTTCCAGTTCTGTAGCTACTAATCAAATGATTCAGAATTGTCTAAGGTTATAGAAAGAGAGCAAAGATGATCACTCACGTAGAAAGCAGTACCAAATGGGTAAATCAAATTAATTGTGAACAAAAATAAGCACAAATTGTTTTACCTTGTAAGAGAAACGCCTCCCATCATAGCTTACTTTGGGGTTGTTTCTCAAGCTGTCAAAGACAGCTTTATTACCGTGAATATCAACATAAGTTGCTTCATTTATCTGCTCTGCAGTAAAAGCTTGTCTTGTCTGCAAATTCAGAAGATACAACAATCAGGATTCATAAACTAGATGCAGCATGAAAATATGTAATGAGAGTCTGGATGATATTTATTTTGCTGTCCCTAGTGAAAATGACAATAGCATCTACCACTACATACAAGATTAGTCAACCATAGTAGAAAATCATTGCAGGGTCATTCTAATTTTTAAACATTGGACCGAAATGCATAATTATAGTAAAGTAACCAAAACATTACATTCAAGTCTGCAAAGGTGTGCAATCATATAACACCTGATGATTCATTTGCAACATGCATGCAAAAATAACCACAGCACTTACCTGTCACTACATACCCACTTAATCTATTCTGGAATTCCCACTGTATTTTGCAATGGCTTAATATAGAATATGCAGCATATAAACATTCTAGATTACAGGCTACACATAACAAGTTTTACAATCTAACATGTGGAGGAAATCGGGAAGGTATACAAGCAATGCTAGAAATAGGATCAGAACAGGATGGACCACTGCATCTTATACCGTTTAACAAACAACAATATCAATAACGCTTCAGTTAGCAGAAAAGGCAAAAAAAGACTGAAGTAATATCTACTGAGTCAGAGTTTCTATAAACAAAAAAATACGGAAGAATTAATTAGACATGAAAACATGAATTGTACCAGCTCCTGGCATAAAAAACTGAATTAGAATGAGGATTTGCGTAATCAATTACACTTTGTGAGGCCAGAAGGGAGGAATCATCTCTTGAATTAGCAGTAATATGAAAAGAGACATGGAAGGAATCTGTAGCATAGCGAGAGTATACCTTGTAAAGAAGTTCGATGACAAGCTTGATCTGTGCTCCAACAGGAGATTTCCTAATCGAATTGATGTGCTGCAGCCTTTCTGTATCATTTGAAAACTTAATAGGTTGTGATGGTCTTGCTGGGACGTTAGGAGCATGCGCTGGTTGGGCCCTGTGCTTTGGCTTTGAGGTCGAAGCAGCTATGCTCGCCAGTGATGACCGACATCTCTCCTGCTGTTGCTTAAATTTGGAGAGGCTATCCTTGAGATCCATCTACAAAAACGACATGCTCAAGAGCAAAAAGCAGACGAACAAGTATGCTCTGGTGTTTTTAACAAGGCCAAGATAATTATTTGCCTGACGATTGGTTGTTTATCAAGGATTTGACAACAAATAGTTCTCTAAAATCCTTAAGGCAATAGTGTAGACTAGGAACAACCATGCCCCCGCCTCCATCCTGGTCGTTCGATTGCTAGATCAACCCCCACCTCCATCCCAACCGTCCGATTGCCTCGCTCCCGCCCCGCCCCCGCCACCATGCGCGCAGCCGCCTACGCCTAACAACCACCCGCTCCCGCCCCAACCCCCGCCGCCATGCGTGCAGCCGCCTCCGCCCAACAGCCGCCTCCGCATGCCTCGCTCCCGCGCCCCGCATGCCTAGCGCTGGATCCGGTGTCGGTCAACAACCACGCGCGCAGCTGCCTCCACTGGAGCTCGTGCTGTTCCAGGTCGCCGAGTGCTACGTCTACCTGGTTCGCCCCCCTTGCCTTGCATCCGACACTTCGTGTTCTTTTCTTTCTGTTTCACAAATAGTTGTAGTTGTAGTGTAGTAGTATCCTGTGCTCTGCCCATGTCAGCACTCTGCAGGTTTGGGCGGCAAAGTTCTCTGAAGTGTGCTAATTAGGTTGTGGGTTTATGCGCAGATACCTCCAAGGAAAACGGCTGCATCCTACAGGTGCACTTCTTGTCTCACCAAGGATATGGTAGTCGATTCCCTAGGATCTGTAATGCAATTTTTTATGCCTAGATCGCTAGATCCTGGGTGGATAAAGCAGACACAGTTAGGAGTGGCTGTCAGTGCTATGAGCTAATCGATCTTTTCACATATGCTTAGTTGCTTCCCCACATTTGCTCAGAGACCATTGGAGTGGGTCATTTCATGATTGCGCTCATTCCCTCCTGATTCAGTACAAGTTGGGATTAATTTGTTCCTTGAAAATAAGTCAGTAACCGATTAAACTCGTGGCAAAATTCAGGGTGGATGAGTGGAACGTCAACAAATGGGCATTGGAAGGGGCGCTTAAAGTTGTCAGCAAGGGAGAGGAATGCATCATTAAACTGGAAGATAAAAAGATGGGTATTATAGACATTTTAGTGCTTTTGGTCAATTTCCTTTTTATTCATCATAATATTGAATTATTGATTCAGTGGATGTGTTTTAGGGGAGCTTTATGCTAGGGCATTTCTCAGAGAGGGTGAACCACATCCGGTGGAACCTGTAATTGACAGCAGCAGGTCTGTATCTAGGACTACCATAAAATATAATCTGCTCCTACAATTATATATGTGCCTTTGTATTTTCCACTATCCATTAGAAAACTACTCGAAGATTATAAGAGCTTGACATGATTCTTGTGGTTTGAATATTTTTCTTGCATATATTTTGTACTACGCGTTGAAGAGAATATAGGTGATGACTGTCTTTCTATCGTTTTCTCGAACGCAGATATAGCTGTGCCATTTCATTAATATAGAAGAAAAAAGTTTGTTAGTTCACAAGCCCTAAGTCCATTAATATTAACAATACATCATATGCACCACGGGCATAGCATAAACGACCCACTTAGGTACTACCCAAAGAAAACTATGTCCCTTCGCAGATATTTTGTACTAAGTCCATTAATATTTCCCTGCGGTGGAAGGAGCGCGAGAACAACCACCGCAGGGAGCGCCTGCGTCGTGCGATCGCCGCCAAGATCTAGGCGGTGTGATAATGTCGTCCTTTAATTTCTCAGCACAGGTAGCCCCTCCCCTTGCACTTATATTTTTTTCTTTAACCTTTTAGACTGAACGTATTGAAGAAAATGTATTGCTTAAATGTACATTGTTTTTCGGCAAGCGGTTGTGCATACAAGTCTATATGGGGATCATGCATAATTTACATTTTTCAATATGGAGAAATGGGCATTAATCATAAAGATTGATGCTTAGCTTCATTGATCGATCATTTTGAAGATTGATGCCATGGACAATTAGATATTGTTCAACTAACTTATCCATGCGAAAGATTGTCCAAACCGTGAGTGTCATCCAATTTCACATATTCTTAGGAATAGAAATAAGTGTGCTTGGCGTAATTTTATTTATGTTTACAATGGGAAAATATGTTTAGTTTTACGACATATGCAACTATCATGATCAACGGCCAAGCTCAGGGCCTAGGTTGTTTACATAGTAATAATATGATATTAGACACGCATTTGATACATCATCAGCGATAGATGATGTACATCTTAAAATAAAAAACATTATGTATGACTAGGATCATAAATGGATTACAAAACATTTTCTTATAACAGTATAAGACACATTTGTATATAAATTATCGTAGTATTATATGTTTCCGTTGCAACGCACGGGCACTCACCTAGTAGTTCTCTATTTCGGTAAAGGACTTGACATCGGATACTTCTCTATTTCGATATTTCCGTCTTCCCATCCCATCTGCTTGCTCCTTAGCGCTCACGGCACCACCTCTGCTGCGCTCGGCCAGGAACGAAGCACCGGCCGTGCTACGCAACTTGCCAAATCCCAGTATCGGAACGCTCCAGACATCTAACCCTAGAACCGCCCCCGGCCGCCGGACGGAGCTACAGACCCGCTGACCCCCAAATGAAAACCGAGGTAACTTACCGGTCGCAGCGTCCGTGCGCCCCGCTCGTCTGACGCCGCGCGGATGGAGTGGACCGATCTCTGCGCTGCCGGGACGGTGGTGCTTGCGCGCTCTTCGGCGGGCAGCGCGAGATGGGGAATCGGCGAGAAGAAATGACACGAGACTAGGCTTTATTTATTTATTTATTTATTTGACAAAAGAGACCAGGCTTTAACTAGACGAGACTACTTTAGACATGCGGACGGATCTGTGTAGGCTTGCCCTGGGCCGTATTCCTGTGTGGGCTTTCCTGCGTGGCCGTATTCTGGCCGGGATTCTCAAGTGTGCATTTTGTATATTATCTTCATTCTCGAACATTTATCGTTCACTAGTTAATTTTTTAACTAAGGACTCGTTTGACAGCAATAGGGAAAAAAACCCATGGAAAAAATCCACCAAGGGGATTTAAATGGCACTTCATGAGAGGATTTCTCACACTAGGGTATAATTTCCTGCCGCCCTTTGGCAACCAAGGGTTTAGTCCAAATCTGTTTTAGTCCCAAAACGTAGCAAGCAGCAACACTATACTACTATATTGGATGAGAACTTTATCCATCATCAGAAAATGGTTCATCCATATATACGTGATGCTATAAACAATACTTCAAAAAATCAGGAAAAAATCAAACAAAGTAAATTGAAGCATAGTAAATTGGTTCATCCATCATCACATCATTTGTGTACCACAGAATCACCAGAAACTTTTAAAACGTTGCCAATTGTGTGTGCATTAAAGAACGTCAGGTATCAGACAGCAGATGAGCAAAGGACAAGGTAAATGTAACAGCAATTCAGAATTCGAATAATATTGTTCCCATTTGCTCAAACTCCCTGTCATACAGACAACTTCTGTCAATGCAGAACCACCGCCGTCGCAGCCACTACTAACTATATCATACGTTTACTTCCTCAAATCATGGTTTCTAAAGCTTCAGAGCAAGTAGAAACCAACAGAAACGATTGGATTCGTCCTGTCTCAACAGTTAAAGACTAACTTAAGCTTGCACGTGGTTTCAGTAAAAGCACTGCGCCATAAGGATAGAGCTGCCAGATCTAATCACCTAGCAGCACATTGTCCTGTGCTGTCGTGCTGGCAAGGTATGTGTGAACGCGCGAAAAAGCAAGATGCAGCAAGGCACAACAAGGCGTGGATCTAGAGCGGGATTTTACCTTGTCGAGGGGAAGGGGACGACGTCGGAGAGCTCGATGTGGATCAGGTGGCGACGACAGACGAGCTCGTGGGGATGGAGGATCAGGTGGCTGTTACCTTTATGTACTGCTTTGCTGGATGGAGAGTTGTTGGGAGCCGTGGGGATGGGGAGCTCGTGGGGACGAGCGACGGCAACAGCGGAGGAGCTCATGGCGACGGCGGACGAGCGATGGCGTTGGGGAGGAGCTCGAGAGGCTAGGGTTAGAGTCGCTGGGAGCCGGGGCGTCGCGGGGATGGCATCGGAGAACGAAGAATCGCCTGGCCTACTGAGACCGGGGCAATTTCCAACCGGAAAAAGGCCTCCCCTGGACAAATGTTTGTCGAAAGATGGGCTTCCAAACACACAGATTTTGGTGAGATTTATCCCTGCTACTTGCAACTGCTTCCTATCCTGCCATAAGGTGAGGCTCTGGGTCTAGCTACCTACTCCCTCTGTCCTAAAATAAGCCCCATCTTGTATTTTGAGGAGTCAACCAATCTCAATTTTGACTAGATTTATAGAAAAATAGTATCAACATTTGTATCTCCAAATATGTAATACGTTTATTATGAAAATATATGATGTGACCAATCTAATGATGCTTATATGGTAATGGTATCACAAATGTTAATATTTTTAATATATATTTGGTCAAAGTTTAGATTGGTTGAGTCATCGTAATGCAGGATGGAGACTTATTTTGGGACGGAGGGAGTAGGCCCTAGTCACCTCAGTTACCGTTTGACCTGCACTGTAACTTACGAAACGTAGCAATCTGCAATTGATTAAATGTGTAGTATTGGAATTATGTGAGCTACATTCTAAATAGTTTTGTAGTTTGTTATATTGTTGCTTGCAATTGAACTAGTTCTGACTTCTGAAATCCCATGTGTTGATTTGATATTTGTATTTGTGCAGTCCAAGCATGACCTGAAGGGAAAAGATCAACTGCTTGTTTTGATTAGAAAGTTCCCAGAAGGTCTTGCTGTTGTGGAAGTCAAGGATGCATATTCAAATGTATTGGAAGATTTGCAGGTGACCTTAACTCTCCTCATCAGACAATTGAGATGTTTCTGAACACGATGTGACACAGATCTGTTCTTAAAGGTGTCCAACTAGTTAACAGCAACAATTCTGCTAAAATAATAACTCCAAGTTAGCAGCACTACATGGTCTATAATCACAAAGATACCCAGTGTGGCTGAGTTTAGTCAGTGAGCCCATTATTGCCTTTCCAAGACATCTGTTGTGCTGTCTGTGCTAAAGAGGTTTTTGATGTAGTTTGCCTAATGTATTTTTTTTTGTTGGTGGTCCAGTGTCCACTAATGTGCTTGACCAGCCAAGCTAAATATTCTACTCCATATATTTAAACGTAGTTGCATAATCTTGAGTATTTTCTGTGCTCCAGGCTCTGAAGGCTGCTGGTGAGGTTTGGCTGTTATCAAACATGGACTCCCAGGAGGACATTGTATACCCAAATGATCCAAAAGCAAAGATCAAGGTTGATGATGACCTGAAGCAACTCTTCCGTGAAATAGAGCTGCCACGTGACATGGTCGACATAGAGAAGGAGCTACAGAAAAACGGTTTCAAGCCCATGACAAATACTGCCAAACGACGAGCAGCTGCCCAGATCAATGGCGTAAAACCCAAGGCTAAGCCCAAGAAGAAGCAGCGTGAGATCACAAAACGGACCAAGCTCACGAATGCCCATCTGCCTGAGCTGTTCCAGAATCTTAACACTTAAACGTGCTACAGTATCTGACGACGGAAGATGGTTCATTTTACTCCTATTTATTGCTACGTTGTGTGTACGTGTTATGCAGCCCCCGTATGCTGTATGGCTTATGGTTATGAGCGCCACAAATTTGTTTGTCAAGATTCTGGATGATATACTTATGCATTCTGACATAATACGAGGCAAAACCTCAAGGTTTTCCTTATTTTTATTTTTATTTTGTCAATTACAGCATTTTCTGAGTTTGCGGTATTATGTTTGGTTGATTTTGGGTCAATCAGGTTGGTGTGAGGACAAGCTGAACATATTTTGATGGATTGCTTAGCTTGAAATGATACCAGAATTTAAACCTCATAATTACGAGTACTGCGGATCTGCAGGTTTAGCTGATGCGTGGTTTATTTTTTTTCTAACGTAATGCTCACTTGGTCTTCTGAATTTAGAATATCAGTTTCTGTGAGTTTTGGATCCTTCAGGAATTACTGTGGCACACATGTGGGTGGAGGTGAAGACTAGCGTATAGCATACTTAAACGCCATATAATTACGGTTTTCGTTTCACGTATATTGAAATCTAGGAGGTTCACCAAAATGATGTCTCTAAGCTCCAGGCTAAGGCTATCTCCAACCATTCTCTGTATATTTCTTCATTAATTCATATTTTTATTATATTTTACTATATCAGTAAAAGGTGGATTAAGTGAGATTGGAGGGATTAAATCTCTTCCTATTTAATTTTGAAAATAGAGAGATTTAATCGTCTTCAATCCACCCCCAACTGAACAAGGCTTAACCCAATTATTTAATATTTTTTATAACTCAGTTATTTAATATATTTTGAGATTTAGAAAAATCATATAGTATTTATATTATATCATAATACACATCGTTATCATTCTACAAAGCTTAAACTAGATTGATATGGCAAAAAAATAATGTAACTATTGTATAGGGGTGAATAGTGCACTTCGTATATGGGGAGACTTTTCTCTATTCCCTATGTGGGGGACCATTTGGGGTGCCATTAGAGCTGTTTCTTTCCCATATAGTATACGGAATTTAGGGTGGGGAGGTGTGGGAGCATGGTTGGAGTAGACCTGAGAAGACGTAAAATGATGCCTCTAGCAAAGATGAAGTTGTAATTGGTGGTCTACAGTGTAAAAAATGTTTTGTACGACCATAAACATGATCTGTTCGTCGCAGTTTGAGAGCACTTAAATAGATAATAAGGTAATTGCATCTAATTATTTACAACAATGGAGAAACAGTCAACACAACAAGGAAAAAAAACAGACAAGGAAATGTCGTTACAAAGCCACCGTGCTTTTCAATCCTCTGCCTTTCCTCAGTTGTATCGGGCTCGTGGTCAACAGTGAGCTGATTAGCAGAGCCCATTTCACACACAACAGCTCGAGAGTCGCCTACATTTGCAATCAACATGTCCTTACCATCGACTACAATAGCTGTAACTGCTGTTGAACCACCTGGTCCAAGTTGTTTGCCATTTTCTAGGATATATTTGTTTATAGAGCAGTATGCATTCTTTATTGCTTCTTCAGGACTAGACCAGAAGAGAGGCTGCAGTAATCAGAATAGGGAAACAATAAGGAAGGTATGCGAATGGTAAAGCAGCTAAAAAGGATTCCTTGGTCTCCAACACAGATTAGAAAGACAAATGTAATACTTACCTCTTTCATTATGTTGCTGAAAAGGTTAGCTTTCAGGTAACTTGGCACCTTATCTCCTAAATGGCCATCAAAGATGGCGAAGAGACCAAGCTCATGGTTCTTCACATACTTGTACTCTGCCACATGGTAGTCTTCCATGCCATGGCCGGACTTGCCTTCCACCAGGTGGAATCCATGTGTAACTTTGTTGGTTGACAATTTACTCCTTCCTTTGCCGGTATCAGTAGATGACGAATTAAGACAGGCTGCATTCTGTATAGCCACGCAAAAGAACCAAATATTGTGTCAGGTGCTGCCTGCAAATGTTCTACACACATCGACAAAAGACTGGTTCTAGCAGCAAGTGTTCTACACACGTCAACAAAAGACTGATTCTGGGAGCAAGTGTGCTACATACATTGACAAACTGACTGGCAGCAAGTGTTCTATACACAATGACTAAATAGTAAATACTGATTCAGGCAGCAGCAGCACACACATTGGCAAAAAAAAGGCTCAAGGGGCCTGTTTGGACCGGACTCTGGAAAGACAGAAATCCCAGGCATCCATTCTTGGTGGCCTGGGGTTGGATCGTGTTGTCTGGACACCAACCAAACAGGTCTATAGTATCTGAAACTTGTACACCCTCCAGCCCAATTTATAATCCGTTTGACTTTTTTTTCCAAATTTGATCAGCTCATCTTATTCAAAAAAAAATCTGAAAAAATGAAAATTTCAAAGCCATATTTAAATATATTACTGTTAAACGATATCACGGTAAAATTAATAATAATTCTGATATTTTATGAATAAGACAAGTCGATCAAACTTGATGTAAAGTCGAACGAATTATAAATTGGAACGGATGGCTTATTAGACAAAACGTTCCTACAGTCAAATAAAAAGTACAGTATTGCTCAAATAAAGAATCCTGCAATACAGCTAGCTACAGAAGTGTTGCAAAGACAGCTATATAATTCAGAGACACTATACTACTATAGGAATGTAAAACTGTATTGATAAGCATGCATGAAGAAATATATAAGCATATCAAGATCGAGGTGGAGGGCCCAAGGCCAAGAACAAGGAACTGAAATGTCACTGCAGTAACGGTTTGGCTTAGCAGGTCGGTAACAGGTAGCTGGGTACGAGTTAGTATCCAAACCCTAGTAGACAACGCACATGGCCGCATCCTGAGTATCATGCTGAGTGATATCTACAACACTTCAGGTGCTACTACTTTATCGGTGGTCCATGTCTCAACAGGTGATGCTTCTGATTAGATATGTGGTACAAGTGTCGAGCAATGCAAGTTACTGATACTTGCACGCCATTTGCCGCAAAGAGAAAGGGAAAAATATGAAATCCATAGGATTTCATCTGTATCAAGTGGCAGCTTTTCCGAGGCAAGAAGACGAGTACTGCTTTTTTTTCTTTTAACACTTGATGTAACAAAAAATAAACAAACTAATTTACTTCATGACATGAATACATGATACAGCTCTTCCTACTCGTCTGCTTCTGATGATATATCATCCGTAGAATAGAACAGGCTCAACAGGCAGGTGGAGCTCAGGATTTGCAACGAGAGGTCGCTGTGCGTGCCTGTGCATCAGGCCACTTCTACTAGGAGATGCGGAGACGCAGACTCGCAGAGCAAGGCTCCAAAAGGCACAGTGTAGACAGGCTGATTGCGGCTGGCGTGACATGCCTAGGCCGCATGCGTGCCCAGTCAAAAAGGAGCCCTTGCAAAAGTCCGACTTTGCCTGGAAGTCGCGGCCCCAAACCTTGAAATCTTGTGATTCCGGCTAGGAAGCTGCATCTTTTTAAGTTTAAATCGATTTGTTAACATCCTCACGATAGAAAGAATAAACGATCAAAATCATCCTTTTTTTTCCAATTCGCGATACTCTCCCTTGCACAGTTGCAGCCGTGCCGTGGTGTCGTCTGCAGAGGAGCTAATCGAGCGCTGCCGAACGATTTTGGTTGGAAATTCTGTTGGAAATTTTTTTATCCACAGAAGGGTACCGCGGACGCTTGGATTGACCCAATTTTCTTTTGCGGGATCAACGTCAGGACGACGTAAACTAAGCACGACGCGTGAAAATAAAATAAAATTCGTTCCGACAGGTGAAGAACGGGAGCAAGCAGCAGGCTGAGTAAATTCAGGCGTACCCAGATCATGTTGAGGATATCAGGGCGCTTCTTGCGGCCGCAGACCGAGAAGGAAGATGAGGAGGAGGAGCACGAAGCTGACGACGACGCGGTCTGCCGCTCCATCCGGCCGACCATGTCAGGGTGAACTCGCCGGCGGGGGTAAGCTAATCAAGGAGCGCCACCAGTAAGACCGGGCACGGATGGATGGACGAAGACATAACTTGCTCGCGGTCTCGCGGAGACGGGACACACACAGCGCACCGGGGATGAGGGGGAGAGGAGGAGAGCCGAGAGCGAGAGATCTTTTGCGCTTTTATGCAGACCTCGGCTGCGGCCGCGTCTCCGTCTCGCGTGTGAGTTGTGAGGGAGGAAGGGGAGACGACGGTCCTCTCGTCTCTCTCATCCCCGTCGCTTGCTCTTTGATCCGATTCTGAGGCCGGACACTTGTGGTATGGCGTGAAGGAGATGGAGAGAGAGAGGGCGGTTGCTGTTTTGATGATTGTGGAGGAGCCGCGGGAAGTAGGGCCCACAGCGGAGGGAGCGGGGAGGTGGATATCGGCACGATCGACGAAATTGGGAAATGGGCCCCAGTCTCGTGCCCCCGCTAACATGTATACAAATGCAAATATACTTGCCTCTAATTATGTACCGTGTGATTGTTTTGTCACATCTTCTCATCCTGGTCAATATGTATATTGACTTTATCTGAATATTTATTTAGTTATCTGTATATCTGAAGCATGAGTTGTACAAGTGAATACAAAATAAATCATATTGAGGCTTTTTGGTTGCATCCACTTATACGTCAAAAATACCCGTTTTTGTCACTCTGGATCAGGCCAGCATGGATGCACTCGTCCAGATAACCAATCAGCCGGTATAAATCCTTTGTGCACGTGTGGAAATGGGAAAGGTTGATACACATTTTTGGTGAAAAAATGGTGAGACGGACAGTGGCCCTCAACTTAGGCATGGGTAACTGGCTCATTGCTGGCTAGGCTACGTAGAAAGCCATGCATGTAATTTACGTCCCCCATACACGATAGCGATGAGTTATTTCCAAAAAAGAGAGTTTATTTTACTGCATTTTTATCCACTACATTCTACATAGTTTGAGAAGAATTAAGAAAAAAATGAAAGAGAAATGTGTTAGATAGTCATTTCTATATGTTTTTGGTAATTAGATATCCATCACACCACTTTAGACTAAACAATTTGATATAATTATGAGCACGTGTTCAATTAAAGGTAAATTGAAGGAACTAAATTCAAATGACCTAAACTGGAGGCTGAAAAGTCTATCTTGTGGTTGTTCGAACCGGAATTGAGCCTGCGGACGGTCCGGCCCTGAGGCCGGACGGTCCGCGGTCCGGACAGTCCGCGCCTGGGGGCCGGACGGTCCGCGCGTGCGCAGAACAGATTAGGGTTCCGAGTTTTGTGTTACGGTTGTTAGCTAAAATCACGGGAAAAGCTCGGAAATTAGTTTGTAAAGGGTCCAGCCCCCCTCCTCTATAAATAGAGAGGTATACGGCCGATTTGTAATCATCAACAATCGAATCAATACAACTTCTATTTCGCATTTTATCTTAGGAGTAGTTCTAGTCTAGTTTAGGTTTAGTCTTCCAATCCCCAAATTCTTCGTCTCTCTTCGGCTCTACGTCGATTAGAGGAGTCTAGGTCGGCCAGCCCGAGCCTAGACACAACCTAGGATCTCTACTCCCCGACGGGGTCCCTCCCGGGAGCGAGATCCAGGCGCCGTCGGCGACCTTCCGCCGTCCCTGCGTACGCGCGGACCGTCCGGCCCCAGGGCGCGGACCGTCCGGCCGTCAGGCAGGAGCCCTAGCCGCGCATCAGGCCGCGGACCGTCCGGCCCCAGGGCACGGACCGTCCGGCCGTCAGGCAGGAGCCCTAGCCGCGCATCAGGCCGCGGACCGTCCGGCCCCAGGCCGCGGACAGTCCGCCCTTGCGCAGAGAGCACCCCCGCGCCTCGCACCAGGCCGCGGACCGTCCGGCCCTGTGCGGAGGGCACCGCCACGGTTCTTGTTGAGTGTTTGGCGCTCCGAAAAGGCGTCAACATACTTTTTGGCGACTCCGCTGGGGAAAACACATCTAAGCTCATCAGATCGGCCCTCAATGGCCGGTTCAAAGGATAGCTCTGATATTTCTCTAAGCAACATCATAGAGCCGACTTGGGAAACCTTGCCGGCTGACGAGCAGCTCCAGTTTGAGGAGCACAAGGAGCGGATGATCCAGGAGGCGAAAGCAAAGTTCTTGGCCAACTTCAAAGTGGACAGGAACAACAAGGTCGTCCGACATCGGGCGACGGATTCGGCTTCGCTCCAACCCACGCCAGATATCCCCAATGTAAGTAATACCAACGATCTGCAATCTCTTAGAAATTATGTAGAAGATCAGCGTGAACAAATGCAGAACATCATAGGGGGTATGCAAAGCGATCTTAAGAGACTAGTACGTGCATTCGATAAATCTAGCACCGCAAATTTTCCTTCGCACGAGGTTGAGTTGGGGGATAACGCGCGTAACACATCGGCTACAGGTTGTCACGACCAGTCACAACCCCTTTATGGGATGCCGATGGACACGTACCCTAAGCAACCGCAAATCGGCAGCAAACCAGCCGATCTGCACATGCCCGGACCGTCCGCACGTGAGCGCGGACCGTCCGGGCCAGCAACAGTCGGGCCTATTTTTAATGAGTTACCTAGATATGCGCCCGAGCCACCACACACGACATAGAACCCAAACTACCCAGCCGGACGGTTCGGGTACGTATCCGGACAGTCCGCGCATGAGTCTTTTGAGGAGGATTATTACATGAATCCTCGCCCGTCCCAGCAACACTTCCCATCGCACTATACAATGCATCAACCCATTAATTCAAGATCCAGAGCCCAGGAAAGCTTTCCGGCCCCACCCAGGAGGCCGGAAAGAAACGATCAAACCTATGACCCATATAGGGCAAATGAAAATGCACCACGTAACTCAAACCAATGGGGGGAAAGACAGCATACTAATATCCAGCCAACCCCATCTATGTTTGACCAGAGAGCCGGTGGTCTCGCACCGGCTGCCATTGATATAGTAAGAGAAGAAATAGCCGGGGCGTTCCGAGATAAGCTCGGAGTAAGCATGATCCCTGGGGGGCAATCATATCGGAAACCTTATGACAGCCGATTTGATCATCACCCATACCCACAGGGAACCAGGATACCCGAATTCACAAAATTTTCGGGTGATCAAGGAAAGAACACACGTGAACACATAGGCCAATTTTTAGCACAATTAGGAGAGTTGGCCGACATAGAGGCATTTCGCATACGATTGTTTTCATTATCTTTAACAGGAACTGCGTTTGCATGGTACGCCACTTTACCTCCTAATTCCATTTCATCATGGGGGGATTTAGAACAAAAATTTCATGATCATTTTTTCTCCGGTGACTATGAATTGGATTTGGTAGATTTAGCGTCGTTGCGACAGACAAAAGATGAATCGGTTAATGATTACATCCGGAGATTCCGAGATACAAGAAACCGATGCTTTCAAATTCATTTAGCAGAGAAACAGCTAGTAGGATTAGCTTTTAATGGTCTGCGATATTATTTAAAAGAAAGATTAGAAGGCATCCAATTCTTTACACTAGCACAATTACACCAGAGAGCTTCGGCTTGCGAAAGCCGGAGCAAAGAAACTGCTAAAACAATGCGTCACAACGTACATATAGTAGAATACGACCAAAGTAGCTCAGATGACGAATCAGCAGAAGTGTATGCTGCTGAAATGGTTTGGCCAAAACAGGCCAAATCTTCGGTTTGTTCCTCCTTGCAGCCGGTTCAAAAGAAACGGCAAGAGGAGGTTAAGTTTACATTTAATGTTGGTAAATGTGATAAAATATTTGACGAACTACTCAAAAATGGCAATATTAAAATAAATCACACTGTTCCATCCGCCGACGAGCTAAAACGTCGTGCATATTGCAAGTGGCATAACTCATTTTCTCATGCCACTAATGATTGTAATGTATTCCGTCGACAGATTCAATCGGCCATTAACGAAGGACGATTGAAATTTCAGGAAATGCAGGTGGACACGGAGCCCTTTCCAATGAACATGATCGACTTTGAGGGCAAGAAAGTCCTGACTCGGCCAAACACAGCTGATGAAGGCAAAGGCAAAGAAACAGTCATCGGCAATGCAAAAAAGGCCGATGAGGATCATAAAATTTCTTGCAGAAAAGTGGTAGCTGAGAAGACTCCCGATGGAGGGGAGACTCTAAAGGTGACCATCACAGCCTCCAGTACTGGGGGGCAAGCGCAGACAGGGAGACAGATACAGGAACCCGTGCTGCGTATCCCGGACGGTCCGGCACGTAGGCGTGGACGGTCCGGTACCCCACCGGACGGTCCGGAGAGCTCTAGCGGACGGTCCGGCCATGCTCAGGACTCGCAGCGACCACGTACCTTCAAACCACGACGACCGGAGATAGGTACGTGGAAAACAAATACATTTAAAGCAGCTGGTCGGCTGATCAAGCCTGGCCCGACTTTCGATCAATTGTTGTCTAAATATGTGAAAAAGAAGGCCGGCCCCAGTGACCGGCCACCGAAGCGACCCCGCTCACCCATTCATGAGCAACGTCAGGTCAGGCCGATTGGACCACATCACCAATCGGAAGAAATGAAAGGTCCTATTGTACAATTGAGACCTAACATGCCGACATGGACTCCTCCACCTCCTTATCCATCTATGCCATATCCATACACATACTTACCTCCACCATATGTCCCAAATCAAATGTGGGGCATGCCACCATATCCATTTGGGATGCCACAGTACCCCGCCTGGGGGGCACCCCAAACATCCGTTTTTGATAGGTTGGCACCGCCAGTGCAAGACCGATTGAGCACTGCTGAATCCGGTCACCAGGCACAGGCCCAACAAGGTTGCCGGACTACTCGGCCTCCTAGGCCGACCAATCCGGCAGGGGGGCATATGCCTGTAGCAACTCAAAGAACAAAAAAGGATATCATCAAAATAGGCACTGCGGATGTCGTCATACAGGGAGACAATAAAGGGCCGATGATTTTCGGCGAATCGGCCAACACGACCGAAAAGAATACGGCTACCATCAAAACAACCGATCCAAAATACTCCATGCCTCGATGGTGCCCAGCGGGATTGACGCGATCCCAAAAGAGAAAATTACAGCGCCTAAGAGCAAAGGAGAGCCAGGAGAAGGAGGCGGAAAAGACATTTAATGACACACATCCACTATACCCGCCACCACAAAAGAAATGGAGACCAAAGGCCGTTGAGGAAAAACAAACGGCCACAGAAATAGGAAGTCAACCTGCACCAGGCGCAGACCGTCCGGCCCCCGCGTGCGGACCGTCCGCCGTTCACCAGGAAGGCTCTGGACAACCTGCACCAGGCGCGGACCGTCCGGCCCCCGCGTGCGGACCGTCCGCCGTTCATCAGGAAGCCTCCAACAACACGACAACATCCATGGAAGAGGACGACCTGCTAGGAGAAGACCTGGTCGACTACGAGGCTTCTCCAGAACGCCCAGGTATGGATGTAAATATTATTACATTTTCTTCCGATTGCACTATCATTAGCGACGATGAACCCATTGCTGCCCAGTTTGATTTTGGTCCTAAAGAAGCCGCCTTTACTAAACCAAAGGAATCAGTAAATCATTTAAAGCCGCTCTTCGTGCGCGGTCACATTGATGGAATACCGATTGCTAAGATGTTGGTGGATGGAGGAGCGGCTGTAAATCTAATGCCTTATTCATTATACAGAAAATTAGGTAAACAAGATGATGAACTTGTCAAAACCAACATGACCCTCAGTGGTGTTGGGGATAGTTCGATTAAAGCCAGGGGAGTCACGTCCGTTGAATTAACCATCGGGACTAAGACCCTTGCTGCTGCATTCTTCGTCGCTGATGTAGAAGGGAATTACAGTTTAATTCTAGGCAGAGATTGGATTCATGCCAATCAATGTATACCTTCTACATTACATCAAATGCTAATACAATGGGTAGGCGATGAGGTAGAACAAGTACATGCTGATGTATCGGCCTGCATCGCTGTGGCCGATGCCCCTGTACTCTGGACTTATGAGACTGCTACATGTCTCACAGGAGTAGATTTTTCTGATTATCAGTTCATAAGTATAGATAAGAAAGGTTTCATTCCTGTAATGCTAGAGCCGATGGAGAATCGGCTAAATCCTAAATAAAGTTTAAATGATGAATACACATGAAGTTCATGAGTCGTTGATCACGGACAATTCGGCTCTCAAAGCCGGATGGTCTGGTCTTCCACAAAACAGTTCGGGCTTTAAGACCGAACATCTACCACAGCGAAAAGACAGTATTACGGATGATCCGGTCCCCGAGACCGGAAAGTCCGCCATCACACAAAGATCATCTAATTCCTCTGTGGGGGACATGATAGAGGAATTCAGAGATCTTGATAAACTAGGACAGGGGTTTACATCGGCCGATCCATTGGAGGAGATTGACATAGGAGATGGTAAAACTCCAAGGCCAACTTTTGTAAACAAGACCCTGGAGGCCGATCCTAGAGATGAGATGATCGGTCTATTGAAGGAGTATTCAGATTGTTTTGCTTGGAATTACACTGAAATGCCTGGACTAAGCCGAGAGATTGTCGAACATCGGCTGCCCATTAAGTCTGGTTTCAGACCTTTCAAGCAGAAAGCTAGAACGTTTCGTCCAGATCTTCTCCCACGAATCAAGGACGAAATCCACCGGCTGCTAGAAGCTAATTTTATTAGACCTTGCAGATACGCAGAGTGGGTCTCCAATATTGTGCCGGTGGAGAAGAAGGAGTCAGGTAAACTTAGAGTATGCATTGATTTTCGTAATTTAAATAAAGCAACTCCTAAAGACGAATATCCCATGCCCATAGCCGACA
This sequence comes from Zea luxurians, assembly GCA_029449295.1. Classification (NCBI taxonomy): domain Eukaryota; kingdom Viridiplantae; phylum Streptophyta; class Magnoliopsida; order Poales; family Poaceae; genus Zea; species Zea luxurians. Next base: position 22,290,961 of record JAOPSE010000009.1, on the reverse strand, counting down.
CATTAATCAATAATGCATCAGGGAATAGAATTATTAGCTTTCTTGATGGTAATGCCGGATATAATCAGATTTTCATGGCCGAAGAAGATGCGTCTAAAACGGCCTTTATATGTCCAGGCTTCATTGGTTTATTTGAATGGGTTGTCATGACATTCGGTCTTAAAAATGCTGGTGCTACTTATCAGAGGGCTATGAATCTGATCTTCCATGAGTTGTTAGGAAATACTGTGGAAGTCTACATTGATGATATTGTAGTCAAATCGGCTAAGTTTAGTTCTCATATAGCTGATTTGCGCAAAGCCTTTGATAAAATGCGTCGGTATGGTTTAAAAATGAACCCACGTAAATGTGCTTTTGGAGTGTCGGCTGGTAAGTTTTTAGGATTTGTCATCCATGAGCATGGTATAGAAATAGACCCTGACCGAATCAAGTCTATTCGGAATGTGGGGCCTCCGACTTGTAAGGTCGAAGTGCAGAGGTTTCTCGGCAAGGTGAATTATTTACGAAGGTTTATTTCTAACCTAGCCGGGAAGATTGATGCCTTCACCCCTATCCTTCGGCTTAAGAATGATGCTGAATTCACTTGGGGGGCAGAGCAGCAGGAAGCATTTGATCTCATTAAAAAATACTTGTCTTCGGCTCCCGTGTTAAAAGCACCACAAGTAGGAGCACCATTCAGATTATACATTGCAGCTGAAGACAAGGTTATTGGGGCTGTTCTGACACAAGAAACTGAGGGGAAGGAGCATGTGGTGACATATCTAAGCCGAAGATTGGTGGATGCTGAAACAAGGTACACTTTTATTGAAAAGTTATGTTTATGCTTGTTTTATGCATGCACCAAATGTAGATGTTATTTACTGTCTAGTCATTGCACTGTTTCTGGTCAAGCCGATGTAATCAAATACATTGTTGGGGGCCTTCGTCCTCCGAAGGTCCTCAAAAACATGATTTGACAATGTTTTCCAAGTGGATTATGTGAACAGATATTTTCGGATTCAGAATTATGGATATAAAGCACGACCAGGACGAAGCCTGAACCAGACGAAGGTCGAGGGAAGCCGAAGTTATGCGCAGGGAAGCTTCGGCGCGATGACATAATGGGGAACCGACTTAAAGATGAAAAGACTTCGGGGGCCTCGACAGATTTTCATAAACCATTAACAAATGTAATGGACATGGATGTAATTTTACGTGGGCTGCGTCCCGCGTCTATAAATAGATGAACAGTACTCCCGTACTGTTCACGCGGACTGAGCATTGGCATTTGCGTCACGTTTGTACTTTTTACCTTCTCTCAAGACCGAAGGTACACTTGTAATTCGAAATCATTTCTATTTCTTTGTGTTAATAAAATAGAAATGATTCTATGATTTACATCTCATATTTTATATGAATCCTTCGTTATTACTTGTTAAATTCACGAAGGTATGTCTCTTGTGACCTTCGTCCAGAACTCATTATTCCCGAAGGGGCATAATGTTCCATAGGACGAAGGGCCTTAACGTCTAACACTTTTTATGTTGCCTTGTTCTTAATCCGAAGCATTTGAGAACAAGTCCCCAACATTGGCGCCCACCTCCGGTGAACTCACTTCCACTTCGAGCTTTTTTGAACACCTTCGGAAGCTATGGCGCCGAAGAAAGCTTCAGCGACTGGGGCTTCAGCACTGCAACCGCTGGACCACAACCAGGAGACCGTCTCTCTTCGGGAGGCCCGAAGCCAGAAGAGAAAGGCTGTCAGCCCGACACTTCAGGAAGAAGAGCTAGACCAAGAAATCAGGGATATGGAGATGCTACACCAACAAGTACAAAGGAAGAAGGAGAAGATGGCCCGCCTAGCTGAGTTGCAAAGGCAGATAGACGAAGCCTCTGAGGAAGTCCGCCATCTTACTCACGATGAGCAGAACAGAAGGCCTCATCAGAAAGACCTTCATCAGGAGGGCTTCGTCAACGAAGATGACTGGTATGATAATTTCCATCAGGGAAATTTTGTTTTTGATGATGCTTCTCCTCTGTCTGCTGAGCTGCAGGCTACACCTTGGCCTCCATCCTATAAGCCACCCCAGCTCCCCATGTTTGATGGTCACTCCGACCCGAAGCAATTCTTGATGAGCTACGAAGCAACGGTGTCTTCGTACGGGGGCAATGCTGCAGTCATGGCGAAGTCTTTCGTCATGGCCGTCAGGAATGTTGCTCAGACCTGGTATTCCTCCCTTCGGCCAGGAACAATAACTTCATGGCAGAAGCTGAAGGATATGTTACTGACCAGCTTTCAAGGATTTCAGACGAAGCCGGTCACAGCTCAAGCCCTGTTCCAGTGTATTCAGGATCACGAAGAGTACCTTCAGGCGTATGTCCGAAGGTTTTTACGATTGAGGGCGCAGGCACCAACGGTGCCCAATGAAATTGTTATCGAAGCCATGATCAAGGGGCTTCGTCCTGGGCTTGCAGCTCAATACTTTGCTAGAAAGCCTCCTCAGACCTTGGAGAAATTGCTCCAAAAGATGGATGAGTACATTCGTGCAGACAATGACTTTCGGCAAAGAAGGGAGGAGGCCTTCAGATTTTCTGAGATGACCAGGGGCTTCGGAGGAAGATACTACCCGAGACATGTCCGTTCTATCCACAACACTCAGAATGATGATAAGGGGAGTCAGAACAGACCGCAATGCTCATCACAGGCTTCGGGGCAACAACAAACTTCCTTCCGGCCACCAGCTCCAAGAGGCAGAGGCGCCAGGGGCTTCGGCGGAAGATTCGGAGATCAGCCAAGGAGACTGTTTTGCTTGTTCTGTGGAGAAGGCAAGGGCCATACCACTAGGTCGTGCCATATTACAATCCAGAAGCAAAAGGAAATTGCCGAAGCTGCATCTCAGCAAGCTCAGCCGAAGCAGGTCATGCATACTGCTTCGTATCATCCGCCTTATGTCCCACAATACATAGACAACCACCCTGCAGCTTCTGTAGCTTCGGCAAGTCAACCTCAAGCTTCCTGGCAACAGCTTCCGCCCCCACCTCCATTGCAGCAAGGTCAACAGCCAGAAGGGAGTCAATATGCTCCACATCAGAGGGATTTCAGAGAGCAGTCCGAAGCTCGCACAGTCAACAGCACTGTGCCAGAGTCGAAGCACATTTATTGACACATATCCTACCTTTGATAGCCGTCTTTCCTATTCAGTTTTATTTTCTGTGAAGCAAAAAACATTGATAGTTTCCATGTAATAATTTCGTTGTTTTCCACGAGGAAGATCTATTTGCTCCACAAGCCTAAGTTGCTGAAGCTTAAAATTTTTTCCGTTATCAAGGAGGACCTTCGAATTAAAAATCCTTCGGAATAACAGAAAGTCGTTCTAAGGAACGCAGAGTAAGTTTGTGAAGTCACAAAAAGCCGTTCCAAAGGGAGCGCAGTGTAAGTTTTCTGCTCAGAAGTCGTTCCTAAAGGAATGCAGAGCCTACAGCGAAAAGTCAACGCTGATTCCGCCTAAGTAAAGGGCGAAGAAGCTCCTAAGGGAGGCTTACAGCGAAAAGTCAACGCTGATACCGCCTAAGTAAAGGGCGAAGAAGCTCCTAAGGGAGGCTTACAGCGAAAAGTCAACGCTGAGGTCGTCTAAGTAAAAGACGAAGAAGCTCCAAAGACGTTCCTAAGGGAATGCAGAGCTTACGAATGTGTTTTGTGTGTATCTTCGGAACAGACGTCATTTGCATAACATAGCATCATCACATCATTTCGCATAGCATAAGCATCATACATCATGTTGCATACGGCAAAAGAAGGGCACACAGTATTAACCTTCGAAAGAATGATTTGAGAAAGTGCAAATCGTGTAAAGTCACGAGGGAATATGATGATGATCTTCGGAAAATAGCTTCGGAGGATGTTTTTACGAAGCATGGATGAGCTTCATCAGAGCAATATCAAAATTGTTTAGCTTCGGAGAGTGCTTTTACGAAGCATGGATGTGTCTTATCAGAATAATTTTAACGAAGAATGTTTTCTTCACGAAGCATGAAAAGAAGGGAAGGTGTTTTTTCGCCGAAGGCTCAAAAATGGTATGTACGTACAGTTTCATGCATCGTAAAGAATTGAACAATGGAAAGAAACTTATATGTTACATCCAAATGTACAAAATATTACATAGATCACAATTTAAATGTTTCTTCTAATAGCATCTAGTCTTCTCTTAGCACTGCTTCGGCGACTTCATTTAGAAGCTGATCAACAACTTTGTTTATGATAGCTTCGGCCATTTGTTTGATTTCTTCATCTCCTTTTGTATGGGGGTCGGCAGTTGACCCAGCAGCTTCTGAGGGAAGAGAACATTTCTTCATCACTATTGAAAACTATGTGCAGAGTGTGAAATGAAAATTACAATGCAACAAGAATGACTAATTGGTACCTGATTGTCTTTCGGGCTCCGTACTCCTTTCGGTGGCTTCTGCTACTTTTCTAGCATCATGAATGCCTTTTTCGCTTCTTTGGATGATCTCTTGCGCCATTTCTCGGCCGCCGTTGTTCCAAATATCAGTAAAAAATTTGCCACCAACCACGCTTGCTTCGGCCGAGGGGTCCTTAACATCTTCGGAAGATAAGGTAGCTTCAGACTGAGCTAAGAATTTAACATGCCCGCAACCTTTCTTCTCCAAGACAGAAGCAATTCCTCTGGCGCCCGAAAAAGCGCATATGTCGCCGCGGCTGTTCAGAATCTCTTCGAAGGCCTCTGCTTCGTGGCTAATCCATTCCAGCGGATCTTCGGGATTGCCTCGAGAAAAATTCTCTTCGCTGGAAAAGGCGCCGACGCTAGCAAAGCTGGTTTTAATTTTATTCACGCATTCTATAGATTTAACATAGCATTTCCCCTGAGATGTGCGAAGCTCCTTAATTCTTGATTCCAATTTGCTGACCATAAAATCACTAAGTTCTCGTTTCGTTTCCTCAAGCGCGCGCTCCTCTTTAGCTCTAGCCAGCTGCTTCTGAAGATCTTTTATCTCGCGTTTTTGAGCTTCGGCTTGGGCCTTTGAATCAGCTTCGTCTTTTTTCACTTTATCTACCAGTGTAAGCAGAATTTTATCTTTTTCCAAAGCTTCGTTTCTCAGTTTGATAACTTCAGAGCGTAAATTATTAAACGCAATTTCATAACTTTCATCTTCGGCGCTCTTTTGCGCTCTTAGCGCGTTGCTTAGGATCAAGCCCTATAAAAAAATTCATATAAGAAAAAAGGAATGAGTTGCGTAAAAAATTATAAGGGAGTTTTCTTTTCAAGCGTTAAATTCCCGTACCTTCAGGCTGTTGTACGCAAGACTGTCTGCGAGATCTTCTTTCGTCATGGCGCTTAATCCAGATTCAAGCTTCGGGAAACCAATACTCCTGGCCATCTCTCGGCAGACAGAGAGCTCTTTGTTGTCAGGAAGGCAGTATAAGAAATCATCTTCATTTGTCCCATTGAATATTACTGCCCCCTTTGGATATTTTAGCTCCTTTGCATAATGGTTAGCTTCGTGAGTTTCTTCTTCAGATAGTTTTTTCCCCGAAGCATGTCGTATGATGTAATCACACATGCTGGCAGGCGCTTCGGGGATGGCAGTGTCAGTCTCTTCAATTAAAATCGGTTCTGGTATTTTTATTGTTTCGGTTTCCAAAGTTTGCTCCCTGAAGGGCTCTGAAGGCCCAGCTTCAACTTCAGCTTGTTGCGTCGGAGCTTCAGAAGAAGTTTCAGCAATTTCAACACTCTTTTTTGGAGTTGTGCTTGAAGACTTAATTGTCTCCAAGACATCTAGTACATTTACCATTCTCTTCCTTTTTGGAGTCACCATTGGACCCTTTTGGATTTTTGCTGCTTCGACATTTACTACAGGACTCAAAATTTCTGATGCTTTTTCTTTAGTCGGATTTTTTGCTTCTTCCATTTTTTCTGTCGATGGTGCTTCGGCCATCTCTGCAATTTCTGGCAGCAAGGTTGGCTGTTCAGCTTCGGCGGCCGAAGAAGTTTCTCCAGTGAACTCAGGCACCGAAGCTGGTTCAATATGGCGTGGTCGATGTGTGAGGACCTTCAACCTTTTTCCTTTCGGTTCTGGCTCACTAGGAGCAGTTCCTGCTTCTTCTTTTTCAGGGGTTATGTTTTTCCTTTTTTGCCTTCGGATGGGATAACGATAATCAGGGTAGAAGAACCCAATTGCATCAAACACTCGATTGAGTCTCTTCTTTTTTCGGCCTCCGAAGGCTGCTGATAGTGCGGTATTTTCAGCCTTCGAATATGCCCCAAGTAATTCATCACTTAATGTTTCAATGCTTTTCAGCCAATCATCATCAGGTTCAATAAATTTATCTGCATATTTGAATGTGTACTTTAATCTGACTAGTCCGCCTTCGTCGGACTCTTTGATGGTTTCCTTCGGCATTTCCCACTTTTCTGCAAGTGGCCATACCCTGAAGGCAATGTGTTCTTGGACCAAGTCTCTTGTCCCAATAAACAAGCAAACCACTCCGAAGGCTCTTTGACATTCTTCGGCGGCTTCGTCCATTTCGACCTTCGGCCTTCGGAGACCGAAGCGTTGCCAGATTGGGTGCATAATAATACTCTTCACATTCTCTTGAGCTGTTAGATCATTCTTTACATAAAACCATTCAGTCATCCAGGCTCCGGGCCATCTCTTCCGAAAGGTCGGCACAGGGCAGCTTGACCCGGAGCGGGCGCCGAAGCTGTAGCACCCAAAGTTGTTGTGGTATTGCTCTTTTCCCCAGGGCTTCGTCTCGTATAATAACTCATGAATGTTGCAGAAGCTTTTAGCGTTCGGTTCCAAACCTTGGCTTCTCACAGCCCAGACAAAAATCCCCATTCTTATAATGGCTTCGGGAGTGAGTTGGTGAAGGTAGACTTGGAATGTTTTCAGTACCTCAACAACAAAACTGCTCAGGGGGAATCGAAGTCCAGCCCTGAGGAAGCTTCGGAAAATCACAACTTCATCCTCTTCGGGGGTGGGAGAAGTCTTTTCCCCGGCATCAGCCCTCACAATAGATATGTCTCGGAAATATCGCCCCCTCATATTATCAATGTGACTCTGCTTGATGGTCGTTTTCCCAAAAACTGTGTGACTTGGTCGCCACGGTCGATCTTCGGCCTCTTCCCCACCACTTTCCACATCATAGCTGTCGCTGTCATCAGTATCTTCGGACAGACCTTCGAGAATCTCCTTCGTGATTTTCTCTGTATTGGTCTCGGCCATCGCTATCAGGAACCCCAGATTCTTCTCCTCCTCGAGACTCAGCTTCGTCTCAGCAGGGATCTTCAGCTTCGTCTCAGCAGGGGTCTTCTTGCCTTCAGACATCTTCGGGAACGCTAAAAAATTGTTCCCGAGGCCGAAGCTTCGAAATCAAAAAGAACAGCAAATCTTAATGAACAAGCGCTAAAAATTTTACTGGGCCGAAGCAAAAGGGCAAGTGTGCGTACCAAATGAGTTCGCGATGTGATCTTATTTATACGCCTAGGGCGTTGGAAATTGGAAGGCCCCGCTTGTCAGTGAATGTTGCTATTCTAGCAAAAGGAAAGGTGTTTTTTCGGACCTTCGGCTCAAGGCCTTCGTCCATATCGCAATCTAAATTTATCATTTACAAATTAATATTGCGAGGGGCTGCTGTTGGGGGCCTTCGTCCTCCGAAGGTCCTCAAAAACATGATTTGACAATGTTTTCCAAGTGGATTATGTGAACAGATATTTTCGGATTCAGAATTATGGATATAAAGCACGACCAGGACGAAGCCTGAACCAGACGAAGGTCGAGGGAAGCCGAAGTTATGCGCAGGGAAGCTTCGGCGCGATGACATAATGGGGAACCGACTTAAAGATGAAAAGACTTCGGGGGCCTCGACAGATTTTCATAAACCATTAACAAATGTAATGGACATGGATGTAATTTTACGTGGGCTGCGTCCCGCGTCTATAAATAGATGAACAGTACTCCCGTACTGTTCACGCGGACTGAGCATTGGCATTTGCGTCACGTTTGTACTTTTTACCTTCTCTCAAGACCGAAGGTACACTTGTAATTCGAAATCATTTCTATTTCTTTGTGTTAATAAAATAGAAATGATTCTATGATTTACATCTCATATTTTATATGAATCCTTCGTTATTACTTGTTAAATTCACGAAGGTATGTCTCTTGTGACCTTCGTCCAGAACTCATTATTCCCGAAGGGGCATAATGTTCCATAGGACGAAGGGCCTTAACGTCTAACACTTTTTATGTTGCCTTGTTCTTAATCCGAAGCATTTGAGAACAAGTCCCCAACATACATGTTGCATAACCCAATTATGAGTGGTAGAATTGGTAAGTGGGCTTATGCACTCATAGAATATGACTTGGCTTATGAACCATTGAAATCTATGAAAGGCCAAGTCGTAGCGGATTTTATTGTAGAACATCGGGTTAATGATATTCATGAACTAGACATGTCATACCTCACTATTACTCCTTGGACTTTATATTTTGATGGATCGGTTTGCAATGAAGGGCAAGGAATTGGCATTGTGCTTGTTTCACCAAGTAATGTCTCCTTTGACTTCTCTAGCCGATTGAAAACTTATTGCACTAATAATCAAGCCGAATATGAGGCCCTCCTATTCGGCTTAGAACTTTTAAATGGTATGGGAGTAAAACATGTGAAAGTATTTGGTGATTCTCAGCTGGTTGTCCAACAGGTGTTAGAAGAATATCAGTGTTTTGATAGTACTCTAAATAGTTACCTTGAGAAATGTTGGAGCATAATCCATTCTTTTGACGAATTCAGTATTCGACATATCTCTAGAGTTGAGAATCATAGAGCTAACGATTTGGCACAAGATGCATCAGGTTATCGGATAAAGAGAGGGAAATTTCACAAAACTGAAATTCCGATAACCAGTGCAGAGCCAAATTCCCAGGTCGCGGACCGTCCGCGTGACGACGCCGGACCGTCCGGGGTTTCCAGAAATGTTCTCTTAATCGATTCGGCTGACAATGAAGCCGATGTAAGTGATTGGAGGACACCTATACTTAATTATTTACGAAATCCCAATATTAGGACAGATAAGAACATTCGGCGAACAGCTTTCAAGTATGTTTTGATGAGTGATGAACTTTACCGCCGAACAGTCAGTGATGTCCTGCTGAAGTGCTTGGGCCCAGATGATGCTATATTAGCCATGGCCGAAGTACATGAAGGAATTTGTGGTACTCATCAATCGGCTCCAAAGATGAAGTGGTTGTTGCGAAGGTCTGGTTTTTATTGGCCTAGTATGATAGCTGATTGTTTCAAGTACTACAAGGGATGCCAAGTGTGTCAAAAATTCGGCGACCTACAGTTGGTCCCTGCAGCCGAGTTGCATCCTATCATCAAGCCTTGGCCGTTCAGAGGATGGGGATTAGACTTTATTGGAGAAATTCATCCTTCATCATCAAAGGGGCATCGGTTTGTGTTAGTTGCCATGGACTATTTCACCAAATGGACTGAAGCCGTTGCTCTGAAAAACATGACACACAAGGAGGTAATTGAGTTCATAACTGAGCATATTATTCATAGATTCGGCATTCCCCAGACCTTGACTACAGATCAAGGGACTTCTTTTATGTCAAAGGAGGTACGTGAATTTGCTGAATTGTACAGAATTAAGCTGCTTAATTCATCTCCATATTATGCTCAGGCCAATGGACAGGCCGAGTCTAGTAATAGGACATTGATTAATTTGATAAAAAAGAAGATATCTGATAATCCTAAACATTGGCATAAGATTTTGTCCGAAGCTTTATGGGCTCATAGAATATCTAAACATAGTGCTACTAAAGTATCTCCTTTTGAGCTTGTCTATGGGCAGGAAGCAGTATTGCCTGTGGAAATAAGTTTGAATGCTGTCAGGTTCGCCAGACAAAATGATTTAACTGTCACTGATTATTATAATTCAATGATGGATAATATTGATGAGGTGACCGACAAGAGGATGATAGCATTGGGAGCAATAGAAAAGGACAAGATTATGGTAGCCAGGGCCTACAACAAAAAGGTCAAAGCAAAATCATTTCAAGTAGGGGATCTGGTGTGGAAGACCATCTTACCTCTAAGGAATAAAGACCGGAAGTTTGGAAAATGGTCGCCAAGCTGGGAGGGTCCTTATAAAGTAAAACAGGTGATGTCTGGCAACGCCTATTTGCTACAAACATTACAAGACAAAGATTTGCCTAAGGCTTTGAATGGGCGTTTCCTCAAACAGTACCATCCTAGTATGTGGCAAGATGCCTAAGAGAACCGATGTGAGCACATCGAGTTAGTTGCTTTTGGTTCGCCCAGCTCCACCAAAAGGCAGGGGGGCATATGTTCGAACCGGAATTGAGCCTGCGGACGGTCCGGCCCTGAGGCCGGACGGTCCGCGGTCCGGACAGTCCGCGCCTGGGGGCCGGACGGTCCGCGCGTGCGCAGAACAGATTAGGGTTCCGAGTTTTGTGTTACGGTTGTTAGCTAAAATCACGGGAAAAGCTCGGAAATTAGTTTGTAAAGGGTCCAGCCCCCCTCCTCTATAAATAGAGAGGTATACGTCCGATTTGTAATCATCAACAATCGAATCAATACAACTTCTATTTCGCATTTTATCTTAGGAGTAGTTCTAGTCTAGTTTAGGTTTAGTCTTCCAATCCCCAAATTCTTCGTCTCTCTTCGGCTCTACGTCGATTAGAGGAGTCTAGGTCGGCCAGCCCGAGCCTAGACACAACCTAGGATCTCTACTCCCCGACGGGGTCCCTCCCGGGAGCGAGATCCAGGCGCCGTCGGCGACCTTCCGCCGTCCCTGCGTACGCGCGGACCGTCCGGCCCCAGGGCGCGGACCGTCCGGCCCCAGGGCGCGGACCGTCCGGCCGTCAGGCAGGAGCCCTAGCCGCGCATCAGGCCGCGGACCGTCCGGCCCCAGGCCGCGGACAGTCCGCCCTTGCGCAGAGAGCACCCCCGCGCCTCGCACCAGGCCGCGGACCGTCCGGCCCCTGCGCGCGGACCGTCCGCCCCTGTGCGGAGGGCACCGCCACGGTTCTTGTTGAGTGTTTGGCGCTCCGAAAAGGCGTCAACAGTGGTAAAACACAAAAAAGTGTATTTTGGACTTGTTTGAAGCCGTATTACAAATTCTGGTGAAAGTATGGCAGAGAGGTGACTTTCCCACATAGCGTACTTGACCGCCTGTACGGTCCAACTTGGCGCTCTCGAGAATTTTATTATAAAACTCACCGAGTCATAAACAGTGTCGGACCGTCCTCCAAAAGCTACTTCACATCAAGGTGATGTTTGTTTAACGAATTGTAACGTAAATGGCAACAGTAATTATTCACACTCGAGTGACACCGGTAATAAGTTTGAATAAGTCGTTATTCGTTTTTAGTGAGATATCTTATTACGATTAGATTTAAACAAATATAATTTAATATTATCTGCTACTCATCACGTTATAATTATGTGAACCAAATAACACCCAATACTCTCATGATTTTGTATTGTTCGGTTCTGTTTTTGATTGACTTAACCCCCTCCCCCACCCCTCGACGATATGACTCGTTCTTCGTTGTTCTATCTTAGAGTTGAAAAGGGTACATTGAGTTAGGCAACGTGACACGACTTAAGTGAGCTAAAAAAATGCTTATCTTAAAGTATAAAACAACATTTGAAAATCGTGGACTTCCTTTTTCTATCGTTGATCTCATCTGGATTATCCTTTTTTTATCCGAGCAGCTCGAAGGCTTCTGCGAAGCTTCCTCTGCCGCCCCTCCTCGGCAAGTATCCCTTGGCGCACCGGATCCGAGGCAGCAGCATAATGCTCTACCATTTCACATGATTTAATAATAATATTTAACTGTTTAAGCAAGAAGTTGTGCATAACTTCCACGCGCCTTTTAGACTGGCTGCAGCGCTGGTCATCAGCCATCCTCTTCTCCATCCCTGTAGATGTTTAGTGTACCCCTAAGGCCGCAGCGCTTAACGCTACTCTCTCCTCTACCCCCTTATTGCACAAGCGCGCACACCACATCAAGAGGATCACTGTGCCAGCCCTCTTGCATTGATTTCTGTGCTCGCTAGTATTGTTAATTGGGAGAAAAATAGATAAATGGTGATGGATATGTATAGAAAATAATATTTTATGTTGAAGTGGGGTATAGGGGAAGAATTTAGGGGAAACCGTTGCGAGAGGAAGAAATGTAGAGGATGAAATGTTAACGATGTGACACAAAAAAGCGATATAGGGAGAGAAATTTAGAGGAAACCGCTGCGGATAGCCTTATTTGTCCGTCAGCTTTTTTTCTTTTTTAGAAAAATATATTATCTATATGAAACCAGCTCAACGGTAGTACATGGGTGTATCAGCATCTCCAATAATTATGTAAACAACTCCCTAAATATGAATTTAAGAAGTTTCCGGGAAAACTTTTCTCCAACAATTATGTAAAGCAGGTCGTTAAATTTATAAACTCCCTACAAAATCCAATTTCATCCCTACATTTACCAACCTCGTTGAACTCCCTAAATCAACGTTGGTTCTAAATCCATCGCGAAAACCATATTACGACCACTGTTTTGCGTCGTCTCACCGTCCCGTTGACCACAAATCTATATCCAGTGCTATGTGTTGTCTTCATGCCATCGTCGCGCGCGACCTTCTGGTTTTTCATTGACAACTTTGACCTTCCAAGATATTATAGAAGGTTGTTGATGTGATAGCTCAATTAAAAATAGCAATCATGCTGACTTTTTTGTTGACATGGATAATTTTAAAAATCAGCAACAAATAAATAGAGAACTGTTGGAGCACACACATTTTTCTACTTTCTAAAGTGATTTAGCAACTTCTTAAATCTATAATTTAGAGTGCTAAATTAACATCATTATTGGAGATGCTCTAAGCAATCTCTCCCTAAAACAACAAAAGGCGCGGGAACGCCATACTGCTTTGTCCAGCTAGTCCAACGAAAAAGCAGCTGTTAGACTGTCTCTATTAGAGCATAGAAAATAGAAGATGCGGAATTATATATGACATTGTTGTAGAGAGAAGTTTAGAATAGAGTATAAGATAGAGATATGTTGAAGATAGTCTTATCGTGTTCAGTTGTGCGCCGTTGTTGCTGTGGCAGATTCGGACAAGCAGACACGCGCTAGCTACAAGCGTACTCCATGTCCTTGACAGCGTGGCGACTATTGCGCTAGCTTTATTATCTTCCCTACTCCCTAGTGTTTGGTTGCACCTAATTCTTTGTTACATCAAATATTTGAATGATAATTATACATAAAACTAATTGCACATATCAAAGCTAAAAAGTGAGATAAACTTACTAAATCTAATTAAGTCTACATAAATACTTATAATTAATATCTAAATATTTGATATGATACGAACACACGGAAATAAACAAACAGCCTTTCGTGGTTAGTGGCTACGGAACAACAATAGCTTTTCATTTTCTTTTGGTGCGCGTAGCAATAATGGGCGGCGCGTTGGAGCTGTTGCTGGTTGACTTGCTACGAGTCTCTGGGATCACTCGTCGGCTTGGCCCCCTGTGGGCCGAGCTGTGGTGGACGGTAGCCTGCCGGCCTGGGTGGCCGGTCGGCTAGTCCTGCTTGGTCGGTCGTGGCTTGGGCCCACGTGTGTACGTCCTAGGATATTCTCGCCGGAGCCCGGCCACACGAGAGAAGAGACCCGTGGGCCGCGGAGCGGGTCACGTGACACGTGCGCGCCCCGCACGGGAGGTGTAGAGTAATCGAGTGGACGTCTGAAACGGTTTGCCGCTCGCTCATGCTGACTCTATCAGTCGTCTCCTGTCTGTCTCAAACGCGGGTCCTCTGCTTTTGTGCAGTTGTGTCACTGCACGTGGGATCCAGTCCTGCTCAGTTCCGCGTGTTAGTGACCCATCCACAAATTCAGAGGATCCCAATCCGTCTGTCTCCCCGGGTCTGGGAGTCTAGGACTGGGTACGGAGACGCTCCAGGATCCTCTGTGGAGTGATTATGTAGCTCCTCTGTTGAGTGTTTGTCTGAACAAGCAAGGATGCAATGCCGTCCAGCGAACTGGTTTCTGGTTTGAGTTTCCTTTTCTTTTCATTGCAACCAGCCAGCCAGGGAGCTAAATTTTCTGATTTATCCGACTCACATAAATCTTATCTCTACTAACTATTAAGGAGAGAGTGTAGACTGCCCCCGCTCCCTACCCAACCTCCGCACGCCCGCTGCCCACCTGTTCCCCGCGCATCCCGCCGACCTCCCCTCCACGCTCGCACACGCTCCGTTCCCCTCGCTCTCACAAACCGCCCCATCCGCATGATCCGTGCACCTCGACTGCTCGCCGCGCACGCGCCATCGCCAATCCGCCACCGCCTATCCCTAGCCCCGATCTCTACTATCTACCGGAGGGTTCCTTGGTCGCCGCGCACGGCCTTCGTCGCCGCCCAAGCCCCAACCTCGACGACGCGCACGCACGCTCGCCCACCCCCACCCCACCGCGATTCCCCTCCCTACGCGCGCGGATCACGTGCACGCCGCGCCCGCCCACCCCACCCCGTTGCGATTCCCCTCCCTACGCGATGAGTTGCAGCGTGTGCACAAATTGCTCGAAGACGTGGGCAGGCAAATTGGCATGACAAGCGAACAGTTGGAGAATTGGAGAGGAATTATATTACCGACGTCGTAGATGGAAACATCAGCGAGGAAGCGCTTGTTGGCGAATCCGCCGAAGACGACCACCTTGGACTTGCCAATGATAACCGCAGTGTGCCCGCTGCATGAAATCGCAAAATTGTGAGGTTGTTACTTTGTTAGAGGGGTAGGGTGAGACTCCAATCCAGGACGGGATCGAGGCGGCAGTGGCGAGGAGGAGGAGGAGGAGCTGGATGGATACCTGCGGGGGGGCGGGACGGTCGCCCCCGAAGTCGGAGGAGTCGGCCCTCACCCAGTGCATCTGCTTCGGTTGCAGCTGATGCATCCTTTCCCTCGTCTCCTTGTCCTCGCTCCAGCTCCCCAGTCTACGCGCCTCTCTTCGTGAAGGAACTGGACACGGCTGCGACCGAGAGGATGAGCCCTGTACCGGCGGCTGGATGGCGGCCGGGGGCGGCGAGCGGTGGACGGCAGGGACTCTGTGTTAACAAACCAGATAGGTGTAGGAGAAGAACGTGCAGAGGAAGTAAGAATCTCTACTATGTGCCTTAGTCTTCAATTTGGGGGTTGGGGGAAAAGTAATTATATATTTTTGTTTTGTGTATGCAGATTCGGAAGATGGACCTGGAGGCAAGGAGCCTACAGCCTAGCATTAAGGCTGGTTTGCTTGCAAAGCTGAGGGAGTATAAATCTGACCTCAACAACATCAAGAGTGAGCTCAAGAGGATATATGCGCCCAATGCCAGGCAGGCTACCCGGGAGGAGCTCCTAGAGTCTGGAATGGCTGATACTCTCGCGGTGAGCTAATGCTAGGACTTGACTGTGTCTACGAGACTGCTCCTAACAATGAACTGAAGAAAGCAAAAGAAATCATTCAACGTATTCGCCGAAGAGAACTCTACAAGGTAGTATGATGCTTCAATTGCTCATATACAAGTGTCATTTTGTCATGTCATTACACATGGTTAGTATACATAGGAGATTCTATTTTTTAACACATAGCTGTCCCATGTCCATGAATTCATTTGAATTAATTTACTCTTCGCAATCTTATACATTAAAATCCTGTGACCTATTACATCACAACTTCATGAGAGCATGCTTGTTCTGTGTAGATATGGTAGTCCTGGGAGGAAGAGCCATCGTCGCCATGTATGGCAGAACCACCCGCGAAAGCAACCTCTCTGGTCTCGCGTAGCCAGAGCAGGAGCAGCTCGCTTGCGCGGCCGCGGCGCTGGCGGTCGGCCCCGCGTACGAGCGCCTGCAGGTAGGCTAGCTTCCGTCGCAACACCCGAATCTCGGCGTCCACGCGCAGCAGCACCGTCGCCTCCTCCTCCGTCAGCTCACCCAGCTTGGCCAGCACCCCCGTCACCCCCGCGTCCGCCATGGCTGTTGCCGGGACCGAAAGGCTGAAACTGTCACAGTGACGTAAAGTTTGGTTGGTGTTGGCGGCTCACGCAAAACCAGACCTTTCCAAGTTTTACTTTAGCGGAGTTTTTTTGGAACGAGAGCAAAGCAGCACAGTTTCAAGAATGTGGGGCAATTTGAATGTTCCTGTTGCACTGCTACTGCTTTTAGAATTGCAGTATTCCTCATCATTTATTTATTTCTAAAAAAACTTGCATGAATTCTATCGTGACTTTTATTGAGAAAATAATGTATTCACGTATCTTCATGTTTCTGATGAAGGTATTTGTATATGCATCGGTGCTACATATGTGAATACAGGTTTTGTTTCAACTCTGAAGTCTCAGGTTGAATTCTAAACTCTAGTTTGTTTTCTACTGTGTTGTTGCAGGAACCCATCCGAACAAGGTTTTGCAATCATGATAAGCAGATAGAGCAAGCATATGATGATCTTTTGAATTCGTCGAAGCATACTTTGAGCAGCATGATGGAGCTGCAGGAGGTTCAGTTAGTTGCACACATTGTTTTCCTTTCACTCCTATGGTTTTCCTCAATATGATCAAAATGTTTCTTTTGCAAATAATGATTGAAATGTTTCTCATTGTACTCAACCTCTTAAACTACCTATAGGCTTTGCTTGAGAGTAATCAGGCTACAAAGGATGCCAATGGTATTGCTGCTCTCTATACTGTTCTTGTTCTACTGTAAAAACTATGACATCCCATCTATATGTTCATAACACAACTCTTTACTTGATCCCAGAAATTCCTTCTGTCTCAAATGGAGACAATGACGAGTGGTCAGAAGTACAGAGATTGCAGACAAGGTAAATTTTGCAATAGAAATAACTAACCAACCATTAGTGCTTGAAAAAAACTGGACTGGTGACTGGGGCACATGGTTTCATCAACATTTGGACCTCAACGGTCTAATCAGTATAACTTAGAAGTTGGCTAGCGCTTGAAAAACACTGCAGGACACTAAGCATTTGTTTATTTTCAACTGCTTACACCGCTATGATTTCAGGTAACTACTTGTCTACTTGTGATAATCACCTGAATATGAGTATTTGAAATGCTTATCACGTCTCGGCAATTGCATTTCTTTTATGCTTAACTGAAGTCTACTCTAGCTTCCTAATAGAGTTCGTTTTTAATACAGAAACCACTCTGAGATAGCCACAATGTAGTAAAAGTGGTAGCTAAGGTACTAAAAACACCCATGCAAATAAGAAAAAAATGAATCTTGTATTTTAATTTTGTTAAATACCTCTATAATTTGGCGATATATTGTGTTACCATCCTGCTTGTAGCCTGTAGGTCATTATATGAGCCATCAAATTGCGATGACAGTTGCCACAAATCTAGTTTCATATGAAGGTATTAGCTGTGTAACATGCTAACTGCTGCTCTCTGCCCAATAAGTTATTCAATTGGATCAATAGGTTGCATCCAAGGTTATTCAATTGGATCAGTAGGTTGCATCCAAGGTATACTTGTTGATATGCCTTTCTTTTGCCAAGCCTGGTAGCAGAAAAGGCATGTAGAAAAGGTCTTGCTTGAAAACTAGAATGCAAAGTAACTTGGGTGTAAAGGATAATAGTTGATGAAATATATATATATATATATATATATAATTCTCACTTCTATATATCTACTACTAATTATGTGCCTATCGTAGGCGTCCACAATTCCTTGGCGCACGGTTCTATTGTCGCGCTGTGTGCCTGCCATCTCCCTCTGCGCTCCATCCGCCACCATCCGCGCTCGCCTCCCTCCGCGCTTCCTGCAGCCGCGTGCTCCTTCCTTCGACGGCACGGATCCCCCGCGCCTGCCATCTCCCTCCGCCCTCCCGCGCTCCATCCGCCACCATCCGTGCTGCATCCGTAAACCGCCTCCCTCCGCGCTTCCTGCAGCCACGCGCTCCTTCGACGGCACGGATCCCGCACCCTCCAATCCCGCCAGTGGATCCCACAATCAAGCAGCGACGGAGTACTTCGATGGCATCCTCCCTCGCCCAGAGATGGCACGCTGTGGTATGCAGGCGGGGACATCCGAATCGTGTCCGTACCGCGCGGGGTGTCGCTGCAGGGCCTCCTCGTGCGGCTCGTCGTACGGCCATGACGGCGTCCTTCTCTTCCGTCGCTGAGGTACGTCCAGGAAGCGGAGGTGGTCCCCGCTGGGATCTCATTCCCGACGTCAGCGTCTTTGTCCCGACTCTCCCTCCTATGCTGCCCTAGGATCAGCTCAAGGGATGAGGTCAGGCTGGTCGGCGGAGGGGGTGACAGATGTGTGGGCGGGCAACGTGAAGAAGAAGACGCAAGTGTATGGTGTGGGCGAGCGGCTAGAAAGCACTGTTGCAGGTTGTCGGTCCCTGCTGTCGCGGTCGCGGCATGGGACGGGAGGAAGCTTCCCTTCGGTGAGGTCGTCAAGGTGAGCACCATCCACACCGTCGGAGATAAATTTTCTAGGAATACTCTCCTATCCGAATCTTGTGAAGCTCTTGGATGGGAGGATTATGAATTGCTTCTCGTGTATGAGTTCATGGCCAAAGGGAGCTTGGAAAACCATCTATTCAGTGTGCATGCGAAGAAGAGCGTTGCAGCATTGCAGTTCATGGCCTGGCCACTCGTCAGGTTCTCGTGTACTGCTATATAATTAGCACAATACAATGCATCCAATTTATTTGCCTTCAGTTTAATTAAATAATGAAATTGACTATGGAGAATCTGAACATAGCATGATAGTTACATTGTTACCTGAGACAAATCACAAGACAAAATAGCAGCTTTGTTATTTGTTGCATTGACATGTTATTTTAATATCAATTTACAATACACCAGTAACATCATATATGCTACCTTTTGGCCTGTTCCCTTCATTTTATTAAAAAAATACATAATAATATAATAAGTACCTGTTTGTTCTAAAAATAATACTTCTGTAAATGAGGTTTCATCATACAAGTGAATTTTTTCACAAGTTAACGAGTAGTCGTATAATCTCCAACAAGTCTTTAATCATAAGCTCTGTAGCAACACACTGATGGAGGAGTCCATACATGCCACGTGTCTACCTAGACCTTCGTATAGTATGAGGTGAGCCGATCGAGCTAGAGCCTGTAACATACGTAGTTCCATCCGTACCAGTGAACCAAACCAACCGAGATTGATGCACAAGGACGCATAGCGTGACAAGATTGTCTCGTAAATATGCCCGTTTGTAGGATTCCTCCATATATTGTTCACCCTGTTATTTGCTTCACTAGTAACGGGTGCGCGCTTTGCGCGCAGCAGATTTATACAAAATAAAATATAGTTAAGTAAACACTGGTAGAGGGTAATATGTTTGTTGCAATATTTGAAGTTACCTTGTTATATTTACATAAAATGTTTTCAGAAGAGTTGAGCAGTTATATATAATTACACAGAGAGCATTCTATAACCTAAAACGCTGCTGATAATCTGAGAAAATGTTCAGTTCTTGGAAGATCTGGTGTCCGGCTTTTCTTTAATGCGCAGAGATCCATGTTTGAACCTGTATAGTTGGGAAACAAAGAATTTTAATGTCTTCGTTTATGGAAGCAGAAGAGAAAGGGATGGAAGTGTTCAACATAAATGGTTATTACAATAAATTTCTATTTTCTATTTGCATGTATATGTGGTATTAAATATTGGATAAGTTAAATATTGGACAAAAAATATGTGTGAAAGAAATATAGTCTTCGATAAGTTCAGTTTTCTAGTTGCAATAATTACCAAAGTAAAATAGAATGATGCTTTTATAATAGATAGAAAATAATACATGTAGGATATTGTATAGCAGAGTATAACCTTTTTGGTGGAGATTCAATTGTAGCTGTTGGACCTTTTCCCTTGTCGTCAAGTATTGCATCATGCTGCATATATAAAAATTATTTATAAAGAAGTGGCAAGAAGGTAATGGTATTTGTTAAATGTAAATAAAAGTGTGAAGCGGTATTATCTATAACTGTTATTGTCTATAAGTGTGTACCTCTATGTTTCCTTCGTCGATATCGTCGTTTTCTGCATCAGTAATATCAATGCTGGTTGGTCTGTGAATATAGAACATATGTAATACAAATAGTTGTTAGTATAATGTGTTACTATGATACATTTTAACATGGATGTATATATATATAATAAAAGAGAGTTAGTACGGTTTTGTTGTGCCGTCATTTGTTGGATATAGAAGCTTCTTCGCAACCTGCAAAAGTTAATTGACACATTATTTTAGTTCGAAGTAATAATGCGATATATATGTACTATATTATTTTTTGATTGAAAAAATATCTTACAGCTGTCGAAGTTGTCGTGGATAATTTTTCTAGAGCTGTAGATGGAGAATCTTCAAATAGCTTTAGTTTTGATGTGTTCGAAGGTGTTGATGGTCCTTGTTGGTCAAGATTCTGAGCTTGCACTGGTAAAGATTGCTGTCTTCCATGTGCAGTAACAATGGAGTTGATTCGCAACATGTTTGGATGGTTGTTTTCTTGGAAAAAGGATTGATCATCAACTGTGACTCTAAATGTAAATTTTAGGGATATAATTTGTGCTAGGTCAGGTGGGATAGATGAATGCTCACTAACGCCTCTTAAAACGATCTCACATGATTTACCGACGATTTGTCTTGCTATGTTATTGAAACAAAACATTTATGCGGTTTCTGTCCCGTCAGATGCTAGGAATTTCAGCTTGTACCTGATGTACAAAAAGTGTTTTCTCAGTAATTAGTACAATATAAATTGTATGGAGAGCATACATAGATTTAACTATTTGTTGGCACTAAGTAATTTCAATTATAACAACCAAAACTAAAGTACTTAGTTTAAAAACTTACCTGAATGTGCATTTATCCCAGTTACAGTCATTGCAATGATAAACTGTATTTTGTGGAGTTGACGCTTTAAAGCATTTTGTGCAAGCTGGATACCACCATTTGTTTTCGACCGGTATTTCTGTTATTGTGACAGTACATTCATATCCTATCTCCTGTGTTTTGGATAGATGTTTAAGTTTATGAGAATTGATTATCATAAGGGAATATAATAGGAGAGAACTTACCGGGAAATCGTATGGATTAATTCTAATAAGGTCATAAAGGCTCTTTGATTCAACTGCTTGTTTGTTTTCAATTGTTGGAGGATGATTTAAAGCATGGGGAAGTTGTAATGCAATTGTTCTTGTCTGCTGACTGCAAAGGATACGGGGTATCGTATCATTGTATATGTTATTTCTATGAGAAGGGAGTATTTGATTTAATAGTTTTTGTACCTGGTATGATAAGGTTCTGCTTCTGGAATTGTAGGATTGAAGTACCATCTATAGGCAGAGCCACCACTTAAGTAAACAACTAGTATTTGTAAAGGATAAATTGTTAGAACATGTAGGATGTAGTAGAATTTAAATCATCTAACTTAGTGTTAAATTTATTTTGTATATGTAGATAAATGAAGCATACCTTTGTAAAATTTTGGCAAGCATCCAACAAAAAGCACGATAATTGGTTTTTTGGGTTTGGGTCATACACATCATGAAGGCTGAATGATGTTGCTTGGTCTGCCCATAAAATGATCTTCAAAGGTGTGTTGCTGTTTTTTTAATGTTAAGTTACATGTTTTTTCTATTATATAAAATATGATATCATTAAAGAGAGGGTTGCAGTACCTGAGATCTTCTATAATAATGCTCCTTGTCAGTACTGGGTTCAATTGGCTCTGGATATGTATGGGTGTCATTTCATGAACCTGGATTATGACACCAAGAACATCTGACACCAATTTTCAAGTTAGAATATATTAGATAAGTGAACATAAGCCATGACTAATAGATAATATAATCTAAGTCGTTGTGTAGTAATACCTAGAAAGTTTGGTTTGGTCTGAATATTAGATTTAATCTGATCAAACGGTGTTAGTCGGTAGACGTATTTTGGAAACACTGTTGGAGGGTCTATGCCACGTTTTACGATGGTATAGAACGTGAATTGTATCATCTTGTCACCATCAACTACTTTGAACGCATTTTTTGCTACACATACTCTGAATCTGCTGATATTATAAATTCTTCCCTCTTCAATGTCTGGTGCTTTTTGATCAGCTAAGTTTGCTGGAATTTCAGCATAGATAGCATTGCCCTGTCACAACATAAAATTCCGTTAAGTTGTTGTATTAACACAAATTGTCTGTAGAGGTCTGCACAAACTTACATACATAATTTTACATAACATGCAAAGTAATCATCACAAAACTCAAAAGACTGCCGATGATATAAATTAGTGTTTAGTTCTTGTAGGCTTTCTTGTGCATTTTTTCTTTGAAAGAAATAATCAGAGCAAAGTGCTCTAAATTGCTCAGACCTTGTCTTCTTTTCAAAAGTTTATGATCTAGGGTTATTTTGTGGAGAAAATAAACCTGATTTTGTATAGAAAGTAATGCTATTTTGAGAATGGTATCAAAAGAAGACAAAGTTTACTACAGAGGAATTGACGTTCCTACTTTAAGAATATATATATACTAGGTGAGTGCTTGTGCGTTGCAACGGGAGCATATAATACCACCGTTTGCATTTGAGTCGCCCAATTCAGACATGTTGCAAAGGTCTTGGTGTTCAGTGGAGGCGTTGAGTGCACAACCACTAGCTTGATAACCTGATGCAGAGCTTGTGCAACATCTGGTGGCCCACAATAAAAAGGAACATAATCGTAGCAGTGCACTGTCACAAAAGCAGTATGATAGTATGGAGTAGGAATCATCACTGGGTAAAGATTGGGAGTCGTGACTCCTGACATCACCGTCCCTGCCTCTCTAGCAATTGAACTTGTGGCATCTTAGTCCTGTTCCATAGGCTGAGATATCATCACTGGAGATGAAACTGGACCTGAGACCTGGCGACGGAACTGAAGCGGGCTTCCACAGGCACAAGAGAAAGTACCACAATAGCTAGAGAGACCACAGGTGCAGGCTTGCAGGTAGGGCTGCAACAGGTTGTGGAGCATCCAAATGTTGCTGCTCCATTCCTTGTGAAGATGAACGCGAGAGCGAAAGTTGATCAGACGACTAAAAAGA
Organism: Zea luxurians; assembly: GCA_029449295.1. Lineage (NCBI taxonomy): Eukaryota > Viridiplantae > Streptophyta > Magnoliopsida > Poales > Poaceae > Zea > Zea luxurians. Next base: position 22,267,822 of record JAOPSE010000009.1, on the reverse strand, counting down.
AAAACACAAGAAACTTTCATTAGCAAAGAACAGGTCAAAAAATAAATAATGTTTTTATGATACTAAGGAGCTCCAACAAAAATGGGGTGCTACATTAATAAGGAACTCAAAACTCTCATACTTTAGCGTCACTATATATTACTCCCGTAACACAGAGAAGGTAACATGTAGTGAAGAATAAAAATAATTTAGGTATCTGTGTTGCTACGGGGTTAACAAAAATTATTACAAATCATTCATCAGAGTAAAAAAATGCTTTACATCCTTCTATAGTTTACATCTACTGTTTTTTTCTCGAACACGCACATGGTAATGGAACCCTCTTATAATTTGTTCATGCACTTTGAGCCTGTTGTTCCTCCACCCGTCATTAATTTGCATCTACTGTTAGTGTATACCTGTGAAGAATATGTTCCTCTATTTTTTCAAAGGTGGGAGGACAGCAGTCTCTTCAATGTTTATTTCACAGTTTCCATTAACTTGTACATTAGCCAAAAATGTATTTTTAAATTACATTTTTAGTGTTTCGTTTTCGCCCTCTATTTTTTCAAAGGTGGGAGGACAACAGTCTCTTCAATGTTTATTTCACAGTTTCCATTAACTTGTACATTAGCCTAAAAATGTATTTTTAAATTACATTTTTAGTGTTTCGTTGTAATGGCAAAAGGTGAATAATCTGTTGAAACTAAGAATTGATATGTGAAAGGTGAATAATCACTAAAAGTTTGTTGTCAACATTGGTACTCACCTAAAGCCATTGAGCAAAAACATCTATTAAGACTTAGGACTTCATAAGGAAGAGTTCATCACTAAATCCACTTTTTAGTAAAGTAGCAACAATTGTAAATGATTGTTGCTGCCATGTGATCATGTCTTTCCTCTAGGTTTGAGTCTCATAAATGACCTGGCATATTAGATGAATAATAGAATTAGTTTCTCAGTGTCCACGATACGATTCTACTCTGACTGCTTGCTGGTGCTGGGTCATGGACTTACAGCTTTGGTGAAGGTCATGGACTTGTAATCGTTCCAGTCAAGGGGATCCTCTGGCGACTTAGCCTTCCTGATGTCAAGGTGCTCTTTCTATAACAGCCAGCAGACCATCCCTAAGCTCATGGATTACAGGGCTAATTGTTTTTTGGCTATGGAATTGAGCTCGGTTGCAGAAGTTATGTGTACCCTTATCTGTCCGAGAGCTTTGGGGTTGTCGGACAGGTACTTCACCGCCATCATCGAGGTGGTCGACACAGTCTCGTACCCAGAGTATATGAGGGTGATGAGAAGGTCGATGATCTGGTCGTCGCTGAGCTTCGCCCTGGTACCCTCATTGCCGCTGAGCAGCGCGTCCAGCATGTCGTCTCGGGCGTAACCAGAGGACCTCCGGTCAGCGATCATCTGCCGCAGCATTGCCACGAGCTTCTTCCTTGCCTGAAAGACCAGCACTGCTGCTGTTAGATGGGGCTCAGTTGTCTAGCTCGACTGCTTCTTCTTCTTTTTTTCCTTTCCTTCTGATGTTTTCAGGTATTGCAAAGTAACGAGAAAGAAAGAAAAAAACAGTACCTGGAGCCCTTTGCTGTAGTTGGTTCCTGGGACATTGATTGGCAGGGAGAAGGTGCCAAGTACAAGGGTGTACAGCTCTGCCTTTAGGGCGTCGGAGAGTGGACCAGCAGAGATGCCAGCGATCTGCCTGAGAGCCGAGAGCAAAGCCATCTGATGCAAGGGAGGGGGAGGGAGAGAGAGAGAGAAACAAAGAAAGGCAGATAAGATTCTGCAATAATAATAATAATAATAGTAATAATTAAGTTGGCATGCTCTAATGCAAATGGAAGAGGTATGGAGCGTTTCTTTTGCATTGAGACATGTGAGGTGGTGATGATGGTGCTGGAGTGTTCGTTGTGCACTTTGGAATGTTTAGATTATTGTCGCTACTTTACGTTTCTTTTTAAATTACATGTGATCATGTAATTTAAAAAGAAAGGCAGATAACATCTATTTAATAAAGCTACTCTACAACTTCCACAAAAGTAAATGATTGTTGCTGCCATGTGATCATGTCTTTCCTCTAGGTTTGAATATGTCCGAAGCTCCTAAGGATTCCATGGAAATTGACCTGGTGCAGAAAACAGAAAAAGTAAAAGTTACAGGAGAACTGTCATCTGAAGAAGTTGAGACTGCAAGGCAAACATCTGAAGTGGAAGCTGCAGACAGTACATTTGTCAGTGAAGTTGACAGGCTTGAGAAAGCAGGAAATATTGATGCTGAGCTAATTGTCCATGTGAATCAGATTGGGGAAGGTGCAGAAGCTGCATTTGTATCTGAAGAGTCATCTCAGCAAGTGGGCGACATTGAGTAAGCTTACACTCAAAAGGAAGCGTCAGTCAGTGATCTACCCACAGAGATAGAAACCTTACATTCTGATGCTATAATAAAAGAGTTGCCTCAAAAGGCTCTAGATAATATGCAAACTGATATAGCCACGGCCCCAAAACAAAGTCACAATCCAGGAGATAATGCTGTATTTGAAGCCGTCACTGAAGTGCCAAGTACTGCACAAGATCATAGTGAGGATGATGTTGGGGATGAAGTTCCAGAAGAGCACACTGTATCTCTTGTGTTACAAAGTCAAACCCCTGGTGAGAAGCTAGTGAGAAGCCAGTTCTAGTGGTAGATGTGCCTGCTGCTGCTGGTTCTATCGCTCCTGAACATGCTGAAGCCGGTAAGGAGACTTCTTAGAGCCCTGTGCTTGTAGGTGTGCTTACAATTAGGAACATTATAAATGGTAAAGTGCTTTTGAAATTTGAATGCAATACTCTAGTTTGGCTGTTGAAGATTCTCTTTCTGCTTGTTACTTTTAGGCACTGTGTTCAGAGAGCCTATTATATGCAAAATCGTTCCAAGACTTGTTCCAGGTATTTAACGAAATGTGAAACTACTCTGCATTTTGATGTGCAATAATGTTTTCCCTCTAAACTGAAATGCTTGTGGAACCAGGATGGACTAAGCCCATCTGCATTGGAAGGCATGCCTTCGGTAATCAATACTGAGCTACCGATGCAGTTCTGAAGGGGCCTGGGAAGCTGAAGCTAGTTTTTGGCATGGACGTATGGTTGCCTACATCAGATCATTAAACTGAATTTGTTAACAGTTTTTTCTTTCGCAGATTCACATTATGTCCTATATGATTGCATTATTTATCATTTAGAGAGCTGATGCGAGCCAAAATTTAATCCTCCATTTTTTTCTTGTTTCCTTCTCAATTGGTAGAGGGAAAAGAAGAACAGATTGATCTGGAGGTATTCAACTTCACTGGTGCTGGAGGAGTTGCCTTGTCTGTGTACAACACTGACGAGGTACTACATGTTACTATAGCTCTCTGCCTTTAGTTACAACTTGCGATATATTGTCTCAGTTCTGAGTATTTTTCTGAACATATTTTTAATTGCTATGGATAGTCAATCCGAGCTTTTGCCGAAGCTTCTATGACAACTGCTTATGAGAAGAAATGGCCGTTCTACCTTAGCACCAAAAACACAATCCTGAAAAAATATGATGGCAGGTGCTTACATCTTTATATGCTCTTATTACCTTTTGCTTGTATATAGACAATTGGTCCTATATGTATGTGTGTGTATTTCCGTTTTGATATTATGTGACTTTGCAGGTTTAAGGACATTTTCCAGGAGGTCTATGAAGCTGACTGGAAGTCCAAATTTGAGGTTGCTAGAATATGGTGAATTTTCATCTTTTTGTTGTTCGCTCGAACCTTCCATAATGTTTTCTCTCAGTGTTTTCATGATGTTGAACCTGGCAGGTATCAGCATCGTCTTATTGATGACCGAAGGCATGCCTTCCAATGCAGATTAGAAAAACCAAAACATAGAAAACATACCGAGGACCAAAACAAGTGGTTGTATTCATGTAGGTCAGCAAAACCAAAACATAGATGTAGGCATAGGGAAGATTAACGTGAGCAAGCAGTGCTACCTTTCCACGAAGCGCTCCTTCTTCCTCGACTCGATGGAAACCTCCACCCATCGCTGATGTCACTGGCCGACGATACCTCCACACTCCAGTTCAAATCTATCGTACCTTGTCGCCACCGGCCTACCGTCTCTCCTCTTCGACGCCCTTTGGATACAGTTGCATAGATGTGATGCTCCAAGATTCGACGAGCCTCCATGGACGCGGGCGGTGGCTTTTTGGCAGAGTGATAGAAGCAGAAACAGGGGGCAGCGCCATCTTCGATTTCACTGAGTCACCGGTGAAGAAGCGGGCGCGGGCGAAGAGCTCTTCCTGCAATGGAAACCGACGGTGGTCGGGGGGAGGATCTCGGACGGGGGTGGGGGCACGGTGGCTCGGTGTAGGTGAGAGCACCTAGAGGGGGGGGGGGGTGAATAGGTGATCCTGTAAAAACTTCAAACTTAAGCCACAAAAACTTGTTATGTGTTAGCACGATTATTGCCAAGTGGCTAAGGTGAAGTCTCAACAAAACACAATACCACAAGAGATCAAGACAGAGGTGACACGGTGGTTTATCCCGTGGTTCGGCCAAGCCAATGCTTGCCTACTTCCACGTTGTGGCGTCCCAACGGACGAGGGTTGCAATCAACCCCTCTCAAGCGGTCCAAAGACTCACTTGAATACCACGGTGTTTTGTTGTTCCTTTCACTATCCCGTTTGCAAGGAATCTCCACAAATTGGAGTCTCTTGCCCTTACAAGTATATGATCACAAAGAAGCACAGAGTAAGGGAGGGAAGCAACACAAACAAATCCACAACAAAAGCGCACACACACGGCCAAGACTCGAGCTCGAATGACTATCTCAGAGTTCACACTAGAACAGAGCTCGAATCACTTAGAATCACAAACGAATGCGCAAAGAACTTGTGTGGATGATTAAGAATGCTTAAGAGTTGCTTGTCTGTCTCCTCCATGCGCCTAGGGGCTCCTTTTATAGCCCCAAGGCAGCTAGGAGCCGTTGAGAGCAAATCCGAAAGGCCATCCTTGCCTTCTGTCGTCGGGGGCACCGGACAGTCCAGTGCACACCGGACAGTGTCCGGTGCCTGATTTGTTTCCTTTTCTGGCGCTGCCGACCGTTGCAGCCCGTTGGAGATCTGCGAGCCGTTGGCGCACCGGACATGTCCGGTGCACACCGGACAGTCCGGTGCCGTCTTCCGACCGTTGGCTCGGCCACGTGTCCCGCGCCGATTGCGCGGCCGACCGTTGGCCTGGCCGACCGTTGGCTCACCGGACAGTCCGGTGCACACCGGACAGTCCGGTGAATTTTAGCCGTACGCCGCCGGCCAAAATCCCGAGAGCGGCCAGTTCGAGTCGAGTCAGTCTGGCGCACCGGACACTGTCCGGTGCACACCGGACAGTCCGGTGCTCCAGACCGAGCTGGGACTTGGTTGCACACAGCCAAGTCATTCTCTCCCCTTTTCTCTTTTTCTTCTTTCTGTTTCTAACACTTAGACAAATATGTTAGTCCACAAAACCAATGTACTAAGGCTTAGAAACATACCTTTACTTCATGATTTGCACCTTGTTCATCCATGTACACAAATTCACAATTAAACACATGTGTTGGCACTCAATCACCAAAATACTTAGAAATGGCCCAAGGGCACATTTCCCTTTCAATCTCCCCCTTTTTGGTGATTTATGCCAACACTACATAAAGCCACTAGAACAAGTGCAAACTCAATTCAAATAACACTTAAATTTATTTTGAATCAATTTTTGCATATATGGATCATCCTTTGCCACCACTTGGTTTGTTTTTGCAAATCAAACACAAATCTCTATCTCCAAGTTAAACACACATGTTTAAGCATAAAGAGAGTCATTCAAAAAGAGATTGATCAAGGATTTCAAAAACTCCCCCTTTTTCCCATAATTACTACTTCTCCCCACAAGAAGCCAACTTTTGACAAGAGAGACAACAAAAGAGTTTTGACAAACCAAAAGCTCTATTCTACTATTTTCAAAATCTCTCAAGTGGTAGCTGATCCATTTATTGCTTTGGCCTTTATTTTCTCCCCCTTTGGCATCAAACACCAAAACGGAATCAATTTTGGCCCTCTAACCCCATTGCCTCACCAAAATCTTCAATTAAGAGCAAATGGCAATAAGAGGTCATGAGATGAACTTGGAATAAGTTACCCCTCATCGGAGTGCAGTGGAAGTCTTGCATGATCCAAGTCCACCTTTTCCCTTTCAATTCTCCTTTGTGACTAAATCAAACAAACTCAAGCATATGGTTAGTCTCAAAGGGTCAAGTTGTAACACATCTCCCCCTAAACATGTGCATCACTTTGCAACGGACTTGTGAGGTCCAGGGAGTGTTTGTACAACTTGAGCACCATAATAAGCAACAAAATGCAAAAAGGAAACATGATCAAAAGCATGAATACATGTATGCTATAATTCAATCCAAGTTCCGCGAATCTAAGACATTTAGCTCACTACGCAGCCTGCAAAAGGTCTTCTCATCTAAAGGCTTGGTAAAGATATCGGCTAGCTGGTTCTCGGTGCTAACATAAAACACTTCGATATCTCCCTTTTGCTGGTGGTCTCTCAAAAAGTGATGCCGGATGTCGATGTGCTTTGTGCGGCTGTGCTCAACAGGATTTTCCGCTATTCGGATAGCACTCTCATTATCACATAGGAGTGGGACTTTGCTCAGATTGTAGCCAAAGTCCCTGAGGGTTTGCCTCATCCAAAGTAGTTGCGCGCAACACTGACCTGCGGCAACGTACTCGGCCTCAGCGGTGGATAGGGCAACGGAGGTTTGTTTCTTAGAGTTCCATGACACCAGGGACCTTCCTAAGAATTGGCACGTCCCCGATGTACTCTTCCTATCGACCTTACATCCAGCATAGTCGGAATCTGAGTACCCAATTAAGTCAAAGTTAGACCCCTTTGGATACCAGATCCCGAAGCAAGGCGTAGCGACTAAATATCTAAGAATTCGCTTCACCGCCACCAAGTGACACTCCTTAGGATCGGATTGAAATCTAGCACACATGCATACGCTAAGCATAATATCCGGTCTACTAGCACATAAATAAAGTAAAGACCCTATCATTGACCGGTATGCTCTTTGATCAACGGACTTACCTCCTTTGTTGAGGTCGGTGTGTCCGTCGGTTCCCATCGGTGTCTTTGCGGGCTTGGCGTCCTTCATCCCAAACCGCTTTAGTAGATCTTGCGTGTACTTCGTTTGGGAGATGAAGGTGCCGTCCTTGAGTTGCTTCACTTGGAACCCAAGGAAGTAGTTCAACTCGCCCATCATCGACATCTCGAATTTCTGCGTCATCACCCTGCTAAACTCTTCACAAGACTTTTGATTAGTAGAACCAAATATTATGTCATCGACATAAATTTGGCACACAAACAAATCACCATTACAAGTCTTAGTGAAAAGAGTTGGATCGGCTTTCCCAACCTTGAAAGCATTAGCAATTAAAAAATCTCTAAGGCATTCATACCATGCTCTTGGGGCTTGTTTAAGTCCATAGAGCGCCTTAGAGAGCTTACACACGTGGTCGGGGTACCGTTCATCCTCGAAGCCAGGGGGTTGCTCTACGTACACCTCCTCCTTTATTGGCCTGTTGAGGAACGCGCTCTTCACATCCATTTGGTACAACCTGAAAGAATGGTGAGCGGCATATGCTAGCAAGATACGAATGGACTCTAGCCTAGCCACAGGAGCAAAAGTCTCCTCAAAGTCCAAACCTGCGACTTGGGCATAACCTTTTGCCACAAGTCGAGCCTTGTTCCTCGTCACCACCCCGTGCTCGTCCTGTTTGTTGCGGAACACCCACTTGGTTCCCACAACATTTTGCTTGGGACGAGGCACCAGCGTCCAAACTTCGTTGCGCTTGAAGTTATTAAGTTCCTCCTGCATGGCCAACACCCAATCCGGATCTAGCAAGGCCTCCTCTACCCTGAAGGGCTCAATAGAGGAGACAAAAGAGTAATGCTCACAAAAATTAACTAATCGAGATCGAGTAGTTACTCCCTTGCTAATGTCACCCAGAATTTGGTCGACGGGATGATCCCTCTGAATCATCGCTCGAACTTGGGTTGGAGGTGCCGGTTGCGCTTCTTCCTCCATCACGTGATCATCTTGTGCTCCCCCTTGATCACACGCCTCCTTTTGATGAACCTGTTCATCGTCTTGAGGTGGGGGATGCACCGTCGTTGAGGAAGAAGGTTGATCTCCTTCATCTTGTTCCTGTGGCCGAACGTCTCCAATCGCCATGGTTCGTATAGCGGCCGTCGGAACATCTTCTTCATCTACATCATCACAATCAACAACTTGCTCTCTTGGAGAGCCATTAGTCTCATCAAATACAACGTCGCTAGAGACTTCAACCAAACCCGAAGATTTGTTGAAGACCCTATACGCCTTTGTATTTGAATCATAACCTAATAAAAACCCTTCTACCGCTTTGGGAGCAAACTTAGAATTTCTACCCTTCTTCACTAGAATGTAGCACTTGCTCCCAAATACACGAAAGTACGATACATTGGGTTTGTTACCGGTTAGTAGCTCATATGACGTCTTCTTGAGGAGGCGGTGAAGGTAGACCCTGTTGATGGCGTGGCAAGCCGTGTTCACGGCTTCCGACCAAAAGCACTCGGGGGTCTTGAACTCTCCAAGCATCGTCCTCGCCATATCGATTAGCGTCCTGTTCTTCCTCTCTACCACACCATTTTGTTGTGGTGTGTAGGGAGCGGAGAACTCGTGCTTGATCCCTTCCTCCTCAAGAAACTCCTCCACTTGAAGGTTCTTGAACTCGGACCCGTTGTCGCTCCTAATCTTCTTCACCTTGAGCTCAAACTCATTTTGAGCTCTCCTGAGGAAGCGCTTGAGGGTCCCTTGGGTTTCAGACTTATCCTGCAAAAAGAACACCCAAGTGAAGCGGGAAAAGTCATCAACAATAACTAAACCATACTTACTTCCTCCTATGCTTAGATAGGCGACGGGTCCGAAGAGGTCCATATGCAGCAGCTCCAGAGGTCTTGACGTGGTCATCACATTCTTGCTGTGATGTGCTCCTCCAACTTGTTTACCTGCCTGACAAGCTGCACAAGGTCTATCTTTTTCGAAATAAACATTTGTTAGACCTATCACGTGTTCTCCCTTTAGAAGCTTGTGGAGGTTCTTCATCCCCACATGTGCTAAGCGGCGATGCCACAGCCAGCCCATGCAAGTCTTAGCCATTAAGCATGCATCTAGACCGGCCTCTTCTTTTGCAAAATCAACTAAGTAAAGCTTGCCGTCTAGTACACCCTTAAAAGCTAGTGAACCATCACATCTTCTAAAGACAGACACATCTACATTTGTAAATAAACAATTATATCCCATTTGACATAATTGACTAACAGATAGCAAATTATATCCAAGACTTTCCACTAGGAATACATTTGATATAGAATGCTCATTAGAAATTGCAATTTTACCTAACCCTTTTACCTTGCCTTGATTCCCATCACCGAATATAATTGAATCTTGGGAATCCTTATTCTTGACGTAGGAGGTGAACATCTTCTTCTCCCCCGTCATATGGTTTGTGCATCCGCTGTCGATAATCCAGCTTGAACCCCCGGATGCATAAACCTGCAAGGCAAATTTAGGCTTGGGTCTTAGGTACCCAACTCATGTTGGGTCCTGCAAGGTTAGCACAAATGTCTTTAGGGACCCAAATGCAAGATTTATCTCCCTTGCATCTATCCCCTAATTTCCTAGCAACTACCTTCTTACCCTTTCTACAAATAGCAAAGGGAGCATTACAAGCATAATAAATGGTAGAAGGTTCATTCACTACTTTCCTAGGAGCATGAATAACATTCTTTCTAGGTACATGAGCAATATCTCTCCTAGGCATATGTACAACATTTTTCCTACACATATCTCTATCATGCTTATAAGACGAACTAGAAGCAATCATGGCATGGGAATCATAAACATGTGAATCAAAATGATTATAAGCATGTCTCCTATCATAATACATAAAAGCATGATTCTTTTTAGCATTACTAGCCATAGGGGCCTTCCCCTTCTCCTTGACGAAGATGGGAGCCTTATGGCTTGTTAAGTTCTTGGCTTCCCTCTTGAAGCCAAGCCCATCCTTAATTGAGGGATGTCTTCCAATTGTATAGGCATCCCTTGCAAATTTTATCTTTTCAACTTCACTCTTGCTAGTCTTAAGTTGAGCATTAAGACTAGCCACTTCATCTTTTAGTTTTGAAATTGAAACTAAGTGTTTGCTACAAGTGTTAACATCAAAATCCTTACACCTAGTGCAAATTGTAACATTTTCAACACAAGACTTAGATTTATTTGTTACTTCTAATTTAGCATTTAAATCATGGTTAACACTTTGTAAAGTAGCAATGGTTTCATGACAAGAAGATATTTCACTAGAAAGCACTTCATTTCTTTTCACTTCTAAAGCATATGATTTTTGTGCCTCTACAAACTTATCATGTTCATCATACAATAAATCCTCTTGCTTTTCTAAAAGCCTATCCTTTTCATTCAAAGCATCAATCAATTCATTGATTTTATCTATCTTAGATCTATCTAAGCCCTTGAACAAGCAAGAATAATCTATGTCATCATCACTAGACTCACTATCACTAGAAGAAGCATAAGTGGAGTCTTGAGTACTCACCTTCTTCTCTCTTGCCATAAGGCAAGTGAGACGCTCGTTGGGGAAGAGAGCCGATTTGTTGAAGGCAGTGGCGGCGAGTCCTTCGTTGTCGGAGTCGGAGGAGGAGCAATCCGAGTCCCACTCCTTTCCTAGATGCGCCTCGCCCTTTGCCTTCTTGTATTGCTTCTTCTTCTCTCTTTTGTTCCCCTTTTCCTGGTCACTTTCATTATCGGGACAGTTAGCAATGAAATGACCAAGCTTACCGCATTTGAAGCATGAGCGCTTCCCCTTGGCTTTGGTCTTGCTTGGTTGTCCCTTGTGGCCTTTAAGCACCGTCTTGAATCTTTTAATGATGAGAGCCATCTCTTCATTATTAAGGCCAGCCGCCTCAATCTGTGCCACCTTGCTAGGTAGCGCCTCCTTGCTTCGTGTTGCCTTGAGAGCAAGGGGTTGCGGCTCGTTGATCGGACCGTTCAACGCTTCGTCGACGTATCTTGCCTCCTTGATCATCATCCGCCCGCTTACGAATTTTCCAAGCACTTCCTCGGGCGTCATCATCGTGTACCTGGGATTCTCACGAATATTGTTCACGAGATGAGGATCAAGTACGGTAAAGGACCTGAGCATTAGGCGGACGACATCGTGATCCGTCCAACGCGTGCTTCCGTAGCTCCTTATTTTGTTGATAAGGGTCTTGAGCCGGTTGTACGTCTGAGTTGGCTCCTCTCCCCTTATCATGGCGAACCGTCCAAGCTCGCCCTCCACCAACTCCATCTTGGTGAGCATGGTGATGTCGTTCCCCTCGTGAGAGATCTTGAGGGTGTCCCATATCTGCTTGGCATTGTCCAAGCCGCTCACCTTATTGTACTCTTCCCTGCACAAAGATGCTAAGAGAACAGTAGTAGCCTGTGCATTTTTATGAATCTGTTCATTTATAAGCATAGGGCTATCCGAGCTATCGAATTTCATTCCGTTCTCCACAATCTCCCATATGCTAGGATGGAGAGAGAATAAGTGACTACGCATTTTGTGACTCCAAAATCCGTAGTCCTCCCCATCGAAGTGTGGAGGTTTGCCAAGAGGAATGGAAAGCAAATGCGAATTCGAACTATGTTGAATACGGGAATAATCAAATGAAAAGTTCGAATTGACCGTCTTCCTGTAGTCGTTGTCGTCGTCCTTTTGGGAAGAAGTGGATTCATCACTATCGTCGTAGTAGATGATCTCCTTGATACGCCTCGTCTTCTTCTTCTTCCCTTCCTTTCGTCTATGGCCCGAGCCGGAGTCGGTAGGCTTGTCGTCCTTCGGCTCGTTGACGAAGGTCTCCTTTTCTTTGTCGTTGATCACAATACCCTTCCCCTTAGGATCCATCTATTCGGGCGGTTAGTCCCTTTGTGAATAGAACGGCTCCGATACCAATTGAGAGCACCTAGAGGGGGGGGGGGGTGAATAGGTGATCCTGTAAAAACTTCAAACTTAAGCCACAAAAACTTGTTATGTGTTAGCACGATTATTGCCAAGTGGCTAAGGTGAAGTCTCAACAAAACACAATACCACAAGAGATCAAGACAGAGGTGACACGGTGGTTTATCCCGTGGTTCGGCCAAGCCAATGCTTGCCTACTTCCACGTTGTGGCGTCCCAACGGACGAGGGTTGCAATCAACCCCTCTCAAGCGGTCCAAAGACTCACTTGAATACCACGGTGTTTTGTTGTTCCTTTCACTATCCCGTTTGCAAGGAATCTCCACAAATTGGAGTCTCTTGCCCTTACAAGTATATGATCACAAAGAAGCACAGAGTAAGGGAGGGAAGCAACACACACAAATCCACAACAAAAGCGCACACACACGGCCAAGACTCGAGCTCGAATGACTATCTCAGAGTTCACACTAGAACAGAGCTCGAATCACTTAGAATCACAAACGAATGCGCAAAGAACTTGTGTGGATGATTAAGAATGCTTAAGAGTTGCTTGTCTGTCTCCTCCATGCGCCTAGGGGCTCCTTTTATAGCCCCAAGGCAGCTAGGAGCCGTTGAGAGCAAATCTGGAAGGCCATCCTTGCCTTCTGTCGTCGGGGGCACCGGACAGTCCGGTGCACACCGGACAGTGTCCGGTGCCTGATTTGTTTCCTTTTCTGGCGCTGCCGACCGTTGCAGCCCGTTGGAGATCTGCGAGCCGTTGGCGCACCGGACATGTCCGGTGCACACCGGACAGTCCGGTGCCGTCTTCCGACCGTTGGCTCGGCCACGTGTCCCGCGCCGATTGCGCGGCCGACCGTTGGCCTGGCCGACCGTTGGCTCACCGGACAGTCCGGTGCACACCGGACAGTCCGGTGAATTTTAGCCGTACGCCGCCGGCCAAAATCCCGAGAGCGGCCAGTTCGAGTCGAGTCAGTCTGGCGCACCGGACACTGTCCGGTGCACACCGGACAGTCCGGTGCTCCAGACCGAGCTGGGACTTGGTTGCACACAGCCAAGTCATTCTCTCCCCTTTTCTCTTTTTCTTCTTTCTGTTTCTAACACTTAGACAAATATGTTAGTCCACAAAACCAATGTACTAAGGCTTAGAAACATACCTTTACTTCATGATTTGCACCTTGTTCATCCATGTACACAAATTCACAATTAAACACATGTGTTGGCACTCAATCACCAAAATACTTAGAAATGGCCCAAGGGCACATTTCCCTTTCAGTAGGTCTGATCCGCCTCCCCGTGGGCATGGTGCGATCTAGGAATAGAGCCACGCGCAGGCGGGGACGCGCGTCCGGGCGTAGGGAGGGGTCGTGCGCAGGTGGGGAGACTCCATGGATTGTGTCGATCTGTGCCAGGAAGCGAAATCCATGGAGAACGCGGCGCGGACGCGGTTGGAGAGGCAGGGGCGAGGTGAGAGCAGGGATTGTGTCGATTTGGGCGTATGAAGCGGACGCGGTTGGAGAGGCTGGGGCGAGGAGACTCCATGGATTGCGGAGAATCCATGGATTGCAGATCTGGGCGGAGGATTCGCGGACAGGATTCTAGGGGGAGAGGAGTGTGGGGGCGAGGAGAGACCGCGAAGGAGGAGATGGTGAGGAGGCATGGGCGGAGGCGGCCACTCGCGCGGCAGAGCTGCAGGAATGCCTGGGACGCGAGGAGCGAGGCGAAGCGGCGGCAGACGGCGAGGAGCGGTGGGAGCTAGGCGCGGGGCACGTAGGCGAGGATGGCGCGGCTGTGAGCACGGGAGGCAGAGGCAGAACGTGCGCCATGAACGGTTGTGGACGCCTACTTTACGTACTTAAGAAGTAGTACTAGGTGAGTGCCCGTGCGTTGCGACGGGAGTAAAATTTTTTGTATGAAACATAGAAACGGAACAACAAACATCACTATGATATGCAAAATCCGTGTGATAAACATTATCAATATCACATAAATTATTCCTAAAGAGTCAATTTAGAGTTTTGTAATGACAGACAAATTAGGGTTTAGGGTCTAGAGCAAATAGTCAATTTAGGATTAGATTAGTGTATGGTTGTCGACACATTTGTCTATCATTACAAAACTCTAAATTGACTATTTAGGAATAATTTATGTGATATTGATAATGTTTACCACATGGATTTTGCATATCATAGTGATGTTTGTCGTTCCGTTTCTATGTTTCATATAAATTTTTTTACTCCCATCGCAACGCACGGGCACTCACCTAGTATATATATACACTAATCTAATCCTTTTTAGCGATATCGATAATTCATTGTTGTATGTTTGTAGGGATGATACATCGGCACGAATTGTCCTCATAACTTAATAGATCAATCACAAAGTTACTTCGAAGAATCTTTGCATCATACACACAAACACATAAGAGAACAAAACATCAAATTTGTATTATGTAACCGGAATGTATGTTTGAACATGAAACGAACGTACTAGACTCACCCTAATAAATTCTATTCGTCTGTCATTCCCCACTTGGTCATAGCTTGTAGCACGAGGTAGCTGGTATTAAGCATATATAATAATGTTTGGCCAACTATGTTATATACAATGATTATCATAGAAAAAATTTAAACTGCTGAGAAGGTGGTACGAAAAAATACCCTCTTAAGTCAATTGGAACACCAGTCCGAATTGTATGTTCCCACTTAAAAATATCCTCTGCCCATCCTGAACATTTCTTGCTGTAGGCAATTTTATATTTCTTTGAGGCCATGATAATCGCTTCCGCGAACCTCTTGTATGGCATGTGCTTATACCAGTCTTGAGTCGGTGTAAAGTCGATAAAAGTCACGTGCTTTTTAACATGATCTATTACGAAAAGGGTGTAACATCCGTTGAATTTCTATGGCATAAGAACCTACAAAGTATCAGTCATTAGGATTGCAAAGAAGTGCCCTTTATAAATCAGAGATTGGGATAAGTTAATAGTGAATTAGTAATTAGTTTGTGCATACTCACAGAGTCAGTGAGGTCTTTGCGGTCTTGTGAAGTACCAAGTGAATCGAGCACTTGTAACTCCATATTTCTTGCATTGATCACAGCAAGATACCAGTGCGTCCCTTGGATGTTTATCGGAATAAACACCTACAAAAAAAATATAAATACCGCATAAGAATAAATACATGTAAACACTAACTGTTTAGATTGCAAACTCATATGTACCATGTCATGGTCTAGGTAAAGTAAAACCCTTCGTTCAACGCTACATATTTGTGCCATGCCTTTAATTGGATATAGCTCCTCTGTTTTAATTTCAACATCACCATCTCGCTTCAAAAAATTGAATTGGAAAGCATTTTCTATGTGGACACGACCTCCAGATCGGCACTTTAGATGCTTTTGAGCTTTAATTAAATTTATGTAACAATCTATCACCTGCAAGTGTGTAAGTTGTGGTTAAAAAATACCAGGGTGAGTAAAAAAACTTATACATAACAAGGTCGTCAAATTTTAAAACTAAGCATGGATTACCTCGTCACCTAGATATGCATTCGACTGAAATAAACATTCCATCCACTTCATTTCAACAAAGGCATTATCAATAACCACGACATCTACCCTTGGTTCACAAGGAATTTCCTTAATAAAATCGATGAGGGCAAGATCACCCTGCGTGCAAATGTAGTCTAGGAGCAAACAATCGTGAGATAAAACTAAAATTAGTTACCATAAAAATACAAATTGATTCTGCTATGGTACTATAAAAAATAGCTTGCCACAAAATAAGAGCCAAATTTTTTGAAAGTGCAAAATTAGCAACCTTATGAAAATGTAGTGTACGAAGGAGAAGCGACACTCGGCGCAGCTTTGGACGTCAGGCTCACACGGCTCGAGCACGCAGCAGTTAGTGATGACGACGAACTTGGACGATGGCAATGACTTTCCAACGTCGCAAATAGAGGGTGCGCACGAATAGCGAGCTCGGTGAGACTTGTTGTAGCGCGAACAGAGGGCGCACGTCTAGCTGGCAGCAAGGAACAAGCGATCCAAAAAGAAGCGAGCAGGGGATGTGGCTAGGTTGTTGTGGGGGAAGAAGGTCGTGATCCTGCAATTTATAGAGCAGAGAGAGGCGAGAGCTTCAGGGAAAGAGATCGCTGCTGCAATTAATGGCGTGCAAGAAAAGAAACAAGTCTACCAATCGGGGAAACAAATATGAGGAAGATGAAAGGAATTCACGACAAGGGAAGGAGATGAGAAAAGGGGAAACAAACCTGACGGCTGCTACATTCCCTACGGTGTTGGCTATAAGCATTGGCTACAGCCCAGATGCTACATTCCCTCTGGCCGACTCGTGCTTAGTTGTGTGAGATCACAACAACACTGGTCGAGTCGAGAGAGCAAATCATAGAGGAAAATCTGCATCTCCGTGAGCTGTGATGTGCCATAGTTATGTCATCTGGGCTGCTAGCCACGAGTTTGTTGTATTGGGCCAAAAGGCCACGAGTTTTTTCGAGTCAGTTCATCAGTCACTAAAAGTGCAAGAGTGAACGGTCCTTAAATTGACTCAAACTAACTCATTTCTTTTCTAACGGTGCATATAAACTCGAAAAAAATCAGTCACCCTACTTTGCCGAAGTCCTGACGGTGCACATAAACTCGAATTTTTTTAGGAAAAATCATTATGACATTAGTCCATATTAGGAGATAAATAGGGAAACAACATTAGGCCTTTCATCCACCAAATACTCTGAAGCAACATAAACAAAAACAACATCCCATGTCTTCCATCATTCACCAAGAACTTTGAAAGTAACATAAACACAAATATGATATTTAGATCAGAGGAGGACGACGAGGATCTGCAGGCCGAGTTCTCCCCCATGGGCTCCAGCGGCGGCGACAGCGAGTCCTGCGTCACCACGGAGTCCGACGAGGACGCCTCCTCGTACGTCCTCCTGGAGCGGGTGCGGGAGCCCTCGCATGACGGCGACGCCGACCACGACCTGGACGCCACGTGGAACGCCATCATGCGGAGGACACGCCCCGCTCCTGCCGCTCCTCCTCCCACGCAGCACCAGCACCACCAACCGCCGAGAACCCAGAACCCGTCGGTCGACACGGAGAGGACGAACCGCCGCTTCGACGACTTCATCAAGAAGAACCGCAACTCTTTTGGCCGGCGTCCGACGGTAGCTAGGCGACCTTCCGACCTGAACGATCCAGCCTCGCCACTTTTTTTCTCTTTTCATCTTGGTGTATATAGCACAAGACACAAGTAATTTATATCTTACCTACTCGGCGAGATTGAAACAACACAGTAAAATTCCGTCCTTGATCAATACTAATCAGTCGGCTGCTTGATTAACCCACGATGAGTCCGGAGGCTGGCTGGCGATTATGGAAGGGGAGAGGGCCGCGTCTGCCATTAAGTGCTTGAACGATTAGGGCAGGGTGGAGCAGTACGGATTATGGAAGGCACGCATGATTATGGAGCAAGAGTTGTGGAGATTAGGGAAGGCAGGAGCAGGAGGCGCGCGTGATTATGGAGCGTGAGTTGTGGAGATTAGTGAAGGCAGGAGCAGGGCGCACTGGCGCAGCAGGGGAAGGCAGGAGCAGGTGGGTGGCGGCGCTGCAGGCTATAGGCATCGAACGGAATGGTAGTAGCAGGCAAGCAGAGACTGGACAGCCCACAATGATGCTTCTGCTTTTGCGGTACAGGTGTGGTACAATATTGGAGGAACCGCACATGCGACGGCCTCGGACGGCAGCGCGCAGCAGCGGGAGGGCAGAACGTGCACTGTGGACGCCTACGCTCTGCTCTTAAGAAGTAGTAGGGATATATATATGTATAATATACATACATACATATATGATTCATCAAATAGTAGTAATGTGGCCTCATCAGTTTCAAGAACAATTGCACAATAGCAAATTTGTTTTACCTGGCAAAATATTTCCACGTCGATCTGTCTGTTTGTGTGAACGATGATCTTCAGGACAAAATCGTGTGTGATGGCGCTTTTGCAACACAATGAATGTAACTAGAGGAAGGTAGCCCTCTTCCAAGCTAGCACACGCCTAAGTACAAACACAAACAATAAATTATGTAAACACAGTTAGGAGAATACATCAAAAGAGAATAATATTGTGAAGAAAATATCTTTCTAATTGCATCCACTTCATAAAGCAAGAACCGACTAAACTGCTCCTAACTGGCATGTCTCTACAAATCAAGGAAACAAGTAAAGTAACTCCAGGATTCTTCTCCAAGTATACAAGGTGTAGTTGTTTAGCTGTTGAAATATGTACTAACATGAAGAAAACTGGCAGGTGTTTTTCTTTACATGCAAGGAAAAGAGATTTAAGTTCAGGCAGCAACATAATTCATTCAAACAGACAATTACGAACCCACAGAAAATTTTCCTATTTGGTTTGCGGCTCCCATTTGCCTTATAGAATGACACGAGTAGTTCCCTGAAGCAAAAATATGACATTTAAAAAAAGGACATATCCTTTATCTGAAGAACTAAGTTAGACAACTAAGATGTTTAGCATGCTTGATCATTCCACAGTGAACAAATCCCTTTTGTGGATCCTTCACTTGTGTGAAAAGATCAGCTATGATATCTTCCCTATGATTTTCAGTGGTGCATAAAATTATTTCACCTTTAATATATAATCTGATTTCAGTTGTTCAATTGTGTATTGGCAAAAAACAGATCACCTTCAAGCAAAATAAACATGAGGCATTCACTCACCTTGTTGCTGTCGAAGTTCCTTTTGCAGCTTCAATTAGCAAAGTTCAACTGCTAGAAGAACTGAAATAGAGAAGAAAAAAGTATTTAGCTACATAGGACGCTTCCCCTCAGGCCCTCACAGAAAATTTCAGATTTAGATATTCTTCCTAGATCTGCCAGCCAACGCATTAGATAACTACAAGAAGTTTCAGAATAGAAGTACAGACATGTCATCTAAGGGGAATTCCACCTAGAACACACTGTATTTTTTTCTTTCTAAGAAGAAGAATAAACTACAATTTGTGCCTAAGCAATGAAAAATACTATTTGTGCCTAACCATATCTTGACAGATAACCAATTTTCTCTACATGTTAATTATCATATCTGGAAGACCGAAGCACTGTAGGTATATCCTTTTTAGCTCCATAAACAAGAGGTAGCAGTAATGGAAGCACAATTCTATTGGTTAAACGCTCAAGTTCTGTGACAATCTCCCACATGGAAGGCCTGCCATCAGTTTCCCAGATGGTGCTTGTTGTGATATGACACCAGTTGAGATGAGAACATTGTAGGTATATCAATGGTTTCATTATGAATATTGAGGCTATTTTTCTTTTCTTCCTAAGAACTAAACAAAAACAACTATGCAAGAAGCAGCAAAATAAACCTAGGGGAGATCTGGTTCAATTGATTAAAAAAATGCCAACACACTCACTGTGATTACTTGCTGCTCTACATAACTTGTGCGCTATTGATATGAGTTACTTTGAGGAAACAATACATAGAATCAGACCGACGTACCTGGCTGTAGTCTTCCTGGGACATCACCAAGAAGGTTGAGGGTTGGTGCCTCGCCCACGCGGCATTTTATCGGTCCGACGATGCCGTGGATGGAAACCTTGCCCTGGAGCCTTGATGGAAGGTTATGGTGCGTGGATTGTGTGGGCGAAGCCGATCGGGAAGGCGCGGGGACTGTCTGCTGTCCATGGATCACGCGGATGGCGTATGTTGGAGAGCAGATCGGGCGTGGGGGAGTGGATCGCGCGGTCGCGGGGTTGGGGGCAGAGATTTCGGAAGGCCGGCGTCGTGCTCTCCATGGACAGCAGATCGCGGGGACGGCCTTCCATGGAGCCCTCGCAGCATGGGCATGGGTGTGGCGTGGCCTGAGCCCGGAGCCGTGCATCGGTTGTCGCGCTAGACGAAAAGGATGACATTAGGAGGGGCGAGGAGCGCGATAGACGCGGGGGATGGGGACGGAGAAGAGACAGGTATGGGATCGGGGGACGGGGGCGTGCGCGGCGTGGTGGCGGTGGGAATCGGCCACGGTGGGCGAGGTGGAGGAGGATGCGAGGAGGCGACGATTCCCTGGAGGAGGATTTCGCGGCCGCCGAAGATGCTCGGATTGGAAGGGGCTCGGATGGGGCGGAGGCGTCCGTTGATGGCGGCGAGGATGGAGTCGCGAGGTGGGGCAGAGGAGAGGGAGCGCGTCCGCGCCCGTCGCGGAGAGGATGGAAGGGGCGCGGATGGAGCGGAGGAGACGGAGGCAATGACATCAGTCGCGAAGAGGAAGGCGTTAGTCGCGGAGAGGAGAGGGAGGCGTCAGCGGTTGGTAGAACCACGGGATGTGAACGCCTACAGTAGGTACATAAGTAGTATATATATATATACTGTATTTATATATTACACCTGGGTGCATTCAATATAGAGAATGCACCCAGGCCGAACCTACGTGCCAGGTCCGAGTCAACCGTTCCACCCAGGCCGTCTTCGTCCCTCCCGCACGCTCCCGACAGAACATTTTCACTTTCCCGCCCCGCCCCTCTTTCTCCGTGAACGGCTCCTCCGTGAACGGCTCCTCCGCGAACGACTCAACCTCTTCACATAAGTTGCAATCACACCAGACTTGCAGTTGCAATTACACCAAGAAGCAGTTGCAATCATTGTTTTGTTTAACAGATTTTTGGACATAGTTATATAGAAGTTGCAATCATACCAGACCAGCAGTTGTAATTACACCAGACACAGTTGCAATCATTGTTTTGTTTAACAGATTTTTGGACATAGTTATATAGGAGTTGCAATCACACCAGACCAGCAGTTGCAATTACACCAGACAGCAGTTGCAATCATTGTTTGTTTAACATATTTTTGGACATAGTTATATAGAAGTTGCAATCACACCAGACCAGAAGTTGCAATTACACCAGACAGCAGTTGCAATCATTGTTTGTTTAACATATTTTTGGACATAGTTATATAGAAGTTGCAATCACACCAGACCCACAGTTGCAATTACACCAGACCAGCAGTTGCAATCTTGTTTGTTTAACAGATTTTTGGACATAGTTATATAGAAGTTGCAATCACACCAGACCAGCAGTTGCAATTACACCAGACCAGCAGTTGCAATCATATTTTTTAACAAAATTTCTCAGAGTTATTTAGTACTTGCAATCACATCAGAGCAACTCAGCAGTTGCATCCACACTACACCAGCAGTTGCAATTACAACACATCATCGGTTGCAATCATTTTGTTTACATTTTTTAACAGATATTTGGGTAAAATTATACAACAGTTGCAATCACACCTAATGCGGGCTTGCAATCCCACCTAATGCGGGGGACAGGGAGGCACGCCGACAGAGAGGCGCGCGGCGGCGCGGGGACAGGGAGGCGCGCGGCGGCGGTGGGATTTAGGGGAGGAGCATCGAGGAGACGGCGGCGGCGCGGGGACAGGGATGCGCGCGGCGGCGGGGAGCAGGGAGGCGCGCGAAAACGCCTGAGTGCATTCAATATATATATATATATATATATATATATATATATATATATATATATATATATATAGAAGTATCCAAACAATAAATGGTAGAACCATGTTCAAACCAAACCAAACCTGGACATGTTTGGATGCACATGGCTAGTTTCTAATTTGGCAAACTATAAATGGTAGAATCATGTCCAAATCAAATTAGGACACGTTTGGATGAACATGGCTAGTTGTTAATTTGGCTAAAAAATTAGCTGAAATCAGATATGATCGGCTACCAACTGGTTGGAGACTTTGTTACCAAAATTAACTCGTTTATTAGATCCAGCTAAAATTAGCTAGCTAATAATTAACCCAACATAACCTCAGATTATGTATATAATTTGTTTGTACCCACACACACGGTTGTGGCATGCCACCATAACTTTGCCCCCCCCTCAGCAAGGTGAAAAATGAGTAAACTCTAACCTGTGATCTGGGCGACAAATGATAATATTAGCTAAGTTGAATCGTCCTAAAGACGGAAGTTATTCATCCTTGTAAATGGATCTAACGGAAGCACACAAATGGGACAACTTACATAACATCTTTAAATCAGAACATGAGAGTGTGGTAACACCGACCATGGCTATGGTTAAAGGGAATTGGCAATAAATCTCAGTTATGTATTGTTGAATTACGCCTAGGAATGGGTCAAGAAGATCTCTGGTTTAGTAGTACGGGAGGAGAGGATAAGGTAAAGTGTTTTTATTAAAAAATAAGTTGCTTGTGTTCTAAATAAAATAAGCCGATTTAAAAATCATCTTAATCTATTTCAAAGAACTGAAAGAATACATGTGGCTTAGCGCTAACACAATTAGGCATCTCCATATTTAAATGGATCTAATTAATCAGATGAATGCTAAAGTTTGCTAAGGAAATATACAAAAACATTAGGAGAGTTGATACACTATTGTTTGTTGTAAGCTCTGTTATCAGAGTTCCACTTTTTTTCAGAATCAATATACAAAAAGTTGTTACTGGCAAAAAATGTATGAAGATTAAAGGTTGTGACTTGATACCTTTTGATCATATAGAATCATATCAACATGCTGCAGTGGAGCGTTATCGTTAGCACCTCGGAAAATCCACTTTCTGGTAACACACACTTGAATTGTTGCATGTTTCTTGTGCGGTTCTAAGTCAGTTAGCAGCGTATACTCCATTGTTCTATGTTTAATTAGAGAAAACGTCAGGCTTAGAAAATGAAAAAAGTGATATAGAGTTAACCTGAATTTAATAACTTATGAATGTAAAAAGCCCTGGCATATGATTTAATGTAATGTAATCAAATTGGCAATTGTATGTGTTTGAAGTGAATTAGTTGTTAATAACCATTGAACAGATAATGATGATATTTTCGCGAAAGCAAATGTATTATTCTAAGAAACTATGTGTAGTAGAATATGAAGGTGTGTATGTAAAGTGAAATAGACTAAGTATAATACAATATGATATGCAAAACCTTACCGTAATATGCAACTGTAAGATATATAAATCTATGATAACACATAATGTACATATAATGAGTACTGTTAAGGGTTATGAGGACATGGCAGTAGCATTAGTTGCAATGCGACTGAATATTTCTTTGTAAACTATATTCTTTGTCTCCTTGCTTGACCTTCCATCATCGTCTTCAATCTATATTTTTCAAACCTTCTTTGGAAGTCACTCGAGATACAGCAACATAAAGCTGCCCATGGGTGAATACAGGTTTTTTGAGGCAAATACCTACTTGTGATAGCGTTTGACCTTGACTTTTGTTAATTGTCATAGCATAACAAATTTTTATTGGATATTGTCTTCTTTCTAGCACAAAAGGAACTTTGACTGTTTTCAGTGGTAGACATATCCTAGGAATGAGAACATTTTTTGTAGTATGTGTTTCCGTTATTATTTGAGACTCTAAAATCATGTCTGCTAGAGCGGTTATAATGAGCCTTGTACCATTACATAATCCTTTAGCTTGATTTAGATTTTGAAGCAACATAATGGGCACTCCTTTTTTTAGCAACAACTTGTGCTGTGGGAAACTGTTGCCATCTATTGAATTTAGAAATTCAATTGGGTACAACAGATCTAATGTCCCTCCCTCATTTGATTGTGGTGCAATTCTATCACAACTTAGATATTATCTGTGAAGTCCTGGTGTTGGGGACTTGTTCTCAAATACTATGAATTAAGAACAAGGCAACACAGAGAATGTTAAACGTTAAAGTCATTCGTCCTTCGAAATATTATTTCCCTTGGGATATAATGAATTTCGGAGGACAAAGGTTACGGAGGTCATACCTTCGTAAATCACAACACATAATAATGAAGAAAAGGATCATGTGAGAAATAAAAGATAATGTAAACATTCATATATTATTATCAGCTCATTTCTATTTTATTACCATGGGTCAATAGAAATGACATTAAATTACAAGTGTACTTTCGGCTCAAAGGAAAGCAAAAAGGTACGAGCGTGACGCAAAAGCAAATGCCAAGTCAGCGTGAACAGTACGGGGTTACTGTTCATCTATTTATAGGCACGGGACGCAGCCCATGTAAAATTACACTTATACCCTTTACATTTGGTAATAACTCTATAGTAATCCATCGAGGTCTAAATAGCCTTTTCATCTTTAAGTCAGTTTTCCTTTTTTGCTATCATGCCGAAGCTCTCCTGCGCACAGCTTCGGCTTCGCGCTTTCCTTCGTACTCCTTTTGTGCTTCTTCATGCTGTGGTTTCGACTCAAGTCCGAAGGTACCTGTTCATGCATTATACTTCCAGGAACATTGTTAAATCATGTTTTTGAGGACCTTCGAGAGCCGAAGGCCCCCAACAGTAGCCCCTCGCAATATTAATTTGTTAGAATGATAAATTCAGATTGCGACAAGGACGAAGGCCCTGAGCCGAAGGTCCGAAAAAACACCTTCCCTCTGCTAGAATAGCAACAGCCACTGACAAGCGGGCCCTCTAGCATGCAACGCACCAGGCGTATAAATAAGAGCACACCACGAGCTCATTTGACACGCTTTCTTGCCATCTGCTCTTGCTTACTCAATTTTTAGCTCTTGCGCACCAACACTTGCTCGGCTTTTTTTTTTAAATTTTTAAGCTTCGGCTTTGAGCGCACTTTCTCAGCACTTTCGAAGATGTCTGAAGATAAGAAAGCTGTCGCTGAATCGAAGCTGAGCCTTTCTGAGGAGATGAATCTTGGCTTTATTGAATCAATAGCAAAGACAAATGCAGAGAAGATTACTAGGGAGATTTTGGAGGGTTTATCTGAAGACACTGGTGATAGTGACAGCTATGATGTGGAAAGCGGCGGGGAAGACTCCGAAGATCGACCCTGGCAACCGAGCCATGCAGTTTTTTGGAAAATCAACTATTAAACAAAGCCATCTTGACAACATGAGGGGGAGATACTTTCGGGATATGTCTATTGTGAGGGCTGACGACGGAGAGAAGACTTGTCCTACTCCAGAGGAAAATGAAGTCGTGATCTTCTGAAGCTTTTTCAAGGCTGGGCTTCGGCTCCCTCTGAGCAGCTTCGTAGTCGAGGTCTTGAAGATATTCCAGATTTATCTTCACCAGATTACCCCCGAAGCCATTATAAGAATGGGAATCTTCGTATGGGCTGTAAGGAGTCAGGGCTTGGAGCCAAATGCAAAAAGTTTCTGCAGTATGCATGAACTGTTATATGAGACGAAGCCCTGGGGTAAAGAACAGTATCATAACAATTTCGAGTGCTATAGCTTTGTTGCCCGTTCTGGCTCAAGCTCGCCAGTACCGACTTTTCGGAAGAGGTGGCCCGGAGACTGGACGAAAGAATGGTTCTATGTAAAAAATGATTTAAAGGCACGAGAATACATTAAAGAGATAATCATGCGCCCTATCTGGCAACGCTTCAGGCTCCGGAAACCGAAGGTAGAAGTTGACGAAGCTGCCGAAGAATGTCGCAAGGCCTTCGGCTTAGTCTGCTCTTTCATCGGGACAAGGGACTTAGTTCAAGAGCACGTGGCCTACAGGATATGGCCATTGGTAGCCAACTGGGAGATGCCAAAAGAATCCATCAGCAATCCCCACCAAGGTGATTTGGTTCGGCTAAAATATACCTTTAGGTTTAGAGACCAGTTTATCGAGCCAGACGACGACTGGCTAAAAAGCGTCGAAGCTACAAGCGATGAGCTGCTTGGGCTGTACTCCAGAGCAGAAGATAACGCATTATCTGCGACCTTTGGGAACCGGAAAAAGAAGAGACTAAACAGAGTTTTTGATGCTCTTGGGTTCATGTATCCTGACTATCGTTACCCGCCCCGGGGGCAGAAAAGAAAAAGTGGAGGTTCCGGGAGAGATGATGTTTCAGCCGCTCCGAGCGAGCCTGTGCCGAAGATGAAAAGGGTGAAGGTCCTTACTCATCGACCGCGCTATATTGAACCGGCCACAGTGCCCGAATTTGGCGGTGAGACCTCTTCGGTGACCGAAGGCAAGAAACCTGCGACTACGCAGAAAATTGAAGAATCGTCTGTATCGCCGAAGGCATCATCAGCCAAATCAAATGAGCCGAAGGCCATTAACATTGAAGAGATGAAGGTTGAGAAAACAAAGATATTAGAAGTAATAAGTCCTTCGGCAGAGGTGACAATGCCGAAGGCACAAAAGGATCTTTCAATGACTCCCAAGAGGAAGAGAATGGTCAACGTGTTAGATGTTCTAGAAACAATAAAAACTTCAAGCTCTACTCCGAAGAAAGCTGCCGAAGCTTCGGAAACACAAATTGAGGCCGAAGCTGCCAAGATCCAAGTCGAGACCGAAGCTGGGCCTTCAGAGCCCGCCAAGGAGAAATCCTTGGAAATTGGAGAAAAAACAGAGAAAAAAGCTGCAGAAGTAATTCTAACTGAGAAAACCGCCATTCCTATTCCCAAAGTATCATCCGAAGCTCCTGATTATATTATACGACATGCTTCGGGAAAAAGATTATCTGAGAGAGAAAAGCGAGAGGCTCGATTCTATGCTCAAAAATTGAAATATCCAAAGGGGGCACTAGTATTCAACGGCAGCGGGGAAGAAGACTTCTTGTATTGTCTCCTAGACAGCAAATAGATTTCTGTCTGCCGAGAGATGGGCAAGAGCTTCGGGTTCCCGACACTAGAAGATGGGCTCTCAGTGTTATCAAAACATGAGTTGGCCGACAGCTTAGCATACAATAGTTTAAAGGTGAGAAAATGAGATTTTTGTATTTAAAATCAAAATTTTCCATTTGCTTACACTTAATACCGCATTCTTTTGCAGGGCCTTATTCTTAGCAACGCCCTCAGGGCGCAAAAAAGTGCCAAAGATGAAGGGTGTACCATAGCCTTGAACAACCTTCGTTCCGAAGTAATTGAACTAAGGAACGAAGGTCTTGAAAAAGATAAAATATTAAACTCATTGTTGAACAAAATAAAAGAAGACGAAGCTGCTTCCAAAGCCCAAGCTGAAGCTCAGAAATACGAAATCGAGGATCTTCGGAAACAGCTATTCGAAGCTAAAGAAAAATGCGACCTTGCAGAGGCTGATCGAGATATTAGCGCATATTGGAGGAACCGCTTACAAAAAACAGTTGATGAACTTCGTGCATCCAAGGAGAGGTGCTATGAAAAGTCTATAGAGTGTGTTAAGAAAACAAAAACTAGTTTCACCAATATTGGCGCATATTCGAATGAAGACAACTTCGTATTAGGCGATCCCGAAGGTCCAATTGATTGGATCAACGACGAAGCCGAAGCCTTTGAGGAAGTTTTGAGTGGCCGTGTAGATGTCTGCGCCTTCTCAGGTGCCAGAGGGATTGCGGCTATTTTGGAGAAGGTAGGATGCGAACACGTGAAGAATCTGGCTCAAGCCGAAGCTGCGTTCTCTATTGAAGATACAAAAGACCCCTCGGCCGAGGCAAGCTTAGTTGGCGGAAAGTTTTTCACCGACATCTGGGAAAATGGTGGCCGAGGGATAGTGTTGGGGACTTGTTCTCAAATGCTTCGGATTAAGAACAAGGCAACATAAAAAGTGTTAAATGATGAGGTCCTTCGTCCCTCGGAACATTATTTCCCTTCAGGATATAATGTACTCCGGACGAAGGTCACAAATAATATACCTTCGTAAGTGCGATAAGTTATGACGAAGGACTTATGAGCAACATTAAAAGTAATGTAAACATTTAAACTTTATTACCATGTCATTTTTATTTTATTATCGTATATCAATAGAAATGACTTCAAATTACAAGTGTACCTTCGGGTTGCAGAAAGACAAAAGTACACGGATGACGCAAAAGTAAAATGCCAGATCAGCGTGAACAGTACGGGAGTACTGTTCATCTATTTATAGATGCGGGACGCAGCCCACGTAAAATTACATTCATGTCCATTACATTTGCCAATGACTTATGGAAATCTGTCAAGGCCCAAGTAGTCTTTTCATCTTTAAGTCGGTTCCCCTCTCTGCTATCGCGACGAAGCTTCCCTGCGCACAGCTTCGGCTGTGCACCATCCTTCGTGGAGCTTGGTAATCAGCCCGTCCTCCATTTTAATCCCCCTTCGTCTGGTTCAGGCTTCGTCCTGACCGTACTTCATGTTCATAATTCTGAGTCCGAAGATACCTGTTCACATAATCCACTTGGAAAACATTGTCAAATCATGTTTTTGAGGACCTTCGGAGGACGAAGGCCCCCAACAGTAGCCCCTCGCAATATTAATTTGTTAATGATAAATTCAGATTGCGATATGGACGAAGGCCTTGAGCCGAAGGTCCGAAAAAACACCTTCCCTTTGCTAGAATAGCAAGATTCACTGACAAGCGGGGTCTTTCAATTTTCAACGCCCTGGGGGTATAAATAAGATCATACCGCAAACTTATTTGGTACGCACACTTGCCATCTGCTTCGGCCCACTAAATTTTTAGCTCTTGTGCACTAAGATTTGCTGATCTTTTTGATTTTCAAGCTTCGGCCTTGAAAACAGTTTTTTAGCGTTTCCGAAGATGTCTGAAGGTAAGAAGATCCCTGCTGAGACGAAGCTGAGTCTCGACGAAGAGAAGAACTTGGGGTTCCTTGTAGCGATGGCGGAGACCAATACGGAGAAAATCACCAAGGAGATTCTTGAAGGTTTGTCCGAAGATACTGGTGACAGCGACAGTTCTGATGTAGAAAGTGGTGGGGAAGAGTCCGAAGATCGACCATGGCGGCCAAGTCACACGGTTTTCGGGAAAACCACTATTAAGCAGAATCATATTGATAATATGAGGGGGAGGTATTTTCGAGATATATCTATTGTGAGGGTTGATGCTGGAGAAAAGACTTCTCCCACCCCCGAAGAAGATGAAGTCGTAATCTTCCGAAGCTTTCTCAAGGCTGGGCTTCGATTCCCCCTAAGCAACTTTGTTGTTGAAGTCCTGAAGACATTTCAAGTCTACCTTCATCAAATTACTCCCGAAGCTATCATAAGAATGGGGATGTTTGTTTGGGCTGCGAGAAGCCAAGGTTTAGAACCAAATGCTAAAAGCTTTTGCAACATTCATGAGTTGTTATATGAGACGAAGCCCTGGGGGAAAGAACAATATCACAACAACTTTGGGTGTTACAGCTTCGGTGCCCGCTCCGGGTCAAGCCGCCCTGTGCCGACCTTTCGGAAGAGGTGGCCCGGAGCCTGGATGACTGAATGGTTCTATGTAAAGAATGACTTAACAGCGCAAGAAGATGTCAAGAGTATCATTATGCGCCCCATCTGGCAACGCTTCGGACTCCGAAGGCCGAAGGTTGAAATGGATGAAGCAGCCGAGGAATGCCAAAGAGCCTTCGGCGTAGTCTGCTCTTTTATTGGGACAAGGGACTTGATTCAAGAACATATTGCCTTCAGGGTGTGGCCACTTGCAGGAAAGTGGGAAATACCGAAGGAGACCATCAAAGAGTCCGACGAAGGCGGACTGGTCAGACTGAAATACACATTCAAATACGGGGATAAATTTGTTGAACCTGATGACGACTGGTTGAAAAACATTGAAACATTAAGTGACGAACTGCTTGGGGTGTACTCGAAGGCCGAGAACACTGCGTTATCAGCAGCCTTCGGAGGCCGAAAGAAGAAAAGGCTCAACCGGGTATTTGACGTAGTCAGGTTTGTCTACCCTGACTATCACTATCCGGTGTCGGGTCGCAAAAGAAAAAATACTTCTCCTGCGACAGAAGCTACCACGAGTGCCACTAGCGAGCCAGCGCCGCAAAGGAAAAAGATAAAGGTGCTCACTCACCGAGCGCGTTTTATTGAGTCGGCCACAGTGCCAGAATTTATTGGTGAAGTCTCTTTGGCCTCTGAAGCTACAGAACCAGCTCCAGTGCCGAAGATGGAAGAAAAGACTGAAGCGCCTTCAGCAGAAAAAGCAGAGAAACCGAAGATTGAAGAGCCAAAAATATCGGAAATCTTAAGTCCTCCAGCAAATGTCGAAACAATAAAAAATCAAAAGGGCCCGTCGGTGACCCTGAAAAGAAAAAGAATGGTGAACGTGCTAGATGTTTTGGAGACAATTAAGTCTTCAAGCACAACTCCAAAGAAGACTATTGAAGTTGCTGAAGTGTCTACCGAAGCTGTAGTTGCTGAAGCTTCGAAGCAACAACCTGAAGCTGAAGCTGGGCCTTCAGAGCCCACCAAGGAACAATCTTTGGAAAAAATATCAGAACCAAATTTGGTTGAAGAAATTGACACTGCCGCCCCCGAAGCTCCTTCCAGCATATGTGATTACATCGTACGACATGCTTCGGGGAAGAAATTATCTGAAGAAGAGACTTACGAAGCCAACTACTATGCCAGAGAGCTAAAATATCCGAAGGGGGCAGTAGTGTTTAATGGGACAAATGAAGATGACTTCCTGTACTGCCTTCCTGATAATAAAGAACTATCTGTCTGCCGAGAGATGGCTAGAAGTATGGGGTTCCCGAAGCTCGAAGCTGGATTATGTGCTATGACAAAGGAGGATCTCGCGGACAGTCTTGCGTACAATAGCCTAAAGGTATGGGAATTAGACGCTTGATTTTTTTTTAATACATAATTCATTCTTTTATTCTTATATGGATTCTTTTTCATATAGGGCTTAATCCTAAGCAACGCATTAAGAGCACAAAAGAGTGCCGAAGATGAGAGCTATGAAATTGCGTTCAACAATTTACGCTCAGAAGTTATTAAACTGAGAAACGAAGCTCTAGAAAAAGATAATATTCTGCTTACATTAGTAGACAAAGTAAAAAAGGACGAAGCTGCTGCAAAGGTTTAGGCCGAAGCTCAGAGACGCGAAATTAAAGATCTTCAGAAGCAATTGGCCCGGGCGAAAGAAGAACGCATACTTGAAGAAACAAGACGGGAATGCAGCGACCAATGGGCTGATCATTTGGAAGCAACCGTGGAAGAGCTTCGGTCTTCTAAGAAAAAATGCTTCGAAAAATCCATGGAATGCGTAAAGAAAATTAAAACCAGCTTCGCCAGCGTGGGCGCATTTTCCAGTGAAGAGAATTTCTCAAGAGGCAATCCCGAAGGTCCAATAGAATGGATCAGTCACGAAGCAGAGGCCTTCGAGGAAATCCTGAGTAGCCGCGGTGACATCTGCGCTTTTTCGGGCACCAGGGGAGTTGCTACTGTCTTGGAGAAGAAAGGTTGTGAACATGTAAAATCTTTAGCTCAGTCCGAAGCTGCCTTATCCTCCGAAGACATCAAAGACCCCTCGGCCGAAGCAAGCATGGTTGGTGGCAAATTCTTTACTGATGTCTGGGACAACGGCGGCCGAGAAATGGCGCAAGAAATTATTCAAAGGAGTGAAAAAGGCATCCATGATGCTAGGAAAGTGACAGAAGTTGCCGAAGGGCAAATAGGTATTAATTAGTCGCTCTTATTGTGTTGTAATTTTTATTTCAAACTTTGCTCGCGGTTTGTAATAGTAATGTAAAAATATTCTCTTCCCTCAGAACCTGCTGTATCGTCTGTTGACCCTCACACAAAAGAGGATGACGAAATCAAACAAATGGCCGAAGCTATCATGGATAAAGTTGTTGAACAACTTCTAAATGAGGCTGCCGAAGTAGTATTAAGAGAAGACTAGGTGTTATTAGAAAAAACATTTGAAGTGTGATCTATGTCATATTTTGTACATTTGAATGTAATATACAAGTCTCTTTTCATCATTCAATTCTTTACGATGCATGAAATTCTACATACATACCATTTTTGAGCCTTCGGCGAAAAAACACCTTCCCTTCTTTTCATGCTTCGTGAAGAAGACATTCTCCGAAGCTGTGCAATTTCGATATTATTCTGATGAAGCACGTCCATGCTTTGTGAAAACATTCTCCGAAGCTGTATTCCGAAGATTATCATTGTATTCCCTCGTGACTTTACACAATTTTCGCTTTCTCAAAGCGTCCTTTCGAAGGTTGATACTGTGTCCCCTTCTTTTGCCATATGCAACATGATGTATGATGCTTATGCTATGCAAAATGATGTGATGATGTTATGTTATGCGAATGACATTTGTTCCGAAGATACACACAAAATATATTTGTAAGCTCTGCATTCCCTTAGGAACGTCTTTGGAGCTTCTTCGCCTTTTACTTAGGCGGTATCAGCGTTGACTTTTCGCTGTAAGCTCTGCATTCCCTTAGGAACGTCTTTGGAGCTTCTTCGCCTTTTACTTTAGGCGGTATCAGCGTTGACTTTTCGCTGTATGCTCTGCATTCCCTTAGGAACGTCTTTGGAGCAAAAAACTTACACTACGCTCCCTTTGGAACGGCTTTTTGTAACTTCGGCAACCTACTCTGCGTTCCTTAGAACGACTTTTTGTTGCTTCGAAGGATTTTTAATAATTCGAAGGTCCTCCTTGTTACCGCAAATTTTTAAGCTTCAGCAACTTAAGCCTGTGGAGAAGATAGATTTTCCTGATAAGCAACCACGAAACTATTACATGAAAACTGAAATGTTCTTTATTACACAGAAAATAGAATTGAACGAAAAAGACTGCTATCAAAGTAGGATATTTATCAATAAATGTGCTTCGACTCTGGCACAGTACTATTGACTGTGCGAGCTTCAGATTGCTCTCGGAGATCCCTTTGGTGCGGAACATATTGGCTCCCTTCTGGCTGTTGGCCTTGTTGCAGCGGAGGTGGGGGCGGAGGCTGTTGCCATGAAGCTTGAGGTTGACTCGCCGAAGCTACGGAAACTGCAGGGTGGTTGCCCACGTATTCCGGGATGTAGGGCTGATGGTACGAAGCAGTATGCATGACCTGCTTCGGCTGGCCCTGTTGCGCTACAGCTTCTGCTAGCTCCTTTTGTTTCTGGATGGTAACATGGCACATCCTGGTGGTATGGCCCTTGTTTTCACCACAGAATAAGCAAAATACCCTCCTTGGTTGATCTCCAAATCTTCCGCCGAAGCCCCTGGCGCCTCTGCCTCTTGGAGCTGGTGGCCGGAAGAAAGTTTGTTGTTGCCCCGAAGCCTGTGAGGAGCTCTGCGGTCTGTTCTGCTGACTCCCCTTATCATCATTTTGAGTGGAGTTGTGGATGGACCTGACATGCCTCGGATAAAATCTTCCTCCGAAGCCCCTGGTCATTTCAGAAAATCTGAAAGCCTCCTCCCTTCTTTGGCGAAAGTCATTGTCGGCACGAATGTACTCGTCCATCTTTTGGAGCAGCTTCTCCAGAGTCTGAGGAGGCTTCCTAGCAAAGTATTGAGCTGCAGGTCCAGGACGAAGCCCCTTGATCATGGCCTCGATGACAATTTCATTGGGCACCGTTGGTGCTTGCGCCCTCAAACGCAAGAACCTTCTGACATACGCCTGAAGGTATTCTTCATGATCCTGAGTGCACTGGAACAAGGCTTGAGCAGTGATCGGCTTCGTCTGAAATCCTTGAAAGCTGGTTAACAACATATCCTTCAGCTTCTGCCATGAAGTGATCGTTCCTGGTCGAAGGGAGGAATACCAGGTCTGAGCAACATTCCTGACGGCCATAACGAAAGACTTTGCCATGACTGCAGCATTGCCACCATACGAAGACACTGTTGCTTCGTAACTCATCAAGAACTGCTTCGGGTCTGAATGGCCATCAAACATGGGAAGCTGGGGTGGCTTATAGGACGGAGGCCAAGGTGTAGCCTGCAGCTCAGCGGACAGAGGAGAAGCATCATCGAAAACAAAATTTCCATGATGGAAATTGTCATACCAGTCATCTTCGTTGAAGAAGCCCTCCTGACGAAGGTCTTTTTGTTGAGGCCTTCGGTTCTGCTCATCGTGGGTAAGATGACGGACTTCTTCAGAAGCTTCGTCTATCTGCCTTTGCAGCTCAGCTAGCCTGGCCATCTTTTCTTTTTTCCTCTGCACCTGTTGATGAAGCATCTCCATATCCCTGATCTCTTGGTCTAGTTCATCCTCCTGAAGCGTCGGGCTGACGGCCTTCCTCTTCTGGCTTCGGGCCTCCCGAAGAGAGACGGTCTCCTGGTTGGGGTACAGCGGTTGCAGTGCTGCGGCCCCAGTCGCTGAAGCTTTCTTCGGCGCCATAGCGAGGGTCTATAGCTTCCGAAGGTGTTCGAAAAACTCGAAATGGAAGTGAGTTCACCGGAGGTGGGCGCCAATGTTGGGGACTTGTTCTCAAATGGTTCGGATTAAGAACAAGGCAACATAAAAAGTGTTAAATGATGAGGTCCTTCGTCCCTCGGAACATTATTTCCCTTCAGGATATAATGTACTCCGGACGAAGGTCACAAATAATATACCTTCGTAAGTGCGATAAGTTATGACGAAGGACTTATGAGCAACATTAAAAGTAATGTAAACATTTAAACTTTATTACCATGTCATTTTTATTTTATTATCGTATATCAATAGAAATGACTTCAAATTACAAGTGTACCTTCGGGTTGCAGAAAGACAAAAGTACACGGATGACGCAAAAGTAAAATGCCAGATCAGCGTGAATAGTACGGGAGTACTGTTCATCTATTTATAGATGCGGGACGCAGCCCACGTAAAATTACATTCATGTCCATTACATTTGCCAATGACTTATGGAAATCTGTCAAGGCCCAAGTAGTCTTTTCATCTTTAAGTTGGTTCCCCTCTCTGCTATCGCGACGAAGCTTCCCTGCGCACAGCTTCGGCTGTGCACCATCCTTCGTGGAGCTTGGTAATCAGCCCGTCCTCCATTTTAATCCCCCTTCGTCTGGTTCAGGCTTCGTCCTGACCGTACTTCATGTTCATAATTCTGAGTCCGAAGATACCTGTTCACATAATCCACTTGGAAAACATTGTCAAATCATGTTTTTGAGGACCTTCGGAGGACGAAGGCCCCCAACAGATAGCTCATGAAATTATAAAGAAAAGTGAAAAAGATACTCACGATGCTAGAGAAGCGGCAAAGGCAGCTGAAAAAACTGCAGAACTTGAAAGGCAGATAGGTATTATTTATTTGCTTTTGACCTTATGTTTTATTTTTGTGACTTCGAACTTAATTATGTTTTGTGTCGCAGCTGAACTATCTCCTCCCCCAGAGCCTTTTGAGTCAACGGTCGACCCAGAAGTAGAGAAAGAAGACGAAGTCACTAAAGTGGCCAAAGCTATTTTGGATGAAGCTGTTGATCGACTGTTAAACGAAGCTGCTGAAGCAGTTTTAAAAGAAGAATAGCTTTTATTGTAAAAACATTTGGGATGTAATATTTGCTGAACAAAGTGTGTAATATTTTTACAATTTTGAATGTAATATATAAGCTGCTTGTAACTGAATTCTTTACGATGCATGAAACTTTACGTACATACCGTTTTTGAGCCTTCGGCGAAAAAACACCTTCCCTTCTTTTCATGCTTCGTGAAGAATATCCATATTTCGTAAAAACATCCAATCTCCGTAAAAACATTATGCTTTGTAAGCGATAGATCTCCTTTTCATATTAGAGTTGACGAAGCTGTACTTCTTCAAAACTTATTTTGTGCCTTGGCACTGCTTCTCCGAAACAATCTCCGAAGATCAATCATTGTATCCCCTTGTTGTGCCATTGATGCAATATGATGTATGATGTTATGCTATGCAAATGATGTGATGATGTTATGCTATGCAAAATGATATTTGTGCCGAAGATACGCACACATTCCCATAGTAGAGCACACAATCTTTTTGCCGTTTATTTTTCGGCTTCACCGCTTATTTTTCGGTGTATCAGCGCTGACTTTTCGCTGTAAGCCTCCCTTAGGAGCTTCTTTGCCTTCTATTTCGGCGGTATCAGCGTTGACTTTTTGCTGTAAGCCTCCTTTAGGAGCTTCTTCGCCTTTTACTTCAGCGGTATTTGCGTTGACTTTTCGCGCTTCGCTTTTTACTTAGGCAGAATCAGCGTTTATTTTTCGCTGTAAGCTCTGCATTCCCTTTGGAACGACTTTTGAGCAGAAAACTTACACTACGCTCCCTTTGGAATGACTTTTTGTTGCTTCGGGAAACTTACACTGTGTTCCTTAGAACGACTTTCTATTGCTTCGGCAAAACTTGTAATGTGATTGTGAACCCCGCGCACTCTTGAGAGCAACTTTCGTGCTTCACCAACTTTTTGAACTTCGTGAGACTGTAAAAGAGATACATTTCTACTATAGCCAAAACGAAGCTATTACAAGGAATTGAAAACGATAAGAAAAACTTAGGCTTTTAACGACTGTTCTCTTATTAAAAAGAAAAAATGATAACAAATGCCAGAACTATTTCAGAAGTAGGATATCTTCTAGTAGATGTGCTTCGATTCTGGCACAGTACTGTTGACTGTGCGAGCTTCGGACTCCTCTCTGAAGTCTCGTTGCTGATGAGTGTGCTGGCTCCCTTCTGGCTGCTGGCCTCGTTGCATTGGTGGTGGAGGTGGAGGCTGTTGCCAAGATGCCTGAGGTTGGCTTGCCGAAGCAACAGAGCCTGCAGGATGGTTACCCACATACTCTGGAATGTACGGTGAGTGGTACGAAGCAGTATGCATGACTTGCTTCGGCTGGCTCTGTTGGGCTGCAGCTTCTGCTATCTCTTTCTGTTTCTGGATGGTGACGTGGCACATCCTGGTAGTGTGGCCCTTGTCCTCACCACAGAATAGATAATAAATTTTCCTGGGCTGATCCCCAAACCTTCCTCCGAAGCCCCTGGCGCCTCTACCCCTTGGAGCTGGGGGCCGAGGATAGCTCTGTTGCTGCCCCGAAGCCTGGGAAGAATATTGCGGCCTCTGTTGTTGACTTCCCCTGTCGTCATTCTGAGTGGAATGAATTGATCTGACGTGCCTAGGGTGGATTCTCCCTCCGAAGCCCCTGGCCATTTCGGAGAACCTATAAGCTTCCTCCCTTCTCTGTCAAAAGTCATTGTCAGCGCGGATATATTCATCCATCTTCTGAAGCAGTTTCTCCAGGGTTTGAGGGGGTTTCCTGGCGAAGTATTGGGCTGAAGGTCCTGGCCGAAGCCCCTTAATCATGGCCTCAATGACAATTTCATTGGGCACTGTTGGTGCTTGTGCCCTCAGATGCAAGAACCTTCGGACATACGCCTGTAGATATTCCTCTTGATCTTGCGTGCACTGGAACAAGGCTTGAGCGGTAACCGGCTTCGTCTGAAACCCTTGAAAACTGGTGATCAGCATATCCTTCAGCTTCTACCATGATGTGATTGTTCCTGGCCGAAGAGAGGAGTACCAGGTTTGTGCAACATTTTTGACTGCCATGACGAAAGATTTCGCCATGACTGCAGTGTTGCCACCATACGAAGATATAGTTGCTTCGTAGCTCATCAGAAACTGCTTCGGATCTAAGTGTCTGTCATACATGGGGAGCTGAGGTGGCTTGTAATACGGGGGCCAGGGTGTAGCCTGTAGTTCTGCTGACAGAGGAGAAGCATCATCAAAAGCAAAATTTCCATGATGGAAATCCTCATACCAGTCATCCTCGTTGAAGAAGCCTTCTTGGTGCAGCTCTCTGTGTTGGGGCCTTCGGTTCTGCTCATCTTGAGCAAGATGACACACTTCTTCGGTAGCTTCGTCAATTTGCCTTTGCAGGTCAGCTAACCGAGCCATCTTCTCCTTCTTCTTCTGTACCTGCTGATGAAGCATCTCCATATTCCTGATTTCTTGGTCCAACTCATCCTCTTGTGGTGTTGGACTGGTGGCCTTCCTCTTCTGGCTTCGGGCCTCCCGAAGAGAAAGGGTCTCCTGGTTTGGGTCCAGCGGTTGCAGAGCGGTAGCCCCTGTTGCTGAAGCTTTCTTTGGCGGCATGACGAAGGTCGATGCTTGCCGAAGGTGGTCGATGCTCAACAAGTGGAAGTGAGTTCACCGGAGGTGGGCGCCAATGTTGAGGACTTGTTCTCAAATACTATGAATTAAGAACAAGGCAACACAGAGAATGTTAAACGTTAAAGTCCTTCATCCTTCGAAATATTATTTCCCTTGGGATATATTGAATTTCGGAGGACAAAGGTTACGGAGGTCATACCTTCGTAAATCACAACACATAATAATGAAGAAAAGGATCATGTGAGAAATAAAAGATAATGTAAACATTCATATATTATTATCAGCTCATTTCTATTTTATTACCATGGGAAAATAGAAATGACATTAAATTACAAGTGTACCTTCGGCTCAAAGGAAAGCAAAAGGTACGAGCGTGATGCAAAAGCAAATGCCAAGTCAGCGTGAACAGTACGGGGTTACTGTTCATCTATTTATAGGCACAGGACGTAGCCCATGTAAAATTACACTTATACTCTTTACATTTGGTAATAACTCTATAGTAATCCATCGAGGTCTAAATAGCCTTTTCATCTTTAAGTCGGTTTTCCTTTTTTGCTATCATGCCGAAGCTCTCCTGCGCACAGCTTCGGCTTCGCGCTTTCCTTCGTACTCCTTTTGTGCTTCTTCACGCTGTGGTTTCGACTCAAGTCCGAAGGTACCTGTTCATGCATTATACTTCCAGGAACATTGTTAAATCATGTTTTTGAGGACCTTCGGGAGCC
Organism: Zea luxurians; assembly: GCA_029449295.1. Classification (NCBI taxonomy): domain Eukaryota; kingdom Viridiplantae; phylum Streptophyta; class Magnoliopsida; order Poales; family Poaceae; genus Zea; species Zea luxurians. The sequence continues at coordinate 22,229,172 of JAOPSE010000009.1, read as the reverse complement.
GAAGGCCCCCAACACCTGGAATGAGGTCGATAATATGGTCGTTAATTAAGTCAGCTACATCATTTGTCTGTGTTAAGATAGCCCGCTGACGTAGGTAGCTTGGATCACTGTAGTTTTCTGCTAATTTTGGATATACTTCTGCAATCAAGGCTGGAACTTGATTTTCTTCAGGCGTTAATAGAAATTCATCAGGTATTTGTATCCAAGTAGGTTCTGATTCACCTGGTCTTTCTGCAGCTGGTATAGTACCGTTACCAACATCTAAGATCCATGCACTGAAATTTGCAAGTTGAGCTCGTTCGCTTTCTGTTAAATGTGTTGAACAAAGTCTCATGTTTTGTGTAAGATGTAAGATTGTTATTGAACTCCAAAGCGGTGAGTTAGTTATAGCAGCATTAATAATTTGTGCCCGAGTGCCACCCTCTATTACAGGTAGTATTTGTCTAGGATCGCCTCCTAATACAATGGTCTTACCACCAAAAGGACATTGAGCTGCTTGGGCAGATTTCAAAGAAAGTAAATCACGAAGTGAACGATCTAGGGCTTCAAAAGCATGTCTATGTGTCATGAATGCTTCATCCCAAATTATTAAAGAAGTTGCCTCAATCAGCTCGACAAGCTTTGAACCTCTTTTAATATCACAAATTGATGTTTCATCCAGCTCGCAAGGTATTTTAAACCTTGAATGTGTTGTGCGGCCACCTAGAAGGAGTAACGAAGATGCAACTGTTAAGACTATTCTTTTTTGCGCTCTCAAATGTGTCACGATTGCATTCCAAAGAAAAGTCTTTCCGATGCCTCCATACCCAGATAAGAAGAAGAATCCAGATTTATTTGATAAAACAGTATGAACTATGGTATTAAAAGCATACAGTTGCTGCTCATTCAATTTCATGTGAAGATTCTGCGCTTCACTTAATAAAGCATTGAAATCATATGGTAACTCTTCTTCAATATATCGATTACCGTATGATGATCGCGCAGAATTAGTTTTTTGTGGTAAACTAGGTGAGCGTCCGTGCGTTGCAACGGGATCATATAATACCAATAAAAATATATATATAACACGGAATGACAGGTTAACTTTGCAGCGTTAATAAGTAGTAGAGATTTTACCAATGAAATTACACGGAGCCCAAAAGAGTAAAATTTGTTGAAATTATATGGAGAAGGGGGTCACATATGGACGATGTGCACATAAAGGTGATTAGAGATGAAGCGGGATGCCTCACACCACGCATATGGACACCGAGGAAAGCGGCGACACGGCACCGCGCAACGTGCTGACGAGGAACTTGAGCAGGGAGGAGGTCTGGACCTTGAAGACGACTGGGAGGGATGTGTGCAGGGAGTGGAGGCAGAGGTCAACATGGCACTTGGAGTTGGCTTGAAGTCGATCACCACTTCATCCTCCTCCACCTCCAGGAGAATCACTCCCTCCTTCTCCTCCTGCAATAGAATAACCCCCTCCGCCTCATATCTATAAATAATTTAAGGAAATGACTGGACTGAATCAAACGAAGAAGAGAAACAAAAGATAAGAGAGATTTTCGCTCACCAGACAAGGATACCAACAACACTCATGCAGTGTTTCCCCCTAGGTAACAGGTCAGTTGTATGATATTGGATAGTTACAACAACCTGAAAATCATTGATAAGTCATATGTATATACAACGGATCTTTGTAACAAACCACATGCTCCCATGAATTCAACTTGTGTTGCTTAACTTAAAAGGGTTGTAGGTGCTCACTTCTGGCTCTGCTAGACCCATAAACCAGAAACTGTTTCTTAGGATCTTTGATCTTCAGATGACAGGAAACAAAACAAAAAGTTACTGGGTGGACATTAACATCATTTTCCGCGGGGGGGCATAGTTTTTAAATGGTAAATCTTGCCAGTCACACAGGATCCGGTCGTCTTCTAACACATCTATAGATTAGAACATCATCAGGAACCTGAATTCAACAAAAAAATCAGAATGGAAGGGGATAAAGGCATCTGTGGCTACACTGCCCCAAAAGAAAGTTATTTGTATCACTGTGTAACACAATGTCAGGTAAGAGCAGGAGAACAATAAAAGCATGGTAATATGTTCTCGCTCGATTAAAAGTATAGTTTTTCTACAAAAAATGCATAATACATCCACAGATGCATACATGACACTATCTACTGGTATTTGTTGTATTACACACAGCCATGCAGCCACTTCAGCCACCTAGATTAATACTACACAGGAATAGTTGCCGAAATACATGTTGAAGTGATGTATCATTTCCGATATAACCAGGTAAATAAAGTATCTTGTTGGGGACTTGTTCTCAAATGCTAAGAGTTAAGAACAAGGCAACATAAAAAGTGTTAAATGTTAAAGTCCTTCGTCCTTCGAAACATTATGCCCCTCCGGGAAATAATGAGTTTCGGACGAAGGTCATAAGGGACATACCTTCGTAACTATAACAAGTAATGACGAAGGATTCATATAAAGCACGAAATATAATATAAACAACATAAAATCATTTCTATTTTATTAACATGGAACAATAGAAATGATTTCAAATTACAAATGTACCTTCGGTCCTGAGAGAAGGTAAAAAGTACAAGCGTGACGCAAAAGCAAATGCCAAGTCAACGTGAACAGTACGGGAGTACTGTTCATCTATTTATAGACGCGGAACGCAGCCCACGTAAAATTACATCCATGTCCATTACATTTGTTAATGACTTATGGAAATCTGTCAAGGCCCACGTAGTCTTTTCATCTTTAAGTCGGTTCCCCTTTCTGCTATCGCGACGAAGCTTCCCTGCGCACAGCTTCGGCTGTGCACCATCCTTCGTAGAGCTTGGTAATCAGCTCGTCCTTCGTCTGGTTCAGGCTTCGTCCTGACCGTGCTTCATGCTCATAATCCTGAGTCCGAAGATACCTGTTCACATAATCCACTTGGAAAACATTGTCAAATCATGTTTTTGAGGACCTTCGGAGGACGAAGGCCCCCAACAGTAGCCCCTCGCAATATTAATTTGTTAATAATAAATTCAGATTGCGATATGGACGAAGGCCTTGAGCCGAAGGTCCGAAAAAACACCTTCCCTTTGCTAGAATAGCAACATTCACTGACAAGTGGGGGTATAAATAAGATCATACCGCAAACTTATTTGGTACGCACACTTGCCCTCTGCTTCGGCCCACTAAATTTTTAGCTCTTGTGCACTAAGATTTGCTGGTCTTTTTGATTTTGAAGCTTCGGCTTTAAAAACAGTTTTTTAGCGTTTCCGAAGATGTCTGATAGTAAGAAGATCGCTGCCGAGACGAAGCTGAGCCTCGACGAAGAGAAGAACTTGGGATTCCTTATAGCGATGGCGGAAACCAACACAGAGAAAATCACCAAGGAAATTCTTGAAGGTTTGTCCGAAGATACTGATGACAGTGACAGTTTTGATGTAGAAAGTGGTGGGGAAGAATCCGAAGATCGACCATGGCGACCAAGTCACACGGTTTTCGGGAAAACTACTATTAAGCAGAGCCATATTGATAATATGAGGGGGCGGTATTTTCGAGATATATCTATTGTGAGAGCTGACGCTGGAGAAAAGACTTCTCCCACCCCCGAAGAAGATGAAGTTGTAATCTTCCGAAGCTTTCTCAAGGCTGGGCTTCGATTCCCCCTGAGCAACTTTGTTGTTGAGGTACTGAAAACATTTCAAGTCTACCCTCATCAACTTACTCCCGAAGCTATCATAAGAATGGGGATGTTTGTCTGGGCTGCAAGAAGCCAAGGTTTAGAACCAAATGCTAAAAGTTTTTGCAACATTCATGAGTTGTTATATGAGACGAAGCCCTGGGGAAAAGAACAATATCACAACAATTTTGGGTGTTACAGCTTCGGTGCCCGCTCCGGGTCAAGCCGCCCTGTGCCAACTTTTCGGAAGAGGTGGCCCGGAGCCTGGATGACTGAATGGTTCTATGTAAAGAATGACTTAACAGCGCAAGAAAATGTCAAGAGTATCATTATGCGCCCCATCTGGCAACGCTTCGGACTCCGAAGGCTGAAGGTTGAAATGGATGAAGCGGCCGAGGAATGCCAAAGGGCCTTCGGCGTAATCTGCTCTTTCATTGGGACAAGGGACTTGGTCCAAGAGCATATTGCCTTCAGGGTGTGGCCACTTGCGGGAAAGTGGGAGATGCCGAAGGAGACCATCAAAGATTCCGACGAAGGCGGATTGGTCAGACTGAAATACACATTCAAATATGCAGATAAATTTGTTGAACCTGATGATGACTGGTTGAAAAGCATTGAAACATTAAGTGACGAACTGCTTGGGGCATATTCGAAGGCCGAGAACACTGCATTATCAGCAGCCTTCGGAGGCCGAAAAAAGAAAAGGCTCAACCGGGTATTTGACGCAGTCGGGTTTGTCTACCCTGACTACCACTATCCGGTATTGAGTCGCAAAAGGAAAAATGTTTCTACTGCGGCAGAAGCTACCACGAGTGCTAGTAATGAGCCAGTGCCACAAAGGAAAAAGATAAAGGTGCTCACTCACCGAGCACGTTTTATTGAGCCGGCCACAGTGCCAGAATTTATTGGTGAAATCTCTTTGGCCTCTGAAGCTACAGAACCAGCTCCAGTGCCGAAGATGGGAGAAAGGACTGAAGCGCTTTCAGTAGAAAAAGCAGAGAAACCGAAGGTTGAAGAGCCAAAAATATCAGAAATCTTAAGTCCTTCGGTAAATGTCGAAACAATAAAAAATCAAAAGGGGCCGTCGGTGACCCCGAAAAGAAAAAGAATGGTAAACGTGCTAGATGTTTTGGAGACAATTAAGTCTTCAAGCACAACCCCAAAGAAGACTATTGAAGTTGCTGAAGTGTCTACCGAAGCTGTAGTTGCTGAAGCTTCGAAACAACAACCTGAAGCTGAGGCTGGGCCTTCAGAGCCCACCAAAGAACAATCCTTGAAAACAAAAATATCAGAACCAAATTTGGTTGAAGAAATTGACACTGCCGCCCCCGAAGCTCCTGCCAGCATACGCGATTACATCGTACGACATGCTTCGGGGAAGAAATTATCTGAAGAAGAGACTTACGAAGCCAACTACTATGCCAGAGAACTAAAATATCCGAAGGGGGCAGTAGTGTTTAACGGGACAAATGAAGATGACTTCCTGTACTGCCTTCCTGATAATAAAGAACTATCTGTCTGCCGAGAGATGGCTAGAAGTATGGGATTCCCGAAGCTCGAAGCTGGGTTATGCGCTATGACGAAGGAAGATCTCGCGGATAGTCTTGCATATAATAGCCTGAAGGTTTGGGAATTAGACTTTTGAAAAAATTTTACAATACGTAATTCATTCCTTTATTCTTATATGGATTCTTTTTTTATAGGGTTTAATCCTGAGCAACGCATTGAGAGCACAAAAAAGTGCCGAAGATGAGAGTTATGAAATTGCATTCAACAATCTACGATCAGAAGTTATAAAACTAAGAAACGAAGCTCTAGAAAAAGATAAAATTCTGGTTACACTAGTAGACAAGATAAAAAAGGACGAAGCTGCTGCAAAGATTCAGGCCGAAGCTCAGAAACGCGAAATAAAAGATCTTCAGAAACAATTGGCCCGGGCGAAAGAAGAACGTGTGCTTGAGGAAACAAAACGAGAACTTAGTGATCATTTGGTCAATAATTTAGAGTTAAGTGTTAAAGAGCTTCGTGCATCTCAGAGGAAATGCTATGTTAAATCTGTAGAATGCGTCAAAAAGATAAAATCCTGTTTCGCCAGCGTTGGCGCCTTTTCTAGTGAAGAGAATTTTCCAAGAGGCAATCCCGAAGGTCCACTGGACTGGATCAGTCACGAAGCAGAAGCCTTCGAGGAAATCCTGAGCAGCCGCGGTGACATCTGCGCTTTTTCAGGCGCCAGAGGAATTGCTGCTGTTTTGGAGAAAAAAGGTTGTGAACATATAAAATCCTTAGCTCAGTCCGAAGCTGCCCTGTCCTCTGAAGACATCAAAGATCCCTCGACCGAAGCAAGCATGGTTGGCGGTAAATTCTTCACTGATATCTGGGACAATGGCGGCCGAGAAATGGCGCAAGAAATAATTCAAAGAAGTGAAAAAGGCATCCATGATGCTAGGAAAGTGGCAGAAGCTGCCGAAAGAAGTACAGAGCCCGAAAGGCAATTAGGTATTAATTAGTCGTTCTTATTGTGTTGTAATTTTTATTTCAAACTTTGCTCGCGATTTGTAATAGTAATGAAGAAATGTTCTCTTCCCTCAGAAGCTGCTGGATCGACTGCCGACCCTCACACAAAAGGAGATGACGAGATTAAACGAATGGCCGAAGCTATCATGGATAAAGTTGTTGATCAACTTCTAAATGAGGCCGCCGAAGCAGTACTAAGAGAAGACTAAATGTTATTAGAAAAAACATTGGAAGTGTGATCTCTGTAATATTTTGTACATTTGAATGTAATATACAAGTCTCTTTTCATTATTCAATTCTTTACGATGCATGAAATTCTACATACATACCATTTTTGAGCCTTCGGCGAAAAAACACCTTCCCTTCTTTTCATGCTTCGTGAAGAAAACATTCTCCGTTAAAACTGTTCTGATAAATCACATCCATGCTTCGTGTAAACATTCTCCGAAGCTATACAATTTTGATATTACTCTGATGAAGCTCATCCATGCTTCGTAAAAACAATTTCCGAAGCTATTTTCTGAAGATTATCATTGTATTCCCTCGTGACTTTACACAATTTGCTCTTTCTCAAAGCATCCTTTTGAAGGTTGATACTGTGTCCCCTTCTTTTTCCATATGCAACCCTGATGTATGATGCTTATGCTATGCAAAATGATGTGATGATGTTATGTTATGCAAATGACGTTTGTTCCGAAGATACACACAAAATATCTTGATAAGCTCTGCATTCCCTTAGGAACGTCTTTGGAGCTTCTTCGCCTTTTACTTAGACGGTATAAGCTCTGCATTCCCTTAGGAACGTCTTTGGAGCTTCTTCGCCTTTTACTTAGACGGTATAAGCTCTGCATTCCCTTAGGAACGTCTTTGGAGCTTCTTCGCCTTTTACTTAGGCAGAATCAGCGTTGACTTTTCGCTGTATGCTCTGCATTCCCTTAGGAACGTCTTTGGAGCAAAAAACTTACACTGCGCTCCCTTTGGAACGGCTTTTTTGTAACTTCAGCAACTTACTCTGCGTTCCTTAGAACGACTTTTTGTTGCTTCGAAGGATTTTTAATAATTCGAAGGCCCTCCTTATTACCGCAAATTTTTAAGCTTCAGCAACTTAAGCCTGTGGAGAAGATAGGTTTTCCTCATAACCAACCACGAAATTACTATATGAAAACTGAAATGTTCTTTATTACACAGAAAATAGAACTTAAACGGAAAAGACTGCTATCAAAGTAGGATATATGTCAATAAATGTGCTTCGACTCTGGCACAGTACTATTGACTGTGCGAGCTTCAGATTGCTCTCTGAGATCCCTTTGGTGCGGAACATATTGGCTCCCTTCTGGCTGTTGGCCTTGTTGCAGCGGAGGTGGGGGCGGGGGCTGTTGCCATGAAGCTTGAGGTTGACTCGCCGAAGCTACGGAAACTGCAGGGTGGTTGCCCACATATTCCGGGATGTAAGGCTGATGGTACGAAGCAGTATGCATGACCTGCTTCGGCTGTCCCTGTTGCGCTGCAGCTTCTGCTAGCTCCTTTTGTTTCTGGATGGTGACATGGCACATCCTGGTGGTATGGCCCTTGTTCTCACCGCAGAATAAGCAAAATGTCCTCCTTGGTTGATCTCCAAATCTCCCGCCGAAGCCCCTGGCGCCTCTGCCTCTTGGAGCTGGTGGCCGAAAGAAAGTTTGCTGTTGCCCCGAAGCCTGTGAGGAGCACTGCGGCCTGTTCTGCTGATTCCCAAGCTTTCTTCGGTGCCATAGCGAAGGTCTACAGCTTCCGAAGGTGTTCAAAAAAAACTCGAAGTGGAAGTGAGTTCACCGGAGGTGGGCGCCAATGTTGGGGACTTGTTCTCAAATGCTAAGAGTTAAGAACAAGGCAACATAAAAAGTGTTAAATGTTAAAGTCCTTCGTCCTTCGAAACATTATGCCCCTCCGGGAAATAATGAGTTTCGGACGAAGGTCATAAGGGACATACCTTCGTAACTATAACAAGTAATGACGAAGGATTCATATAAAGCACGAAATATAATATAAACAACATAAAATCATTTCTATTTTATTAACATGGAACAATAGAAATGATTTCAAATTACAAATGTACCTTCGGTCCTGAGAGAAGGTAAAAAGTACAAGCGTGACGCAAAAGCAAATGCCAAGTCAACGTGAACAGTACGGGAGTACTGTTCATCTATTTATAGACGCGGAACGCAGCCCACGTAAAATTACATCCATGTCCATTACATTTGTTAATGACTTATGGAAATCTGTCAAGGCCCACGTAGTCTTTTCATCTTTAAGTCGGTTCCCCTTTCTGCTATCGCGACGAAGCTTCCCTGCGCACAGCTTCGGCTGTGCACCATCCTTCGTAGAGCTTGGTAATCAGCTCGTCCTTCGTCATGCATCCTGTCAGTAATCAGCTTGGTAATCAGTAAGAAACTTACAGGTCAGCCAATGGAACCATTCCAGATCCATGATAGTTATCTATCTGGAAGGACCTTGAAGAAACAAGAGTTTTTGCAGATAAATATTTCTCCAAGCTAAAATCATCTGGGTCAACATCCAGCTCTCCATTCAATTGAAAAAAGATACTTTCCTACCATGGTTCAGCTAGAGCTTTCCCGGTAACTGAAATGGGAAAAATAAAGACCATGTTATTAACTAAAATATGGAGATCTTAAATTACGCAATAGAAATTATTGACTGTACCTACCAGTCATGCATTTGTGAATGGAGTATGTTCATAGTTAATACCATATGCATGTGCTTCTCCTGCACACTCAAACATCCATATGTTGCCATACGAAATAGTGCTTCTAGAGCCTGCAACCTAACTGCTTCTGTATCATCATTCATCATGTCCATCAACAAGTCCAAGGCCTTCTCTGTGTACTGAGTAGAAAACTTTGCCAGCGCTCCTAATGATTTGCAGGCAGTTCTTCTCACCTGTAATGTGAAAGCAATAAAATAAAATAATTGCAATTTTAGGAAAAATGATACTACAAGATAATGACAGAACCTCGTAAATTCATCTTCAACTCCATGGGAAAAAATCCCAGCGGCACAGGGAATTTTTAGTTTAGGAGGTAATTTTTGCCCGTTGATGATAGAAACACCCATCCTGTCAGTTTTCATGACCTTCTTTTCTAGCGATTGTAGCAGAACACCCTCAGAAACTCGTTGAATTTTACCAAGTGCAGCGAATGCTTCCATTCTCACCTATGTGCACATCCCTAGCCATGGAGCTTAGCTGAGTAGAGAAGAAAGAGGAAGCATTAGCATTGCAGTGAAATGAGCGTGTTATTTACAGACAAAGTGTTTCTATATTTTGTTATTTGTTAAGAAAATTTGTAAAGAATACTTCAACACTATAGAATAAAGTACTTCAATATTAGACATTTGAAAGGGAAATAGGCTCACACCTTTTCCCAAATGATTTTGGTGGTTGAATTGCCCAACACAAATAACTGAACTAACTAGTTTGCTCTAGATTATAAGTTTTACAGGTGCCAAAGGTTCAACACAAACCAATAAAAAGTCTAAGAAAGGGTTCAAATAAGAAGAGCAAAAGACAACCCAAAGGCAGCCCTGGTCTGGCGCACCGGACTGTCCGGTGTGCCACCGGACAGTGCCCGGTGCACCAGGGAGCTCAACTCCAAACTTGCCACCTTCGGGAATTCGGGGAGGCCGCTCCGCTATAATTCACCAGACTGTCCGGTGCAGCACCGGACTGTCCGGTGTGCCAAGCGGAGCAACGGCTCCAAGCGCTAACGGTCGTCTGCAGAGGAACAGTGAAACGCTACAGTGCGCGACTGCGCGCGCAGAAGTCAGAGCAGGCGCAGAAGGCACACCGGACAGTGAATAGTGACTGTCCGGTGCACCACCGGACTGTCCGGTGGCCCCGTTGTCAGAAGCTCCAAAGGTCGGAACCCAACGGCCTGGTGACGTGGCTGGCGCACCGGACAGTGTCCGGTGCACCATACGACAGCAGCCCTCACCAACGGTTCTTTTGGTGGTTGGGGCTATAAATACCCCCCAACCACCACACTTCAATGTATCCAAGTTTTCAGCTATCAAACCTCATACAAGAGCTCTAGACTTCATTCCAAGACACAAACAAAGCGATCAAATCCTCTCTCAAGTCCGGAATCACTCCAAACAAATTAGTGACTAGGGAGAGACTTTTGTGTTCTTTTGAGCTCTTGCGCTTGGATCGCTTTTCTTCTTCCTCCATTCTTGTGTTCAACTCACTTGTAATCAAAACAAGAGACACCAAGTTGTGGTGGTCCTTGTAGTGGAATTAGTGTCCCATTTGATTGAAGAGAAAGGCTCACTCGGTCTAAGTGACCGTTTGAGAGAGGGAAAGGGTTGAAAGAGACCCGGTCTTTGTGACCACCTCAATGGGGAGTAGGTTTGCAAGAACCGAACCTCGGTAAAACAAATCACCGTGTTCATCCGCTTTATTTCTTTGTTGATTTGTTTTCCCTCTCTTTCGGACACGATTATATTTCTAATGCTAACCCCGGCTTGTAGTTGTGCTTAAACTTTATAAATTTCAGATTTGCCTATTCACCCCCCCTCTAGGCGACTTTCAATTGGTATCGGAGCCTGGTACTTCATTAGAGCCTAACCGCTCGAAGTGATGTCGGGAGATCACGCCAAGAAGGAGATGGTGACCGGCGAGAAGCCTGCCACAAGCCACAGGAAGGCTCCATCGGGAGAGTCCGGCAACAAGGTGAAGGGATCCCCTTCACACACCAAGTCGCATCGAAGCGGCAAGAAGAAAAAGAAAATGAAGAGAGTGGTCTACTACGAGACCGATTCTTCATCACCTTCTACATCTGGCTCCGACGCGCCATCCGTCACTTCTAAGCGCCATGAGCGCAAGAAGTTTAGTAAGATTCCCCTACGCTATCCTCGCATTCCTAAACATACTCCTTTACTTTCGGTCCCATTAGGCAAACCACCCATGTTTGAGGGTGAAGATTATTCTATGTGGAGTGCTAGAATGAGAGGTCATCTAACCTCACTACACAAAAGCATACGGAATGTTGTTAAGTATGGAGCGCAGGTACCACAGGTGGGGGATAAGGACTATGACTCGGATGAGGCCGACCAAATACATCATCTTAACTCCCAAGCAACAACTATACTCCTCGCATCTTTAAGTCGAGAAGAGTATAACAAAGTGCATGGGTTAGAGTCCGCTAAAGATATTTGGGACGTGCTCAAGACCGCGCACGATGGAGATGAGGTGACAAGGATCACCAAGCGAGAGACGATCGAGGGGGAGCTCGGTCGATTCATGCTTCACCAAGGGGAGGAGCCACAAGCCATGTACAACCGGCTCAAAACCTTGGTGAACCAAGTGCGCAACCTCGGGAGCACCAAATGGGATGACCATGAAATGGTCAAGGTTATTCTTAGATCACTCGTTTTTCTTAACCCTACGCAAGTTCAATTAATTCGTGGTGATCCTAGATACACGCTAATGTCTCCCGAGGAAGTTATAGGGAAGTTTGTGAGCTTTGTGTTAATGATCAAAGGCTCCAAACAAATCATCGAGCGAGGCGCCACCTCCACACCCGAGGTGCAACCCGTCACATTCAAAGCGACATAGGAGAAGAAAGAAGAGTCTACATCAAGTAGGCTCCCCATCGACGCCTCCAAGCTCGACAATGAGGAGATGGCTTTAATCATCAAAAGCTTTCGCCAAATCCTCAAGCAAAGGAAGGGGAGAGATTACAAGCCCTGTTCCAAGAAGGTGTGCTACAAATGTGGTAAGCTCGGTCATTTTATTGCTAAACGTCCTTTATCTAGTGATAGTGACAGGGGCAACGACAAGAAGGGAAAGAGAAGAGAAAAGAAGAAGTATTACAAGAAGAAGGGCGGCGATGCCCATGTTTGCCGGGGGTGGGACTCAGACGAGAGCTCCACCGACTCCTCCTCCGACGAGGACGCTGCAAACATCACCGTCACCAAAGGCCTTCTCTTCCTCAATGTCGGCCACAAGTGCCTCATGGCAAAGGACGGCAAAAGGAAGAATGTAAAATCTAGAGCTTCCACTAAGTACGCAACTTCTAGTGATGAGGCTAGCTCTAGTGATGATGAGGATGATTTGCTCACCCTTTTTGCCAACTTAAACATGCAACAAAAAGAAAATTTGAATGAATTAATTAGTGCTATTCATGAGAAGGATGAACTCTTGGATACCCAAGAGGACTTACTTATTAACGAAAACAAAAAGCATGTTAAAGTTAAAAATGCTTATGCTCTAGAGGTTGAAAAATGTGAAAAATTGACTAGTGAGCTAAGTACTTGCCATGACACTATTTCCAACCTTAGATTTTAAAATGATAAATTGATTGCTAAGGTTGAGAAATTAAATGTTGGTGATGATTCTCTTGTCAAACTTAGAAATGATAATGCTAATTTGATTGCCAAGATTGACAAATTGAATGCATCCCTCTCTAGCCTTAAAATTGAGAATGAAAAATTAATTGCTAAGGATAAAGATTTAAATGTTTGCAATGCTACTATTTCCAATCTTAGAGACGAGAATGCTATTTTACATGCTAAGATTGTTGAATTAAATACTTGCAAACCCTCTACATCTACCGTTGAGCATGTCTTTATTTGCACTAGATGTAGAGATATTAATGTTGATGCTATTCATGATCACTTAGCTTTAATTAAGAAACAAAATGATCACATAGCTCAACTTAGTGCTAAGATTAATGAGCATGACTTAGAAAATGAAAATTTTAAATTTGCTAAAAGCATGCTCTATAGTGGGAGACGCCCTGGCATTAAGGATGGCATTGGCTTCCAACAGGGAGACAATGTCAAGCTTAATGCCCCCAAAAAATTGTCCAACTTTGTTAAGGGCAAAGCTCCCATGGTTCAGGATAACGAGGGTTACATTTTATACCCTGCCGGTTATCCCGAACACAAAATTAGGAGAATTCATTCTAGGAAGTCTCACTCTAGCTCTCATCATGCTTTTATGTATAAGAGTGAGGCATCTAGTTCTAGGCAATCAACCCATGCTAAATTGCCTAAGAAGAAAACTCCTATTGCATCAAATGAACCTAATATTTCATTAAAAACTTTTGATGCATCCTATGTTTTAACTAACAAATCAGGCAAAATAGTTGCCAAATATGTTGGGGGCAAACACAAGGGCTCCAAGACTTGTGTTTGGGTACCCAAGGTGCTTGTTTCTAATGTGAAAGGACCCAAGACCGTTTGGGTACCTAAGAACAAGGCCTAAAATTGTTTTGTAGGTTTATGCATCCGGGGGCTCAAGTTGGATCATCGATAGCGGGTGCACAAACCACATGACAGGGGAGAAGAAGAGGTTCTCCTCCTACGAGAAAAACCATGATCCCCAAAGAGCTATCACATTCGGGGATGGAAATCAAGGTTTGGTCAAAGGACTTGGTAAAATTGCTATATCTCCTGACCATTCTATTTCCAATGTTTTTCTTGTAGATTCTTTAGATTATAATTTGCTTTCCGTTTCTCAATTATGTAAAATGGGCTACAACTGTCTTTTTACAGGTTTAGGTGTTACTGTCTTTAGAAGAAGTGATGATTCAGTAGCATTTAAGGGAGTGTTAGAGGGTCAGCTATACTTAGTTGATTTTAATAGAACTGAACTCGACACTTGCTTAATTGCTAAGACTAACATGGGTTGGCTCTGGCACCGCCGACTAGCCCATGTTGGGATGAAGAATCTTCATAAGCTTCTAAAGGGAGAGCACATTTTGGGACTAACCAATGTTCATTTTGAGAAAGACAGGGTTTGTAGCGCATGTCAAGCAGGGAAGCAAGTTAATGTTCATCATCCACACAAGAACATCATGACGACCGACAGGCCGCTTGAGCTGCTCCACATGGACCTATTCGGCCCGATCGCCTACATAAGCATTGGCGGGAGTAAGTATTGTCTTGTGATTGTGGATGATCCTTCACTTGGGTGTTCTTTTTGCAGGAAAAATCACAAACCCAAGAGACCTTAAAGGGATTCTTGAGACGGGCTCAAAATGAGTTCGGCTTAAGGATAAAAAAGATTAGAAGCGACAATGGGATGGAGTTCAAGAACTCTCAAATTGAAGGCTTCCTTGAGGATGAGGGCATCAAGCATGAGTTCTCTTCTCCCTACACGCCACAACAAAATGGTGTAGTGGATAGGAAGAATAGAACTCTACTTGACATGGCGAGGACCATGCTTGATGAGTACAAGACTTCGGACCGTTTTGGGCGGAAGCAATCAACACTGCTTGCTATGCCATCAACCGTCTCTACCTTCACCGAATCCTCAAGAAGACATCATATGAACTCCTAACCGGTAAAAAGCCCAATGTTTCATATTTTAGAGTCTTTGGTAGCAAATGTTTTATTCTTGTTAAAAGAGGTAGAAAATCTAAATTTGCTCCTAAGGCTGTAGAAGGCTTTTTACTTGGTTATGATTCAAACACAAGGGCATATAGAGTCTTTAACAAGTCCACTGGACTAGTTTAAGTTTCTTGTGACATTGTGTTTGATGAGACTAACGGCTCTCAAGTAGAGCAAGTTGATCTTGATGAGCTAGATGATGAAGAGGCTCCATGCGTTGCGCTAAGGAACATGTCCATTGGGGATGTGTGTCCTAAGGAATCCGAAGAGCCTCCACATGCACAAGATCAACCATCATCTTCCAATCAAGTATCTCCACCAACCCAAGATGAGGATCAAGCTCAAAAGGATGAAAATGAAGATCAAGAAGATGAGCCACCTCAAGAGGAGGACAATGATCAAGGGGGAGATGCCAATGATCAAGACAAGGAAGATGATTAGGGTCCAAGACCGCCACACCCAAGAGTCCATCAAGCAATACAAAGAGATCACCCCGTGAACTCCATCCTCGGCGATATTCATAAGGGGGTAACTACTCGATCTCGTGTTGCTCATTTTTGTGAACATTACTCCTTTGTGTCTTCTATTGAGCCATACAGGGTGGAAGACGCATTAAGGGATTCAGATTGGGTGTTGGCGATGCAAGAGGAACTCAACAACTTCACTAGGAATGAGGTATGGCATTTAGTTCCACGTCCTAACCAAAATGTTGTAGGAACCAAGTGGGTCTTCCGCAACAAACAAGATGAGCATGGTGTGGTGACAAGGAACAAAGCCCGACTTGTGGCCAAGGGATATTCACAAGTCGAAGGTTTGGATTTCGGTGAAACCTATGCACCCGTAGCTAGGCTTGAGTCAATATGTATATTACTTGCCTATGCTACTTACCATGGCTTTAAGCTTTATCAAATGGACGTGAAAAGTGCCTTCCTCAATGGACCAATCAAGGAGGAGGTCTATGTTGAGCAACCTCCCGGCTTTGAAGATAGTGAGTACCCTAACCATGTTTACAAACTCTTTAAGGCGCTTTATGGGCTCAAGCAAGCCCCAAGAGCATGGTATGAATGCCTAAGAGATTTTCTTATCGCTAATGGCTTCAAAGTCGGAAAAGCCGATCCTACTCTCTTTACTAAAACAATTGCCAATGATTTGTTTGTATGCCAAATTTATGTTGATGATATTATATTTGGGTCTACTAACAAATCTACATGTGAAGAGTTTAGTAGGATCATGGTACAAAAATTCGAGATGTCTATGATGGGGGAGTTGAAGTATTTTCTAGGATTTCAAATCAAGCAACTCCAAGAGGGCACCTTCATTAGCCAAACGAAGTACATTCAAGACATACTCACCAAGTTTGGGATGAAGGATGCCAAGCCCATCAAGACACCCATGGGAACCAATGGACATCTCGACCTCGACACGGGAGGTAAATCCGTAGATCAAAAGGTATACCGGTCGATGATAGGATCTTTACTCTATTTATGTGCATCTCGACCGGATATAATGCTTTCCGTATGCATGTGTGCAAGATTCCAAGCCGATCCTAAGGAAGTTCACCTTAGGGCCGTAAAACGAATCTTGAGATATTTAGTTTATACTCCTAAGTTTGGCCTTTGGTACCCCAAGGGATCCACTTTTAATTTAATTGGATATTCTAATGCTGGTTGGGCAGGGTGTAAGATTGATAGAAAGAGCACATCAGGGACTTGCCAGTTCTTGGGAAGATCTCTGGTGTCTTGGGCTTCTAAGAAACAAAATTCTGTAGCTCTTTCTACCGCCGAAGCCGAGTATATTGTCGCAGGCCATTGTTGCATGCAATTGCTTTGGATGAGGCAAACCCTCAGGGACTATGGTTACAAATTGACCAAAGTTCCTCTTCTATGTGATAATGAGAGTGCAATCCGTATGGCGGATAATCCCGTTGAGCATAGCCGCACTAAACACATAGCCATTCGGTATCACTTTTTGAGGGATCACCAACAAAGGGGGGATATCGAGATTGCATATATTAACACCAAAGAACAATTAGCCGATATCTTCACCAAGCCACTAGATGAGAAAACTTTTACCAAACTTAGGCATGAGCTAAATATTCTTGATTCTAGGAACTTTGATTGATACTTCGCACACATAGCTCATTTATATACCTTTGATCATATCTCTTTCATGTGCTATGACTAATGTGGTTTTCAAGTGTATTTCAAGCTAAGTCATAGATTGAAAGGGAAATGGAGTTCTCGGCGAAGACAAGGCTTCCACTCCACTCCATCGAATTATTCATCCTTCGCCGTCGCTCCACACCGCTCTCCAATTTGGTATAATCTTCACTCCTATATTATTTACCAAAGGGGGAGAAAGTTTGACTAAAGGGCTTATATTTCACTCACAAGTATTCATTTTTGGCGATTCATGCCAAAGGGGCAGAAAGTATTAGCCCAAAGCAAAAGGACCGCACCACCACCAATTTCAAAAATGTAGTCTTTCAAATTTGTATTACAAGAAGGTTTTTCAATTAGTATCTTATTTTTGATAGACTTTCATATTGGTATAACCCCTTTCAAAATTAATATCTAAAACCCTCTTGAACACTAAGAGGAGAATTTCATTAAGGGGGAGTTTTGTTTAGTCAAAGGAAAAGCATTTGAAACAGGGAGAGAAAATTTTAAATCTTGAAAATGCTTCTCAAAATCTTATTCATTTACCTTTGACTATTTGCAAAAAGACTTTGAAAAGAATTTCCAAAAGAATTTGCAAAAACAAAACAAGTGGTGCAAGCGTGGTCCAAAATGTTAAAATTAGAAGAAAGCATCCATGCATATCTTATGAAATGTATATTGGTTTAATTCCAAGTAATCTTTGCACTTACATTATGCAAACTAGTTCAATTCCACACTTATTTATTTGCTTTGGTTTGTGTTGGCATCAATCACCAAAAGGGGGAGATTGAAAGGGAAATAGGCTCACACCTTTTCCCAAATGATTTTGGTGGTTGAATTGCCCAACACAAATAATTGAACTAACTAGTTTGCTCTAGATTATAAGTTTTACAGGTGCCAAAGGTTCAACACAAACCAATAAAAAGTCCAAGAAAGGGTTCAAATAAGAAGAGCAAAAGACAACCCAAAGGCAGCCCTGGTCTGGCGCACCGGACTGTCCGGTGTGCCACCGGACAGTGTTCGGTGCACCACCGGACACTGTCCGGTGCACCAGGGAGCTCAACTCCAAACTTGCCACCTTCAGGAATTCGGGGAGGCCACTCCGCTATAATTCATCGGACTGTCCGGTGCAGCACCGAACTGTCCGGTGTGCCAAGCGAAGCAACGGCTCCAAGCGCCAACGGTCGTCTGCAGAGGAACAGTGAAACGCTACAGTGCGCGACTGCGCGCGCAGAATTCAGAGCAGGCGCAGAAGGCGCACCGGACAGTGAATAGTGACTGTCCGGTGCACCACCGGACTGTCCGGTGGCCCCGTTGTCAGAAGCTCCAACGGTCGGAACCCAACGGCCTGGTGACGTGGCTGGCGCACCGGACAGTGTCCGGTGGCGCACTGGACTGTCCGGTGCGCCATACGACAGCAGCCCTCACCAACGGTTCTTTTGGTGGTTGGGGCTATAAATACCCCCCAACCACCACACTTCAATGTATCCAAGTTTTCAGCCATCAAACCTCATACAAGAGCTCTAGACTTCATTCCAAGACACAAACAAAGAGGTCAAATCCTCTCTCAAGTCCGGAATCACTCCAAACAAATTAGTGACTAGAGAGAGACTTTTGTGTTCTTTTGAGCTCTTGCGCTTGGATCACTTTTCTTCTTCCTCCATTCTTGTGTTCAACTCACTTGTAATCAAAACAAGAGACACCAAGTTGTGGTGGTCCTTGTAGTGGACTTAGTGTCCCATTTGATTGAAGAGAAAGGCTCACTCGGTCTAAGTGACCGTTTGAGAGAGGGAAAGGGTTGAAAGAGACCCGGTCTTTGTGACCACCTCAACGGGAAGTAGGTTTGCAAGAATCGAACCTCGGTAAAACAAATCACCATGTTCATCCGCTTTATTTCTTTGTTGATTTGTTTTCCCTCTCTTTCGGACTCGATTATATTTCTAACGCTAACCCCGGCTTGTAGTTGTGCTTAAACTTTATAAATTTCAGATTTGCCTATTCACCCCCCCCCCCCCCCTCTAGGCGACTTTCAACATTATTTCAGGTTCAACACTTTCTCTTTATAATATCACATGGATCTCTGCTGATATGAATCCAATGTAAGTAGTGGGAGGCATGTCTTACTCACAAAGAGATATTAAGTTCCTGACAGATGTGAGTACACTTTCCCTCACAAAGAGAGACCTTATAGCATTCAAAATTTCTCCCAAAAGAAAGACACCGTAGACTGTATAACACTGCTCAGCACTGTCTACCATTGTCCACCAGTACTTTTGAGGGGTATCCAAGTCATTTTGTCTGATCCTTAATTTGCGAATTGTGGAAAAAAATGCACACTCTTTGACAGTATTACTTTATTCAGAAGTCAAGAAACAAATAACAAAGTAAAAACCATGCATTTATTCCATATAACACTCTTTGACAGATGGCTCAAGAACAATGGATACAAAAATCGAACCTTTGAGTTTGTCAACAAGTCCCATTTTGTATGTAGCGACTTTCTTCTTCAATTTATCCCTTGCCACCTTTCTTGCCTCCCAGTAAGTGTTCTTACAGGTGACATTACTGTCATTCAACACTCCGTCATTCAACACAACGTGATGAGTCATGCATTAAAACCTGTGAGCAGCTTTATTCCCACAATATCATTCCTGAGCACATGAAAAGGTACTGGTATAAACCACTATAGACCCCAAAACAAAATGTAGGCTACAAATACAATCACCTGTAAGAACTAAATCACAAAAAGAAGAAGCATTACTATCAAAATGGTTATGGAACGATTTAACATTCATAACAATTGATTTCTTCCCCTCTAAAACATACCAGGAGCTTAATGGCAGAATAAGTTATCTACATTGAACAGTAAAATAACGATGCTTGGACCTACATTAGGGGTAATGGAACCTTCTCAGTAAAGAAAGTGTACTCACATCTGTCAGGAATTATGGTGGATCACCCATTTTTTTCTTGGGCCTGGAGGAGTTGCTGTCAACACAAGCATATTTTTTTGTGATCTCTGATCAAGAACAGACTAACTTCTAAGAATAGTGGTTTCCTCTTCTAAAGTCAGATATGCGGCTCACATTCCAACAATAATATTTCTCCAAGCTAAAATCACCTGTCTTTATGGAACCTATATGTATGCCAATTAAAATTCACAAAATACTATCCATTTCCTTACTCTATGTATCCATCCAATAAAACTCAAGCAAGACAAAAAAATGTGAACCACAGTAGGAAAGTATCTTTTTTCAATTGGCATACATATAGGTTCCATAATCAGTACTGTGTAGTATCATTTTAATTCTGTATAAAAGTCCTGAATCTGACGGTAAATGTCAAGAAAATGTTGTCTAAGATGGACGATGATCTCTTCTCGTCATGCCTGGCCAAGTACAAGGACAAAGAAGAAAAGCACGCGTCGCTAGAAGCGAAGCATAAACTTAGCTGGGAGAAGCTTGAGTCCGCTGTAGCTTTCCAGTCAGTGACTGGCCATACAGCCATCCTAGTAGGCCACCAACCATAAGCAAATCTGATCGCCACCCTCATATAGCTCATGTATGCCGAACAAGCAAAGGTGCTATTTCCCCTTTTGGTGAGGAGCAGCAAGTGTAGTGTTCTCTATTTTGCTCGTGCTTATTATTTTCTTTTCATTTGCTGGTATGAGTAATTGGTGTAGCAGTAAGTTTTAACTATTTCCCGATGTTTATGCTCATAAGGCAAGAATACATGTAACGTAAGACTACTGAGTGCCGACACTCTTTATATGTATCTTTGCCTATAGATGGTTGAGCATATGTCATACAGTTTAATTTCACTTTCCAGCTTGCCTAGGTTATATATATGGATGACTGGTATGCAGAACCATCAAGTGCTATTTGCTTTCAAAATGTCTAAAGCTTTAGTTTTTATTCCATCCATTGATACCACTTACAACTGTAATTTAATTTTCTCTAGAATAAAATATTTGAGAAGCATCAATTTTAATACTCATCTTGTTTGAATCGCAATAAAGATCATACAAAATAGATAGATATGTCATAATTTTGAGTGCTCAAGATAGAACTTGCATGGAACTTCACTAAACCATGAGGGGATGTGTGTTGCAACATGTAGAATTAATACAACAATATAGCATGTAATACAGAAAAAACTCCATACAAACTAAGGCCCTAACAAACTCTTACCTAGATGAATGTTGCAACATCCTCCTCAGCCATACCTCCAATTTCACCAATGAGAACAATGCCTGAAAGACATAGAATAGTATTGAACATTGGGAACAATACAAAATGGGATGGAGCTGCGTTGAATGAAAAAACCATATGAATGTAGCATTTGAAATAAAGAAAAATGCAGTTTAAGTATTCAAATACCAGAAATTCCTTTATTTTTATTCTATAAATTCACCATCCTCTTCGCAGCTTCCCTCACAAGGGAAAGTAAAATCATTTTCAGACATCTGACTTTCTATTTGTCTTTAGTTAAAAAGGCAATGAAGTGAAATTAAAAGTCTAAGTTCTATTTCACTTTAAATATGCATATCAAGTAAAGAACTGCTAACTATTTCTTGAATCCTGGTGGTTTTATAAAAAATAGTGTTGAAGATAAATTCACTGCTGCACACATAATACTTGACATACTTGCTATTGCAATGCAAAAAAGAATATGCTAAAAACCTGCATGCATCTAGGAAAAAAAGAATACGCTGACAACACCTAAGGCTAGTATGTTGCAGTGATTAGTTATTAACTATACATACAAGACAAAAAATTACTTCTGCTTAAAACTTAAGTTAAAACAGAAGGCGATGAGTATGATCACTCAACCTAGAAACTCAACATCAAAATCACTGTAATTTAAAGCAGCGTTAGGAACCTAAAAACTTGGAGTACAACAACCAAACAAGAATAAGCAAGGAATGACCTGTACAGTCTTGCCAAGACCTATCTCATTAGCCAAAATGACCTGTACAATCTTGCCAAGATCCACTACAGGCCCACCTGCATAACCAACAAAATGAATGGTAAGATCTCCTACGACAGAACATAACTACATTGAAAGTAGATATTACATCACAGTAGTAAAGTAGGCACTAGTAATTTTCTGCCCTTTATAAGAGCAAAATTTCACTTTGCATCCCTCAACTCTATCATGGAAATATTTACAAAACATAAATGAATTGAGAAAACTCTCTATGAACCAATAAAACAAATCCATTAGATGTTTATAGATCCAACACAAAAGCGTGAGTGTACATCAAAAGTAAGAAGGTGTTCAAGCAGTATGCCTAGCACATATATGCACATCAGAAAAAAAAAACAAGGACAATTGCTGCTAGCCATGTCTCACCTGTTGCCGAGTTGCAGCTAGTTTCAAAAGCTCATTAGCCTCAAAGAAATTCGAGAACCAGCGAGATACATCTTAAGCTGATGACACCTACATCTCTTGCAACCATTAGCTACCCTCTTGCCCTAGAGAAAAAAACATTTTTGAAAAAAACAGGACCACGAGATTTACATATCGAGGCGCTTGTAAGAGATGTAAAGGGTTATGGCTATCTAAAACTCTCCCCAACCGATTCTGATAGCTCAAAAGGTGACTGCTCCATGACTCTCGTCGGATTCTGGAAACTCGGGTGGAGCTAAAACACCGCGCACTTGACTATGATGCTCAGATCCTCATTATTTGTCGAGGATGCCCGCGCCGTGGATGCAAGGTGGCGCAACAATGGAAGCGGATTGCGGAGAGCGTGGCGTGGACCATCACTGCATCCACGAAATGCATACAATGGATTTAAAACAAAAGTTAAACTAAGATGATTCATACCCCATTTTGAACTCCTTCAAGCCCATGCGTTTCGCTGCAAGGAATAAACATCAAACTCAATGCATTCGAAAATATGTCAACAAAGGTCAAAGGCAAGAGAAAAAGAAAGGCTCAAAGAACATACCGATAGATCTTTTGTGCTGAATCTTTTTCTTCTGTTGTTCATACATATGTTTTTGTACAAAACCAATAAAAATGCATTCATCTAGCTCAGTGCCGACGAGTAGGCACTATGCCTCGCCAGCGGGCCACACGAGCAGGGACACGCTCCAGGCAGGAGCGCGCGAGGGGCGTGCGGGACGGTGGGGGCATGGGTGCAGGCGGGGGCGGGGATAGGCGATCGAGCGGGGGCTTGCGGGCTCGGCGTGCAGGGCGCAGGCAGGAGGCACGCGGGCGAGCAGGTGCGTGCGAACGCAGGCAGGGGCGGGGGCAGGCGAGGACGCTAGGGGTGTGGACGCCCATGTTAGCGCGTGGATGGTGTAGATGGCCCTTGCGCTGACGACTGAGAAGTGCGCGTTCTGAACCTCGCCGTCGGCCTCCTCCACGGCGCGCACAGAGCAGTGGAACGACGCCCCCTCGCTCGGCGGTGCGCTGGTAATAACATGGTAAGTGAAGAGATGTAGACGTACATAAGAAGTAGGAGCAGACTCCTTTTACGATCTCTCCGGCATCGTTGGTGTAGATGAGCCTCTTGACACACAGCGAGACCTGCAGGCAAAAATGCTCAAGAAAATGATGGAGAATGGTCGGTTCACACTCGAGAGAGAGAAAGCAGGAGAGATTGGCTAGCTACTGACTATCTTGGAGTCGCCGAAGTTGCCGACCGCGCTGCTGGCGATGGAGTAGAGCCTGACCTTGTGCGGCTTACCGTTCTTGTCGATGCCATCGGCGATGACGCCGATGGACTTGCCCTCTCTGTATGTTGTTTATTATTTTCTGTATTCTAGCAACCTATGAATAAAAGTGAGCATAATGTAACAATCAATGGCGTAGCTCCTGAACTAAAGAAAGTAGGCATGCTGGCAAAAACATTAACTACATCACTGTATAGAAAGGCATACAAAACATATTTTATTAGACAGTGGGCATGATATCTCCTTCACACAAGAAAGACAGTGGAATTCAAATTGAGGGTCATCATCCTTCCACTTATAAAAAGTTAGCTCATCTAGTAATTTTATGGCTACACAATGCATATGAAGCCCTTGGTTTCTCCTCTGACAAAAAATTATAAAATCACTACTTGATATAGGAAATAATCAAACAAAACTCCCACTAGATACTCCGAGCTCACAAAAAAATTTACTCAAAGATAAATTCTATCCCACCAAATCAACTCATTATTCTACTAAATAACTGGAACGGAAGTCTCTACATAGCTAAAAGTTGTAAGCAATAAAAAAATATAGAGAGCTAATAATGTAGACAATAAGTACAAAATTTCAAAAATTCTTCAATTTGCAGAACCTCCTCATTCATCAACCTATAAAAAATCAAGGAACTTCAGACATAGTTTCCATGTGTTAGAAAATTACCATACCATCATACCCCAAACTGAGAACAAGTATTCCATATCACTCTTTATAAATTAGGTCTAGTCGTCTAGGTCAGCACAACTTTCACCATATAACAATTTCCTTTGTCAAGTACAAATATATTTGAACATCTACCAATGGCCAAACAAAGGAGTTAGTGTTGATCATCTTATGTCACAACTAACATTATGTCATTGATTTACAATCTGCGCATATATGTTGTACGCACTGCTCATGTAAACATAAGGGCAATTACCACCTAGCCATGATATACATAGCGACATGATTCATAAATGCTTAAAACTTAACAAGGCATGATATATAGAGCGACATGATGCATGGAAATTGATGTTTAAGGACTAACTTCTTTAATAGGATTGCCTGACAAAGGCATGAGAAATTTTTATGGATGTGGGTAATCCACCATGGCCAGATAATCGAATGAATAGTCGTAACATGTAATTTGGCACACAAGTTAGAAGTAGCTTTATAACACAATGGTTAGTAATCAAATGAAGGCCAAAGAAAACATGTAGTACTATGCATTATATGAAAGTATAATAATGGCAAACAGAGGGAGGGATCTGATCAGCTTATTAACCCATATCACCAGCTAAAATGCAAACATAAATAGCTAACAAAATGTATACAGTTGGAGGCCAACAATTTGGTACTAAATGATAAATAAAAGCCAACATTAGTTACTCCGGCATGCAGTTACTTCTGTGAATATCACAACATCTGGATCTCTTCTTAGTCAGTAGCAAAAAAGGAAAGTGAGGCAGTTACACACACACACTACAAAAAAAATGGTTTTGTATGACAAAAGTAAAGTGTCATGTTTAGTCCAAAATTGGTCATAAAAAGCATCTTATGACGAAAATGCTGTGTCATAAGGGTCGTCATATAACGACCGTCACATTATGTACCTTGTGACGACTGTTCAGAGTACCGTCACATAATGTCATCACCTTTTGTGACGGATGCGTTCGTCCGTCACATATTGTTGCTATATATGACGGTGTTATCTGTCATATTTTTTCTAGTCAACGTGTCACCTAATGTTGGGATCGTTTAATATGGCACCCACATACAATGACCATACAGTGACGACACACTGAGCTCTCATGATAGCTCACAGAATCATAATACACAGAAAAGCCATCATACACAACATTCTCATCACAAGTCATACACAATTCTAGCACACTAGTTCTTCCACAACAGAGGTTCAAACATACAAAGGTTTGAAGCATTCAAACAGACACCAATGTTTGGAAGGAAGGTGGATGAGCGACTGATCTGGCTGAGACTATCAGCAACAATCTTGGAGGGTGACTTTTGTGCTTCTCCTTCTTCTAGCTCTCTTTCCTTCTCTGCAACCATTTGCTCCTACATAAAATGAATGTACTTAGTAACAAGGCCATACAAAAGTGTTGAACCAGGCATTTACTTGAGTGTAGTACATGTAACTTACATATATCTCATTTGCAAGCGGAGTACGACCATTTCGGGGACTATTCATACATTCCCCAAAGAAATCAATAGCATCCGGCTCCATATTGTTGTACTTTGTCCTCTGCGGCATATAAAAAACTTGGGATATAAGATTTGCCATGAAATATTGGTACATGCCAACAGCAATACAACATAGTGTCTAGTTCATCAGCCCTTTAAAAAGCAACCTGGGTTTCAGAAACTATCAGTTGATTACCCACACAATGCCCTTTCAGTTGTCTAGCTTTTCTACGTTTCTGTAGTTCCTGCAAATTGCATAGTGCAAGAAAGCTCTCAGAATACTTGCTTTTCAGGTCACCCCGCATCACAAACAATGGGTTCACAATCTCTGCCTGTTTCCCCGAATTAATACTTGAAAATTTTGAGCCGGCAAGTGAAGGAGGCCAGCCAAGGGAAGAAAGAAGTGATCGATGATCAACAATGGCTTGTGGTCTTAGTATAGCTAAAGATCGGTCTACTCTGTGATCCACGGAAGATAGAAGGCAAGTCCATTGTGGTCTAGTCACAGCTACAGAAGCTAGAAGATCTTCTATGCTTTTCAAATATCCAATAGCAACATGATGTGTTTCCTGGAAAAGAAAAAAGAATGCCAAATTAGCAGCTGTCAAGTTGACTCTTCCAAGAATCTCGATATGACAAGATCCATACCTCCGAATTGTCTACACGAGATTTAAGTTTTCCAGTAACAGAAGAAGAAACTGCATCTTCTATATCACCCACCAAACTGTCAAGTTTGAGAGCCATTTCTGTATAGGACAACCTACCGGTAAGAACACACCAATTGCAAAGTTAAAAATAAAGTACTGCAGAAACTTCACTCAAAAACAAGCCAAGAGAATGGGATGTAAATGTAAATAATGAAATTGTGGTAAGGGATAAACATCTAATACCAAGTGAAATAGTTAGAATTTCTAGGAGCTTGGTTAAATTAGTTTTGATTATTACATTCATTAAAAGTCAACAATTTCCTGTAGAGTTGCGAGTGAATGTACGTTACCTGGCTGACAATGCCGGTGTCCTGCTTCATCCACTCCCACGGGATCTGGAACCGGGTGTAGCGGCTGGTGGCGGCGTCCCGGACGCGGGCGAGGTTGTACACGCCGTGCTCGCTTACTTCTCGAAGAGCGCCTGCATCTTCTTGAGCGCCCCCGGCCCGCTTACTTCTCGAAGAGCGCCTGCCCGCTTACTTCTCGAAGAGCGCCTGCATCTTCTTGAGCGCCGCGGCGCAGGGCTGGCGCGCGTCGTCGCGGAAGGAGGCCGCCTCCTGCTCCAGCTTCTTGAGGTCGCAGTAGCCGAACGCCACCTCGCGGAGCGCATCCGCCTTGTTCTCCGGCCACTCGAAGTGCTTCAGCACCGCGCGCTCGTCCACCTGCACGGACGAGTGCCGGATTATTAGCAAAGGCTGAAGCCTGCCGGTGTGGTCGTCGGCTACCTTGAACGCACCAGGCGCGACAGCTCGGCAGCCGGCGCCGAGG
Organism: Zea luxurians; assembly: GCA_029449295.1. Lineage (NCBI taxonomy): Eukaryota > Viridiplantae > Streptophyta > Magnoliopsida > Poales > Poaceae > Zea > Zea luxurians. The sequence continues at coordinate 22,202,072 of JAOPSE010000009.1, read as the reverse complement.
TTACTTGGCTCTCGGCGGCGAGCCACAGGAGGGCGGCCATTCCTTGCTGGTGGCGGCTAGGGTTTGCGGGGGTTTTGGGGGCGGGCGCGTGGTGGTGGGGGCGGACGCGGAGGTGAGCAGCCGAGAGGATAAGATAGGAGGGGAATTTTGGTCATCTTGGGCGGGAGATGGGAAAGTGAATGCGGTCAACAGAAAGGGGTACGGTCTTTTTTCGAAAAAACATAAAGTGATGCCGTCAAATCATCACATAAAGGCACATCTAAGCGTCATAAAAGTAAAACCGTCTACCGGCTTTTGGCGCCTGACAATATATGACAAATCTTCGTACCCTTATGTGACAACAAAAACACTATCGTCATAAAATCTTCATGGCCTCATGAAATTATGACGACTCAAAAAATTCCATCATATTATGTGACATTATATGACGATAACTGACCTTGTCATTAGGTATTTTGTCATAAAAGGACAAATTTCTTGTAGTGACACACTCGTTTATCATCTAGTTAAGCCGCCGACTACTCGTACTATGCGTTTACCAAGCCGATGCGTCTAAAGAAAAGTGAGGCAGAGTGCTGATAGCATAACATCAATGCGGTGACTCGGGTGAGGTATGAGGTCTGGAAAACAATGCAGTACGTCCCTAGTGCCTGCAAGTTGGTTCAGAGAGATCAATATGCTTTCTTCCACCTCAAAACTTCACTGAGACACGCAGGGGAGGCAGAGCCCGGAAACGAACGATGGAGCCAATTCATGGCTTCGTCCACGGAGACAGACAGAATACCATTCCCTTCCAGACCGTTTGTCGTTGATGCGAATGCGACGTGCGGCGAGGGCGAGCTACACGGCTTTCCCCAAACTCGCTTTAGCGCTTTCGAATCTTGTGACATCACATCACTCGCCTAACCCCCTTCTTTTTTCTTCTTCTTCTTCTGTGAATGCGTTGCAATTGCAAGGGAAGGATTAGGAGGGTCGGAGAAGGAAGGAGGGATTTCTGACCTGCTCTGCTGCCTGGTGTAGAGTGTTCCGGAGAATACCGCAACAGCACAGTTCCACTTGCTTCCCTCTCCTCTCTCCCTTGGCCCCACGGACTGCTGGAACCGGGCGGTGACTACGTACCCCTCACTAACTCCGGTGGTGAGCTCCTGGTCTCGGAGGAAGGGATGCCGCCGCGCCGGAGAGCGTGCTGATGAGATCCTCGGAATGGAGTGGAGCTGAATGATCCGCGGGAGAGCGACGGACTAGAGGGGGGAGGCAGGGCGGCGGCGGCTCACGTGGGGTGGGGGAGGGGAGGCGGGGGGACGAACGTGGGCGTGGGCGGGCGGACGGTGTAGATTTACGGAAGCGAGCGGACGGTGCAGATTCACCGAAGGCAGAACCAGGGGAGGCAGCCTACCCCTTGCAACCTTAATAGTAGTATAGATTATAATCCCTTATATTTGAGCCGCACTTGTTGAAAAGTATAGATAATTTGTCAAGTAAATGGTCCCTTATTTCATTTATGGGCATCTGGTAAGAGGGAAGGTTCAATGTTTTTCTCATATTGTATTGGATATCATCTGCTAGTAATTGCCATACTTTTTCAAAAAATGTATGCTCATCTCCAACTTTGCAATAAAGAAGCATGGTAACGAATAGATGTCGCAGTTGCTCTGAGGTGGCCCATCTGGCAGACTCATCAAAAGCATTATACCACTCATTATCATCATTAAGAAGACCATGTGCTTTACATGCTTCTTTGAATGTTGGGTGTAACGTATTGTTATATGTCCTTAAGTCTTCGTAGCTCTTAGCACCTTTGACGATCATTAGTAGCATCCTTAAATAGTATCTTTCCCCTGTAGATGGATGTACATAGTATATACGACCAATTTTTCCTTCCCTTCCATGTCTCAGTTTCCAAGTTCTTGTTTTGTCGTCCCAACGCCATTTAGATGGGAATTCTATATATGTTAGATTGTGCGCTGCATCTGTATTTGAATTGGTAGTGAACCACTCAGTGAGCATTGTTTTCCGGAGAAAAGATCCAGTTAATATACTTGATATATTACTTGTTGCATTATATGTTATGTAATTTTCATTAGGTAAATGCACTGGCATTCGTTCTACTGCAGGATAGTGTCTGTGTATCTCATATCCAAGCACACGCCAACAGGAATCCTTGTCACATAAATATCGAGTATCCAAATATTCCTTGACCTCGTTTCTTGTATTAGTTTCTTCGTCGTAAGGTGTGTCTTTGCCATTTCTTATTCTCTGCAAATATACTTTGCTATAATCTGGACCTTTCGTTACATACTTGAAAAGGTATTTTATAAATATAGTTTTATTACACCATTGAATATTGATGTGGGCTTGGTAAGTCTTCAACAGAATCTCATTATGGGACTACCCACCTATTATCCAATCGTAACCGCCTTTCATGACATAGCGTCCGTTGTTTCTTCGTCTGTATGTAGCAAATCATTGTTCGTCCAAGTTAGTTTCTTCATGGAATTCTTTTGGATACCTCTTTGAGCATCTATTATTTTTCATACATGGGGAATTTGGGTTTAATGCTCCACATGGACCATGCATCATATGTTCTGCCACTAAACAATATCCAAGAGGATCGGTTGTTGGATCTAGAATTTCAGCACTGATAAAAGAGTCTATGAAAGTGGATGTAGGTTGCGATGGAGAATTCGATATACAAAATATGATGTGCGAGTGAGGCAGTCCTCGTTTCTGGAACTCAATTGTGTAAAGCACTGCATGTAGGAGATGATGGTAATTTTATTAGTTTGTGAAGTACTTGTACAGTACTGGTTTGCTATCTTTATATATATATATATACATGTGTTTTTCAATACAAAAGTGGTCGTACCTGCAATGCATGGGCCAAAAATAGATCATTTTTTATGTCATGCATTAAATCTTCTAATTTCATATGGTATACTCGAACTATAATATCAGATCTGTCTGGAGGGCTCTATCCACGCTCGAACATGCTGTCCAAAATCTCAGGCCAGTTTGCGTTGCATGTAAAAGTGACAAAAAAATCAGGCGGGCCATGAACTCGGCAGATAGCTATGTTGTCATGGTAATTTTGAATCATATATCTTCGTCCTCCTGTATGTGATGCAGGGAGTATGATAGTTTTACCAACTTCGTCGCCACTAATACAACCATGACTAATTGCATCTGTAATACCTTGTATGCTTTCAATCCTCAAGTTTTTTTGTTGTTAATAAAATAGTTCAATCTATTTTTATCAACGCATGCTCCGGCATCCACTTTAGCCTGACTTGATAATAAACCGTAACACAAATATTGATTTGGTTGATTTTTCTGTAATGAAATTGGTAGCAATAGTATTCTTGCATGGTCATGTGTCCTTTTGCATTGTTTTGAGTTTGACCTAAGTCATTGTATAGGATTCCAACCTGAAAGCCATGTTCACCAAAAGGAAATAGCAATGGGTACTGCAGAGCCATATAAGCTGGATGAAGTGAGGATATTTGTTTAAGTTTGTTGTTTCGAGTTTCAATGATAATATCACGCTTGAATGTGTCCAAACTGAAATCCCCAACAATTAACATGGTGAGTTGATCTGTTGTTGGTAAATTATACTGGACAGGGTCACCTTTCTTAGCTCCAATGAGTTTAATAATGAAATCTTCACTTTCATTGTTAGTGAAAGGGAAATAGGGTCAAACATTTTCCTAAATGATTTTGGTGGTTGAATTGCCCAACACAAATAATTAGACTAACTAGTTTGCTATAGAATATACATTCTACAGGTGCTAAAGGTTCAACACAAACCAATAAAAAGATTAAGTTAGGGTTCAAAAAGAAAGGAGCAAAAGAAACCGAAGGCTGCCTTGGTCTGGCGCACCGGACTGTCCGGTGCACCACCAGACAGTGTCCGGTGCACCAGGGACCACCGTACAGTCTGAACTCCTCAGCTTCGGGTTTCTCCTGGCGCACTCCGCTATAATTCACCAGACTGTCCGGTGTGCCACCGGACTGTCCGGTGCACCAAGTGGAGCAACAGCTACCAGCGCAACGGTCGACTGCACAGTGCCCTGGCAAAGCTACATTTCGCGGTAGAGGTCAGAGCAGGCGCCAGAGGCGCACCGGACAGTGAACAGTGCTTGTCCGGTGCTACACCGGACTGTCTGGTGTGACAAGAAGTCAGCGCTCCAACGGTCGAAACCGCCAGAACCCTAACGGTTGGGTGACGTGGCTAGTGTCCGGTGCGCCCATCGACAGACAGCCTCCCCAACGGTTGAATTGGTGGTTGGGGGCTATAAATACCCCACAACCACCACCACTCCAACTATCCAAGCATTCACAACAGTGCATTCAATACAAGAGCAAAACACAACACTCCAAGACACAAATCAAAGCTTCTGATCCAATCAAAGTCCACAATTCAACTCTAGTATTTAGGACTTGTGAGAAGATCGACTTGTGTTCTTCTTTTGCTCTTGTTTGCTTGGTTGGCTTTCTTCTTCCTCATTCTTATTCTCAAGACACTTGTAATCAAAGCAAGAGACACCAAGTTGTGGTGGTCCTTGTAGGGGTCTAAGTGACCTGTTTGATTAAGGAGAAAGCTCACTCGGTCTAGGTGACCGTTTGAGAGAGGGAAAGGGTTGAAAGAGACCCGGTCTTTGTGACCACCTCAATGGGGAGTAGGTTTGCAAGAACCGAACCTCGGTAAAACAAATCACCGTGTCATCCGCTTCATTTGCTTTTGATTTGTTTTCACCCTCTCTCTCGGACTCGAGTTTAATTCTAACGCTAACCCCGGCTTGTAGTTGTGCTTTAAGTTTATAATTTTCAGATTCCGCCTATTCACCCCCTCTAGGCGACTTTCAATTGGTATCAGAGTCGGTGCTTCATTAAGAGTTTAACAACTCGAAGTGATGTCGGGAGATCACGCCAAGAGGGAGATCATGACCGATGAGAAGTCCGCAAGCCACGGGAAGGATCCATCAAGGGAGTCCGGCGCCAAAGGCAAGGAAGAATCCCCTCCCCGCGTCAAGTCGCATCGGAGTGGCGACAAGAAGAAGAAAATGAAGAAAGTGGTCTACTTTGAGACCGATTCTTCATCGCCATCCACCTCTGACTCTGACGCTCCGTCCGTCACTTCTAAGTGCCATGAGCGCAAGAAGTATAGTAAGATGCCACTTTGTTATCCCCGTATTTTTAGACGCACTCCTTTACTTTCCGTTCCACTAGGCAAACCACCAGTTTTTTATGGTGAAGATTATTGTATGTGGAGTGATAAAATGAGGCATCACCTAACCTCACTCCACGCAAGCATATGGGACATTATTGAATTTGGAGCGTAGGTACCATCACCGGGGGACGAGGGCTATGATTCGGATGAGGTCGCCCAAATCAAGCACTTTGATTCCCAAGCAACTACTATACTCCTCGCCTCTCTATGTCAAGAGGAGTATAATAAGGTGCAAGGGTTGAAAAGTGCCAAGGAGATTTGGGACGTGCTTAAGACCGCGCACGAGGGAGATGAGGTGACCAAGATCACCAAACAGGAGACGATCGAGGGGGAGCTCGGTCGATTCGTCCTCAACCAAGGAGAGGAGCCACAAGCCATGTACAACCGGCTCAAGACCTTGGTCAACCAAGTGCGCAACCTCGGGAGTACCAAGTGGGATGACCATGAAATGGTCAAGGTTATTCTTAGATCACTTGTTTTTCGTAACCCCACTCAAGTTCAATTAATTCGTGGTGATCCTCGATATAAGTTAATGTCTCCCAAGGAAGTTATAGGAAAGTTTGTGAGCTTTGAATTGATGATCAAAGACTCCAAACAAATCGTCAACTTGGAGCAAGGCGACACCTCCACACCCGAGGTGCAACCCGTCGCATTCAAGGCGACGGAGGAAGAAAAGAAGAAATCTGCACCAAGTAGGATTCCAATCGACGCCTCCAAGCTTGACAACGAGGAAATGGCGCTTATCATCAAAAGCTTCCGCCAAATCCTCAAGCAAAGGAGGGGAAGGACTACAAATTCCGCTCCAAAAGGGTGTGCTACAAGTGTGGTAAGCCCGGTCATTTCATTGCTAAATGTCCTATGTCAAGTGATAGTGACAGGGGCGACGACAAGAAGGGAAAGAGAAAGAAAAAGAAGAAGTACTACAAGAGGAAGGGCGGCGATGCCCATGTATGTCGGGAATGGGACTCCGACATGAGCTCCACCGACTCCTCCTCCGGCGAGGATGCCGCCAACATCGCCATCAACAAGGGACTTCTCTTCCCCAACGTCGGCCACAAATGCTTCATGGCAAAGGACGACAAGAAAAAGAAGGTACAAGCTAGAACCACCCCCAAGTATACTACATCTAGTGATGAGGGTAGTTCTAGTGATGATGAAGAAAACTTGCTTAGTCTTTTTTGCCAACCTTAACATGCAACAAAAAGAAAAATTGAATGAATTGATAGGAGCCATTCATGAAAAGGATGAACTCTTGGATAGCCAAGAGGAATTCCTTATTAAGGAAAATAAAAAGCATGTTAAGGTAAAGAATGCTTATGCTCAGGAAATAGAGAAATGTGAAAAATTGACTAATGAGCTTAGCATTTGCCATGATACCATTTCCAACCTTAGAACTGAGAATGCTAGTTTTATTGCTAAGGTTGAGAAGTTAAATGCTTGTGATGTTTCGATTGTCAATCTTAAGAATGAAAATGCTAGTTTAATTGCTAAGATTGATAAATTGAATGGATCAATTTCTAGCCTTAAAACTAAGAATGCTAGTTTAATTTCTAAGGCTAAAGATTTGAATGTTTGCAATGATGTCATTTCCAATCTTAGAAATGAAAATGCCATGTTACATGCGAAGATTGATGAATTAAATGTTTGCAAACCATCTACATCTAAGGTTGATTGTGTTTCTATTTGTACTAGATGTAGAGATGTTAATATTGATGCTATTCATGATAACATTGCTATGATTAAACAACAAAATGATCATATAGCTAAACTAGATGCAAAAATTGCCGAGCATGAACTAGAGAATGAAAAATTTAAATTTGCTAGGAGCATGCTCTATAATGGGAGACGCCCTGGCATTGGTTTCCAACAGGGAGGCAATGTCAAGCTTAATGCCCCTAAGAAACTGTCTAATTTTGTTAAGGACAAGGCACCCATGGTTCAGGATAACGAGGGTTACATTTTATATCCTGCTGGTTATCCTGAGCACAAGATTAGGAGAATTCATGCCAAGAAATCTCATTCTATTTCTCACCATGCTTATATGTACAAGAATGAGGCTTCTAGCTCTAGGCAATCAACCCATGTTAAATTGCCTAAAAAGAAATCTCCTACTGCATCAAATGAGCCTATTATTTCATTTAAGACTTTTGATGCTTCTTATGTGCTGACTAACAAATCAGGCAAAGTAGTTGCTAAATATGTTGGGGCCAAACACAAGGGGTCAAAGACTTGTGTTTGGGTACCCAAGGTGCTTGTTTCTAACGTCAAAGGACCCAAGACTGTTTGGGTACCTAAGAACAAGGCCTAAATTGTTTTGCAGGTTTATGCATCCGGGGGCTCAAGTTGGATCATTGATAGCGGATGCACAAACCACATGACAGGGGAGAAAAGAATGTTCTCCTGCTATGAGAAAAACCAAGATCCCCAAAGAGCTATCACATTCGGGGATAGAAATCAAGGTTTGGTCAAAGGACTTGGTAAAATTGCTATATCTCCTGACCATTCTATTTTCAATGTTTTTCTTGTAGACTCTTTAGATTACAATTTGCTTTCTGTTTCTCAATTATGCAATATGGGCTGCAACTGTCTATTTACAGATGTAGGTGTTACTATCTTTAGAAGAAGTGATGATTCAGTAGCATTTAAATGAGTGTTAGAGGGTTAGCTATACTTAGTTGATTTCAAAAGAGCTGAACTCGACACTTGCTTAATTGCTAAGACTAATATGGGTTGGCTCTGGCATCGCCGACTAGCCCATGTTGGGATGAAGAATCTTCACAAGCTTCTAAAGGGAGAGCACATTTTAGGACTAACATGTTCATTTTGAGAAAGACAGGGTTTGTAGCGCATGCCAAGCAGGAAAGCAAGTTGGCGACCATCATCCACATAAGAACATCATGACGATCGACAGGCCGCTCGAGCTACTCCACATGGATTTATTTGGCCCGATAGCTTACATAAGCATCGGCGGGAGTAAGTATTGTCTTGTGATTGTGGATGATTATTCTCGCTTTACTTGGGTATTCTTTTTGCAGGATAAATCACATACCCAAAAGACTTTAAAGGGATTCTTGAGACGAGCTTAAAATGAGTTCGAATTGAGGATCAAGAAAATAAGAAGCGACAATGGGACGGAGTTCAAAAATTCACAAATTGAAGGCTTCCTTGAGGAGGAGGGCATCAAGCATGAGTTCTCTTCTCCCTACACACCACAACAAAATGGTGTAGTAGAGAGGAAGAATAGAACTCTTTTGGACATGGCGAGGTGAAAGTAGCCTAGAAGGGGGGGTGAATAGGCTACACCTGAAATTTTTAACTAAAAACTTCGAGATAGGTCAAATTAAAGTTGCACTGGTGCAAACCGGTTCAGTTGATTTTGTTTACAACTGAACAAGTTTGAACCTGCTCAACTTAGATTAAATAATCAGTTAAACAAATATTACGAAGTAGTGAAAGATTTTGCTAATGACTTGCCCTACAGAAAATCCACTCAAATAGATGAATATGAACCAACCAACAATTTAAGGCACTTAACAAGAAAGCACAAGAACACGCGATTTATCCCGAGGTTCGGCAACCACCACAAAGGTGTCCTACTCCTCATTGAGGAGCCCACAAAGGGCTGAGTCTTTTCCAACCCTAATCCTTCATAAGCCGACCACAAAGGTCAAGCCAATCTCTTCTCAAATTTGCTCAAAGAGCGGGTAATACAAACTTCTTGGGGTCGTCCACAAATTTGGAGACTCCCAAGCAACCTCTAACCGTCAAGGAACACAAGGCTCCAAGAGTAACAAATCCGCACAAGGTCAAGTTTGCAATGAGCTCAAGAACAAAGAGAATGGGAGAATCAAGATGAAATTGACAGCGCGTTAGATCGACTTCACCTCACACCAAGGATCCTTCAATCGATTTGAAGGAGATGCGATTTCGGGTGTGAGATGTGAATTGAATGCCTTTGTTTGGGGTTTGGTCAGCTGAGAAATCATGGAGAGAGCAGAAGTAAATAAGAGAGAGAGTGTGGGGGTATTTAAAGGATCCCCCAAAAGCTGGCAGCCGTTGGGAGAAAAGAGCCAAAAACTGGTTGAACCGGTTTACAGACCGGTTGAACCGGTTTCCACCAGGAAGATCTCGGTTCACTGACCTACTCAGCCGAAGACTCGACCGGATCCAAAACGGGTTGAGCTAGGAAAAATTCTAGTTGAACCGGTTTCTCAAAAATATCTGCAACGATTTTTCTGACAGCTCTGACTGTCAGACAGGTCAAAGCAGGGATGGCAGAGGAACAGTCCAGAAACCGGTTGAACCGGTTTCAGGTCCGGTTGAACCGGTTTCAAAGGCTGAAAAGCAAGTTTTGAATATTTTGAAGTGAACAAAGGTGGAACTCTTGTGGGAAGTAAAAGTGGTTTTTCACAAAGGCATTCATGATCTAGAAAAGTGTTCTCTAAGATGATTTCGAAGGATTTTGAACTTAGCTCATTGCATAACTTACTTAACCATTGCGGATCCCTCTTAATTGAACGGCGATTCCTATAACTCAAGAATTATAAAATGAACACTGCCGTTGTTTCCAAGCACTTGGAGCACGCCATATGATGTAGAATTTAAATCCGCTGTGCTTTACATTTTTATGCTCATAAGATCTGTGCTTCTCCTGTCTGTAGAATTACTGTGTACATGCTAGGAGCAAACTTGTTAGAATCTCTGTTTGTTTTGGCATTTAATCACCAAAACCCTCAATTAGGGTTGATTGCACTTACAATCTCCCCCTTTTTGGTGATTGATGCCAAAACAAACTAGAGTAGAGATAAAAATTAAAAAGTAAGAACACTTGCGAGATAAAAGTATTTGTGTATGTGCAGCTCCCCCTAAATATGTGCATGAGTTTTGTGATATTAATATTGACTTGATATGTCAATTTGCAACATATTTAGAGAGAGTGAACAACCAACACAATACACAAAAACTAAGGGATGCAACACAATTATATAGGATGTGATGATAAAAAGAATAGTATTACACAAACAAGCCCATCATTGCATAGCATAAGATATGAAATGTTACTACTGGCTATTACAATAATGTCATCACATCACATCATTAAAAAGTTTGTGGCTCTAAGCCATCACCACATGCATCATGAGTCAGACAAATAATAATTATTACAAACCAGGTGTTCATTACATAAATTAAAGGTGCTGCTAAGATGAGAATCCTTCTCCCCCTTTTTGGCAACAAGAACCAAAAAAGGAGAGAGCCACCAAGCCATAGATCACCACTGAGGAGGATGATGCGGAGCAAAGAAATGATGCGCTAGGTGAGATGCAAAGTGTTCTTCCCCAGACTGATCTGGGGGAGGAACACTTCCTGAAGGATCCTAGGGCGGAGGATGAGAAGAGGATTGACCCGGATCCCCCTGGTGGGGAGGCGGGGCAAACTGCTCACGATCATCAAAGTATTCTTCATCTTCTTCTTCATCTTCTAGAGACATGAAAGGCACCCCATATGCCTGCTGGTGCCACTCATTGATTTTTGGAGGAGGCGGATGGAGAGGCACATCAGGCGAACGGGGAGCAAATGGCATACCCATAGAGGAAGCTTGATGACGAAGATTGTCGTCAGTCTCCCGCTGCCACCGAGCCAGCTCATGTACATCTAAAGATATATTTCTGCACATGGAGAAGAATGCTGCAATGCCATGGGCCAGACGAGCACCCATCCCATGACCACGACCTCGACCACGACCACGACCACGTGGTGTGGGAGATCCGCGACCAGGAGATGGACGCGAGGGTCCGGCAGCAGCAGGTCCACGAGAGCTGGAGGGCACTTTCCTCAGATGCCCTGCTGGATTGTTTGGATCAATCCAGAAGGGGGTGTAAGATAGATGTCTTGTGCCTTTCTCATAGCGAAATTGAGTAACCACTTCAACCATCTTCATGATGAAGGGGGCGTGGAGACATCCCTTAAGAGGGAAGCAGGCAGCGTGAATAACCTCTTGCCAAATCATGTCAAAAACGTTGATGCTTTCCGAGCTACTGGGCTTCATAAACGAGAGCAAGACTTTGCTCTCTCCCAGGATGTTCATCTGATTACCCCTTTGGAAATGAGGGTCATTCTGCATAGAGAATTAATATATCTATAAAACTTATGCAGATTTGTGGACTCCCAAAATTTACTAGTCTCAGATATGTGAAGATCCCGGGCTTCATCCTTGGTGGGTTGCCGAAAATCATGAATTTTGATCTTGTCCCCAGAAATGTCTTCATCAGAGAATCCAAGAATATGAGCGAACCTCCGGTAGCTCACCTTGTACCAGCTGCCTTCGATATAGAAATTTAGATAAGGAAAGTTATAGGGACTTTCCTCATCGGCCAGCTTGATCCAAAGAGTGGAATAAAACTGAGCAATGACCTCATCATTCCAATCATATTGGAAGGTCATAATATTCTTCATTTTCTTCCTCTCACAGGCCCTCAAAGCCTGTGTCATTTCTGGATCTCCAATAGCTTCACATCCTTCCCAGTTGATGTATCTTTGATGTAGAATAGGCTGATGTTTCTTGGGAAGAATCACAGAGTTGTAAAAATCTACATGCTGAAGGGTCCAGAACCGATTACCATCGATCCTAGCATCACGAATACGCAATGTAGGGTTCTGGAATCGGATGTCCTAGAGAAGAGCGGACCCTCCGCTGGCAGTAAAATCAGTGATAGGCTCATTGGCAGATCGACGAGCCTCCGCCCGATGGAGAACCAACCCTCGGATAGTGGGAGCGTTGGCAGAGGGGAGGTCAATCTCATCATCCTTGCCACCATCATCATCACTTGTTGGCTCCTGTTGGGGACTTGTTCTCAAATGCTTCAAATTAAGAACAAGGCAACACAGAGGATGTTAAACGTTAAAATCCTTTGTCCTTCGAAGCATTATTTCCCTTCGGGATATAATGATTTTCGGACGAAGGTTACGAACTTCGAATTAAGAACAAGGCAACACAGAGGATGTTAAACGTTAAAGTCCTTCGTCCTTCGAAGCATTATTTCCCTTCGGGATATAATGATTTTCGGACGAAGGTTACGAAGGTCATACCTTCGTCAGTCATAACACATGATAAATAAGGAAGGAACATGCAAGAAATAAAAGGTGATATAAACAGACATATATTATTATTAATTCATTTCTATTTTATAGCTGTGGAAAAATAGAAATGACATCAAATTACAAATGTACCTTCGGCTTGAAAGAAGGTAAAGGGTACAAGCGTGATGCAAAAGCAAATGCCAAGTCAGCGTGAATAGTACAGGATTATTGTTCATCTATTTATAGGCACGGGACGCAGCCCATGTAAAATTACACCCATGCCCTTGACATTTGCTAATAAATCTATAGTAATCCATCGAGGTCCAAATAGCCTTTTCATCTTTAAGTCGGTTTCCTTTTCTGCTATCATGTCGAAGCTTTCCTGCGCACAGCTTCGGCTCCGCGACATCCTTCGTATTCCTTTTGCGCTTCTTCACACTGTGGTTTTAACTCAAGTTTGAAGATACCTGTACATGCATTATACTCCAGAAGCATTGTTAAATCATGTTTTTGAGGACCTTCGGAAGCCGAAGGCCCCCAACAGTAGCCCCTCGCAATATTAATTTGTTAGAATGATAAATTCAGATTGCGATATGGACGAAGGCCCTAAGCCGAAGGTCCGAAAAAACACCTTCCCTTTGCTAGAATAGCAACAGTCACTGACAAGCGGGGCCTTCTAATTTTCAACGCACTAGGTATATAAATAAGAGCACACCACGAGTTCATTTGACACGCTCTCTTGCCATCTGCTCTTGCTTGCCCAATTCTTAGCTCTTGCGCATCAACACTTTCTTGGCTTTTTAAGGTTTTAAGCTTCGGATTTGAGAACAGTTTTCAACATCTCCGAAGATGTCTCAAGATAAAAAAAGTTGTTGCTGAAATGAAGCTGAGCCTTTCTGAGGAGAAGAATCTTGGCTTTCTTGAATCAATAGCAAAGACAAATACAGAGAAGATTACCAGGGAAATTTTGGAAGGTTTATCTGAAGATACTGGTGATAGTGACAGTTATGATGTGGAAAGTGGCGGGGAGGACTCCGAAGATCGACCGTGGCGTCCAAGCCATACAGTTTTCGGAAAATCAACTATTAAGCAGAGTCATCTTGACAATATGAGGGGAAGATATTTTCGAGATGTGTCTATTGTGAGGGCTGACGACGGAGAGAAGACTTCCCCTACTCCCGAAGAAAATGAAGTAGTGATCTTCCGAAGCTTCTTCAAAGCTGGGCTTTGGTTCCCCCTAAGCAGTTTTGTGGTTGAAGTTTTGAAGATATATCAAATCTATCTTCATCAAATTACTCCCGAAGCAATCATAAGAATGGGAATCTTCGTCTGGGCCGTGAGGAGCCAGGGCTTCGAGCCAAATGCAAAAAGCTTCTGCAGCATGCACAAACTGGTGTATGAGACAAAACCTTGGGGCAAAGAGCAGTATCATAACAATTTTGGCTGTTATAGCTTCGGTGCCCGCTCTGGGTCCAGCTGCCCTGTGCCGACTTTTCGAAAGAGATGGCCCGGGGATTGGATGAAGGAATGGTTCTATGTAAAAAATGATTTAAAGGCACGAGAGGATATTAAGGATATTATCATGCGTCCTATCTGGCAGCGTTTCGGCCTCCGGAAGCCGAAGGTGGAAATTGATGAAGCAGCCGAAGAATGCCGAAAGGCTTTCGGCATAGTCTGCTCCTTCGTCGGGACAAGGGACTTAGTTCAAGAGCACGTGGCCTACAGGATATGGCCATTGGTAGCCAACTGGGAGATGCCAAAGGAAACTATCAGCAACCCCCTCGAAGGTGGTTTGGTTCGACTAAAGTATACCTTCAGATTTGTAGACCAGTTTGTCGAGCTAGACGATGATTGGCTGGAAAGTGTCGAAGCTACAAGTGATGAACTGCTTGGGGCGTACTCTAAGACAGAAGATAATGCGCTATCAGCGGCCTTCGGAAGCCGGAAAAAGAAGAGGCTGAACAGAGTTTTCGATGCTATTGGATTCATGTACCCTGACTACCGCTACCCGTTACGGGGGCAAAAAAGAAAAGGTGCAACCTCCGGGAAAGGTGATGCTTCAGCTGCTCCAAGCGAGCCTGCGCCGAAAAGGAAGAAGGTAAAGGTCCTTACTCACCGACCACGCTTTATTGAACCAGCCGTTGTGCCCGAGTTTGTCGGTGAGACCTCTTCGGCTACTGAAGCCAAAGAACCTGCGCTTGCGCAGAAAACTGAAGAGCTGAGAGCTGAAGAGATAAGAACATTAGAAATTTTAAGTCCTGCGGCAGGAGTTGAAGTGCCAAAAACTCAGAAAGGTCTAGCAGTGACCCCCAAAAGAAAAAGGATGGTTAATGTACTAGATGTGCTGGAGACGATAAAGTCTTCAAGCTCTACTCCGAAGAAAACTGCCGAAACTCCAAAAACACAAATTGAGGCAAAACCATCCGAAGCCGAAGCTGCCAAGAGCCAGGCCGAGACTGAAGCCGGGCCTTCAGAGCCCGCCAAGGAGAAATCCTTGGAAATTGGAAAAGAAACGGAAAAAGAAGCTGCAGAAGAAATTTTGGCTGAAAAAACTGCCAGTGCCACCCCCGAAGCACTTTCCGAACCTCTCAATTATATTTTACGACATACTTCGGGGAAAAAATTGACTGAAAAAGAAAAGCGAGAAGCTTAGTTCTATGCCCAAAAATTGAAATATCCAAAGGGGGCTTTGGTTTTCAATGGCAGCGGAGAAGAAGACTTCTTGTATTGTCTCCCAAACAGCAAGGAGATTTCTGTCTGCCGGGAGATGAGCAAGAGCTTCGGATTCCCAACACTAGAGGACGGGCTCTCGGTGCTATCAAAAGATGAACTGGCCGACAGCTTAGCATACAATAGCTTAAAGGTGAGAAAATGAGATTTTTGTATTTAAAAACAAAATTTTCTATTTGCTTACACTTAATACCGCATTTTTTTCGCAGGGCCTTATTCTTAGCAACGCCCTCAGGGCGCAAAAAAGTGCCGAAGATGAAGGGTGTACCGTAGCCTTGAACAACCTTCGTTCCGAAGTAATTGAGCTAAGGAACGAAGGTCTTGAAAAATATAAAATATTAAACTCATTGGTGAACAAGATAAAAGAAGACGAGGCTACTTCAAAAGCCCAAGCTGAGGCCCAGAAATGCGAAATTGAAGACCTTCGGAAACAGCTGGCAGAAGAAAAATTAAAATGTGCCATTGCCGAAGCTGACCGAGACGCCAGTGACTACTGGAAAAATTACTGGGAAAAAACAGTTGTGGAGCTTCGTTCTTCAAAAGAAAGATGCTATAAAAAATCTGTAGCATGTGTACAAAGGATAAAAACCAGCTTTGCCAATATTGGCGCATATTCGAATAAAGACAACTTCGTATTGGGCGATCCCGAAGGTCCAATCGATTGGATCAACGGCGAAGCCGAAGCCTTTGAGGAAGTTTTGAGTGGCCGTGGAGATGTCTGCGCCTTCTCAGGTGCCAGAGGGATTATGGCTATTTTGGAGAAGGCAGGATGCGAACACATGAAGAATCTGGCTCAAGCCGAAGCTGCGTTCTCTATTGAAGATACAAAAGACCCCTCGGCCGAGGCAAGCTTAGTTGGTGGAAAGTTTTTCACCGATATCTGGGAAAATGGTGGCCGAGGGATGGCTCACGAAATTATAAAGAAAAGTGAAAAAGATACTCACGATGCTAGAGAAGCGGCAAAGGCAGCTGAAAAAACTGCAGAACTTGAAAGGCGGATAGGTATTATCTAATTGCTTTTGACCTTATGTTTTATTTTTGTGACTTCGAACTTAGTTATGTTTTGTGTCGCAGCTGAACTATCTCCTCCCCCGGAGCCTTTCGAGTCAACGGTCGACCCAGAAGTAGATAAAAAAGATGAAATTATTGAAATGGCCGAAGCTATTTTGGACGAAGCTGTTAATCGACTGTTAAACGAAGCTGCTGAAGTAGTTTTAAAAGAAGAATAGCTCTTATTGTAAAAACATTTGGGATGTAATATTTGCTGAACAAAGTGTGTAATATTTTTACAATTTTGAATGTAATATATAAGCTACTTGTAACTGAATTCTTTACGATGCATGAAACTTTATGTACATACCTTCCCTTCTTTTCATGCTTCGTGAAGAATATCCATATTTCATAAAAACATCCAATCTCCGTAAAAACATTATGCTTCGTAAGCGATAGATTTCCTTTTAATATTAGAGTTGGCGAAGTTGTACTTCTTCAAAACTTATTTTGTGCCTTGGCACTGCTTCTTCGAAACAATCTCCGAAGATCAACATTGTATCCCCTTCTTGTGTCATTGATGCAATATGATGTACGTTGTCATGCTATGCAAATGATGTGATGATGTCATGCTATGCAAAATGATATTTGTGCCGAAGATACACACACAGTCCCAAAGTAGAGCACACAATCTTTTTGTCGTTTATTTTTCGGCTTCACCACTTATTTTTTGGTGTATCAACGCTGACTTTTCGCTGTAAGCCTCCCTTAGGAGCTTCTTCGCCTTCTATTTCGGCGGTATCAACGTTGACTTTTCGCTGTAAGCCTCCCTTAGGAGCTTCTTCGCCTTATATTTCGGCGGAATCAGCGTTTATTTTTCGCTGTAAGCTCTGCATTCCCTTTGGAACGACTTTTGAGCAGAAAACTTACGCTGCGCTCCCTTAGGAACGACTTTTTGTAACTTCAGCAAGCTTACGCTGCGTTCCGTAGAACGACTTTTTGTATCTTCGGAGATACTTTCTGTAGCCATGAGCTCTTAAGAACGAGTTTTCATGCTTCGGCCACCTTTTTGGACTCTGTAATTCTGTGGAGAAGATATATTTTCACTATTAGGAAAACGAAGCTATTACAAGAAATTGAAATCGACGAGAAAAAACTTAGGCTTTTAATGATTGTTCCTTATTAAAAAGAAAAATGATAACGAATGCAAGAACTATCTCAGAAGTAGGATATCTTCTAATAGATGTGCTTCGACTCTGGCACAGTACTGTTGACTGTGCGAGCTTCGGACTCCTCTCTGAAGTCTTGTTGTCGATGAGTGTGCTGACTCCCTTCTGGCTGCTGGCCTCGTTGTATTGGTGGTGGGGGTGGAGGTTGTTGCCAAGATGCCTGAGGTTGGCTTGCCGAAGCAACAGAAGCTGCAGAATGGTTACCCACATACTCTGGAATGTACGGTGAGTGGTATGAAGCAGTATGCATAACTTGCTTTGGCTAGCTCTGTTGGGCTGCAGCTTCTGCTATCTCTTTCTGTTTCTGGATGGTGACATGGCACATCCTGGTAGTATGGCCCTTGTCCTCACCACAGAATAGGCAATAAATTTTCCTGGGCTGATCCTCAAACCTTCCTCCAAAGCCCCTGGCGCCTCTGCCCCTTGGAGCTGGGGGTCGAGGATAGCTCTGTTGCTGCCCCGAAGCCTGGGAGGAATATTGCGGCCTCTGTTGCTGACTTCCCCTGTCATCATTCTGAGTGGAATGAATTGATCTGACATGCCTGGGATGGATTCTCCCTCCGAAGCCCCTGGTCATTTCGGAGAACCTGTAAGCTTCCTCCCTTCTCTGCCGAAAGTCATTGTTAGTGTGGATGTATTCATCCATCTTCTGAAGCAGTTTTTCCAGGGTCTGAGGGGGCTTCCTGGCAAAGTATTGGGTCGTAGGTCCTGGCCGAAGTCCCTTAATCATGGCCTCAATGATGATTTCATTGGGCACTATTAGCGCTTGTGCCCTCAGACGCAAGAACCTTCGGACATACGCCTGAAGGTACTCTTCGTGATCTTGTGTGCACTGGAACAAAGCTTGAGCAGTAACCGACTTCGTCTGAAACCCTTGGAAACTAGTGATCAGCATGTCCTTCAGCTTCTGCCATGATGTGATTATTCCTGGCCGAAGAGAGGAGTACCAGGTTTGTGCAACATTTTTGACTGCCATGACGAAAGATTTCGCCATGACTGCAGTGTTGCCACCATACGAAGATATTGTTGCTTTGTAGCTCATCAGAAACTGTTTCGGATCTGAGTGTCCGTCATACATGGGGAGCTGGGGTGGCTTGTAAGACGGGGGCCAAGGTGTAGCCTGCAGCTCTGCTGACAGAGGAGAAGCATCATCAAAAGCAAAATTTCCATGATGGAAATCCTCATACCAGTCATCCTCGTTGAAGAAGCCTTCTTGGTGCAGCTCTCTGTGCTGGGGCCTTCGGTTCTGCTCATCTTGAGCAAGATGACGCACTTCTTCGGTAGCTTCGTCAATCTGCCTTTGCAGATCAGCTAGCCGAGCCATCTTCTCCTTCTTCTTCTATACCTGCTGATGAAGCATTTCCATATTCCTGATCTCTTGGTCCAAGTCATCCTCTTGGGGTGTTGGACTGGTGGCCTTCCTCTTCAGGCTTCGGGCCTCTCGAAGAGAAAGGGTCTCTTGGTTCGGGTCCAACGGCTGCAGAACGGTAGCCCCTGTTGCTGAAGGTTTCTTTGGCGGCATGACGAAGGTTGATGCTTGACGAAGGTGGTCGAAGCTCAAAAAGTGGAAGTGAGTTCACCGGAGGTGGGCGCCAATGTTGGGGACTTGTTCTCAAATGCTTCGAATTAAGAACAAGGCAACACAGAGGATGTTAAACGTTAAAGTCCTTCGTCCTTCGAAGCATTATTTCCCTTTGGGATATAATGATTTTTTGACGAAGGTTACGAACTTCGAATTAAGAACAAGGCAACACAGAGGATGTTAAATGTTAAAGTCCTTCGTCCTTCGAAGCATTATTTCCCTTCGGGATATAATGATTTTCAGACGAAGGTTACGAAGGTCATACCTTCGTCAGTCATAACACATGATAAATAAGGAAGGAACATGCAAGAAATAAAAGGTGATATAAACAGACATATATTATTATTAATTCATTTCTATTTTATAGCTGTGGAAAAATAGAAATGACATCAAATTACAAATGTTCCTTCGGCTTGAAAGAAGGTAAAGGGTACAAGCGTGATGCAAAAGCAAATGCCAAGTCAGCGTGAACAGTACAGGATTATTGTTCATCTATTTATAGGCACGGGGCGCAGCCCATGTAAAATTACACACATGCCCTTTACATTTGCTAATAAATCTATAGTAATCCATCGAGGTCCAAATAGCCTTTTCATCTTTAAGTCGGTTTCCTTTTCTGCTATCATGCCGAAGCTTTCCTGTGCATAGCTTCGGCTCCGCGACATCCTTCGTATTCCTTTTACGCTTCTTCACACTGTGGTTTTAACTCAAGTTCGAAGATACATGTACATGCATTATACTCCAGAAGCATTGTTAAATCATGTTTTTGAGGACCTTCGGAAGCCAAAGGCCCCCAACAGCTCCCATGCCTGTGGATTTGCCGCGGGTCGGGACCGACCAGAGGGATTCCGGGCCGTCCGACCGCGAGCTCCATGAGATCCTGAGGCCTCACCACCTTGCATAACGTTTCCGGATCCTCGCCCGCACTTGGATCTGGAACGCGGGGGAGTTTCTTCATGAATCTCTTGATCATCGTCGGAGTCGGATTCAACAACTGATGGGTTCCTGTGACGCACCATCCTTAAAATAAAAAGTAGAACCTATGGTGAGCGAGGAGATTGATGTTCAAGGATTTTAACAAACACGTTTGAGTAGAGACGCGTATGATATTGAGCATGCACTTCAACCGTTCATGCGAGCGGTTCAACTACAACGAACAATACCAAACAACTAAACTCAAACAATGTTCGAGACAAAAGAGGATAGTTTAAGTGTTGCAAGCACCTAAACTAAAATGTATCCTTGAAACGATACACTAGATAATCAAGAACGGGTGAGATCGAGTAAAAACATGAGGAAATAAGGTAATACCTCGATCTGAAGATTGAACCACGAAAATCCCAACGAAAGTGAGGGAGTTGATGGAGGAAGCCGAGAGGAACGAATCTCCAACAAACTCCCAAGGATTTGATGGCACAAATGGGCTTTGGTTTGTGGTGAAAGGGAGAGGGAGAGAGGGGAAAAGTGTAGGCAACGGCGGCTGGAAGAAATGAATGGGTAAGAAGTGAAAGGAGGAAGGGGAGGAGAAAAAGGAGGCGGCGTCGGCTGGTCAGCGGACCAAAACCGGTTCAACCGGTTATAAAACCGGTTCAACCGGTTTTGCGTCAGAGTGAACAATTAAAGAGCGCAGAAAAAGTTGCTGACTGCGTGGAATTTCTGCCAGACTGACAGCGCAGTCTGCGAGACTGACAGCGCAGACTGCGGCGCTGACTGACAGCACGGACGCAGAGGTTTCAACCGGTTTCCACCAGGGGAAAACCGGTTGAGTGGCCTACTCAGCCGATTTACTCAACCTATTTTGAGATATTGCCCGGTAAGGCTTTAACAACACTTAACATATATGACATGAGTAATTTTAATAATAAAAACAGTATTTCTCAAGACATTTTGTGCATGCAACAATTTTATATCCATCAAACATGTGTTCAAATTTTAGTTTTATGACACGTTTCGAGAATCCAAGATATTTAGCTCACTCCTAAGAAAGCAAAACCTAGTCTATCAAGGGGTTTTGTGAAGTTATCGGCTAGTTGATTTTCGGTGCTCACATGAAACAATTCGATATCTCCTTTGGCTTCATGGTCTCTCAAGAAATGATGTCTAATGTCAATGTGTTTGATTCTAGAGTGTTGCACAGGATTGTTTGCAAGTTTTATGGCACTCTCATTGTCACACAATAGTGGAATCTTATTAAACTCACAACCAAAATCTCTAAGGGTTTGCTTCATCCATAACAACTGTGCACAACATGCCACAGCTGCTATGTACTCAGCTTCTGCAGTGGAAAGTGCAACACAATTTTGTTTCTTGGAACTCCATGACACTAAGGATCGCCCAAGGAATTGGCAAGTCCCAGTAGTGCTTTTTCGATCTACTTTGCAACCGACATAATTTGAGTCAGAGTAGCCAAGTAAATCGAAAAGGGAGCCTTTAGGATACCATAATCCTAGGTTTTGGGTGTGGACTAAGTATCTTAGGATTCTCTTAACGGCAACAAGATGACAATCTTTAGGATTAGCTTGAAAGAGTGCACACATGCAAACACTTAACATGATGTCAGGTCTAGATGCACATAAGTAAAGCAGTGACCCTATCATTGACCTATATAACTTTTGATCTACCGGTTTACCTTCTTCATTTAGGTCGAGATGTCCATTTGATGACATTGGAGTCTTGGCGTGCTTTGCCTTTTCCATGCCAAACTTCTTGAGCATATCTTGTGTATATTTGGTTTGGCATAGAAAGGTACCTTCCTTGAGTTGTTTGACTTGAAATCCTAGGAAGTATTTGAGCTCGCCCATCATAGACATCTCAAACCTGTTCGTCATTACTTTGCTAAATTATTCACAAAATTTTTCATTAGTACTACCAAATATAATGTCATCGACATATATTTGGCACACAAATAATTCATTGTCAACTTTATGAGTAAATAATGTAGAGTCAGCTTTTCCTATTGTAAATCCATTCTTAATTAAAAAATCTTTAAGACAATCATACCAAGCTCTAGGGGCTTGTTTAAGCCCGTAGAGCGCCTTGTGAAGTAGATAGACGTGGTTTGGCTTCCTTGGATCTTCAAAGCCCGGTGGTTGCTCCACATAGACCCTCTCTTGTAGTGGTCCATTTAGAAATGCGCTCTTGACGTCCATTTGATATAACTTGAAATCATGGTTAGTAGCATAGGCAATTAATATTCTAATTGACTCTAACCTTGCTACCGGCGCATATGTTTCACCAAAATCAAGTCCTTCCACTTGAGTGTAGCCTTGGGCAACCAACCGTGCTTTATTTCTTGTAACAACGCCATGTTCATCTTGTTTGTTCCTAAAGACCCATTTTGTCCCAATCACATTTTGCTTGGGTCTTTGAACCAAGGACCATACTTCATTCCGGGTGAAGTTGTTCAACTCCTCTTGCATGGCAATTATCCAATCCGGATCACCCAATGCTTCTTCAACCTTAAGTGGCTCAAGAGAGGAAACAAACGAGTAAAATTCACAAAAAATTGCTAAACGAGATCGAGTTGTTACCCCTCTCCTGATGCTACCCAGGATGTTGTCCAACGGATGATCTCTTTGAATGGTATGATTGACTCGAGGATGGGGCACTGATGGTTGTCTTTGAATTTGCTCCTCCTCATCATCCACTTGATCAAGAGGCACTTCACCATTAACACTTTCGTGTTCATCTTCTACCACAGTTGGCATCCTTTGGGGTTGATGATTTTCTACAAGACTTGGATGACTTGAGGTTGATGGGTTTGCTTGGGTGGAGGATTTGTCACCCACCACCTTTGCACCCACATCAAAAACCTCATTGGTCATCCACAAAGTTCCTTCCTCATCATCCTTTTCTTGAGGTCTCACTTCACCTATTGCAAGTTTCTTTATGGCCTCACAAGGTGGTTCTTCATTTCCTGCAGTGCCATTAGAAACATGCCCTTGCGAGCCATTAGACTCATCAAATGTCACGTCTATCGCTATTTCAACAAGACCGGTGGTATTGTTGAAAACACGATATCCATGCGCATTTGATGCATAACCAAGCAAGAAACCCTCGTCCACTCTAGGAGCAAACTTTGAGCTCTTGACTTTCTTGTTAAGAATAAAGCACTTACAACCAAATACTCTAAAATAATCAACTTTAGGTTTGTTACCAGTGAGAAGCTCGTAGGCAGTCTTCTTGTAGATCTTGTGAAGATAAAGGCGGTTGATTGCATGACAGGCGGTGTTAACCGCCTCTGCCCAAAAGTTGTCAGGAGTCTTGTACTCATCCAACATGGTTCTAGCGGCTTCAATTAGAGTTCGGTTCTTCCTTTCCACAACACCATTTTGTTGTGGAGTGTAGGGAACCGAGAACTCATGTTTGATTCCTTCTTCGCCTAAGAATTCTTTGACACCTGTGTTCTTGAATTATGTCCCATTGTCACTTTTCACTTTCTTGATTTTAAGCTCAAACTCATTTTGAGCTCTTCTCATGAATTTCTTCAAGGTCTCTTGGGTTTCACCTTTGTCACTCAAAAAGAAAACCCAGGTGAAGCGAGAAAAATCATCAACAATAACTAAGCCATACTTACTACCACCAATACTGATGTAGGCCACAGGTCCGAAGAGGTCCATGTGAAGAAGCTCCAATGGTCTCTTTGTTGTGACCACATTCTTTGATTGATGTGGGACTCCATGTTGCTTTCCTGCTTGGCATGCGCCACAAACCCTATCTTTCTCAAATACAACATTTGTTAGTCCAATGATGTGACTATCCTTTTGAAGTTTGGCCAAATTCCTCATACCGACATGAGCTAGCCGGCGATGCCATAGCCAACCCTTGTCGGACTTTGCCACTAAACAAGTCTCAGGCGTCACTTTACTTGTTGTAAAATCAACAAGATAAAGTTTGCCCTTCAAGCGACCCGTAAAGGCAACTGAGGAATCCTCCCTTCTAAGGATCTTCACATCCACATCAGAAAATAAGCAATTATAACCCATTCCACAAAGTTGTGAAACGGACATCAAATTGTAGCTTAAAGAATCTACCACTAAAACATTTGAGAGTGATTGTTGGCCAGAGATAGGAATTTTACCAATACCAATCACCTTACTCTTGCCACTATCTCCAAACACAATTTCTTGTGCTTCTTGAGTTAGTTGCAAGGAATGAAACATGTCTTCCTCCCCGGTCATGTGATTTGTACATCCACTGTCAAGCACCCAACTTGACCCACCAGAGGAGTAGACCTGCAAAACAAGTTTAGGCTATGCTTTTAGGTACCCAAATTGAATTGGGTCCTGTAGTGTTAGTTATAGCCTTGGGTACCCACACACTTCTTTTCATGACTTTTCTTTTAGTGTAGGCACCCACATATTTAACAACTAATTTCCCTAAATCCCAAGTCAACATATAATCACAAAGATAAGAGTGAGAAATGGGAGCATTAAATTTTTCTCCACTTGTTGATCCCGCTTCCTTCATCTTACTCTTTGTGGAACTCAAGTTTACCTTTACTTGAGTTGACTTGTCATTTGAGGAGTGAATCCTCCCCAAGGCATCATATAGGGTGGTTCCCTCTATGAACTTGGGGGATTGAGAGCACCTAGAGGGGGGGTGAATAGGTGATCCTGTGAAAACTTGAAACTTAATGCCACAAAACTTGATTAGGAGTTAGCACAATAAAGCCAAGTGGCTTGAGAGGAGTTCTTGCAAAACACAATAACCACAAGACAATCAACACAGATAGGCACAGTGGTTTATCCCGTGGTTCGGCCAAGTCCAACACTTGCCTACTCCACGTTGTGGCATCCCAACGGACGAGGGTTGCACTCAACCCCTCTCAAGCGGTCCAAAGACCCACTTGAATACCACGGTGTTTTGCTTTGTTTCACTATATCCCGCTTGCGAGGAATCTCCACAACTTGGAGCCTCTCGCCCTTACAATTTGATGTTCACAAAGAAGCACGGAAGTAAGGATGGGATGAGCAACGCACACAAGACACAAAATCAGAGCACAAACACGCACACAAGTCACAACTCGAGCTCACAACACAACCCGAAGAGTTCTATACTCAAATGGAGCTCTAGTTGCTATCACAAGGAATCAAATGCGCGGAATTGGAGTCTTGGTGCTTAGGAATGCTTAGAGAATGCTTGGTGTACTCCTCCATGCGCCTAGGGGTCCCTTTTATAGCCCCAAGGCAGCTAGGAGCCGTTGAGAGCATTCCAGGAAGGCAATTCTTGCCTTCTGTCGACTGGCGCACTGGACAGTCCGGTGCACCACCGGACACTGTCCGGTGCGGATTTCTTTCCTGTTTTGGCGCAGCCGACCGTTGGAGATTTGGAGCCATTGGCGCACCAGACACTGTCCGGTGCACACCGGACAGTCCGGTGCCCTCTTCAGACCGTTGGCCCGGCCACGCGTCACGCGCGGATTGCTCGGCCGACCGTTGGCTCGGCCGACTGTTGGCTCACCGGACAGTCCGGTGCACACCGGATAGTCCGGTAAATTTTAGCCGTACGCCGCCGACGAATTCCCGAGAGCGGCCTTTTCACCAGAGCCAGCCTGGCGCACCGGACGCTGTCCGGTGCACCACCGGACAGTCCGGTGCTCCCAGACTGAACTGTCTTTGGCTGAACAAAGCCATCTCTTTTCCAAAGTGATTTCTCCTGTTTCCAGCACTTAGACACAACACATTAGTCCTTAAAACAAAGTACTAAGTCTTAGAAACATACCTTTATGTTGATTTTCACTTTGTCCATCATTTGGCATAGATTAACACATAACCACTTGTGTTGGCACTCAATCACCAAAATACTTAGAAATGGCCCAAGGGCACATTTCCCTTTCAATCTC
Source organism: Zea luxurians (assembly GCA_029449295.1). NCBI lineage: Eukaryota > Viridiplantae > Streptophyta > Magnoliopsida > Poales > Poaceae > Zea > Zea luxurians. The sequence goes on along the minus strand of JAOPSE010000009.1, from coordinate 22,176,393 downwards.
CCCCTTTTTGGTGATTTATGCCAACACAACAAAAGCAATACAAAGATGTGCAACATCAATGCAAATAAGAACACAAAATTGTTTTGATTCAAATTTGGCATATATGGATCATTCTTTGCCACCACTTGGTTTGTTTTTGCAAATCAACCTCAATTTCCTATCTCTAAGTCAAACACACTTGTTGAGACATAAAGAGAGGTATTCCAAGAGAAATTGATCAAAAATTCAAAAACTCCCCCTTTTTCCCATAAACAAACATTCTCCCTTCAAGAGACCAACTTTTGATAATAAGAGACAACAAGAGTATTTTGCCAAAATAAAAAAGCTCTAACTCTACTATTTTTCAAAATTCTCAAGTGGTAGTTGATCCATTTCTTGCTTTAGCCTTATTTTTCTCCCCCTTTGGCATCAAGCACCAAAACGGGATCAATCTTGGCCCTTAAACCCCATTGCCTCACCAAAATCTTCAACTAAGAGTAAAAAGGCAATAAGAGCATAGAGATGAACTTGGAGTGAGTTACTCTTTCATCGGAGTGCAGTGGAAGACTTGCATGGTCCAAGTTCACCTTTTCCTTTCAATTCACCTTTGAGGCTAAATCAAGCAAACTCAAGCACACGATTAGTCTCAAAGGGTCAAGTTGTAGCATGCCTCCCCCTAAATAAGTGCATCACTTGCAAATGGACTTGTGAGGTCCGGGGATCATGAGTACAACTTGAGCACCATTAATAAACAACAATATGCATAAAGGAACATGATCAAAGGCATAAACACATGTATGCTATAAATCAATCCAGGTTCCGTGAATCTAAGACATTTAGCTCACTACGCAGCCTGCAAAATGTCGACTCATCTAGAGGCTTGGTAAAGATATCGGCTAGCTGGTTCTCGGTGCTAACATAAAACACTTCGATATCTCCCTTTTGCTGGTGATCTCTCAAAAAGTGATGCCGGATGTCAATGTGCTTTGTGCGGCTGTGTTCAACAGGATTATCCGCCATGCGGATAGCACTCTCATTATCACATAGGAGTGGGACTTTGCTCAGATTGTAGCCAAAGTCCCAGAGTGTTTGCCTCATCCAAAGTAGTTGTGCGCAACACTGTCCTGCGACAACGTACTCGGCCTCAACGGTGGATAGGGCAACGGAAGTTTGTTTCTTAGAACTCCACGACACCAGGGACCTTCCTAAGAATTGGCACGTCCCCGATGTACTCTTCCTATCGACCTTACATCCAGCATAGTCGGAGTCTGAATATCCAATCAAGTCAAAGGTAGACCCCTTTGGATACCAGATCCCGAAGCAAGGCGTAGCGACTAAATATCTAAGAATTCGCTTCACAGCCACTAAGTGACACTCCCTTGGATCGGATTGAAATCTAGCACACATGCATACGCTAAGCATAATATCCGGTCTACTAGCACATAAATAAAGTAAAGACCCTATCATAGACCGGTATGCCTTTTGATCAACGGACTTACCTCCTTTGTTGAGGTCGACGTGTCCGTCAGTTCCCATTAGAGTCTTTGCGGGCTTTGCGTCCTTCATCCCAAACCTCTTTAGCAATTCTTTCATGTACTTTGTTTGGGAGATGAAAGTGCCGTCCTTGAGTTGCTTCACTTGGAACCAAGGAAGTAGTTCAACTCGCCCATCATCGACATCTCAAATTTCTGCGTCATCACCCTGCTAAACTCTTCACAAGACTTTTGGTTAGTAGAACCAAATATTATGTCATCGACATAAATTTGGCACACAAATAAGTCACCATCACAAGTCTTAGTGAATAAAGTTGGATCGACTTTCCCAACCTTGAAAGCATTAGCAATTAAAAAGTCTCTAAGGCATTCATACCATGCTCTTGGGGCTTGCTTAAGTCCATAGAGCACCTTAGAGAGCATACACACGTGGTCGGGGTACCGTTCATCCTCGAAGCCAGGGGTTGCTCCACGTACACCTCCTCCTTGATTGGCCCGTTGAGGAAAGCGCTCTTCACATCCATTTGGAACAACCTGAAAGAATGGTGAGCGGAATATGCTAGCAAAATACGAATGGACTCTAGCCTAGCCACAGGAGCAAAAGTCTCCTCAAAGTCCAAACCTGCGACTTGGGCATAACCATTTGCCACAAGTCGAGCCTTGTTCCTTGTCACCACCCCGTGCTCGTCTTGTTTGTTGCGGAACACCCACTTGGTTCCCACAACGTTTTGCTTGGGACGAGGCACCAGTGTCCAAACTTCATTTCTCTTGAAATTATTTAGCTCTTCCTCCATGGCCAACACCCAGTCCGGATCTAGCAAGGCCTCTTCTACCCTGAAAGGCTCAATAGAAGAGACAAAAGAGTAATGCTCACAAAAATTTACTAATCTAGAGCGAGTAGTTACTCCCTTGCTAATATCACCCAAAATCTGGTCGACGGGATGATCCCTTTGAATCGTCGCTCGAACTTGGGTTGGAGGGGCCTGTGGTGCTTCTTCCTCCATAACTTGATCATCTTGTGCTCCCTCTTGATCACATGCCTCTTCTTGATGAGCCTGTTCATCTTCTTGAGTTGGGGGATGCACCATTGTTGAGGAAGAAGGTTGATCTTGCTCCTTTTGTTCCTGTGGCCTCACATCTCCAATCGCCATGGTGCGCATTGCAGCCGTTGGAACGTCTTCTTCATCTACATCATCAAGATCAACAACTTGCTCTCTTGGAGAGCCATTAGTCTCATCAAATACAACGTCGCTAGAGACTTCAACCAAACCCGATGATTTGTTGAAGACCCTATACGCCTTTGTATTTGAGTCATAACCTAACAAAAACCCTTCTACAGCTTTGGGAGCAAACTTAGAATTTCTACCTTTCTTCACTAGAATATAACATTTGCTCCCAAATACACGAAAGTATGACACATTGGGTTTGTTACCGGTTAGGAGTTCGTACGACGTCTTCTTGAGGAGGCGATGAAGGTAGACCCGGTTTATGGCGTGGCAAGCCGTGTTCACGGCTTCCGTCCAAAACCGTTCGGGCATCTTGAATTCACCAAGCATCGTCCTCGCCATGTCTAAAAGCATCCTGTTCTTCCTCTCTACCACACCATTTTGTTGTGGTGTGTAGGGAGCGGAGAACTCGTGCTTGATTCCTTCCTCCTCAAGGTATTCCTCCACTTGAAGGTTCTTGAATTCGGACCCGTTGTCGCTCCTTATCTTCTTCACCTTGAGCTCAAACTCATTTTAAGCTCTCTTTAGGAAGCGCTTGAGGGTCCCTTGGGTTTCAGATTTATCCTGCAAAAAGAATACCCAAGTGAAGCGAGAAAAGTCATTAACGATAACAAGACCATACTTACTTCCTCCTATGCTTAGATAGGCGACGGGTCCGAAGAGGTCCATTTGAAGCAACTCCAAAGGTCTTGATGTGGTCATCACGTTCTTGCTGTGATGAGCATTTCCCACTTGTTTACCTGCTTGACAAGCTGCACAAGGTCTATCTTTTTCGAAAGTTACATTAGTTAGACCTAACACATGTTCTCCCTTTAGAAGTTTGTGAAGGTTCTTCATCCCCACATGTGCTAGACGGCGATGCCACAGCCAGCCCATGCAAGTCTTAGCAATTAAGCATGCATCTAGACCGGCCTCCTCCTTTGCAAAATCAACTAAATAAAGTTTGTCGTCTAGTACACCCTTAAAAGCTAATGAACCATCACTCCTTCTAAAGACAGACACATCTACATTTGTGAATAAGCAATTATATCCCATATTACAAAGTTGACTAACGGACAATAAGTTGTACCCGAGTGACTCAACTAAAAACACATTAGAAATAGAGTGCTCGGATGAAATAGCAATCTTCCCCAGTCCTTTAACCTTGCCTTGATTCCCGTCACCAAATATGATTGAATCTTGGGAATCTTTGTTCTTGACGTAGGAGGTGAACATCTTCTTCTCCCCCGTCATGTGGTTTGTGCATCCGCTGTCGATAATCCAGCTTGAGCCCCGGATGCATAAAACTGCAAGGCAATTTAGGCTTGGGTCTTAGGTACCCAACTCATGTTGGGTCCTACAAGGTTAGTTACAATAGCCTTAGGGACCCAAATGCAAGTCTTGTCTCCCTTACATTTGGCCCCTAATTTCCTAGCAATCACCTTCTTATCCTTTCTACAAATTGCAAAGGAAGCATTGCAAGCATGATAAATTGTAGAAGGTTCATTAATTTTCCTAGGAACATGAGCAACGTTTCTCCTAGGCATATGATGAATGACATTTCTCCTAGACATATCTCTACCATGCACATTGGAAGAACTTGAAGCAAACATTGCATTTGAATCATAAGCATTACAACTCCTATCATGATGAACATTTCTAGAAAATTTCCTATCATAAATAAATGCATGATTCTTTTGACACTATTGGTCATAGGGGCCTTCCCTTTCTCCTTGGTGGAGATGGGAGCCTTATGACTTGTTAAGTTCATGGCTTCCCTCTTAAAGCCAAGCCCATCCTTAATTGAGGGGTGTCTACCAATAGTGTAGGCATCCCTTGCAAATTTTAGTTTATCAAATTCATTTTTGCTAGTCTTAAGTTGGGCATTAAGACTAGCCACTTCATTATTTAACTTTGCAATAGAAACTAGGTGTTCACTACAAGCATCAACATTAAAATCTTTACACCTATTGCAAATCACAACATGTTCTACACAAGAGTTAGATCTATTTGCTACTTCTAGTTTAGCATTTAAATCATCATTAACACTTTTTAAACTAGAAATGGTCTCATGGCAAGTAGATAGTTCAAAAGAAAGCATTTCATTCCTTTTAACTTCTAAAGCAAGAGATTTTTGTGCATCTACAAATTTATCATGTTCTTTATACAAAAGATCCTCTTGCTTTTCTAATAATCTATTCTTATCATTCAAGGCATCAATTAATTCATTAATCTTATCAATCTTAGTTCTATCTAAGCCCTTGAACAAACTAGCGTAGTCTATTTCATCATCGCTAGATTCATCATCACTAGAAGCATAAGTAGACTTTTGAGTGTTTACCTTCTTCTCCTTTGCCATGAGGCAGGTGTGATGCTCGTTGGGGAAGAGGGATGCTTTGTTGAAGGCCGAGGCGGCAAGTCCTTCGTCGTCGGATGAAGAGCAATCCGAGTCCCACTCTTTGCCAAGATGTGCCTCGCCTTTAGTCTTCTTGTAGGTCTTCTTCTTCTCCCTCTTCTTTTCCTGGTCACTATCATTATCGGGACAATTAGCGATAAAATGACCAATCTTACCACATTTGAAGCAGGAGCGCTTCCCCTTCGTCTTGTTCTTGTTGGGATGCTCCTTGCGACCCTTTAGCGCCGTCTTGAAACGCTTGATGATGAGGGCCATTTCTTCCTCATTAAGCCCGGCCGCCTCAACTTGCGCCACCTTGCTAGGTAGCGTATCCCTGCTACTTGTTGCTTTGAGAGCAACGGGTTGAGGCTCATGGATCATTATTGGGCCATTTTGCGCATCATCCACGTACCTCGCCTCCTTGATCATCATTCGCCCGCTTACGAACTTCCCAAGTATTTCTTCGGGCGTCATCTTGGTGTACCTAGGATTCTCACGAATAGAGTTAACAAGATGAGGATCAAGGACGGTGAAGGACCTTAGCATAAGACGGACGACGTCGTGGTCCGTCCATCGCGTGCTTCCATAGCTCCTTATTTTGTTGACGAGGGTCTTGAGCCTGTTGTACGTTTGGATTGGCTCCTCCCCGCTGATCTTCGCGAACCTTCCTAGTTCGCCTTCCACCAACTCCATCTTGGTGAGCATGGTGACGTCGTTTCCCTCATGTGAGATCTTGAGGGTGTCTCATACCTGCTTGGCGTTATCCAAGCCGCTCACCTTATGGTATTCATCCCTGCACAATGATGCTAGAAGAACAGTAGTAGCTTGTGCATTTTTGTGAATTTGCTCATTGATAAATACGGGACTATCAGTACTATCAAATTGCATTCCACTCTCTACTATCTCCCATATGCTTGGATGGAGAGAGAACAAGTGACTACGCATTTTGTGACTCCAAAATCCGTAGTCCTCTCCATCAAAGTGAGGAGGTTTACCAAGTGGAATGGAGAGTAAATGAGCATTGGTACTTTGAGGAATACGGGAATAATCGAAAGAAAAATTAGAGTTAATTGTTTTCTTCTTCTCCTCGTATTCGTCATCCTTTTGGGAAGATGAGGATTCGTCGCTGTCGTAGTAGACAATCTTCTTGATCTGCCTCTTCTTCTTCCCTTCCTTCTTCTTTTGACTCGAGCCGGAGTCAGTGGCTTTGTCGTCTCTCGGCTCGTTGAAGATGGACTCCTTCTCCTTATCATTGACCACCATCCCCTTTCCCTTAGGATCCATCTCTTCGGGCGATTAGTCCCTTCGTGAAGAGAACGACTCTGATACTAATTGAGAGCACCTAGAGGGGGGTGAATAGGTGATCCTGTGAAAACTTGAAACTTAATGCCACAAAACTTGATTAGGAGTTAGCACAATAAAGCCAAGTGGCTTGAGAGGAGTTCTTGCAAAACACAATAACCACAAGACAATAAACACAGATAGGCACAGTGGTTTATCCCGTTGTTCGGCCAAGTCCAACACTTGCCTACTCCACGTTGTGGCGTCCCAACGGACGAGGGTTGCACTCAACCCCTCTCAAGCGGTCCAAAGACCCACTTGAATACCACGGTGTTTTGCTTTGTTTCACTATATCCCGCTTGCGAGGAATCTCCACAACTTGGAGCCTCTCGCCCTTACAATTTGATGTTCACAAAGAAGCACGGAAGTAAGGATGGGATGAGCAACGCACACAAGACACAAAATCAGAGCACAAACACGCACACAAGTCACAACTCGAGCTCACAACACAACCCAAAGAGTTCTCTACTCAAATGGAGCTCTAGTTGCTATCACAAGGAATCAAATGCGCGGAATTGGAGTCTTGGTGCTTAGGAATGCTTAGAGAATGCTTGGTGTACTCCTCCATGCGCCTAGGGGTCCCTTTTATAGCCCCAAGGCAGCTAGGAGCCGTTGAGAGCATTCCAGGAAGGCAATTCTTGCCTTCTGTCGACTGGCGCACCGGACAGTTCGGTGCACCACCGGACACTGTCCGGTGCGGATTTCTTTCCTGTTTTGGCGCAGCCGACCATTGGAGATTTGGAGCCGTTGGCGCACCGGACAGTCCGGTGCCCTCTTCAGACCGTTGGCCCGGCCACGCGTCACGCGCGGATTGCTCGGGCGACCGTTGGCTCGGCCGACTGTTGGCTCACCGGACAGTCCGGTGCACACCGGACAGTCCGGTGAATTTTAGCCGTACGCCGCCGACGAATTCCCGAGAGCGGCCTTTTCACCAGAGCCAGCCTGGCGCACCGGACGCTGTCCGGTGCACCACCGGACAGTCCGGTGCTCCCAGACTGAACTGTCTTTGGCTGAACAAAGCCATCTCTTTTCCAAAGTGATTTCTCCTGTTTCCAGCACTTGGACACAATACATTAGTCCTTAAAACAAAGTACTAAGTCTTAGAAACATACCTTTATGTTGATTTTCACTTGTCCATCATTTGGCATAGATTAACACATAACCACTTGTGTTGGCACTCAATCACCAAAATACTTAGAAATGGCCCAAGGGCACATTTCCCTTTCAGGGATCTCCACCCCTTATGCACTATGCTAGGGTTTTCCTTAACTGAGTTGAACCCAAGCCCCCTTCTTCCATTGTTGGGCTTTAGGGACTTGTACTTGGGTTCAATTTTCTTTAACCCATCATTGCTAGAGCATCTTTTTAATATCTCTTTGACCTTCACCTGTGGGCTTTTCTTCCTTGCATGGTTAGTTAGACAACAAGAAGCATGATATTTGGCACAATGTTTGCAAAAGGTATTATTTGAGGAGCTAGACTTAGATTCAATCACTAAAGATGAGGCATTGATGTTCTTGCAATTTTCAAGTTGCACTTGAAGTTCTTGATTTTGGACATTCAAGCTTAACATGCTTGATTCAAGTGCATCCTTTTCATTTGCAAGATTAGCTATAGAGGTTTTCATATTGGTTACTTCTTTTTCTTTATCCTCTATAGTTATCTTGACTAAAGATACTTCCTTAGTCAAGGCATCTAGCATTTCATCTTTATTGAGTAGCAATTCTTGAAGCTCTAGGTTTCTCTCCTTTTCAAGGATGAGCAAGTCTTCTTGAGCACCAAGAGTTGCTTTTCTTTTATCTAGCTTCTCCATTAATTTGGTGATAACATTATATCCATTTAAGCCAAATTATTTAATCATTTTGTTTTTCATGGCAATTTGTTCATCATCATCATCATTTGGAAAATCATTACTAAATAAAGTTACCTTATCTCCTTTTGCCATGAGGCAAGTTGGAGTGTAGGAGTCGTCTTGTAGGTTGGTGAAGAGTTGTGAGCTTGAAGTAGATTGGATGGCAACGTTTGCCACCACTTCCTCTTCTTCGGAGCTAGAACTCTCTTCATCGGAGTTCCATTCTTCACCAATATGGGCTTGACCATATTTCTTCTTCTTGAAATATCCCTTGTTCTTGCCTCCCTTTTTGAATTTGTCCTTCTTGTATTCCTTCTTTGCTTCTTGTTCCTTTTTGTTAGGACAATCCGCTATGAAATGACCGGTTTGGCCACATTCATAGCATGCCCTCTTCTTTCCTTTCCTTTGAAACTTGTCATTTTTCCTTACAAATTTCTTGAATGTTTTGATGAACATAGCTGTGTCTTCATCACTTGAGCTATCTTCATCACTTGATGTCTCGACCACTTTCTTTGCCTTGTGGTCTTTGTTCTTCTTGGGGGTGTCTTGTTCATTTGTGATCAAGGCATGAGAGTCTCTTGTCTTGATGGGGGCTTCTTCGGACTCATGTTGTTGAATCTTTGCAAATAATTGATGAGGCGTCATTTCCTCATAGTCATCACGGTCCCTTATTATCCTTGCTAGACTCTTGTCCTTTTCTTTATATGCTCTCATGAATAGTCTCGTGACCTTGGAGTCACTCCAATCTTCGCTTCCAAGCACTCTTATTTTGTTTACTAACACCATTAACCGATCAAAGAGTGATTGAAGTGACTCACCCTTAGTCCAATCGTATCTAGCGAGCTCACTCTCCAAAGCTTCAATTCTATGTCTCTTAGCTTTGGGATCTCCTTCATGTGACATTTTAAGAATATTCCAAATGTCACGGGCATCTTCTCTTCCTTGAACTTTCCGGTATTCTTCCGGACAAAGACTTCCTTTAATTATGCTCACCGCTTGAGCATTGCGGTGAACCTCTTGCATCATTTTCGGAGTCATCTCTTCTCCTTGGTCGGGCTTATACATACCTACATTGACAATCTCCCAAAGACTAGGATGTACACCGATTAAATGCGACTTCATCTTATCGGCCAACTCGTCATAGTTCAACTCACTAAGAGTTGGTAACTTTCCAAGTGGGGCAGAAGAGAAGTTGGGAATAAAATTTCTAGAATAATCAAATTGAACTTTACTGAATTCGTTACCTTTACTTTTGGTAGATGATCCTTCGGTGTTGAGACTTACCTTGCTCATCACCTTCGACACCAAAAGTTCCACTAGGTCGTCATTGTATTCAAATTTTCCCTTACCTTTATCTTCTTCGGCCTTTCTTCTTGATTCTTCTTCTTCGGCCTTTTTCTTAGCATCTTCCTCTTTCATTTTGAGGAACATCTTCTCGGCAATCTTCATGGCGAGGTCGAGGACCTTGGGGTCCACTTCCTCACCGGAAGATGTGACGGGGATTTCCTCGAGGAGAGGATCCACATGGTCCCGTTGAGTAGACATGATCGTTTCCTCACGCGGTTAAGCGTAAAACGAGGTACGAAGCTTTGATACCAATTGAAAGTAGCCTAGAGGGGGGTGAATAGGCTACACCTGAAATTTTTCACTAAAAACTTCGAGATAGGTCAAATTAAAGTTGCACTGGTGCAAACCGGTTCAGTTGATTTTGAACATGTTTGAACCTGCTCAACTTAGATTAAATAATCAGTTAAACAAATATTACGAAGTAGTGAAAGATTTTGCTAATGACTTGCCCTACAGAAAATCCACTCAAATAGATGAATATGAACCAACCAACAATTTAAGGCACTTAACAAGAAAGCACAAGAACACGCGATTTATCTCAAGGTTCGGCAACCACCACAAAGGTGTCCTACTCCTCGTTGAGGAGCCCATAAAGGGCTGGGTCTTTTCCAACCCTAATCCTCCACAAGCCGACCACAAAGGTCAAGCCAATCTCTTCTCAAATTTGCTCAAAGAGCGGGTAATACAAACTTATTGGGTCGTCCACAAATTTGGAGACTCCCAAGCAACCTCTAACCATCAAGGAACACAAGGCTCCAAGAGTAACAAATCCACACAAGGTCAAGTTTGCAATGAGCTCAAGAACAAAGAGAATGGGAGAATCAAGATGAAATTGACAGCGCGTTAGATCGACTTTACCTCACACCAAGGATCCTTCAATCGATTTGAAGGAGATGCGATTTCGGGTGTGAGATGTGAATTGAATGCCTTTGTTTGGGGTTTGGTCAGCTGAGAAATCGTGGAGAGAGCAGAAGTAAATAAGAGAGAGTGTGTGGGGGTATTTAAAGGATCCCCCAAAAGCTAGCAGCTATTGGGAGAAAAGAGCCAAAAACCAGTTGAACCGGTTTACAGACCGGTTGAACCGGTTTCCACCAGGAAGATCTCGGTTCACTGACCTACTCAGCCGAAGACTCGACCGGATCCAAAACCGGTTGAGCCAGGAAAAATTCCGGTTGAACCGGTTTCTCAAAAATATCTGCAACGATTTTTCTGACAGCTCTAACTGTCAGACAGGTCAGAGCAGGGATGGCAGAGGAACAGTCCAGAAACCGGTTGAACCGGTTTCAGGTCCGGTTGAACCGGTTTCAAAGGCTAAAAAGCAAGTTTTGAATATTTTGAAGTGAACAATGGTGGAACTCTTATGGGAAGTAAAAGTGGTTTTTCACAAAGGCATTCATGATCTGGAAAAGTGTTCTCTAAGATGATTTCAAAGGATTTTGAACTTAGCTCATTGCATAACTTACTTAACCATTGCGGATCCCTCTTAATTGAACGACGATTCCTATAACTCAAGAATTATAAAATGAACACTGCCGTTGTTTCCAAGCACTTGGAGCACGCCATATGATGTAGAATTTAAATCCGCTGTGCTTTACATTTTTATGCTCATAAGATCTGTGCTTCTCCTGTCTGTAGAATTACTGTGTACATGCTAGGAGCAAACTTGTTAGAATCTCTGTTTGTTTTGTCATTTAATCACCAAAACCCTCAATTAGGGTTGATTGCACTTACACAAGGACCATGCTTGATGAGTACAAGACACCGGACCGGTTTTTGTCTGAGGCGATTAACAACGCCTTCTACTCCATCAACCGGTTATATCTTCACCGAATCCTCAAGAAGACGTCCTATGAACTCCTCACCGGTAAAAAGCCCAATGTTTCATATTTTAGAGTCTTTGGTAGCAAATGTTTTATACTTATTAAAAGAGGTAGAAAATCTAAATTTGCTCCTAAGGCTATAGAAGGCTTTTTACTAGGATATGATTCAAACACAAGGGCATATAGAGTCTTCAACAAATCCACTGGTTTAGTTGAGGTTTCTTGTGACATTGTGTTTGATGAGACTAATGGCTCCCAAGTGGAGCAAGTTGATCTTTATGAGTTAGATGATGAAGAAGCTCCGTGCGTCGCGCTAAGGAACATGTCCATTGGGGATGTGTGTCCTAAGGAATTTGAAGAGCCTCCACAAGCACAAGATCAATCGTCATCTTCTATACAAGCATCTCCACCAACCAAAGATGAGAAACAGGCTCAAGATGATGAAGAAGAAGATCAAGAAGATGAACCACCTCAAGAGGAGGACAAGGATCAAGGGGGAGATGAAGTTGATAAAGACAAGGAAAATGATCCAGAAGTACAGGGTCAAAGATCGCCACACCCAAGAGTCCACCAGGCGATTCAAAGAGATCACCTGTGAACACCATCCTCGGCGATATTTATAAGGGGGTAACTGAGAGCACCTAGAGGGGGGGTGAATAGGTGATCCTGTAAAAACTTCAAACTTAAGCCACAAAAACTTGTTAAGTGTTAGCACGATTATTGCCAAGTGGCTAAGGTGAAGTCTCAACAAAACACAGTACCACAAGAAAATCAAGCACAGGGGTGACACAGTGGTTTTATCTCGTGGTTCGGCCAAGACCAACGCTTGCCTACTCCACGTTGTGGCGTCCCAACGGACGAGGGTTGCAATCAACCCCTCTCAAGCGGTCCAAAGACCTACTTGAATACCACGGTGTTTTGTTGTTCCTTTCACTATCCCGTTTGCAAGGAATCTCCACAAATTGGAGTCTCTTGCCCTTACAAGTATATGATCACAAAGAAAGCACAGAGTAAGGGAGGGAAGCAACACACACAAATCCACAGCAAAAAGCGCACACACACGGCCAAGAATCGAGCTCACAAGACTATCTCAGAGTTCTCACTTAGAACAGAGCTCGAATCACTTAGAAACACAAACGAATGCGCAGAGACTTAGTGTGGATGATCAAGAATGCTCAAAGGTTGCTTGTGTGTCTCCTCCATGCGCCTAGGGGCTCCTTTTATAGCCCCAAGGCAGCTAGGAGCCGTTGAGAGCAAATCCGGAAGGCCATCCTTGCCTTCTGTCGTCGGGGGCACCGGACAGTCCGGTGCACACCGGACACTGTCCGGTGCCCGATTTGTTTCCTTATCTGGCGCTGCCGACCGTTGCAGACCGTTGGAGATCTGAGAGCCGTTGGCGCACCGGACATGTCCGGTGCACACCGGACAGTCCGGTGCCGTCTTCCGACCGTTGGCTTGGCCACATGTCCCGCGCAGATTGCGCGGCCGACCGTTGGCCCGGCCGACCGTTGGCTCACCGGACAGTCCGGTGCACACCGGACAGTCCGGTGAATTTTAGCCGTACGCCGTCGGCGAATTCCCGAGAGCAGCTAGTTTGCGCCGAGTCAGTCTGGCGCACCGGACACTGTCCGGTGCACACCGGACAGTCCGGTGCTCCAGACCGAGCTGAGATTTGGCTGCACAAAGCCAAGTCTTTCTCTCCCCTTTTCTCTTTTTCTTTTTTTCTGTTTCTAACACTTAGACAAATATGTTAGTCCACAAAACAAATGTACTAAGGCTTAGAAACATACCTTTATCTCATGATTTGCACCTTGTTCATCCATGTATATAACTTCACAATTAAACACATGTGTTGGCACTCAATCACCAAAATACTTAGAAATGGCCCAAGGGCACATTTCCCTTTCAATCTCCCCCTTTTTGGTGATTTATGCCAACACAACATAAAGCAACTAGAACAAGTGCAAACTCACTTCAAATAAAACTTAAATTTATTTTGAATCAATTTTGGCATATATGGATCATCCTTTGCCACCACTTGGTTTGTTTTTGAAATAAAACTCAAATCTCTATCTCTAAGTTAAACACACATGTTGAAACATAAAGAGAGTCATTCCAAAAGAGATTGATCAAAGATTTCAAAAACTCCCCCTTTTTCCCATAATCAGTACTTCTCCCCACAAGAAGCCAACTTTTGACAAGAGAGACAACATACGAATTTTGACAAACCAAAAAACTCTATTCTACTATTTTCAAAATTCTCAAGTGGTAGCTGATCCATTTATTGCTTTGGCCTTTATTTTCTCCCCCTTTGGCATCAAGCACCAAAACGGGATCAATCTTGGCCCTTTAACCCCATTGCCTCACCAAAATCTTTAATTGAGAACAAATGGCAATAAGAGTTCATGAGATGAACTTGGAATAAGTTACCCCTCATCAGAGTGCAGTGGAAGTCTTTCATGATCCAAGTCCACCTTTTCCCTTTCAATTCTCCTTTGAGACTAAAACAGGCAAACTCAAGCATATGGTTAGTCTCAAAGGGTCAAGTTGTAACACGTCTCCCCCTAAACATGTGCATCACTTTGCAACGGACTTGTGAGGTCCAGGGAGTGTTTGTACAACTTGAGCACCATAATAAGCAACAAAATTGCAGAATGAACATGATCAACGACATAAATACATGTATGCTACAATTCAATCCAAGTTCCGCGAATCTAAGACATTTAGCTCACTACGCAGCCTGCAAAAGGTCTTCTCATCTAAAGGCTTGGTAAAGATATCGGCTAGCTGGTTCTCGGTGCTAACATAAAACACTTCGATATCTCCCTTTTGCTGGTGGTCTCTCAAAAAGTGATGCCGGATGTCAATGTGCTTTGTGCGGCTGTGCTCAACAGGATTTTCCGCTATTCGGATAGCACTCTCATTATCACATAGGAGTGGGACTTTGCTCAGATTGTAGCCAAAGTCCCTGAGGGTTTGCCTCATCCAAAGTAGTTGCGCGCAACACTGACCTGCGGCAACATACTCGGCCCCAGCGGTGGATAGGGCAACGGAGGTTTGTTTCTTAGAGTTCCAAGACACCAGGGACCTTCCTAAGAATTGGCACGTCCCTGATGTACTCTTCCTATCGACCTTACATCCAGCATAGTCGGAATCTGAGTACCCAATCAAGTCAAAGTTAGACCCCTTTGGATACCAGATCCCGAAGCAAGGCGTAGCGACTAAATATCTAAGAATTCGCTTCACCGCCACCAAGTGACACTCCTTAGGATCGGATTGAAATCTAGCACACATGCATACGCTAAGCATAATATCCGGTCTACTAGCACATAAATAAAGTAAAGACCCTATCATTGACCGGTATGCTTTTTGATCAACGGACTTACCTCCTTTGTTGAGGTCGGTGTGTCCATCGGTTCCCATCGGAGTCTTTGCGGGCTTGGCGTCCTTCATCCCAAACCGCTTTAGCAGATCTTGCGTGTACTTCGTTTGGGAGATGAAGGTGCCGTCCTTGAGTTGCTTCACTTGGAACCCAAGGAAGTAGTTCAACTCGCCCATCATCGACATCTCGAATTTCTGCGTCATCACCCTGCTAAACTCTTCACAAGACTTTTGATTAGTAGAACCAAATATTATGTCATCGACATAAATTTGGCATACAAAAAGATCACCATCGCAAGTCTTAGTAAAAAGAGTTGGATCGGCTTTCCCAACCTTGAAAGCATTAGCAATTAAGAAATCTCTAAGGCATTCATACCATGCTCTTGGGGCTTGTTTAAGTCCATAGAGCGCCTTAGAGAGCTTACACACGTGGTCGGGGTACCGTTCATCCTCGAAGCCAGGGGGTTGCTCCACGTACACCTCCTCCTTTATTGGCCCGTTGAGGAAAGCGCTCTTCACATCCATTTGGTACAACCTGAAAGAATGGTGAGCGGCATATGCTAGCAAGATACGAATGGACTCTAGCCTAGCCACAGGAGCAAAAGTCTCCTCAAAGTCCAAACCTGCGACTTGGGCATAACCTTTTGCCACAAGTCGAGCCTTGTTCCTTGTCACCACTCCGTGCTCGTCTTGTTTGTTGCGGAACACCCACTTGGTTCCCACAACATTTTGCTTGGGACGAGGCACCAGCGTCCAAACTTCATTGCGCTTGAAGTTGTTAAGTTCCTCCTGCATGGCCAACACCCAGTCCGGATCTAGCAAGGCCTCCTCTACCCTGAAAGGCTCAATAGAGGAGACAAAAGAGTAATGTTCACAAAAATTAACTAATCGAGATCGAGTAGTTACTCCCTTGCTAATGTCACCTAGAATTTGGTCGACGGGATGATCCCTTTGAATCATTGCTCGAACTTGGGTTGGAGGTGCCGGTTGTGCTTCTTCCTCCATCACTTTATCATCTTGTGCTCCCCCTCGATCACTTGCCTCCTTTTGATGAACCTGTTCATCGTCTTGAGTTGGGGGATGCACCGTTGTTGAGGAAGAAGGTTGATCTCGTTCATCTTGTTCCTGTGGCCGAACGTCTCCAATCGCCATGGTTCGTATAGCGGCCGTTGGAACATCTTCTTCATCTACATCATCACAATCAACAACTTGCTCTCTTGGAGAGCCATTAGTCTCATCAAATACAACGTCGCTAGAGACTTCAACCAAACCCGATGATTTGTTGAAGACCCTATACGCCTTTGTATTTGAATCATAACCTAATAAAAACCCTTCTACAGCTTTGGGAGCAAACTTAGAATTTCTACCCTTCTTCACTAGAATGTAGCACTTGCTCCCAAATACACGATAGTACGATACATTGGGTTTGTTACCGGTTAGTAGCTCATATGACGTCTTCTTGAGGAGGCGGTGAAGGTAGACCCTGTTGATGGCGTGGCAAGCCGTGTTCACAGCTTCCGACCAAAAGCACTCGGGGGTCTTGAACTCTCCAAGCATCGTCCTCGCCATATCGATTAGCGTCCTGTTCTTCCTCTCTACCACACCATTTTGCTGTGGTGTGTAGGGAGCGGAGAACTCGTGCTTGATCCCTTCCTCCTCAAGAAACTCCTCCACTTGAAGATTCTTGAACTCGGACCCGTTGTCGCTCCTTATCTTCTTCACCTTGAGCTCAAACTCATTTTGAGCCCTTCTGAGGAAGCGCTTGAGGGTCCCTTGGGTTTCAGACTTATCCTGCAAAAAGAACACCCAAGTGAAGCGGGAAAAGTCATCAACAATAACTAGACCATACTTACTTCCTCCTATGCTTAGGTAGGCGATGGGTCCGAAGAGGTCCATATGCAGCAGCTCCAGAGGTCTTGACGTGGTCATCACATTCTTGCTGTGATGCGCTCCTCCCACCTGTTTACCTGCCTGACAAGCTGCACAAGGTCTATCTTTTTCGAAATGCACATTTGTTAGACCTATTACGTGTTCTCCCTTTAGAAGCTTGTGGAGGTTCTTCATCCCCACATGAGCTAAGCGGCGATGCCACAGCCAGCCCATGCAAGTCTTAGCCATTAAGCATGCATCTAGACCGGCCTCTTCTTTTGCAAAATCAACTAAATAAAGCTTGTCGTCTAGTACACCCTTAAAAGCTAGTGAACCATCACATCTTCTAAAGACAGACACATCTACATTTGTAAATAAACAATTATATCCCATTTGACATAATTGACTAACAGATAGCAAATTATATCCAAGACTCTCCACTAGGAATACATTTGATATAGAATGCTCATTAGAAATTGCAATTTTACCTAACCCTTTTACCTTGCCTTGATTCCCATCACCGAATATAATTGAATCTTGGGAATCCTTATTCTTGACGTAGGAGGTGAACATCTTCTTCTCCCCCGTCATATGGTTTGTGCATCCGCTGTCGATAATCCAGCTTGAACCCCCGGATGCATAAACCTGCAAGGCAAATTTAGGCTTGGGTCTTAGGTACCCAACTCATGTTGGGTCCTGCAAGGTTAGCACAAATATCTTTAGGGACCCAAATGCAAGATTTATCTCCCTTGCATCTAGCCCCTAATTTCCTAGCAACTACCTTCTTACCCTTTCTACAAATAGCAAAGGGAGTATTGCAAGCATAATAAATGGTAGAAGGTTTGTTTACAACTTTTCTAGGAACATGAGCAAAATTTCTCCTAGACACATGCGCAACATTTCTCCTACTCATATCTCTATCATGCTTATGAGAGGAACTAGAGGCAAACATGGCATGAGAATCATAAACATGTGAATCAAAATCATTATAAGCATTTCTAGCATGTCTCCTATCATGGTATAAGAAAGCATGGTTCTTTTTAGCACTACTAGCCATAGGGGCCTTCCCTTTCTCCTTGACGAAGATGGGAGCCTTATGGCTTGTTAAGTTCTTGGCCTCTCTCTTGAAGCCAAGACCATCCTTAATTGAGGGGTGTCTACCAACCGTGTAGGCATCCCTTGCAAATTTTATCTTATCAACTTCACTTTTGCTAGTCTTAAGTTGAGCATTAAGACTAGTCAATTCATCACTTAGTTTGGAAATTAAAACTAAGTGTTCACTACAGGCATTAACATCAAAATCCTTACACCTAGTGCAAATTGTAACATTTTCAACACAGGAATTTGATTTACTAGCTACTTCTAATTTAGTACTTAAATCATTATTAACACCTTGTAAAGTAGAAATGGTTTCATGACAAGTAGATAGTTCATAAGAAAGCATTTCATTTCTTTTCACTTCTAAAGCATATGATTTTTGTGCCTCTACAAATTTATCATGTTCATCATACAATAAATCCTCTTGCCTTTCTAAAAGCCTATTCTTCTCATTCAATGCATCAATCAATTCATTGATTTTATCTATCTTAGATCTATCTAAGCCCTTGAACAAGCATGAATAATCTATGTCATCATCATCACTAGACTCATTATCACTAGACGAAGCATAAGTGGAGTCTTGAGTACTCACCTTCTTCTCCCTTGCCATAAGGCATGTGAGACGCTCGTTGGGGAAGAGAGCCGATTTGTTGAAGGCAGTGGCGGCGAGTCCTTCGTTGTCGGAGTCGGACGAAGAGCAATCCGAGTCCCACTCCTTTCCTAGATGCGCCTCGCCCTTTGCCTTCTTGTATTGCTTCTTCTTCTCTCTTTTGTTCCCCTTTTCCTGGTCACTTTCATTATCGGGACAGTTAGCGATAAAATGACCAAGCTTACCGCATTTGAAGCATGAACGCTTTCCCTTTGTCTTGGTCTTGCTTGGCTGCCCCTTGCGACCATTTAGCGCAGTCTTGAATC
This sequence comes from Zea luxurians, assembly GCA_029449295.1. Classification (NCBI taxonomy): domain Eukaryota; kingdom Viridiplantae; phylum Streptophyta; class Magnoliopsida; order Poales; family Poaceae; genus Zea; species Zea luxurians. The sequence continues at coordinate 22,157,698 of JAOPSE010000009.1, read as the reverse complement.
TCTTGATGATGAGAGCCATCTCTTCATCATTGAGTCCGGCCGCCTCAATCTGTGCCACCTTGCTGGGTAGCGCCTCCTTGCTTCGTATCGCCTTGAGAGCGAGGGGTTGCGGCTCGTTGATCGGACCATTCAAGGCGTCGTCCACATACCTTGCCTCCTTGATCATCATTCGTCCGCTAACGAATTTCCCAAGAACTTCTTCGGGCGACATCTTGGTGTACCTGGGATTTTCACGTATATTGTTCACCAAGTGAGGATCAAGAACGGTAAATGACCTTAGCATTAGGCGGACGACGTCGTGGTCCGTCCATCGCGTGCTCCCGTAGCTTCTTATCTTGTTGATAAGGGTCTTGAGCCGGTTGTATGTTTGCGTCGGCTCCTCGCCCCTTATCATCGCGAACCGTCCAAGCTCTCCCTCCACCAACTCCATCTTGGTGAGCAAGGTGACGTTGTTCCCCTCATGAGAAATCTTGAGGGTGTCCCAGATTTGCTTGGCGTTATCCAAGCCGCTTACTTTATAGTATTCATCCCTGCACAAGGAAGCTAGAAGAACAGTAGTAGCTTGTGCATTCTTATGAATTTGTTCATTAATGAACATGGGACTATCCGAACTATCAAAGTGCATTCCACTCTCTACAATCTCCCATATACTAGGATGGAGAGAGAATAGGTGACTACGCATTTTGTGGCTCCAAAATCCGTAGTCCTCTCCATCAAAGTGTGGGGGCTTGCCGAGTGGAATGGAGAGCAAATGTGAATGTGAACTTTGCGGAATACGAGAGTAATCAAAAGAAAAGTTCGAATTAACCGGTTTCCTTCTCTCGTAGTCGTTGTGGTCTTCGTCCTTTTGGGAAGAAGTAGACTCGTCGCTGTCGTAGTAGACGATCTCCTTGATGCGCCTTGTCTTCTTCTTCTTCCCTTCCTTCCGTCTTTGGCCCGAGCCGGAGTCGGTAGGCTTATCGTCCTTCGGCTCGTTGACGAAGGATTCCTTCTCTTTGTCATTGATCACAATACCCTTCCCCTTAGGATCCATCTCTTCGGGCGGTTAGTCCCTTTGTGAAGAGAACGGCTCCGATACCAATTGAGAGCACCTAGAGGGGGGGGTGAATAGGTGATCCTGTAAAAACTTCAAACTTAAGCCACAAAAACTTGTTAAGTGTTAGCACGATTATTGCCAAGTGGCTAAGGTGAAGTCTCAACAAAACACAGTACCACAAGAAAATCAAGCACAGGGGTGACACAGTGGTTTTATCCCGTGGTTCGGCCAAGACCAACGCTTGCCTACTCCACGTTGTGGCGTCCCAACGGACGAGGGTTGCAATCAACCCCTCTCAAGCGGTCCAAAGACCTACTTGAATACCATGGTGTTTTGTTGTTCCTTTCACTATCCCGTTTGCAAGGAATCTCCACAAATTGGAGTCTCTTGCCCTTACAAGTATATGATCACAAAGAAAGCACAGAGTAAGGGAGGGAAGCAACACACACAAATCCACAGCAAAAAGCGCACACACACGGCCAAGAATCGAGCTCACAAGACTATCTCAGAGTTCTCACTTAGAACAGAGCTCGAATCACTTAGAAACACAAACGAATGCGCAGAGACTTAGTGTGGATGATCAAGAATGCTCAAAGGTTGCTTGTGTGTCTCCTCCATGCGCCTAGGGGCTCCTTTTATAGCCCCAAGGCAGCTAGGAGCCGTTGAGAGCAAATCCGGAAGGCCATCCTTGCCTTCTGTCGTCGGGGGCACCGGACAGTCCGGTGCACACCGGACACTGTCCGGTGCCCGATTTGTTTCCTTATCTGGCGCTGCCGACCGTTGCAGACCGTTGGAGATCTGAGAGCCGTTGGCGCACCGGACATGTCCGGTGCACACCGGACAGTCCGGTGCCGTCTTCCGACCGTTGGCTTGGCCACATGTCCCGCGCAGATTGCGCGGCCGACCGTTGGCCCGGCCGACCGTTGGCTCACCGGACAGTCCGGTGCACACCGGACAGTCCGGTGAATTTTAGTCGTACGCCGTCGGCGAATTCCCGAGAGCAGCTAGTTTGCGCCGAGTCAGTCTGGCGCACCGGACACTGTCCGGTGCACACCGGACAGTCCGGTGCTCCAGACCAAGCTGAGATTTGGCTGCACAAAGCCAAGTCTTTCTCTCCCCTTTTCTCTTTTTCTTTTTTTCTGTTTCTAACACTTAGACAAATATGTTAGTCCACAAAACAAATGTACTAAGGCTTAGAAACATACCTTTATCTCATGATTTGCACCTTGTTCATCCATGTATATAACTTCACAATTAAACACATGAGTTGGCACTCAATCACCAAAATACTTAGAAATGGCCCAAGGGCACATTTCCCTTTCAGTAACCACTCGATCTCGAGTCGCTCATTTTTGTAAACATTACTCTTTTGTCTCCTCTATTGAGCCATACAGGGTAGAGGATGCACTAAGAGACTCGGATTGGGTGTTGGCAATGCAAGAGGAGCTCAACAACTTCACAAGGAATGAGGTACGGCGTTTCGTTCCACATCCTAATCAAAATGTTGTAGGTACCAAGTGGGTATTCCGCAACAAGCAAGATGAGCATGGTGTGGTGATAAGGAACAAAGCCCGACTTGTCGCCAAAGGTTATTCACAAGTCGAAGGTTTGGACTTTGGTGAAACTTATGCACCCGTAGCTAGGCTTGAATCAATTCGTATATTACTTGCCTATGCTACTTACCATGGCTTCAAGCTTTATCAAATGGACGTGAAGAGTGCCTTCCTTAATGGACCTATCAAGGAAGAGGTCTATGTTGAGCAACCTCCCGGCTTTGAAGATAGTGAGTATCCTAACCATGTGTATAAACTCTCAAAGGCGCTTTATGGGCTCAAGCAAGCCCCAAAAGCATGGTATGAATGCCTGCGAGATTTCCTTAGCACTAATGGCTTCAAAGTCGGCAAAACCGATCCTACTCTCTTTACTAAAACTATTGCAAATGATTTGTTCGTATGCCAAATTTATGTTGATGATATTATATTTGGGTCTACTAACAAATCTACTTGTGAAGAGTTTAGTAGGATCATGGTACAAAAATTCGAGATGTCTATGATGGGGGAGTTGAAGTATTTCCTAGGATTTCAAGTCAAGCAACTCCAAGAGGGCACCTTCATCAGCCAAACCAAGTATATTCAAGACATTCTTAACAAGTTTGGAATGAAGGATGCCAAGCCCATCAAGACACCCATGGGAACCAATGGGCATCTCGACCTTGACACAGGAGGTAAATCTGTAGATCAAAAGGTATACCGATCGATGATAGGATCTTTACTCTATTTATGTGCATCTCGACCGGATATTATGCTTTCAGTATGCATGTGTGCAAGGTTCCAAGCTGACCCTAAGGAAGTTCACCATAGAGCCGTGAAGCGAATCATGAGATATCTAGTTTATACTCCTAAGTTTGGGCTTTGGTACCCCAGGGGTTCATCCTTTGATTTGATAGGATATTCCGATGCCGATTGGGCAGGGTGTAAAATTGATAGGAAGAGCATATCAGGGACTTGTCAGCTTCTGGGAAGATCCCTGGTGTCTTGGGCTTCAAAGAAACAAAATTCAGTAGCCCTATCAACCGCCGAAGCCGAGTATATTGCCGCAGGCCATTGTTGTGCGCAATTACTTTGGATGAGGCAAACCCTCTGGGACTATGGCTACAAATTGAGCAAAGTCCCTCTCCTATGTGACAATGAGAGTGCAATCCGCATAGCGGATAATCCCGTTGACCACAGCCGCACTAAGCACATAGACATTCGGCATCACTTTCTGAGAGATCATCAACAAAGGGGGGATATCGAGATTGCTTATATAAACACCAAAGATCAATTAGCCGATATCTTTACCAAGCCTTTAGATGAGAAAAACTTTTGCAAACTTAGGAATGAGCTAAATATACTTGATTCTCGGAATTTTGATTGAAACATTGCACACATTGCTCATTTATATACCTTTGATCATATCTCTTTCTTTTGCTATGACTAATGTGTTTTTCAAGTATGTCCTTAAGCTAGTCATAGATTGAAAGGGAAATGGAGTACTCGACGAAGAGAAGGCTTCCACTCCACTCTATCGGTATCATCCTTTGTCGCTACTCCACATCACTCTTCGATTGGTATAATCTTTTCACTCATATTTACTTGTACCAATGGGGGAGAAAGTAAAGGGCTCTCAAATGTCTCTGTTTTTGGCGATTAATGCCAAAGGGGGAGAGAGTATTAGCCAAAGCAAAAGGACCGCACCACCACCCAATTTTAAAAAGAAGTTTTCAACCCAATTTTAAAAATAAGTTTTCAAATTGATATCTTAATGTGTTTTCATAAGGGGGAGTACTAGTATTTTCAAAAATTGGCAAAACCCTCTTGAACACTAAGGGGAGAACTTCATTTAGGGGGAGTTTTGTTTAGTCAAAGGAAAAGCATTTGAAATAGGGAAGAAATTTCAAAATCTTGAAAATGCTTCTTTCAATCTCATTCATATACCTTTGACTATTTGCAAAAGAATTTTGAAAAGAATTTCCAAAAGAATTTGCAAAACAAAACAAGTGGAGCAAGCGTGGTCCGAAATGTTAAATAAAAAGAAAGCAACCATGCATATCCATTGAAATTATAAATTGGTTTAATTCTAAGCAACCTATGCACTTACAATTATGCAAACTAGTTCAATTCTGCACTTATATATTTGCTTTGGTTTGTGTTGGCATCAATCACCAAAAAGGGTTAAATTGCCCAACACAAATAATTGGACTAACTAGTTTGCTCTAGAATATACATTCTATAGGTGCTAAAGGTTCAACACAAACCAATAAAAAGATCAAGTTAGGGTTCAAAAAGAAAGGAGCAAAAGAAACTGAAGACTGCCCTGGTCTGGCGCACCGGACTGTCCGGTGCACCACTGGACAGTGTTCGGTGCACCAGGGACCGTACAGTCTGAACTCCTCACCTTCGGGTTTCTCCTGGCGCACTCCGCTATAATTCATCGGACTGTCCGGTGTGCCACCGGACTGTCCGGTGCACCAAGCGGAGCAACGGCTATCAGCGCAACGGTCGACTGCACAGTGCCCTGACAGAGCTACAGTTCGCGGCAGAAGTCAGAGCAGGCGCTAGAGGCGCACCGGATAGTGAATAGTGCTTGTCCAGTGCTACACCGGACTATCCAATGTGACAAGAAGTCAGCGCTCCAACGGTCGAAACCGCCAGAACCCTAACGGTTGGGTGACGTGGCTGGCGCACCGGACTGTCCGGTGCGCCCATCGACAGATAGCCTCCCCAACGGTTGAATTGGTGGTTGGGGGCTATAATACCCCACAACCACCACCACTCCAACTATCCAAGCATTCACAATAGTGCATTCAATACAAGAGCAAAACACAACACTCCAAAACACAAATCAAAGCTTCCGATCCAATCAAAGTCCACAATTCAACTCTAGTATTTAGGACTTGTGAGAAGATCGACTTGTGTTCTTTTGTTGCTTGGTTGGCTTTCTTCTTCCTCATTCTTGTTCTCAAGACACTTGTAATCAAAGCAAGAGACACCAAGTTGTGGTGGTCCTTGTAGGGGTCTAAGTGACCCGTTTGATTAAGGAGAAAGCTCACTCGGTCTAGGTGACCGTTTGAGAGAGGGAAAGGGTTGAAAGAGACCCGGTCTTTGTGACCACCTTAACGGGGAGTAGGTTTGCAAAAACCGAACCTCGGTAAAACAAATCACCGTGTCATCCGCTTCATTTGCTTTTGATTTGTTTTCACCCTCTCTCTCGGACTCGAGTTTAATTATAATGCTAACCCCGGCTTGTAGTTGTGCTTTAAGTTTATAATTTTCAGATTCCGCCTATTCACCCCCCCCTCTAGGTGACTTTTAGTTAGATAGACGATCTCTTGCCAAGCGGATTTTTTTGCGAATGGATTGTGATCGTCTAGCATCTTAATTAATCCATTGACTATATCATAATCCAAATTATCTTGGCTATTGATATCATCTCCTAGGCAATTCATTCTGTTTTGAACCTCATTGGCAGTGTCGTAAATGTATAACTGAATGAATTTTGGTGATGAGCCATCTGGAGGTAATAGAGATCCAATCCGATGATGCACTTGCCCACATATTTTAAACAGTGGTGGACCACGACCATCATTGACTGGATTATCTATGTGTGCACCCATTGATGTTGTTGGGGGCCTTCGTCCTCCGAAGGTCCTCAAAAACATGATTTGACAATGTTTTCCAAGTGGATTGTGAACAGGTATCTTCGAACTCAGAATTATGAACAGGAAGTACGGTCGGGACGAAGCCTGAACTAGACAAAGGACGAGCTGATTACCAAGCTCTACGAAGGTTGATGCACAGCCGAAGCTGTGCGCAGGGAAGCTTCGTCGCGATAGCGGAAAGGGGAACCGACTTAAAGATGAAAAGACTACGTGGGCCTTGACAGATTTCCATAAGTCATTAACAAATGTAATGGACATGGATGTAATTTTACGTGGGCTGCGTCCTGCGTCTATAAATAGATGAACAGTATTCCCGTACTGTTCACGCTGACTTGGCATATACTTTTGCGTCGCGCTTGTACTTTTTACCTTCATTCAGGACCGAAGGTACATTTGCAATTTGTAATCATTTCTATTTCTCCATGTTAATAAAATAGAAATGATTTTATGATGATGTTTATATTTCATGCTTTATATGAGTCCTTCGTCGTTACTTGCTATATTTACGAAGGTATGTCTCTTATGACCTTCGTCCGAAATTCATTATTCCCGAAGGGGAATAATGTTTCGAAGGACGAAGGAATTTAACATTTAACACTTTATGTTGCCTTGTTCTTAACTCTTAGCATTTGAGAACAAGTCACCAACATTGGCGCCCACCTCCGGTGAACTCACTTCCACTTTGAGTTTTTTGGACACCTTCGGAAGCTATGGCACCGAAGAAAGCTTCAGCGGCTGGGGCTGTAGCACTGCAACCGCTGGACCACAACCAGGAGACCGTCTCTCTTCGGGAGGCCCGAAGCCAGAAGAGAAAGGCCGTCAGCCCAACGCTTCAGGAGGAAGAGCTAGACCAAGAAATCAGGGATATGGAGATGCTACATCAACAGGTGCAGAGGAAGAAGGAGAAGATGGCCCGGCTAGCTGAGTTGCAACGGCAGATAGACAAAGCCTCTGAGGAAGTTCGTCATCTTACTCACGATGAGCAAAACAGAAGGCCTCAGCAGAAAGACCTTCATCAGTAGGGCTTCGTCAACGAAGATGACTGGTATGACAATTTCCATCAGGGAAATTTTGTTTTCGATGATGCTTCTCCTTTGTCCGCTGAGCTGCAGGCTACACCTTGGCCTCCATCCTACAAGCCACCCCAGCTTCCCATGTTCGACGGCCACTCAGACCCGAAGCAGTTCTTAATGAGCTACGAAGCAACAGTGTCTTCGTATGGGGGCAACGCTGCAGTCATGGCGAAGTCTTTCGTTATGGCCGTCAGGAATGTTGCTCAGACCTGGTATTCCTCCCTTCGACCAGGAACGATCACCTCATGGCAGAAGCTGAAGGATATGTTGTTAACCAGCTTTCAAGGATTTCAGACGAAGCCGGTCACTGCTCAAGCCTTGTTTCAGTGCATTCAGGATCATGAAGAATACCTTCAGGCGTATGTCAGAAGGTTCTTGCGTTTGAGGGCACAGGCACCAACGGTGCCCAATGAAATTGTTATCGAAGCCATGATCAAGGGGCTTCGTCCTGGACCTGCAGCCCAATACTTTGCTAGGAAGCCTCCTCAGACTCTGGAGAAGCTACTCCAAAAGATGGACGAGTACATTCGTGCTGATAATGACTTTCGCCAAAGAAGGGAGGAGGCCTTCAGGTTTTCTGAGATGACCAGGGGCTTCGGGGGACGATTCTATCCGAGGCATGTCAGGTCCATCCACAACACTCAAAATGATGACAAGGGGAGTCAGCAGAACAGGCCGCAGTGCTCCTCACAGGCTTCGGGGCAACAGCAAACTTTCTTTCGGCCACCAGCTCCAAGAGGCAGAGGCGCCAGGGGCTTCGGCGGGAGATTCGGAGATCAACCAAGGAGGACATTTTGCTTATTCTGCGGTGAGAACAAGGGCCATACCACCAGGATGTGCCATGTCACCATCCAGAAACAAAAGGAGCTAGCAGAAGCTGCAGCGCAACAGGGACAGCCGAAGCAGGTCATGCATACTGCTTCGTACCATCAGCCTTACATCCCGGAGTACGTGGGCAACCACCCTGCAGTTTCCGTAGCTTCGGCAAGTCAACCTCAAGCTTCATGGCAACAGCCCCCGCCTCCGCCTCCGCTGCAACAAGGCCAACAGCCAGAAGGGAGCCAATATGTTCCGCACCAAAGGGATCTCAGAGAGCAATCTGAAGCCCGTACAGTCAATAGTACTGTGCCAGAGTCGAAGCACATTTATTGACAAATATCCTACTTTGATAGCAGTCTTTTCCGTTTAAGTTCTGTTTTCTGTGTAATAAAGAACACTTCAGTTTTCATATAGTAGTTTCGTGGTTGTTTTCTCTACAGGCTTAAGTTGCTGAAGCTTAAAAATTTGCGGTAACAAGGAGGACCTTCGGATTATTAAAAATCCTTCGAAGCAACAAAAAGTCGTTCTAAGGAGCGCAGAGTAAGTTGCCGAAGTTACAAAAAGCCGTTCCAAAGGGAGCGCAGTGTAAGTTTTTTGCTCCAAAGACGTTCCTAAGGGAATGCAGAGCATACAGCGAAAAGTCAACGCTGATACCGCCTAAGTAAAAGGCGAAGAAGCTCCAAAGACGTTCCTAAGGGAATGCAGAGCTTATACCGTCTAAGTAAAAGGCGAAGAAGCTCCAAAGACGTTCCTAAGGGAATGCAGAGCTTATACCGTCTAAGTAAAAGGCGAAGAAGCTCCAAAGACGTTCCTAAGGGAATGCAGAGCTTACGAATATATTTTGTGTGTATCTTCGGAACAAATGTCATTTGCATAACATAACATCATCACATCATTTTGCATAACATAAGCATCATACATCATGTTGCATTTGGCAAAAGAAGGGGACACAGTATCAACCTTCGAAAGGACGCTTTGAGAAAGTGAAAATTGTGTAAAGTCACGAGGGAATACAATGATAATCTTCGGAATACAGCTTCGAAGAATATTTTTACGAAGCATGGACGAGCTTCATCAGAGCAATATCGAAATTGAATAGCTTCGGAGAATGTCTTCTTCACGAAGCATGAAAAGAAGGGAAGGTGTTTTTTCGCCGAAGGCTCAAAAATGGTATGTATGTAGAGTTTCATGCATCGTAAAGAATTGAATAATGAAAAGAGACTTGTATATTACATTCAAATGTACAAAATGTTACATAGATCACACTTTAAATGTTTTTTCTAAATAGCATCTAGTCTTCTCTTAATACTGCTTCGGCGGCTTCATTTAGAAGTTGATCAACAACTTTATCCATGATAGCTTCGGCCATTTGTTTAATTTCGTCATCCCCTTTTGTGTGGGGGTCGGCAGTCGATCCAGCAGCTTCTGAGGGAAGAGAACATTTCTTTATTACTATTACAAATCGCGAGCAAAGTTTGAAATAAAAATTACAACACAATAAGAACGACTAATTAATACCTAATTGCCTTTCGGGCTCTGTACTTCTTTCGGCAGTATCTGCCACTTTCCTAGCATCATGGATGCCTTTTTCACTTCTTTGAATTATTTCTTGCGCCATTTCTCGGCCGCCATTGTCCCAGATATCAGTGAAAAATTTACCGCCAACCATGCTGGCTTCGGTCGAGGGATCTTTGATATCTTCAGAGGATAGGGCAGCTTCGGACTGAGCTAAGGATTTTATATGTTCACAACCTTTTTTCTCCAAAACAGCAGCAATTCCTCTGGTGCCTGAAAAAGCGCAGATGTCACCACGGCTGCTCAGGATTTCCTCGAAGGCCTCTGCTTCGTGATTAATCCAGTCCAGTGGACCTTCGGGATTCCCTCTTGAAAAGTCCTCTTCACTAGAAAAGGTGTAACACCCGGATTTTAGGGGTCCAAAACCCGGGGTTAACATAAACACCAGGTATGCTGGGACCAAGTCTCATACATATGATGTATAGTGGCACAGGATCGAATGTCACATCTTTATATATAACAGGAGTTCTATACAAAATAAATAATTACATTATGAGGAGACAACGGTCCAGCAACCCAAAAGTTGACTGGGAGACGACGGCCTAGACCTCTCACGAACTCATCACAGCATCCTCCATGAGCATCATCCTGCAGTACCTGGTCTTGACCTGTGGTGTATGTGAGACAGCAAGAGTGAGCTCACATACGTTCATCGCTCAACAAGTTGTGGGGAATAATGTGCATGAACTCGCCAAAGGTGGGAGCTCACGTGAAGTGTAAGGCTTACCAAAGAAGATGGTTAGAGCTGAGCATTGCTTTTAAAGTTGGTCAAAATTTTATTAGCAGTTACTAAGTATAAGTAAATACCAACCCAGTTAAATAGTAGAACAAAAGTAATAACTTCACCTGCGATGCAATGCATATGACAAATTGAGTTTAAGTTCCATAATTTAATCATGTGAGGGTCCGAGCTGCTCATGACCGTGAGCACGGCTAGTATACCAGTTTTACACTCTGCAGAGGTTGCGCATCTTTACCCACAAGTCGTGTATCCCATGTCGCCAGGGTTTGCAAAGCCCTTAGACACTTCCGAGGTGAATGGCTAGGGATCCACTACGAGGCCTTTACAAAGTTCCACTAGCTTCCGAAAACCCGCTACAGTTTATAGGAAGATCCAGTGCAGGAATCCCTTGCAGGACCGCCATCGCAGCAAAATCCTCCCGAGGGCCTCCCTACACTGACCTCTCCCCTACTGCCCTTGCCCCTTTCGGGTAAGGTAGTCTTCCACTAGCTTTCCTAATTAATCAGCCAAGGGCATCCCATACTACCCTTGTGGTAGCACTGTTTTCCCGGGTGGTCGCTCCATGTTCCAATTAACATAATGATCTTAACATGAACCATAAATAACAACTGATAACAAAAGTGTAACCATGAACAGTGTATCTCCATACCCAAAACCACCTATAGCACTAGCAAGTACTACCCAGAAAGTTCAGTGGTAAACAAGGTATAAAGATAGACAAACTAGGGTAACCTATTGGGTCCCATCAAAATTAACCTATGCAGATCATTATGATTAATTAGAACATGAGTAGGTGAAAAGAAGTGATCAAGGGCACAACTTGCCTGGGCCTTGAGATTCCAGGTACCAGGATGATTCTTCAGATCCTCGTGACCTCACTGCTAGTCGTAGCAATACAAACATACATGGTATAGGCAAAATTAACATTACACCAAACATATATGCAAAATACATATTAATAATCTACATATTAAAATAAGATCACAGGAAAAAGAATTATTAATTTTGGAGTTGTAGAATTCAAGTTATGATTTTCCTAAGATTTAAGGTGATTATAATATGATTAAATGATAAATAAATTTTCTGACAGAGTTCATGTCAAAACAGTGATTCTAAATGGTAGAGAATATTATTACAAAATTTTAGGAATTGGAATGACTCAATTTGGAGCAAAAATAAATTTTCTATGAATTAACTAAGTTCTAGTAATTATTTTCATATTAAAAATCCATTTTCTATTTTATTTATTCAATTTAAACAAGTTCTGGACTGGGCCTCAATTAAACAGAAGCGCAGGGGGCTCGGGGTAAGTTTTCCGTGACACAGTGAATAGTAACAGGTGGACGGCGGGTTGATTCCACAGAACCCGAGGGGCTCTTTAATAAAAGTACCAGCGCGAAGGGGTACGGTGAAATCTGAGCCGTCCGATCCAAATTGGACGCCCCAGATTAGATCAAATTAATCTGAACCGGTATGAACTGTGAGCCCTTGGATCTGGATCTAACGGTCCACAACCAATCCGAGCTCATGAACGCGATGATTCAATCCCACCCGCCTGATCACAGATCCACGGTCCACGATTTAAAACGGCATGACCCTAACGCTGTCCGTCCGATCTCATCTCAACGGCTCCGATTCAAACGCGCGAAGGGGTATCTTACAATCTAATCTCGACCGTCGATGATCAGATCAACGGTGACCGAGCGTCTTCCTCTTCCCACCAACCGAGCAGGGTGCTCCGCCGTCGTCGCGCGGTGGAGATGAACGGCGGTGACCCCAATCGGCCACCCCCGAGCACCATTATCAAATTAAACGAAGCTACACGGTGCAGGTGCATGGGCGAAGCATGGGGAGGGTTTATTACCGGAGATTGAACAGGGTTCCGCCCTGCCCGCGGCGCACGGCGGAAGTGCTTCGACGGCGAGGAATTCACTAGAGCCCCTGGGTACGTTTGCCCAATTCCTTCCTCATACGCGACCCACGAACCCCAACGAGTAGATCCGGCCCCTTGCGAACTCCAGAGCGTCGGTGAAGGTGCGGGTTCACGGCGGCGGCATCACACGTTTTCTCTCTGCGTTCTCGGCGATGGTGGCTGGCAGTGGGGGGATGAAGGGAGGGAGGCGAGCTCGGTACGAACTTATAGCTAGGGGAGTCCGCGCCCGAGGAATCCGGTCGGTGTAGCGCGCGATGCGCACGGCGGTCGGTGCGGCAACAAACTCGCACTACGCGAGTGGAGTCCGGGAGGAAGAAGCTCCTGGCCAGTGGGCCCTCCATGTCGGCGCCGAGCGGGTACGCAGGAGAAGCGCGCGCGTGATGAGAGGCAGACGTGAGGGCCCCGCGTCGTCAGCGAGAGAGAGAGAAAACGCAGGCGAGCGCGTGAGAGGCTGCATGGGGGACCCACATGTCGGCGCCGAGTGGAGATGGCAATGGGCTGCGCGGTGAAGTTTCTTAGGTGGGCCGAAATCAGGTATTCCAGCCCAGTTAGGTTAGAATTCCTTTTTCTTTTTCTTTTCTATTTTCTTTTCTCCATTTTCAAATCCAATTTGAATTTCAAGTTTGAGTTCAAACTTTGTGAATAACTTGTCCTCAGTTTGAAAGGTATAATTTATTAATATAAGTGTGAAGGATATTTATTTTATTTTATGTAATATTTTTCTTAGCTCTTCCCTTCTCTTTTATTTTCTATTTTCTATTCCAAATTCAAATTTATACTTCTATTTTAGTTTTCAGATTTTTCAAATGTATCAATTGAAATCCAAGGGTGAATATAAACCATACTATTTTATTATTACTAGTTTAAGTTTTATTCTCCTTGTTTATTTATTTCATGAGATGTATAAATGGTTTCTTTTAAAAGAAAAATTCTTTTTCTCCTCATTTTTCTTATTTCCCAATGATACTTTGTTTAGATTTCTTCTACCAATTCCAAATTCAGAATTTTGGGTGTTACAAAAGGCGCCAACGCTGGCGAAGCTGGATTTTATCTTTCCAACGCATTCTACAGATTTAACATAGCATTTCCTCTGAGATGCACGAAGCTCCTTAACACTTAGCTCCAATTTATTGACCATATGATCACTAAGTTCTCGTTTTGTCTCCTCAAGCACGCGTTCCTCTTTAGCTCTAGCTAGCTATTTCTGAAGATCCTTAATTTCACGTTTTTGGGCTTCGGCCTAGATCTTTGCAGCAGCTTCGTCCTTTTTTATCTTGTCTACTAGTGTAACCAGAATTTTGTCTTTTTCTAGAGCTTCGTTTCTCAATTTTATCACTTCTGATCGTAGATTGTTGAATGCAATCTCATAACTCTCATCTTCGGCACTCTTTTGTGCTCTCAATGCGTTGCTCAGGATTAAACCCTATAAAAGAAAGAATTCATATAAGAATAAAGGAATGAATTACGTATTGTAAAATTTTTTCAAAAGTCTAAATTCCCAAACCTTCAGGCTATTATATGCAAGACTATCCGCGAGATCTTCCTTCGTCATGGCGCATAACCCAGCTTCGAGCTTCGGGAATCCCATACTTCTAGCCATTTCCCGGCACACGGATAATTCTTTATTGTCTGGGAGGCAGTACAGGAAATCATCTTCGTTTGTCCCATTGAATACTACTGCCCCCTTCGGATACTTCAACTCTCTAGCATAGTGATTCGCTTCATAGATCTCTTCTTCAGACAGTTTCTTCCCCGAAGCATGTCGCACGATGTAATCGCGTATGCTGGAGGGAGCTTCGGGGGCGGCAGTGTCAATTTCTTCAACCAAAGCTGGTTCTGATATTTTCTTGGATTGTTCCTTGGCGGGCTCTGAAGGCCCAGCTTCAGCTTCAGCTTGTTGTTTCGAAGCTTCAGTGGATGCTTCAGCGAGTTCAACAGACTCCTTTGCAGTTGTGCTTGAAGACTTAATTGTCTCCAAGACATCCAGTACGTTCACCATTCTTTTTCTTCTTGGGGTCACCAATGGACCCTTTTGATTTTTTGTTTCGACATTTACTGAAGGACTTAAAATTTCTGATGTTTTTGGCCCTTCAATCTTCGGTTTTTCTATTGCTGAAGGCGCTTCAGTTTTCTCTTTTATCTTCGGCACCGGAGCTGGTTCTGTAGCTTCAGGGGCCAAAGCAACTTCACCAATAAATTCTGGCACTGTGGCCGGCTCAATAAAACGCGTTCGATGGGTGAGCACCTTAATCTTTTTCCTTTGAGGCGCTGGCTCACTAGTGGCACTCGTGGTAGCTTCTGTCGCAGGAGAAGCATTTTTCCTTTTGCGACCCAATACCGGATAGTGATAATCAGGGTAGATAAACCCGACTGCGTCAAACACACGGTTGAGCCTTTTCTTCTTTCGGCCTCCGAAGGCTGCTGATAATGCAGTGTTCTCGGCCTTCGAATATGCCCCAAGAAGTTCGTCACTTAATGTTTCAATGCTTTTCAACCAGTCATCATCAGGTTCAACAAATTTATCTGCATATTTGAATGTGTATTTCAGTCTGACCAGTCCGCCTTCGTCGGACTCTTTAATGGTCTCCTTCGGCATTTCTCACTTTTCTGCAAGTGGCCATACCCTGAAGGCAATGTGCTCTTGGACTAAGTCCCTTGTCCCAATGAAAGAGCAGATTACGCCGAAGGCTCTTTGGCATTCTTCGGCTGCTTCATCCATTTCAATCTTCGGCCTTCGAAGTCCGAAGCGTTGCCAGATGGGGCGCATAATGATACTCTTGACATCTTCTTGCGCTGTTAAGTCATTCTTCACATAGAACCACTCTGTCATCCAGGCTCCGGGCCACCTCTTCCGAAAGGTCGGCACAGGGCAGCTTGACCCGGAGCGGGCACCGAAGCTATAACACCCAAAATTGTTGTGATATTGTTCTTTTCCCCAGGGCTTCGTCTCGTATAATAACTCATGAATGTTGCAGAAGCTTTTAGCGTTTGGTTCCAAACCTTGGCTTCTCACAGCCCAGACAAACACCCCCATTCTTATGATGGCTTCGGGGGTAATTTGGTGAAGGTAGACTTGAAATGTTTTCAGGACTTCAACAACAAACTTGCTTAGGGGGAATCGAAGCCCAGCCTTCAGAAAGCTTCGGAAGATTACAACTTCATCTTCTTCCGGGGTGGGAGAAGTCCTTTCTCTAGCGTCAGCCCTCACAATAGATATATCTCGAAAATACCGCCCCCTCATATTATCAATATGACTCTGCTTGATAGTGGTTTTCCCGAAAACCGTGTGACTTGGCCGCCATGGTCGATCTTCGGCCTCTTCCCCACCACTTTCTACATCATAGCTGTCGCTATCACCAGTATCTTCGGACAAACCTTCAAGAATCTCTTTGGTGATTTTCTCCGTATTGGTCTCCGCCATCGCTATCAGGAACCCCAGATTCTTCTCTTCCTCGAGACTCAGCTTCGTCTCGGCAGGGATCTTTTTACCTTCAGACATCTTCGGAAAGGCTAAAAAACTGTTTTCAGGGCCGAAGCTTCGAAATCAAAAAGGTCACCAATCTTAATGCACAAGAGCTAAAAATTTAGTGGACCGAAGCAGATGGCAAGTGTGCGTACCAAATGAGTTGGCGGTGTGATCTTATTTATACGCCCAGGGCGTTGAAAATTGAAAGGTCCCGCTTGTCAGTGAGTGTTGCTATTCTAGCAAAGGGAAGGTGTTTTTTCGGACCTTCGGCTCAAGGCCTTCGTCCATATCGCAATCTGAATTTATCGTTAAACAAATTAATATTGCGAGGGGCTACTGTTGGGGGCCTTCGTCCTCCGAAGGTCCTCAAAAACATGATTTGACAATGTTTTCCAAGTGGATTGTGAACAGGTATCTTCGAACTCAGAATTATGAACAGGAAGTACGGTCGGGACGAAGCCTGAACTAGACAAAGGATGAGCTGATTACCAAGCTCTACGAAGGTTGGTGCACAGCCGAAGCTGTGCGCAGGGAAGCTTCGTCGCGATAGCGGAAAGGGGAACCGACTTAAAGATGAAAAGACTACGTGGGCCTTGACAGATTTCCATAAGTCATTAACAAATGTAATGGACATGGATGTAATTTTACGTGGGCTGCGTCCTGCGTCTATAAATAGATGAACAGTATTCCCGTACTGTTCACGCTGACTTGGCATATACTTTTGCGTCGCGCTTGTACTTTTTACCTTCATTCAGGACCGAAGGTACATTTGCAATTTGTAATCATTTCTATTTCTCCATGTTAATAAAATAGAAATGATTTTATGATGATGTTTATATTTCATGCTTTATATGAGTCCTTCGTCGTTACTTGCTATATTTACGAAGGTATGTCTCTTATGACCTTCGTCCGAAATTCATTATTCCCGAAGGGGAATAATGTTTCGAAGGACGAAGGAATTTAACATTTAACACTTTATGTTGCCTTGTTCTTAACTCTTAGCATTTGAGAACAAGTCACCAACAGATGTGAAAGCAAATAAACAATTGTATTGCCTTATGCTTCTGATGAATCTCTTTGAGGTTGTATCACCATCAAATCTTGCAAGAGAAAATAGAGGTTTGGGTCTAGGCATATATGGAAGTATGCTGATCTTGTCACCTTTACAACAATTGTTATACGTAATAGATGTAGCACCGTGCCGATTTCGTACTCTTTCAGCATACCAAAAAATAGCATGACAGTGTGAGCTCGTATTCAGGTTTCCCATGATATGATCTATTTGGATACTGAAAGTTCCCTATGCCCGGGAACAAGATCTGGATGTCGCCTAGAGGGGGGTGAATAGGCGAATAATAATTATCACTTTAAAACTTAAATTCTTACTCTACTCGAAGACTGGATCGCAGTGGAATGAAAAACTCTTCGAGTAGGTTGCAGCAGAATAGAAGATCCTGTCTTAAAATGTCTTGCACTTCAAATATAACTTGTACCACAAATAAGTATTGAAGTGCAGATATAAAGAGTAAGAAAGACAGAGAATTAGCACACAGAGCAGAGCACACAGACGCAGGGATTTATCCCGAGGTTCGCAAGCCTGAAATGCTTGCCTAGTCCTCGTTGGAGTTAGCCACACCTGGGCTTGGAGTATATTTCAACTCCTTCCTCCGTTTGCTCAGATTTGTCAGTATGATAGACAGAGCATTCCACTATGTTGATATTGGTTACAACAACGTCGTGGCTGCTTACAGTCTTCTTGACAGCACTCCGGCAGAGCAACAATGCGCTCAAGACTTTGCTCTAACTCTCAGCAGCACTTCTCCACTCTCTAAAGGCTTATAGTTTTGCCTCTACACAAACTAGAGAGATATACATGAGAGGGAGAGAGAGAATTGATCCAAATGATGTATACAATTGTTGGCTGCACTTGTGTCCTTGTTTGAGGCGCCTAGGGGTCCCTTTTATAGTCCCAAGGGGCCTAGGAGCCGTTGGAATTCCTTTTGGAAGGCAATCCTTGCCTTCTGTCGGGTGGCGCACCGGACAGTCCGGTGCACCACCAGACAGGTCCTGTAGCTTGTCCGGTGCGCGATCTCCTTCCATATCGGGCTCAGCTGACCGTTGGAGCAACGGTCCTCTTGGCGCACCGGACACTGTCCGGTGCACACCGGACAGTCCGATGCGCCAACTAACCGTTGGCTCAGGCCACGCGTCGCCCGCTGATTGCGCTGCCGACCGTTGGCGCGGGCGCCGTTGGCTCACCGGACAGTCTCGTGAATTTTAGCTACGTCGCCTTTCTCTTTTCCCGAGAGCGTCTAGTTGACGCCGAGCCAGCCTGGGGCACCGGACAGTCCGGTGTGTCAGGCTGGTGCTGGTTTTGGCTATACAAAGCCATACCTTCTCCAACTCTTTTCTTCTTTTCTTGGCATTGTTTCTAGCACTCAGATAACCATGTTAGTGAACAAAACAATTCACTGAGTCCAGAAACATACCTTGTTCACTTCTAGAGCTTGATCTTGAGCTTTATGACTTACACCACATAATTGTAGATGTTACCTCATTGGTTGTAAGTCATGTCCTTATGTAGTGATCCTTGATGCACCATAACTCTTCTTAACTCGATCAACCTTGACTTTGCAAGTCTTCTTCTTCACCCCTAGCTTTGGGTTCCTGGTCTCCTTGACCTTCTCCCATGCACTCGGTACCTCGAAGCTCTTCTTGCCTCCATCCTTGGCTTGATCGGTTGTCTCTGAGTTACGCACATCGAGTCTCACTTAAGCAATGTCCATCTTACTTGTGATGTCCATTATCTATAGATGATCTAGTCTTTGGACCATCACACTTGTTCACTTGTGTTGAACCCTATTAGCTTTGCATTAAGCACCTGTTCAACACTTAGCACACTTGTTAGTCCTTTAATTGGGTTGTCATCTAAACACCAAAACCCACAAGAGAGCTTTCAATCTCCCCCTTTTTGGTGATTGATGGCAACACAATTAAAGCTTACACAAGAATAAGATTTAAAGCACAAATTTTGAATTCTAAGTTTATAAAATGCTCCCCCTAAATATGTGCTTACATTAAAATCTTAACTTTGGCCTTATATGCCAAATTGCACATACTGAGGCTAATTCAAAGCATTACTATACTTCATCATCAGTGGGATGCATTGTGTCAATAATTAAACCGTTACGTATAACACACAAATGCACAGAATCAGAGTTAAACACCATTTAAATGGATATACCATAGGAATATCAACCTACCACTATTCACCATTAAGATACCAATTTAAAGCACCAGAAGCACATGAATATCTATTATAGGACAAACACAATAGATACCAATTGATTCATATCAATGGAAGCACTAATTATGCATTATCACCATATAATACAACAAGAAGCATATGATAAGTATTATCAACAAAACTAACACATTCTTCCTTAAGATCATAGGAACTCAAGAAAACCCCTTTGAGTCCTTTAGCACACAAAAAATAAATCTCCACCCTAAAGATAACCTTTCCTCTCAGATCGAGGTAAGCTTTAATGCACAAATTCTCCCCCTTTGGCATCAAACACCAAAACCATATTCAAGCAAGAACATAGAATGATGTCAAGGGACAGGAGGGTATTAAGCAGGTAAAATGCAACACACTAACATTACTCCCCCTTACACATTAAACATATGCAACACAAGCATTGGAGGAAAATTAAGATACAAATACGCAAAAAGGTCAATACCTCCTTTTGTACCTTTACCATTGTTATGATGTACTTTCCATCTAAGTAGGCGGAGTTCCTTTTTCCATCAATTTAAGATTTCCATCTTGAAAGTTTTATCTCTACGGAGCTCCTTCACACTTGTGCCTGATCCTTTATCCTGACCTTTTCTTGTTGCTAAGACACCAAAACTTAGAACAAGTTATAGTATTGTGGCACAAGATGAAGCTTCTATTCTAGTGATTACCAAAAGATACCAATTGAAAGCACACTACCAAGGCTACTAATTGAAAGATCATCACTGTCATAGCTCTATTAAAGATAAGCATCTAGGATCATCAACTATTATAGAGCACGAGCAATCTTTAAATATGCAATTACTCACAACTTTAGATACCAATTACTCGACTTGTGGAGGTACCCAAATCCGGATTGCTCCATTTCTTGCTCATCTTCCCTTTTCCACCTTGAGACTATATAGGATCACTCAAGAAATAGTTAGTCTAAAAAACACAAGTTATGTTTGCTCCCCCTAAAGTTGTGCATCAAGTATTTGAATGACTCGCACCTTGCACATTCTTGTGTCCTCAGAACTAGAGGGAATCACAACATACCTTGGTCTAGGCATAATATATCAAATGCATCACAAAAAGATACCAATTGAATAGATGACATAATTCAACTTATGACTAGTGGAAACAATGCATGCCTCAAGATATATAACATTTTAAAAGCAACGTAGGCATACTTCACACATGATGATCATTGCAACACATATACCAATTGAAAAACAACAAGATCATGCATATAAAGCACAATGTCTAAGCACACCATGATTAAGAAGTATTTTCTTAGGTACACCAAAGGAAACAACATTTTAAAGAACAAGGCACCTAAGCCAAGATACTACCAATTGAAAGGCAAGAACATAACTATGATCACAATCAATGGAACTTCAAGATATTCAATGAAATTACATAGTTCCATTCTCCGTACCTTTGCTTTTTACCTGAATGCCATGAGATTCATTCTTTTAGGTAGTGTGGAGTGAGAGCACCTGTTGTCACCAATTTAGGGCTCCTTTTGCTCATGCACCTCATAGCTCGAGAGGGTGCATTAGATACATAACATGGATTTCTTGTTTTGGTATACACAGAGTACCAAGACAAGGTAATCGTGTGGACATGGACTAACCAAAACTTCTCATGCTTGCACATAGGTTAATCATTAAACATCACATAGCATGACTTACAAAAAGATACATGTTTATCCACATACACCAAGAGAGTTAATCATGGTTGATATATCAAATGAGAAGCTACCCATTGAAAGATTCAAGAGATATAACTTATCAAGCACACAGTCACAATTTAGCAAGCATGTTATGATCTTGGAAATCATGTATCATTAATTGAAGGATATTCAACACAAGCAATCTCAAAAGCATAACTACTCTAAGGATAGGCATAGCACGACAATCCAACTTAAAAGCAACACTGATTATAAATAATGCACTTAAGATACACGGGTACTGTCCTTTGGAGAGCGAGTTGCAGATTTTCATCAAGGTCCTTTGCTTGATTTACCAATAATGATTGAGGACCTCTACACTTTATTTAACTCGAGATGAACATGAGATTAGTATTACACAATAATTCAACCTTGGGTCAATAAATAGACAATAAAATTGACAACTTAAGCATAGAGTTTGAATTAACCATCTTAAGCTCTCCCAAAGTCTCCAGTCCATCTCGAGGCACCTGCATGGTCTAGTTGGCACAGTTTGGTACCCATCTCAGGATGGGTCCATAACGTTCATCTAGAAGACCCTTTGGTACCCAAATAGCAGTTGTGCTAGTTCTAGGTGATCTCATTACTGATCTAGCACAAGTGTATGATTTGGGTCTCCTAAGCGAATAAAATTGAGATAAATTTACTTGCTTAGGAACCTTACCCTTCTTACATACCTTAGGTAGATGACCATGCTCACCCCACATGTAGCGGAAACGTCGCTCAACCTAACATGACGCTTGTTGTGTGTCTTTTTTCTTAGTGAGGGTCATCTTGGAAGGTTCACGTCTTTGATTCTTCACGAGCAGACATGAAGTGATCATATGGTCCTTGTCATTGCATCCAAAACATCTCCTCATCCCTTCATCCTTGTCGTTGTATGGACAAGACGCAATGAGGTGGCCTAACTCATTGCACTTGAAGCACCTCCTTTTTCCTCTTCTCTTTTTGCTTTTGGATAACATAGAGAGATGATCAGTGCAAACAACATGACTAATTGAATCTTTACCTTTTTATTTGTTCATGTTGATTGCTTCACTTATTGTCTTAGGAGCTTCTTTCTTACGGAGTTTGACCCTTGCTACGGTTCCTCCTTCCTCAAGCTTATTCACCACGTGTTTGTAAATATCTTGAGGAAATCGAGCATGGCGTCTTCTCCTCAATTGTCTTTGTTTCTTGTTCCCAAGCAATTTTCTTTTTGACCCTACAACTTGTTTCTCAATCAAAGATTGGCCTTTCTTGGGGCAGTGGAGGTCAGCACATGATAATACTTTAACTAATTGATCACTTGTGCAAGAATGAGGTTCACATGAGTTTAAACTAGTAATTACAACCTCATGAGCAATATCGAGCATGATATGGTCATCAACTAATTTACTATGAGAATATGACAACACATCATACTTTTCACCTAGAGCAAGCTTTTCTAAATTCATCATTTCTACTTGACTCCTAAGCATAGAATTCTCAGTTTTAAGTTGAGCAGCATCAGATAGTACATCATGATTATTTCCTTGCTCAAATAAAACAGATTCATACCGTTGGACCAAATTATCATGAGAGCACTTTAGCTCCTCATGTTCTTTGGTCATCTTCTCCAGGCTGTCGTTGGTTTTGATGAGAGTTTCCTCTAGCCTGAGAAGCGTCTCGCCTTGTTCCTTGTTCCTCCTCAACAGCTTAACCAAGAGCACTTTGTCTTCTTTGGTGAGATGGGTGTAGAACCGGCGAATCTCCTCTTCTTCCACATCGTCGGTCTCATTTTCCCTGTCATTATTATCAGTGGAAGCAATACAGGAAAATGTACCTTGTGGTGATGAAGACTCATCCTCGCTATCATTCTCATTTTCCTCCTCATCATCGCTTTCGTCTCCACTCTCATCGTTAGTAACAAGACATGTATAACTAGTGGGAGATGAACCTATCGGTGAGGTGGATCCATTGCTTGGTGTCCATCGTTCTTGTTCTTCTCCTTTGGACAAGTTAGTACCACCAGCAATAGAGGGAGCAGAAGCAGTGCATATGGACTTAAAAAATTTCAACTTAATTTTAGTCCATAGATCATGAGCATCAACAAATAAATCACTATCACTACTCATGATGGAAAAATAGGCACCTCTAGAAAGAGAGTCAACTAAGATGTTGCAAGCATGGTGATTGAGAGATAGACATCTTAGTTCAGCATTAGAAGGATTTTTACTAATATCAGAGGGAAAAATACTTCTACTAAAGATTTGTCTCAAATCAGGATCAATATGCATGAAGGCATTATAAATAGAGACAGACCAAGATTTATAATTAGAACCATCGCCTAGAAGAAGTTCTAGAGTTACCTCTTGTGACGACATCGTCATGTCCGGACGGCTAAGCCCACACTGGAGAGGCCTAGCTCCGATACCAATTGAAAGTTCCCTATGCCCGAGAACAGGATCTGGATGTCGCCTAGCGGGGGGTGAATAGGCGAATAATAATTATCACTTTAAAACTTAAATTCTTACTCTACTCGAAGACTGGATCGCAGTGGAATGAAAAACTCTTCGAGTAGGTTGCAGCAGAATAGAAGATCCTATCTTAAAATGTCCTGCACTTCAAATATAACTTGTACCACAAATAAGTATTGAAGTGCAGATATAAAGAGTAAGAAAGACAGAGAATCAGCACACAGCACAGAGCAGAGCACACAGACGCAGGGATTTATCCCGAGGTTCGGCCAAGCCTGAAATGCTTGCCTAGTCCTCGTTGGAGTTAGCCACACCTGGGCTTGGAGTCTATTTCAGCTCCTTCCTCTGTTTGCTCAGATATGTCAGTATGACAGACAGAGCCTTCCACTATGTTGATATTGGTTACAACAACGTCGTGGCTACTTACAGTCTTCTTGACAGCACTCCGGCAGAGCAACAATGCGCTCAAGACTTTGCTCTAGCTCTCAGCAGCACTTCTCCACTCTCTAAAGGCTTATAGTTTTGCCTCTACACAAACTAGAGAGATATACACGAGAGGGAGAGAGAGAATTGATCCAAATGATGTATACAATTGTTGGCTGGACTTGTGTCCTTGTTTGAGGTGCCTAGGGGTCCCTTTTATAGTCCTAAGGGGCCTAGGAGCCGTTGGAATTCCTTTTGGAAGGCAATCCTTGCCTTCTGTCGGGTGGCGCACCAGATAGTCCGGTGCACCACCGGACAGGTCTTGTAGCTTGTCCGGTGCGCGATCTCCTTCCATATCGGGCTCAGCTGACCGTTGGAGCAACGGTCCTCTTGGCGCACCGGACACTGTCCGGTGCACACCGGACAGTCCAGCGCGCCAACTAACCGCTGGCTCAGGCCACGCGTCGCCCGCTGATTGCACTGCCGACCGTTGGCGCGGGCGCCGTTGGCTCATCGGACAGTCTGGTGCACCACCGGACAATCTGGTGAATTTTAGCCACGTCGTCTTTCTCTTTTCCCGAGAGCGCCTAGTTGACGCCGAGCCAGCCTGGGGCACCGGACACTGTCCGGTGCACCACCTGACAGTCCGGTGTGTCAGGCTGGTGCTGGTTTTGGCTATACAAAGCCATACCTTCTCCAACTCTTTTCTTCTTTTCTTGGCACTGTTTCTAGCACTCAGATAACCATGTTAGTGAACAAAACAATTCACTGAGTCCAGAAACATACCTTGTTCACTTCTAGAGCTTGATCTTGAGCTTTATAACTTACACCACATAATTGTAGATGTTACCTCATTGGTTGTAAGTCATGTCCTTATGTAGTGATCCTTGATGCACCATAACTCTTCTTAACTCGATCAACCTTGACTTTGCAAGTCTTCTTCTTCACCCCTGGCTTTGGGTTCCTGGTCTCCTTGACCTTCTCCCATGCACTCGGTACCTCGAAGCTCTTCTTGCCTCCATCCTTGGCTTGATCGGTTGTCTCTGAGTTACGCACATCGAGTCTCACTTAAGCAATGTCCATCTTACTTGTGATGTCCATTATCTATAGATGATCTAGTCTTTGGACCATCACACTTGTTCACTTGTGTTGAACCCTGTTAGCTTTGCATTAAGCACCTGTTCAACACTTAGCACACTTGTTAGTCCTTTAATTGGGTTGTCATCTAGACACCAAAACCCACAAGAGAGCTTTCAGATACGAAGCTATGTATGATTTTGGCCAAAAAAGTTCGCGCAGGAATTGCAGAGAAAAAAATGGCACAATGTTAGCAAGGTCTTTTTAATAAATATAATTAAGGCCTACCTAAAAAAGAGGTATTCGTATATCACATTACCTTTAAGTGGTTGTATGTACTCATTTGTGAAATAGGCACACTGTGAAGTCATCGTTGTAGTCATCATTGAGTCTTTTTTCGAACAAAAGAAGTAATGTAATTAGAAATTTTATTTATTTATTAATGAAGGAATTGTAACCACGTTTGGTGCCATCACATTTGGCTAAGTTGGCATTACCTCTTCTGCCGAGTCTATTTTGGTTAAGTAACAATCTTCGGGTTTTCTGTGCTTCTGCAGCATTTGTGGGTAGTGGTATATACGGAGTAAAAGAGTCTGAAAACAGAGGCCATCTACCAAGTCAATAACTGACTGTTTTTTATATTCATTATTTAATCTGCTACGAATGTGCAAGATAAGAACATACTGTGTTTCCTTTTGTTCACGCGTTTTTTGTTGCTGCTTTCTGCATCTGTCGATTGGGGATTCATTTTTTTATAAGTTATACTCGTAACCTATTATTGTTCAATGACCTTTAATTAAGTAGGAATAGGAATTCAATAGGCAAAGAGAAATAAAGAGAGAGCTAAATAGAGATGATATGATGATTTATGCTTGAGTAAGGAGGACATAGAAAATAGGTAATTGTGTTTAATTAATATGAGCACATATGTGTGCGTATTATATATGCACATGCACATTTATAAGACATATAAATATGTAAGTACGTGGGCATTGGCGATGCTAATCATCTGTGCTTCCACAATTTAATATAAATATATAAGTATGTGGGCATTGGCGATGCTAATCATCTATGCTTCCACAGTTTAATATAGCAACACTCATAAATATATGGCAATATCATCATTTTTATTGGTATTGGTATGTTTACTTGTGTAACGCATTGAAGAAACATAGAAGTGAGCGTGTTGTCTGAAATAAAAACTCATACCTGTTCTAGAAGTAGATACAGTCTTTTCAAATTAACTCTACATTAGATATCCTTCCAGTTGACTTTTGCAGTAGATGGAAGAGAGTAAACACCCTGCAATAGTTAAGAATGAACTGGTCAGAAAATGTTTTATCGATGTTGAGGAGTGTCACGTAATTCAGCTTGATACATTCATTGATGATACCTGATCCTTTAGGGGCTATAGCACTTCAAAAGCAAGCTCTGTCTGTTCCAAGTGTTTCAGCGACCTGTTCCGTTTGGTTCAAATTATAAGTTGTTATATGTACGCTAAAGAAATTTCTTTAGAAGAAAGGATAACAAATTTATAAGTCGTTATATGTAGTTAAATGTGTCAAGCAAAAGTACTTGTTTTCATATTTGTTGGGTGGACGAACCTGATATTGATAGGAAAAAATGCAGGATGTAATAACAGATCCTTGATGGTTCTAAGCAACAAAACGGTCCAGCGAGAGGACATGCAAGATGTGGAATTAACATATCAAATCTTGATGGTGCCTTAGTAAACAAATCAAGTTTAGTCAAGTAATGAGAAAGGGTCGCTGAGAGCATCTAGAGGGGGGGTGAATAGGTGATCCTGTAACAATCAAATACTTGTAGCCACAAAACTTGGTTAAGTGTTAGCACAATGGAATCAAGTGGCTAAGGACCGAGCTCTTGTGAAACACAATAGTCACAAAGAAAACAAGCACAAGAGACACGGTGATTTATCCCGTGGTTCGGCCAAGTATAACACTTGCCTACTCCACGTTGTGGCGTCCCAATGAACGAGGGTTGCACTCAACCCCTCTCAAGTGATCCAGTGATCGACTTGAATACCACGATGTTTTTCTTTCTTATACTCTCTCCCGTTTGCGAGGAATCTACACAACTTGGAGCCTCTCGCCCTTACAATTGATGATCACAAAGAAGCACAGAAGTAAGGGTGGGAAGAGCAACACACACAAGACTCAAAGCACGAGCACAATTACGCACACAAGCCACAACTTGAGCTCACAACACAACTCAAAGAGTTCTCTACTCAAATGGAGCTCAAGTCACTATCTCAAAGAATCGAATGCGCGAGAATGAAGTTTTGGTGCTTAGGAATGATCAAGGAATGCTTGGGTGACTCCTCCATGCGCCTAGGGGTCCCTTTTATAGCCCCAAGGCAGCTGGGAGCCGTTGGAACCCAACAAGGAAGGCAATTCTTGCCTTCTGTCGGGTGGCGCACCGGACAGTCCGGTGCACCACCGGACAGCCACTGTAGCATGTCCGGTGCGGATCTCCTTCCATTCCTGGCGCAGCCGACCGTTGGATCTTTGGGCTGGTTGGCGCACCGGACAGTCTGGTGCCCCCAGCCGACCGTTGGCTGGGGCCACGCGTCGCGCGCGGATTGCGCGGCCGACCGTTGCGCTGGCGGCCGTTGGCTCACCGGACAGTCCGGTGCTCCACCGGACAGTCCGGTGAATTATAGCCGTACGTCGCCGATGAATTCCCGAGAGTGGCCAGTTCGCCAGAAGCCAACCTAGCGCACCGGACACTGTCCGGTGTGCCAGACTGCGCTGAGTCTTGGCTGCTCCAGCCAAGTCTTTTCCTTTTTCTCTTTTCTCTGATTCTAGCACTTAGACAAATATATTAGTACACAAAAACCAATGTACTAAGTCTAGAATCATACCTTCTTGTTGATTTGCACTTCATTCATCATTTGGCACATAATTACTCACTCAATATATGTTGGGCACTTAATCACCAAAATATACTAGAAATGGCCCATGGGCACATTTCCCTTTCAATCTCCCCCTTTTTGGTGATTTATGCCAACACATCAAAAAGCAACCAATAGAAGTGCAACATCAATATACTTGAGAACAAAAATTGTTTTTGATTCAAATTTGGCATATTTGGATCATTCTTTGCCACCACTTGGTTTTTTTTTGAAATCAAACTCATTTTCCTATCTCTAAGTTAAACACATTTGTTTAGGCATAAAGAGAGGTATTCCAAGAGAAAAATTGATTAAGAGCCAAAAAACTCCCCCTTTTTCCCATAATCAAATATTCTCCCCACAAGAGACCAAATTTTGCACATACAAGTATTTTGACAAATCAAAAGTGCTAACTCTACTATTTTAAAATTTCTCAAGTGGTAGCTGATCCATTTGCTTTGGCCTTTAATTTCTCCCCTTTGACATTAAGCACCAAAACGGGATCATTCTTGGCCCTCTAAACCCCATTGCCTCACCAAAATCGTCAATTAAGAGTAAAAAGGCAATAAGAGCATGGAGATGAACTTGGAGTAAATTACCCTTTCATCGGAGTGCAGTGGAAGTCTTGCATGATCCAAGTTCACCTTTTCCTTTCAATCCACCTTTGAGACTAAATTAAGTAAACTCAAGCACACGGTTAGTCTCAAAGGGTCAAGTTGTAGCATTTCTCCCCCTAAATATGTGCATCATTCACACATGGACTTGTGAGGTCCGGGGATCCCTTGCACAACTTGAGCACCATAAATAAGCAATAATATGCATAAAGGAACATGATCAAAGACATGAAACACATGTATGCTATAGATCAATCCAAGTTACGCGAATCTAAGACATTTAGCTCACTACGCAGCCTGCAAAAGGTCTTCTCATCTAAAGGCTTGGTAAAAATATCGGCTAGCTGGTTCTCGGTGCTAACATAAAACACTTTGATATCTCCCTTTTGCTGGTGGTCTCTCAAAATGTGATGTCGGATATCTATGTGCTTTGTGCGGCTGTGTTCAACAGGATTGTCCACCATGCGGATTGCACTCTCATTATCACATAGGAGTGAGACTTTGCTCAGATTGTAGCCAAAGTCCTGGAGGGTTTGCCTCATCCAAAGTAGTTGCATGCAACACTGTCCTGCGGCAACATACTCGGCCTCAGCGGTGGATAGGGCAACAGAAGTTTGTTTCTTAGAACTCCAAGACACCAGGGACCTTCCTAGAAATTGGCACGTCCCTGATGTACTCTTCCTATCAACCTTGCATCCAGCATAATCGGAGTCTGAATATCTAATTAAGTCAAAGGTAGACCTCTTTGGATACCAGATCCCAAAGCAAGGCGTAGCAACTAAATATCTAAGAATTCGCTTAACGGCCACAAGGTGACACTCCCTTGGATTGGATTGAAATCTAGCACACATGCATATGCTAAGCATAATATCCGGTCTACTAGCACATAAATAGAGCAGGGATCCTATCATAGACTGGTATGCCTTTTGATCAACGGACTTACCTCCTTTGTTGAGGTCAACATGTCCGTCGGTTCCCATTGGAGTCTTTGCGGGCTTGGCGTCCTTCATCCCGAACCGCTTGAGCAAGTCTTGCGTGTACTTTGTTTGAGAGATGAAGGTGCCGTCCTTGAGTTGCTTCACTTGGAACCCAAGGAAGTAGTTCAACTCGCCCATCATAGACATCTCGAATTTCTGCGTCATCACCTGCTAAACTCTTCACAAGACTTTTGGTTAGTAGAGCCAAATATTATGTCATCGACATAAATTTGGCATACAAATAGATCACCATCACAAGTCTTAGTGAAAAGAGTTGGATCGACTTTCCCAACCTTGAAAGCATTAGCAATTAGAAAATCTCTAAGGCATTCATACCATGCTCTTGGGGCTTGCTTAAGTCCATAGAGCGCCTTAGAGAGCTTACACACATGGTCGGGGTACCGTTCATCCTCAAAGCTAGGGGGTTGCTCTATGTACACCTCCTCCTTGATTGGCCCGTTGAGGAAAGCGCTCTTCACATCCATTTGGAACAACCTGAAGGAGTGGTGAGCGGCATAGCCACAGGAGCAAAAGTCTCCTCGAAATCCAAATCTGCGACTTGGGCATAACCTTTTGCCACAAGTCGAGCCTTGTTCCTTGTCACCACTCTGTGCTCGTCTTGCTTGTTGCGGAACACCCACTTGGTTCCCACAACGTTTTGCTTTGGACGTGGCACCAGGGTCCAAACTTCATTTCGTTTGAAGTTATTGAGCTCCTCCTGCATGGCCAATACCCAGTCCGGGTCTAGCAAGGCCTCTTCTATCCTGAAAGGCTCAATAGAAGAGACAAACGAGTATTGCTCACAGAAATTAGCTAATCTAGAGCGAGTAGTTACTCCCTTGCTTATATCACCCAAAATCTGGTCGACGGGATGATTCCTTTGAATCGTCGCTCGGATTTGAGTGGGAGGGGCCCGTGGTGCTTCTTCTTCCTCAACTTGGTCTTCGTGTGCTCCCCCTTGATCATATGTCTCATCTTGAGGAACCTGTTCATCATCTTGAGTTGGGGGGTGCACTGTCGTTGAGGAAGAAGGTTGATCTTGCTCTTTGTGTTCCTGTGGTCGCACATTTCCAATCGCCATGGTGCGAATTGCGTCCGTTGGAACATCATCTTCATCTACATCATCAAGATCAACTTGCTCTCTTGGAGAGCCATTAGTTTCATCAAATACAACGTCGCTAGAGACTTCAACCAAACCCAATGATTTGTTGAAGACTCTATACGCCTTTGTATTTGAGTCATAACCTAACAAAAACCCTTCTACAGCTTTGGGAGCAAATTTGGAGTTCCTACCTTTCTTCACAAGAATGTAACATTTGCTCCCAAATACACGAAAATATGAAACGTTGGGTTTGTTACCGGTTAGAAGTTCGTACGACGTCTTCTTGAGGAGGCGATGAAGGTAGACCCGGTTTATGGCGTGGCAAGCTGTGTTCACAGCTTCCGACCAAAACTATTCGGGCGTCTTGAATTCTCCAAGCATCGTCCTTGCCGTGTCTATAAGCGTCCTGTTCTTCCTCTCTACCATACCATTTTGTTGTGGTGTGTAGGGAGCGGAGAACTCATGCTTGATTCCTTCCTCCTCAAGGTACTCCTCCACTTGAAGATTCTTGAACTCGGACCCGTTGTCGCTCCTTATCTTTTTCACCTTGAGCTCAAATTCATTTTGAGCTCTCCTTAGGAAGCGCTTAAGGGTCCCTTGGGTTTCTGATTTATCCTGCAAAAAGAATATCCAAGTGAAGCGGGAAAAATCATCTACAATAACAAGACTATACTTACTTCCCCCGATGCTAAGGTAGGCAACGGGTCCGAAGAGGTCCATATGAAGTAGCTCTAGAGGTCTTGTCGTGGTCATCACGTTCTTGCTGTGATGAGTACTTCCCACCTGTTTACCTGCTTGACAAGCTGCACAAGGTCTATCTTTTTCGAAAGAAACATTGGTTAGACCTAACACATGTTCTCCCTTTAGAAGTTTATGAAGGTTCTTCATCCCAACATGTGCTAGACGGCGATGCCACAGCCAGCCCATGCTAGTCTTAGCAATTAAGCATGCATCTAGATCGGCCTCCTCCTTTGAAAAATCAACTAAATAGAGTTTGCCGTCTAGTACACCTGTTGGGGACTTGTTCTCAAATGCTTCGGATTAAGAACAAGGCAACATAGAAGGTGTTAAATGATAAAGTCCTTCGTCCTCTGAAACATTATTTCCCTTCGGGATATAATGAATTTCGGACGAAGGTCCTGGCAAGCATACCTTCGTAAACACAAGAGATAATGATGAAGAATTCATATGGAATATGAAATTTAACATAAACATTATTATTAGATCATTTCTATTTTATTGATATAGAAAAATAGAAATGATTGCAGATTACAAATGTACCTTCGGCTTGAAGGACAGCAAAAGTACAAGCGTGACGCCAAAAGCAAATGTCCAGTCCGCGTGGGGGTACTGTTCATCTATTTATAGGCACGGGACACAGCCCATACAAAATTACATTCATGCCCTTTACACTTGGTAGTAATTCTATAGTAATCCACCGAGGTCCGAATAGCCTTTTCATCTTTAAGTCGGTTTCTTTTTCCGCTATCACACCGAAGCTTTCCCGCTCACATCTTCGGCGTTGTATCAACCTTCGTATTACTTGGACTTCTCCTACTGTGATATCGACTCAAGTCCGAAGATACCTGTTCACACATTATACTCCAGAAACACTGTTAAATCCTGTTTTTGAGGACCTTCGGATGCCGAAGGCCCCCAACAGTAGCCCCTCGCAATATTAATTTGTTAAAATAATAAATTTAGATTGCGACATGGACGAAGGCTTTAAGCCGAAGGTCCGAAAAACACCTTCCCTTTGCTAGAATAGCAACATTCACTGACAAGCGGGGTCTTTCAATTTTCAACGCACTGGGCGTATAAATAAGATCATACCGCAAACTCATTTGGTACGCTCTCTTGCCATCTGCTCCCGCTCACTCAATTTTTAGCTCTTGCGCACCAAGATTTGCTTAGCTTTTTAAGTTTTTAAGCTTCGGCGTTGAAAACAGTTTTTTAGTGGTTCCGAAGATGTCTGAAGATAAGAAGGCTGCTCCCAAGATGAAGCTGAGTCTTTCTGAAGAGAAGAACCTGGGGTTTCTTATAGCAATGTCGAAGACCAACACAGAAAAAATCACCAAAGAGATTTTAGAAGGTTTGTCTGAAGATACTGATGACAGCGACAGTTATGACGTGGATAGTGGTGGTGAAGACTCCGAAGATCGCCCATGGCGACCAAGCCATTCAGTTTTTGGCAAATCAGGTATCAAAGAAAATCATCTTGTCAACATGAGGGGAAGATACTTCCGGGATTTATCCATTGTGAGGGTTGACGAAGGAGAGAAAACTTGCCCGACCCCTGAGGAAAATGAAGCCGTAGTGTTCCGAAGCTTTTTGAAAGCTGGACTACGATTTCCCCTGAGCAGCTTTGTCGTAGAAGTGCTGAAAATGTTTGAAATCTATCTTCATCAACTTACCCCCGAAGCAATTATAAGGCTGAATATCTTCGTGTGGGCCGTGAGAAGCCAAGGTCTGGAACCTGATGCGAAAAGTTTCTGCAACATTCACGAGTTATCATACGAGACAAAACCCTGGGGTAAGGAACAGTATCACAATAATTTTGGCTGCTACAGTTTCGTTTCTCGGTCTGGGTCAAGCTGTCCCGTGCCAACATTTCGGAAGAGATGGCCCGGCGACTGGATGACAGAATGGTTCTATGTGAAAAATGACCTGAAAGCACGGGACGATATTAAAGGTATAATTATGCGCCCTATTTGGCAAAGTTTCGGCCTGCGAAAGCCAAAGGTTGAGATGAATGAAGCTGCCGAAGAATGCCAGAGAGCCTTCGGAGTTATTTGTTCTTTTATTGGAACGAGAGATTTGGTCCAAGAGCATATTGCCTTCAGAGTATGGCCGCTCGCGGAAAAATGGGAAATGCCGCAAGAGACCATAAAAGAGGCTGACGAAGGTGGACTTATCAGATTGAAGTATACTTTCAAATTCGGAGATAAATTCGTTGAGCCAGATGATGACTGGCTGAAAAGCATTGAAAATTTAAGTGATGAACTACTTGGGGCTTACTCGAAGGCCGAAGATATTGCATTGTCAGCAGCCTTCGGAGGCCGAAAAAAGAAAAGACTGAACCGAGTGTTTGACGCAATCGGGTTCGTCTACCCTGACTATCGTTATCCCATTCGAGGGCAGAAAAGAAAAGGCGCGACCTCTGCGAAAGAAGAAGCTGCAGCTGCTCCTAGTGAGCCAGCACCGAAAAGAAAAAGGATAAAGGTCCTCACACATCGGCCACGCTATATTGAACCAGCCTCGGTGCCTAAATTCACCGGAGAGACTTCTTCGGCCACCGAGGCTGAACAGCCAACCTTGCTGCCAGTAATCGCAGAAATAGCCGAAGCGCCAACAAGAACAGAATTGGAAGAACCAAAGATTTTGTTATCAGAAACCAAAGAGATGGCCGAAGCGCCATCAACAGAAAAAATGGAAGCACCATCAACAGAAAAAATGGAAGAAACAAAAGGATCAGCTGAGGGATCAAAAATATTAGAAGTTTTAAGTCCTTCAGCAAATGTTGACACAACAAAAATCCAAAAGGGGCCCGCAGTGACTCCGAAAAGAAAAAGAATAGTCAATGTGCTAGATGTTCTAGAAACAATTAAGTCCTCAAGCACAGCTCCGAGGAAGACTGTTGAAACCTCCGAAGCGAAAACTGAGATTTTTGATACTAAAGCTCCAGAGCAAGAAACTGAAGCTGAAGCTGGGCCTTTGGAGCCCACGAAGGTAAAATCCCTGGAAACCGAGGAAGAAAAAGTGACAGAGCCAATTCTTGTTGAAGAAATCAGTGCTGCTGCCCCCGAAGCATCCCCCAAAGTCCCTGATTATATTGTTCGACATGCTTCGGGGAAAAAGTTGTCTGAAAAAGAAAAGCAAGAGGCCCAGTTTTACGCCCAAAAACTAAAATATCCAAAGGGGGCGTTGATATTCAACGGCAGCGGAGAAGAAGACTTCTTGTACTGTCTCCCTGATAGCAAGGAGATTTCTGTCTGCCGGGAGATGAGCAAGAGCTTCGGATTCCCAACACTAGAAAACGGACTCTCGGTGATGTCGAAAGACGAGTTGGCCGACAGCTTGGCGTATAATAGTTTAAAGGTACAAAATTTGAGACCTTCGCATTATTTCTTGAAAACAAAAAATTTTCATTTGCTTAGATTTATTAACACACACACATTCTTCTTTGCAGGGCCTTATACTTAGCAATGCCCTCAGGGCCCAAAAAGATGCCGAAGATGAAGGATGTGTGATGGCCCTGAGCAATCTTCGTTCCGAAGTAATTGAACTACGGAAGGAATGTCTCGAAAAAGACAAAATATTGCATTCATTGATAAGCAGAATAAAAGAAGACGAAGCTACTTTTAAAGGTCAAGCTGAAGCTCAGAAACGTGAAATTGATGATCTTCGAAAACAACTAGCCAGAGCTAGAGAAGAACGCATACTTGAAGAAACAAAGCGAGAACTTAGCGACCAATGGGCAAATCATTTAGAAGGAACTGTTGAAGAGCTTCGTGCGTCCAAGAAGAGATGCTATAACAAATCTATTGAATGTGTTAAGAAAATGAAAACTAGCTTCGCCAGCGTTGGCGCATTTTCGAGTGAGGAAAACTTTACGAGAGGCAACCCCGAAGGCCCCATTGAATGGATTAGCCACGAAGCTGAGGCCTTCAAAGAAATTTTAAATAGCCACGGAGATATATGTGCTTTTTCGGGTGCCAGGGGAATTGCCACCATTTTGGAGAAAAAGGGCTGTGAGCATGTAAAGATTTTAGCGCAATCCGAAGCTACCTTGCCCTTCGAAGATACAAAGGATCCTTCAGCCGAAGCTAGCATGGTTGGAGGAAAATTTTTTACCGATGTCTGGGACAATGGTGGCCGAGAAATGGCCCGAGAAATTATCCAAAAAAGCGAAAAGGGCATCCATGATGCTAGAAAAGTAGCAGAGGCTGCTGAGAAAAGCGTGGAGCCCGAAGGGCAAATAGGTATTAACTAGTGGTTTTTATTGTGTTGTAATTTTTAATTTTAAACTTCGTTCGCAATTTGTAATAGCAATGTAGCTGTATCCTGTCCTCCCTCAGATCCTACTAAAGCGTCTCCGGGTCCTCCCCCGAAAGATGACGATGAAATTAAAAAGATGGCCGAAGCTATCATGGATCAAGTTGTCAATCAACTCCTGAACGAAGCTGCAGAAGTAGTACTTAGGGAAGACTAGGTGCTACTGTGAAAACATTTGAAATGTAATATGTGTGGTATCTTGTAACCCTGAATGTAATATATTTGCTTTTTATGGTTCAATTCTTTACGATGCATGAAACTTTACATACATACCGTTTTTGAGCCTTCGGCGAAAAAACACCTTCCCTTCTTTTCATGCTTCATAAAGAAAAAAACTTTTATGCATCACAACAATGTCCATAGTGCTCTGATGAAGAATATCCAAGCTTCGTGAAAACATTCTCCGAAGCTATACTCCGAAGATCAATATTGTATCTCCTTGTGACTTAGCACGATTTTCACTTTTTCAAAGCATTCTTCCGAAGATCTATATTGTGTCCCCTTCTTGTGCCATATGCAACATGATGTATGATGCTTATGCTATGCGAAATGATGTGATGATGTTATGTTATGCAGAATGATATTTGTCCCGAAGATACACACACATCCCCGCAATAAAACACAATCTTTTTATATCAGCGCTGACTTTTCGCTGTAAGCCTCCCTTAGGAGCTTCTTCGCCTTTTACTTCAGCAGTATCAGCGTTTATTTTTCGCTGTAAGCTCTACATTCCCTTAGGAACGACTTTGGAGCTTCTTCGCCTTTTACTTTCGGCGGTATCAGCGTTGACTTTTCACTGTATGCTCTGCATTCCCTTTGGAACGACTTTGGAACAGAAAACATACACTGCGCTCCCTTTGGAACGGCTTTTTGTGACTTCAGCAAACTTACTCTGCGTTCCTTAGAACGACTTTTTGTTGCTTCGAAGGATTTTTGATAATTCGAAGGTCCTCCTTGTTATCGCAAATCTTTAAGCTTCAGCAACTTAAGCCTGTGGAGAAAATACATTTTCCTTGTGGCAAACACGAAACTATTACATGAAAACTAAAAAAATGTCCTTTATTACACAGAAAATAAAACTGAATGAAAAAGACTGCTATCAAGGTAGGATATTTGTCAATAGATGTGCTTCGACTCTGGCACAGTGCTATTGACTGTGCGAGCTTCGGACTGTTCTCTGAAGTCCCTTTGGTGTGGAGCATATTGGCTCCCTTCTGGCTGTTGGCCTTGTTGCAGCGGTGGTGGAGGCGGAGGCTGTTGCCAAGAAGCTTGAGGTTGACTCACCGAAGCAACAGAAACTGCAGGGTGGTTGCCTACGTATTCTGGGATGTAAGGCGAATGGTACGAAGCAGTATGCATGACCTGCTTTGGCTGAGCTTGTTGTACTGCAGCTTCGGCTATCTCCTTTTGTTTCTGGATGGTAACATGGCACGTCCTGGTGGTATGGCCCTTGTTTTCACCACAGAACAAGCAAAATATTCTCCTTGGTTGATCTCCAAATCTTCCGCCGAAGCCCCTGGCGCCTCTGCCTCTTGGAGCTGGTGGCCGGAAGAAGCTTTGCTGTTGCCCCGAAGCCTGTGAGGAGCACTGTGGCCTTTGCTGCTGACTCCCCTTATCATCATTTTGAATAGAGTTGTGGATTGACCTGACATGCCTCGGAGAGAATCTTCCTCCGAAGCCCCTGGTCATTTCGGAAAACCTGAAAGCCTCTTCCCTTCTTTGGCGAAAATCATTGTCGGCACGAATATACTCGTCCATCTTCTGGAGCAGCTTCTCCAAAGTTTGAGGAGGCTTCCTAGCAAAGTACTGAGCTGAAGGTCCAGGCCGAAGTCCCTTGATCATGGCCTCAATGACAATTTCGTTGGGCACCGTTGGCGCCTGCGCCTTCAAACGCAAGAACCTCCTGACATACTCCTGAAGGTATTCTTCGTGATCCTGTGTGCACTGGAACAGGGCCTGAGCAGTGACCGGCTTCGTCTGAAACCCTTGGAAGCTGGTTAACAACATGTCCTTCAGTTTTTGCCATGAAGTGATCGTTCCTGGTCGAAGGGAGGAATACCAGGTTTGAGCAACACTCCTGACAGCCATAACAAAAGACTTTGCCATGACTGCAGCATTGCCACCATACGAAGATACTGTTGCTTCGTAGCTCATCAAAAACTGCTTCGGGTCTGAATGGCCATCGAATATGGGAAGCTGGGGCGGCTTGTAGGACGGAGGCCAAGGTGTAGCCTGCAGCTCAGCGGACAGAGGAGAAGCATCATCAAAAACAAAATTTCCATGGTGGAAATTGTCATACCAGTCATCTTCGTTGAAGAAACCCTCCTGATGAAGGTCTTTTTGTTGAGGCCTTCGGTTCTGCTCATCTTGAGTAAGATGACGAACTTCTTCGGAGGCTTCGTCTATTTGCCTTTGTAGTTCAGCTAGCCTGGCCATCTTTTCCTTCTTCTTTTGTACCTGTTGATGAAGCATCTCCATATCTCTGATTTCTTGGTCTAGCTCATCCTCTTAAGGCGTCGGGCTGGCAACCTTCCTCTTCTAGCCTCGGGCCTCCCGAAGAGAGAGAGTCTCCTGATTAGGGTCCAGCGGTTGCAGAGCTGCAGCCCCTGTTGCTGAAGCTTTCTTCGGCGCCATAACGAAGGTTTATGGTTGCCGAAGGTATTCAAAACTCAAAGAGTGGAAGTGGGTTCACCGGAGGTGGGCGCCAATGTTGGGGACTTGTTCTCAAATGCTTCAGATTAAGAACAAGGCAACATAGAAGGTGTTAAATGATAAAGTCCTTCATCCTCTGAAACATTATTTCCCTTCGGGATATAATGAATTTCAGACGAAGGTCCTAGCAAGCATACCTTCGTAAACACAAGAGATAATGATGAAGAATTCATATGGAATATGAAATTTAACATAAACATTATTATTAGATCATTTCTATTTTATTGATATAGAAAAATAGAAATGATTGCAGATTACAAATGTACCTTCGGCTTGAAGGACAGCAAAAGTACAAGCGTGACGCCAAAAGCAAATGTCCAGTCCGCGTGAACAGTACGGGGGTACTGTTCATCTATTTATAGGCACGGGACACAGCCCATACAAAATTACATTCATGCCCTTTACACTTGGTAGTAATTCTATAGTAATCCACCGAGGTCCGAATAGCCTTTTCATCTTTAAGTCGGTTTATTTTTCCGCTATCACACCGAAGCTTTCCCGCTCACATCTTCGGCGTTGTATCAACCTTCGTATTACTTGGACTTCTCCTACTGTGATATCGACTCAAGTCCGAAGATACTTGTTCACATATTATACTCCAGAAACACTGTTAAATCCTGTTTTTGAGGACCTTCGGATGCCGAAGGCCCCCAACAACACCCTTAAAAGCTAGTGAACCATCAATCCTTCTAAAGACAGACACATCTACATTGGTAAATAAGCAATTGTAACCCATATTACACAGTTGGCTAACGGACAACAAGTTATACCCGAGCGATTCAACTAAGAACACATTAGATATGGAATGCTCAGAAGAAATAACTATCTTTCCTAGACCTTTAACCTTGCCTTGGTTCCCATCTCCAAAGATGATCGAATCTTGGGAACCTTTGCTCTTGACGTAGGAAGTGAACATCTTCTTCTCCCCCGTCATGTGGTTTGTGCATCCGCTGTCGATAATCCAGCTTGAGCCCCCGGATGCATAAACCTGCAAGGCAAATTAGGCTTAGGTCTTAGGTACCCAACTCTTGTTGGGTCCTACAAGGTTAGTTACAATATCCTTTGGGACCCAAATGCAAGTCTTGTCTCCCTTGCATTTGGCCCCCAACTTCCTAGCAACCACTTTCTTATTTTTACATGAAAGTACAAAATCAGTGTTGCAGACATGAAAAACAGTAGCAGATTCATTATGCATTTTCTTAGGCACATGATGAATAACATTTCCCCTCCTAGGCCTACTTCTACTATGCACAAAAGTAGAACTTGAAGCAATCATAGCATGTGAGTCAAAAGTACTATGAAAATTTCTAGAATATGTTCTATCATGGTACATGAAAGCATGATTCTTTTGACTACTACTAGCCATAGGGGCCTTCCCTTTCTCTTTGTTGGGAATGGGAGCCCCTTGACTTGTTAAGTTCTTGGCTTCCTTTCGAAAGCCAAGCCCATCCTTAATAGAGGGGTGTCTACCAATAGTGTAGGCATCCCTTGCAAATTTTAGTTTATCAAAGTCACTTTTGCAAGTCTTAAGTTGGGCATTAAGACTTGCCACTTCATCATTTAATTTTGCAATAGAAGTAAGGTGCTCAGCACATGCATCAATATCGAAATCCTTACACCTATTACAAATCACAACGTGCTCTACACAGGGACTAGATTTATTAACTACTTCTAGCTTAGCATTTAAATCATCATTCAAGGTCTTCAAGCTAGAAATAGATTCATTGCAAATAGATAACTCAGAAGCTAGTAATTCATTCCTTTTAATCTCTAAGGCAAGAGACTTTTGAACACTAATAAATGTGTCATGTTCCTCATACAAAATGTCCTCTTGCCTCTCTAGCAGTCTATCTTTTTCATTCAAGGCATCAATCAACTCATTCATCTTTTCTACTTTAGCTCTATCTAATCCTTTGAACAAGCTAGTGTAATCTACTTTATCATCACTAGAGTCCTCATCACTAGAAGTAGAGTACTTGGGGGAATCTCGAACACTCACCTTCTTTTCCTTGGCCATAAGGCAGGCGTGGCATTCGTTTGAGAAGAGCGAAGATTTGTTGAAGGCCGAGGCTGCCAGTCCTTCATCATCGGAGTCGGATGTCGAGCAGTCTGAGTCCCACTCTTTGCCTAGATGTGCCTCGCCCTTCGCCTTTCTATAGCTTTTCTTCTTCTCCTTCTTCCCATGTCTTTCTTCTCCCTGGTCATTTTCATTATTGGGACATTGAGCAATAAAATGACCTGTCTTACCGCACTTGAAGCAGGAGCGTTTTCCCTTTACTTTATTCTTGTTAGGGTACTCCTTGCGTCCTTTTAATGCGGTCTTGAAGCGCTTTATAATTAGGGCCACCTCACCCTCGTTTAGTCCGGCCGCCTCAACTTGTGCCACCTTGCTAGGTAGCGCCTCCCTGCTGCTTGTTGCTTTGAGAGCAACGGTTTGAGGCTCGTAGATGGGCATTGGGCCGTTCAATGCCTCATCAACGTATCTTGCTTCCTTGATCATCATATGCCCGCTTACAAACTTTCCAAGTATTTCTTCGGGCGTCATCTTTGTGTACCTAGGATTCTCACGGATTGAGTTCACAAGATGAGGATCAAGAACAGTGAAGGACCTGAGCATAAGTCGGACGACGTCGTGGTCTGTCCATCTCGTGCTTCCATAGCTCCTGATTTTGTTGACCAGGGTCTTGAGCCTGTTGTACGTTTGCGTTGGCTCCTCTCCCCTGATCATTGCGAACCTTCCCAATTCGCCTTCCACCAACTCCATCTTGGTGATCATGGTGGCGTCGTTCCCCTCATGAGAAATCTTGAGGGTGTCCCAAATTTGCTTGGCGTTATCCAAGCCGCTCACCTTGTGGTACTCGTCCCTGCACAAGGCTGCTAGCAGAACAATGGTAGCTTGTGCATTTTTAGGGATTTGCTCATTAATGAAAATGGGGTTATCAGTGCTATAAAAAAGCATTCCGTTTTCAACAATCTCCCAAATACTTGGATGGAGAGAGAATAGGTGACTACGCATTTTGTGACTCCAAAATGAGTAGTCTTCTCCATCAAAGTGCGGAGGTTTCCCAAGTGGAATTGAAAGTAAATGAGCATTGGAGTTAAACGGGATACGAGAATAATCAAAAGAAAAGTTTGAGTTAACCGGTTTCTTTTTCACGTCGTCGTCGTCTCTTGGGGAAGAGGATGACTCGTCGCTGTCGTAGTAGACGATCTTCTTGATGCGCCTCTTCTTCTTCCTGTCTCTTTTCTTATGACTCGAGCTAGAGTCCGAGGGCTTATCATCTCTTGGCTCGTTGACGATGGACTCCTTTGTCTTGTCGTTGACCACCATCCCCTTTCCCTTAGGATCCATCTCTTCGGGCGATTAGTCCCTTGCGTGAAGAGAACGGCTCTGATACCAATTGAGAGCACCTAAAGGGGGGGTGAATAGGTGACCCTGTAACAATCAAATACTTGTAGCCACAAAACTTGGTTAAGTGTTAGCACAATGGAATCAAGTGGCTAAGGACTGAGCTCTTGAGAAACATAATAGTCACAAAGAAAACAAGCACAAGAGACATGGTGATTTATCCCGTGGTTCGACCAAGTATAACACTTGCCTACTCCATGTTGTGGCGTCCCAATGGACGAGGGTTGCACTCAACCCCTCTCAAGTGATCCAATGATCGACTTGAATACCATGATGTTTTTCTTTCTTATACTCTCTCCCGTTTGCGAGGAATCTCCACAACTTGGAGCCTCTCGCCCTTACAATTGATGATCACAAAGAAGCATGGGAGTAAGGGTGGGAAGGGCAACACACACAAGACTCAAAGCACGAGCACAATTACGCACACAAGCCACAACTTGAGCTCACAACACAACTCAAAGAGTTCTCTACTCAAATGGAGCTCAAGTCACTATCTCAAAGAATCGAATGCGCGAGAATGAAGTCTTGGTGCTTAGGAATGATCAAGGAATGCTTGGGTGACTCCTCCATGCGCCTAGGGGTCCCTTTTATAGTCCCAAGGCAGCTGGGAGCCGTTGGAACCCAACAAGGAAGGCAATTCTTGCCTTCTGTCGGGTGGCGCACCGGACAGCCACTGTAGCATGTCCGGTGCGGATCTCCTTCCATTCCTGGCGCAGCCGACCGTTGGATCTTCGGGCTGGTTAGCGCATCGAACACTGTCTGGTGCACACCGGACAGTCCGGTGCCCCCAGCCGACCGTTGGCTGGGGCCACGCGTCGCGCGGATTGCGCGGCCGACCGTTGCGCCGGCGGCCGTTGGCTCACCGGACAGTCCGGTGCTCCACCGGACAGTCCGGTGAATTATAGCCGTACGCCGCCGACGAATTCCCGAGAGTGGCCAGTTCGCCAGAAGCCAGCCTGGCGCACCGGACAGTCCGGTGTGCCAGACTGCACTGAGTCTTGG
This sequence comes from Zea luxurians, assembly GCA_029449295.1. NCBI lineage: Eukaryota > Viridiplantae > Streptophyta > Magnoliopsida > Poales > Poaceae > Zea > Zea luxurians. The sequence continues at coordinate 22,115,119 of JAOPSE010000009.1, read as the reverse complement.
CTGCTCCAGCCAAGTGTTTTCCTTTTTCTCTTTTCTCTGATTCTAGCACTTAGACGAATATATTAGTACACAAAAACCAATGTACTAAGTCTAGAATCATACCTTCTTGTTGATTTGCACTTCATTCATCATTTGGCACATAATTACTCACTCAATATATGTTGGGCACTTAATCACCAAAATATACTAGAAATGGCCCATGGGCACATTTCCCTTTCAGTCGCCAAAGTGAAATCATGTTTGCTCCGGACACAGGATAATGGTATCTGCTTTTTCTATACGGATTAATGTAAGGAGAATGGTGGGAGTGGCTACTGCTGCTTTCGCTGCTAGACAGCCAAGCTTCTTTTCGTGCTCTCATTTTACATCTACCTGATATTCATTTGACAAAAAACCCTATCTCCTCTCTACCTGTCAGTGTGAGTAGCCATGTGTAAATCTATAGCATATCATTGGAAACTAGAGCATGTACATGCAGTTGCGCATTACTGGAAACTGGAGCAAAGTCCGAGGCACTGCAGTCGGCATAGGCAGCAGACAACAGACCAGCAGTTGGGACCGAGTCGATCCGAAGGGCGAAGAGCTGCTGCCCTACCAGTATCGGGGTTTGGCCGACTCGCTAGTCGCTCACACTCAGGTGGTCGTGGCCCTTTGGGAGACGACAGAGACGAAGTATTTGTATACGCTTTACTGGAACATTCCAGGCGATGGTAGAATGAGAAGAAACCGCATCCATTGAAGAGAAATCCCTAAACCCTAAAAGAGAGGCAACTAGGATGCGGCGACCCGAGGGGAGAGGTGGAGCTGGGATGTGGCGGCCTGACGCGGATTCGAACAGGAGGTGGGAGGAAAATGAAAATGCAAGGTGTGGAATAAGAAGCACTTGCGTCGCCTTCTTCGCCTCGGCTCCTCTGCGCGGGTGCACCTCTGCTCCTCTGCGCGGGTGCACCTCTGCTCTTTCGCCCAGCTAGAAGGTACGGTGGTGTTTTCTCCCTTTGTTTTTATCAGCCATTTGTTTTGTTTTTTTAATTGCGTTCTGGAGGTTTTGAGCACGGGCCGGAAGGCAGACACAACGTCTCGTTAGGATCTGCAAGGGAAAGATTGATGTAGAGCACTGATTCGCGATCGGACGACAGGAATTAATTAAGCTAACGTGGTCGAATGCTGAGCGAGCTTTGCGTCAGCATTTATTATATAGAAATATGCATGGCTCATTAGATTACGTATTGACAAACAATGCTAAACACTGTGTTTTTCTTGTTAAGTTATAACTATTTTTTATTTGTCTCGATTTATTTTTAAAATGAACTAGTAGATGACAAATATTCGATAACTGAGTTAGTATACAAAAAGATGTACATGCACACTTGATAATCCCTGCCAGAATACGGCCACGCAGGAAAGCCCACACAGGAATACGGCCCAGGGCCAGCGTACAGCCGTACACAGATCCCTCCGCATGTCTCAAGTAGTCTCGTTTAGTTAGGTAGTGTTTGGTTGAAGAACCAAGTAGAACGGAGACGTTCTGTCCCGGTTTTATTGTTGTTTGGTTATAAAGTAACCAGAACGGAGTGACTCCAATTAAGGAATATTCTCCTTAGATCTAGAACCATCCCACTCCAAAAAATCAATCGGACGAAGCCGCTCCGTTCCCAACCCGCTCGCACAGTCACGCTCCACTCGCACAGTCTGCAACCAAATAAAAAACAGAGCCGCTCCGTTCCAGCTTACCAAACACAGAACAGAGCGGCTCCGTTCCTAGAATCAGGGATGAAACGGCTCCGTTCTACTTAGCTCCTCAACCAAACACTACCTGAGTAAGGGGCGTAGAACGGAGCCAAGCCAAGCTGAAGAAATGGAGCGTCACAAAATAACTAGAGTATTGATGAATATAAAGGTGAAGATTACACGCTTAGATATTGACCGAGTCATATGCTTGACTAGTTCTTCCTTTTCTTTTCATTCTAGTGAGAGTTGTAGACTAATTTCTTATTCCTTACCGAACGCTTGGTTATTCTAATTGATGGATTCATAAAGGAAATCGTGGAACTCGATATTTAACTATGCCAATGCACGGAATATTGTAAAACTAGAGTTACGATGTATCTATAAGTAAACAAATATGTGTTTTGCATTGAAGCAAAATTTCTATTAAAAATATTTTACATTTGACAAGCTTAATAGAACATTTTCACCAAAAAAATCTAGCTTTAAAATTTTATAGGAAAGGTTCGTCTTAGCCTTTTAAAATCCACATTAGTCCATAGAATACCGATATGTACTCTCTTCGTTTTGTTTACTCTAAGATATTGCATGCACATAAATTAAAGAGTCAAACCTTGTAATTTATTTAAGATATAGATCTGCATAATGCAATTGTGTTACAACAAAACCCAATATGGTTTCATTTTATTGACACCAGTATTAAGCTTAAACTCAATATACTGGTATCATATAACTCTCTGTGTATAAGATAATATGGTTTCAAAATTTTTCTCCAAGGCAGCACAAAGGCAGCAGACTAGGAGAGAACAAGTTTAAAAAACACCGCAATTAACCAGCTCACCCCGGCTAACCCACCCCCACCAGGCCACCACCACCACCATACCAGGAGAGAGAAAAGAGAGAGGCGCCTCCACTCGTGACTCGTGAGTCGTGATCTCCCCTCTCTCGTCCGTCTGGTCCTCCTGTCCAGAGGCGTTCTCTCTCCCTCCCCCTTTCCTCTGGTCATCGCACCCGTCTCCCCGCTCTGACTCCGCCCGCGCCGCCGACTCCCGGCACGGCCCCCAGGCTTCATCTCCGCCGCCGTCGCCGCCTCGCTCCGATCGACCCCCGAAACGCCGGAAACCGTGGGCTTCGTGTGATGACCCGTGGCCGCGGCTAGGGTTCGCCGGGCGTGAGTCAGTAGCAGATCGGCGAAGAGAACAACGCCAAGGAAACAGGTGAGTTGGATTTCAGGTGTCTGTTCCTATTTCATTTCATATTCTCGTCTCAACAAACAGTTACAGTATTTATACATCTGAGATCCAACTAACAGAACGGCTAATGCCTTGGCTAATCACTTATTACAGCCCATAGAAGATTAATACGGCCCTAATATGGCCCAAACCCTAATACTCGAAAGATCCACTAATACTCCATACCTGCGCCTAAGCACCGCCACCTTGGGTCATCACGTCTCCCCCGGCATCAAAAGACGCTTGTCCCCAAGCGTGCGCTGTAGGAAACCTTACTTTCACCGCTTCATAGTCTTCCCAGGTAGCTGCATCCGCCGGAAGACCTGTCCATTTGACCAGCACCTGGACAATAGCATTGTTTCCTTTACGTACCATCCTTCGATTCAGAATTTGTTCAGGCTCAACATCCCCTTGGGACAGATCAACCAAGAGAGGAAGTTCGGTGTAAACTGGAGAATAACACGGATGAAACAGCTTAAGTTGAGACACATGAAACACTGGATGCACCTGAGCATCAGGTGGCAATTCCAACTTATATGCCACTGCCCCAACTCGACCTGTAATCTTGTAAGACCCAAAAAACTTAAAGGACAATTTAGGACAAGGCCGATTCACCACTGTCTTCTGTGCATATGGTTGAAGTTTTAACAGCACTAATTCTCCTACTTGAAACTCTCTTGCTCTTGGTGTTCTGCCCTTATCAGCATATTGCTTCATACGCAACTGTGCTCTAGCCAACTGTTCCTTCAACATGGCAGAAAAAGCATTCCTTTCCTTGACCCACTTAGTGACATCCGGGTCCTCAATATTGATGAGTCTAGGAAGGGCTAGCATAGGAGCATCATAACCATATAACACCTTGAATGGTGTACAACCCAAAACAGCATGATAAGTGGTATTGTACCAATACTCTGCGAGAGCCAACCAACTCTTCCATTTGGTGGGCTGAGAATTGGCAGCACACTGGAGATACATCTCCAAGCATTGGTTCACACGCTCACTTTGGCCATCAGTCTGTGGATGATAGGCTGTAGACATCAACAGCTTGACCTCCATCAACTGAAACAGGTTCTTCCAAAAACTGCTAGTAAACACTTTATCCCTGTCAGATACCAGCGATTTGGGTACTCCATGTAGCTTAACCACATTGTCCAGAAAGACTTGTGCAACACCCTTTGCAGTAAAAGGATGTTTCAAAGGAAAGAAATGGCTATATTTTGAAAATCTGTCAACCACCACTAATATTGTATCAAACCCTTCCGACTTAGGCAAACCTTCAATGAAATCCATAGTCACATCTTCCCACACACCCTGTGGTACAGGCAAAGGTTGTAATAACGCAGCTGGATGAGTTCTTTCACTCTTGGCCTTTTGACAAATTTCACACTGTTGGACAAACTGGACCACATCTGCTTTTAATCCCCTCCAATAAAACACTTTCTTTACCCGTTGATATGTGGCATGTGTACCAGAATGACCACCAATGGCACTGTCATGCAAAGCTGCCACCAACTTGGTTCTCAGAGCAGAGTTAGCACCAATCCAAATCCTGCCTGCCTTGCGAATAATGCCTTGATACAATGAAAACCCATTCTCATCAGGGCTGCGCACCAACAATTGAGCTATCAACTGTTGAGCTTCAGCATCAGTAGCATAAGAATTCAGCACCTCCTGTACCCAAACTGGTTGCACTTCAGAAATGGCAGCTAAGTCCAATACTGAACTCCTCCTTGACAATGCATCAGCAACGGCATTCTCTGCCCCCTTTTTATATACAATCTGAAATTGCAATCCCATTAACTTGGTCATAGCCTTCTTTTGAAGATCTGACTGTAACTGCTGGTCTCCCAAGAATGTCAAAGATTTGTGATCTGTCTTAATCACAAATGCACCCCTCTGCAAATATTGCCTCCACTTATCTACAGCCATAATCAAAGCCAAAAACTCCTTCTCATATATAGAAATATGTTTGTTCTTTTCTCCCAGAGCTTTACTAAGAAAGGCAATGGGTCTGCCCTGCTGCATAAACACAGCTCCGAGACCCACATCTGATGCATCTGTCTCGACTGTAAGAGGCAGATCAAACCTGGGTAGGGCAAGAACCGGTGTTGAAGCCATAGCCTGTTTCAACTTATGAAAAGCAACCTGAGCGTCTTCAGACCACTGAAACACCTGCTGTTTCTGCAACAGCCTAGTAAGAGGTCTAGCCATAATACCATAATCTTTCACAAATTTCCTGTAATAGCCTGTTAAACCTAAGAATCCCCTCAACTCTGTCACATTCTTAGGTTGTGGCCAGGACAACATAGCTTCAGTTTTACTAGAATCTGTGGCCACCCCATCTCTTGAAATCACATGACCCAAATATTTGAGTTCATGCTTCACAAAAGAGCATTTCTTCATCTTTAAGAAAAACTGGTGCTCTCTCAGCTTGGCCAACACCATCCTAATATGTTGATAATGCACTTCCAAACTAGGGCTGTAAATGAGAATATCATCCAAGAAAACCATAACAAATTTTCTGAGAAAAGTCTCCAACACTGAGTTCATGGCACATTGGAAACTAGCTGGTGCATTAGTGAGACCAAAAGGCATCACTCGAAACTGATAATGGCCATGATGTGTTTTAAAAGCAGTCTTATATTCATCCTCAATTCCCATTCGAATTTGATGATATCCTGCTGTCATGTCAAGACTAGTAAAATACTGAGCACTAGCTAATTCATCCAGGATCTCATCCACCATAGGCATAGGAAACCTGTTCTTTATAGTCATTCCATTTAACTTCCTGTAATCTATACAGAACCTCCAGCTGCCATCTTTTTTTTGCACAAGTAAAACTGGAGAAGCAAACGGACTTACACTAGGGACTATCAACCCTGCTGTTAGCAGTTCAGTAATTTGCTTTTCAATCTCAGATTTGTGAGCTGGAGAATATCTATAAGGCCTTGAGTTTACTGGAATAGACCCTGGCAACAGAGGAATGTGATGGTCATAAGGTCTGATTGGAGGCAATTTCGAAGGCACAGCAAAAACATCTTCAAATTCCTTTAAAATCTCCCGTAGAACTGCATCATCTTTCCCAACTGTTTCTTCTGAAACCTGCTCCAAAAGCACAAATACCCAGACTTCCTCTCCCTTCATCCATTTCTCCAGCTGCAACACAGATACTTGTCGCACTTCCTGCACCTCTCTAGCATCACCCTGTAACCTTACCTTCTTTCCTTGATCAGTAAAGGTTAATACCTTGTTATTCCAGTCACACTCCATAGGACTGTGAGCCTTCAGCCAATCATACCCTAGGATCACATCATATGCTTCCAAATCTAACACCCTCACAGCAGTGCTGTACAGGTGCCCCCCAGAACTCCACACTACTTCCTTAACTCTTTTGTCACTGATCATAGCTGCTCCATTTGCCACCTTAACCCGCACAGTGGAGCAATCTTTAGTGACCAACCCCAATTTTGCTACAATTCTCTGGCTGATAAAAGTTGCAGAACTACCAGAATCAATGAGCATGACCAACATCTGATCCTGAATCAGAGCTTGAACCCTCATACATCCATCACATTCTGTGCCACTAATAGCATTCCAGGACAACTGATGTAACTCCTCCACGCACTTCTCCTCATTTTCCAACTTCTGCAATACTTCATCAGTCAAAACCAGACCCATGTCTTCCACGGTCAGATTATGCAGTTGAGTTACCACCCTCTTGGGACATTTTGCTTGATGGCCTGGCTCAAATTTATCTCCACAAATAAAACACAACCCATTCGCTCTTCTATATTCTCTGAACTGCCTTTCCTTGCTCAACTCAGGATACAATATTCCTGCCCTATTCTCTCCCCTTACTCCTGCAACCTGAGTTTTAAGAACCTGTCCCTTTTGGTTTCTAACTCTATTCTTCTCAGCAATCTCCTGATACACCTTGGCCAACCTCTTCGCCTTATCCACTGTCTTAGGCATCCGAGCCATGACTTGATTCTCATCTCAACAAACAGTTACAGTATATATACATCTGAGATCCAACTAACAGAACGGCTAATGCCTTGGCTAATCACTTATTACAGCCCATAGAAGATTAATACGGCCCTAATATGGCCCAAACCCTAATACTCGAAAGATCCACTAATACTCCATACCTGCGCCTAAGCACCGCCACCTTGGGTCATCACACTTCGCGAGGTGCGATTTCTTGGGCCGCGTCTGAGCTTGATTCAGTTTCTGGAGGCGGCCTGGTCTCTTTTGTCAAAAAATAAAAATAAAGCCTGGTCTCGTGTCATTTCTTCTCGCCGATTCCCCATCTCGCCCTGCCCGCCGAAGAGCGCGCAAGCACCACCGTCCCGGCAGCGCGGAGATCGGTCCACTCCATCCGCGCGGCGTCAGACGAGCGGGGCGCACGGACGCTGCGACCGGTAAGTTACCTCGGTTTTCATTCGGGGGGTCAGCGGGTCTGCAGCTCCGTCCGGCGGCCAGGGGCGGTTCTAGGGTTAGATGTCTGGAGCGTTCCGGTACTGGGATTTGGCAAGTTGCGTAGCACGGCCGGTGCTTCGTTCCTGGCCGAGCGCAGCAGAGGTGGTGCCATGAGCGCTAAGGAGCAAGCAGATGGGATGGGAAGTCGGAAGTATCGAAATAGAGAAGTTTTCGATGTCAAGTCCTTTACCGAAATAGAGAACTATTTGTTGTCAAATCCTTGATAAACAACCAATCGTCAGGCAAATAATTATTTTGGCCTTGTTAAAAACACCAGAGCATACTTGTTCATCTGCCTTTTGCTTTTGAGCATGTCGTTTTTGTAGATGGATCTCAAGGATAGCCTCTCCAAATTTAAGCAACAGCAGGAGAGATGCCAGTCATCACTGGCGAGCATAGCTGCTTCGACCTCAAAGCCAAAGCACAGGGCCCAACCAGCGCATGCTCCCAACGTCCCAGCAAGACCATCACAACCTATTAAGTTTTCAAATGACACAGAAAGGCTGCAGCACATCAATTCGATTAGGAAATCTCCTGTTGGAGCACAGATCAAACTTGTCATCGAACTGCTTTACAAGGTATCCTCTCGCTATGCTACAGATTTCTTTCATGTCTCTTTTCATAATTCATATTACTGCTAATTCAAGAGATGATTCCTTCCTTCTGGCCTCACGAATTGCAATTGTTCATGCAAATCTTCATTCTAATTCAGTTTTTTATGGCAGGGGCTGGTAGAATTCATGTTTTCATCTCTAATTAATTATTCCACATTTTTTTGGTTTATTCAAACTCTGAGTCAGTAGATATTACTTCAGGCTTTTTTTTTTGCCTTTTCTGCTAACTGAAGCGTTGTTGATATTGTTGTTTGTTAAATGGTATAGGATGCAGCAGTGGTCCATCCTGTTTTGATCCTATTTCTAGCATTGCTTGTATACCTTCCTGATTTCCTCCACATGTTAGATTGTAAAACTTGCTATGTGTAGCCTGTAATCTAGAATGTTTATATGCTGCATATTCTGTATTAAGGCCTTGCAAAGTACAGTGAGAATTGCAGAATAGATTAAGTGTGTATGTAGTGACAGGTAAGAAATACTGTGTTGGTTATATTTGCATGCATGTTGCAAATGAATCATCAGGTGTTATATGATCGCACACCTTTGCAGACTTGAATGTAATGTTTTGGTTACTTTACTATAATTAAGCATTTCGGCCCAATGTTTAAAAGATTAGAATGACCCTGCAATGATTTTCTACTATGGTTGACTAATCTTGTATGTAGTGGTAGATGCTATTGTCATTTTCACTAGGGACAGCAAAATAAATATCATCCAGACTCTCATTATGTATTTTCATGCTGCATCTAGTTTATGAATCCTGATTGTTGTATCTTCTGAATTTGCAGACAAGACAAGCTTTTACTGCAGAGCAGATAAATGAAGCAACTTATGTTGATATTCACGGTAATAAAGCTGTCTTTGACAGCTTGAGAAACAACCCCAAAGTAAGCTATGATGGGAGGCGTTTCTCTTACAAGGTAAAACAATTTGTGCTTATTTTTGTTCACAAGTAATTTGATTTACCCATTTGGTACTGCTTTCTACGTGAGTGATCATCTTTGCTCTCTTTCTATAACCTTAGCCAATTCTGAATCATTTGATTAGTAGCTACAGAACTGGAAATCACTTGTCGTCCATACATTTTCATGTGGAGTGTTTTTACTATCTGTCCTAGTCAACTAAGTTTCATTCTAGTCGACACATGTGGAGCATGGTTTTTAAAGCGGTATGGCGAGACAAGGCGTTGGACTGCCGCCTGGACGCCTAGGCGACACCTTTAAAACAGTGGCAGGGGTTCTATTTTAGTTATTTGCTTAAAAAAGTGGTCATCCATCTGCTGCAACTTTGTCATAGCTGGCAGGCTAGGCATTTGTAGCTATCAGCTTCTCCTTAACTCTGTCCTTCTGTACATGGCTCCCTTCGTCTTCCCTGCTACTTGCAACCGCTTCCTGCCATAAGGTGAGGCTCTGGGTCTAGCTGCCTACTCCCTCTGTCCCAAAATAAGCCCCATCTTGTATTTTGAGGAGTCAACCAATTTCAATTTTGACTAGATTTATAGAAAAATAGTATGAACATTTTTAGATCCAAATATGTAATCTCTACTACTCTATAAGTTCTTATTGTAGGCCTCCACACCACACTCATGGTGCACGGTTCTGCCCTGCAGTACCTTCCCCTCCCAGAACCTTCCATCGACGCCGCTCCCTGAATTCCTCCATGCCGCTCCCCGAAATCCTCCATGCCCCCGCGCCTGAAATTCCTCCTTCCCCTCCCAGAACCTTCCATAGACGCTACGCCGTGATCCCCTCCACCGGCCATTCAACCATCTGCTTCCAACTCCTCGGCGTCCAAGTTGTCCACAAGCACAAGCAGGGGGCCCTTCCATCCATGGCTCGCCCCGCACAGGCAGGGGGCCCTTCCAACGATGGAGCACCTCGCCCCGCACAGGCAGGGGCCCCTTCCATCCATGAGAGCACGCAAGCAGCTCTCCCCCTTCCTCCGCGCAAGGCAGTCCGCTCGGATTATCCGCAAATCGTGCCTGCCCCACAGCGCCCTTCCATCCACGGTGAAATCCTCTCCCTCCGCGCCAGCTCGGCAGATCCGCAAACCGCGTCTGCAACCACGGTGCACTTCCATCCACGGTTCGTTCCTCCTCCACCACAACTTCTCCCCCTGTGCCCCATCGTTGTAGGCGCGATCCTATCCTCGAAATCCTCTCCCTCTGAGCCAGATCTTTGTTCCCATCCATGCTGACGCGCCTGCGCTGCGCATTCCGTGCTGAAATCCTTCCCTGCCCTAAATTCCGTCGATGGAAGTCCGAAGGGAGCACAAAGTAGAGGTGAAATTATGCCAATTCATGCCAACTCGTTCCAGCCGTGGAGCCGCGCCCGAGGAGGACCGTCGTGGTCCGCTGAGGCCGGCCGGCCGGGCACGCGCCGCGCCGGGATGCACGTTTGCTGGGGCCAGACCGCCCCCGCCCCTACGCCGGATCTGAGGCCGAGGCCGAGGCCGCGCCCTTGCCCGGATTGGCAGGCTGAATTTCTATTTTTTAACTATTGTAGCTATGAAGTGCTTGGGCAGATCCAAATGCATGCTAAGTGTATGGTAAAGATCCTATAATGTGAGGATAATTCTAAGAGTTATTCTGCACAACAAAATTGCAATAGATAGAAACATTCATTCTGCTCTGGAAAAACACTACCACAATTGCGAAGGAACAAACAGAGTTTGCCTACAATAGGCTGCTGAATAAGTCGATCTCGTCATAACATCTCTTTAGGAAATATAACAGAAGACAACATGAGCACATATTTTTAGTCTCAGTGAAAACTAACCTGCCAATACACATTCGATTTCTTCTATGGACACAATCTTTGCATCAGTATCCTTTGCCTCATTACCAGTCGAGCTGTTATGTATCACAACAGCTGGAGGCCACAGCATGAGGTCTCCCCTCATGGCATTTACTTCCTCAGATGGAATGGAGTGATGTGATTTAGATGTGTCTGGAGCAACATGCCAATTCCACCCCATCAGAACACACAGTGCTTTGTGAAACCCCAAGTGTTTTGTCTTCAAACCGGCCTTGCATGTATCATAAGCATGTGATAGCAATGCATCAAGGTCCAGAAATTTCCTCGCTACACTGTTGTAGGAAGTAAACAAAAAGAGAAATGAACAGAGTATTTCTTCAGGTTAGAATCTCAAATGATTGTTCAGTCAATCAAACCATGCAGATAAAATAAACTACATTTCAACAATCCTCCTGAGGGCACCATGATCATGGTCATTCACATCCCAGTATTGAAAACGATTCACAAGGGTGTAGTCACCAATTTTCACAAACAAAATAAATCAAATTAACAGCATACTTCACTTAGTAATCTAAAGTTATTGTTGAAAAAATAAAGCAAACACATTTTTATTTGATCAAACAAAGGTTACGATAATCACTCATAGAAAATTGGTATAAATAGATAATTATAACCAAGTGATACACATGTATACGTGGTGTGGTGTCTTGGCACGATAATTGATGTACAAATTATTGCTTGGGTTTTAGAGTTGTATTAAAGATGATAGTTTCCTTCATTTAGATCCTGAGGTCTATTGCTTTTCTTTTGGCACGATAATTGATGTACAAATTATTGCTTGGGCAGATCCAAATGCATGCTAAGTGTATGGTAAAGATCCTATAATGTGAGGATAATTCTAAGAGTTATTCTGCACAACAAAATTGCAATAGACAGAAACATTCATTCTGCTCTGGAAAAACATTACTAGAATTATTCCTTGAAGCTGTTCTCCATTTGCGGTTACTCCTCCAGTATGTTTGTTTGTTTTTTCATTCACATGGCTAATAATTATAGTTACTTGTTTGTCTATAATAACTATATTCATAATTCCTTACAAGATTTCCCCTGTATCAAATTTAAGCATGTTTGATTACAATGACTACCATAGGTACTGGACTGGAGTCTACCCATATTGGGCTTTCTTGTTTTACGTGAATGAGCTTTTCGTGCTCTATTCCTTGCAAGAACCATAGATTGTATACTTCAGATTGGCCAGGCTTCTAGGATGATTTCTATTGCATAGGTGTGGATTGACATATTTTTGTAAATTATTACGTCTGAACAACCCATGAAATTCCACACATCTGTTAGGTATGGAGCACTTGCGATAAACCTTTCCTAAGATTCCTTGTCCTTCTTACCCAATGAAGCAATCACCCAAGCTTATACTACTAGCTTAGTGTTCTAGAAATCCTAGATTATTTTTGTTAGGCATCCCAGACTTTTCTCACCCTTAAGCTTCTTCAGATAAGGCCATATCATTTTAGAAGGAGATGCGTCGGGGAGAGTGGGGAAAAGGGTAAATGAGAAAGGGATACGACACATGCATATTTCACCATCAAATTGAACAAGGTCTAAATGCTTCCAACTAATTGGGTGCTGCATAGTTGAGAGCCTAGATATTATAGTGATGTTTGTCGTTCCGTATCAATATTTCATACAATTTTTTTACTTCCGTCGCAACGCACGGGCACATACCTAGTACATTTATTATGAAAATATATGATGTGACCAATCTAATGATGCTTATATGGTAATGGTATCACAGATGTTAATATTTTTAATATATATTTGGTCAAAGTTTAGATTGGTTGAGTCATCGTAATGCGGGATGGAGACTTATTTTGGGATGGAGGGAGTAGGCCCTAGTCACCTCACGTACCGTCTGACTTGCACTGTAACTTACGACACGTCTATGATAGCAATCTGCAATTGATTAAATGTGTAGTATTGGAATTATGTGAGCTACATTCTAAATAGTTTTGTAGTTTGTTATATTGTTGCTTGCAATTGAACTAGTCCTGACTTCTGAGATCCCATGTGTTGATTTGATGTTTGTATTTGTGCAGTCCAAGCATGACCTGAAGGGAAAAGATCAACTGCTTGTTTTGATTAGAAAGTTCCCAGAAGGTCTTGCTGTTGTGGAAGTCAAGGATGCATATTCAAATGTATTGGAAGATTTGCAGGTGACCTTAACTCTCCTCATCAGACAATTGAGATGTTTCTGAACACGATGTGACGCAGATCTGTTCTTAAAGGTGTCCAACTAGTTAACAGCAACGATGCTGCTAAAATAATAACTCCAAGTTAGCACTACATGGTCTATAATCACAAAGATACCCATTGTGGCTGAGTTTAGTCAGTGAGCCCATTATTGCCTTTCTAAGACATCTGTTGTGCTGTCTGTGCTAAATAGGTTTTTGATGTAGTTTGCCTAATGTATTTTTGTTGTTGGTGGTCCAGTGTCCACTAATGTGTGTGCTTGACCAGCCAAGCTAAATATTCTACTCCATATATTTAAACGTAGTTGCATAATCTTGAGTATTTTCTGTGCTCCAGGCTCTGAAGGCTGCAGGTGAGGTTTGGCTGTTATCAAACATGGACTCCCAGGAGGACATTGTATACCCAAATGATCCAAAAGCAAAGATCAAGGTTGATGATGACCTGAAGCAACTCTTCCGTGAAATAGAGCTGCCACGTGACATGGTCGACATAGAGAAGGAGCTACAGAAAAACGGTTTCAAGCCCATGACAAATACTGCCAAACGACGAGCAGCTGCCCAGATCAATGGCGTAAAACCCAAGGCTAAGCCCAAGAAGAAGCAGCGTGAGATCACAAAACGGACCAAGCTCACGAATGCCCATCTGCCTGAGCTGTTCCAGAATCTTAACACTTAAACGTGCTACAGTATCTGACGACGAAAGATGGTTCATTTTACTCCTATTTATTGCTACGTTGTGTGTACGTGTTATGCAGCCCCCGTATGCTGTATGGCTTATGGTTATGAGCTCCACAATTTCTGTCAAGATTCTGGATGATATACTTATGCATTCTGACATAATAGGAGGCAAAACCTCAAGATTTTCCTTAATTTTTATTTTTATTTTGTCTCAATTACAGCATTTTCTGAGTTTGCGGCATTATGTTTGGTTGATTTTGGGTCAATCAGATTGGTGTGAGGACAAGCTGAACATATTTTGATGGATTGCTTAGCTTGAAATGATACAAGAATTTAAACCTCATAATTACGAGTACTGCGGATCTGCAGGTTTAGCTGATGCGTGGTTTATTTTTTTTCTAACGTAATGCTCACTTGGTCTTCTGAATTTATAATATCAGTTTCTGTGAGTTTTGGATCCTTCAGGAATTACTGTGGCACACATGTGGGTGGAGGTGAAGACTAGCATATAGCATACTTAAACGTCATATAATTACGGTTTTCGTTTCACGTATATTGAAATCTAGGTGGTTCACCAAAATGATGCCTCCAAGCTCCGGTCTAAGCCTATCTCCAACCATTCCATGTATATTTCTTCATTAATTCAAATTTTTATTATATTTTACTATCTCTCAAAAAGATACCCCTATATAGTGTCTTCAATTATTCTTCATATCTATACACTATATTAAATGTCTGTTCAGTTAGAGGTAGATACCCCTATATATAGTGTCTTCAATTATTCTTCATATCTATACAATATATTAAATGTATGTTCAGTTAGAGGTGGATTAAGTGAGATTAGAAGGGATAAAATCTCTTTCTATTTAATTTTAAAAATAGAGAGATTTAACCCTCTTTAATCCACCCCCAACTAAACAAGACCTAACCCAGTTATTTAATATTTTTATAACTCAGTTATTTAATATATTTTTAGATTTAAAAAATCATATAGTATTTATATTATATCATAATACACATCGTTATCATGCTACAAAGGTTAAACTAGATTGATATGGCCAAAAGATGATGTAACTATTGTATAGGGGTGAATAGTGCACTCCGTATATGGGGAGAGTTTTCTCTCTTCCCTATATGGGGGACCGTTTGGGTGCTATTAGAGCTGCTGCTCTCCCATAGTACATGGAATTTAGGGTGGGGAAGTATGGGGGCATGGTTGGAGTTGACCTGAGAGACTAAAATGATGCCTCTAGCAAAGATAGAGTTTAATTATAACGCTAACCCTGGCTTGTAGTTGTGTTTTAAGTTTATAATTTTCAGATTCCGCCTATTCACCCCCTCTCTAGGTGACTTTCAGTTAGATAGACGGTCTCTTGCCATGCGGATTTTTTTACGAATGGATTGTGATCGTCTAGCATCTTAATTAATCCATTGACTATATCAGAATCCAAATTATCTTGGCTATTGATATCATCTCCTAGGCAATTCATTCTTGTCGGGTACCGTAATTAGGGGTACCCCCAACACACCTAAACACGGCTGGTAAACATCTTTAAAACAAATCATAAAAGACCGGTAAGCACGGTTCAAGGTTGAAGCCTCAGGGACGCGATCTCGCCTCATCCGAGCCCAGCCTCGGGCAAGAACAGCAGCCCCGGACAGATTCACGCCTCGCCCGAGGGCCTCTTCAGGCCATAGGCGCACCCTCGGCTCGCCCGAAGCTCAGCTCAAGCAAACCTTGTCGTGCAAGCGACCTCGCCCAAGTCGCCTCCCCAACCGACCGTATCGCATGCGCATTCAATGCGGGGATCGTCTGACACCTTATCCTGACACGCGCGCCTCAGTCGGCAAGATCAAAGTGACCGCAGTCACTTCGCCCTTTCACTGATCGATCTGACAGGAAAACAGCGTCGCTCGCCCCGCTCCGACTACTGTGCCAACCACCAGGGTAAAACCAGCGGCAGTAAGTCGCGACCTCCCCTAGCCTCGGGCGCAACAGGGAGCTCCGCCTCGTCCGACCTCAGGCCTCGGCCTCAACCTTGGCCTCGGGAGAAGGTCTCCGCCTCGCCCGACCTCGGGCCTCAACCTCAGCCTCGGCCTCAGGAGAAGTCTCCGCCTCGCCCGACCTCAGGCTCGGACCGACCGCGCCACAGGGGATACATCATTACCCTACCCCTATCTAGCTGCCTCAGGCTACGAGGGAACAAGACCTGTGTCCCATCTGGATTATCCCGGTAACAGGTAATGATGGCTCCCCGCGTGCGTCCATGACGTCAGTGGCTCTCAAGCTCCCTACAGAAGCAAGGAAACGTCAGCAGGATCCTTGCCGCACCGCCAGCTGTGCTTCTACAGGGCTCAAGCACTTCTCCGACGGCCACGTTATCGCGTGCACAGGGTTCAGGCACTTCTCCGCTGGCCACGTTAGCCCATAGCAACACCCCCATTGTACAGCTGGGTCGCCTCCTTGTATCTATAAAAGGAGACACCCAAGGCCTTTCTACGGGGGGCGGAGGGACGAACAGAGGGGAGACAGGAGAAGACGACTGGGCCAGACTCTCTCTCTCTCTCTCTCGCTCGCTCGCTCCCTAGCGACACTTGTAACCCCTACTACGAGCACTCTGGTGCAAGATAATATAAGCCTCATTCCCCCTTGTGTTTCATCTTGCATCAACCCATCTGGGCAGGGACACGCAGCGACAAATTCACTAGTCGGTTCGGTTGAGGGTCCTCGCGGGTCCAAAACGCCGACAGTTGGCGCGCCAGGTAGGGGGCTGCTGCGTGTTAACAAATACTTTCTCGTTGAGTTCCAGATGGGTAGTCTTCAGCAACCTCTTCAGCCCGGGACGTTGCTCCGCTTCGGGAGTCTCGAGTTCATGTCCCGCGACGGCGGCTACGACATGGTACTCCTCCCCTCGCAGCACGACAACCACGACGGTCGTCGGCTCGCCTGGCGGCGGCGAACTCGACGACGGCATTTCCCCGCAGCAGAAGAGGAGCACCCGGGTTCGCCCTGCCACCCTCCTCGCCGTAGGAGGAGGAGATGGGGCAACCATGGCCAGGCAGGAGGCGGCACCTCGTCGGCTGTCGGACCAGAACGAGTCGACGACACCGGCACCCCTGCGGGGGACATGTCGGGTGTTGTCCTCGCACCTGAGACAACGACGGGTGTCGCTTCCCCGCAACGTGCCAGCCCCAAGCGGACTGATGACGCCAGCACCCTCGCGAAGGACTTGCTGGGCGTTAGCCTCGTACCTAAGATAACAGTGCATTCCGTTCCCGATGCGACTTCACCACCGTCTATCGACCAAGAGGTACCGTCCGTTTTCCACCCTATTCCCTTTAGATTCAGCTTCGATCCACCAAGCGACCCCGCTTCGGTGAGCGCATTTGCAAGGGCATATCCTGACCTTCCAGGGTACCATATGTGGTCAACCTGGGACCGACTGACGGCCGTCTCAACCTACGGGCCTGCGGGTTCCGAGGAAGAGGACGACCCCAACGTCGGTTGCGATTTCTCCGGACTCCGTGATCCCGGTGCCATGCGAGACTTCATGTCTGCATGTGACTACTGCCTCTCCGGTTGCTTTGACGATGGCCACAGCCTCGACGACGAGGGTTATGGCCCAAGTCGCGAATGTTTCCACGTTGATGAGGGGGATCACGACGAAGGCAACCACCTTGGCATGCCAGAGGATGACGACCCCCCTGGGCCTGCGTCTCGTGTTGACATCCTGCGGGAGCTAGCTGTGGTCCCAGTCCCTGCGGGGGGTCAGGACACACAGCTCGAGCAAATCCGCGAGATGCAGGCCAAGCTCGACGAGGAAGCAGGGCGACTTGTGCAGCTCCGACAAAACATCGAGCAGGAGTGGGCAGGCCGAGCCCTCCCCGGAGGAGCGCGTCATCGGGCCCGGGACGTCCAGCGCCGTATCGTTGACAATGCCAGGGCAGCGCTGCCCCCGGCCTTCAGCGGGGCCGGCCAGAACATAGCTGCAGCAGCGATGCTACTTCGAACCATGCCGGAGCCATCCACCACCGAGGGGCGACGTATCCAGGGCAAACTCAAGGATCTCCTGGAAGATGCCGCAGTCCGACGAGCCGAGAGCTCTGCCTCCCGAAGGCGAGGTGGCCCTGGCCCCTCAGAGCATCATGCGGCGTCCTCCCAACACATGCGGGAGGCCTCGGTCCACCCCAAGCGCACACGGGACGGGACACCTGCCGTCCGGGATCGCCTCGGCGACGAGCAGCACCGCCGCGACCGTCGAGCCCGCCTCGAGGAAAGGGTGCGCCGAGGCTACCACCCCAGGCGCGGGGGACGCTACGACAGTGAGGAGGATCGGAGTCCCTCGCCCGAACCACCAGGTCCGCGAGTCTTCAGCCGGGCCATACGACGGGCGTCGTTCCTGCCCCGGTTCTGAGCCCCGACTACCATCACCAAGTACTCGGGGGAGACAAGGCCGGAGTTGTGGCTTGCGGATTACCGACTGGCATGCCAGCTGGGAGGGACGGACGACGACAACCTCATCATCCGCAACCTCCCCCTGTTCCTCTCCGACGCTGCCCGGGCCTGGCTGGAACATCTGCCTCCTGCGCAGATCTCCAACTGGGACGACCTGGTCAAGGCCTTCGCTGGGAATTTCCAAGGTACGTACGTGCGCCCTGGGAACTCATGGGATCTCTGAAGCTGCCGCCAGCATCCATGGGAATCCCTGCGAGAATACATCCGGCGGTTTTCGAAGCAACACACCGAGTTGCCCAACATCACCGACTCGGACGTCATCGGGGCATTCCTCGCCGGCACCACTTGCCGGGACCTGGTGCGCAAACTGGGACGCAAGACTCCCACCAAGGCGAGCGAATTGATGGACATAGCCACCAAGTTCGCCTCTGGTCAGGAGGCGGTCGAGGCCATCTTCCGGAAGGACAAGCAGCCTCAGGAAAGGCAGAAGGAAGACGTCCCCGAGGCGTCCGTCCAGCGTGGCGCGAAGAAGAAGACCAGGAAGAAGGCGCAAGCAAAGCGCGACGCCGCTGACGCGGATCTCGTCGCTGCTGCCGAGTACATGAACCCTCGGAAGCCTCCCGGAGGAGCCAATATGTTCGACAAGATGCTCAAGGAGTCGTGCCCCTATCACAGGGGTCCCGTCAAGCACACCCTTGAAGAGTGCGACATGCTCCAGCTTTACTTCCATAAGGCCGAGCCCCCGGCGGAAGATGGCAAGAACCAAGGCAACAACAAGAAGGGAGTCGACAAGGAAGAGGAATTCCCGGAAGTCCACAACTGCTTCATGATCTACGGTGGGCAAGTGGCGAACGCCTCGGCTCGGCACCGCAAGCAGGAGTGCCGGGAGGTCTGCTCGGTGAAGGTGGCAGCGCCGGTCTACCTAGACTGGTCCGACAAGCCCATCACCTTCGACCAAGGCGACCACCCCGACTGCGTACCGAGCCTAGGGAGGTACCCGCTCGTCGTCGACCCTGTCATCGGCAACGCTAGGCCCACCAAGGTCCTTATGGACGGAGGCAGCAGCCTCAACATCATCTACGCCGAGACCCTAGGGCTCTTGGGGATCGATCTGTCCACGATTCGGGCCAGTGCAGCACCTTTTCACGGGATCGTCCCCGGCAAGCGTGTCCTGCCCCTTGGGCAACTTGATTTGCCCGTCTGCTTTGGAACTCCCTCCAACTTCCGAAAGGAGACCCTCACCTTCGAGGTGGTCGGGTTCCGAGGGACCTATCACGCGGTGTTGGGAAGACCATGCTACGCCAAGTTCATGGTCGTCCCCAACTACACCTACCTCAAGCTCAAGATTCCAGGCCCCAACGGAACCATCACCGTCGGATCCACGTACCGCCACGCTTACGAGTGCGACGTGGAATGCGTGGAGTACGCTGAGGCCCTCGCCGAGTCCGAGGCCCTCATCGCCGACCTGAATTGCCTCTCCAAGGAGGCGCCTGACGCGAAGCGCCACGCCAGCAATTTCGAACCGGCCGAGGCAGTTAAGTCCGTTCCTCTTGACCCCAGCAACGACGCCGACAAGAAAGTTCGGATCGGCTCCGAGCTCGACCCCAAATAGGAAGCGGTGCTCGTCGACTTTCTCCGCGCAAACGCCGAAATTTTTGCGTGGAGTCCCTCGGACATGCCTGGGATACCGAGGGATGTCGCCGACCACTCACTGGACATCCGAGCCGGTGCCCGACCCGTGAAGCAGCATCTGCGCCATTTTGATGAAGAAAAGCGCAGAGCCATAGGCGAGGAGGTCCACAAGCTGATGGCTGCAGGGTTCATCAAAGAGGTATTCCATCCCGAATGGTTAGCTAACCCTGTGTTTGTAAAAAAGAAAGGTGGGAAATGGTGGATGTGCGTAGACTACACTGGGTTGAATAAAGCATGTCCGAAGGTTCCCTACCCTTTGCCTCGCATCAATCAAATTGTGGACTCCACTGCTGGGTGCGAAACCCTGTCATTCCTCGACGCCTATTCAGGTTATCACCAAATCAAGATGAAAGAGTCAGACCAGCTCGCGACTTCTTTTATAACACCTTTTGGCATGTATTGTTATACTACTATGCCATTTGGCTTGAGGAATGCAGGTGCAACATACCAAAGGTGCATGAACCACGTGTTCGGAGAGCACATCGGCAGAACGGTCGAGGCTTACGTCGATGACATCGTTGTCAAGACAAGGAAAGCCTCCGACCTCCTCTCTGACCTTGAGACAACATTAAGGTGTCTAGGAGCGAAGGGCGTAAAACTCAATCCTGAGAAGTGTCTTCGGAGTCCCCCGAGGCATGCTCCTAGGGTTCATCGTCTCCGAGCGAGGCATCGAGGCCAACCCGGAGAAGATCACGGCCATCACCAACATGGGACCAATCAAAGATTTTAAAGGAGTACAAAGGGTCATGGGATGCCTTGTGGCTCTGAGCCGCTTTATCTCGTGCCTTGGCGAGAAAGGACTGCCCCTGTACCGCCTCTTAAGGAAGGCCGAGCGCTTCACTTGGACCCCCGAGGCCGAAGAAGCCCTCGGAAACTTAAAGGCACTCCTTACCAATGCGCCCATCTTGGTACCCCCCGCCGAGGGAGAGGCCCTCTTGATCTACGTAGCCGTGACCACTCAGGAGGTCAGCGTCGCGATCATAGTCGAGAGACAAGAAGAAGGGCATGCACTGCTCATCCAGCGGCCAGTCTACTTCATCAGCAAGGTGCTATCTGAGACCCAGATCCGCTACCCACAAATCCAGAAGCTACTGTATGCAGTAATTCTGACACGGCGAAAGTTGCGACACTACTTCGAGTCTCATCCGGTGACTGTGGTGTCATCCTTCCCCTAGGAGAGATCATCCAGTGCCGAGAGGCCTCGGGTAGGATAGCAAAGTGGGCGGTGGAACTCATGGGCGAAACACTTTCATTCGCTCCTCGGAAGGCCATAAAGTCCCAAGTCTTGGCAGACTTCCTGGCTGAATGGGTCGACACCCAATTGCCGACAGCTCCACTCCAGGCCGAACTTTGGACCATGTACTTCGATGGGTCGCTTATGAAAACTGGAGCAGGCGCTGGCTTGCTCTTCATTTCACCCCTCGGAAAGCATGTGCGCTACGTGATACGCCTCCATTTTCCGGCGTCAAACAACGTGGCCAAGTACGAGGCTTTGGTTAATGGGTTGCGCATCACAGTCGAGCTAGGGGTTCGGTGCCTCGATGCTCGCGGTGACTCGCAGCTGGTTATTAACCAATTCATGAAGAACTCCCACTGCCGCGATCGGAAGATGGAGGCCTACTGCGACGAATTTCGACGCTTGGAAGATAAGTTCTACGGGCTGAAACTCAACCATGTTGCTCGACGGTACAACAAGACTACGGATGAGCTAACAAAAATAGCCTCGGGGCGGACGACGGTTCTCCCGGACATCTTCTCCAGGGACATACATCTACCATCCGTCAAAATCAACGACGCGCCCGAGCCCGAGGAGACCTCGGCCCAGCCCGAGGTACCCTCGGCCGCCGAGGGTGAGGCCCTGCGTGTCGAGGGAGAGCGGAATGGGGTTATGCCAAGCCTGAACTTGCAGACCCCGTACCTGGAATATCTCCTCCGAGGAGAGCTGCCCCTCAACAAGGCCGAAGCTCGGCGACTGGCTCGGCGCGTCAAGTCGTTCGTCTTACTGGGTGATGAAAAGGAGTTGTATCACTGTAGCCCCTCGGGCATTCTCCAACGATGCATATCCATCGCCCAAGGACAAGAGCTGTTACAAGAAATACACTCGGGGGCTTGCGGTCACCATGCAGCACCTCGAGCCCTCGTGGGAAACGCTTTCCGACAAGGTTTCTACTGGCCGACCGCGGTGGCCGACGCCACTAGGATTGTACGCTCCTGCCGAGGGTGTCAATTCTACGCAAGACAGATGCACCTACCCGCTCAGGCCCTACAGACAATACCCATCACTTGGTCGTTTGCTGTATGGGGTCTGGACCTCGTCGGTCCCTTGCAGAAGGCACCCGAGGGCTTCACGCACCTGCTGGTCGCCATCGACAAATTCTCCAAGTGGATCAAGGTCCGACCCTTAGCCAGCATCAGGTCCGAGCAGGCGGTGGCGTTCTTCAAAAATATCATCCATCGCTTTGGGGTCCCAAACTCCATCATCACCGATAATGGCACGCAGTTCACTGGGAAAAAGTTCCTGGACTTCTACGAAGACCACCACATCCGTGTGGACTGGGCTATCATAGCTCACCCAATGACAAATGGGCAGGTGGAGCGCGCCAACGGTATGATTTTGCAGGGACTAAAACCGAGGATCTACAACGACCTCAAGAAGTTTGGCAAGCGGTGGATGAAAGAGCTGCCCTCGGTGGTCTGGAGTCTGAGGACGACTGAAAGCTCTCTTGTGAGTTTTGGTGTTTGGATGACAACTCAATTAAAGGACTAACAAGTGTACTAAGTGTTGAACAGGTGCCTAAGGTAAAGCTAACAGGGTTCAACACAAGAGAACAAATGTGATGGTCCAAGAACTGGATTATGGATACATATGGACATCACAAGTAAGATGGACATTGCATAAAGTGAGACTCAGGTGCGAAGCTCGGAGACAACTGATCAAGCCAAGGACGGAGGCAAGAGAAGCTTCGAGGTACCAAGTGCACGGGAGAAGGTCAAGGAGGCTGAGGAACCCAAAGCCAAGGGTGAAGAAGAAGGCTTGCAAAGTCAAGGGTGATCGAGTTGAGAAGAGCTATAACACACCAAGGATCACTACATAAGGACGTGACTTACAACCAATGAGGTAACAGCTACAGTTATGTGGTGTAAGTCATAAGGCTCAAGACCAAACTCTAAGAAGGAGATCAAGGTCACTAGAAGGAGAACAAGTGTCAAAACCAGAACTGGAAGCAGCCTAAAAGAGCTAAGTTCACCTTGATCTTTAGTTTGGGTTGTTCCTAGGTTTGGAGATGTTCTATGTGATCTTTGCAGGATGTTGGAGCCAAGAAATGTCAATCTAGATCAAGTCAAGCAGACTTGATGATTTATGAGTCCAACATCGAAACTCATGCATGTGAAATGCTATAGATGTAATAATTAAGAGAAGGTATGTTTCTAAGCCTTAGTACATTGGTTCTGTGTACTAATATACTTGTCTAAGTGTTAGAAACAGAAAGAAGAAGAAAAGAAGAAAGGTGCAAAAGACTTGGCTGTGTACAGCCAAGACTCAGCTTGGTCTGGCACACCGAACTGTCCGGTGGTGCACCGGACAGTGTCCGGTGCGCCAGGCTGACTCGGCGTGAAGTGGCCGCTCTCGGGAATTCGCTGACGGCGTACGGCTAAAATTCACCGGACTGTCCGGTGTGCACCGGACTGTCCGGTGAGCCAACGGTCGGCCGGGCCAACGGTCGGCTGCGGAATCTGCGCGCGACACGTGGCCAGACCAACGGTCGGCCGCGTGATCTGCGCGAGACACGTGGCCGAGCCAACGGTCGGAAGGGGGCACCGGACTGTCCGGTGTGCACCGGACATGTCCGGTGCGCCAACGGCTCCCAGATCTGCAACGGTCGGCAACGGTCGGCTTCGCTATTTAAGGAAGGAAATCGGGCACCGGACAGTGTCCGGTGTGCACCGGACTGTCCGGTGCCCCCGACGACAGAAGGCAAGATTGGCCTTCCAGATTTGCTTCCAGCGGCTCCTAGGCCCCTTGTGCCTATAAAAGGGACCCCTAGGCGCCTCCAGCAAAAGCGCAAGTGCAGCAAACAAGTGTAGACTTCATCGGAATCAATTCTCGCTCTCCCTCTTGTGTGTAACTCTATAGTTTGTGTAGAAGGCACAACTATAAGCCTTTAGAGAGAGGAGTAGTGCTGCTAAGAGCTAGAGCAAGGTCTTGAGCGTATCGTTACTCTGCCGGGGTGCTGCCAAGAAGTTTGTAAGCAGCCACGGTTCTGTTGTAACCCCACTCAATAGTGAAAGGCTCTATCTGTCATACTGACGGATCTGAGCAAACGGAGGAAGGAGTTGAAATAGACTCCAAGCCCAGGTGTGGCTAACTCCAACGAGGACTAGGCAAGCATTTCAGGCTTGGCCGAACCTCGGGATAAATCCTTGCGTCTGTGTGCTCTATTCTGTATTGTATCCTAACTCTCTGTCTTACTCGTCTTTATATCTGCACTTCAATACTTATCTGTGGTATAAGCTTGATTTGAAGTGCAGGACATTTTGAGACAGGATCTTCCATTCCGCTGCGACCTACTCGAAGAGTCTTCTCATTCCACTGCGTACTAAGTCTTCGAGTAGAGTAAGAATTTAAGTTTTAAAGTAATAAGTTTTATTCGCCTATTCACCCCCCCCCTCTAGGCGACATCCAGATCCTGTTCCCGGGTCAAAGGGAACTTTCAATTGGTATCAGAGCTAGGCCTCTCCAGTGTGGGCTTAGCCGTCCGGAGATAACGATGTCGTCACAAGAGGTAACTGTAGAAATTCTTTTAGGCGATGGCTCTAATTACAAATCTTGGTCTGTCTCTATTTATAATGCTTTCATGAGTGTTGATTCTGATTTGAGACAGATCTTTAGGAGAAGTATTTTTCCATCTGATATTAGTAAAAATCCCTCTAATGATGAACTAAGATGTTTTTCTCTCAATCACCGTGCTTGCAGCATCTTAGTTGATTCTCTTTCTAGAGGTGCTTATTTTGCCATCATGAGTAGTGGTAATGATTTAATTGTTGATGCTCATGATTTATGGAATAGAATTAAAGTAAAATATTGTGTGGCAAATTGTACTGCTTCTACTCCCCATATTGCTTGTGATACTAACCTTTCAAAAGGAGAAGATCAAGAACGATGGGCACCCAACGATGAATCCACCTCGTCGACAGGTTTGTCTTCCACTAGTTATAAGTGTCTTATTGCTAACAATGATGATGGAGACGAAAGCGATGATGAGGAGGAATATGAGGATGATAGCGAGGATGAGTCTTCATCACCACAAGGTACATTTTCCTATATTGCTTTCACTGACATTAATGACAGGGAAAATGAGACCGATGATGTGGAAGAAGAGGAGATTCGCCGTTTCTACAACCATCTCAACAAAGCGGACAAAGCTCTCTTGGTTAAGTTGTTGAGAAGGAACAAGGAACAAGGCGAGACGCTTCTCAGGCTAGAGGAGACTCTCATCAAAACAAACAACAGCCTGGAGAAGATGACCAACGAACATGAGGAGCTAAGGTGCTCTCATGATGTCTTGGTCCAACGGTATGATTCAATGTTAATTGAGCAAAGTAATAATTATGACACTCTATCTAATGTTGCTCAACTTAAAACTGAAAATTCTATGCTTAGAAGTCAAGTAGAAACAATGAATTTAGAAAAACTTGCTCTAGGTGAAGAGTATGATATGTTGTCATATTCTCATAATAAACTAGTTGATGACCATATCATGCTTAATGTTGCTCATGAGGTTATAATTGTAAACTTAAATTCATGTGAACCTCATTCTCGCACGTGTGCGCATTTGAATTGTATATCATCATGTGCTAACCCCTGTTGCTCAAAAGAAAGCCAATCATTGATTGAGCAACAAGTTTTAGGGTCACAAGAGAAATTCTGTGGGAATAAGAAGCAACGACAACTGAGGAGAAGACACTTTGCTCAACTCTCTCAAGATATCCACGGGCGCGTGGTGAAGAAGCTTGAGAAAGGAAAAACTGCAGCAAGTGTCAAGCTCAACAAGAGAAATATTCCTAGAGATGAAGAAATCAACATGAGCTTTGAAAAAGGTAAAGATTCAATTAATCATGTTGTTTGCACTGACCCTCTCTCCATGTCATTCAAGTACACAAAAGGAAGAGGAAAAAGGAGGTGTTTCAAGTGCAAGAAGTTAGGCCACCTCATCGCGTCTTGTCCGTACAAAGACAAAAATGAAGGGACAAGGAGTTGTTTTGGATGCAACAATAAGGACCACATGATCACTTCATGTCCGGTCATGAAGAATCAAGGATGGGCATCCTCCAAAGTGACCCTCACCAAGGAAAATGACACACAGCAAGCGTCATGTCAAGTTGAGCGACGCTTCTGCTACAAGTGTGGTGAGCAGGGTCATCTATCCAAGGTATGTTACAAAGGTAAGATTCCTAAACAAGTGAATTGGTGTCAATCTTATTCGAGTAGGAGACCCAAATCATACACTTGTGCTAGATCTATAATGAGATCACCTAGAACTAGCACAAAGGCAATTTGGGTACCAAAGGAACATTTACATGATCATTATGTACCCATCCCGAGATGGGTACCAAACTGTGCTAACTAGACCATGCAGGTGCCTTGAGATGGACTGGAGACCATGGGAGAGCTTAAGACGGTTATCTAAAACTCTATACTTAAGCTGTTAATTGTTGTGATGTTTATTGACCCAAGGTTGAATTATTGTGAGACACTAATCCCATGTTCATCTCAAGTGAAATAAGGTGTATTGGTCCTGAATCATTATTGGTGAATCAAGTAAAGGACCTTGATGAGAATCTACAACCTGCTCTCCAAAGGACGGTACCCGTGTATTTTAAGTACATAATTGCAATTTAGTATTGCTCTTAAGTTGGCTTGATGTGCTACCTGTCCTTAGAGTAGTTATGCTTTATGATCGCCTGTGTTAAATGGATCATAATGATGGTTGCTTAATCATGGCTGGTACTCCATAGGATATATCTTTTGAATCATTCATTGGTAGCTCTTTCATTTGTTATATCCACAACGATTAACTCTCTTGGTGTATATGGATAAACCTGTAACTTTTTGTAAGTAATGCTATGTGCAAATATGACATTTTGTTTAGTCCATGTTCACATGATTACCCTAGTTTGGTACTGTGTGAATTTCAAATCCATGTCGTGCCCTTTTGAGCTATGAGGTGCGTAAGCAAAAGGAGCCCTGAATTGGTGATAACAAGGGCTCTCATAAAGGCAAAGGTATGGAAAATGGAGCTATGCAATTTCATTAAATATTCTTGAAATTCCATCATAGCTATGTTCTTGTCTTTCAATTGGTAATATCTTGGCTTAGGTAATTTATGCCTTTAAAATGTTGTTTCTTTTGTGCACCTAAGAACCTTCTTAACTATGATGTGCTTAGACATGATCATGTTGTTCTTCAATTAGTATATGTGACGCAATGATAGTTAAGTATGAAGCATGTCCAAGTTACGTGTAAATGTTATACTTCCTGTGAGTATTCAATTGGCTTAGGTGCCACTGAGGCATGCATTGTTGTATTTAGTCAACCTTTCATTTAGCCTTCAATTGGTGTTAAGTGGCTTTTCATTTGATATTCAAATTGACATCTTTGTGTGATGAAAGTGATAGAGTATGCCTTGACCAAGGTATGTTGTGATCCCCTCTAGTTCTAAGGAAGCTAGAATGTGCAAAGTGCAAGTCATTCAAATACTTGATGCACAACTTGAGGGGGAGCACACATAACTTGTGTCTTTTGAGACTAACTGTTTCTTGAGCAATCTTGTATAGTCTCTAGGTGGAAAAGAGAAGATAAGCAAGAAATGGAGCAATCAGGACTTGGGTACCTCTGTAAGTCAAGAAATTGGTATCTCAAGTCGTGAGTAAGTGCTGGTGATAATAAATGCTTATTCTTAAATATCATGGAGCAATGATAATAAATGAACTTTGCAATTGGTATCTTTCAGTTGGTAGCCGTGATAGTCTGCTTCAATTGACATCTTTTGATAATCATTAGAATAGAAGTTTCTTCTTGTGCCCAATACTATAACTTGTTCTAAGTTCGGTGTCTTAGCAACAAGAAAAAGTTAGGAGAAAGAATCAAGCACAAGTGTGGAGAAGCTCTCGAGAGATTAAAAAAACTTTCAAGATGGAAAGTACACTACAACATGGAAAAGGTACAAAAGGAAGTATTAATCTTTTTGCATGTATGTATCTTACCTAAATGTTGATAGTGCATATGTTCAATAAGTAAGGGGGAGTTTTGATAGTTGTTTTTCCTCCTTGACACCCTGCTGTCCCTTGACATCATCCTATGTTCTTGCTTGAGTATGGTTTTTGGTGTTTGATGTCAAAGGGGGAGAATTTGTGTATTAAAGCTTATCTCAACCTGAGAGGAAAGCTTATCCTAAGGGGTGATGTGTTAGTTTAAGCTTTGCTAGTGTGTTATTCATATGCTTCCTGCAGTATTATATATGTTGCATCATAGGGACTAGTGTTTCTGCTACGATAAATTAACTGGCTTCTATAGTGTAATAGATAGTCATGTGGTTAATGGTGCTTTAAGATTGGTTAATGGTGCTTTAAGATTGCTTTAAATTGGAAACTGGTATCTCAGTTTAAATTGGTATCTTAAAAGTGAATAGTGATAGGTTGATATTCCTGTGATATATCCACTAATTTGAATGGTGTTTAACTCTGATTATATGCATAATGGTGCTTTAAGATTGGTTAATGGTGCTTTAAGATTGCTTTAAATTGGAAACTGGTATCTCAGTTTAAATTGGTATCTTAAAAGTGAATAGTGGTAGGTTAATATTCCTGTGATATATCCACTAATTTGAATGGTGTTTAACTCTGATTATGTGCATTTGTGTGTTATAGCATCATGGTTTGATTCTTGACACAATGCATCCTAAAAGGTGCTAAAAGTGTAGAAATGCTTCGAATTGCCTAAGTGTGTGCATATTGGCGTATGAGGCCAAAATTATGTTTTTGAAGTAAGCACATATTTAGGGGGAGCTTTCTATAAACTTAGAATTCAAAATTTGTGTTTCTAATCTTATTCTTATGTAAGCTTTAATTGTGTTGCCATCAATCACCAAAAAGGGGGAGATTGAAAGCTCTCTTGTGAGTTTTGGTGTTTGGATGACAACTCAATTAAAGGACTAACAAGTGTACTAAGTGTTGAACAGGTGCCTAAGGTAAAGCTAACAGGGTTCAACACAAGAGAACAAATGTGATGGTCCAAGAACTGGATTATGGATACATATGGACATCACAAGTAAGATGGACATTGCATAAAGTGAGACTCGGGTGCGAAGCTCGGAGACAACTGATCAAGCCAAGGACGGAGGCAAGAGAAGCTTCGAGGTACCAAGTGCACGGGAGAAGGTCAAGGAGGCTGAGGAACCCAAAGCCAAGGGTGAAGAAGAAGGCTTGCAAAGTCAAGGGTGATCGAGTTGAGAAGAGCTATAACACACCAAGGATCACTACATAAGGACGTGACTTACAACCAATGAGGTAACAGCTACAGTTATGTGGTGTAAGTCATAAGGCTCAAGACCAAACTCTAAGAAGGAGATCAAGGTCACTAGAAGGAGAACAAGTGTCAAAACCAGAACTGGAAGCAGCCTAAAAGAGCTAAGTTCACCTTGATCTTTAGTTTGGGTTGTTCCTAGGTTTGGAGATGTTCTATGTGATCTTTGCAGGATGTTGGAGCCAAGAAATGTCAATCTAGATCAAGTCAAGCAGACTTGATGATTTATGAGTCCAACATCGAAACTCATGCATGTGAAATGCTATAGATATAATAATTAAGAGAAGGTATGTTTCTAAGCCTTAGTACATTGGTTCTGTGTACTAATATACTTGTCTAAGTGTTAGAAACAGAAAGAAGAAGAAAAGAAGAAAGGTGCAAAAGACTTGGCTATGTACAGCCAAGACTCAGCTTGGTCTGGCACACCGGACTGTCCGGTGGTGCACCGGACAGTGTCCGGTGTGCCAGGCTGACTCGGCGTGAAGTGGCCGCTCTCGGGAATTCGCTGACGGCGTACGGCTAAAATTCACCGGACTGTCCGGTGTGCACCGGACTGTCCGGTGAGCCAACGGTCGGCCGGGCCAACGGTCGGCTGCGGAATCTGCGCGCGACACGTGGCCGGACCAACGGTCGGCCGCGTGATCTGCGCGAGACACGTGGCCGAGCCAACGGTCGGAAGGGGGCACCGGACTGTCCGGTGTGCACCGGACATGTCCGGTGCGCCAACGGCTCCCAGATCTGCAACGGTCGGCAACGGTCGGCTTCGCTATTTAAGGAAGGAAATCGGGCACCGGACAGTGTCCGGTGTGCACCGGACTGTCCGGTGCCCCCGACGACAGAAGGCAAGATTGGCCTTCCAGATTTGCTTCCAGCGGCTCCTAGGCCCCTTGTGCCTATAAAAGGGACCCCTAGGCGCCTCCAGCAAAAGCGCAAGTGCAGCAAACAAGTGTAGACTTCATCGGAATCAATTCTCGCTCTCCCTCTTGTGTGTAACTCTATAGTTTGTGTAGAAGGCACAACTATAAGCCTTTAGAGAGAGGAGTAGTGCTGCTAAGAGCTAGAGCAAGGTCTTGAGCGTATCGTTACTCTGTCGGGGTGCTGCCAAGAAGTTTGTAAGCAGCCACGGTTCTGTTGTAACCCCACTCAATAATGAAAGGCTCTATCTGTCATACTGACGGATCTGAGCAAACGGAGGAAGGAGTTGAAATAGACTCCAAGCCCAGGTGTGGCTAACTCCAACGAGGACTAGGCAAGCATTTTAGGCTTGGCCGAACCTCGGGATAAATCCTTGCGTCTGTGTGCTCTATTCTGTATTGTATCCTGACTCTCTGTCTTACTCGTCTTTATATCTGCACTTCAATACTTATCTGTGGTATAAGCTTGATTTGAAGTGCAGGACATTTTGAGACAGGATCTTCCATTCCGCTGCGACCTACTCGAAGAGTCTTCTCATTCCACTGCGTACTAAGTCTTCGAGTAGAGTAAGAATTTAAGTTTTAAAGTAATAAGTTTTATTCGCCTATTCACCCCCCCTCTAGGCGACATCCAGATCCTGTTCCCGGGTCAAAGGGAACTTTCAACGACGCCGAGACGGTCCACGGGTTTCTCGCCGTTCTTTCTAGTCTATGGGGCCGAGGCTGTCCTACCCACAGACTTAGAATATGGTTCCCCGAGGACAAAGGCATACGACGACCGAAGCAACCAGACCAGCCGAGAAGATTCATTGGACCAGCTGGAAGAGGCTCGGGACATGGCCTTACTACACTCGGCGCGGTATCAGCAGTCTCTACGACGCTACCACGCCCGAAGGGTTCGGCCTCGAGGCTTCCAAGTGGGAGACTTGGTACTTCGGCTGCGACAAGACGCCCGAGGACGCCACAAGCTTACTCCTCCCTGGGAAGGACCGTTCATCATCGCCAAGATTTTGAAGCCCGGGACATACAAGCTGGCCAACGATCAAGGCGAGGTCTACAACAACGCTTGGAACATCCAACAGCTACGTCGCTTCTACCCTTAAAATGTTTCAAGTCATTCATGTACCTCGTTTTCTTTACATACATAAATAGAGTCTAACTGTCAAGGAAGGATCAGCCTTGCCTCGGCAAAGCCCGACCCTCCCTCGGGGGCTAGAAGGGAGGAACCCCCTCTGCGTCAAAATTTTCCCCGAAAAAGTTTTCTACCAAAATGACTTTCGTGCCTTTCGACTATATCGATAACGGAATCCTAAAAACGACGAGAGGAACACTTAAACGGCAAGGCCGACCGAGCCGAGGGACTCCTACGCCTCTGGGATACGGATACCTCACTCATCACCTTCCGCGAAAAGTAACTCGCGCTCGGATAAGCGGTTCCACTATCGAACAAGTCCTAACGCTCTGGTAGAAAACGACTTTCGTGCCTTTTTGACTATATCGATGACAGAATCCTAAAAACGAGTGAGAGAGACCTTAAACGGCAAGGCCGACTGAGCCGAGGGACTCCTACGCCTCCGGGGTACGGATACCTCACTCATCACCTTCCGCGAAAAGTAACTCACGCTCGGATAAGCGATTCTGCCAACGAACAAGTCCTAATACACGAAACGAGAGGAAAGAAGACGCAGCTTTATAATCCGACGATAAATATGTTTAGGCCTCAGCAGCCGCAAAAAACATACGCATACTTCAAACAAACTGTTCCTGGAGGCTTAGACATCGGCGGGGGGAGGAGCGGCACCCTCGACGTCGTTTCCACCCTTGGCAAGATCTGGCCCGGCCTCAGACGGCGACGCGAGCGGAAGGATCTCCACCTCGAAGGAGGACGCCAGCACTGCGCTTGGGCCCTCGACGGCAGTGTCAAGCCTCTGGACCTCGGCTAAGGCAGCCTCATCTTCGTCGGGTAAGCAGTACCCCTCGCTGACCCGCTCCAGATCCACGTCGTAGTGGGAAGCGAGAACGGCGAAGGCCCGCCTAACGCCGTGGTGCAGCGCCCCGCGGAGTCTGCTGCGCACATGGCCGCCCAAGGCCCGCAGGTGACTCTGGGGGGAGCTACCCGAGGGGACGCCGTCGAGGTCGAAGGCCCGGCAAAAGGCTGAGATGGCCTCGGACATGGCCACGCGGTCGGCCTCCTTCTGCTCAGCCGCCTGGGCAAGCGCCTTGCAGTTCTTGACGGACTCGTTAAGAGCCGTCTCGAACCCTGCAGACAGCCGAACAAAATTCTTCAAACACAAGGTGAAGAATGAAGCTAAATCAAAGTCACAAAGCGGGCAAAATCTACCTTCGGCCCGGGCACGCTGCTGCGAGGCCACGGCTTGGGCGGACTGGGCGGACTCGACGGCCACAACCAGGTCCTCCGCAAGGGTCCCGGCCTGAGCGGATGCCTCCGCTAGCCGCTCTGTAGCCTCAGCCAACTGTCCCCCAAGGACCTCAGCCCGGCTCACGACCTCGGCAGCCTGGCTCCGAGATTGGTCCCACTCGCGGATGGCCTGGCCAAGCTCCAGCTGCCGCTGCTGCATCTCCTCGGCCTGGGAAGCCACCTGCTCCCGGGCCAACGAAGCCTCTGCCCGCGCCGCCGCTGCCTCCGACTTCAGCTCATCACAGAGCAGCCGAAGGTCCGCCACCTCGGTGCTCCGTTGGGCGAGGCATTCATTAGCCTCGGTAAGCGCAGCCCTTTGGGACCGCAGCGAATCCCAGACGTCGCTCTCGCGACGGATGAACAGCGACTTGGCGGTGCTCACGTCCGCAAGTTCCTGAGGAAGGAAAACAAGACATTACAAAGAACGCCCTGGTCGCGCAAGGTGTGCGCCTAAATCCTTACCTGGAAGGCCCTGGGAACGTCCCTGGAAAGGATCTCCATGGTCGACCGAAGCGACCTCATCGCCGCCTCGGTATACTCACGGAAATTATTCCGAGACTGCTCCTCCCGCTCATCGTTGAGGAAGAGGAGGGGCTCCGAGGTGCCGCGGCTCTAGAACCGGAGTGGCTGCCCGCACCACTCATTAGGGTTGAGCTACGCGGGGATAAGGCCGCTGCTCCCCAGGACAGGCCGCGGTTCTGCGCGCACCTCCACCAAGGCGTCGGGTCCTCCTGCGGTCGATGCATCGGGTACCATCGCCGTCGACGTACTGGGCCTCTCCTCGGCTGAGGTAGCAGGCCTCCGATCGCCGACCTCGGCAACGATGGCCGCCACCTCCTCATGGCCGAGAACGGGGAGGTCGGCAAGGACCACGGGCAGCGGCGCCTCAGCCATCCCGACATCAGCGACGACGGGTGGCTCCGCGGACGAATCAGCAACGGCCCCGGCAGGAGTCGATGCTGGCACCGACAACAAGTCAGCCGGGCTCGAGGCCGCGGCCACGTCAGCGGCCTCCCCCGGCATGATGACCGCCCCGACAGAGGGGTCATCCTGGGAGGCTTGCCCCATGGCAATTCGTGCCGCCTGGGCCCCCTGCTCGAGGGCGCCTTGTGCGAAGGCCAGCCAACCGGCATGGCGCGCCGCAGCACCGGCTGCAGAGGCCAGTCCCGTCTTAAGGGCCTTCCTGGGGGCCAGACCAGCCGAGCCCTGCCTCCGCTTGCTGAAAGAAAGAGAGAGAGCAAGTTCAAGACACACAGAGAAAAAACCAAAACAGAGGTATCCTCAGATACTTACCCGATCCGGACCAAGGCCAATCGTGCCTGCGGGGAGGCCCCTCGGGCCCCGATCCTCGTAGGCGCTACCGAGGGTTGCCGCGCTGTCGGCTTCGGTGCCGCTTACACCTCGGGCGCCCCAAGCGCCGAATGGGCGGCCTGCCCAGGCGTCGTCACGACGGCCGGTGGACCAACCTCCTGTACAGCCGGCACGGGCGCTTGCTCTTGGGGGACAGGCGAATCGGCCTGACTCCCCAGAGTCACCTCAATTACCTCGGCCAAGGGGTCAAGTACCCCTTCGGCCTGCCTCCGCTCCTCGGACCGGGACCTTGGTGTCTCGGCCCCAGGCACTGATGGTGCCAGCCCACTTGGAGGCTGGCTTGGTGACCCCTGGCCCAGCCTCGGGTCCGGGCTGAGGCCAAGTCGGACGGCCATGTCGTCATCCTCGTCATCATCATCATCATCGTCATTGTCATTGTCGTCAGGCGTCTCCGGCGATGGCTCCCTCGGGAGCCCGTCCCTCGCCTGCCTCCGACGACGCTTCTCCAAGGCTTCCCGAGCCCGCATCCGCTCGCGAGCCCGGGCCTTTTCCGTGTCCTTCTTCTCTTTGGCCTTCTCCGCAGTGAGCCTCCGCGTGGCTCGGTCCACCGCGTCCTCCAGGACCGGTGGCCGGGAGAGTTTAAAACCCCTTAACCCCTGGGGGCGAACAAAAATCCCAACAGTAAGAATCAAAGGCGTTGAAAACTCAGCGCAAAATAGAAGAAGGACCGGACACTTACCAGGGACACATACCCATGGTCGGGGTGCATCGAGGGCTGGCTAAGGACGTCAGCATCCAGCCTCCCTACCGTACCCGCTACCCGTCTGCGGAGGTCGTCGGCGGAAAGGGGGTCGAGGACATCCGCGAGCCCTCCAAATCGACCCCCGGCTTTATCTTCGAGAGCCACAACCGCCGCTCTGCCAAGGGGAGCACCCTCCGGCGACGACCCCCGCGGCGATGAGGCCCTCATCTCGTAACTTCTGCAAGGCATGCAGAATAGGCTGGAGCATCTCCTGTTTCTCGCGTGTGGCCCCCCAGCGCCAGTTAATGCCGGCGGCGGTCACCACTCGTTGAGAAAACGACGGAAGCCTCCCGTCGTCGTTCCGGAGATAAAACCACCGGTTCTGCCACCCCTTGTTTGAAGGCGCAAGGGAGGTTGGGATGTACTGCTGCGCGTGCCCCGACCTCAGCTGGAGGGTGCAGCCACTGGCCCGCACCGCCATATGGACCTTCTTTGTCTCCGTCGACGCAGCGAAGAACTCCGCGGAGAAGAGATGGATCCACAGGTCCCAGTGAGGGTCAATCCCCAAAAAACCCTCGCAAACCGCCACGAAGATGGCCGCTTGCGCAATGGAGTTGGGGTTGAAGTTGTGCAGCTCCACCCCGTAGTAGTGCAGGAGCGCCCGCATGAAGCGGCTCGCTAGCACTCCAAACCCCCGCTCATGGAAGGGGACGAAGCTAACCACGTACCCCCACGGCGGAGTAGGCTCGGCCTCGCTCCCGGGGGTCATCCACTCCGGCTGCGGCTCGCCAGAGAGGGGACGGAGCAAACCATCGACAACAAGGGCCTCCAGATCCTCCACAGAAATGGTGGAGAAGGGCCACAGGTCGCGCGGCGGAACGACGGTCACCTTGTCAGCCATCGCCGAACGGGAGTGGTGGCGGCGGAGAGGATGAGGGTAGAGAACCACCGCCGGCCCCCCTTCCGGGTATATAAAGGCCCGGGCGAGATCCACTCAAAACTTCGCCCGAACCCGCCGCGAAATTCAAACTCGAAGGTGAAACGGTCTTTCTGTTCCTCGAACGACTCGCGCACGCGCAACAGACGCCCCGCGAATCACCCGTCCCGTCGCATTAACTCCTTGTCAGGGCAAGCGACACCTCTAGCAGGCGAAGCGGGCGTCGTTTCACCTTCGTCATGATGGCCGCGTCAAAAAAGGTGTGCCACATTATTTAAATTCATATCGTTTTTCTTTTCCTCTCTCTCTCTCTTGCCACAGGGATCGGGAAAGGGGATATTTTGAAAAAGGATCCTTCCCAGCGAAGGAAACGGGCCCCGAGCCCTCCTACTGATCAGGGGTTCGAAGGTTGCGCCCTGCGGGGTTCGGCAACCGCCCCAAAGCACTCGGGCTCCGCGCCCATTACTGATCAGGGGTTCGAAGGCCGGCCCCTCGGAAGGGTTCGACAGCCGCCCCAGAGCACGCAGAGTCAAGGATGACCCTGGGTACGTCCGTTACATGGCCGAGGCTCGGGCTACACTCCCAAGGTACCCTAGGACATTTCCGAGACCAGCGGGAACAATTTGTAATGGAATCCCACCGGAGGGAGGCATCGAGCCCTCGGACCCTATCGAATGGGTCCGGGTCCAGCAAATCACCTGCAGGTACTTTTGGAGCGCGCCTCTGGGCCACTAGCCGACCCTTATCGAACGGGGCTCGGGCGTCCACTCGGATCACCCGTTAGCAACTCACTGGAAACACCATGGTCGGTGCCCTCCGAGGGTAACATGGTGCTTCCCCCCCTTCCTCCTTGCGGAAAGGCGACGAAGGGGCATACAATAAAAGTCGAGACGGTCCTTGATCGTCCTCTTGCTCCGTGCAGAGGCTCGGGGGCTGCTCTCGCACTAGGCTACAGCCAAACTGTTGACCACGTCAACGAACCAGCTTAAAAACTCGGAGCCTGACCGTGCACCCGGGCTGCGGCCAGGCCGCATGAGGGAACAACTAGGCCGACCGAGGCATCACGAAAAGAATTAAGACCTCAGAGGAGTCAAACCACTCCTCCGAGGCCTCAGGGGCTACACCCAACGGGTGCGCTCGCGCGCACCCATCAGAACGAAACATAACCGAGAAAAGCTGGTCCCCTCGCAAAAATCCGGCAGAACCTCCAAGCGAGTGCCTACACTCCCTTCGAGGCTTGGGGGCTACTGTCGGGTACCGTAATTAGGTGTACCCCCAACACTCCTAAACACGACCGGTAAATGAAGCGTCCCGATCCTCTGGGACTCAAATGTGATAAAATTACTAGTCCCAGGAGGCTAGTAAACACATTTATACATCAGATGATTCTAGATCTTCTTAAACGAGACAAACCTATAAAGGTGGCGAACAACTTTAAGAGTTGGTCCACAACTCGGGACATATCATCAGAGTGGGGCTAAAGCAGCCCGATATATGCAGCGAAGCAATTCAGCGGTCCAACAGCCACAAGCAAGGTTGGGAACAGTCGTAACTCTTACCCGATCTTTTTTTTCTGAAAAACAACAAATAAGCAAGGGTGAGTACAAACGTACTCAGCAGCCCACCTTCACCCGTGGAATGGGGAAATCAGATATAATGCATGGAATATGTGGAGCTCAGGATATTTTGCAGAAACAACAATATTTTATGCAGAGTTGTTTTGAAAAACATTTTGTATTTTTGCAAAGCGCATCCTCTCCAAAAGGAGCAGGAAGTTTTTCAGTATTATAACAAAATCCCCTGGACTAAACCATCCAGGTATCTCAGCAGTTCCCACTGGTTTTCATTTTCAAAAACAGCTACTGGACTTCCCATCCACCATAGCTCACGGCTCAACCGCCGAACCTTTTTAAAAACCACTTTTCAAAAGCATCTCTTTTTTGGAAAACAAAACATTAATTGCCATACCATACCAGACTCGTCCATTCCTATGGACACAGACTATTCGAATAGGTTTTCAAACTCTGCGCAGAGGTGTACACTTTACCCACTAGTTCGGCTCTGCGATCCCATGGCCAATGAGACCCGAATCCGACTCTCTTTCTTTCCCCGCACGTCCTAACCTTAACGGTTATCCGGAAGGAGTCAGGCCACCACCATGTCCAAACCAGACAAAACTTTCCCCCTCCTTATCCTCTCGGTGCTCCCCAGCCTTCATAACCCTGGGGTTGGACCGTACGAGTTCAGATTGAGTGACTGCCCACACAGTCTCGAGTGGTTGTACTATTAAAGAGTACAGGTAGTGAAGATGACAAACCGGTCCTTATATGAGGGGACAATCCTTCTGCTCACGCCTAAACCAGCTGAGCCAACACCTTAGGCCCTCCCCTAAACCAGGGAGTCCCTGATTATCCCACTCACAAGGTGATAAGGGTGAAAACCCTTCATCACACACATTTTGAAAAGCATTTTCTTTTGAAAACTCACACCTGTTCTCAAATCATTTGGAACATATATATCAGGGATTGATTGCGGCAAGCGGCTGGGTGGCCATAATAACTTGTCTCAAAATCATATCATGCATAAAATAACAGGCTGAGGGTTGTGGTTGAAAAATCATAGGTAATTTATGCATCAAAGGGATTCAGTGAGCTTGCCGTGCTTATTCGGCGAAGGGGGAAGGGGAGCTCGCGGAATTGGCTTCTGGCTCCACCGCCTAGCGTAGACTCGCGGATCTAGCCTCCACGAGACGGCACGAACGCTCCGATAACTATGCAACATGAACAAGCAAACATACAAACGAGCAAGTATACCAACAAATATTTAGTATAGTGGTCAGAATAGTGATACATGGATGGGTAGAGTCTTGAGTAGAATATGTGTCATGTGGTGTTGAGATACTACTAGTGGTGGAGCGGAGGTGCTTACCAGGAGGGTGGACTGGAGGCGAAGCGACACTATGCGTGTAGCCGGCAGAGCAGAGTAACTGAGTGGGTGGGGTGTTTGCCTTGGCTGAGGGTGTTGAGTGTGTGTGGAGAGGGAGAGGGTAGCTGGGTGTATTTATAGCTGGGTGTATGTGGTGTAGCACAGTGAAGTTCACTGTTGGTGAGAATAGTGACGAATGAATCGTCTGACTTAGTATGAACAGGAGAGTTATAGGCAGAATATGGGACAAGAGTATTTTGGGAGTTTTCTGGAATATGGACCATGCTTAAGGGATGACATGGTTAGATAGGGAATAGTTTGATAAGAATTTAGAAACGAGGATTATTGGAATCTGAGTTTGGAAGCCTGGTTCGAAGGAATCTTAAAGTTAAGGGTGCTCAACTTGGAGAAACCTGGGATGGGTGACCAGATGGGAAGTTCCCTACTGGAAGGAAAATCACAGTGACCGGAGTTCGTATGACTGGAATATGGGTCTGGCTGGTCTTAGGTGGACTGGACAGCATGATGTATGAGTAGTTGAAATTTGGGGTGATCGGCTAATCGATGAATAGTAACGACGAATAGTAATGATGAATAGTGGTGACGAAAAAGTTACTAGATATCATCGATGAGTAGTAACGATGATGAATAGTAACGATGATGAATAGTAACACTGAATAGTAACGATGGTGAATAGTGTCAGTGAATGGTAATGATGAATAGTAATGGTGAATAGTGATGGTGAATAGTCGTATGAACGAACGATGAATAGGAACTATGAACGAACGATGAACGATGAATAGGAACTATGAACGAACGGACGAATGATCGAATGATCGGACGAACGAACGATCGGAATTTAGGCAGCATAACGGCAGGACAAAGATTATCTGGAAGAACGATGAATAGGGACCATGAACGAACGATGAACAATGAATAGGAACTATGAACGAACGATGAACGATCGAATGATCGAACGAACGAACGATCGGAATTTCGGCAGCATAACGGCAGGACAAAGATTATTTGGATGAACGAACGGACGAACGATCGAGTGATCGGACGAACGAACGATCGGAATTTCGGCAGCATAACGGCAGGACAAAGATTATCTGGAAGAACGATGAATAGGGACTATGAACGAACGATGAACGATGAATAGGAACTATGAACGAACGATGAATGATCGAACGAACGAACGATCGGAATTTCGGCAGCATAACGGTAGGAAAAAGATTATTTGGACGAACGAACGGACGAACGATCGGACGAACGGACGAACGAACCATGAACGATCGGACGAACGAACGAACAAACTAAGAACAGGGGACGAACGATCGAAGAACGATCGAACGATCCTTGTGCTAGTGTGTGCTTGTGTGGAACATGGAGTGGGTGTGTGTGGGGGGGGAGAGAGTTGCCATGAAATGGCTTGGGGTGGGATGAGAGGAGGCCCTTGCCCCTCTATTTATAGCCATGGTGGGGGGATTAGGGGGAGGGATGAGAGGATTAGTGGGAGGATGAGAGGATTAGTGGGAGATTAGCATGTATTTGTCTTGTATAAGTGAGATTAGCTTGTAGAGCTCACCGTATGACACTGGAGGCATACGTATACGTATGAACATGAGGAAAGTTATGAAGAAAATATTTATAGGGACTTGCCCACATATTTTAAACAGTGGTGGACCACGACCATCATTGACTGGATTATCTATGTGTGCACCCATTGACGTGAAAGCAAATAAACAATTGTATTGCCTTATGCTTCTGATGAATCTCTTTGAGGTTGTATCACCATCAAATCTTGCAAGAGAAAATAGAGGTTTGGGTCTAGGCATATATGGAGGTATGCTGATCTTGTCACCTTTACAACAATTATTATATGTAATAGATGTAGCACCGTGCCGATTTCGTACTCTTTCAGCATACCAAAAAATAGCATGACAGTGTGAGCACTCGTATTTAGGTTTCCCATGATATGATCTATTTGGATACGAAGCTATGTATGATTTTGGCCCAAAAAGTTCGCGCAGGATTAATTGAATTAAGGATTTGCAGACAAAAAATGGCACAATGTTAGCAAGGTCTTTTTAATAAATATAATTAAGGCCTACCTAAAAAAGAGGTATTCGTATATCACATTACCTTTAAGTGACTGTATGTACTCATTTGTGAAATAGGCACACTGTGAAGTCGTCGTTGTAGTCATCATTGAGTCTTTTTTCGAACAAAAGAAGTAATGTAATGTAGCATCCCAAAAATTCAAATCTTGAAATTTTCTCAAACTCGCTCTAAATTCAAAATGAATTTCAAATTTCATTTCAAAATGTTTGTTTGCGAGTTGATATCAACAAATAAAAGTATAGTGGTCTATATTCTCTCCAAAATCCTCCTCAAAATATCCCACAAATGTTTCTCCAATGATCCCCCTCAAGTTCTTTCCAGAAATACTGCCCAAATATTCCACCGATAATTCTCCAGATATTTTCCTCCTCAGAAATACCTTCAGAATCAATTTTCAAGTCCCTACAAACATTTTCTTCAAAACTTTTCTCATGCTCATACGTATACGTACGCCTCCGGTGTCATACGGTGAGCTCTACAAGCTAATTACACTCATATAAGACAAATCCATGCTAATCTCCCACTAATCCTCTCATCCTCCCACTAATCCCCTCATCCCTCCCCCTAATCCCCCCACCATGGCTATAAATAGAGGGGCAAGGGCCTCCTCTCATCCCACCCCAAGCCATTTCATGGCAACTCTCTCCACTCCCCCCCACACGCCCACTCCACCTCCCACACAAGCACACACTAGCACAAGGATCGTTCGGTCGTTCTTCGATCGTTCGTGCACCTGTTCTTAGTTTGTTCGTTCGTTCGTCCGATCGTTCGATCGTTCGTCCGATCGTTCATGGTTCGTTCGTCCGATCGTTCGATCGTTCGTTCGTCCAAATAATCTTTTTCCTGTCGTTATGCTGCCGAAATTCCGATCGTTCGCTCGTTCGATCGTTCATCGTTCGTTCATAGTTCCTATTCATCGTTCATCGTCACTATTCATCGTTCATCGTTCGTTCATATGACTATTCACCATCACTATTCATCGTTACTATTCACCGTTACTATTCATCGATCATCTGATCACCCCAAATTTCAACTACTCATCCGTCATGCTGTCTAGTCCACCTAAGACCAGCCAGACCAATATTCCAGTCATCCGAACTCCGGTGACTTTGATTTTCCTTCCAGTAGGGAACTTCCCATCTGGTCACCCATCCCAGATTTCTCCAAGTTGAGCACGCTTAACTTTAGGATTCTTTCAAGCCAGACTTCCAAAAAGAAAGGTGAACCATGTTTGCATGGATACGTCTTCAATCCTATAAAACCTGGCCCAAGATACCACAGCCCACTCAGACCAGAATACCACAACATTCCAGCTATTTGGGTCCCGTCTTACTATTGTCTGATGTGACACAGTAGGTAGGAACAGTTTCCACCAACATAAACCTCTGCCCAAGAAAAGCCCAAAAATAATTCCTCGCACCCCGCTCAAAAATACATTTGTATTTTTGATTTTCCAAATATCTCTAAATATTCAAATTCTAGAATATTCCAAGAATATTCCTTTCCTTTCTTTTTCTTCCTATGATTATAAAATCCAAAACTCCTCCATCCAAACTCAGATTCCAGTCATTCTTGTTTCTAAATTCTTGTCAAATTATTCCCTATCCAACCATGTCATACCTTAAGCATGGTTCATATTCCAGAAAACTCCCAAAATACTCTTGTTCATATCCTGCCTATAATTTCCCTGTTTAGACTAAGTCAGACGATTCATTCGTCACCATTCTCACCAATAGTGAACTTCACTGTGCTACACCACATACACTGAGCTATAAATATACCCAGCTACCCTCTCCCTCTCCACACACACTCAACACCCTCAGCCAAGGCAAACACCCCACCCACTCAGTTACTCTGCTCTGCCGGCTACACGCATAGTGTCGCTTCGCCTCCAGTCCACCTTCCTGGTAAGCACCTCCGCTCCACCACTAGTAGTATCTCAATACCACATGACACAGATTCTACTAAAGACTCTACCCGTCCATATATCTCTATTCTGACCACTATACTAAATATTTGTTGGTATACTTGCTTGTTTGTATGTTTGCTTGTTCATGTTGCATAGTTATCGGAGCATTCGTGCCGTCTCGTGGAGGCCAGATCTGCAAGTCTACGCCAGGCAGTGGAGCTAGGAGCCAGTTCCGCGAGCTT
This sequence comes from Zea luxurians, assembly GCA_029449295.1. NCBI lineage: Eukaryota > Viridiplantae > Streptophyta > Magnoliopsida > Poales > Poaceae > Zea > Zea luxurians. Next base: position 22,072,117 of record JAOPSE010000009.1, on the reverse strand, counting down.
TCCCTTCCCCCTTCGTCGGATAAGCACGGCAAGCTCACTGGATCCCTTTGATGCATAAATTACCTATGATTTTTCAACCACAACCCTCAGCCTGTTATTTTATGCATGATATGATTTTGAGACAAGTTATTATGGCCACCCAGCCGCTTGCCGCAATCAATCCTTGATACATTTGTTACAAATGATTTGAGAAAAGGTGTGAGTTTTCAAAAGAAAATGCTTTTCAACATGTGTATGATGAAGGGTTTTCACCCTTATCACCTTTGAGTAGGGATGATCAGGGACTCTCTGGTTTAGGGGAGGGCCTAAGATGATGGCTCAGCTGGTTTAGGTGTGAGCAGAAGGATTGTCCCCTCATATAAGGACCGGTTTGTCATCCTTCACTACCTGTACTCATGATAAGTACAACCACTCGAGACTGTGTGGGCAGTCACTCAATCTAAACTCGTACGGTTCAAACCCCAGGGTTATGAAGGCTGGGGAGCACCGGGAGGACAAGGAGGGGGAATGTTTTGTCCGGTTTGGGCATGGCGGTGGCCTGACTCCTTCCGGTATAACCGTTAAGGTAGGGACGTGCGAGGAAAGAAAGAGATTCGGATTCGGGTCTCACTAGCTATGAGATCGCAGAGCCGGACTAGTGGGTAAAGTGTACATCTCTGCGCAGAGTTTGAAAACCTATTCGAATAGTCTGTGTCCACAGGAATGGACGAGTCTGTTATGGTATGGCAATTAATGTTTTGTTTTACAAAAAAAGGTGCGTTTGAGAAAAGTGGTTTTTAAAAGGTCCGGCGGTTGAGCCGTGAGCTATGGTGAACGGGAAGTCCAGTAGCTGTTTTTGAAAATGAAAACCAGTGGGAAACTGCTGAGATACCTGGATGGTTTAGTCCAGGGGATTTTGTTCTATATTGAAAAACTTTCTGCTCCTTTGGGAGAGGATGCGCTTTGAAAAATACAAAATGTTTTACAAAACAACCCTGCATAAAATATTGTTGTTTCTGCAAAATATCCTGAGCTCCATATCTTCCATGCATTATATCTGATTTCCCCATTCCGTGGGTGAAGGTGGGCTGCTGAGTACGTTTGTACTTACCCTTGCTTATTTGTTGTTTTTCAGAAAAATGAGATCGGGTAAGAGTTACGACTGTTCCCAACCTTGCCTGTGGCTGTTAGACCGCTGATTTGCTTCACTGCGTATATCGGGCTGCTTCAGCCCCACTCTTATGATATGTCCTGAGTTATGGACCAACTCTTAAAGTTGTTCGCCACCTTTATAGGTTTGTCTCGTTTATGCAGATCTGTAATCATCTGATGTATAAATGTGTTTACTAGCCTCCTGGGACTAGTAATTGTATCACATTTGAGTCCCAGAGGATTGGGGGCACTTCAGGTGGTATCAAAGCTGTTAGGTTGGCCGCAGGACGTAACCCTTAGTCTGATCCAAAAGTTTTTGAGTCAAAACTATTTTCTTGAAAAAAATTCTTGCTCTCATCTCTCCATTTCAAAAATGTTTTCCCCTTTCCTTCTATCAGAAGTCAGATGGAGGTTCGGTGCCAAACCAGCTTTTGCCAGAATGAAGATGGTTTCCCCGAGTTGCTGAGAGCATGCACAGTTTGTCTCGGAATCAGGAGCCAGCCAGAGTATGATGGTCGTGAATTCGTCGAGCATGGCACAGAGAAGTGTGTCGTGACTGTATACATTGGATCCAGTCCACGCCATGTGGAATGGAGTGTCACTGCTGCGGGGCACAGATTCAAAGACACCTGCCAAGTCGTCGCCCGCAAGGCATTGAGGGCCCTGTGTCAGATCTATGAAGAAGAAGTGGCCGACACCCCGCTCAGATTCTTTCCACCCTTTCAGAGAAACCGTCCCATTTGGATGGCCAGGATGCATGCATTGGAAGGGCAGCAGCTGCTTGAGGACGACCCCACAGTCGTGTACCTCACTGCATACCTGCTCACCCTAGATGCACAGTATGATTTCTTGGCTCGGCACCACCGTCAGATGATTGCCCGAGCTGAAGATGCAGAGAAGCGCAACCGTCAGCTCCATGTGGATCTCACCACAGCTCAAGCCCGTGCAATTGCCTTGGAAAGTCGTGAAGTCATTGCTGTCGAAGCCCTGAAGCAAGCCAAGGATGAGCATGTCCAGAAGTTGATGGAGGCCTACTTGGTAACCCATAACCAACGTAGAGCCCTGCGGATCCAAGAGCCCGCTCCATCCAACCCAGTTCAACCCAGGAGAGCTGAAGATCCCCAGATTCTTGAAGGTCACCCGGTCTCTATCAGAGGAGAGAAGAAGATTTGGGAACTCCCGGAAGGAGCCATAGTCTTGGAAGGAATTCCAGTCTTCCCTCAGGCTATGGATAAGCAAGAGCACCCTGAATCCTCCCAAGATCCCCCACCAGAGTTGTTTGAGCCCCTCACCATGAAGAAGATTCCAGCACCATCCCGTGAGATCAAAGAAGAAGCTGCAAGCACCCCGCCAGCACCGTTGCCCTCTGAGGAGCTACAAGAGCCAGTCCAGGTTGAAGAAGAGTTCGACCCCGTGTTGCCATCTCAGTCGCCGCCAGAAGAAGTCATCAACATCATCTCCCTCTTGACCCATCCAGGAGATGTCTCAGATTGAAGTTGTGCGCCAGCCTTGCCAGAAGAGAAGCTGCTTGGTCTAAGTTAGTTATGCCCAGTCCTCTGCATGCATTGGGTAGTGAAGTTTTTCTTCACTTTGGCTAGAGCCCTGCGTGTATGAGAGGTAACCATGTAGCTGCGTGTTTTGAAAAACTCTAATTGTGTGCCCCCCTAGGGCATTTCAAAATGAATTTCGCTTGATGTTTTCCTCCCTTTTGAGTGCATGTGAGATGCTTTAACGTTAGTGCTCATAAGTTGCATTTAGCATAGTTCTCAGTTCAGGAGCCGAGCAATAGTAGTTATGCTTAGCCCCCGAATCTGAGTAGTCCGTGCTTTGAAAAACTCTATTATTCCCTTATTCAAAATATTTGATTTGTTTGTGCTTATCATTGTTGAGCTTGTGTGTTTTCTTTCTTTTTAAGAAAGGTTTTCTCTAAAAACATAGATCACAAATTAGAGCTAATCCTCACCTTATGCTTCCATTCTCATCTTAACCCATCTCAAGAGAAAAGTGCCTTACCCAAGAAGATACCGGGAAGCTTACCCTTGAAGCCCGGAATAAGCTACAGAAGGAACCTATCCAACCGCTCAGTCAAAAGGGTCGACCGTGAGAATCAAAGCAATTCCCCTGAGTCAAAGTAAACAGAAAAAGAGGACAGAAGAAGTTATTACCATACAGAGAGGCAAAGATTCTTGAAACCAGAGACCACAAACATCAGGGTCATCGACCCCACCACTCAACCGTGCCCCCCCTCGCACGCGTGCCCGCCTCCATGCGCACTACCACCGCCCCACCCTTTTTGCAGCGCACCCACTACTACCATCGTCGCCGACAACACCTGCCCCCTCCCCATGTCGCCTCTGCTACCTCGTGTCACCTGCTCCATCACCCCACTCCACACCCCCCCGGGCACCACCGCTTGCCTATAAAACTCCCCCACCAGCTCCCTCAACTCCCATCTCGCTCAAAGCAAAGCACACTCCAGATAAATCCCCTCTACCAAATCGCAAGCAACTCCATTTTCCACTCCCTCGCCCCTAAGATCACAATGCTTGGTGATTCTTGGGTTGAAGACTGTTGTACATGGTTCATAGTCTTTGGTTTCCTCCAATGTGTGATGGTAATACTCTTTGATAGAATCCTCCAGTGGGAAGAGCAAAGAGAAAGAAAGGATCAGTGAAAATAAGATAGTGAAGAGAAGATAAGAAGAAGGTTCTCCCAGAATCAACTCTGTGACAGTCATTTCTCGGCAGCCTGGTCAAACAGCAATAGCAGAAGAAGGCCCCGTAACACCCTTGTTATGAGGTACTTCAAGGAGTTCAAATCCCCAAGATTCAAGAATTCTACCCTCATTCTTTTTAAGTGGGGTAGTGTTCCAGTAAGGTTCCTGTTGTGAAGAAATAAAAGAAGAAGGCCTGTAGCAAGCTTGTGGAGGACCCGATCATCGAAGCATATAAGTTTCTGGATGAGAAGTGGTCACCCAAGTTTTATTGATGAAGCACTAGAAGACCAATCAAGGAAGGAATCCATGTGGAAGTTCGCAAGAGAAAGGTTTGTGTTGGCATCGATGCTCCCTCAATAAGCTAGCTGCCAAGCGAAAGCCAGAAGCCTGAAGATGATCTTTGAGTAGCCAGAATCAGTGTTTGCAATCGGCAACCAGATGCTCCTCAAAGGCCAGATTTTGTTGAAGTTCCATCTCTTCGAAGAGTCTACAAAGTGAAGATATGTAGCTGAAGTAAAGCTATACCCATAACCCTTCTATGCTGAATCTCGAGGACGAGATTCCTTTTAAGTGGGGTAGATTTGTAGCATCCCAAAAATTCAAATCTTGAAATTTTCTCAAACTCGCTCTAAATTCAAAATGAATTTCAAATTTCATTTCAAAATGTTTGTTTGCGAGTTGATATCAACAAATAAAAGTATAGTGGTCTATATTCTCTCCAAAATCCTCCTCAAAATATCCCACAAATGTTTCTCCAATGATCCCCCTCAAGTTCTTTCCAGAAATACTGCCCAAATATTCCACCGATAATTCTCCAGATATTTTCCTCCTCAGAAATACCTTCAGAATCAATTTTCAAGTCCCTACAAACATTTTCTTCAAAACTTTTCTCATGCTCATACGTATACGTACGCCTCCGGTGTCATACGGTGAGCTCTACAAGCTAATTACACTCATATAAGACAAATCCATGCTAATCTCCCACTAATCCTCTCATCCTCCCACTAATCCCCTCATCCCTCCCCCTAATCCCCCCACCATGGCAATAAATAGAGGGGCAAGGGCCTCCTCTCATCCCACCCCAAGCCATTTCATGGCAACTCTCTCCACTCCCCCCACACGCCCACTCCACTTCCCACACAAGCACACACTAGCACAAGGATCGTTCGGTCGTTCTTCGATCGTTCGTGCACCTATTCTTAGTTTATTCGTTCGTTCGTCCGATCGTTCATGGTTCGTTCGTCCGATCGTTCGATCGTTCGTCCGTTCGTTCGTCCAAATAATCTTTTTTCTGTCGTTATGCTGCCGAAATTCCGATCGTTCGCTCGTTCGATCATTCGATCGTTCATCGTTCGTTCATAGTTCCTATTCATCGTTCATCGTCACTATTCATCGTTCATCGTTCGTTCATACGACTATTCACCATCACTATTCATCGATCATCTGATCACCCCAAATTTCAACTACTCATCTGTCATGCTGTCCAGTCCACCTAAGACCAGCCAGACCCATATTCCAGTCATCCAAACTCCGGTGACTTTGATTTTCCTTCCAGTAGGGAACTTCCCATCTGGTCACCCATCCCAGATTTCTCCAAGTTGAGCACGCTTAACTTTGGGATTCTTTCAAGCCAGACTTCCAAAAAGAAAGGCGAACCATGTTTGCATGGATACGTCTTCAATCCTATAAAACCTGGCCCAAGATACCACAACCCACTCAGACCAGAATACCACAGCATTCCAGCTATTTGGGTCCCGTCTTACTGTTGTCTGATGTGACACAGTAGGTAGGAACAGTTTCCACCAACATAAACATCTGCCCAAGAAAAGCCCAAAAATAATTCCTGGCACCCCGCTCAAAATACATTTGTATTTTTGATTTTCCAAATATCTCTAAATATTCAAATTCTAGAATATTCCAAGAATATTCCTTTCCTTTCTTTTTCTTCCTATGATTATAAAATCCAAAACTCCTCCATCCAAACTCAGATTCCAGTCATTCTTGTTTCTAAATTCTTGTCAAATTATTCCCTATCCAACCATGTCATACCTTAAGCATGGTTCATATTCCAGAAAACTCCCAAAATACTCTTGTTCATATCGTGCCTATAATTTCCCTGTTTAGACTAAGTCAGACGATTCATTCGTCACCATTCTCACCAATAGTGAACTTCACTGTGCTACACCACATACACCGAGCTATAAATATACCCAGCTACCCTCTCCCTCTCCACACACACTCAACACCCTCAGCCAAGGCAAACACCCCACCCACTCAGTTACTCTGCTCTGCCGGCTACACGCATAGTGTCGCTTCGCCTCTAGTCCACCCTCCTGGTAAGCACCTCCGCTCCACCACTAGTAGTATCTCAATACCACATGACACAGATTCTACTAAAGACTCTACCCATCCATATATCTCTATTTTGACAACTATACTAAATATTTGTTGGTATACTTGCTTATTTGTATGTTTGCTTGTTCATGTTGCATAGTTATCAGAGCATTCGTGTCGTCTTGTGGAGGCCAGATCTACAAGTCTACGCCAGGCAGTGGAGCTAGGAGCCAGTTCCGTGAGCTTCCCCTTCCCCCTTCGCCGGATAAGCACGGCAAGCTCACTGGATCCCTTTGATGCATAAATTACCTATGATTTTTCAACCACAACCCTCAGCCTGTTATTTTATGCATGATATGATTTTGAGACAAGTTATTATGGCCACCCAGCCGTTTGCCGCAATCAATCCTTGATACATTTGTTACAAATGATTTGAGAAAAGGTGTGAGTTTTCAAAAGAAAATGCTTTTCAACTTGTGTATGATGAAGGGTTTTCACCCTTATCACCTTTGAGTAGGGATGATTAGGGACTCTCTGGTTTAGGGGAGGGCCTAAGATGATGGCTTAGCTGGTTTAGGTGTGAGCAGAAGGATTGTCCCCTCATATAAGGACCGGTTTGTCATCCTTCACTACCTGTACTCATGATAAGTACAACCACTCGAGACTGTGTGGGCAGTCACTCAATCTAAACTTGTACGGTTCAAACCCCAGGGTTATGAAGGCTGGGGAGCACCGGGAGGATAAGGAGGGGGAATGTTTTGTCCGGTTTGGGCATGGCGGTGGCCTAACTCCTTCCGGTATAACCGTTAAGGTAGGGACGTGCGAGGAAAGAAAGAGATTCGGATTCGGGTCTCACTAGCTATGAGATCGCAGAGCCAGACTAGTGGGTAAAGTGTACACCTCTGCGTAGAGTTTGAAAACCTATTCGAATAGTCTGTGTCCATAGGAATGGACGAGTCTGGTATGGTATGGCAATTAATGTTTTATTTTCCAAAAAAAGGTGCGTTTGAGAAAAGTGGTTTTTAAAAGGTCCGGCGGTTGAGCCGTGAGCTATGGTGGACGGGAAGTCCAGTAGCTGTTTTTGAAAATGAAAACCAGTGGGAAACTGCTGATATACCTGGATAGTTTAGTCCAGGGGATTTTATTCTATATTGAAAAACTTCCTGCTCCTTTGGGAGAGGATGCGCTTTGAAAAATACAAAATGTTTTACAAAACAACCCTGCATAAAATATTGTTGTTTCTGCAAAATATCCTGAGCTCCATATATTCCATGCATTATATCTGATTTCCCCATTCCGTGGGTGAAGGTGGGCTGCTGAGTACGTTTGTACTCACCCTTGCTTATTTGTTGTTTTTTAGAAAAAGGAGATCGGGTAAGAGTTACGACTGTTCCCAGCCTTGCCTGTGGCTGTTGGACCGCTGATTTGCTTCACTGCGTATATCGGGCTGCTTCAGCCCCACTCTGATGATATGTCCTGAGTTGTGGACCAACTCTTAAAGTTGTTCGCCACCTTTATAGGTTTGTCTCGTTTATGCAGATCTGTAATCATCTGATGTATAAATGTGTTTACTAGCCTCCTGGGACTAGTAATTGTATCACATTTGAGTCCCATAGGATTGGGGGTGCTTCATGTAATTAGAAATTTTATTTATTTATTCATGAAGGAATTGTAACCACGTTTGGTTCCATCACATTTGGCTAAGTTGGCATTACCTCTTCTGCCGAGTCTATTTTGGTTAAGTAACAATCTTCGGGTTTTCCGTGCTTCTGCAGCATTTGTGGGTAGTGGTATATACGGAGTAAAAGAGTCTGAAAACAGAGGCCATCTACCAAGTCAATAACTGACTGTTTTTTATATTCATTATTTAATCTGCTACGAATGTGCAAGATAAGAACATACTGCGTTTCCTTTTGTTCACGCGTTTTTTGTTGATGCTTTCTGCATCTGTCGATTGGGGATTCATTTTTTTATAAGTTATACTCGTAACCTGTTATTGTTCAATGACCTTTAATTAAGTAGGAATAGGAATTCAATAGGCAAAGAGAAATAAAGAGAGAGCTAAATAGAGATGATATGATGATTTATGCTTGAGTAAGGAGGACATAGAAAATAGGTAATTGTGTTTAATTAATATGAGCACATATGTGTGCGTATTATATATGCACATGCACATTTATAAGACATATAAATATGTAAGTACGTGGGCATTGGCGATGCTAATCATCTATGCTTCCACAGTTTAATATAAATATATAAGTATGTGGACATTGGCGATGCTAATCATCTATGCTTCCACAGTTTAATATAGCAACACTCATAAATATATGGCAATATCATCATTTTTTATTGGTATTGGTATGTTTACTTGTGTAACACATTGAAGAAACATAGAAGTGAGCGTGTTGTCTGAAATAAAAACTCGTACCTGTTCTGGAAGTAGATACAGTCTTTTCAAATTAACTCTACATTAGATATCCTTCCAGTTGAATTTTGCAGTAGATGGAAGAGAGTAAACACCCTGCAATAGTTAAGAATGAACTGGTCAGAAAATGATTTATCGATGTCGAGGAGTGTCTGGTAATTCAACTTGATACATTCATTGATGATACCTGATCCTTTAGGGGCTATAACACTTCAGAAGCAAGCTCTGTCTGTTCCAAGTGTTTCAGCGACCTGTTCCGTTTTGTTCAAATTATAAGTTGCTATATGTACGCTAAAGAAATTTCTTTAGAAGAAAGGATAACAAATTTATAAGTCGTTATATGTAGTAGTTAAATGTGTCAAGCAAAAGTACTTGTTTTCATATTTGTTGGGTGGACGAACCTGATATTGATAGGAAAAAATGCAGGATGTAATAACAGATCCTTGATGGTTCTAAGCAACGAAACGGTCCAGCGAGAGGACATGCAAGATGTGGAATTAACATATCAAATCTTGATGGTGCCTTAGTAAACAAATCAAGTTTAGTCAAGTAATGAGAAAGGGTCGCCAAAGTGAAATCATGTTTGCTCCGGACACAGGATAATGGTAACTGCTTTTCCTATACGGATTAATGTAAGGAGAATGGTGGGAGTGGCTACTGCTGCTTTCGCTGCTAGACAGCCAGGCTTCTTTTCGTGCTCTCATTTTACATCTACCTGATATTCATTTGACAAAAAAACCTATCTCCTCTCTACCTGTCAGTGTGAGTAGCCATGTGTAAATCTATAGCATATCATTGGAAACTAGAGCATGTACATGCAGTTGCGCATTCCTGGAAACTGGAGCAAAGTTCGAGGCACTGCAGTCGGCATAGGCAGCAGACAGCAGGCCAGCAGTTGGGACCGAGTCGATCCGAAGGGCGAAGAGCTGCTGCCCTGCCGGTACCGGGGTTTGGCCGACTCGCTAGTCGCTCACACTCAGGCGGTCGTGGCCCTTTGGGAGACGACGGAGACGAAGTATTCGTATACGCTTTACTGGAACATTCCAGGCGACGGTAGAATGAGAAGAAACTGTGTCCATTGATGAGAAATCCCTAAACCCTAAAAGAGAGGCAGCTAGGATGCGGCGGCCCGAGGGGAGAGGTGGAGCTGGGATGTGGTGGCCCGACGCGGATTCGAACAGGAGGTGGGAGGAAAATGAAAATGCAAGGTGTGGAATAAGAAGCACCTGCGTCGCCTTCTTCGCCTCGGCTCCTCCGCGCGGGTGCACCTCTGCTCTTTCGCCCAGCTAGAAGGTACGGTGGTGTTTTCTCCCTTTATTTTTATCAGCCATTTGTTTTGTTTTTTTAATTTTGTTCTGGAGGTTTCGAGCACGGACCGGAAGGCAGACACAACGTCTCGTTAGGATCTGCAAGGGAAAGATTGATGTAGAGCGCTGATTCGCGATCGGACGACAGGAATTAATTAAGCTAACATGGCCGAATGCTGGGCGAGCTTTGCGTCAACGTTTATTATATAGAAATATGCATGGCTCATTAGATTACGTATTGGCAAACAATGCTAAACTCTGTGTTTTTCTTGTTAAGTTAGAATTATTTTTTATTTGTCACAATTTATTTTTAAAATGAACTAGTAGATGACAAATATTCGATAACTGAGTTAGTATACAAAAAGATGTACATGCACACTCGATAATCCCTGCCAGAATACGGCCACGCAGGAAAGCCCACACAGGAATACGGCCCAGGGCCAGCGTACAGCCAAACACAGATCCCTCCGCATGTCTCAAGTAGTCTCGTTTAGTTAGGTAGTGTTTGGTTGAAGAACCAAGTACAACGGAGCCGTTCTGTCCCAGTTTTATTGTTGTTTGGTTATAAAGTAACTAGAACGGAGTGACTTCAATTAAGGAATATTCTCCTTAGATCTGAAACCAAACAAAAAACAGAGCCGCTCCGTTCCAGCTTATCAAACATAGAACAGAGCGGCTCCGTTCCTAGAATCAGAAATGCAACGACTCCGTTCTACTTGGCTTCTTAACCAAACACTACGATGCAAGCAAGCTGGCGTACAACGGAGCGGAGCCAAGCTGAAGAAATGGAGCGTCACGGTGTCACCGAACTATCTAAGAAAGATATATCCATTGGTCGTGAGATGCGCTTCCGTGCCACACGTTTTTAATTGGGAGAGGTGCCGCAGCTCAACCCCTCTACGGCAGGGCCGTTCAAAATTTTTCTCCAAGGGAGCACAAAGGCAGCAGACTAGGAGAGAACAAGTTTAAAAAACACCGCAATTAACCAGCTCACCCCGGCTAACCCACCCCCACCAGGCCACCACCACCACCATACCAGGAGAGAGAAAAGAGAGAGGCGCCTCCACTCGTGACTCGTGAGTCGTGATCTCCCCTCTCTCGTCCGTCTGGTCCTCCTGTCCAGAGGCGTTCTCTCTCCCTCCCCCTTTCCTCTGGTCATCGCACCCGTCTCCCCGCTCTGACTCCGCCCGCGCCGCCGACTCCCAGCACGGCCCCCAGGCTTCATCTCCGCCGCCGTCGCCGCCTCGCTCCGATCGACCCCCGAAACGCCGGAAACCGTGGGCTTCGTGTGATGACCCGTGGCCGCGGCTAGGGTTCGCCGGGCGTGAGTCAGTAGCAGATCGGCGAAGAGAACAACGCCAAGGAAACAGGTGAGTTGGATTTCAGGTGTCTGTTCCTATTTCATTTCATATTCTCGTCTCAACAAACAGTTACAGTATTTATACATCTGAGATCCAACTAACAGAACGGCTAATGCCTTGGCTAATCACTTATTACAGCCCATAGAAGATTAATACGGCCCTAATATGGCCCAAACCCTAATACTCGAAAGATCCACTAATACTCCATACCTGCGCCTAAGCACCGCCACCTTGGGTCATCACATCTCCCCCGGCATCAAAAGACGCTTGTCCCCAAGCGTGCGCTGTAGGAAACCTTACTTTCACCGCTTCATAGTCTTCCCAGGTAGCTGCATCCGCCGGAAGACCTGTCCATTTGACCAGCACCTGGACAATAGCATTGTTTCCTTTACGTACCATCCTTCGATTCAGAATTTGTTCAGGCTCAACATCCCCTTGGGACAGATCAACCAAGAGAGGAAGTTCGGTGTAAACTGGAGAATAACACGGATGAAACGGCTTAAGTTGAGACACATGAAACACTGGATGCACCTGAGCATCAGGTGGCAATTCCAACTTATATGCCACTGCCCCAACTCGAGCTGTAATCTTGTAAGACCCAAAAAACTTAAAGGACAATTTAGGACAAGGCCGATTCACCACTGTCTTCTGTGCATATGGTTGAAGTTTTAACAGCACTAATTCTCCTACTTGAAACTCTCTTGCTCTTGGTGTTCTGCCCTTATCAGCATATTGCTTCATACGCAACTGTGCTCTAGCCAACTGTTCCTTCAACATGGCAGAAAAAGCATTCCTTTCCTTGACCCACTTAGTGACATCCGGGTCCTCAATATTGATGAGTCTAGGAAGGGCTAGCATAGGAGCATCATAACCATATAACACCTTGAATGGTGTACAACCCAAAACAGCATGATAAGTGGTACTGTACCAATACTCTGCGAGAGCCAACCAACTCTTCCATTTGGTGGGCTGAGAATTGACAGCACACCGGAGATACATCTCCAAGCATTGGTTCACACGCTCACTTTGGCCATCAGTCTGTGGATGATAGGCTGTACACATCAACAGCTTGACCTCCATCAACTGAAACAGGTTCTTCCAAAAACTGCTAGTAAACACTTTATCCCTGTCAGATACCAGCGATTTGGGTACTCCATGTAGCTTAACCACATTGTCCAGAAAGACTTGTGCAACACCCTTTGCAGTAAAAGGATGTTTCAAAGGAAAGAAATGGCTATATTTTGAAAATCTGTCAACCACCACTAATATTGTATCAAACCCTTCCGACTTAGGCAAACCTTCAATGAAATCCATAGTCACATCTTCCCACACACCCTGTGGTACAGGCAAAGGTTGTAATAACGCAGCTGGATGAGTTCTTTCACTCTTGGCCTTTTGACAAATTTCACACTGTTGGACAAACTGGACCACATCTGCTTTTAATCCCCTCCAATAAAACACTTTCTTTACCCGTTGATATGTGGCATGTGTACCAGAATGACCACCAATGGCACTGTCATGCAAAGCTGCCACCAACTTGGTTCTCAGAGCAGAGTTAGCACCAATCCAAATCCTGCCTGCCTTGCGAATAATGCCTTGATACAATGAAAACCCATTCTCATCAGGGCTGCGCACCAACAATTGAGCTATCAACTGTTGAGCTTCAGCATCAGTAGCATAAGAATTCAGCACCTCCTGTACCCAAACTGGTTGCACTTCAGAAATGGCAGCTAAGTCCAATACTGAACTCCTCCTTGACAATGCATCAGCAACGGCATTCTCTGCCCCCTTTTTATATACAATCTGAAATTGCAATCCCATTAACTTGGTCATAGCCTTCTTTTGAAGATCTGACTGTAACTGCTGGTCTCCCAAGAATGTCAAAGATTTGTGATCTGTCTTAATCACAAATGCACCCCTCTGCAAATATTGCCTCCACTTATCTACAACCATAATCAAAGCCAAAAACTCCTTCTCATATATAGAAACTAGGTATGTACCCGTGCGTTGCGACGGAAGTAAAAAATTTGTATGAAACATAGATATGGAATGACAAACATCACTATAATATGCACTAGGTAGATGATGTCTAGTGTGTTGTTCCTCCGTGTTCCATTTTCTATGTCACCAAGCATTGTAATTTTTCGCTTCCTGTCTAGCAGAAGTAGACAAATTTGTAATTAATTGAAAAGTAAACCCATAACAATGCAATCTTATAACTTGAGTATTTACAACAGCGATCAACAACTTAAACCTGCAGTTTAGTTGGCCGTAAGCAAGAATGCGGCTGTTATAGCTAACTATGCAGTTCTCCACCATGGGCACCGCGACAACCTTGAACATGCCATCCTAATGGTTACCCTTGCTCAAAATTCAGATACTAAACTGCTCACATAAACTTCTTGATTGAATTTTGAGTTCGTCAAATAATCTCCCAATTAAGTCCATCATCCTGAACAACACGAAAAAGGAGAAGTTGCACATTTTTGCACAGTTAACACAAAAAAAGTCAGCAGAAGGAAAGAAGGGTGAATGCTAAACTGAGAAACGAGAGTAACAAGAAGACCTGCATGACATGTTCGTCCGTGTCAAGGTCGAAAGTGAATCGGGGCTCAGGTGTCCAATCTAGGTAAGGCTTTGATTCTATTCATATCTAACGCACCACGTCTCCCCTGCAGCGACACCTTAGTGCTGCTAAACGGCCAGATATGGACCGCAACCTACAAATCAGAGCAGTTAAGCGACCATAAGCATTCATGTGCTTGATGAAATGCTAATGGGCACAATTCCGCGCGAGGAGAGCTCTGAGCAGCTCGGACTGTAGTCCAGACGACCGCTCGAGTGTTGGCTCGACCTCCACGACGACGGGCATGCCCACGAGATGCTCATCACTTCGTGTTGGATCAGGGGTAGGGGGGCTCACCTTGACCTGGGTCGGATCTGTTACCGCCACGCGCGTCGCTTCCGGACAGCCGCTCGAGTGCTGGCTCGACCTCCACGATGACGAGCACACCCACGAGACGCTCAACACTTCGTGTCGAATCAGGGAGAGGGAGGCTCACCTTGACCTGGTGAAAGGGAAATGTGCCCTTGGGCCATTTCTAAGTATTTTGGTGACTGAGTGCCAACACATGTGCTTAATTGTGAATTTATGTCCATGGATGAACAAGGTGCAAATCATGAAGTAAAGGTATGTTTCTAAGCCTTAGTACATTGGTTTTGTGTACTAATATACTTGTCTAAGTGTTAGAAACAGAAAGAAGAAGAAGAGAAAAAGACTTGGCTGTGTGCAGCCAAGACTCAGTTCGGTCTGGAGCACCGGACTGTCCGGTGTGCACCGGACAGTGTCCGGTGCGCCAGGCCGACTCGGCGCGAAGTGGCCGCTCTCGGGAATTCGCCGACGGCGTACGGCTAAAATTCACCGGACTGTCCGGTGTGCACCGGACTGTCCGGTGAGCCAACGCTCGGCCGGGCCAACGGTCGGCCGCGCAATCTGCGCGGGACACGTGGCCGAGCCAACGGTCGGAAGACGGCACCGGACTGTCCGGTGTGCACCGGACATGTCCGGTGCGCCAACGGCTCCAGATCTGCCAACGGTCTGCAACGGTCGGCTTCGCTGTTTAAGGAAACAAATCGGGCACCGGACTGTCCGGTGCCCCCGACGACAGAAGGCAGGGATAGCCTTCTAGATTTGCTCTCAACGGCTCCTAGCTGCCTTGGGGCTATAAAAGGAGCCCCTAGGCGCATGGAGGAGAAACACAAGCAACCTTTGAGCATTCTTGATCATCCACACTCAGTCTTTGCGCATTCGTTTGTCATTCTAAGTGTTTCGAGCTCCGTTCTAGTGAGAACTTTGTGATACTCTTGTGAGCTCGATTCTTGGCCGTGTGTGTGCGCGTTTCGCTGTGGATTTGTGTGTGTTGCTTCCCTCCCTTACTCTGTGCTTTGTTGTGATCATATACTTGTAAGGGCAAGAGACTCCAATTTGTGGAGATTCCTTGCAAACGGGATAGTGAAAGGCAAAACAAAACACCGTGGTATTCAAGTGGGTCTTTGGACCGCTTGAGAGGGGTTGATTGCAACCCTCGTCCGTTGGGACGCCACAACATGGAGTAGGCAAGCGTTGGTCTTGGCCGAACCACGGGATAAACCACTGTGTCACCTCTGTGCTTGTTCTCTTGTGGTATTGTGTTTTGTGGAGACTCCTATCTAGCCACTTGGCATTATCCGCGCTAACACTTAACAAGTTTTTGTGGCTATAAGTTCAAGTTTTCACAGGATCACCTATTCACCCCCCCTCTAGGTGCTCTCAATTGGTATCAAAGCCGTTCTCTTCACAAAGGGACTAACCGCCCGAAGAAATGGATCCTAAGGGGAAGGGTATCGTGATCAACGACAAAGAGAAGGAATCCTTCGTCAACGAGCCGAAGGACGACAAGCCTACCGACTCCGGCTCGGGTCATAGACGGAAGGAAGGGAAGAAGAAGAAGACAAGGCGCATCAAGGAGATCGTCTACTACGACAGCGATGAGTCTACTTCTTCCCAAAAGGACGACGACCACAACGACTACGAGAGAAGGAAACCGGTTAATTCGAACTTTTCTTTTGACTACTCTCGTATTCCGCAAAGTTCAAATTCACATTTGCTCTCCATTCCACTCGGCAAGCCCCCACACTTTGATGGAGAGGACTACGGATTTTGGAGCCACAAAATGCGTAGTCATCTATTCTCTCTTCATCCTAGTATATGGGAGATTGTAGAGAGTGGAATGCACTTTGATAGTTCGGATAGTCCCATGTTCATTAATGAACAAATTCATAAGAATGCACAAGCTACTACTGTTCTTCTAGCTTCTTTGTGCAGGGATGAATACCATAAAGTAAGCGGCTTGGATAACGCCAAGCAGATCTGGGACACCCTCAAGATCTCTCATGAGGGAAATGACGTCACCTTGCTCACCAAGATGGAGTTGGTGGAGGGAGAGCTTGGACGGTTCGCAATGATAAGGGGCGAGGAGCCGACACAAACATACAACCGGCTCAAGACTCTTATCAACAAGATAAGGAGCTACGGAAGCACGCGATGGACGGATCACGACGTCGTCCGCCTAATGCTCAGGTCATTTACCGTTCTTGATCCTCATTTGGTGAACAATATACGTGAAAATCCCAGGTACACCAAGATGTCGCCCGAAGAAGTTCTTGGGAAATTCGTTAGCGGGCGAATGATGATCAAGGAGGCAAGGTATGTGGACGACGCCTTGAATGGTCCGATCAACGAGCCGCAACTCCTTGCTCTCAAGGCAACACGAAGCAAGGAGGCGCTACCTAGCAAGGTGGCACAGATTGAGGCGGCCGGACTCAATGATGAAGAGATGGCTCTCATCATCAAGAGATTCAAGACGGCGCTAAATGGTCGCAAGGGGCAGCCAAGCAAGACCAAGACAAAGGGGAAGCGCTCATGCTTCAAATGCGGTAAGCTTGGTCATTTTATCGCTAACTGTCCCGATAATGAAAGTGACCAGGAAAAGGGGAACAAAAGAGAGAAGAAGAAGCAATACAAGAAGGCAAAGGGCGAGGCACATCTAGGAAAGGAGTGGGACTCGGATTGCTCCTCCTCCGACTCCGACAATGAAGGACTCGCTGCCACTGCCTTCAACAAGTCTTCCCTCTTCCCCAACGAGCGTCTCACATGCCTTATGGCAAGAGAGAAGAAGGTGAGTACTCAAGACTCCACTTATGCTTCTTCTAGTGATAATGAGTCTAGTGATGATGATGACATAGATTATTCATGCTTGTTCAAGGGCTTAGATAGATCTAAGATAGATAAAATTAATGAGTTGATTGATGCTTTGAATGATAAGAATAGATTACTAGAAAAACAAGAGGATCTTTTATATGAGGAGCATGATAAATTTGTTAGTGCACAAAATTCTCTTGCTCTAGAAATTAAAAGAAATGAAGTGCTTTCTAGTGAATTATCTTCCTGTCATGAAACCATTTCTACTTTACAAGGTGTTAACAATGATTTAAATGCCAAATTAGAAGTAGCAAATAAATATAATTCTTGTGTAGAACATGTTATGATTTGCACTAGGTGTAAGGATTTCGATATTGATGCCTGTGGTGAACACCTAGTTTTAATTTCCAAATTAAATGAGGAATTGGCTAGTCTTAATGCCCAACTTAAGACTAGCAAGAGTGAAGTTGATAAAATAAAATTTGCAAGGGATGCCTATACGATTGGTAGACATCCCTCAATTAAGGATGGACTTGGCTACAAAAGGGAAGCCAAGAACTTGACAAGCCTTAAGGCTCCCATCTCCGCCAAGGAGAAAGGGAAGGCCCCTATGGCTAGCAGTGCTAAAAAGAATCATGCCTTCTTGTATCATGATAAGAGACAAACTAGAAATGTTTATAGAAGTTATAATGCTTATGATGATTTTGACTCTCATGCCATGTTTGCTTCTAGCTCTTCCTATATGCATGGTAGAAATATGTCTAGGAGAAATGCTATCCATCATGTGCCTAGAAAGAATGTTATTCATGCTCCTAGGAAAGTAGTGAATGAACCTTCTATAATTTATTGTGCTTTAAACACTTCCTTTGCTATTTGTAGAAAGGATAAGAAAATAGTTGCTAGGAAGTTAGGGGCAAAATGCAAGGGAGACAGGACTTGCATTTGGGTCCCTAAGGATATTTGTGCTAACCTTGCAGGACCCAACATGAGTTGGGTACCTAAGACCCAAGCCTAAATTTGCCTTGCAGGTTTATGCATCCGGGGGTTCAAGCTGGATTATCGATAGCGGATGCACAAACCATATGACGGGGGAGAAGAAGAT
This sequence comes from Zea luxurians, assembly GCA_029449295.1. NCBI lineage: Eukaryota > Viridiplantae > Streptophyta > Magnoliopsida > Poales > Poaceae > Zea > Zea luxurians. The sequence goes on along the minus strand of JAOPSE010000009.1, from coordinate 22,054,001 downwards.
GTTCACCTCCTACGTCAAAAATAAGGATTCCCAAGATTCAATTATATTCGGTGATGGGAATCAAGGCAAGGTAAAAGGGTTAGGTAAAATTGCAATTTCTAATGAGCACTCAATCTCTAATGTGTTTTTAGTAGAGTCTCTTGGTTACAATTTGCTATCTGTTAGCCAATTATGCAATATGGGATACAACTGTTTATTTACAAATGTAGATGTGTCTATCTTTAGAAGATGTGATGGTTCACTAGCTTTTAAGGGTGTACTAGACGACAAGCTTTACTTAGTAGATTTTGCAAAAGAAGAGGCCGGTCTAGATGCATGCTTAATGGCTAAGACTTGCATGGGCTGGCTGTGGCATCGCCGCTTAGCACATGTGGGGATGAAGAATCTCCACAAGCTTCTAAAGGGAGAACACGTGATAGGTCTAACCAATGTTTATTTCGAAAAAGATAGACCTTGTGCAGCTTGTCAGGCAGGTAAACAAGTGGGAGGAGCACATCACAGCAAGAATGTGATGACCACGTCAAGACCTCTGGAGCTGCTGCATATGGACCTCTTCGGACCCGTCGCCTATCTAAGCATAGGAGGAAGTAAGTATGGTTTAGTTATTGTTGATGACTTTTCCCGCTTCACTTGGGTGTTCTTTTTGCAGGATAAGTCTGAAACCCAAGGGACCCTCAAGCGCTTCCTCAGGAGAGCTCAAAATGAGTTTGAGCTCAAGGTGAAGAAGATAAGGAGTGACAACGGGTCCGAGTTCAAGAATCTTCAAGTGGAGGAGTTCCTTGAGGAGGAAGGGATCAAGCACGAGTTCTCCGCTCCCTACACACCTCAGCAAAATGGTGTGGTAGAGAGGAAGAACAGGACGCTGATCGATATGGCAAGGACGATGCTTGGAGAGTTCAAGACCCCCGAGTGCTTTTGGTCGGAAGCTGTGAACACGGCTTGCCACGCCATCAACAGGGTCTATCTTCATCGACTCCTCAAGAAGACTTCGTATGAGCTACTAACCGGTAACAAACCCAATGTATCGTACTTTCGTGTATTTGGGAGCAAGTGCTACATTCTAGTGAAGAAGGGTAGAAATTCTAAGTTTGCTCCCAAAGCTGTAGAAGGGTTTTTATTAGGTTATGATTCAAATACAAAGGCGTATAGAGTCTTCAACAAATCATCAGGTTTGGTTGAAGTCTCTAGCGACGTTGTATTTGATGAAACTAATGGCTCTCCAAGAGAGCAAGTTGTTGATTGTGATGATGTAGATGAAGAAGATGTTCCAACGGCCGCTATACGAACCATGGCGATTGGAGACGTTCGGCCACAGGAACAAGATGAACGAGGTCAACCTTCTTCCTCAACAACGGTGCATCCCCCAACTCAAGACGATGAACAGGTTCATCAAAAGGAGGCGTGTGATCAAGGGGGAGCACAAGATGATCATGTGATGGAGGAAGAAGCGCAACCGGCACCTCCAACCCAAGTTCGAGCGATGATTCAAAGGGATCATCCCGTCGACCAAATTCTGGGTGACATTAGCAAGGGAGTAACTACTCGGTCTCGACTAGTTAATTTTTGTGAACATTACTCTTTTGTCTCCTCTATTGAGCCTTTCAGGGCAGAGGAGGCCTTGCTAGATCCGGATTGGGTGTTGGCCATGCAAGAGGAACTTAACAACTTCAAGCGCAATGAAGTTTGGACGCTGGTGCCTCGTCCCAAGCAAAATGTTGTGGGAACCAAGTGAGTTTTCCGCAACAAACAGGACGAGCACGGGGTGGTGACGAGGAACAAGGCTCGACTTGTGGCAAAAGGTTATGCCCAAGTCGCAGGTTTGGACTTTGAGGAGACTTTTGCTCCTGTGGCTAGGCTAGAATCAATTCGTATCTTGCTAGCATATGCCGCTCACCATTCTTTCAGGTTGTACCAAATGGATGTGAAGAGCGCTTTCCTCAACGGGCCAATCAAGGAGGAGGTGTACGTGGAGCAACCCTCTGGCTTCGAGGATGAGCGGTATCCCGACCACGTGTGTAAGCTCTCTAAGGCGCTCTATGGACTTAAACAAGCCCCAAGAGCATGGTATGAATGCCTTAGAGATTTCTTAATTGCTAATGCTTTCAAGGTTGGGAAAGCCGATCCAACTCTTTTCACTAAGACTTGTGATGATGATTTGTTTGTGTGCCAAATTTATGTCGATGACATAATATTTGGTTCTACTAACCAAAAGTCTTGTGAAGAGTTTAGCAGGGTGATGACGCAGAAATTCGAGATGTCGATGATGGGCGAGTTGAACTACTTCCTTGGGTTCCAAGTGAAGCAACTCAAGGACGGTACCTTCATCTCCCAAACGAAGTACACGCAAGATCTGCTAAAGCGGTTTGGGATGAAGGACGCCAAGCCCGCAAAGACTCCGATGGGAACCGACGGACACACCGACCTCAACAAAGGAGGTAAGTCCGTTGATCAAAAAGCATACCGGTCAATGATAGGGTCTTTACTTTATTTATGTGCTAGTAGACCGGATATTATGCTTAGCGTATGCATGTGTGCTAGATTTCAATCCGATCCTAAGGAGTGTCACTTGGTGGCGGTGAAGCGAATTCTTAGATATTTAGTCGCTACGCCTTGCTTCGGGATCTGGTATCCAAAGGGGTCTAACTTTGACTTGATTGGGTACTCAGATTCCGACTATGCTGGATGTAAGGTCGATAGGAAGAGTACATCGGGGACGTGCCAATTCTTAGGAAGGTCCCTGGTGTCATGGAACTCTAAGAAACAAACCTCCGTTGCCCTATCCACCGCTGAGGCCGAGTACGTTGCCGCAGGTCAGTGTTGCGCGCAACTACTTTGGATGAGGCAAACCCTCAGGGACTTTGGCTACAATCTGAGCAAAGTCCCACTCCTATGTGACAATGAGAGTGCTATCCGAATAGCGGAAAATCCTGTTGAGCACAGCCGCACAAAGCACATAGACATCCGGCATCACTTTTTGAGAGACCACCAGCAAAAGGGAGATATCGAAGTGTTTTATGTTAGCACCGAGAACCAGCTAGCCGATATCTTTACCAAGCCTTTAGATGAGAAGACCTTTTGCAGGTTGCGTAGTGAGCTCAATATCTTAGATTCGCGGAACTTGGATTGAAATGTAGCATACATATGTTTATGCCCTTGATCATGTTCATTCTGCATTTTGTTGCTTATTATGGTGCTCAAGTTGTACGAACACTCCCTGGACCTCACAAGTCCGTTGCAAAGTGATGCACATGTTTAGGGGGAGATGTGTTACAACTTGACCCTTTGAGACTAACCATATGTTTGAGTTTGCTTGATTTAGTCTCGAAGGAAAATTGAAAGGGAAAGGGTGGACTTGGACCATGAAAGACTTCCACTGCACTCCGATGAGAGGGTAACTTATTCCAAGTCCATCTCATGAACTCTTATTGCCATTTGCTCTTAATTGAAGATTTTGGTGAGGCAATGGGGTTAAAGGGCCAAGATTTATCCCGTTTTGGTGCTTGATGCCAAAGGGGGAGAAAATAAAGGCCAAAGCGATAAATGGATCAGCTACCACTTGAGAGATTTTGAAAATAGTAGAGTAGAGCTTTTGGTTTGTCAAAACTCTTTTATTGTCTCTTTTGGCTTCTTGTGGGGAGAAATAGTAATTATGGAAAAAGGGGAGTTTTTGAAATCTTTGATCAATCTCTTTTGGAATGACTCTCTTTATGCTTCAACATGTGTGTTTGACTTAGAGATAGAGATTTGAGTTTGATTTCAAAAACAAACCAAGTGGTGGCAAAAGATGATCCATATATGCCAAAATTGAATCAAAATAAATTTAAGTTTTATTTGAAGTGAGTTTGCACTTGTTCTAGTTGCTTTATGTTGTGTTGGCATAAATCACCAAAAAGGGGGAGATTGAAAGGGAAATGTGCCCTTGGGCCATTTCTAAGTATTTTGGTGACTGAGTGCCAACACATGTGCTTAATTGTGAATTTATGTCCATGGATGAACAAGGTGCAAATCATGAAGTAAAGGTATGTTTCTAAGCCTTAGTACATTGGTTTTGTGTACTAATATACTTGTCTAAGTGTTAGAAACAGAAAGAAGAAGAAGAGAAAAAGACTTGGCTGTGTGCAGCCAAGACTCAGTTCGGTCTGGAGCACCGGACTGTTCGGTGTGCACCGGACAGTGTCCGGTGCGCCAGGCCGACTCGGCGCGAAGTGGCCGCTCTCGGGAATTCGCCGACGGCGTACGGCTAAAATTCACTGGACTGTCCGGTGTGCACCGGACTGTCCGGTGAGCCAACGCTCGGCCGGGCCAACGGTCGGCCGCGCAATCTGCGCGGGACACGTGGCCGAGCCAACGGTCGGAAGACGGCACCGGACTGTCCGGTGTGCACCGGACATGTCCGGTGCGCCAACGGCTCCAGATCTGCCAACGGTCTGCAACGGTCGGCTTCGCTGTTTAAGGAAACAAATCGGGCACCGGACAGTGTCCAGTGTGCACCGGACTGTCCGGTGCCCCCGACGACAGAAGACAGGGATAGCCTTCTAGATTTGCTCTCAACGGCTCCTAGCTGCCTTGGGGCTATAAAAGGAGCCCCTAGGCGCATGGAGGAGAAACACAAGCAACCTTTGAGCATTCTTGATCATCCACACTCAGTCTTTGCGCATTCGTTTGTCATTCTAAGTGTTTCGAGCTCCGTTCTAGTGAGAACTTTGTGATACTCTTGTGAGCTCGATTCTTGGCCGTGTGTGTGCGCGTTTCGCTGTGGATTTGTGTGTGTTGCTTCCCTCCCTTACTCTGTGCTTTGTTGTGATCATATACTTGTAAGGGCAAGAGACTCCAATTTGTGGAGATTCCTTGCAAACGGGATAGTGAAAGGCAAAACAAAACACCGTGGTATTCAAGTGGGTCTTTGGACCGCTTGAGAGGGGTTGATTGCAACCCTCGTCCGTTGGGACGCCACAACGTGGAGTAGGCAAGCGTTGGTCTTGGCCGAACCACGGGATAAACCACTGTGTCACCTCTGTGCTTGTTCTCTTGTGGTATTGTGTTTTGTGGAGACTCCTATCTAGCCACTTGACATTATCCGCGCTAACACTTAACAAGTTTTTGTGGCTATAAGTTCAAGTTTTCACAGGATCACATATTCACCCCCCCTCTAGGTGCTCTCACCTGGGACGAAGCAGCAACTCGCTCTCCTGTGTTGCGCGACACTATCCACGCGAGGGAGTCAGGCGGTGACAGAGGAGAAGGGACACGTTGCACGGGGAACCGTGCGACTGACAACATGAATGTTCTCGTAGCGACAGAGGTGGGGCAGAGGGGCGTCACCATGGCTGCTAGATCGGGCGGCGGCAACCCTAGACAGGGAGGTGTTTGCTGGGACGCAAGCGCGAGGAAGTGCAGGGGGGACGCTGACATTAAGGGCCCACTTGTCATGGTCGGGGTGGGCATAACGAGGTGCGAGGAAGAGCCGCTTCGTCGATGGAAGGTGAGCGCCGGGATTGGAAAGGGATTCCAGGGGCATGGAGTTGATTGCGGGGGCGACCGCGGATGTGGGAATGAGTCCGTTGATGGCGGCGATGAAAGCGCGACCACCATCTGGGATCGGAGCGGAGCGAAGGATATCAGGGGGTGGGTACTGGTGTGGACGCCTACGCTCTGCTCTTAAGAAGTAGTAGAGATAGAGATATGAGGATAGAAGGGAATGAGGCTGCGTCAGATGGCGGTGTGGGGGCGCGACAACGGTGCGTGAGCGCGATATGCGGGGAGGGCGAGCCCCACAAGACATGCGCGGAGGCAGCTTTTGTAGGGGAGATCGGGACACGAGGATAGTCTACACTATTATATTAATAGTAGTAGATATAGAAATTATTTTTATAATTAGGCGCCGCCGGCTGCCCCCTCGCCTCGCGTGCTCGATTCCCATCTCCCCCTCCCTGCGCACAGCCGCACACCACCAACACCAGACGCCGCCGCCCCTCATCGCTGTCCCGTCCCGCGCGCGGCCGCCGCATCCGTCCGGGCCTCCTCGTCTCCCCAGCCCCGCTGCCGCCGGTGAGCTACGCCTCCTCCTCGCTTTCTCCTCCCTTTCCTTCCTTCCTGTGCTGTTTGGCGCCTCCTCCTCTCTTTATCGCTGGATTCGGCGCTGAAAATTCGATGGAGGGAAACGCCTTGGCTCTCGGGATGCCCGCGGATGCTACTTGTGCGTGCGTGCGTTGCAACTCTGGCACCGATTTCGTTCCTTCCTTGCGGCGGCGGCGGAAAAACAGGAGCTTCTCCATCCTTCCCTTCGTTCGTGCTCTTCTTCTTGTTATTCCGTTTATCGGTCTGGCGCAGAGAGAAACAAGAGATGAGATCTAGCTTGCTACCGGAGTCCCCGTACGTACCCAGTGCTTCGCGGCTTCGGCAGGGGTGCTGCTGGCTGCAGATGCTGATCTGTATCCACCGGCCACCGCCGTTCGTGTTTCTCCATGTAAACGGTGGAGGATTTTGCGTCTGTTGGCTGCTGCTTCCAATGCGCTCCACGAGAGACGAGACCCTCTCTGCTAGTTCCCTTGTGTTTCAAAACAGAGCTCGAGTTCAAATTGCTTATTTAGTTTCTTTTTTCTCTTCTTACTTATTGACAACTTGTTCACAGGGTTCATCAGCAGAAGCTGCTTGCTCCGCCGCCGCCCTCTTCCTCCTCTACTGGTAAGCTCGCTCACTTGCATCGGTTTCTTCTCTTCCCACGCTTCTATTCAGAGCATAACAGTTGCTAATCCCCTTGTTGCGCTAGCTTAATCTTAGATTTTGTTTCGGGGTTCGGCTAAATTTCGTCGGATGGATATCGATGCCAGCGCCAGCGTCATGTGCCAGCTGCTGAGCCCCAAGGGAGACCCTCTAGGCTCTGCGCTCACGAGGAAGACAGAAGAAGCGAAGCAAGGCGACCTCCTCCTCCCCTGCTGCACAGAGTGGGCCGGGGCCACGGTTGCAGGCGCGAGAAGGAAGCAGTGTCCGTCAGTAGCAGCGGTGGAGGTGCTCCGCGGTCCTAGTTCAGTAGTTCTCCCCCTCCGGCGGTGGCAGCGGTCGGATCTGCGTCGCGCCGGCGGAAAGCAGCCCCCCCCCTGGAGCCCGGAGCCGTCCTTCTGAAGCTCGGCGGCGGCGAGATCTGAGTTCGGTCGCGCGGAGAGGAGGTTTCTCTGTGCCGGCGTGGTGCTCCCGGAGCCGCGCGCGGAGGCGGCGCCTTTGCGCATTGCCGTTCCGTCCGTCCCGTCCCTGCAAGCTCTAAGGCTTCCGAAGAATTGAAACCGGGGTTCTTGGGGGCGCGACATGCGGTTGCGTTCTGACGCTGCGTGAGCGTGACATGCGGGGAGGGTGAGCCCCACAAGGCAAGCTGACGATGCATGCAGGGAGGGCAGGGCAGCACTGGGCATGCGCGGAGGCAGCTTTTGTAGGGAGGCGGGGGCACGAGGATGGTCTACACTATTGTCTTAATAGTTAGTAGAGATATGTTTGTTCTTTTCTCCCAGAGCTTTACTAAGAAAGGCAATGGGTCTGCCCTGCTGCATAAACACAGCTCCGAGACCCACATCTGATGCATCTGTCTCGACTGTAAGAGGCAGATCAAACCTGGGTAGGGCAAGAACCGGTGTTGAAGCCATAGCCTGTTTCAACTTATGAAAAGCAACCTGAGCGTCTTCAGACCACTGAAACACCTGCTGTTTCTGCAACAGCCTAGTAAGAGGTCTAGCCATAATACCATAATCTTTCACAAATTTCCTGTAATAGCCTGTTAAACCTAAGAATCCCCTCAACTCTGTCACATTCTTAGGTTGTGGCCAGGACAACATAGCTTCAGTTTTACTAGAATCTGTGGCCACCCCATCTCTTGAAATCACATGACCCAAATATTTGAGTTCATGCTTCACAAAAGAGCATTTCTTCATCTTTAAGAAAAACTGGTGCTCTCTCAGCTTGGCCAACACCATCCTAATATGTTGATAATGCACTTCCAAACTAGGGCTGTAAATGAGAATATCATCCAAGAAAACCATAACAAATTTTCTGAGAAAAGTCTCCAACACTGAGTTCATGGCACATTGGAAACTAGCTGGTGCATTAGTGAGACCAAAAGGCATCACTCGAAACTGATAATGGCCATGATGTGTTTTAAAAGCAGTCTTATATTCATCCTCAATTCCCATTCGAATTTGATGATATCCTGCTGTCATGTCAAGACTAGTAAAATACTGAGCACCAGCTAATTCATCCAGGATCTCATCCACCATAGGCATAGGAAACCTGTTCTTTATAGTCATTCCATTTAACTTCCTGTAATCTATACAGAACCTCCAGCTGCCATCTTTTTTTTGCACAAGTAAAACTGGAGAAGCAAACGGACTTACACTAGGGACTATCAACCCTGCTGTTAGCAGTTCAGTAATTTGCTTTTCAATCTCAGATTTGTGAGCTGGAGAATATCTATAAGGCCTTGAGTTTACTGGAATAGACCCTGGCAACAGAGGAATGTGATGGTCATAAGGTCTGATTGGAGGCAATTTCGAAGGCACAGCAAAAACATCTTCAAATTCCTTTAAAATCTCCCGTAGAACTGCATCATCTTTCCCAACTGTTTCTTCTGAAACCTGCTCCAAAAGCACAAATACCCAGACTTCCTCTCCCTTCATCCATTTCTCCAGCTGCAACACAGATACTTGTCGCACTTCCTGCACCTCTCTAGCATCACCCTGTAACCTTACCTTCTTTCCTTGATCAGTAAAGGTTAATACCTTGTTATTCCAGTCACACTCCATAGGACTGTGAGCCTTCAGCCAATCATACCCTAGGATCACATCATATGCTTCCAAATCTAACACCCTCACAGCAGTGCTGTACAGGTGCCCCCCAGAACTCCACACTACTTCCTTAACTCTTTTGTCACTGATCATAGCTGCTCCATTTGCCACCTTAACCCGCACAGTGGAGCAATCTTTAGTGACCAACCCCAATTTTGCTACAATTCTCTGGCTGATAAAAGTTGCAGAACTACCAGAATCAATGAGCATGACCAACATCTGATCCTGAATCAGAGCTTGAACCCTCATACATCCATCACATTCTGTGCCACTAATAGCATTCCAGGACAACTGATGTAACTCCTCCACGCACTTCTCCTCATTTTCCAACTTCTGCAATACTTCATCAGTCAAAACCAGACCCATGTCTTCCACGGTCAGATTATGCAGTTGAGTTACCACCCTCTTGGGACATTTTGCTTGATGGCCTGGCTCAAATTTATCTCCACAAATAAAACACAACCCATTCGCTCTTCTATATTCTCTGAACTGCCTTTCCTTGCTCAACTCAGGATACAATATTCCTGCCCTATTCTCTCCCCTTACTCCTGCAACCTGAGTTTTAAGAACCTGTCCCTTTTGGTTTCTAACTCTATTCTTCTCTGCAATCTCCTGATACACCTTGGCCAACCTCTTCGCCTTATCCACTGTCTTAGGCATCCGAGCCATGACTTGATTCTCATCTCAACAAACAGTTACAGTATATATACATCTGAGATCCAACTAACAGAACGGCTAATGCCTTGGCTAATCACTTATTACAGCCCATAGAAGATTAATACGGCCCTAATATGGCCCAAACCCTAATACTCGAAAGATCCACTAATACTCCATACCTGCGCCTAAGCACCGCCACCTTGGGTCATCACACTTCGCGAGGTGCGATTTCTTGGGCCGCGTCTGAGCTTGATTCAGTTTCTGGAGGCGGCCTGGTCTCTTTTGTCAAAAAATAAAAATAAAGCCTGGTCTCGTGTCATTTCTTCTCGCCGATTCCCCATCTCGCCCTGCCCGCCGAAGAGCGCGCAAGCACCACCGTCCCGGCAGCGCGGAGATCGGTCCACTCCATCCGTGCGGCGTCAGACGAGCGGGGCGCACGGACGCTGCGACCGGTAAGTTACCTCGGTTTTCATTCGGGGGGTCAGCGGGTCTGCAGCTCCGTCCGGCGGCCGGGGGCGGTTCTAGGGTTAGATGTCTGGAGCGTTCCGGTACTGGGATTTGGCAAGTTGCGTAGCACGGCCGGTGCTTCGTTCCTGGCCGAGCGCAGCAGAGGTGGTGCCATGAGCGCTAAGGAGCAAGCAGATGGGATGGGAAGTCGGAAGTATCGAAATAGAGAAGTTTTCGATGTCAAGTCCTTTACCGAAATAGAGAACTATTTGTTGTCAAATCCTTGATAAACAACCAATCGTCAGGCAAATAATTATTTTGGCCTTGTTAAAAACACCAGAGCATACTTGTTCATCTGCCTTTTGCTTTTGAGCATGTCGTTTTTGTAGATGGATCTCAAGGATAGCCTCTCCAAATTTAAGCAACAGCAGGAGAGATGCCAGTCATCACTGGCGAGCATAGCTGCTTCGACCTCAAAGCCAAAGCACAGGGCCCAACCAGCGCATGCTCCCAACGTCCCAGCAAGACCATCACAACCTATTAAGTTTTCAAATGACACAGAAAGGCTGCAGCACATCAATTCGATTAGGAAATCTCCTGTTGGAGCACAGATCAAACTTGTCATCGAACTGCTTTACAAGGTATCCTCTCGCTATGCTACAGATTTCTTTCATGTCTCTTTTCATAATTCATATTACTGCTAATTCAAGAGATGATTCCTTCCTTCTGGCCTCACGAATTGCAATTGTTCATGCAAATCTTCATTCTAATTCAGTTTTTTATGGCAGGGGCTGGTAGAATTCATGTTTTCATCTCTAATTAATTATTCCACATTTTTTTGGTTTATTCAAACTCTGAGTCAGTAGATATTACTTCAGGCTTTTTTTTTTTGCCTTTTCTGCTAACTGAAGCGTTGTTGATATTGTTGTTTGTTAAATGGTATAGGATGCAGCAGTGGTCCATCCTGTTTTGATCCTATTTCTAGCATTGCTTGTATACCTTCCTGATTTCCTCCACATGTTAGATTGTAAAACTTGCTATGTGTAGCCTGTAATCTAGAATGTTTATATGCTGCATATTCTGTATTAAGGCCTTGCAAAGTACAGTGAGAATTGCAGAATAGATTAAGTGTGTATGTAGTGACAGGTAAGAAATACTGTGTTGGTTATATTTGCATGCATGTTGCAAATGAATCATCAGGTGTTATATGATCGCACACCTTTGCAGACTTGAATGTAATGTTTTGGTTACTTTACTATAATTAAGCATTTCGGCCCAATGTTTAAAAGATTAGAATGACCCTGCAATGATTTTCTACTATGGTTGACTAATCTTGTATGTAGTGGTAGATGCTATTGTCATTTTCACTAGGGACAGCAAAATAAATATCATCCAGACTCTCATTATGTATTTTCATGCTGCATCTAGTTTATGAATCCTGATTGTTGTATCTTCTGAATTTGCAGACAAGACAAGCTTTTACTGCAGAGCAGATAAATGAAGCAACTTATGTTGATATTCACGGTAATAAAGCTGTCTTTGACAGCTTGAGAAACAACCCCAAAGTAAGCTATGATGGGAGGCGTTTCTCTTACAAGGTAAAACAATTTGTGCTTATTTTTGTTCACAAGTAATTTGATTTACCCATTTGGTACTGCTTTCTACGTGAGTGATCATCTTTGCTCTCTTTCTATAACCTTAGCCAATTCTGAATCATTTGATTAGTAGCTACAGAACTGGAAATCACTTGTCGTCCATACATTTTCATGTGGAGTGTTTTTACTATCTGTCCTAGTCAACTAAGTTTCATTCTAGTCGACACATGTGGAGCATGGTTTTTAAAGCGGTATGGCGAGACAAGGCGTTGGACTGCCGCCTGGACGCCTAGGCGACACCTTTAAAACAGTGGCAGGGGTTCTATTTTAGTTATTTGCTTAAAAAAGTGGTCATCCATCTGCTGCAACTTTGTCATAGCTGGCAGGCTAGGCATTTGTAGCTATCAGCTTCTCCTTAACTCTGTCCTTCTGTACATGGCTCCCTTCGTCTTCCCTGCTACTTGCAACCGCTTCCTGCCATAAGGTGAGGCTCTGGGTCTAGCTGCCTACTCCCTCTGTCCCAAAATAAGCCCCATCTTGTATTTTGAGGAGTCAACCAATTTCAATTTTGACTAGATTTATAGAAAAATAGTATGAACATTTTTAGATCCAAATATGTAATCTCTACTACTCTATAAGTTCTTATTGTAGGCCTCCACACCACACTCATGGTGCACGGTTCTGCCCTGCAGTACCTTCCCCTCCCAGAACCTTCCATCGACGCCGCTCCCTGAATTCCTCCATGCCGCTCCCCGAAATCCTCCATGCCCCCGCGCCTGAAATTCCTCCTTCCCCTCCCAGAACCTTCCATAGACGCTACGCCGTGATCCCCTCCACCGGCCATTCAACCATCTGCTTCCAACTCCTCGGCGTCCAAGTTGTCCACAAGCACAAGCAGGGGGCCCTTCCATCCATGGCTCGCCCCGCACAGGCAGGGGGCCCTTCCAACGATGGAGCACCTCGCCCCGCACAGGCAGGGGCCCCTTCCATCCATGAGAGCACGCAAGCAGCTCTCCCCCTTCCTCCGCGCAAGGCAGTCCGCTCGGATTATCCGCAAATCGTGCCTGCCCCACAGCGCCCTTCCATCCACGGTGAAATCCTCTCCCTCCGCGCCAGCTCGGCAGATCCGCAAACCGCGTCTGCAACCACGGTGCACTTCCATCCACGGTTCGTTCCTCCTCCACCACAACTTCTCCCCCTGTGCCCCATCGTTGTAGGCGCGATCCTATCCTCGAAATCCTCTCCCTCTGAGCCAGATCTTTGTTCCCATCCATGCTGACGCGCCTGCGCTGCGCATTCCGTGCTGAAATCCTTCCCTGCCCTAAATTCCGTCGATGGAAGTCCGAAGGGAGCACAAAGTAGAGGTGAAATTATGCCAATTCATGCCAACTCGTTCCAGCCGTGGAGCCGCGCCCGAGGAGGACCGTCGTGGTCCGCCGAGGCCGGCCGGCCGGGCACGCGCCGCGCCGGGATGCACGTTTGCTGGGGCCAGACCGCCCCCGCCCCTACGCCGGATCCGAGGCCGAGGCCGAGGCCGCGCCCTTGCCCGGAGGCAGAGCAGTTCGCTGCTCGTGCCCACGCGGAGGCCGAGCGGGCCTGCTTGCGCGCGCGACGGGTGGCGAGGCCGAACACTACTCACATCTATGCACATGCAGTCGCTGGGGAGCCAGGTGGCGTTCCAGACCATGGTGTCCATCGCGACGCTGGGTCTCAATTGTTGAAAATCCGGCAAGCGCCACATGGTGTTCTCGCCGAGGCGACCAGGAGACATCGAACGGATCATCAGGGCACAGAACACTCCATGTCAAGGGGTGGGCAGATAGAGTAGAGAGGTAAATCTGATTGTTGAAGCAGATTAGTATTCGATCTTTGAAACCTGTTGTCGAGCATGGTTGGTGAAATCAACTCCTTATGGCCAGACTCAGGCAAGATCAACACCTTCCCAGTGGTGTCTTGTTTTGCTTGGTGAAGTTGTGGCCGGTCGCGTCGTCGATCAAATCAACCACCACAAAGACGACGCAGAACTCAGTGTATTGGAGCAAACGTGCCTGATAACGTATTGTAGAACACAGTGGCAAAGAGAGTTGAGACCGAGAGGAATGACAAATGACAGTTCTATCTCTTTATTCCAGCAGAGATTATATTTATATACATATGAAGGGGTGCATTCCCAAGGGGTGTGTCCCTTGGGAATTATATGTCGCACCCCTTGGATTGATCACAAATACAATATTTTGTAACAGACCCAACCCGTGCGCCATCCTCCTCGCATCTTCACCGTTCTCCGATCCAGTTGCGTGCCCCAATCCTCGGTTCTCTTATGTTCTGTATATAATCCTTACTATTTCTAGCATCCATACTTGTTCTGGCGTGGCTAATCATTCTTTGATTGAAGTAGTGAGTTCAAACATAATAGTCGTAGTCTTGGTTAATCAGTCTTGGTTTTATCTAAATTGTTCGCCCTGCTGGATAACCGTGGTGTAGATATTGCTTTGCCCAAATGTAACAGACTAGGCTGAGAAATGTCCATACCGAGCGTGTGGACAGCATGATTGGAGCAGGTGTCTACACTAAGTGTCTACAAGTGAATTGATTAAGTTGCAAGTGTTTTTTGTATTTAGGTGCCTAGATGAAGTGGCTACTTGATTGTTCTTAAAATACGGATTCAAGGTAAAGCTGATAGACTAAAAATGGTAAAAAAATGTAAAAATGATTGGCAGGCTGAATTTCTATTTTTTAACTATTGCCCTTAAACAATTAGTAGAATGTAGCTATGAAGTGCTTGGGCAGATCCAAATGCATGCTAAGTGTATGGTAAAGATCCTATAATGTGAGGATAATTCTAAGAGTTATTCTGCACAACAAAATTGCAATAGATAGAAACATTCATTCTGCTCTGGAAAAACACTACCACAATTGCGAAGGAACAAACAGAGTTTGCCTACAATAGGCTGCTGAATAAGTCGATCTCGTCATAACATCTCTTTAGGAAATATAACAGAAGACAACATGAGCACATATTTTTAGTCTCAGTGAAAACTAACCTGCCAATACACATTCGATTTCTTCTATGGACACAATCTTTGCATCAGTATCCTTTGCCTCATTACCAGTCGAGCTGTTATGTATCACAACAGCTGGAGGCCACAGCATGAGGTCTCCCCTCATGGCATTTACTTCCTCAGATGGAATGGAGTGATGTGATTTAGATGTGTCTGGAGCAACATGCCAATTCCACCCCATCAGAACACACAGTGCTTTGTGAAACCCCAAGTGTTTTGTCTTCAAACCGGCCTTGCATGTATCATAAGCATGTGATAGCAATGCATCAAGGTCCAGAAATTTCCTCGCTACACTGTTGTAGGAAGTAAACAAAAAGAGAAATGAACAGAGTATTTCTTCAGGTTAGAATCTCAAATGATTGTTCAGTCAATCAAACCATGCAGATAAAATAAACTACATTTCAACAATCCTCCTGAGGGCACCATGATCATGGTCATTCACATCCCAGTATTGAAAACGATTCACAAGGGTGTAGTCACCAATTTTCACAAACAAAATAAATCAAATTAACAGCATACTTCACTTAGTAATCTAAAGTTATTGTTGAAAAAATAAAGCAAACACATTTTTATTTGATCAAACAAAGGTTACGATAATCACTCATAGAAAATTGGTATAAATAGATAATTATAACCAAGTGATACACATGTATACGTGGTGTGGTGTCTTGGCACGATAATTGATGTACAAATTATTGCTTGGGTTTTAGAGTTGTATTAAAGATGATAGTTTCCTTCATTTAGATCCTGAGGTCTATTGCTTTTCTTTTGGCACGATAATTGATGTACAAATTATTGCTTGGGCAGATCCAAATGCATGCTAAGTGTATGGTAAAGATCCTATAATGTGAGGATAATTCTAAGAGTTATTCTGCACAACAAAATTGCAATAGACAGAAACATTCATTCTGCTCTGGAAAAACATTACTAGAATTATTCCTTGAAGCTGTTCTCCATTTGCGGTTACTCCTCCAGTATGTTTGTTTGTTTTTTCATTCACATGGCTAATAATTATAGTTACTTGTTTGTCTATAATAACTATATTCATAATTCCTTACAAGATTTCCCCTGTATCAAATTTAAGCATGTTTGATTACAATGACTACCATAGGTACTGGACTGGAGTCTACCCATATTGGGCTTTCTTGTTTTACGTGAATGAGCTTTTCGTGCTCTATTCCTTGCAAGAACCATAGATTGTATACTTCAGATTGGCCAGGCTTCTAGGATGATTTCTATTGCATAGGTGTGGATTGACATATTTTTGTAAATTATTACGTCTGAACAACCCATGAAATTCCACACATCTGTTAGGTATGGAGCACTTGCGATAAACCTTTCCTAAGATTCCTTGTCCTTCTTACCCAATGAAGCAATCACCCAAGCTTATACTACTAGCTTAGTGTTCTAGAAATCCTAGATTATTTTTGTTAGGCATCCCAGACTTTTCTCACCCTTAAGCTTCTTCAGATAAGGCCATATCATTTTAGAAGGAGATGCGTCGGGGAGAGTGGGGAAAAGGGTAAATGAGAAAGGGATACGACACATGCATATTTCACCATCAAATTGAACAAGGTCTAAATGCTTCCAACTAATTGGGTGCTGCATAGTTGAGAGCCTAGATATTATAGTGATGTTTGTCGTTCCGTATCAATATTTCATACAATTTTTTTACTTCCGTCGCAACGCACGGGCACATACCTAGTACATTTATTATGAAAATATATGATGTGACCAATCTAATGATGCTTATATGGTAATGGTATCACAGATGTTAATATTTTTAATATATATTTGGTCAAAGTTTAGATTGGTTGAGTCATCGTAATGCGGGATGGAGACTTATTTTGGGATGGAGGGAGTAGGCCCTAGTCACCTCACGTACCGTCTGACTTGCACTGTAACTTACGACACGTCTATGATAGCAATCTGCAATTGATTAAATGTGTAGTATTGGAATTATGTGAGCTACATTCTAAATAGTTTTGTAGTTTGTTATATTGTTGCTTGCAATTGAACTAGTCCTGACTTCTGAGATCCCATGTGTTGATTTGATGTTTGTATTTGTGCAGTCCAAGCATGACCTGAAGGGAAAAGATCAACTGCTTGTTTTGATTAGAAAGTTCCCAGAAGGTCTTGCTGTTGTGGAAGTCAAGGATGCATATTCAAATGTATTGGAAGATTTGCAGGTGACCTTAACTCTCCTCATTAGACAATTGAGATGTTTCTGAACACGATGTGACGCAGATCTGTTCTTAAAGGTGTCCAACTAGTTAACAGAAACGATGCTGCTAAAATAATAACTCCAAGTTAGCACTACATGGTCTATAATCACAAAGATACCCATTGTGGCTGAGTTTAGTCAGTGAGCCCATTATTGCCTTTCTAAGACATCTGTTGTGCTGTCTGTGCTCAAGAGGTTTTTGATGTAGTTTGCCTAATGTATTTTTTTTGTTGGTGGTCCAGTGTCCACTAATGTGCTTGACCAGCCAAGCTAAATATTATACTCCATATATTTAAACGTCGTTGCATAATCTTGAGTATTTTCTGTGCTCCAGGCTCTGAAGGCTGCAGGTGAGGTTTGGCTGTTATCAAACATGGACTCCCAGGAGGACATTGTATACCCAAATGATCCAAAAGCAAAGATCAAGGTTGATGATGACCTGAAGCAACTCTTCCGTGAAATAGAGCTGCCACGTGACATGGTCGACATAGAGAAGGAGCTACAGAAAAACGGTTTCAAGCCCATGACAAATACTGCCAAACGACGAGCAGCTGCCCAGATCAATGGCGTAAAACCCAAGGCTAAGCCCAAGAAGAAGCAGCGTGAGATCACAAAACGGACCAAGCTCACGAATGCCCATCTGCCTGAGCTGTTCCAGAATCTTAACACTTAAACGTGCTACAGTATCTGACGACGGAAGATGGTTCATTTTACTCCTATTTATTGCTACGTTGTGTGTACGTGTTATGCAGCCCCCGTATGCTGTATGGCTTATGGTTATGAGCTCCACAATTTCTGTCAAGATTCTGGATGATATACTTATGCATTCTGACATAATAGGAGGCAAAACCTCAAGATTTTCCTTAATTTTTATTTTTATTTTGTCTCAATTACAGCATTTTCCGAGTTTGCGGCATTATGTTTGGTTGATTTTGGGTCAATTAGATTGGTGTGAGGACAAGCTGAACATATTTTGATGGATTGCTTAGCTTGAAATGATACAAGAATTTAAACCTCATAATTACGAGTACTGCGGATCTGCAGGTTTAGCTGATGCGTGGTTTATTTTTTTTTCTAACGTAATGCTCACTTGGTCTTCTGAATTTAGAATATCAGTTTCTGTGAGTTTTGGATCCTTCAGGAATTACTGTGGCACACATGTGGGTGGAGGTGAAGACTACCATATAGCATACTTAAACGTCATATAATTACGGTTTTCGTTTTACGTATATTGAAATCTAGGTGGTTCACCAAAATGATGCCTCCAAGCTCCGGTCTAAGCCTATCTCCAACCATTCCATGTATATTTCTTCATTAATTCAAATTTTTATTATATTTTACTATCTCTCAAAAAGGTACCCCTATATAGTGTCTTCAATTATTCTTCATATCTATACACTATATTAAATGTCTGTTCAGTTAGAGGTAGATACCCCTATATATAGTGTCTTCAATTATTCTTCATATCTATACACTATATTAAATGTCTGTTCAGTTAGAGGTGGATTAAGTGAGATTAGAAGTGATAAAATATCTTTCTATTTAATTTTGAAAATAGAGAGATTTAACCCTCTTTAATTCACCCCCAACTAAACAAGACCTAACCCAGTTATTTAATATTTTTATAACTCAGTTATTTAATATTTTTATAACTCAGTTATTTAATATATTTTTAGATTTAAAAAATCATATAGTATTTATATTATATCATAATACACATCGTTATCATGCTACAAAGGTTAAACTAGATTGATATGGCAAAAATATGATGTAACTATTGTATAGGGGTGAATAGTGCACTCCGTATATGGGGAGAGTTTTCTCTCTTCCCTATGTGGGGGACTGTTTGGGTGCTATTAGAGCTGCTGCTCTCCCATAGTACATGGAATTTAGGGTGGGGAAGTGTGGGGGCATGGTTGGAGTTGACCTGAGAGACTAAAATGATGCCTCTAGCAAAGATAGAGTTGTAATTGGCGGTCTACAGTGTAAAAAATGTTTTGCACGACCATATGCATGATCTGTTGGTCGTAGTCTGAGAGCACTTAAACAGACAAGAAGGGCCCATTTAAATCCAAGGGATCAAATATTAGTCCCGTCATGTTGGTGTTTTGAACTAACATCGGCGAGTAAATTTATGTATACACGTTTTAGGTCTGGATGATGTGTCGTAGATGCAAGATGTATATTGGTTTGTGCAGAATGTCACTACTACAGTCTTTAGTGGTTTGTGCTACCAACACCTAATTGTTTGTAGTAAGGGTTACAAGCAGATGAGAAAGGGGGAAATCAAGTCTCCGTGTTGTTTCTCGTGCTCTTTTGGGTTGTTCTTTGTTGCCCCAGGGCTATGTGGATGTGGCCTTGGTTTTGTTTACTTTTTGGTTCGTGTTTCTTCCTCTCCCTTTATGAGGTCGACTCCCCTTTTATAGACCTAGAAGGAGGTGTTTACAGATGGCATCTCCCGAAAGAGAGCATAATGTAAAATAAAAGAAAGGATTCATCATTAGTAAAAGCTTGTTGTGCATCGATATCTTTCCACACGTGGGTCTTCTATCGTGTATCTCTAAGATTGTCGGGGGAGGATGCGGTCCATGCTGGCGACGAAAGTCCGAGCGTTATCACCATTGGTTTTTTGTTGCCAACCTTCTGCCTTTGTAGCCTGTCCGCTGGTTTCTGCCTTATCTCCATTCAGGGCCATAGATCTTCTACGGACTCGTGCCTAGGATTTGTAGGTCATGAGTGGGGGAAGACTTATACTATTCATGTCACTCCCTATCGATTGACATAATTAATGAGGCGTACGCAAAGCTGACAGTGCGTCCAGTCTGGTGGATACGCAAAATCTACTCGAGTGGACTTTGATCGATTCGTGTGACCCTTTTTGCCTTCTCCCGCCTCGCTCGACCCTTTGGCTTGATGCGAGGGGCATCTTGTGGCGCGGGGTGGACTCTTAATTGACTCGTGACGAACAAACTCGATGTTGTCCGTCCGCCGACTCATGGCCTCCGGGGACCCGGAGATCCGAACCCCAACACGTCATATCATATGTCTGGACACTAGTTAGTAGTATTAAATATAATCTAATTATAAAACTAATTATATAGATAAAAACTAATGGGTAAGACTAGTCTATTAAAACAAAAAGTCCATGATTCGCTCATGTGATGATATAGTAAATATTTGCTAATTATGGATTAATCGGGCTTAATAAATTTGTCTGTCCGTTTAGTTTTCATCTATGTAATTAGTTTTGTAATTAGATTATATTCAACACTAGTAATTGATATTTAAATATTCAATGTGACACATACTAAACTTAGTAAGATGAACTAAACACTCTCTAATAGCACGTAAATAGATACTCCACAAAACATTTCACAAACTTCAGGTTGTTCTAGATTTACGGTGGGTGAATTTCATGATCAGTTATGAATAATCGCTAGGTTCGACTAGATTTATAAAAAATATTAGCAATATTTGTATCCACACATATGTTTACTAATTAAAAATAGAATTAAAGATTTATCTAAGTATACTATTAATACTAGTGCAATGCCTATGTGTTGCGACAACATATAACTATTTGATAAAATTTTAAGTCACAGTAACTATAGAAAAATGAACAATACATAGGCAGCGGGGCGCGTGGGCATGACGACGAGTCAAAGGCCTACGGGATAGCATGACGGCGAGTGAGAGGCCTACATGATAGCATGCTCGATATCCTCTATAACGACTCACTTGGTTGTATATCCTCTATAGTGGTGCCGAAAAATCTGAGTGGGGAGATGGAAACGGAAATGAGATGGGAGGTTATGGTTAATATTAACACGACAACAAGGGGGAGGAAGGGATCATGGTGGTTATTATGCATGCAAGCAAAAGATAAGGTCTATCTTATCTGGGTTTGTAGCGAGAAGCAAGGGAGGAAGGGATCATGGTGGTTATTACGCATGCAAGCAAAAGATAAGGTCTATCTTATCTGAGTTTGTAGCGAGAAGCCGGGGAGGAAGGGATCATGGTAGTTATTATGCATGCTAGCAAAAGATAAGGTTTATCTTATCTGGGTTTGTAGCGAGAAGCGGGATGAGGTAGGATGTAGAAAGGAGAAGAGAGCGCTCGCGGTGCTTGTTCACATGCAAACAAGAGATAAGACTTGTCTGGTTTGTGGTGAGAGGTGGGAGGAGGCAGGATGTAGCGAGAAGGAAGCGGGGAAGACATGATATAGCAAGGATAAAGCTCTTGCGGTAGTTGTTAACGCATGTAAGCAAGAAATCTATAATCTATAATACTATATTAAGGCTGTAAGGGGTAGCCTGCCTCCCCTTGTTCTGCCTTCTGTTAATCTAGACTGTCCGTCCTATGGCTGCTACCCAGACCATCCATCCTATGCCCCTATCCCGCCATACAGGATCTGTATATTGTTGGACACGATTTGAAACCCCGGATTTGAAAACCGGTCTCCAGGAGAAGGAATGGGAGTCGATTGGAGATGCCTTACAAATATGAGAGATATACTAACAGTATACATGCAGCTACTATGCAAGCCCGCAACCCTAACATGGCAGCCGCCGCCACCACCAACGGTGCCCTTGCCACCGTCGCCACAGCTAGCGCAGCTAGGGCTAACGATGCCTCCGCCATGGCCTATGGCTCTCCCATGTCCCACCATGGCACGAACGGTCCCGGCAACGGCGTTCCTGTGTCAAGGTCAGGCCGTGACCACGTCGTCATCTTCCCTTTCATGGCGAAGGGCCACATGCTCCTGCTGCTCCACTTCGCCACGACACTCTCGGCGCAACACGAGAGGCTCCGCGTGACTGTGGTCACCACCCCGGGCAACGTGGCCTTCGCCCGGAGCCGTCTGCCCGCGTCAGTGGGCCTCGTCGTGCTCCCGTTCCTGTCGTTCCCGCCGCTATCGGAGGGCGTCGAGTCCACCGACGCCCTCCCGTGCCCATCGCTGCACCTGACGTTCATGCAGGCGATAGGGCTCCTGCGCGGGCCATTCGCCGAGTTCCTGGCGTCGCTCCCATCCCCGCCGCTCGCGCTCGTCTCTGACTTCTTCCCTGGGTTCACGCGTCGCGTGGCGGCCGATGTCGGCGTCCACCGCATCGTGTTCAACGGCATGTCCTGCTTCACCTCGGTGATTTGCAAGGCGCTCACCGTGAGCCCGCCGGCTAGCTTTGAGCCCGGGACCATGATCCAGGTGCCTGGCAAGCCAGAGCACATGGCGGTCAGGGCGGAGGAGGTTCCCTATGGGTTCACCAAAATGGCTGACCCTGACAACCCGTTCACGCGCTTCTTCATGGACGAGATCGGTGATTCGGACATGCGCATCTGGGGTGTCCTCAGCAACAGCCTCGACGCGCTCGACGCAGCCTACGTGCCGGCTTGGAGTCATTCTACGAGGCGGGCGCCCGTGCCTGGCTCGTGGGCCTGCTGTTCATGGCCGCCGGCGACATGCCAGACGACGAGAAGAAGGAGCAAGACCTCGAGGGCTGTCTCTCGTGGCTCGACGAGAGGGCGGCGCATCAAGGGTCGGTGGTGTACGTCTCGTTCAGGACACAGGCCCACATCACGGACGCGTAGCTGGACGAGCTGGTGCACGGGCTGGTGCAGTCCGACCATCCCTTCCTCTGGGTCGTCCGATCTGACACGTGGTCGCCGCTGATGGACGTGGGGCCCAACAATCGGATCGTCCGTGGATGGGTCCCGCAGAGAAGTATTCTGGCCCACAAGGCAGTTGGTGGGTTCGTGAGCCATTGTAGGTGGAACTCTATGATGGAGAGCCTTGCCACCGGGAAGCCCATGCTGGCGTGGCCGATGATCGTGGAGCAACACCTGAACGCAAGGCACGTTGCCAACATCTTAGGCGCCGGCGTCAGGATAGCCCTAAAGGCTGGCGCTGACGTCGTCGGGAGCGCGGAGGTGGAGGAGAAGGTTCGGGAGCTGATGGACGCTGAATGCAAGGCGACGAAGCGGATGCGGGAGAGGGCTGTGTGGGCACAGCAAGCAGCCAAGTCAGCGGTGCGCCACGGTGGAACCTCAGCCATGGCTTTGCTCAAGCTTGTGGAAGAGATACAGGAGACCTATGATGATGGGGTCGTAGGCAAATGTGCGAATAGTGTTTAGAATGATCTTTCAAGTAATTCTGTTAAGCTGGTGTTTAGAATGATCTTGCCAGTACTTCTGTTAGGCCTAGCTACGTATGTGTCATTAGCGTCTATGGTGTCTTCTCAAAACATAAATCAATCGACTCTTAGCAGGTGTTTTGATAATTGATCATAAATAAAAATCAACAACATAAAATCAGGATTCCTAAATTGACCTGTATGTCTGCTCCAAATGTTACAATCTTACCAGTGTTGACAAGTGTTTTTTCCTTCTATGAGGATCAATGTGTGCAGATTCTGACAGCTCCATCGGTGTTGAAGCCAGGTCACAGAAAGAACCATGACCTTTGGGCCCTTGAATTGAGTTCAAGCATGAGGGAGGATTGTGAGTGTTTGATTTTAATGTTGCTGGATTTCTGGATACAAATTGTGTGGTATACAAAGATTGGACTACCTGAATGGACAATAGAATTTGAAGTGTAGCCAACTTTATTTTGATTGTTCCTATATAGAGTAATACTCCTCCGCCTCAAATTAAAAATTTGTTTTAAACATTTGATATGTGTTTTGTATATGTGTTTAGATCTATCATCATCTATTTGAATATAGACATTGTTGGGAGCCTTCTTCTCCGCCGAAGGTCCTCAAGGCAAAAACACTTTCGGCAAGATAATACGAAGGCTCGCCGAAACTATCATCAACCTCGGCTTTGTTCCTTAAGACGAAGACTTTGTGTACAAGCAACGTTGCGGAATGCCGAAGCTCAATAGCTTCGGCTCGGACCAAGCAAAGAAATAAAAGACTAAATAGACCTTATTAGCTTTAGTTGCTTGTAAATCTATACTACTATATTAAGGCTGGAAGGGGTAGCCTGCCTCCCCTTGTTCTGCCTTCTGTTAATCTGGACCGTCCGTCCTATGGCTTCTACCCAGACCGTCCATCCTATGCCCCTATCCCGCCAGCGTGCATCGCCCCTAGATCCCCCTCGGTCGTCTCCCCTCCGGAATACGGGCAGCGCGGCACGCGGTGGGGACGACTTCTTGATGCCGGTGAGCGTGGGCCCGACGAGGAGGTCGAGCTGGCTATAGAAGTTCCACGGCGATGGCCCATCGACGGCGGTGGTGGCGGCCAAGGGGTACAATGTGCAGATCCTGGTGGACGAGAATGAGGGGGAGGAGTCCATCTTCTGCAGGTTCAGGCGGGAGGTGATGTGCGTCGGCGTGCTGCAGGAGATCAAGCGCCGCCGGAGGTACGAGAGCAAGACGGATGAGAAGAAGCGCAAGGCGCGCAAGGCCAAACACCGCAACCGTCGCAAGTACGAACATGGCTGCGCTTCCCTTGATGCTGCATAGACCAATCGTTCTACTCCGTAGATTGGATAGGGTAGTCGTATGGCTCTATTCAGGATGCCTACGAGTTCGCGGAAGCCAAACTGTCTATCAGTTCTCTGAAAGTTGATGAAATCCATTAAATAAAACTGAAAAAACACTAACTAACAAACTACAATAGGTATTGGAACTCAAGTATCCTGCATCAAGTTGTTTCTTTCCAGTGATATGTTTTCAGTATGTTGACCGTTTTCAATTTCACGACCAGGTTACATAGTAATGGACGAACCCTATACAAAACCTCTATATACTTAAATTCTCACTACCAACACTCAGGTCGGCAAAATTAGATAGAAGCTCCTTTGTAACACCTGATGATGCGCATCTTCTTCATCTTGCAACTCCTAACACTAACACCTCCACCCAACGAGTTGAATTCCTGATGTAAACGCCTGCTAAGCTCTAGCGGACTAGGGGTCTGCTTGTTTCGTCTTTTTTCTGAATACGGATGTAGAGAGAATCTAGCCACCAGAAGATTCTGAATATCACGGGTATTAAGTGAGGAGTTCATAGGTTATCTTCAGCTTTATTTTCAATCTTATCTTTTATTTCAAACTCCACTCTATAAACAATGTCTCCGTGTCATCTACAGTTCTGCGTCCCCTATTTTACTCTATCTGTTGGAGACAGTCTTAGGATCTAGAAATTGATAGATTCCTACTTTTATGACGACGATCGATTTTGTGTTCATGTTGGTTTTGAACTGTTTTCACCAAAACGATTCTTATAAAAATAGACTGAAAATATAGATGTTTGACGATCCACAACACCTTCTAGGAAGCTAGAAATAAGCCAAAAAAACACCCCGATGTTGTTTCTACGGACTCCAGCTTCTGTACCGTCTAGCTTTTGGCGGTGATTTTCCTTGCACGGAATGGTTCACGCTTCTCTCATCGTTCTATCAACCATCCCTATGAACTCAGCTCCCTTGAAATTACTGGAAAGATAGGGATGGTTGAGAAGTTTTTTTATCCTTTAGTATTCAGAAAAAAGACGAAACAAGCGTTTTTAATTTTTCGACGATTTTTTATCCTTTAGTAGTCTCCCCTAGCAGTCATCTGCTTTGAAATTCTTATATAGTCTCTTGCCACTACATCTATGCTTGTTTCTGGTTACCCCCTGTACCCAAACACATACACACTGAAAGTAATAATAGAGCCTCTTCTGAATTTAAGTAAGAGCATATCCCTGCATATCCTTCTGCTTTGCTTTTTTCTTATTGCATAAAACTCTTGTCCATCTCCAAAGAAGAAATTAACTTAACATGGGAAAATCATTTGGTTCTAATTAACCTAGCTGCCAAATCATCTCTGCTGAATCAGCTAGCCAAGTTTTCAAAAGCTATTATTTATGTACAACACTGCCTTTTGTCCTTCGCTCTACCCCATGCGCACACACACATACACACTAAAAGTAAACCTCTACTGAAGTTAAGTTAGAGCATATTGGATACACCATATACCCCACAACTCGGATTTGAACATGGACTGCTTTGGGACAAGATCAAGTAAATATCATCAGTGTTCATAATAGTAGTAAACTAAACTGGAAAAGCAAAGATCTATTTTGCAACAATGATTTTGCAGTTATCCGAATAGATATATAGATAGTGTTTCAACATTCCCACACCAAACAAATGCTTAGATAAAATCAATGCATGTAGTGACTCACGATGAAACTGTGCGTCCAACCAATTAGACGGATAGTGATGTTTGTCGTTCCGTATATATGTTTCATACTAATTTTTTACTCCCGTGGCAACGCACGGGCATAGACCTCAAAAAATATAAGACCGGGTTTATCTGATTAATTTATAGCGAGAAGTTGGGGGAAGGGAAACAGAGTTCACCTGGTGACCTCGAGTTCCGGCGCTGCCGTGTGCTGTCCATGAAGCTGCTGTTGGTTGAGATGGATCCCTCCGTACACGACTTAGATCTTCCTCGACAAGTACGTTGCTTTTACTAGCTAGACCTTTTTTAAGGGATTTTTATTTTCCCAAGTAAAATCAGTTCATTTTTTTGAAAAATAGGCATTTCTTGAAAAAACAGTGTTCCAAAACTTATACATTCGGGGAAACCAGAGGGGTCTCCGATTGGAGACAGGATCTAACGATGTCTTTGTGAAGTTACTCCCCAAATGTAAAGCACGCCGGACACAGCCTGTTCATGCATGCCGAAAAGGATGCCGCCGCTGAGCTTTGCTGTGCAGGAGACGAGGAGCGATGGCGCGCGCTGAGGCAAGCACCTGCATATTATCGGCACTCGGCATGCATGAACTTGAGGAAGGAGGCAGTAGTGTCTCCATGCAACAGCATGGACCTCAGCTTGTACCTGACCTGATCCGGACTAGTACAACTTCGCGTGGTCGCGGGGCGTGGCAGTGCAGAAGCCGCGAGCGCCAGGACCCAGGAGCACAATTCGCCGCCGGCCACGCAAGAGCTGTCGAGTGAAAGCGGCCGCGGCACGCCACTTGCACGCACCTGGGTACGCATTGCCCCCCGTGGGCAACGTGACTCTACCACCGCCTGTCTAGTTCGCGCGCCCCCTAGTTTCCTCGCACATAGAGAGGCGAGGAGTATAGTAGTGGCTTGAGAGTTGAAGTTCTTGATTTAGTCGGTTTCGTCCGAATCATAGCCCTCGTCCCCCCACGATGGTACCTGCGCTCCAAATTCAATAATATCTCATATGCTTGCGTGGAGTGAGGTTAGGTGATGCCTCATTTTATCACTCCACATACAATAATCTTCACCATAAAAAACCGATGGTTTGCCTAGTGGGACGGAAAGTAAAGGAGTGCGTCTAGAAATACGGGGATAACGAAGTGGCATCTTACTATACTTCTTGCGCTCATGGCGCTTAGAAGTGATGGACGGCGCGTCGGAGCCGGAGGTGGATGGCGACGAAGAGTCGGTCTCATAGTAGACCACCTTCTTCATCTTCTTTTTCTTGTCGCCACTCCGATGCGACTTATGAGGAGGTGATCCCTCCTTTAGCTTGTTGCCGGACTCCCTTGATGGAGCCTTCCCATGGCTTGTGGACTTGTCGCCGGTCACGATCTCCCTCTTGGCGTGATCTCCCGACATCACTTCGAGTGGTTAGACTCTAATGAAGTACCGGACTCTGATACCAATTGAAAGTTGCCTAGAGGGGGGTGAATAGGCAGAATCTGAAATTTATAACTTAAAAGACAAACTACAAGCCGGGGTTAGCGTTAGAATTAAAACAGAGTCCGAAAGAGAGGGTGAAAAACAAATCAAAAGCAAATGAAGCGGATGACACAATGATTTGTTTTACCGAGGTTCGGTTCTTGAAAACCTACTCCCGTTGAGGTGGTCACAAAGACCGGGTCTCTTTCAACCCTTTCCCTCTCTCAAACGGTCACCTAGACCGAGTGAGCTTTCTTCTTAATCAAACGGGTCACTTAGACCCTACAAGGACCACCACACAATTGGTGTCTCTTGCTTTGATTACAAGTTGCTTGAAGAACAAGAATGAGGAAGAAGAAAGTGATCCAAGGACAAGAGCTCAAAGAACATGAGTAAAAACTCTCTCTATAGTCACTAGGAGTTTGGAGTGAATTTGGGACTTGGAGAGGCTTTGATTCTTTTGAATTGTGTCTTGTATTGATTTCACTAGCTCTTGTATTGAATGAGATGTCTAAAAAACTTGGATGCTTGGAGTGGTGGTGGTTGGGGGGAATTTATAGCCCTCAACCACCACATAGTCGTTGGGGAGGCTGTCTGTCGATGGGCGCACCGGACAGTCCGGTGCGCCACCGGACACTATCCGATGCGCCAGCCACGTCACCCAACCGTTAGAGTTCTGAAGATTCTGACCGTTGGAGCGCTGACTTCATGTCACATCGGACAGTCCGGTGCTGCACCGAACAGGTACTGTTTACTACCCGGTGTGCCTCTGACGCCTGCTCTGACTTCTGCGCACACTGTTCACGCACTGTTCACACTTTTGCAGACGACCGTTGCGCTATTATCCGTTGCTCCGCTTGGTGCACTGGACAGTCCGATGAATTATAGCGGAGCGGCGCCTGAGAAACCCGAAGGTGAAGAGTTCAGAGTGTACGGCCCCTGGTGCACCGGACACTGTCCGGTGGTGCACTGGACACTGTCCGGTGCGCCAGACCATAGTTCTCTTCGGTTTCTTTTGCTCCTTTCTTTTGAACCCTAACTTGATCTTTTTTATTGGTTTGTGTTGAACCTTTATGCACCTGTAGAATACATAATCTAGAGCAAACTAGTTAGTCCAATATTTGTGTTGGACATTCAACCACCAAAATTATTTATAGGAAAAGGTTTGACCCTATTTCCCTTTAAGACACCATATACCCCACAACTCGGATTTGAACATGGACCGCTTTGGGACAAGATCAAGTAAATATCATCAGTGTTCATAATAGTAGTAAACTAAACTGGAAAAGCAAAGATCTATTTCGCAACAATGATTTTGCAGTCATCCTAATAGATATATAGATAGTGTTTCAAGATTCCCTCACCAAACAAATGCTTAGATAAAATCAATGCATGTAGTGACTCACGATGAAACTGTGCGTCCAACCAATTACACAGATAGTGATGTTTGTCGTTCCGTATATATGTTTCATACTATTTTTTTACTCCCGTGGCAACGCACGGGCATAGACCTCATAAAAATATAAGACCGGGTTTATCTGATTAATTTATAGCGAGAAGTTGGGGGAAGAGAAACAGAGTTCACCTGGTGACCTCGAGTTCCGGCGCTGCCGTGTGCTGTCCATGAAGCTGCTGTTGGTTGAGATGGATCCCTCCATACACGACTTAGATCTTCCTCGACAAGTATGTTGCTTTTACTAGCTAGACCTTTTTTTAAGGGGTTTTTATTTTCCCAAGTAAAATCAGTTCACTTTTTTTGAAAAAATAGGCATTTCTTGAAAAAATAGTGTTCCAAAACTTATACATTCGGGGAAACCAGATGGGTCTCCGATTGGCGACAGGCTCTGACGATGTCTTTGTGAAGTTACTCCCCGAATGTAAAGCACGCTGGACACAGCCTGTTCATGCATGCCAAAAAGGATAACGCCGCTGAGCTGTGCTGTGCAGGAGACGAGGAGCGATGGCGCGCGCCGAGGCAAGCGCCTGCATATTGTCGGCACTCTGCATGCATGAACTTGAGGAAGGAGGCAGTAGTGTCTCCATGCAACAGCATGCACCTCATCTTGTACCTGACCTGATCCAGACTAGTACAGCTTCGCGTGGTCATGGGGCGTGGCAGCGCAGAAGCCGCGAGCGCCAGGACCCAGGAGCACCGCTTCACCGCCGGCCACGCGAGAGCTATCGAGTGAAAGCGACCGCGGCACGCCACCTGCACGCACCTGGGTACGCGTTGCCCCCCGTGGGCAACGTGACTCTACCACCACATGTCTTGTTCGCGCGCACCCTAGTTTCCTCGCACATAGAGAGGCGAGGAGTATAGTAGTGGCTTGGGAGTTGAAGTGCTTGATTTGGTCGACTTCGTCCGAATCATAGCCCTCGTCCCCCCCCCCCCCGCGTGGGTATCTGCGCTCCAAATTCAACAATATCTCATATACTTGCGTGGAGTGAGGTTAGGTGATGCCTCATTTTATCACTCCACATACAATAATCTTCACCACAAAAACCCGGTGGTTTGCCTAGTGGGACAGAAAGTAAAGGAGTGCGTCTAGAAATACGGGGATAACGAAGTGTCATCTTACTATACTTCTTGCGCTCATGGCGCTTAGAAGTGACGGACGATGCGTCGGAGCTGGAGGTGGATGGCGACGAAGAGTCGGTCTCGTAGTAGACCACCTTCTTCATCTTCTTTTTCTTATCGCCACTCCGATGCGATTTGTGAGGAGGTGATCCCTCCTTTAGCTTGTTGCCGGACTCTCTTGATGGAGCCTTCCCATGGCTTGTGGACTTGTCGCCGGTCACGATCTCCCTCTTGACGTGATCTCCCGACATCACTTCGAGTGGTTAGACTCTAATCAAGTACCGAGCTCTGATACCAATTGAAAGTTGCCTAGAGGGGGGTGAATAGGCGGAATCTGAAATTTATAACTTAAAAGACAAATTACAAGCCGGGGTTAGCGTTAGAATTAAAACGGAGTCCGAAAGAGAGGGTGAAAAACAAATCATAAGCAAATGAAACGGATGACACGGTGATTTGTTTTACCGAGGTTCGGTTCTTGAAAAACCTACTCCCCGTTGAGGTGGTCACAAAGACTGGGTCTCTTTCAACCCTTTTCCTCTCTCAAATGGTCACCTAGACCGAGTGAGCTTTCTTCTTAATCAAACGGGTCACTTAGACCCTACAAGGACCACCACACAATTGGTGTCTCTTGCTTTGATTACAAGTTGCTTAAAGAACAAGAATGAGGAAGAAGAAAGCGATCCAAGGACAAGAGCTCAAAGAACATGAGCAAAAACTCTCTCTCTAGTCACTAGGAGTTTGGAGTGAATTTGGGACTTGGAGAGGCTTTGATTCTTTTGAATTGTGTCTTGTATTGATTGCACTAGCTCTTGTATTGAATGAGATGTCTGAAAAACTTGGATGCTTGGAGTGGTGGTGGTTGGGGGAATTTATAGCCCTCAACCACCACATAGCCGTTGGGGAGGCTGTCTGTCGATGGGCGCATCGGACAGTCCGGTGCGCCACCGGACACTGTCCGGTGCGCCAGCCATGTCACCCAACCGTTAGGGTTCTGAAGATTCTGACCGTTGGAGCGCTGACTTTATGTCACACCGGACAGTCCGGTGCTGCACCGGACAGGTACTGTTCACTGTCCGGTGCGCCTCTGACGCCTGCTATGACTTATGCGCGCACTGTTCACGTACTGTTCACACTTTTGCAGACAACCATTGCGCTGTTAGTCGTTGCTCCGCTTGGTGCACCAGACAGTCCGGTGAATTATAGCGAAGCGGCGCCTGAGAAACCCGAAGGTGAAGAGTTCAGAGTGTACGGCCCCTGGTGCACCGGACACTGTCCGGTGCGCCAGACCAAGGTTCTCTTCGGTTTCTTTTGCTCCTTTCTTTTGAACCCTAACTTGATCTTTTTATTGGTTTGTGTTGAACCTTTATGCACCTGTAGAATACATAATCTAGAGCAAACTAGTTAGTCCAATATTTGTGTTGGACATTCAACCACCAAAATTATTTATAGGAAAAGGTTTGACCCTATTTCCCTTTCAGACACCATATACCCCACAACTCGGATTTGAACATGGACCGCTTTGGGACAAGATCAAGTAAATATCATCAATGTTCATAATAGTAGTAAACTAAACTGGAAAAGCAAAGATCTATTTTGCAACAATGATTTTGCAGTCATCCGAATAGATATATAGATAGTGTTTCAACATTCCCTCACCAAACAAATGCTTAGATAAAATCAATGCATGTAGTGATTCACGATGAAACTGTGCGTCCAACCAATTAGACGGATAGTGATGTTTGTCGTTCCGTATATATGTTTCATATTAATTTTTTACTATCGTGGCAACGCACGGACATAGACCTTATAAAAATATAAGACCGGGTTTATCTGATTAATTTATAGCGAGAAGTTGGGGGAAGAGAAACAGAGTTCACCTGGTGACCTCGAGTTCCGGCGCTGCCGTGTGCTGTCCATGAAGCTGTCGTTGGTTGAGATGGATCCCTCCGTACACGACTTAGATCTTCCTCGACAAGTATGTTACTTTTACTAGCTAGATCTTTTTAAGGGATTTTTATTTTCTCAAGTAAAACCAGTTCACTTTTTTTTTGAAAAAATAGGCATTTCTTGAAAAATAGTGTTCCAAAACTTATACATTCGGGGAAACTAGAGGGGTCTCCGATTGGCAACAGGCTCTGACGATGTCTTTGTGAAGTTACTCCCCGAATGTAAAGCACGACGGACACAGCCTGTTCATGCATGCCGAAAAGGATGTCGCCGCTGAGCTATGCTGTGCAGGAGACGAGGAGCGATGGCGCCCGCGGCGCGCCGAGGCAATCGAGTTTGCTGTGCAGGACGACGCCTACATATTGTTGGCATGCATGAACTTGAGGATGGAGGCAGTAGTGTCTCCATGCAACAGCATGCACCTGCTACAGCTCAGCTCGTACCTGACCAGCTGACCTGATCCGGACTAGTACAGCTTCACGTGGAGGAAGCCGCGAGCGCCAGGACCCAGGAGCACCGCTTCGCCGCCGGCCACGCGAGAGCTTTCGAGTGAAAGCACCCGCGGCACGCCACCTGCACGCACCTGTCTGGTTCGTGCCCCCCGTGTGCAACGTGACTCTACCACTGCCTGTCTGGTTCGCGCGCCCCCCGGTTTCCTCGCACGCACCCCCACTCCCACACTACGGGCCTATTTGGAATTGAAGTTTTCTAAAACCACAATATTTCAATACCATGGTTTACAGTATGTTGGAACACAATACAACAGTTTTAGCAAAACCAGAGTATAATCAAAGTATTAGTCCACACATAGCACTGTTTGGTACCAAAGTATTTGGCTTATATAAATATAAGCAAGACAAGTTCTGATTCTAAGAACAGATACACGTTCAAAAAGCTTTTTGCAGCTAACAAACAAACAAAAAAACACTTCCAGGTGGCTGCACTAGCGCTGGAACACTTCCAGCGATCAAACAAAAGACAATTTTGCTTCCATCTGACAGCAAGTCTTCTCTTCTGCCAGCCTTCAATAACCGATCAATAAACATGATAATTAATGCTTTGATGAGATCAACAACGAGTCAGCTACAACCAAATCAGTGCTATGACAAGTAACCAATGCTTTTGTAATCAGAACCCTGTTAATTAGAGTTAGGTGCACTCATAACTCTACAAATTTGACTAAACAACCATACACTACTCATCCACCAGATACGCACACTGCTCAACCAACATCCATTCCTTGTGTATAAATATATGTGTTGTCCATAGACTGTCATTGTTGGTGTTTCGGATCCGGGGGACCCTCAACCGGACCGACCAGTGAATTTATCGCTGCGTGCCCCTGCCCAGATGGGTTGGCGCAAGATGGAACACAAGGCTTGTATTATCTCGCACCAGGGTGCTCGTAGTAGGGGTTACAAGCGTCGCGAGAGAGCGAGAACGAGAGAGAGCGAGAGAGAGAGAGAGAGAGAGAGAGAGAGAGAGAGAGAGGGTCCGGCCCCGCTCGTCTTCCCCCGTCCCTTTGCCGTGCGTCTACTCGTCCGTGCTCGCTCCTCTCCCCCCCCCTCGTGGGGGTACTGGACATCCCCTTTTATAGATTCAAGGAGATGGCCCAGCTGTATAATGGGGGTGTAGCTATGCGCTACATGGCCAGCGGAGAAGTGCCTGAGCCCTATGCATGTGGTAACGTGGCCGTTGGAGGAGTGCTTGAGCCCTGTAGAAGCACAGCTGTCGGTGTGGCGTGGATCCTGCTGACGTTTCCTTGCTTCCGTAGGGGGCTGAGAACCACCGACGTCATGGACGCACGCGGGGCACCATCATTACCTGTTACCGGGGTAAGCTAGATGGGACGCCGGTCTTGTTCCCTGTAGCCTGAGCTAGCTAGGAGTAGGGTAATGATGTATCCCCTGTGGCGCGGTCGGTCCGAGCCTGAGGTCGGGCGAGGCGAGGGCTTCTCCTGAGGCCGAGGCCGGGATCGGGCGAGGATGTGGTTCCTCCCGAGGCCGAGGCCGAGGCCGAGGCCGAGTCCTGGGGTCGGGCGAGGCGGAGCTTCCTGTTGCGCCCGAGGCTGAACTCGGCTGTTGTCGTGACTTACTGCTGCTAGTTTTACCCGGGTGGTTGGCACAGTAGCCGGAGCGAGGGCGAGCGGCGCTGTTTTCCTGTCAGATCGGTCAGTGAAAGGGTGAAGTGACTGCGGTCACTTCGACCCTGCTGACTGAGGCACGCGTGTCAGGATATGGTGTCAGGCGATCCCCGCATTGAATGCGCATGCGATACGGTCGGTTGGCAGGGAGATTTGGCCAAGGTCGCTTGTGCGACAAGGTTGCTTCTTGACGAAGCCTGCCCGAGCTGGGCTTCGGGCGAGCCGAGGGTGCGCCCACTGCCTGAGGAGGCCCTCGGGTGAGGTATGAATTCGTCCGGGACTACTGTTCCTGCCCGAGGCTGGGCTCAGACGAGATCGCGTCCCTTGGGTAGACGAGGTCTTGGCCTGAACTGAACTGTCAGTCTGAGGGTGTTTACCAGCCGTGTTTAGGATTGTTGGGGGTACCCCTAATTACGGTACCCGATAGTAGCTCCCGAGCCTCAAAGGGAGTGCAGGCACTCGCTTGGAGGTTCTGCCGGATTTTTTCGCAGGAGTACCAGCTTCTCTCGGTCACATTTTGCTCCGACGGGTGCGCGTGAGCGCACCCGTCGGGTGTAGCCCCCTAGGCCTCAGAGGAGTGGTTTGACTCCTCTGAGGTCTTAATTCTTGTTGTGATGCCTCAGTCGACCTGGTTGTTCCCTCATGCGGCCTGGCCGCAGCCTGGGTGCATGGTCAGACTCCGAGTTTTTGAGCTGGTTTGTTGACGCTGTCAACAGTTTTGGCCGTAGCCAGGTGCGAGAGCAGCCCCCGAGCCTCTGCATGGAGCAAGAGGACGATCAAGGACCATCTCGACTTTTATTATACGCCCCTTCGTCGCCTTTCCACAAGGAGGAAGGGGGGGAAAGCGCCATGTTACCCTCGGAGGGCACTGATCATGGTGTTTCCAGTGAGTTGCTAACGGGTGATCCGAGTGGACGCCCGTGCCCCGTTCGTTAGGGGTCGGCTAGTGGCCTAGAGGCGCGCTCCAAAAGTACCTGCAGGTGATTTACTGGACCCGGACCCATTTCGATAGGGTCCGAGGGCTCGATGCCTCCCTCCGGTGGGATTCCATTACAAATCGTTCCCGCTGGTCTCAGAAATGTCCTAGGGTACCTCGGGAGCGTAGCCCAAGCCTCGGCCATGTATCGGATGTACCCAGGGTCATCCCTCACTCTGCGTGCTCTAGGGCGGCTGTCGAACCCTTCCGAGGGGCCAGCCTACGAACCCCTGATCAGTAGTGGGCGCGGAGCCCTAGTGCTCTAGGGCGGCTGTCAAACCCTTCCGAGGGGGCCAGCCTTCGAACCCCTGATCAGTAATGGGCGCAAAGTCCGAGTGCTCTAGGGCGGCTGTCGAACCCTTCCGAGGGGCCAGCCTTCGAACCCCTGATCAGTAGGAGGGCTTGGGGGCCCATTTCCTTCGCGAGGAAGGATCCTTTTCGAAATATCCCCTTTCCCGGTCCCTGTGGCAAGAGAGAGAGAGAGGAAAAGGATATGAATTTAAATAATGAGGCGCACCTTTTTTGACGCGGTCATCATGGCGGAGGTGAAACGACGCCCGCCTCTCCTGCCGGAGGTGACGCTTGCCCTGCCAAGGAGTTAATGCGACGGGACGGGCGATTCGCGGGGCGTCCGTTGCGCGTGCGCGAGTCGCTCGAGGAACGGAACACGGGTGCGTCGTCTTTACGCTGTGGGAGAGGGCTCCCCTGCCGCTTCAGGAGGGGACGCGAGCCTGCAGGCGATTGGACCGTTGCTTCCGCGCGCCCATTGCTGCAATTACTGCCAGCCCACTTTTGGCCATATCGACTGCCATGCCTATCCTTGCGGCTGACTGATCCGCGATCATTGCACTCAATTGGCACTGTTGGGTCAGGCGCGGGGCTGCCTCGAGTCGCGGCACTGGTTCTGCAGTCGAGAAGATGCGGCATTGGCGCGAGCGGCGGTGCGGTTCCCTTGCACGTAGAAACCGGCTCGTCTGTTACATGACATGTGGGCCCGGGCCTTCCTGCTGGGTCGCCGGATGCGACGAAGCCGAAAGGGTGCACAACCATGGTGCGGTTGCATGCTCCTTGCGTGGCGGTCTGCCCTTTCGACCGCGGGTTTCGGCGATGATGGGGGAGTGCCTATAACCGCGGGGCGGTTACATGCTTCGCGTGCAGCGGTTTGCCTTCTTCGTGTTTCAGGTCAGCTCGCATGACGTGTGGGACCCAGCCCCTGTGTCGTGGGGTGAGAACCCTGGAGCACGTCGGTGGAGACTTTGCCCGTGACGCTTGGGGGTGCGAGTGAGGAGATCTGCCTTTAAAATGGGGTCGATCCCCCGGGCAGTAGCCATGCCTTCGCACTCCTCTCATGCATCGCGCCCTTCCACCGTCCGAGCCCCCGGATGGGGCACACCGGTGTTGCCTTCTTCTTGCCGTTGTTGGAGGAGCACGACCTCGTGGGGGTTGGCGCTCTTCAGACATCGCTCGGCTTCAAGGATTTTCATCCGGCAGCCCGGCTGCAGTCCCTCACCAATGGTCATCCAGGATGATGACCACCAGCTTCGCGGTGGGGGAGAGCAAGCCGGGCTGCGGCCTCCCTCCTGCCCTCAGCTTCAAGGATGTTCATCATCCTCGCTGTGGCGGAGGGCGAGCCGAGCTGGGGTTCTACCTCCCGCATGGGCCGGCAAGCCGCTTCTTCCTTCAGCATTCAGGAGAGAGGGCGCTCACAGGCCTTGCGGAGGGGGCAAACTTCGACAACGCGGGGCCGGTCGGCCGCAAGCGTCGTCAGCTGCAGCGTGCCTGGCTCGCTGGCTCAGCTAGCTCTGGCGTCGCCTCCGACGCTGCCTCCTGCCGCTTGGTCCGGGTGTGGCTGTCCGTCCACCGCACGGTCGACTGTCGCGCCGTGCGCAGGTTGGCCAGGTCCACGACCCTTCCCTCGCCGCCGATTGCACCGGGGGATCGCACAAGACGTCGTACGCCGCGAGGGCGGCGTCCATGTTCTTGGATTGTCTTGTCCTCACTCCAGCACGACGCCTCCACGCGGAGGCCGGCGCCGGCTCGTCTGTGAGGATGTGAGTGGGGATCTGCCGGTGCAGGCTAGAGCGGCCGCCATTCACCGACGCGGTGTCGGTGGGCAGGTGGCCGCTGTCGTCGGTGCTGAGGTGGTGGCCGCCAGAGGAGGTTGTCTCCGCCGACGAGACCATTGGTGCCACCTACGGTCGGACCTCCGGCTCTTTGGCCTTAATGGCTTGTCCTCTCCCCTCGTGTGGGGACGTGGGCGAGGGCCTTTTCACAGCAGCGTCTGCCCTGAGGTCATCACTGCTGCTGTTTAGCCGCCCGAGGCGAAGGTCGTTGTCGCTGCTGGTGCAGCGGTCGCCGGCGGGCCACCTAGAGTTCGTTACCTCGCAGCCCCCCTGGTGTGGAGGTTGTTCATTCCTGTGGGAATGGAGCTGGAGTCCCGTTTGTGAGGGTACTTGCATGAGAGCAAGATGTAACTGCTCCAAGTATGTGTGTTCGTTCTTTGTGGCTACTGAGGCCTGAACATTTAGGCATTTGAGTGTAAAGTCGTGTTTCTTCCTCATTCCGAGCACTAGGACTTGCCTGTCGGCTAGCAGAACCACTTAACCAAGCGTGAGTCGCCTTGCGCGGAAGGTGACGAGTGAGGTATCCGTATCCCAGAGGCGTAGGAGTCCCTCGGCTCGGTCGGCCTTGCCGTTCAAGGCCTCTCTTTCTCGGTTTCAGGACCTTCGGCTGCTCTGCGATGAGCTGAAGCCGGAGGCAGCGGTGTCGGCGTGGACAGAGGCTGTGTCGGCTCGAATAGAGGCTTCGTCGGCCCGGGAGCAGGTGGCTTCCCAGGCCGAGGAGATGCAGCAGTGGCAGCTGGAGTTTGGCCAGGTCATCCGCGAGCGGGACCAATCCCGGAGCCAAGCTGCCGAGGCCGTGAGCCGGGCTGAGGTCCTCGGGGGACAGCTGGCTGAGGCTACGGAGCGGCTAGCCGGGGCGTCTGCTCGGGCCGAAACCCTTGCGGAGAGCCTGGCCGTGAGGGCCCAAGCGCGGTGCTGGCGTCCTCCTTCGAGGTGGAATCCTTCTGCCCGTGTCGCCGTCTGAGGCCGGGCCAGGTTCCGTCGAGGGTGGAAACGTCGCCGAGGGTGCCGCTCCTCCCCCTGCCGATGTCTGATTCCTGCAGGAACAGTTTGTCTGAAGTATGCGTATGTTCTTGCGGCCGCTGAGGCCTAAACATATTTATTGTCAGAGTATAAAGCTGCGTTTTCCTCTCGTTTCGAGCATTAGGACTTGTTCGTCGGTGGCAGAATCGCTTATCCGAGCGAGAGTTACTTTTCGCGGAAGGTGATGAGTGAGGTATCCGTATCCCGGAGGCGTAGGAGTCCCTCGGCTCGGTCGGCCTTGCCGCTTACGTGCTCTCTCACTCATTTGTAGGATTCTGTCATCAATATAGTCGGAAAGGCACGAAAGTCGTTTTCTACCCGAGCGGTAGGACTTGTTCGGTAGCAGGATCGCTTATGCGAGCGTGAGTTACTTTTTGCGGAAGGTGATGAGTGAGGTATCCGTATCCCGGAGGTGTAGGAGTCCCTCGGCTCGGTCGGCCTTGCCGCTTACATATACTCTCGTCATCTTTAGGATCCTGCTATCGATATAGTCGAAAGCCGTTTTCTACCCAAGCGTTTAGGACTTGTTCGATAGCAGAACCGCTTATCCGAGCGTGAGTTACTTTTCGTGGAAGGTGATGAGTGAGGTATCCGTATCCCGGAGGCGTAGGAGTCCCTCGGCTTGGTCGGCCTTGCCGCTTACGTGCTCTCTCGCTCGTTTTTAGGGTTCCGTTATCGATATAGTCGAAAGTCGTTTTGGTAGAAAACTTTTCCTTTGGTAGAAAATTTTTCCGAGGAAAATTTTGACGCAGAGGGGGTTCCCCCCTTCTAGCCCCCGAGGGAGGGTCGGGCTTTGCCGAGGCAAGGCTGATCCTTCCTTGACGGTTAGACTCTATTTATGTATGTAAAGAAAACGAGGTACATAAACGACTTGAAACATTTTAAGGGTAGAAGCGACGTAGCTGTTGGATGTTCCAAGCGTTGCTGTAGACCTCGCCTTGATCGTTGGCCAGCTTGTATGTCCCGGGCTTCAAAATCTTGGCGTTGATGAACGGCCCTTCCCAGGGAGGAGTAAGCTTGTGGCGTCCTTGGGCGTCTTGTCGCAGTCGAAGTACCAAGTCTCCCACTTGGAAGCCTCGGGGCCGAACCCTTCGGGCGTGGTAGCGTCGCAGAGACAGCTGATACCGCGCCGAGTGTAGTAAGGCAACGTCCCGAGCTTCTTCGAGCTGGTCTAGTGAATCCTCTCGGCTGGTCTGGTTGCTTCGGTCGTCGTACACCGTCGCCCTCGGGGAACCGTATTCTAAGTCCATGGGTAGGAAGGCCTCAGCCCCATAGACTAGAAAGAACGGCGAGAAACCCGTGGACCGGCTCGGCGTCGTCCTCAGACTCCAGACCACCGAGGGTAGCTCTTTCATCCACCGCTTGCCAAACTTGTTGAGGTCGTTGTATATCCTCGGTTTTAGTCCATGCAAAATCATACCGTTGGCGTGCTCCACTTGCTCATTTGTCATTGGGTGAGCTACGGTGGCCCAGTCCACACGAATGTGGTGGTCCTCGCAGAACTCCAGGAACTTTTTCCCGGTGAACTGCGTGCCATTGTCGGTGATGATGGAGTTTGGGACCCCAAAGCGATGGATGATGTTTGTGAAGAACGCCACCGCCTGCTCGGACCTGATGCTGGTTAAGGGCCGGACCTCGATCCACTTGGAGAATTTGTCGATGGCAACCAGCAGGTGCGAGAAGCCCTCGGGTGCCTTTTGCAAGGGACTGACGAGGTCCAGACCCCATACAGCAAACGGCCAGGTGATGGGTATTGTCTGCAAGGCCTGAGCGGGCAGGTGCGTCTGTCTTGCGTAGAATTGACACCCTTAGCAGGTGCGTACAATCCTAGTGGCGTCGGCCACCGCGGTCGGCCAGTACAAGCCTTGTCGGAAAGCATTCCCCACGAGGGCTCGAGGTGCTGCATGGTGACCGCAAGCCCCCGAGTGTGTTTCTTGTAACAGCTCTCGTCCTTGGGCGATGGATATGCATCGCTGGAGAATGCCCGAGGGGCTGTGGTGATAGAGCTCCTTTTCATCACCCAGTAAAACGAACGACTTGGCGCGTCGAGCCAGCCGCCGAGCTTCGGCCTTGTTGAGGGGCAGCTCTCCTCGGAGGAGATATTCTAGGTACGGGGTCTGCCAGTTCGGGTCTGGCGTAACCCCATTCCGCTCTCCCTCGACGCGCAGGGCCTCACCCTCGGCGACCGAGGGTTCCTCGGGCTGAGCCGAGGCCTCCTCCGGCTCGGGCGTGTCGTTGATTTTGACAGATGGTTGATGTATGTCCCTGGAGAAGACGTTCGGAGGAACTGTTGTCCACCCCGTGGCGATTTTCGCCAGCTCATCCGCAGTCTCGTTGTACCGTCGAGCGATATGGTTGAGCTCCAGCCCGTAGAACTTGTCTTCCAGGCGCCGAACTTCGTCGCAGTAGGCCTCCATCTTCCGGTCACGGCAGTGGGAGTTCTTCATGACTTGGTCAATGACATGCTGCGAGTCGCCACAAGCATCGAGGCGTCGAACCCCTAGCTCGACGGCGATGCGCAACCCGTTAACCAAAGCCTCGTACTCGGCCACGTTGTTTGACGCCAGAAAATGGAGGCGTATCACGTAGCGAAGATGCTTTCCGAGGGGTGAAATGAAGAGCAAGCCAGCACCTGCTCCGGTCTTCATAAGCGACCCGTCAAAGTACATGGTACAAAGTTCGGCCTGGATTGGAGCTGTCGGCATTTGGGTGTCGACCCATTCGGCCAGGAAGTCTGCCAAGACTTGGGACTTTATGGCCTTCCGAGGGGCGAATGAAAGTGTTTCACCCATGAGTTCCACTACCCACTTTGCTATCCTACCCGAGGCTTCTCGGCACTGGATGACTCCCCCAGGGGGAAGGATGACACCACAATCACCGGATGAGACTCGAAGTAGTGTCACAACTTTTGCCGTGTCAGAATTACTGCGTACAGTAGCTTCTAGATTTGGGGGTAGCGGATCTTGGTCTCGGATAGCACCTCGCTGATGAAGTAGATCGGCCTCTGGACGAGCAGTGTACGCCCTTCTTCTCGTCTCTCGACTACGATCGCGGCGCTGACCACCTGAGTGGTTGCGGCTATGTAGATTAAGAGGGCTTCTCCCGCGGCGGGGGCACCAAGATGGGCGCATTAGTAAGGAGTGCCTTAAGGTTTCCGAGGGCTTCTTCGGCCTCAGGGGTCCAAGTGAAGCGCTCGGCCTTCCTTAAGAGGCAGTACAGGGGCAAGCCTTTCTCGCCGAGGCGCGAGATGAACGGCTTAGAGCCGCAAGGCATCCCATGACCCTTTGTACTCCTTTTAAATCTTTGATAGGCCCCATGTTGGTGACGGCCGCGATTTTCTCCGGGTTGGCTTCGATGCCTCGCTCGGAGACGATGAACCCCAGGAGCATGCCTCGGGGGACTCCGAAGACACACTTCTCGGGATTGAGTTTCACGCCTTTCGCTCTCAGACACTTGAATGTCGTCTCAAGGTCAGAGAGGAGGTCGGAGGCTTTCTTTGTCTTGACAACGATATCATCGACATAAGCCTCGACCGTTCGACCGATGTGCTCTCCGAACACGTGGTTCATGCACCTTTGGTAGGTTGCCCCTGCATTCCTCAAGCCAAATGGCATAGTAGTATAACAATACATGCCAAAAGGGGTGATAAAAGAAGTCGCGAGCTGGTCGGACTCTTTCATCTTGATTTGGTGATAACCAGAATAGGCGTCGAGGAATGACAGGGTTTCGCACCCAGCAGTGGAGTCCACAATTTGATCGATGTGAGGCAGAGGGTAGGGAACCTTCGGACATGCTTTATTCAACCCGGTGTAGTCGATGCACATCCTCCGTTTCCCCCCTTTCTTTTTCACAAGCATAGGGTTAGCTAACCATTCGGGATGAAATACCTCTTTGATGAACCCTGTAGCCATCAGCTTGTGGACCTCCTCGCCTATGGCTCTGCGCTTTTCTTCGTCGAAACGGCAGATGCTGCTTCACAGGTCGGGCACCGGCTCGGATGTCCAGTGAGTGCTCGACGACATCCCTCGGTATGCGGGGCATGTCCGAGGGACTCCACGCAAAAATTTTGGCGTTTGCGCGGAGAAAGTCGACGAGCACTGCTTCCTATTTGGGGTCGAGCTCGGAGCCGATCCGGACTTGCTTGCCATCGTCGTTGCTAGGGTCGAGAGGGACGGACTTAACCGCCTCGGCCGGTTCGAAGTTGCCGGCGTGGCGCTTCGCATCTGGCGCCTCCTTGGAGAGGCATTCCAGGTCGGCGATGAGGGCCTCGGACTCGGCGATGGCCTCGGCGTACTCCACGCATTCCACGTCGCATTCGTACGCGTGGCAGTACGTGGATCCGACGGTGATGACTCCGTTGGGGCCTGGCATCTTGAGCTTGAGGTACGTGTAGTTGGGGACGGCCATGAACTTGGCGTAGCACGGCCTTCCCAACACCGTGTGGTAGGTCCCTCGGAACCCAACTACCTCGAAAGTGATTGTTTCCTTTTGGAAGTTGGAGGGAGTCCCGAAGCAGACGAGCAAATCGAGTTGTCCAAGGGGCAGGACATGCTTTCCGGGGACGATCCCGTGAAAGGGCGCCGCACCGGCCCGGATCGTGGACAAATCGATCCCCAAGAGCCCTACGGTCTCGGAGTAGATGATGTTGAGGCTGCTGCCTCCATCCATGAGGACCTTAGTGAGCCTAGAGTTGCCGATGACAGGGTCGACAACGAGCGGGTACCTTCCTGGGCTCGGCACACAGTCGGGGTGGTCACCTTGGTTGAAGGTGATGGGCTTGTCGGACCAGTCTAGGTAGACTGGCGCTGCCACCTTCACTGAGCAGACCTCCCGGCGCTCCTGCTTGCGGTGCTGAGCCGAGGCGTTCGCCACTTGCCCACCATAGATCATGAAGCAGCCATGGACCTCTGGGAACTCCTCCGCCTTGTCGCCCTCCTTCTTGTTGTTGCCTTGGTCCTTGCCACCTTCCGCCGGGGGCCCGGCCTTATGGAAGTAGCGCTGGAGCATGACGCATTCTTCAAGGGTGTGCTTGACAGGGCCCTGGTGACAGGGGCACGACTCCTTGAGCATCTTGTCGAACATGTTGGCCCCCCGGGAGGCTTCCGAGGGTTCCTGTGCTCAGTAGCAGCGACAAGATCCGCGTCAGTGGCGTCGCGGTTTGCTTGCGCCTTCTTCCTTGCCTTCTTCTTCGTGCCACGCTGGGCGGATGCCTCGGGGACGTCTTCCTTCTGCCTTTCCTGAGGCTGCTTGTCCTTCCGAAAGATGGCTTCGACCGCCTCCTGACCAGAGGCGAACTTGGTGGCTATGTCCATCAATTCGCTCGCCTTGGTGGGAGTCGTGCGCCCCAGTTTGCTCACCAGGTCTCGGCAAGTGGTGCCGGCGAGGAAAGCCCCGATGACGTCCGAGTCGGTGATGTTGGGCAGCTCGGTGCGCTGCTTAGAAAACCGCCGGATGTACTCTCGCAGGGACTCCCCTGGCTACTGGCGGCAGCTTCGGAGATCCCATGAGTTCCCAGGGCGCACGTATGTACCTAGGAAGTTTCCAGCGAAGGCCTTGACCAGGTCATCCTAGTTGGAGATCTGCGCAGGAGGCAGATGCTCCAGCCAGGCCCGGGCAGCGTCGGAGAGGAACAGGGGAAGGTTGCGGATGATGAGGTTGTCGTCGTCTGCTCCTACCAACTGGCATGCCAGCCGGTAGTCCGCAAGCCACAACTCCGGCCTTGTCTCCCCTGAGTACTTGGTGATAGTAGTCGGGGCTCGGAACCGGGCCGGGAACGGCGCGCGTCGTATGGCCCGGCTGAAGACTTGCGGACCTGGTGGTTCGGGCGAGGGGCTCCGATCCTCCTTGCTGTCGTAGCGTCCTCCGCGCCTGGGGTGGTAGCCTCGGTGCACCCTC
The DNA here is from genome assembly GCA_029449295.1 of Zea luxurians. NCBI lineage: Eukaryota > Viridiplantae > Streptophyta > Magnoliopsida > Poales > Poaceae > Zea > Zea luxurians. Next base: position 22,009,860 of record JAOPSE010000009.1, on the reverse strand, counting down.
TCCTCGAGGCGGGCTCGACGATCGCGTCGGTGTTGCTCGCTGCCGAGGCGGTCCGAGGCTGCAGGCGTCCCGTCCCGTGTGCGCTCGGTGGGAACCGAGGCCTCCCGCATGCGTCGGGAGGACGTTGCGCGGTGCTCCGAGGGGCACCCTCACCTTTGTGAGGCAAAGCTTTCGGCCTGTCGGACCGTGGCATCCTCTAGGAGATCCTTGAGTTCTCCCTGGATACGTCGCCCCTCGGTGGTGGATGGCTCCAGCATTGTTCGAAGTAGCATCGCTGCTGCAGCCAGGTTCTGGTCGGCGCCGCTGATGGCCGGGGGCAGCGCTGCCCTAGCATCAGCAACGATACGGCGCTGGACGTCCCAGGCCCAGTGACGCGCTTCTCCAGCGAGTGCTCGGCCTGCCCACTCCTGCTCGATGTTTTGCCGGAGCTGCACAAGTCGCCCTGCTTCCTCGTCGAGCTTGGCCTGCATCTCGCGGATTTGCTCGAGCTGTGTGTCCTAACCCCCCATGGGGACTGGGACCACAGCTAGCTCCCGCGGGATGTCAACGTGAGACGCAGGCGCAGGGGGGTCGTCATCCTCCGGCATACCGAGGTGGTTGCCTTCATCGTGAGCCCCCAGGTCGACGTGGAAACATTCGTGACTTGGGCCATAACCCTCGTCGTCAAGGCTATGGCCGTCATCAGAGCAACCAGAGAGGCAGTAGTCACATGCGGTCATGAAGTCTCGCATGGCACCGGGATCACGGAGTCCGGAGAAATCGCAACCGACGTCGAGGTCATCCTCTTCCTCGGAACCCGCGGGCCCGTAGGTTGAGACGGCCGTCAGTCGGTCCCAGGTTGACCACATATGGTACCCTGGAAGGTCAGGATATGCCCTTGCGAAAGAGCTCACTGGTGGATCGAAGCTGAATCTAAAGGGTACAGGGTGGAAAACGGACGGTACCTCTTGATCGATGGACGGTGGTGAAGTCACGTCGGGGACGGGATGCACCGTCATCTTAGGTATGAGGCTAACGCCCAGCAAGTCCTTTGCGAGAGTGCTGGCGTCATAAGTCCGCTTGGGGTTGGTACGTCGCGGGGAAGTGACACCCATCGTTGTCTCAGGTGCGAGGACAACGCCCGACATGTCCCCCGCTAGGGTGCCGGTGTCGTCGACTCGCTCTGGTCTGACTGCCGATGAGGTGCCGCCTCCTGCTTGGCCATGGTTGCCCCGTCTCCTCCTCCTGCGGCGAGGAAGGTGGCGAGGCAAACCCGGATGCTCCTCTTCTGCCGCGGGGACATGCCGTCGTCGAGTTCGCTGCCGTCGGGCGAGCCGACGACCGTCACGGTTGTCGTGCTATGAGAGGAGGAGTTCCATGTCATAGCTGCCGTCGCAAGACACGAACTCGAGACTCTCGAAGCGGAGCACCATCCCAGGCTGAAGAGGTTGCTGAAAACTCCCCATCTGGAACTCAACGGGAAAGTGATCGTTAACACACAGCATACCCCTACCTGGCGCGCCAACTGTCAGCGTTTCGGATCCGGGGGACCCTCAACCAGACCGACCAGTGAATTTATTGCTGCGTGCCCCTGCCCAGATGGGTTGGCGCAAGATGGAACACAAGGCTTGTATTATCTCGCACCAGGGTGCTCGTAGTAGGGGTTACAAGCGTCGCGAGAGAGCGAGAACGAGAGAGAGAGCGAGAGAGAGAGAGAGAGGGTCCGGCCCCGCTCGTCTTCCCCTGTCCCTTTGCCGTGCGTCTACTCGTCTGTGCTCGCTCCTCTCCCCCCTCGTGGGGGTACTGGACATCCCCTTTTATAGATGCAAGGAGATGGCCCAGCTGTACAATGGGGGTGTAGCTATGCGCTACGTGGCCAGCGGAGAAGTGCCTGAGCCCTATGCATGTGGTAACGTGGCCGTTGGAGGAGTGCTTGAGCCCTGTAGAAGCACAACTGTCGGTGTGGCATGGATCCTGCTTACGTTTCCTTGCTTCCGTAGGGGGCTGAAAACCACCGACGTCATGGACGCACGCGGGGCACCATCATTACCTGTTACCGGGGTAAGCTAGATGGGACGTCGGTCTTGTTCCTTGTAGCCTGAGCTAGCTAGGAGTAGGGTAATGATGTATCCCCTGTGGCGCAGTCGGTCTGAGCCTGAGGTCGGGCGAGGCGAGGGCTTCTCCTGAGGCCGAGGCCGGGGTCGGGCGAGGACGTGGTTCCTCCCGAGGCCGAGGCCAAGGCCAAGTCCTGGGGTCGGGCGAGGCGGAGCTTCCTGTTGCGCCCGAGGCTGAACTCGGCTGTTGTCGTGACTTACTGCTGCTGGTTTTACCCGGGTGGTTGGCACAGTAGCCAGAGCGGGGGCGAGCGGCGCTGTTTTCCTGTCAGATCGGTCAGTGAAAGGGCGAAGTGACTGCGGTCACTTCGACCCTGCGGACTGAGGCGCGCGTGTCAGGATATGGGGTCAGGCGATCCCCGCATTGAATGCGCATGCGATACGGTCGGTTGGCAGGGCAATTTGGCCAAGGTCGCTTGTGCGACAAGGTTGCTTCTTGATGAAGCCTGCCCGAGCTGGGCTTCGGGCGAGCCGAGGGTGCGCCCACTGCCTGAGGAGGCCCTCGGGCGAGGTATGAATTCGTCCAAGACTACTGTTCCTGCCCGAGGCTGGGCTCGGACGAGATCGCGTCCCTTGTGTAGACGAGGTCTTGGCCTGAACTGAACTGTCGGCCTGAGGGTGTTTACGAGCCGTGTTTAGGACTGTTGGGGGTACCCCTAATTACGGTACCCGACAGTCATCCACCAGATACGCACACTACTCATCCACCAGATACGCACACCAGCAAATTGGTAGTTAAAAGAAGCAATAGATGTGGACCAATTTCTTTAGCAGGAAGAGAAGAGAGGATGACGACATGCAAATTATCAGCTAATGGTTAGAAGGAAATCATTCTCATGAGCGTACACCTATCCACACTTCAATCCTTTCGGGGAAAAAACATGTCGAAGAACTTCTACAAGGACATAAGGTACGAGCTAGACGCGAGTTTCGCATGGAGAAGGAAATTTTTTGCAAACTGGTAGATCTTCTAATTGACAACAATAGCCTTACAAATGGAAGAGATGTTTTAGTTGACGAACAATTAGCAATATTTCTGTTTTGCCTTTCAACAAATGCAAGTAATCGATCCATACAAGAACGATTTCAGCATAGCGGAGAGACTATTAGTCGATATTTCAATCTTGTACTTGAAGCTATTGTCTCATTATCATCTAGGATGAAACAACTGCCTCCAATCAATACCCCAGTTGTTATATCTAGCAACCCCAAGTTTATGCCATACTTTAAGGTAACTTATGCCCTATTTGATTTTAAGTAACTCATGCTATACTTGAAGGCATTATACTTTAACTGTTATATTTTTTAGGATTGTATTGGAGCGATCGATGGTACTCATGTTCCTATTACTATATCTCCTAGCATGCAAGACCCATATCGAAATACAAAGGGTGGTCTATCACAGAATGTAATGGCGGCGTGTGACTTCAATAGTAAATTTGTGCATGTCAGTGCTGGATGGGAAGGATCAGCTGCAGATGCCCGAGTGTTATAGGATGCAATGGCTCATGGTTTCTATGTTCCTACGGGCAAATTTTATTTAGTTGATGCAGGATATGCAAATACTCCTAATTTTATAGCTCCATATCGTAACGTTCGATATCATTTGCAAGAGCAAGCTAGAAGTAATCTAAGGCCAAGCAATGCAAAGGAGTTGTTCAACCTACGACATGCCCAACTACGGAACCATGTTGAACGCATTATTGGTGTGCTCAAAATGTGTTTCCCTATTCTCAAATGTGCTTCTTATTATTCTATAGAGACTCAAAGAGATATTGTACTGGCTGGTTGTGTACTACACAATTTCATTAAAATCAATGATGGTTCTAAACAATGGCTTAATGAAGATAACATGCAAGTTAATCCTGCCGACATAGTGGATATTCTAGAAGGAGATGAAAACTACATTGAAAATGTGATGTCGTGCAATGAACGAAGGCGTGTAGGGAATTTCAAAAGAAATCAGATTGCACAGGCTATGTGGACAGATTATCTAGAACATGTTGCAAACAACTAGTAGCAGTAAACTGATTACCTTGCATTAGTTAGAAATAGACCCATTGATGTAAGCTTCTGCAAGAGACTGCTCTTCACAGCAAATGAATATCTCTCTAGCTTCTTTGTCCCCTTTCAGAAAATCGATTGCCTTGAGTAGTTAAGTTTTAGTTAGAGGCAAACTCTTCAATTTCAACATACATTTGGACATGCTAAACGGATCATTGATTGGATTAGATTGCTCTATTTGTTTACTCTTTAAATGAAGTTGCATTTTTGTTTGCTCCTTGTAAGCTTCTAGTTCTTCTTTTTGCAAAGCTAGCAAATCATCCATGGCATTGACATTTCTTTTAGTTTTCTTTTTTCCTTTCTCTTCACTGTCACACGTAGTAGCAGTAATTTTTCTTTTTTGGGTCTCACTCATCTCACTAATATCAACTTGTGTCTCAGTACCAAATTGTTCTTCCTCCAAAGCTCTATATTGACTAGTGTTTATGTCCATATTGAACCCATTTTCATTGTTCAAATCAACACCATCTTCTAATAAGTCAAAAAATGAACTCTGCATACCATTAATAGTTGGACTAGGTGTACTTATCTGCACATAATCTTCTTGTCCAATTTTGTTGGCAACCTTGCATTCTTTTTCTAAAGATCGCCTACAGTTCTTCCCTTCTGCTATTTTACCTGCATAAGCACAAACAAATCAGCAACGAGTACAATCTATGTTAAGGTAAAAGACATAAGTAAAGACTCATACCATTGTAAATCTCATACAAATCATCATAGAAAGGGAATGATCTACCATCCCATCTCTGTAAATTCTTTGGTAGATCAGCCCATACCACACCCACAGTGGTAGCCATTTTCAGACCATTATCCCAACCAAAGCCACTATTTGACACAATGATCTTCATAGCATTGTAGTCCTTTTTTAGCCTTTGCTCTCTATCCTTCAACTGCGACACTACAAAGTTTGCTGATGTAAACCTTTCATTAATATGTTGTGTCATACTGTTCCATGCCTCTTTGGTCCATCCATTCTACGCACGATATCTTGGTGAGTTGTACTCTTTGAGGATGCTCACAAAAAACCATGTTCTTCCTTCATTCCAATCAGCTCTAATCTCAATTTTCCCTAGAACAAACAAAATTCAAATGAAATGAACCAAACAGGGATCACCAGTGAAGTGCTAAACTATGCAAATATGTAACCCTAGCTAGAAATAAGAGAGGAATATAGGGCATTGAAAGGGAAATAGGGTCAAACCTTTTCCTAAATGATTTTGGTGGTTGAATTGCCCAACACAAATTATTGGACTAACTAGTTTGCTCTAGAATATAAGTTCTACAGGTGCCAAAGGTTCAACACAAACCAATCAAAAGAACAAGTTAGGCTTCAAAAGAAAGGAGCAAAAAGGAAACCGAAGCGTGCCCTGGTCTGGCGCACTGGACTATCCGGTGTGCCACCAGACACTGTCCGGTGCACCAGGGTGAATCAGCTCAAACTCCTCAGCTTCGGGTTTCCCAGGCGCAGCTCCACTATAATTCACCGGACTGTCCGGTGTACCACCGGACTGTCCGGTGCACCAGCGGAGCAACGGCTATCTGCGCGCAACGGTCGACTCTGACGGATGAACAGTGCAACACAATGTCGCGGCAGAAGTCAGAGCAGCAGGTCAAAGGGGCACCGGACTGTCCGGTGTGACACCGGACTTTCTGGTGCCACATGAGGACAAAGCCTCCAACGGTCGACCAGCTCCAAGCCCTAACGACCGGATGACATGGCGGCGCACCGGACACTGTCCAGTGGCGCACCGGACTGTCTGGTGCGCCCATCGCCAGCAGCCTTCTCCAATGGCTACAATTTGGTTGGTGGCTATAAATACCACCCCAACCGGCCACTTCAAGGTGTGGGAGCCCAAGGAACATTCCAAGTCATATAGTTGACATATTCAAGCCCTCCCAACCACCTCTATTCATTGATCCATCCTATACACAAGATTTAGACCACTACAAACCACACAAGTGCCACAAAAGAAAGAGCAAGCAAAAGAGAGCCTCTTGTGAGTGTTTAGCTCTAGTGCCTTGTGAGATTCATTGAGAGAAAGTGTGTGCTACATCTTGCGTTCATTTGTGCGTGGAGTTTTGACTCCCATTGAACTTCCTCCAAAGTTTTGGAGGCTTATAAAGCTAGCAAGAGACACCTACGTGTGTGGTGATCCTTGCGGGGTCTTAAGTGATCCTTGAGAAGAAGAAGAGCTCGCCGATCTTTGGGATCGGTGGAGAGAGGGAAAGGGTTGAAAGAGACCTGTCCTTAGTGGACTCCTCAACGGGGACTAGGCCTTCGAGGGCCGAACCTCGGTAAAACAAATCACCCGTGTCTCGTGTGTTTATTGCTTGTGATTTGTTTGTTCTCTCTCTTTCTAAGTTCTCTTACGCTACTCTTTGCTAATATTATTTTGTGTTGCATCAAGTTAAATTCTCATTTAGAGAAGCAACTCCTTGCAAGAAAGAACTTGTGTTTATTCTCTTCTCATCTAAGCCCTCTTGCATTATTCTCCACTAACATTTCTAGGAGTATTGCTATTGATTAAATTCCGCACTCTTTGTAAACAATACTCTTGCAAGTAAAGGACTTAGTTTTTATACTCCGATAATTATGAATCTTGTTCTAACCACTAATCAAGGGATCTAGTTTGTATTTAGAATTATAATTTTCAGGTTTCGCCTATCCACCCCCTCTAGGCGACTTTCAATTGGTATCGGAGCTAGGCACTTCATATTGAGTCTAGCAACTCGAAGTGATGGCTCGAGGAAGATCCCAAAAGAACAAGAAGACACCTCCGACGAAAATCAAAGAGGTAACTCTTGAGATTTTACTTAATGATTGTTCTAATTATACTTCATGGTCTACTAGTGTGATAAATGCTTTTAGAACCATAGACTCACGATTAGAACAAATTTTAGACAAGAGTATCATACCCTCTAGTTATGATGGGAAAATACTTTCGAGGAAGATCAAAGATGTTTATGCTTAAATTATCTTGCTTTTGACATCTTAGGTAATTCTCTTAGCAAAGAAGATTATCATGCCTTCATAATTAGATATGATGAACCTATTCATGATGCGCATGATATTTGGACTAGAATTAAAAGTAAATTTAATGAGTCCAAACATGATAGTTCATTTTGTGCTTCTACTTCCTTTGGTATTTGTGAAACTAACCCTTTGAAGGAACAAGAAGAAAATGAACGATGGAGACCAAACGATGAATCCACCTCTCCAAAAGGTTTGTCTTCCCATTTCTATTCCCACATATGTTGTGTGGCTAATGAAAATGAAAGCGGAAGCACAAATGAGGATGAGGAGGATGAAAGAAGCTTCATGCGTCTCTACGCTCAACTAAGCCTAGAAGATAAGGCGGTCATGCTCAAACTTCGAGAAAGAACGAGAGAGCAAAGCAAAGCTCGTCAAAGGCTAGAAAATGTTCTCTCCATGAAAATGCTATACTTTGACGAGTTGACTAAAGAACATGAGGAGCTAAAGTGCTCTCATGTTGATTTGGTCCAAAGGTATGAAACTATTACAATTGAGCAAGATAACGCTTTACATTGTATCGCTCAATTAGTAAATAGGAATGCCTTGCTTAAGGACCAAGTAGAAAAGCTAAAAGTTGAAAATTTAGCTTTTCAAGAAAAATATGATTTGCTTCTATGTTCTCATGAAAATCTTATAAATGATCATATCATATTAAATATCGCTCATGAGGTTGTGATAGAAAACTTAAAATCCCAACAACCTCACTCATGCACATGTATTCAAATTAAAACTGCATTACCATGTGCTAATGCTTGTTGACCGCCGACAAGCAAAACTTCCTTTGAGCTAGGATTTGCAGGAACACAAGATGATACATATCAAAAGCTCAAAGAAGAAAATGAGAGGCTAAAAATGAGCTTGACACAACTAAAAGGGAAGTGCATTGCTCAACCTTCTCAAGATAACCGTGATCACATGGTGAAGAAGCTTGAGAAGGAAACAACCATGGCATGTACTAAATCCCTTGAAGAAAATATCAAGGACTTAAGGATTGCCAAGAGGAAGGAACAAAAGAATAAAATCAATACCTCTTCCAAAAGCCTCAACCATGCCTCCATAAAAGGTAACATCCAAGGTAATAATCAAGTCACGCTTCACACTAAGAGAAGTAAGAAGTGTAGTGAATGCTTTAAAAAGGGGCACTCGATTAGGTCATGTCCCTATATTCAAAACGACTTGATTATTAACAAGGATGATAAACTTTGTTTTAAATGCTCAAAGAAGGGACACTTATTTAGATCTTGTCCCCATTTAAAACAAAAAGGCATAGTGTTAGAAAAGAAAATATTAACTAACCATGTAGCAAGCAAGAAACAAGGAAAGAAGAAATCTTCAAGAATTAAAGATCGCCTTTGCTACATATGCCGAGAGAAGGGACATCAATGCAAGGATTGTCCCATTGGTAACAACCCCACTTCTAGCTTGTCAATTATTTCACATGTAACTAGGAAACCCAAAATTGCAACTTGTGCTAGAAAGGTAATGAGTTTACCAAATGCTAACACAAAGGACTCTTGGGTTCCTAGATCTTTGTTGACTAACCTTAATGGACCCATCAAGCGATGGGTACCAAAATATACTTGACAAGCTTTGCAGGAAAAGGAGATGGTATGAAGCTTTGGGGTGCTTGGGAAAGTCAATTCAATTTTTATTAACTCAAGCTATCAATCTTCAATGATTTATATCCAAGATTGACCCAAAGTTATTTTGAATTGTTATATCTAAAACTCATATCATCTCGGGGAAGATATTGATGTTGTAGGAAATAAAGAATTAATCCTATGCCGAAAAGTTAAGGCCTACAACATGGAGGAAAGCCAAAGGATGGTAACAATTATGCTTTTAAATGCAAGTATCTTAAATTATCATTTCTTATGTGTCTTGTGTAGTCACATAGAAAAAGAAAGCACTTCAAATGTTCTTAAATTATGTCACCAATCTTTGAAGAAATTCCTCTCATATGGTAGATTGTATATTCATCATTTCTAAACCATGGCAATCTACATGCTTTAAATTGTTGTAAGTATCTCATGGCATGCTTTTCACTAATCATTCTATTATTGCCATGTTCTAGATATAGAGAGATATTCCATGTTCTTAAAAGAATAAGGTGTCACGTAAGGAATTCAATTCCTTAGGACACTTATAAAGGGAATCTCTCTTTATATCTAGAAATCGTGAGACTAATGTTTTTGTCTAAATAACCTAAGTAGTCTCACATGTAGAGAATAAGTTTCTCTTTGGAGATGCGTAATCTAACATGAAAAGAAAAGTCAATCCAATGATTTATGTTGTTTTGCCTCTTGCTTAAATTGGATATGATTCTTCTATATTTATCGCTCTCCATATTATGAATTAGATTTATTCCCATAATCTTAAAGAATTAACTATGCTTGTTTTATTAAGCATACATCACGGAATAACCTAGTTCATATTATAAAGTTTCCATGCTTTAGTAATCCTTTTTTCCATTTATTATCAAAATGATTACACAAAGGGAAACTAGTGCTTGTGATACTAATGACATATCTCTTGAGCTTACTTATGAAAATCTACAAGAGAGTAAGTGCAAGCCGCAAGCCTAAAGGATTACTCTTCACCCAAAGGAAGAAAGGTAAAAGCAAAGGTATGGGAACTCATCTTATTAATCAAAAATAGTTCCCATCAATGGTTATTTACTCTAAATTATCTACCTATGAAGAATAGATTCTTTATTGAACTTAAGTCGGCTAGATGTGCATTACATCTCAATCTCATAAATGCATCTGTCCATTTGAATCTAATTCATGCCTTTGCTATATCTATTCTCATATTGATATGTGTCGGGGACCATAATTAGGGGTACCCCCAAGACTCCTAATCTCAGCTGGTAACCCCCATCAGCACAAAGCTGAAAAGGCCTGATGGGTGCAATTAAGGACAAGGCTCAGTCCACTCAACAGACACGATCTCACCTCGCTCGAGCCCAGCCTTGGGCAAAGACAGCCGACCCCGGAGGATTCACGTCTCGACCGAGGGCCCCCTCAAGCAACGGACACACCTTCGGCTCGCCCGAGGCCCAGTCTTCGCAGAGAAGCAACCTTGGCCAGATCGCCACGCCAACCGACCGTATCGTAGGAGCATTTAATGCGAGGGTCGCCTCACACCTTATCCTGACACGCGCTCAGCCGACAGAGCCGAAGTGACCGCAGTCACTTCGATGCTCCACTGACCAACTTGACAGGAAGACAGCGCCACCTGCCCTGCTCCAACTGCTGTGCCGCTCACCAGAGTGGGGCCGATAGCGGCCAAGTCCAGCCTCAGGCATCATAGGAAGCTCCGCCTCGCCCGACCCCAGGGCTCGGACTCAACCTCGACGCTGGACGACGGACTCCGCCTCGCTCGACCCCAGGGCTCGGACTCAGCCTCGACCCCGGAAGACGACGGACTCCGCCTCGCCTGACCCTAGGGCTCGGACCCAACCTCGACTCTGGAAAACGACGGACTCCACCTCGCCCGACCCCAGGGCTCGGACTAGGCCTCGACCTCGGAAGACGGACTTCGCCTTGCCCGACCCCAGGGCTCGGACTCGGCCTCGATCTCGGAAGACGGACTCCATCTCGCCCGACCCCAGGGCTCGGACTCAGCCTCGACCTCGGAAGACGGACTCGACCTCGACCTCAGAGGAGCCTCCGCCTCGCCCGATCTAGGGCTCGGACCGACCACATCACAGGGGGGACCATCATTACCCTACCCCTAGCTAGCTCAGGCTACAGGGAACGGGAACAAGGCTGGCGTCCCATCTGGCTCGCCCTGGTAAACAAATAATGATGGCGCCCCACGTGCTCCATGACGACGGCGGCTCTCAGCCCCTTACGGAAGCAAGGAGACGTCAGCAAGGATTTGACAGCCCCGACAGCTGTCCTTCCACAGGGCCCAAGCGCTCCTCCGACGGCCACGACATCACATGAACAGGGTGCCAAAACCTCTCCGACTGCCACGACGGCGTGTACTTAGGGCCCTAGCTCCTCTCTGCTAGACACGTTAGCACACTGCTACACCCCCCATTGTACACCTGGACCCTCTCCTTACGCCTATAAAAGGAAGGTCTAGGGCTCTCGTACGAAAAGGTTGGCCGCGCGGGAGAACGGGGCTGACGGACCAGTCTCTCCCTCTCTCTCTCCCACGCGAACGCTTGTAACCCCTACTGCAAGCGCATCCATCCGCCCTGGGCGCAGGACAACACGAGGCCGCGGTTTTCCCCCTAGTGTTCTCTCCCCTTGTGTTCCGTCTCGCGCCGACCCATCTGGGCTGGGACACGCAGCGACAATTTACTCGTCGGTCCAGGGACCCCCCGGGGTCGAAACGCCGATAGTTGGCGCGCCAGGTAGGGGCCTGCTGCGTGTTGACGAACAGCTTCCCGTCAAGCTCCAGATGGGTAGTCTCCAGCAACCTCTCCAACCCGGGACGATGCTCCGTTTCGGGAGTCTTGAGTTCATGTCCCTCGACGACAGCTATGACATGATACTCCTTCCTCCGCCGCGCGACAGCGACAATGGCGGCCGTCAGCCCGCCCGCCGGCGGCGGAGTCGACGATGTCTTCCCCGCATGGCGGAAGAGCAACATCCGGGTTTGTCCCGTCACCTTCCCCGTCGACGGAGGAGGAGGCGGGGCAACCATGGCCAAGCAGGAGGCGGCGCCTCGTTGGCTGTCGAGCGAGTCGACGACGCCAGCGCCCCAACGGGGGACTCGGCGAACGTTGACCTTGCGTCTGAGACAAAGACGAACGCCGTTTCCCCGCAACGCGCCAACCCCAAGCTGACGGACGACGCCAGCACGCTCGCGAAGGACTTGCTGGGCGCCAGCCTCGTACCTGAGATAACGGTGCAGTTCGACCCCGACGCGACTTTGTCACCATCCGTCGATCAAGAGGTACCGTCCATTTCCCATCCCATGCCTTTTAGATTCAGCTTCGATCCGCCAAGCGACCCCACTTCGGTGGAGGCTTTCGCAAAGGCATGTCCGAACCCTCCGGGGTACCATATGCGGTCACCCTGGGACAGACTGACGGCCGTCTCGACCTACGGGTCCCCGGGTTCCGAGGAAGATGACGAGCCCGATTTTTGTTGGGATTTCCCCGGGCTTGGTAACCCCAGTGCCATGCGGGACTTCATGACCGCATGCGACTACTGCCTCTCCGATTGTTCCGATGGTAGCCGCAGCTTCTGCGACGGGGACTGCGGCCCAAGTCGTGAATGTTTCCACATCGATCTAGGGGGTCCCGCCGAAGGCAACCATCTTGGTATGCCGGAAAACGGCGATCCCCCTAGGCCCGCGCCTCGCGTTGACATCCTTCGGGAGCTAGCTGTGGTCCCAGTCCCTGCGGGGGGTCAGGACGCACAGCTCGAGCAAATCCGCGAGATGCAGGCCAGGCTCGACGAGGGGGCAGGAACACTTGAGCAGTTCCGGCGGAACATCGGGCAGGAGTGGGCAGACCTAGCTCCGACCGGAGAAGCGCGTCATCTACCCCAGGGCATCCAGCACCGCGTTGCTGACGACGTCAGGGCAAGGCCGCCCCCGGCTTCTAGTGGGGTCGGCCAGAACCTGGCTGCAGCAGCAATACTACTCCGCGCGATGCCGGAACCATCGACCACCGAAGGGCGGCGTATCCAGGGAGAGCTCAGGAATCTCCTGGAGGATGCCGCGGTCCGACGGGCAGAAAGCTCTGCCTCTTGAAGGCAGGGGTGCCCCTCGGAGCATCGTGCCGCGACTTCTCGATTCATGCGAGAACCCTCGGTCCACACCGGGCGCACGCGCAACACGGCGCCTGCGGCCCCGGGTCGCCTCGGCAACGAGCACCACCGCCGCGACCGTCGAGCCCACCTCGACGAAAGGGTGCGCCGAGGCTACCACCCCAGACGTGGGGGACGCTACGACAGCGGGGAGGATCGAAGTCCCTCGCCCGAACCACCCGGTCCGCAGGCTTTCAGCCGGGCCATACGACGAGTGCCGTTCCCGACCCGGTTCCGAACCCCAACTACCATCACCAAGTACTCGGGGGAGACGAGGCCGGAACTGTGGCTCGCGGACTATCGGCTGGCCTGCCAGCTGGGTGGAACGGACGACGACAATCTCATCATCCGTAACCTCCCCCTGTTCCTCTCCGACACCGCTCGAGCCTGGCTGGAGCATCTGCCTCCGGGGCAGATCTCCAACTGGGATGACCTGGTCCAAGCTTTCGCCGGCAACTTCCAGGGCACGTACGTGCGCCCTGGGAACTCCTGGGATCTCCGAAGCTGCCGCCAGCAGCCGGGAGAGTCTCTCCGGGACTACATCCGGCGATTCTCGAAGCAGTGCACCGAGCTGCCCAACGTCACCGACTCGGATGTCATAGGCGCGTTCCTCTCCGGCACCACTTGCCGTGATCTGGTGAGCAAGTTGGGTCGCAAGACCCCCACCAGGGCGAGCAAGCTGATGGACATCGCCACCAAGTTCGCCTCTGGCCAGGAGGCGGTCGAGGCTATCTTCCGGAAGGACAAGCAGCCTCAGGGGCCCCGACCGGAAGACGTCCCCGAGGCGTCCGCTCAGCACGGCACCAAGAAGAAGGGCAAGAAGAAGTCGCAAACGAAACACGACGCCGCCGATGCGGACCTTGTCGCCGCCGCTGAGTACAAGAACCCTCGGAAACCTCCCGGAGGCGCCAACCTGTTCGACAAGATGCTTAAGGAGCCGTGCCCCTATCATCAGGGGCCCATCAAGCACACCCTTGAGGAGTGCGTCATGCTTCGGCGCCACTTTCACAAGGTCGGGCCACCGGCGGAAGGTGGCAGGGCCCACGACAACAGCAAGGAGGATCACAAGGCAGAGGAGTTCCCCGTGGTCCAACAACTGCTTCATGATCTACGGTGGGCAAGTGGCGAACGCCTCGGCTCGGCACCGCAAGCAAGAGCGCCGGGATGTCTGCTCGGTCAAGGTGGCGGCACCAGTCTACCTGGACTGGTCCGACAAGCCCATCACCTTCGACCAAGGCGGCCACCCCGACCGCGTGCCGAGCCCAGGGAAGTACCCGCTCGTTGTCGACCCCGTCATCGGCAACGTCAGGCTCACCAAGGTCCTCATGGACGGAGGCAGTAGCCTCAACATCATCTACGCCGAAACCCTCGGGCTCCTGCAGATCGAACTGTCCTCAATCTGGGTCGGCGCGGCGCCTTTTCACGGGATCATCCCCGGGAAACGCGTCCAACCCCTCGGGCAACTCGATCTGCCCGTCTGCTTCGGAACTCCCTCCAACTTCCGAAAGGAAACCCTCACGTTCGAGGTGGTCGGGTTCCGAGGAACCTACCACGCGGTGCTGGGGAGACCATGCTACGCCAAGTTTATGGCCGTCCCCAACTACACCTACCTCAAGCTCAAGATGCCGGGCCCCAACGGGGTCATCACCGTCGGCCCCACGTATAGACACGCGTACGAATGCGACGTGGAGTGCGTGGAATACGCCGAGGCCCTCGCCGAATCCAAGGCCCTCATCGCCAACCTGGAGAGCCTCTCCAAGGAGGCACCCGACGTGAAGCGCCACGCCGGCAACTTCGAGCCAGCTGAGATGGTTAAGTCCGTCCCTCTCGACCCCGGCAGCGACGCCTCCAAGCAAGTTCAGATCGGCTCCGAGCTCGACCCCAAATAGGAAGCAGATCTTGTCGACTTTCTCCGCGCAAACGCCGACGTTTTCGCGTGGAGTCCCTCGGACATGCCTGGCATACCGAGGGATGTCGCCGAGCACTCGCTGGATATTCGAGCTGGAGCCCGACCCGTAAAGTAGCCTCTGCGCCGATTCGACGAAGAAAAGCGCAGAGCCATAGGCAAGGAGATCCACAAGCTGACGGCTGTAGGGTTCATCAAAGAGGTATTCCATCCTGAATGGCTTGCCAACCCTGTGCTTGTGAGAAAGAAACGAGGGAAATGGTGGATGTGTGTAGACTACACTGGTCTAAACAATGCATGTCCGAAGGTTCCCTACCCTCTGCCTCGCATCGATCAAATTGTGGATTCCACTGCTGGGTGCGAAACCCTGTCATTCCTCGACGCCTACTCAGGGTATCACCAGATCAGGATGAAAGAGTCCAACCAGCTCGCGACTTCTTTCATCACGCCCTTTGGCATGTACTGCTACGTTACTATGTCATTTGGTCTGAGGAACGCGGGTGCGACATACCAAAGGTGCATGAACCACGTATTCGGCCAACACATTGGTCGAACCGTCGAGGCTTACGTCGATGACATCGTAGTCAAGACGAGGAAGGCCTCCAACCTTCTCTCCGACCTTGAAACAACATTCCGGTGTCTCAAGGCGAGAGGCGTAAAACTCAATCCCGAGAAGTGCGTCTTCGGAGTCCCCCGAGGCATGCTCTTGGGGTTCATCGTCTCCGAGCGGGGCATCGAGGCCAACCCGGAGAAAATCGTGGCCATCACCAACATGGGGCCCATCAAGGACTTGAAAGGCGTACAGAGGGTCATGGGATGCCTTGCGGCTCTGAGCCGCTTCATCTCGCGCCTCGGCAAAAGAGGCCTACCTCTGTACCGCCTCTTAAGAAAGACCGAGTGCTTCATTTGGACCCCCGAGGCCGAGGAAGCCCTTGGGAACCTGAAGGCGCTCCTTACGACCGCGCCCATCTTGGTGCCTCCCGCTGTCGGAGAAGCCCTCTTGATCTACGTCGCCGCTACCACTCAGGTGGTCAGCGCCGCGATCGTAGTCGAGAGACGAGAAGAAGGGCACGCGTTGCCCGTCCAGAGGCTGGTCTACTTCATCAGTGAGGTACTGTCCGAGACCAAAATCCACTATCCACAAATCCAGAAGCTACTGTACGCGGTGATTCTGACGCGGCGGAAGTTGCGACACTACTTAGAGTCTCATCTGGTGACCGTGGTGTCATCCTTCCCCCTGGGGGAGATCATCCAGTGCCGAGAGGCCTCAGGTAGGATTGCAAAGTGGGCGGTAGAAATCATGGGCGAGACAATCTCGTTTGCCCCTCGGAAGGCCATCAAGTCCTAAGTCTTGGCGGACTTTGTGGCTGAATGGGTCGACACCCAGCTCCCGGCAGCTCCGATCCAACCGGAACTCTGGACCATGTTTTTCGACGGGTCGCTGATGAAGACAGGGGCAGGCGCGGGCCTGCTCTTCATCTCGCCCCTCGGGAAGCACCTCCGCTACGTGCTGCGCCTCCATTTCCCGGCGTCCAACAACGTGGCTGAGTACGAGGCTCTGGTCAACGGGTTGCGCATCGCCATCAAGCTAGGGGTCCGATGCCTCGACCCTCGCGGTGACTCGCAGCTTGTCATCGACCAAGTCATGAAGAACTCCCACTGCCATGACCCGAAGATGGAGGCCTATTGCGACGAGGTTCGGCGCCTGGAGGACAAATTCTACGGGCTCGAGCTCAACCACGTCGCCCGACGGTACAACGAGACTGCGGACGAGCTGGCGAAGATAGCTTCGGGGCGGACAACGGTTCCCCTGGACGTCTTCTCCCGAGACCTGCATCAACCCTCAGTCAAGACCAACGACGTGCCCGAGCCCGAGAAGGTCTCGGCCCTGCCTGAGGCGCCCTCGGCTCAGCCCGAGGTACCCTCGGCCCCCGAGGGTGAGGCACTGCGCGTCGAGGGAGAGCGGAATGGGGTCCCGCCTGATCGAGACTGGTAGACCCCGTACCTGCAATATCTCCACCGAGGAGAGCTGCCCCTCGACCGAGCCGAAGCTCGGCGACTGGCGCGGCGCGCTAAGTCGTTCGTCTTACTGGGTGACGGGAAGGAGCTCTACCACCGCAGCCCCTCAGGCATCCTCCAGCGATGCATATCCATCGCCGAAGGTTAGGAGCTCTTACAAGAAATACACTCGGGGGCTTGCGGTCATCACGCAGTGCCTCGAGCCCTTGTTGGAAACGCTTTCCGACAAGGTTTCTACTGGCCGACCGCGGTGGCTGACGCCACTAGGATTGTCCGCACCTGCCAAGGGTGTCAATTTTATGCAAGACAGACACACATGCCCTCTCAGGCTCTGCAAACAATACCCATCACCTGGCCGTTTGCTGTGTGGGGTCTGGACCTCGTCGGTCCCTTACAGAAGGCACCCGGGGGCTACACGCACCTGCTGGTGGCCATCGATAAATTCTCCAAGTGGATCGAGGTCCAACCCCTAAACAGCATCAGGTCCGAACAGGCGGTGGCGTTCTTCACCAACATCATCCATCGCTTTGGGGTCCCGAACTCCATCATCACCGACAACGGCACCCAGTTCACCGGCAGAAAGTTCCTAGACTTCTGCGAGGATCACCACATACAGGTGGACTGGGCCGCCGTGGCTCACCCCATGACAAATGGGCAGGTAGAACGTGCCAACGACATGATTCTGCAAGGACTCAAGCCGAGGATCTACAACGACCTCAACAAGTTCGGCAAGCGATGGATGAAGGAACTCCCCTCGGTGGTCTGGAGTCTGAGGACAACGCCGAGCCGAGCCACGGGCTTCACGCCATTCTTTCTAGTCTATGGGGCCGAGGCTATCTTGCCCACAGACTTAGAATACGGCTCCCCGAGGGTGAGGGCGTACGACGACCAAAGCAACCAGAGCAACCGAGAAGACTCACTGGACCAGCTGGAAGAGGCTCGGGACATGGCCTTACTGCACTCGGCGCGGTATCAGCAGTCCCTGCGACGCTACCACGCCCGAGGGGTTCGGTCCCGAGACCTCCAGGTGGGCGACCTGGTGCTTCGGCTACGACAAGATGCCCGAGGGCGGCACAAGCTCACGCCTCCCTGGGAAGGGCCGTTCATCATCGCCAAGATTTTGAGGCCCGGAACATACAAGCTGGCCAACAGTCAAGGTGAGGTCTACAACAACGCTTGGAACATCCGACAGCTACGTCGTTTCTACCCTTGAGATGCTTTCTAATCGTTCATACACCTCGTTTACACATGCAAGTAAAGCCTAACCATCAAGGAAGGGTCAGCCTTGCCTCGGCAAAGCCCGACCCTCCCTCGGGGGCTAGAAGGGGGGAACCCCCTCTGCGTCAAAATTTTCCTCGAAAAAAAGTCTTCCATCAAAACGACTTTCACGTCTCCCGGCTATATCAGTAACAGGACCCAAGAAACGAATAAGAGTGCATGTAAGTGGCAAGGCCGACCGAGCCGAGGGACTCCTACGCCTCTGGGATACGGATACCTCACTCATCGCCTACCGCGAAAAATGACTCCTACTTGGGTAAGCAATCCTGCTACTGACGAACGAGTCCGGATACGCAAAACAGGAGGAAAAGAGACACAACCTTATATTACGATGATAAAGTGTTCGGGCCTCGGCGGCCGCAAAAGACGCATATGCATTCAAAATAAACTGCTCTGGCAGAATCAGGCGTCGCCCGGAGGAGGAGCCGCGCCCTCGGCTTCGTCTCCACCCTCGGCAAGATCCGCCCCGGCCTCGGACGACGACGCGAGCGGGAGGATCTCTGCTTCGAAGGTGGTCGCCAGCACCGCGCTGGGGCCCGCAGCGGCCGCGTCAAGCCTCTGGACTTCGGCCAGGGCAGCTTCGTCTTCGTCGGGAAGGCAATACCCCTCGCTGACCCGCTCCAGATCCACGTCGTAGTGGGAAGCGAGCACGATGAAGGCCCGCCTGACGCCGTGATGCAGCGCCTCGCGGAGTCTGTCGCGCGCGTGGTCACCCAAAGCCTGTAGGCGACTCTGAGGGGAGCTTCCCGAGGGGACGTCATCGAAACCAAAGACCCGGCAGAAGGCCGAGATGGCCTCGGACATGGCCGCGTGGTCGGCCTCCCTCTGCTCGGCCGCCTGGGCAAGTGCCTTGGTGGACTCATCGAGGGCAGACTCGAGCTCTGCAAACAGCCAAAGCAGAAGACTTCAAACACGAGTTGAGGAACGAAGCTGAATCAAAGGTCTTAAAACAGCCAAGACATACCATCGGCTCGGGCACGCTGCTCCGAGGATGCGGCCTGGGCCACGGCTAGGTCTGCCGCAAGGGCTCCAGCCCGAGCAGACGCCTCGGTTAACTGGACTCCAAGAGCCTCAGCCCGGCTTTCAGCCTCGGTGGCCCAGCCCCGAGATTGGTCCCGTTCGCCGATGACCTGGCCAAGGTCCAACTGCTGCCGCTGTGCCTCTGCGTGTGCCGCCGCTGCCTCTGCTCCCAGATCGACACAGAGCAACCGAAGGTCCACCACCTCGGTGCTCCATTGGGAGAGGCGCTCGGTAGCCCCGACAAGCGTGGTCCTCAGGGACCACAGCGAACCCCAGACATTAGCCTTGCGGCGGATGAACGACGAATTGGCGGCGCTCAGATCCGTCAGATCCTGAGGAAAGGAAGCGGGGCGTCACAAAGAATGCCTTGATCACGTGAAAGGTATGCTTGAAATCATTACCTGGAGGATCTTGGGAACGCCCCTGCAAAGGACCTCCAAGGTCGACCGAAGCGACCCCACCGTTGCCTCGGCACACTCACGAAGCCCGTCCCAAGACTGCTCCTCTCGCTCGTCGTCAAGAACGAAGAGGGGATCCAAAGCCCCACTGGTCCAGAACCGGAGCGACTTACGCCGCCCGTCGGGACTGCGCCGCGCGGGGAGGAGGTTGCCGCTCCCGAGGACGGGTCGCGGTTCCGTGCCCCCCTCCTCAGAGGCACCAAGTAGCGACGCCTCGGCCATCTCAACGTCGGCAGCGGCGGGTGGCTCCATGGCCAGAACAACAACCACCTCGACAGAAGCCGGTGCCAGTGCCGGCAACGCGTCTGGTGGGCTCGAGGCCGCAGCCGCGCCAGCAGTCTCCCTCGGCACGACGGCCGCCCCGACGGAGGAGTCAGCCTCGGGAGCTCGCCCCACAACAACTTGTGCCGCCTGGGCCCCCTGCTTTGGGGCATCTTGTAAGAAGGCCAGCTGGCCGGCGAGGTCCAGTGCGGCACTGGCTGCAGAAGCCGGCACCGTCTTGAGGGCCTTCCGGGGAGCCAGACCGGTCGAACCACGCCTCCGTTTGCTGGGGAGAAAAGGAAGAGCAGAATCAAGAACACACGAAGAGGGAGCCAGGACGAAGATATCCTAAGATACTTACCCACTCTGGGCCACAATCAATCGTGCCTGTGGGGAGGTCTCTCGAGCCTCGGCCCCCGCGGGCACCGCCGAGGTTTGCCCCGCTGCCGGCTTCGGTGCCACACCTGCCTCGGGCGCCCGGGGCGCTGAAGGGACGGTCCGCCTAGGCGCGAACACGGCGACCCGAGGATCGGCCTCCTCTGCCGCCGGCGTGGACGACGGCTCTGGGGGCACAGGCGAGTCGGCCTGACTCCCCGGGGTCACCTCAGCTACTTGGGCCAAGGGGTCAAAAACCCCCTCGGCCTGCCCCTGTTCTTCGGGCCGGGACCCTGATGCCCCCGCCCCGGGTACCGACAGCACCGGCCCACTCGGGGGCTGGCTCGACGACCCCTGGCCCAGCCTCAGGTCCGGGCTGAGGCCAAGGCGGGCGGCCATGTCGTCGTCTTCATCATCATCACCGTCATCGTTGTCGTCATCAGGCGTCTCCGGCGACGGCTCCCTCGGGAGCCCGTCCCTCTCCTGCCGTCGACGACGCTTCTCCAAGGCGTCCCGAACCCGCATCCGCTCGCGGGCCCGAGCCTTCTTCGCGTATTTCTTCTCCTTTTCCCTCTCCGCAGCAACCCTCCGCGCGGCTCGGTCCACCGCGTCCTCCGAGACCGGTGGCAGGGAAGGCTTGTGAGGCCCCAGCTCCTGGAGACAAACGAAAGGTCTCGGCTGAGAGGACCAGGGGCAATTCGACACAAGAAAGGAGGAGCGGACACTCACCAGGGACATGCACCCGCACTCGGGACGCATCGGGAGCTAGGTGAGGGCGCCGGTGTCTAGCTTTCCTACCGTACCGGCCACCCGCCTGTGGAGGTCATCGGCGGAGAGGGGGACCGAGGACATCTGCGAACCCTCCAAGCCGACCCCCGGCGTCATCTCCGAAAGTAGCAGCCATTGCTTCGTTAAGGGGAGCACCCTACGGCGATGGATGGCGGCAACCACCCCCGCGGCGGTGAGCCCTCCCTTTCGCAGCTTCTCCAAGGCCTCCAAAAGGGGCTAAAGATTCTTCTGCCTCTCGCGCGGGGCCCCATAGCGCCAATGGCTGCCAGCGGCGGTCACCACTCGTTGAGAAAACAACGGGAGCCTCCCATCGTCATTCCGGAGGTAAAACCACCTGCGCTGCCACCCCTTGTTCGAAGACGCAAGGATGGCGGGGATGTACTGCTGCGCACGCGCTTGCCTCAACTGGAGGATGCAGCCACCAGCCCGCACCGCCATGCGGACCCTCTTCTCCCCCGTCGCCGAGGCAAAGGGCTCCGCGGAGAAGAGATGAGTCCACAGATCCCAGTGGGGGGCAACCCCCAAAAATCCTTCATAAACCGCCGCGAAGATGGCTGCTTGCGCGATGGAGTTGGGGTTAAGGTTATGCAGCTCCACCCCATAGTGATGCAGGAGCGCCCACATAAAACGGCTTGCTGGCACACCGAACCCCCGCTCATGGAAGGAGACGAAACTCAGCACGTACCCCGGTGGCGGGTTCGGGTCAGCCCCGCTCGGAGGGACCATCCACTCCGGTCGCAGGACATCAGAGAGGGGGCGGAGCAGGCCATCAGCAACAAGGGCCTCCAGGTCGTCCACCATGACAGTGGAGGAAGGCCATGGGTCGCGCGACGGAACAATGGTTACTCGGTCGGCCATCGCCAAGCAAAGGAGGTGACGGCGGGGCGGGCAAGGTGCGGGGTTTCCTTTCTCTGGCTATCCCCTCAGGTTGCGGAAACCTAAGCAGAGGCGAGCAGCAGAGTAAAGAACCACCACCAGACCCTCCTCCGAATATATAAAGACCCGGGCAAGACCCGTTCAACGCTCCGCCCGAACCCGCCGCGAAACCCAAAGCTCGAAGGCGAGACGCCCGCTCCTCGAACGGCTCACGCATGCACAACGGCTGCCCCGCGAACCACTCGTCCCGTCGCATTAACTCTGCGACAGGACAGGCGACACCTTTGGCAGGCAAAGCGGGCGACGCTTCACCTCCGCCATAATGACCGCGTCAAAAAAGGTGCGCCACGTCGTTCAATTTCGTATCCTTTTCCTCTTCCCCTTTCTCTCTCTTGCTACAGGGACCGGGAAAGGGGATACTCTGAAGGGGATCCTTCTCCGCGAAGGAAGCGGGCCCCGAGCCCCCCTACTGATCAGAGGTTCGAAGGCTGGCCCCTCGGAAGGGTTCAACAGCCGCCTCAGAGCACTCAGGCTCCGCGCCCACTACTGGTCAGAGGTTCGAAGACTGGCCCCTCGGAAGGGTTCAATGGCCGCCTCAGGCCACTCGGGCTC
Organism: Zea luxurians; assembly: GCA_029449295.1. Lineage (NCBI taxonomy): Eukaryota > Viridiplantae > Streptophyta > Magnoliopsida > Poales > Poaceae > Zea > Zea luxurians. Next base: position 21,987,304 of record JAOPSE010000009.1, on the reverse strand, counting down.
CGCGCCCACTACTGATCAGGGGTTCGTAGGCTGGCCCCCAAAGGGTTCGACAGCCGCCTCAGAGCACGCAGAGCGAGGGATGACCCTGGGTACGTTCGATACATAACCAAGGCTCGGGCTACGCTCCCGAGGTACCCTAGGACATTTCCGAGACCGACGGGAACGATTTTGTAACGGAATCCCACCAGAGGGAGGCATCGTGCCCTCGGACCCCATCAAAAGGGGACCGGGTCCGGCAAATCACCCGCAGGTACTTTTGGAGCGCGCCTCCGGGCCACTAGCCGACCCCTAACGAATGGGGCATGGGCGTCCACTCGGATTACCCGCTAGCAACTCACTGGAGACACCATGTTCGGCGCCCTCCGAGGGTAACATGGCGCTTTCCCCCCTCCTCCTTGCGGAAAGGCGACGTAGGGGCGTATGAAAAAAGCCGAGTCTGTCCTTGACCGTCCTCTCGCTCTGTGCGGAGGCTCAGGGGCTGCTCTCGCAAACCCGGCTCCGGCCAAACCGTTGACAGCGTCAACATACCAGCCCGAGAACTTGGGACTCGACTATGCACCCGGGCTACGGCCAGTTCGCATGAGGGAACAACCAGACCGGCCGAAGCATCACTAAACACGCTAAGACCTCGAAGGAGTCAAACCACTCCTCCGAGGCCTCGGGGGCTACACCCGGCGGGTGCGCTCGCGCGCACCCATCGGAACGAAACGCAACCGAGAAAGGTCGGTCCCCTTGCAAAAAAGTGCGACAAAAGCCTCCAAGCGAGTATAAACACTCCCTTCGAGGCTCGGGGGCTACTGTCGGGGACCATAATTAGGGGTACCCCCAAGACTCCTAATATCAGCTGGTAACCCCCATCAGCACAAAGCTGAAAAGGCCTGATGGGTGCAATTAAGGACAAGGCTCAGTCCACTCAAGAGACACGATCTCACCTCGCTCGAGCCTAGCCTTGGGCAAATACAGCCGACCCCGGAGGATTCACGTCTCGACCGAGGGCCCCCTCAAGCAACGGACACACCTTCGGCTCGCCCGAGGCCCAGTCTTCGCAGAGAAGCAACCTTGGCCAGATCGCCACGCCAACCGACCGTATCGTAGGAGCATTTAATGCGAGGGTCGCCTCACACCTTATCCTGACACGCGCTCAGTCAACAGAGCCGAAGTGACCACAGTCACTTCGACGCTCCACTGACCAACTTGACAGGAAGACAGCGCCACCTGCCCTGCTCCGACTGCTGTGCCGCTCGCCAGAGTGGGGCCAACAACGGCCAAGTCCAGCCTCAAGCATCATAGGAAGCTCCGCCTCGCCCGACCCCAGGGCTCAGACTCAACCTCGACGCTGGACGACGGACTCCGCCTCGCCCGACCCTAGGGCTCGGACTCAGCCTCGACCCCGGAAGACGATGGACTCCGCCTCGCCCGACCCCAGGGCTCGGACCCAACCTCGACTCCGGAAGACGACAGACTCCGCCTCGCCCGACCCCAGGGCTCGGACTAGGCCTCGACCTCGGAAGACGGACTCCGCCTCGCCCGACCCCAGGGCTCGGACTCGGCCTCGATCTCGGAAGACGGACTCCGTCTCGCCCGACCCCAGGGCTCGGACTCAGCCTCGACCTCGGAAGACGGACTCGACCTCGACCTCGGAGGAGCCTCCGCCTCGCCTGATCTAGGGCTCGGACCGACCACGTCACAGGGGGGACCATCATTACCCTACCCCTAGCTAGCTCAGGCTACGGGGAACGGGAACAAGACCGGCGTCCCATCTGGCTCGCCCTGGTAAACAAATAATGATGGCGCCCCACGTGCTCCATGACGACGGCGGCTCTCAGCCCCTTACAGAAGCAAGGAGACGTCAGCAAGGATTTGACAGCCCCGACAGCTGTCCTTCCACAGGGCCCAAGCGCTCCTCCGACGGCCACGACATCACATGAACAGGGTGCCAAAACCTCTCCGACTGCCACGACGGCGTGTACTTAGGGCCCTAGCTCCTCTCTGCTAGACACGTTAGCACACTGCTACACCCCCCATTGTACACCTGGACCCTCTCCTTACGCCTATAAAAGGAAGGTCTAGGGCTCTCGTACGAAAAGGTTGGCCGCGCGGGAGAACGGGGCTGACGGACCAGTCTCTCCCTCTCTCTCTCTCCCACGCGAACGCTTGTAACCCCCTACTGCAAGCGCATCCATCCGCCCTGGGCGTAGGACAACACGAGGCCGCGGTTTTCCCCCAAGTGTTCTCTCCCCTTGTGTTCCGTCTCGCGCCGACCCATCTGGGCTGGGACACGCAACGACAATTTACTCGTCGGTCCAGGGACCCCCCGGGGTCGAAACGACGACAATATGCTTTTAAGCTATGATAATAAATTCAATATGAAGAAGTAAAATTCCTATGATTGATCAAGATATTTAAAAGGTGCTTATTCCTCTTTTCTAATATGCACTAATGTTAAGGATTTTACTTCATGTCTGTGTGACTTGTGAATGATGAATTGTTTATATTCCTTATCTAAAAGAAATCATTCTTCATCATATACTCCCTTGTGCTATTAACATCCCTCTTGAGTATTTTCAATAAGTTTGGAAGGAAAAAAAGTCAACTATAAGGGGAGGACACTCAAATGAAAAAGGAAGACATCAAGAGCAACAACACCTACTTGGATAATGAGATCTTCAAAACATCAATGGTGTGGTTGTGAGCATTCTAAATCTTTTTCATTGTGAGAATACTAGGCATAAATTGTTTATCGCAAATTTTATAAACCTTGATCAAGATGAGTAATGCTTCTTCCTATTTGTCTTTAAAAGTGAGTGCATCTATCCAATTCACTCAATTTCTTGATGCATATCTTTAGGGGGAGCCTATTTCTATATCTTGATTATATTGAGACTAACACTTTATCTTAGTAATCTTATATAGTCTCTTGTTTGGGAACATTTTCTCATGAAGTATGCTACTTCATATCAATCCATCTTAGTAAAGTAATGTCACCTTTATCAAGGATTGTAGCTTTCATTATTAAAGTAGCATATTTACTGGATTCTCCTGTTTTAAGCTTGGTTGAAAATTTAATGCCTATGTTGTTCTTTTGATCGCATCTGTTGTTTGATCATTGAATAACTTCAATTAACACTTATGTTTCTTAGTGCCTCATATAATTTCAATCGATATCTCTCTTGATATGCACTAAGTTAAAAGGAGAATTCATGATATATTTATACAAGTTGTGATCTACTTGATATAAAGCATGTCTATGCATATCCCTGCTTCATACCTAGTTTAACCTCTCAAAAATTTCATTCCTGCATTAATGCATTTTTGTTAAAACTAGGTGAAGTGATTTTATTGTCAAAGAGCTTAAAGCTTAACCTTGTAACGAGGATAAGCTACCTTTGTTTCAAAGGTGGAGGGTCCTTAAGTCTCTTTGAAATCCTTAAGGGTAATTGCTTAAAATGATCCCAACATGCTTTCATAAGTGCATAGTCTGTCATGAGCATCACACTTTTATTATGACACATTGCACTTCACAGTTTCTATTATAAAGATATGTGAGAGCACCTAGAGGGGGGGGGGGGGGTGAATAGGTGATCCTGTAAAAACTTCAAACTTAAGCCACAAAAACTTGTTATGTGTTAGCACGATTATTGCCAAGTGGCTAAGGTGAAGTCTCAACAAAACACAATACCACAAGAGATCAAGACAGAGGTGACACGGTGGTTTATCCCGTGGTTCGGCCAAGCCAATGCTTGCCTACTTCCACGTTGTGGCGTCCCAACGGACGAGGGTTGCAATCAACCCCTCTCAAGCGGTCCAAAGACCCACTTGAATACCACGGTGTTTTGTTGTTCCTTTCACTATCCCGTTTGCAAGGAATCTCCACAAATTGGAGTCTCTTGCCCTTACAAGTATATGATCACAAAGAAGCACAGAGTAAGGGAGGGAAGCAACACACACAAATCCACAACAAAAGCGCACACACACGGCCAAGACTCGAGCTCGAATGACTATCTCAGAGTTCACACTAGAACAGAGCTCGAATCACTTAGAATCACAAACGAATGCGCAAAGAACTTGTGTGGATGATCAAGAATGCTTAAGAGTTGCTTGTTTCTTTCCTCCATGCGCCTAGGGGCTCCTTTTATAGCCCCAAGGCAGCTAGGAGCCGTTGAGCGCAAATCCGGAAGGCCATCCTTGCCTTCTGTCGTCGGGGGCACCGGACAGTCCGGTGCACACCGGACAGTGTCCGGTGCCCGATTTGTTTCCTTTTCTCGCGCTGCCGACCGTTGCAGCCCGTTGGAGATCTGCGAGCCGTTGGCGCACCGGACATGTCCGGTGCACACCGGACAGTCCGGTGCCGTCTTCCGACCGTTGGCTCGGCCACGTGTCCCGCGCCGATTGCGCGGCCGACCGTTGGCCTGGCCGACCGTTGGCTCACCGGACAGTCCGGTGCACACCGGACAGTCCGGTGAATTTTAGCCGTACGCCGCCGGCCAAAATCCCGAGAGCGGCCAGTTCGAGTCGAGTCAGTCTGGCGCACCGGACACTGTCCGGTGCACACCGGACAGTCCGGTGCACACCGGACAGTCCGGTGCTCCAGACCGAGCTGGGACTTGGTTGCACACAGCCAAGTCATTCTCTCCCCTTTTCTCTTTTTCTTCTTTCTGTTTCTAACACTTAGACAAATATGTTAGTCCACAAAACCAATGTACTAAGGTTTAGAAACATACCTTTACTTCATGATTTGCACCTTGTTCATCCATGTACACAAATTCACAATTAAACACATGTGTTGGCACTCAATCACCAAAATACTTAGAAATGGCCCAAGGGCACATTTCCCTTTCAATCTCCCCCTTTTTGGTGATTTATGCCAACACTACATAAAGCCACTAGAACAAGTGCAAACTCAATTCAAATAACACTTAAATTTATTTTGAATCAATTTTGGCATATATGGATCATCCTTTGCCACCACTTGGTTTGTTTTTGCAAATTAAACACAAATCTCTATCTCTAAGTTAAACACACATGTTTAAGCATAAAGAGAGTCATTCAAAAAGAGATTGATCAAGGATTTCAAAAACTCCCCCTTTTTCCCATAATTACTACTTCTCCCCACAAGAAGCCAACTTTTGACAAGAGAGACAACAAAAGAGTTTTGACAAACCAAAAGCTCTATTCTACTATTTTCAAAATCTCTCAAGTGGTAGCTGATCCATTTATTGCTTTGGCCTTTATTTTCTCCCCCTTTGGCATCAAACACCAAAACGGAATCAATTTTGGCCCTTTAACCCCATTGCCTCACCAAAATCTTCAATTAAGAGCAAATGGCAATAAGAGGTCATGAGATGAACTTGGAATAAGTTACCCCTCATCGGAGTGCAGTGGAAGTCTTGCATGATCCAAGTCCACCTTTTCCCTTTCAATTCTCCTTTGTGACTAAATCAAACAAACTCAAGCATATGGTTAGTCTCAAAGGGTCAAGTTGTAACACATCTCCCCCTAAACATGTGCATCACTTTGCAACGGACTTGTGAGGTCCAGGGAGTGTTTGTACAACTTGAGCACCATAATAAGCAACAAAATGCAAAAAGGAAACATGATCAAAAGCATGAATACATGTATGCTATAATTCAATCCAAGTTCCGCGAATCTAAGACATTTAGCTCACTACGCAGCCTGCAAAAGGTCTTCTCATCTAAAGGCTTGGTAAAGATATCGGCTAGCTGGTTCTCGGTGCTAACATAAAACACTTCGATATCTCCCTTTTGCTGGTGGTCTCTCAAAAAGTGATGCCGGATGTCGATGTGCTTTGTGCGGCTGTGCTCAACAGGATTTTCCGCTATTCGGATAGCACTCTCATTATCACATAGGAGTGGGACTTTGCTCAGATTGTAGCCAAAGTCCCTGAGGGTTTGCCTCATCCAAAGTAGTTGCGCGCAACACTGACCTGCGGCAACGTACTCGGCCTCAGCGGTGGATAGGGCAACGGAGGTTTGTTTCTTAGAGTTCCATGACACCAGGGACCTTCCTAAGAATTGGCACGTCCCCGATGTACTCTTCCTATCGACCTTACATCCAGCATAGTCGGAATCTGAGTACCCAATTAAGTCAAAGTTAGACCCCTTTGGATACCAGATCCCGAAGCAAGGCGTAGCGACTAAATATCTAAGAATTCGCTTCACCGCCACCAAGTGACACTCCTTAGGATCGGATTGAAATCTAGCACACATGCATACGCTAAGCATAATATCCGGTCTACTAGCACATAAATAAAGTAAAGACCCTATCATTGACCGGTATGCTCTTTGATCAACGGACTTACCTCCTTTGTTGAGGTCGGTGTGTCCGTCGGTTCCCATCGGTGTCTTTGCGGGCTTGGCGTCCTTCATCCCAAACCGCTTTAGCAGATCTTGCGTGTACTTCGTTTGGGAGATGAAGGTGCCGTCCTTGAGTTGCTTCACTTGGAACCCAAGGAAGTAGTTCAACTCGCCCATCATCGACATCTCGAATTTCTGCGTCATCACCCTGCTAAACTCTTCACAAGACTTTTGATTAGTAGAACCAAATATTATGTCATCGACATAAATTTGGCACACAAACAAATCACCATTACAAGTCTTAGTGAAAAGAGTTGGATCGGCTTTCCCAACCTTGAAAGCATTAGCAATTAAAAAATCTCTAAGGCATTCATACCATGCTCTTGGGGCTTGTTTAAGTCCATAGAGCGCCTTAGAGAGCTTACACACGTGGTCGGGGTACCGTTCATCCTCGAAGCCAGGGGGTTGCTCTACGTACACCTCCTCCTTTATTGGCCCGTTGAGGAACGCGCTCTTCACATCCATTTGGTACAACCTGAAAGAATGGTGAGCGGCATATGCTAGCAAGATACGAATGGACTCTAGCCTAGCCACAGGAGCAAAAGTCTCCTCAAAGTCCAAACCTGCGACTTGGGCATAACCTTTTGCCACAAGTCGAGCCTTGTTCCTCGTCACCACCCCGTGCTCGTCCTGTTTGTTGCGGAACACCCACTTGGTTCCCACAACATTTTGCTTGGGACGAGGCACCAGCGTCCAAACTTCGTTGCGCTTGAAGTTATTAAGTTCCTCCTGCATGGCCAACACCCAATCCGGATCTAGCAAGGCCTCCTCTACCCTGAAAGGCTCAATAGAGGAGACAAAAGAGTAATGCTCACAAAAATTAACTAATCGAGATCGAGTAGTTACTCCCTTGCTAATGTCACCCAGAATTTGGTCGACGGGATGATCCCTCTGAATCATCGCTCGAACTTGGGTTGGAGGTGCCGGTTGCGCTTCTTCCTCCATCACGTGATCATCTTGTGCTCCCCCTTGATCACACGCCTCCTTTTGATGAACCTGTTCATCGTCTTGAGGTGGGGGATGCACCGTCGTTGAGGAAGAAGGTTGATCTCCTTCATCTTGTTCCTGTGGCCGAACGTCTCCAATCGCCATGGTTCGTATAGCGGCCGTCGGAACATCTTCTTCATCTACATCATCACAATCAACAACTTGCTCTCTTGGAGAGCCATTAGTCTCATCAAATACAACGTCGCTAGAGACTTCAACCAAACCCGAAGATTTGTTGAAGACCCTATACGCCTTTGTATTTGAATCATAACCTAATAAAAACCCTTCTACAGCTTTGGGAGCAAACTTAGAATTTCTACCCTTCTTCACTAGAATGTAGCACTTGCTCCCAAATACACGAAAGTACGATACATTGGGTTTGTTACCGGTTAGTAGCTCATATGACGTCTTCTTGAGGAGGCGGTGAAGGTAGACCCTGTTGATGGCGTGGCAAGCCGTGTTCACGGCTTCCGACCAAAAGCACTCGGGGGTCTTGAACTCTCCAAGCATCGTCCTTGCCATATCGATTAGCGTCCTGTTCTTCCTCTCTACCACACCATTTTGTTGTGGTGTGTAGGGAGCGGAGAACTCGTGCTTGATCCCTTCCTCCTCAAGAAACTTCTCCACTTGAAGGTTCTTGAACTCGGACCCGTTGTCGCTCCTAATCTTCTTCACCTTGAGCTCAAACTCATTTTGAGCTCTCCTGAGGAAGCGCTTGAGGGTCCCTTGGGTTTCAGACTTATCCTGCAAAAAGAACACCCAAGTGAAGCGGGAAAAGTCATCAACAATAACTAAACCATACTTACTTCCTCCTATGCTTAGATAGGCGACGGGTCCGAAGAGGTCCATATGCAGCAGCTCCAGAGGTCTTGACGTGGTCATCACATTCTTGCTGTGATGTGCTCCTCCAACTTGTTTACCTGCCTGACAAGCTGCACAAGGTCTATCTTTTTCGAAATAAACATTTGTTAGACCTATCACGTGTTCTCCCTTTAGAAGCTTGTGGAGGTTCTTCATCCCCACATGTGCTAAGCGGCGATGCCACAGCCAGCCCATGCAAGTCTTAGCCATTAAGCATGCATCTAGACCGGCCTCTTCTTTTGCAAAATCAACTAAGTAAAGCTTGTCGTCTAGTACACCCTTAAAAGCTAGTGAACCATCACATCTTCTAAAGACAGACACATCTACATTTGTAAATAAACAATTATATCCCATTTGACATAATTGACTAACAGATAGCAAATTATATCCAAGACTTTCCACTAGGAATACATTTGATATAGAATGCTCATTAGAAATTGCAATTTTACCTAACCCTTTTACCTTGCCTTGATTCCCATCACCGAATATAATTGAATCTTGGGAATCCTTATTCTTGACGTAGGAGGTGAACATCTTCTTCTCCCCCGTCATATGGTTTGTGCATCCGCTATCGATAATCCAGCTTGAACCCCCGGATGCATAAACCTGCAAGGCAAATTTAGGCTTGGGTCTTAGGTACCCAACTCATGTTGGGTCCTGCAAGGTTAGCACAAATGTCTTTAGGGACCCAAATGCAAGATTTATCTCCCTTGCATCTATCCCCTAATTTCCTAGCAACTACCTTCTTACCCTTTCTACAAATAGCAAAGGGAGCATTACAAGCATAATAAATGGTAGAAGGTTCATTCACTACTTTCCTAGGAGCATGAATAACATTCTTTCTAGGTACATGAGCAATATCTCTCCTAGGCATATGTACAACATTTTTCCTACACATATCTCTATCATGCTTATAAGACGAACTAGAAGCAATCATGGCATGGGAATCATAAACATGTGAATCAAAATGATTATAAGCATGTCTCCTATCATAATACATAAAAGCATGATTCTTTTTAGCATTACTAGCCATAGGGGCCTTCCCCTTCTCCTTGACGAAGATGGGAGCCTTATGGCTTGTTAAGTTCTTGGCTTCCCTCTTGAAGCCAAGCCCATCCTTAATTGAGGGATGTCTTCCAATTGTATAGGCATCCCTTGCAAATTTTATCTTTTCAACTTCACTCTTGCTAGTCTTAAGTTGAGCATTAAGACTAGCCACTTCATCTTTTAGTTTTGAAATTGAAACTAAGTGTTTGCTACAAGTGTTAACATCAAAATCCTTACACCTAGTGCAAATTGTAACATTTTCAACACAAGACTTAGATTTATTTGTTACTTCTAATTTAGCATTTAAATCATGGTTAACACTTTGTAAAGTAGCAATGGTTTCATGACAAGAAGATATTTCACTAGAAAGCACTTCATTTCTTTTCACTTCTAAAGCATATGATTTTTGTGCCTCTACAAACTTATCATGTTCATCATACAATAAATCCTCTTGCTTTTCTAAAAGCCTATCCTTTTCATTCAAAGCATCAATCAATTCATTGATTTTATCTATCTTAGATCTATCTAAGCCCTTGAACAAGCAAGAATAATCTATGTCATCATCACTAGACTCACTATCACTAGAAGAAGCATAAGTGGAGTCTTGAGTACTCACCTTCTTCTCTCTTGCCATAAGGCAAGTGAGACGCTCGTTGGGGAAGAGAGCCGATTTGTTGAAGGCAGTGGCGGCGAGTCCTTCGTTGTCGGAGTCGGAGGAGGAGCAATCCGAGTCCCACTCCTTTCCTAGATGCGCCTCGCCCTTTGCCTTCTTGTATTGCTTCTTCTTCTCTCTTTTGTTCCCCTTTTCCTGGTCACTTTCATTATCGGGACAGTTAGCAATGAAATGACCAAGCTTACCGCATTTGAAGCATGAGCGCTTCCCCTTGGCTTTGGTCTTGCTTGGTTGTCCCTTGTGGCCTTTAAGCACCGTCTTGAATCTTTTAATGATGAGAGCCATCTCTTCATTATTAAGGCCAGCCGCCTCAATCTGTGCCACCTTGCTAGGTAGCGCCTCCTTGCTTCGTGTTGCCTTGAGAGCAAGGGGTTGCGGCTCGTTGATCGGACCGTTCAACGCTTCGTCGACGTATCTTGCCTCCTTGATCATCATCCGCCCGCTTACGAATTTTCCAAGCACTTCCTCGGGCGTCATCATCGTGTACCTGGGATTCTCACGAATATTGTTCACGAGATGAGGATCAAGTACGGTAAAGGACCTGAGCATTAGGCGGACGACATCGTGATCCGTCCAACGCGTGCTTCCGTAGCTCCTTATTTTGTTGATAAGGGTCTTGAGCCGGTTGTACGTCTGAGTTGGCTCCTCTCCCCTTATCATGGCGAACCGTCCAAGCTCGCCCTCCACCAACTCCATCTTGGTGAGCATGGTGATGTCGTTCCCCTCGTGAGAGATCTTGAGGGTGTCCCATATCTGCTTGGCATTGTCCAAGCCGCTCACCTTATTGTACTCTTCCCTGCACAAAGATGCTAAGAGAACAGTAGTAGCCTGTGCATTTTTATGAATCTGTTCATTTATAAGCATAGGGCTATCCGAGCTATCGAATTTCATTCCGTTCTCCACAATCTCCCATATGCTAGGATGGAGAGAGAATAAGTGACTACGCATTTTGTGACTCCAAAATCCGTAGTCCTCCCCATCGAAGTGTGGAGGTTTGCCAAGAGGAATGGAAAGCAAATGCGAATTCGAACTATGTTGAATACGGGAATAATCAAATGAAAAGTTCGAATTGACCGTCTTCCTGTAGTCGTTGTCGTCGTCCTTTTGGGAAGAAGTGGATTCATCACTATCGTCGTAGTAGATGATCTCCTTGATACGCCTCGTCTTCTTCTTCTTCCCTTCCTTTCGTCTATGGCCCGAGCCGGAGTCGGTAGGCTTGTCGTCCTTCGGCTCGTTGACGAAGGTCTCCTTTTCTTTGTCGTTGATCACAATACCCTTCCCCTTAGGATCCATCTATTCGGGCGGTTAGTCCCTTTGTGAATAGAACTGCTCTGATACCAATTGAGAGCACCTAGAGGGGGGGGGTGAATAGGTGATCCTGTAAAAACTTCAAACTTAAGCCACAAAAACTTGTTATGTGTTAGCACGATTATTGCCAAGTGGCTAAGGTGAAGTCTCAACAAAACACAATACCACAAGAGATCAAGACAGAGGTGACACGGTGGTTTATCCCGTGGTTCGGCCAAGCCAATGCTTGCCTACTTCCACGTTGTGGCGTCCCAACGGACGAGGGTTGCAATCAACCCCTCTCAAGCGGTCCAAAGACCCACTTGAATACCACGGTGTTTTGTTGTTCCTTTCACTATCCCGTTTGCAAGGAATCTCCACAAATTGGAGTCTCTTGCCCTTACAAGTATATGATCACAAAGAAGCACAGAGTAAGGGAGGGAAGCAACACACACAAATCCACAACAAAAGCGCACACACACGGCCAAGACTCGAGCTCGAATGACTATCTCAGAGTTCACACTAGAACAGAGCTCGAATCACTTAGAATCACAAACGAATGCGCAAAGAACTTGTGTGGATGATCAAGAATGCTTAAGAGTTGCTTGTTTCTTTCCTCCATGCGCCTAGGGGCTCCTTTTATAGCCCCAAGGCAGCTAGGAGCCGTTGAGCGCAAATCCGGAAGGCCATCCTTGCCTTCTGTCGTCGGGGGCACCGGACAGTCCGGTGCACACCGGACAGTGTCCGGTGCCCGATTTGTTTCCTTTTCTGGCGCTGCCGACCGTTGCAGCCCGTTGGAGATCTGCGAGCCGTTGGCGCACCGGACATGTCCGGTGCACACCGGACAGTCCGGTGCCGTCTTCCGACCGTTGGCTCGGCCACGTGTCCCGCGCCGATTGCGCGGCCGACCGTTGGCCTGGCCGACCGTTGGCTCACCGGACAGTCCGGTGCACACCGGACAGTCCGGTGAATTTTAGCCGTACGCCGCCGGCCAAAATCCCGAGAGCGGCCAGTTCGAGTCGAGTCAGTCTGGCGCACCGGACACTGTCCGGTGCACACCGGACAGTCCGGTGCTCCAGACCGAGCTGGGACTTGGTTGCACACAGCCAAGTCATTCTCTCCCCTTTTCTCTTTTTCTTCTTTCTGTTTCTAACACTTAGACAAATATGTTAGTCCACAAAACCAATGTACTAAGGTTTAGAAACATACCTTTACTTCATGATTTGCACCTTGTTCATCCATGTACACAAATTCACAATTAAACACATGTGTTGGCACTCAATCACCAAAATACTTAGAAATGGCCCAAGGGCACATTTCCCTTTCAATATGTTCTCATTAACCTAATTATGTGCACTTGGCATTTAAGGCCAAAATCTGTATTCCTCTCAAGGCACATATTTAGGGGGAGCAATCTATATTATATAGAACTGTTTAAGCTTAATTGACATATCCTTTTAATCATGTCTCTTTCCTTTGGTACATTTGCATATTTCCTATCTCTATTGTGCCAAGGCTAAGACTAATATGTTTCCATGAGCATCTCGTGTATTAAGTCTTAGATTGAAAGGGAAATGGAGTATTCGGCAAAGACATCGCTTCCACTCTACATCTTCGGTATTATCCTTCCTTGCCGGTATTCCGCCAGCTCTCCAATTTGGTACAATCTTCACTCATATATTGTTTGCCAAAGGGGAGATAAAATAAAAAGGGCTTATATTTCACTCACAAAGTATTCGTTTTTGGCGATTCATGCCAAAGGGGGAGAAAGTATTAGCCCAAAGCAAAAGGACCACACTACCACCAATTTCAAAAAATGTAGTCTTTCAAATTTATATTAAAAGAAGGTTTTTCAATTAGTATCTTATTTTTTATAGAATTTTCAAATTGGTATAACCCCTTCAAAATTAATATCTAAAACCCTCTTGAACACTAAGAGGAGAATTTAATTGAGGGGGAGTTTTGTTTAGTCAAAGGAAAAGCATTTAAAACAGGGGGAGAAAATTTCAAATCTTGAAAATGCTTCTTGAAATCTTATTCATTTACTTTGACTATTTGCAAAAAGACTTTGAAAAAAATTTCCAAAAGATTTTGCAAAAACAAAACATGTGGTGCAAGCGTGGTCCAAAATGTTAAAATAAAGAAAGTAATCCATGCATATCTCATGAAATGAATATTGGTATAAATCCAAGCAACTTTTGCACTTACCTTATGAAAACTAGTTCAATTCTGCACTTATATATTTGCTTTGGTTTGTGTTGGCATCAATCACCAAAAAGGGGAAGATTGAAAGGGAAATAGGGTCAAACCTTTTCCTAAATGATTTTGGTGGTTGAATTGCCCAACACAAATTATTGGACTAACTAGTTTGCTCTAGAATATAAGTTCTACAGGTGCCAAAGGTTCAACACAAACCAATCAAAAGAACAAGTTAGGCTTCAAAAGAAAGGAGCAAAAAGGAAACCGAAGCGTGCCCTGGTCTAGCGCACCGGACTGTCCGGTGTGCCACCGGACAGTGTCCGGTGCACCAGGGTGAATCAGCTCAAACTCCTCCGCTTCGGGTTTCCCAGGCGCAGCTCCGCTATAATTCACCGGACTGTCCGATGCACCAGCGGAGCAACGGCTATCTGCGCGCAACGGTCGACTCTGACGGATGAACAGTGCAACACAGTGTCGCGGCAGAAGTCAGAGCAGTAGGTCTGAGGGGCACCGGTCTGTCCGGTGCCACATGAGGACAGAGCCTCCAACGGTCGACCAGCTCCAAGCCCTAACGACAGGATGACGTGGCGGCGCACCGGACACTGTCCGGTGCGCCCATCGCCAGCAGCCTTCTCCAACGGCTACAATTTGGTTGGTGGCTATAAATACCACCCCAACCGGCCACTTCAAGGTGTGGGAGCCCAAGCAACATTCCAAGTCATATAGTTGACATATTCAATCCCTCCCAACCACCTCTATTCATTGATCCATCCTATACACAAGATTTAGACCACTACAAACCACACAAGTGCCACAAAAGAAAGAGCAAGCAAAAGAGAGCCTCTTGTGAGAGTTTAGCTCTAGTGCCTTGTGAGATTCATTGAGAGAAAGTGTGTGCTACATCTTGCGTTCATTTGTGCGTGGAGTTTTGACTCCCATTGAACTTCCTCCAAAGTTTTGGAGGCTTGTAAAGCTAGCAAGAGACACCTAAGTGTGTGGTGATCCTTACGGGGTCTTAAGTGATCCTTGAGAAGAAGAAGAGCTCGCCGATCTTTGGGATCGGTGGAGAGAGGGAAAGGGTTGAAAGAGACCCGTCCTTAGTGGACTCCTCAACGGGGACTAGGCCTTCGAGGGCCGAACCTCGGTAAAACAAATCACCCGTGTCTCGTGTGTTTATTGCTTGTGATTTATTTGTTCTCTCTCTTTCTAAGTTCTCTTGCGCTACTCTTTGCTAATATTATTTTGTGTTGCATCAAGTTAAATTCTCATTTAGAGAAGCAACTCCTTACAAGAAAGAACTTGTGTTTATTCTCTTCTCATCTAAGCCCTCTTGCATTATTCTCCACTAACATTTCTAGGAGTATTGCTATTTATTAAATTCCGCACTCTTTGTAAACAATACTCTTGCAAGTAAAGGACTTAGTTTTTATACTCCGGTAATTGTGAATCTTGTTCTAACCACTAATCAAGGGATCTAGTTTGTATTTAGAATTATAATTTTCAGGTTTCGCCTATCCACCCCCCTCTAGGCGACTTTCAGGCACATACCAGCCTTGTCTTCTTTCCCAGTTCCTCGCATGCTGGGAGCGACAGGGAGGCGAGGGAGCTGGGGACGGCGTTGGGACTATAGGGACACAATGATAGATCCTGGCGCTAGAGCTGGGGACACGGCTACAGGGACGGCGCTGGCGCTGGAGCTGGGGACGGCGCGGGTCACGGCGAGGGAATGGCGCGGGTCACGGCGCTGGAGCTGGGGACGGCGCGGGTCACGGCGCTGGAGCTGGGGACGGCGCGGGTCACGACGATAAATCCTGGGGGATGGCGCGGGTCCGAGGGAGCTGGGGGAGACGGCGGGTCACATGGCAGGGAGGCGGCGGCTCACGGCGTGGAGGTGGCGGCTCACGGCGGGGGCGGCGCAGGTCCAAGGGAGAGTTGGGGGAGGCGGCGCAGGTGGGAGAGTTGGGGGAGGCGGCGCAGGTGGGAGAGTTGGGGGAGGCAGCGCAGGTCTTGGACAGGGCTGTCCCTGAGGGGGTGCCGAGGGTGCGGCCGCATCGGCCCCCCAAAAACAGAGGGGCCCTAGCTACTGGACGCTAACATTTTTTCCTATTAAAACTATCTATTTTAGACACAAATACACAAAGAGCGTACGTACGTACCCTGGAAATTTCCAGCGAAAGCCTTGACCAGGTCGTCCCAGTCGAAGATCTACGCAGGAGGCAGATGCTCCAGCTAGGTCCGGGCAGCGTCGGAGAGGAAAAGGGGAAGGTTGCAGATGATGAGGTTGTCGTCGTCCGTGCCTCCCAACTGGCATGCCACCCGGTAGTCCGCAAGCCACAACTCCGGCCTTGTCTCTCCCGAGTACTTGGTGATGGTAGTCGGGGCTCGGAACCGGAAGGGAACGACGCTCGTTGTATGGCCCGGCTGAAGACTCGCGGACCTGGTGGCTCAGGCGAGGGACTCCGATCCTCCTCACTGTCGTAGTGTCCCCCGCGCCTGGGATGGCAGCCTCGGCGCACCTTCTCCTCGAGTCGGGTTCGACGATCGCGGCGGTGCTGCTCGTCGCCGAGGCGATCCGGGGCTGCGGGCGTCCCGTCCCGTGTGCGCTCGGTGTGGACCGAGGCCTCCCGCATGCGTCGGGAGGGCGTTGCGCGATGCTCCGAGGGGTCTCCTCGCCTCCGGGAGGCAGAGCTCTCGGCTTGTCGGACAACGACATCTTCCAGGAGGCCCTTGAGCTCACCCTGGATACGTCGCCCCTCGGTGGTGGATGGCTCCGGCATTGTTCGAAGTAGCATCGCTGCTGCAACTAGGTTCTGGCCGGCCCCGCTGAAGGCCGGGGGTGGCATTACCCTAGCATCGTCAACGATACGGCGCTGGACGTCCCGGGCCCGATGACGCGCTCCTCCGGCGAGTGCCCGGCTTGCCCACTCCTGCTCGATGTTTTGTCGGAGCTACACAAGCTGCCCCGCTTCTTCGTCGAGCTTGGCCTGCATCTCGCGGAGTTGCTCAAGATGTGTGTTCTGACCCCCCACAGGGACTTGGACCACAACTAGCTCCCGTGGGATCTCAACACGAGACGCAGGTGCAAGGGCGCCGTCACTTCCTAGCATGCCAAGGTCGTTTTCTCTGATGTGATCCTCCTGATCGATGTGGTAGCACTCGCGAGTTGGGTCGCAACCCTCGTCGTCAAGGCTGTGGCCATCATCAGAGCAGTCAGAGAGGCAGTGGTCACATGCGGACATGAAGTCACGCATGGCACCGGGATCACGGAGTCCAGAGAAATCCCAACTGACGTCGGGGTCGTCCTCTTCCTCGGAACCCGCGGGTCCGGATGTTGAGACGGCCGTCAATCGGTCCCAAGTTGACCACATATGGTACCCCGGAAGGTCAGGATATGCCCTAGCGAAAGCGCTCACCGAAGCGGGGTCGCTTGGTGGATCGAAATTGAATCTAAAGGGAACAGGATGAAAAACGGATGGTACCTCTTGGTTGATGGACGGTGGCGAAGTCGCATCAGGGACGGACTGCACCGTTATCCCAGGTACGAGGCTAACGCCCAACAAGTCCTTCGTGAGGGTGCTAGCGTCATCAGTCCGCTTGGGGTTGGCACGTTGCTGGGAAGCGACACCCGCCGTTGTCTCAGGTGCGAGGACAACACCCGACATGTTCCCCGCAGGGGTGCCGGCGTCGTCGACTCGCTCTGGTTCGACAGCCGATGAGGTGCCGCCTCCTGCCTGGCCACGGTTGCCCCGTCTCCTCCTCCTCCGGCGAGGAGGGTGGCGGGGCAAACCCGGGTGTTCCTCTTCCGCCGTGGGGAGATGTCGTCGTCGTGTTCGCCTTCGCCGAGCGAGCCGACGACCGTCATTGTTGCCGTGCTGCGAGGGGAGCAGTACCATGTCGTAGCCACCGTCGAGGGACATGAACTCGAGACTCCTGAAAAGGAGCACTGTCTCGGGCTGAAGTGGCTGCTGAAAGCTACCCATCTGGAACTCAACGGGAAAGTATTTGTCAACATGCAGCAGGCCCCTACCTGGCGCGCCAACTGTTGGCGTTTTGGACCCACGAGGACCGTCAACCGACCAGTAAATTTGTCGTTGTGTGTCCCTGCCCAGATGGGTTGATGCAAGATGGAACACAAGGGGGAAATGAGGCTTATGTTATCTTGCACCGGGGTGCTTGTAGTAGGGGTTACAAGCGTTGCGGGAGAGCGGAAGCGAGAGAGAGCGAGAAAGAGAGGGTTCGGCCCTGAGGCGAGCCGTCTGAGTCTCCCTCTGCTCGTCTGCGTCGTGCGTCCGCGTGTTCGTACGTGCGCTTTTTTCCCGTCCCCCATCTGTGTGTCCGACCGTCCTCTCTCCCTGAAGGCCCCGGACATCCCCTTTTATAGATACAAGGAGATGCCCAGTTGTACAATGGGGGTGTAGCTATGTGCTAACGTGGCTGACCGGGAAGTGTCTTGAGCACTGTACAGGTAATAACGTGGCCGTCGGAGAAGTGCCTTGAGCCCTGTAGAATGTACCAACCTAGCCGTCGGAGAGGTGCCTTGAGCCCTGTAGAAGCACAGCTGGCGGTGCGGCATGGACCCTGCTGACGTTTTCTTGCTTCCATAGGGGGTTGAGAGCAAACGACGTCATGGGCGCACGCGGGGAACCATCATTACCTGTTACCGGAGTAACTTAGATGGGACAACGATCTTGTTCCCTCGTAGCCTGAGGCGACTAGCTAGGGATAGGGTCATGATGTATCCCCTATAGCGTAGTTGATTCCGAGGCCGAGGTCGGGCGAGGCGGCGACTCCTCCGAGGCCGAGGCTGAGGTCGGGTGAGGCGGCGACTCCTCCGAGGCCGAGGCCGAGGTCGGGCGAGGCGGAGACCTTCTCTCGAGACCGAAGCTGAGGCCGAGGCCCGAGGTCGGGCGAGGCGGAGCTTTTTGTTGCGCCCGAGGCCGAACTCGGGAAAGGCCGCGACTGTTGTTAGTCTTTCCCTGGCGGCTGGCACGGTTGCCGGAGCGGGGTGAACAGCGCTGTCCTCCTGTCAGAACGGTCAGTAAAGGGGCGAAGTGAATGCGGTCACTTCGACCTTGCCGACTGAGGCACGCGTGTCAGGACAAGGTGTCAGGCGATCCCCGCATTAAATGCGCATGCGATACGGTCGGTTGGTAAGACGATTCGGTCGAGGTCGCTGCGCGACAAAGTTCGCCCGAGCTTAGCCTTGGGTGAGACGGGGGCGCGCCTGAGGGGACCCTTGGGCGAGACGTGAATTTGCCCGGGACTATTGTCTGCGCCCGAGGCTAGGCTCGGACGAGGCGAGGTCGCGTCCTATGAGGCCCTGACTCGAACCGTGCTTATCAGCCGTTGATGGTTTGTTCGGAAGATGTTTTTTCGGCCAGTTTAAGGAGCATTGGGGGTACCCCTAATTATGGTCTCCAACAGGTTTGTAGTGTTAAACACTTAAAATATGATTTTTCGGTTATATATATATATATATATATATATTTATATACATAGATCTTTATATTTAGTTGTGTGGCTCGCGAGCCTAACGAACTGACTCGAGCTTCCTAACGAGTCGAGTCGAGCCAACTGTTTAGCTTGTTAGTATAACGAGCCAAACCGAGCACAGTAACGAGCTGAGTCATAACGAGCCGAGCTGGCTCGATATCCACTTCTAGCGACAGGCTCAGACGATGTCTTTGTGAAGTTAGCCCCGAATGTAAAGCACGTCGGACACAGCCTGTTCATGCATGCCGAAAAGGATGCCGCCGCTGAGCTATGCTGTGCAGGAGACGAGGAGCGAATGGCGCGCGCCGAGGCAATCGAGTTTGCTGCGCAGGACGGCGCCTGCATATTGTCGGCATGCATGAACTTGAGGACGGAGGCAGTAGTGTCTCCATGCAACAGCATGCACCTCACAGCTCGTACCTGACCTGATCCGGACTAGTACAGTTTCGCGTGGTCGCGGGGCGTGGCAGCGCAGAAGCCGCGAGCGCCAGGACCTAGGACCACCGCTTCGCCGCCGGCCACGCGAGAGCTGTCGAGTGAAAGCGCCCGTGGGCCGTGGCACCCCACCTGGGCACCTGGGTTGGTGCGCGTTGCCCCCCCTGGCAACGTGACGCTACCACCGCCTGGTTCGCGCGCCCCGGTTTCCTCGCACGCACCCCACCCCCACACGACGCCTTTGCCTGCGGCGCGGTGCTGCCGTTATGCTATGCGTCGTCAACCAGCGTGCTGCGCGCGCGCGGGTTAGGCTTAGGTTGGGAGGACGGAGCGCCCAACACCGCAAGACTGCGTTATGCTATGTTTGTTGTTCCAGTTTATATCGAATTCACCGGCCAACTGTTGGAACCTAGCAGACTCACCTGACCTCACGCAAAGACGAAAACCAAAAAAACCGTCGGTGGAATTTGGGACAGAAAAAAAGGAAGGTCTGAAACGGACAACGCCGTGCAGTCGGCGAACGGTCGGGAGCGAGTCCAGGCGGGGGAGAAAGAAAAAAAAACAAAAGAACATATATGGTCGCGGCCGATCCACTGAGCTGTGCGAGAAACCTCGCCGCGGGGCCCATCCGCCTGCCGCCGCCCCTGCGGCCGTACCCATACGGCTGCGTTTTTATTTTAAAAATATCACTTTCAGTAATATAAAAAGTTATATTATTTTTATATGATGTCAAATAGAAATACTTTATATATAAAAAAAGTTGAAGATCTCTACATGAACTACAACTTTATAGTTTTCAGTTTTTTTTTAAAAAAAATTAAGATCTTTAAGAAGCTAAAAAACAATGTAGAACTTTTACCATCTTAATAATCTCGTACAATTATTTATTGTATTAGAAAAATTATGTCTTTCTTGTATGGTGTCAAATAAACATATTTTTATATAATAGTTCTGTCTCTCGATGATAATTATGACTTTATGGTTTTGAGTCGCGTTAGAAAGTTTAACGCAGATAACGGACTAGAAATAAAAATACAAAGTATCGGAAATCATTTCTAATTTTTTTTTAAAAAAAAAGATTTAAAATTAAAACGTGGCTGCCGGGGCCGGCTGACGTGTGGGCGGCTGGGCGCCGGCAGTCACAGACTCACAGCGCCCCGCTGCGCGTGACACGATCCGGTCCCGTCGGGTTTTTTTTGGCGGGGAGACCGACAGCACGAGCGGAGACACGGGCGCGGACGGTGTAAAAAAACAAAACACGCTGCTGCGGGAGCGAGAGGACGATGACGGACGTGACACCCACCGCACGTCTGGCTCTGCCGTTGCCGTGCGGTGCGCTTGTACGCTTCTCGTGTTTGGACGTCTGATATGCTGTTTCGTTCAGGGTCTGGTTTCGCAGGATTAGCGGCAGACGGCCTTTTATTTTGTTTTTGGTTCTCAAAAGAAACATATATAAACGTCCAGGTGAAACTTTGACCTCATACATCTTGTAATAACTCAATAAGAAGAGAAAAAGGATATACTCAGTGAGGATTAGCCCACATGGATCAGCCGCAGTTATTTACCGATCCACGATACCTATTCATGCACCGAAGCGAACTGGTTGAAGCGGGTGTGCGCCAGCCGCCAGGCAGCTTGCAGCCGGCACGGCACAGCAGAGGAGGCCGCCCAGTAACAAATCCGGCGCTGGTGACCACGACGTCCCCTTCCACTGTACACGTAAGCAATATCCAAATCCCCGCGCGGATCCGGCTGTCTGGCCTGTGCTCGCTCGCTCGCTGCCGCCGCCGTGGAAGACAAGAAAGGAAGACGCGGGGCAGGTGCGGCCACCCGTCACCGTCACCCTCACCCCGGCCCCGGCCCCGCCGCCGAAGAAAGGCATTTGTTTTTTTTTTCCCCAGCCAGCCAGCCCCCGCGCGCGCTCCGCTCCACGATCGCATTCGCCTCCTCTGACCCCGTCGCGCGTCACACGCGTCGCGGCGGGTCCGGAACCACCGGCGGGCCCCGCCGGACCGCCCACTCGTCGTCTCGTTCGTGCGGGGCAGGGTAGGGAGGCGGTGGCGATCGTTGCAGCGCGACCGCGACGCGTCGTGCCGTGCCGTGCCGTGCCCCGTCCGCCCGCGCGTCTCTGGAAATTGCGACGTCTCTGCATGGCGGCTGGGTGGGCGTTGGGCGCGCGCGGGGTCAGACGGGCGTCGTCGTCGAGTGCGGCCGAAAGCAACCGTGAGGGTTGGTTGGTTTGGTTGGTTCACTCGCTGCGCGCCTGTGCGCTGCCTTTCCAAGACGTTGATGTGCTGCACGCAACGACCGGCTGCACTTGCACTTGAAGGTACCGTTCACTCCATTGCTTCGGACGTGTGGACCGTGTGCCAAGATGCGCAGCTGTGGACCGTTCGTGCTCGTTGGTTGGATTTGTTTTTGACGGCGCCTTTGGGTGAACGAGTGAGAAGAAGAAGAAGAAAAAAAAGGGTTACCCGCCACACACGGACACGGACACAGACACGCAGTGACGCAAGCGTAAACAAGGAACGCGGACTGTGAGTGAGTGAGCGCAGCGCAAGAAACGGGGTCGCAAACATCGGAGGGAGGCCAACGCGGGACGGCCGCCCCCGTCGCTGTGGGCGCCTCCTCGCCTGTGGATGTGGGTCAAACCTCCCCTCCCGCTGGCTCCTCCTCACCTCCCGCCTCCCCTATTAATACCCGCGCATCCACCTCTCCCCCTTTCGTCCGCGCACTCCAGCCCTGCCCAGCGCACCACCACCAACACCTGGCACCGTCCTCCGCCGTCGTCGTCACTCGCTCGAACGCTCCTCCATCCATGGCGCCCAAGAACGCTCTCCCCGCCGCCAGCGGCATGACGCTGGAGCCGAGGTACCGCGGCGTCCGGAAGCGCCCCTGGGGACGGTACGCGGCGGAGATCCGGGACCCGGCCAGGAAGGCCCGCGTGTGGCTCGGCACCTTCGACACCGCCGAGGCCGCGGCGCGCGCCTACGACGCCGCCGCGCTCCACTTCCGCGGGCCCAAGGCCAAGACCAACTTCCCCGTCGCCTTCGCCACGGCCACGGACACGC
Organism: Zea luxurians; assembly: GCA_029449295.1. NCBI lineage: Eukaryota > Viridiplantae > Streptophyta > Magnoliopsida > Poales > Poaceae > Zea > Zea luxurians. The sequence goes on along the minus strand of JAOPSE010000009.1, from coordinate 21,964,877 downwards.
GCGCGCTCCCGCTCCCGCTCCGGCTGCCGCCGCCGCCGCCCAAGAAGCTGTCCGTGAGCCCGAGCGGCAGCACCGTGGAGTCCTCGTCCCGGGACTCGCCCGCCGCGCCGCCCAGGGCTCCGGCACCCGCGCCGTCGCTCGACCTGAGCCTCGGCATGCCGCCCATGGTGGCCGCCCAGCCGTTCCTGTTCCTGGACCCGAGGCTCGCGGTGACCGTGGCCGTGGCGGCGCCCGTGCCTCGCCGGCCGACCGCTGCTGCCGCGGGCGCGGGCGCCAGCAAGCAGGCAGCATACTCCTGCTGCCGTGAAGACGAGCAGAGCGACACCGGGTCGTCGTCATCCGTGGTGGACGCCTCCCCGGCGGTCGGCGTGGGGTTCGACCTCAACATGCCGCCGCCGGGCGAGGTGGCGTAGCTGGACCGCGGCCGCAGCGCCCGATGCCACGACGGCTTTTTTTTTACGTAGATGTTGATGTTGGCCACTCGATCGTTTAATTTGCCTGCACGCGATGAGTTACTAGTAGGTGTACATAGATGTTTTTTTTTTTGCATCGGCAGGCTACGTGGTATAAACAGAAGCTACTGCCTTCCGGTGTTATTACAAAACAAGATACGAAAGCGTTTTGTCCCTCCTCATTTTTGTCATCTGTAACATATTATTCGCTCTTCTTATGCTTCTTTGCGTGCTTTATATGTTACCCTGGGCTCTAACTACCTGATGGTTTTGTATATATGATGTTCAAATGATCATACTAACTTGTGACAAACAATCATACGGTACTATATGATCATTGAATATGAACATTCAATCGATACCGCGTGCAAGAGACCCTGTTGCTTGATTTCAGTGCAACCGGCACGTTGAACCGTTCCGTGCGTGAGTTTCCGTAGCATATAGTACACGCTATCCGTCCTCACGAGACGGCGACGACATGGGATGGGACGGGACGACGCGGAGCCGGCGAGTGTCCCACGGACCGGCCCACCCGTACGCGCTGGCGTCACCTTAGCTCCCGCAGTCCCGCGCACGCCGCGACGCGAGCATCGGCATTCGGCACAGCACTAGCAGCCAGTCGGGATCACCAGCGCGCCACGCGGGTTTGACGGCTTCCATTACGACCCCGGCCCGAGCAACACGAGGCAAGGCGGCGGGTTGGGAATTGGGATGGGTCATGGGGATGCGAGGGTCCCCCCGGCGCCGCGTCCGCGTGGAGTCATGTGATCAGGCAGGCAGGCTTCCGCGCGGCACTGGGCTGCTCGGCACCGGCGGATTTCTTTTTTCCTTTTGAAAGGCACCGGTGAATTATTTTGTTGAGGCGGCGGTAGCTTTGGGAGCTTCTTGCAAGCAACTGTAAACCAGTCCCGGTATACCTGGGTTGCCTGTATGAGCTGGCGTTGCCAGGACATTGCATGTATATATAGCCAAAAGAGATAGAGAGAGAGAGAACAGAAAAGTGATTATTATTCGCTGCGCTCCCACGAAATCCCTTTAAAGCTGAGCAGTGGGACATTCTATTTTATATACATGTATCAATACAATACTACACGAGATTTGTACATAGAATCGTAGGTATTCTCGTGAATACACACCGTGAGCCGGGGGGGGGGCAAAAATTCATTTCGCTGACGGAAGCCCCTAGAATTCCGACCTGATAAAGTCTCGCATAAATGATTAAAATGATCCGTGAAACAGGCGACCAAGCTCGAGCTGAAAAAAATTGACGGGCAGTTAGTGAACGGCGGGTCGGATTTGTCCGAGGATCCAGTGACATGTTGGTGGTTGGTTTTGCTCGCTGAGGAGGTGGGTACGCACGCACCACCACCAAGTCAAGCTGGCAAGAAGACGGGGGCAGTAGCTTGGATTGGTTTTTGGCCGTATTAGCTGAATCTTCTCAGAGGCGACGCCAGGCCACACGCGCGGTCTCCGTTCACACTCGAATCGTTCATCACGTACGTGTATGCATTTTGGAGGGGAACAGGTGTGGTTAGCTGCATACCACACAACAAGTTGGTGCGGAAAGGGAGACGTGTGTCTCCGCCCTCAACGGGTCAGTCAGTCTCCACCGCGCCAGGTCTTGGGCTCATGGGCTGAGAGCTCCAACTTGCTGCGATCCGGATCGGAGCCGCCGGCCAGGGCCAGTCTATAGGGGAGGCGGCAGTGGCAGTGGCACCGCACCTTCCCGTTCCGATTCCAAGCCGCCCAGCCACACGCGAGGCGGCGCGTGCCCGCACGGAACCTCCACACCTCGGAGGCGTCGGCGGGCGGCGGCTTTGGATCTCGGGCGGCGCCGGGGCAGAATAAATAAATAAAGAAAGCTGGAGCCGCCGCCTTTGCACGAGGCGGCCTGGCGTGCGGACCCGACCCAACCCAACCCAACTTCCAGCGGAGACGGCGGGGAAATTAGGTGGCGCCTAGGATCGTGTCGGCCGCCGGACCACCAGCGTCGTCCCGCCGCCTGCGGGACAAGACAGCGCACGCAACCTGGCGCTGGCGCCGCTGCGGCGGGTCAACAAAGCACGCTGCCTACAGCCTAGTACAGATCTACTACGTACGTACGAGTCCGCAGCTAGATTCGGTGGCGCGACTGTGGGTGAGCGAGCGGTTAACCAACCGACCCACCTCTCGAGTCTCACCTTCGTGCGTGCCGTCGGATCGTGTCTGTCGAGGACGATACGGCCAAGTCCAGGGCCACGGGTGTCCGAGCGGATGGACAGGGCTAGATCCAGCACCCATCTGCCCAGCCAGCTGCGCTTCGCACGCGCATAGGCATAGCCGTGGATACCCTGCACCTGCAGCCACGCACCGCCGCCTGGCCCACGGCCCGTGCCCGATGCTTCGGCTCCACGTTTGCGCGCCGCGGTACGCGGCAGGGCGCGCTATGCGACGAGCGGCGGCATAACTACTCCCACCGAGGCAACCCGGACGGTGGCCGCTGCCATGACGCCAACGCGCCAACGGCAAGCGGTGGGCCAACTGGCGGGAGGAGAACGTCACGAGACATGGGCTCAACTGAACCACGGGATGTCGACAACCCAAGGCCGGAACGCCGCCAGCCACAGAGTCGTGCACTCGTGCCCCGGAAGCCTAGAACTTGGTCCTCTTTGCCCCAAACCTGCCATTTGCAATCTCTGACTCAACCCTTTTCTTCACTATTCTGTAGCACGCCCATTTTGCGAGACAAAATAGGTCACCTCAATCGTTTCCTCACCGCCTCACGAATACAGATTACCTACCGTCGGCTATCGGGCACATGCGATTTCCTCCTAGCACTTGGTGAGGATCTCGGCTCCGGTCCTGCTGATCAGTATGGTGTGCTCGAACTGCGCCGCCAAGCTGCCGTCCGTCGTCACGGCAGTCCAGCCGTCGTCCCACATGTCGCACTCGATGCTCCCCATGGATATGATCGGCTCTGCACAACAAAGTTAGGCGCCGCTAGCATCAGCCACGAATGCAGGAACCACCACGTCCAGAGCGGAAGCGGAACCCAGACATGGCTGCCTTTAGTCCGCGTGGAATTGGTTAGGATGCCGCGAACCTATTGTGAAAGTCTGCCCTTCAATCATCTGGCCCGGTCTGTTGTTCCCTGTTGCAAGCACATCACAACCAGGTCTAAAATTCGCACACCAAAAAAACAAAACAAAACAAAACAAACACTATAATTGCAAGATCAATATCTCAGAGGTCTTCCAGATTTATCATTATGACTCTTATCATTATCCTTCCTTTTGTAGTTTTGTAGGATTCTGACTCTCGTACATTTTCATGTTTTGGCTAGGCACATGGTAGTCCCAGCCCAATTTGCATACGAGGACTTAATATCAACCGAGTTAATTATATACGAAAACAGAAAGTCTACAGCCTGGAGGTTTTTCCTTTTCTTTTAAACACAGAGAGACATCTAACATAATTTACTTTTCACCTAGACAGTGCTCATCCATTAAAATGTTCGTTCTCAGGAGAAAATCTAGATT